>CM060940.1:50945000-53345000 GCA_030765085.1 Allium cepa | reverse complement strand
AGGAGTCGGGTATTAGTAAATACCCGAAACCATTTCGATTCATATTAGATTTGTATGTGAACTCAATAAGATGGAAATCGATGATTTAAGTGAATCGTACCATTTAATCTAAGTGTTGATACTTAAAGATTGATGTGTGAAATAAGTAATGTCTATAACAAAGTGTGAATTTTTATATTTATGCGAGTTACCCCGGGTTTTAATTAAATTCTTTGTATGGGAGTTTCTTGATAGATGAGTTTACTCACGCTGGTTTCCAGCCTGACCTGGGTGTTACTTTGATGTAATGCTCGGGTCAGACCGAGTATTACAGATTTTCAGGTAAGAACGTTCTGGAGCTCAGGAGACGAGCTGGATGGTGGCACCGTATGGGGAGTTTCTGCTGTGATATTTTAGTATCTGAAACATATTGACTTATCTGTCCAGTATTTGTATAAAATTGTTCTAACTCTGATATATCGATGTAAATTGATAGATACAGTTTTCTTTGGCATATCTACTATTATTGATATTATATCTTTCCGCTACGAATGTGAGATTGTGTGTTTCTTTTCTGTTCTTCTTCTTCTATCTCTTTCTTCTTTTCACTAACTATCTGGAATTTTCGGAATCGAAATTTCCGGGTCGTTACATTTGGTATCAGAGCTGAAGGTTAAGTGAGAACCTTGGCTCTGGTGGGATTACTTATTATGGATAGGGTAAGTGGTACCCTAGAATGAGTTAAGTGTATATATATATGAGAGAGCGTACTTGTTATTTTCTTATATAAAGATTTTAAATGGTTTTATATAAGATTATATTTTGATATATAAAGTAATATACCTTTCTAACAAATAGTAAGGGAATTGGTTATTAAATTATTGAATTAAATGTAGAAGTAATAGAAATACAACCAAACTGAAATTAAATCTTGAATTCGAAAAAGGTTTCAGGATAAGGATAATCAATTAATTTATGTAATTAATTGAACTTTATTTAATGAGCTTAATTAATGGATAATAATTGGAAATGATAAATAAAGAGGGAGTTACTTAATGAAGTAACTAGAGGCAAGTAATTTAAGGGACAATTACTTAATGAAGGTAATTAAGAAATAAGTTAATTACCAAATGTGATTAATTGGAATTAGTTAATGATGTAATTAATTTAAAGAAATAATAAATAATATTATTTAATGCATTTGAATGAAATGGTCCTATTTCAAACAAGAGTTGTTTGAAAATTTAAAAGAATTTTGTTTTGAATTAAAAACCAAAGGTGGTTTAATTTTTTTAAAGTATAACTTGATATGTAAAAGAAATAAATATGTATATATGGATATACATGATATCAAGGATAATTTGAAATAAACTCTAAATATTGAGTTTTCAATTTGGAATGAGATATGATACCCAAAGTGATAAGTTTTTAAGTGGGTAGATTATTATTGTGAAGATTAAGGATTGAATGAGGTTGATTGAATTAAGTAAATCGAATTTAACTTGGGAGAAGTTGAAAAGGTTTAAATGAACAACTTGAATTGGAAATTTTAAGGTGGAATTGGAATTTAACTTGGAAAGTTAAATGGTTAATTTGAATTGGAGTTTGTGTGATCTCAAAATAGGTTTGAGATCTGGAATTTGAAATGAATGGATGTTTTAAAATAATTTGAATAATACCATCCCATTGTTATTGGAAATATTTAAATTGTGAAATTGGATTTGTTCAAACGAATGAGAAGTGAAGTGTGGTGATATATCCATTATTGAGATAAAAGAAAATCTAACTTTAATTTGAAATTAAATTGTTTAAAAGCTTTTATTAAAGGTTAACTTGGTTTAAAAGGTTAAACCAATCTTAGTGAATTTAACTCGAATATATATAATTCGAGATGGTTTAAATTTGGAATTTAAAATTTGAAATTAGTTCAAATTGAATTTGATTTGAATTAATTAGAATTGTGATTGAAGATGGATAGGTTTAAAAATTCAAATAGGAATTAGGATTTATTCAAACAGGAATTGAAATGATTGAAATTGAAGTGGGTTCAATTGAATGGATATTAGTCCAAAGTGATTGGAATAACTTGGGATTGTAATTAAAGTTGAATATGTTTAAAATCAAATGGAATTTGATTTAAATTTTAAAGGGAATTGAGAACTAATTCAACCTAAATTGGGAATAAATCAGGTCTAATGGAAATTGGAGTTATTTATAATCGAAATTGGTTCAATTTAAATGGAAGTGGAAGTTTAAATTGAATTGATGAGAATGGAAATTGGGAAGTGAATAGTTTTGACTCTGGACTATTTTTAATATAAATTGTTTTAGTACAAACCTATTTTTCCAAGCTATTTATTATATATACAATCTTTCTTTTAGAAGCCAAACTATCTTATATTTATTTTATAATTATTTTTAGAACTGCTTAATAATTTTCCAACTGTTTTATAAACTAATTACTCTCTTACTACTATTTTGCAATTTAAAATTTCTATAATTATTTTAACTATTTTCTAACTATTTTACACCTATTTTACAAACTAGTAATTATTTTCCAACCACTTATCTATTTATAAAATTTTCAAGCTATTTCTAAATAAACTAGTCGGAGTTCAAACTGTTATTGGTTAAATACCCAATCGAGATAAGAATAGAGGTGATAATCCAAAATGGATTGAAGCAATTGTGAATAAGTGAATGAAAATCAAAGTGAATGTGAATAGAAAGGATTGATTTGGCTAATAACCAATAAGGATAAATACGTAGGGTGTACGTATGTTATTCTATTCGCATAGTGATTTGACCCAGATTCGAGCATAGAATTTCGAGATAAGTGTGTCGATCCGGATTGGGATTTTCCACACGATTTTTGACGGCGAACCTGGATATGGATTGTTGATTGGTTCTGAACCTTCTCTATCATAGTTATGACTATGTAAGGAGAATGACAGTTTCTGGTCAAGAAACCAGATCTGAGTCCGCACTAGGAAGTTGGGTGGACGATACTAGTTCGAAAATGAAATTGTGTGATCCAGTAAGCGATCAGATTGGTATAGCGTACGGATGATATGTGTACATCGTACGGATTTGAATAAAATTGAAACTAGGAATTTGTGGATTAGAAATGTGAAATGGTTTTTGAAATGAAAGTTATATTTTGTGAAGTATAGGATGAAGTAAAATAGGATAAATGAAGTTATATATCTTTGTTATATATAAGATAAATCTTCCCTTGTTGAATCTATTGCCAGGAGAAAAGGATCTTGAAGGTGTTTTGAAGTATAAAAGGGAATTCTATACAAATTTGGAAATGATCCAAAGTTTTAAAGATTATATATATCTGAATATATATATATATATATATATATATATATATATATGTATATAAAAAGGATCATATAAGTATTTTTGAAAAAGGTTTGGGAACCTTTGGTTTTGGAAAGGCTTTTGATTTTTGGGTAAAATCAATATGAGAATTTGGAAAGCCTAGTTTGAGAATTATCGATTTTAAAATAATCGATTTTGTGTAAAGGAGCTCTGTATGAGATCATACTAGGTGTATGATTTGAAGATACTATATGTGTATAGTATAGAATGTTTTGAGGATGGCTCTGGGGAGAAAGGCGCTCCCTTGAAATGAACTTCTCAGGAGTACCACCGGGTGGTGCTGCCTTGAGCCCCAAGAGGGGTTCTAAAATTGATCCTGTAAGGAGTCCGGACAAAACTAGTTCCTGAGGATTATGAGTAGAGTATATCATAGCGAAAGTCGTGTGTGCCGTTGAGAGCCAACAGTTGCATGGATTGCTGCGATGGCAACGTAACCCAGGATGTAACTGCGACCTATGGTATAACATAGAGAAAGTCGTGTGTTCGGCTGAGAGCCAACAGTCTGCGTTTGATTTTATATCGGCAGACTGCGACCTATGTAGGAGTGGAGAGGTTTCATTTTGACAGCGAAAATCAGAGGCCGCGGAGAGCCTACAGTTACATGGACTTTTGCTGCGACGGCAACGTAACCCTGGATGTAACTGTGATCTGTTGTGTGGGATCCATGGCGTAATCGAGAGGCCGCAGAGAGCCTACAGTTACATGGACTTTTGCTGCGACGGCAACGTAACCCTGGAATGTAACTGTGACCATGGATGAGGGTGATGATTTCCAGAGCATTCTCACCAAAGATATTTCCTCTATTTCAAAATGCTTTCAATATTTTCAATAATATTATTATCCAAGTATTTTCACTGGGTGTTGAAAACGGGTTTACCAAGTACTTATAGATTTTCAGTCCTACGCCTGATCAACGTATGACTGAATTTCTATGAGAACAAGGATGGACTAGTTGAAACATCGAGTTATAAAAAGTATTTTTATAAAACTATTTTATAATAGTATATAGATTTTCAAAAGTGTTTTAAAAATGGTCAAATAATAATTTATCTGATTTTAAGCATTTTAATAAATTCTGGTTTCGTTCCTTTTCGAGGACGAAAAGATTCTAAGGGGGAAGGAATGTGATAACCCAGAATTTGAACAACTGTTAGTTTGATAATTAACTGCGTAAATTGATTGAATTATTGATTTTTATTTGGATTTATAAATGAAAATTTGATAATTAAGATATATCTGGGTATGTATATAGGTGAATTTGAACTATTATAAATAATGATTAATGAATATTTAGATAAATATTCATTTGACCTTCCTTTATAAATATTTATTTGACAAGATTTATCTTTTCAAAGCTAAAATAGAAATATATATATAATCAATTTTAAATAAATCTTTGGAAATTTTATTTATATATATATATATGTACGGTTGGGTTATAAATTTGTAGGGTGAGATTTAATTAAAGATTTAAAAATAAAATAAAAATAAATATACCTTTCCTTTTCATGTACTTGGAAATAATGGTAGTTGGTGTATATGAAGACAAAGAATATGTGTAAATGTAACCTTATGTAGATATAAAATAAGTAATTTATAAAATAACAAGGTTTAAACCATAACTTATAAATAAATTTAACAAAAGGGGTTTAGCATAAATTACCTATTAGTGACAAGTGTGAAACAAATAACATAGGTGTTTAACAAATGTAAACAAATTAAACAAGTGGCAAACAATTTCCATTTAAAAAAAAGCTTTTAAAAATCATTTGAAAATAATATAAATAAGATTAATACAAGTGTAACCTTCAAGACAATGTTAAAAACACATGTAAGCTAATTAGCCTTTAATGTGACAAATGTTAGCATTTGAAAACAAAGTGTGAAATTTATTTCTTATTTCTTTTAATTTTTATAAATCTAAATTTACATTTATATAAACCTATCATCTTCTTCTTCTCGTTTTTTTAATCTTCTCAATTTTTTTTAAAAAAAAACTCCACCTTGTAAAACATTTATTTCAAAACCAGATCATAAACCTGAAAACTGTTTTTCCAAAAACAAAATAAAATCTGAAACCATTTTTTTTCTAATCTGCATTGTTGTTCAAAACAAAATGCTATACCACTCCTCAAAACCAAAAGTAAGAATCAAGCCTATAAGCAAAGTCCGTAATTATTTATCCTCAAATTTGAAATCATTTTCAAAATCTGAAGCTTGCAACTATTTTAAAAATATGAGATTTTCAAAGCAATTTTCAGCAAAAAGGTCAAGCCTATAAACATTCAAATGCAAAGTCTCTGACATCTTTCAAAAACTAAGATTTCCAAATGCAATCTGGAAGTACAAGTTTTTTTTTAAAAAAAAAGAAGGAAAAGGGGCATCAACAATTCAAGTTTCAAATACCAGTTTCGGGCTCTCTATCTTAAGCAGGTGAGTAAACTAAAGTATAAACATTTTTTTTAAAAATATGATAAAAATGATAAATGTTTGAAGTAAGATTGTGATGCCTGTTTGGAAATGTGCATGCATGTTTGTTTTAGTTTGGATGCATGTTTATATGAATGAATGTTGTGAATGTTTGGGAATACATAAATGATCATCTCTGTTTAAATTCAGAGTTTAAAAACTGATTAAAAATCCCAATTTTTCTCACTCTAATCTCTATTAGGTTTAGGAATTCTCACTCTAACTGATGCATGTGATGAATGTACTTTATAATGTTGTAAAAGAGTTTGCATGAATGAATATTTGGTTTGCGTGTCTGTGTATAATTATAAGATTTATGTGTGTGTATCTGAATCAGGAGTCTTACTCTATTCCTGTAAAAAGGAAAAAAAAAAAGAGTTTTCAAACTTGTCAAAAACCAAGATCTTCACTTCTAACTTCTTTTGGGCTTTGCTGATCAAACAGAAATTGCTTATAATGGGAAGCTATTCAATTTAAAAATAGTTAGGAGTATAAATTGTTCATGTATCATCTGGAAATAAAAAAGAACAGTAAAAATATATATAACATAGAAAAGGCTGAAAATTTAATCATCATAATTCTCTGTTTTATTTATAAAATCTAAATCTCCATCTGGAAACATGATTTTTAAGTGTTAAATCGGAATTTTTAGATCAGGAACAAGATAGTTTTGGGGGGGTTGGCAGAACATGGTTTTAGAACAAATTGAGGTGATTGGGAAATTTCTGGTGGTCTGAGTTTTGACTGGGGATAGGGAATGGTATGGGGGGTTAGGCAAAAATGGCGGTGAGGTGAATATTTCACAATGGTGTCGAACGGTGGTCTGATTGAGTTCAGAACCCTAAATTGAGTCAAGCTTGGTAACTGAATCACTATTGCCTCTCTGTGGTATCGAGTTTGAAGGTACCAAGGGAATGGGTTTGTGGATGATCGAAGATGGTGCGATGGTGGTGACACGATGTATGAAGGTCGGAGATATGAGTTCGAGAGGTTTTGGCCATGGTGTTTTGTTTCCTGTTCCACCTGAGATGTTCGATTTTGATTTGAAGGGCGTGTTAGTGTTTTGATGACCTGAAATGGTTGTTGCATTGGGGGTCGATATGCCGAAAGGATCATCGAAGGCCGAAGGTGGCTCTGGTAATGGTGCATGTGCACGAGGAGGATCTTGTGTTAGAAGATTTGGGTCTGTGAGTTTGAGATGGTTTGCTCTAAGTTGTTGGTTGGTGAACTCGAAGCAGAATTTGGGTAGGCACGGGTTTTAGCATGGTAACAGGTTTTTAAAACAGAAACCTACTATTCTATTTAAATTTTAAAATAAATTTAAAAGCTGAGTTAAATGAAGTAAGTTTTTTTTAATAAGGTTTAAATCTAATTTTCAAACCGAGTTTAAGTTAAATCTAAGTCTAAAGTAGATTCAAATTAAACTGAATCTTAGTTTGAAAATAAATGAGTTTTTAAATTCAAAATTGTTTTAATAACATAAAAGAGTTTAAGAAGTTAAGGTGTATTTTAAAGAATTTTGAATTTAAATGAAGTTGGAGATGTAAGGAAAGATTTAAACAAAGATTAAATCAAAACTTTAAATTTGAATTCAAATTGAATTTGAATCTTAGGTTTTGGAATAAGATAAAGTTTATAAATTTAAATATTGTAAATATCCATGATTAAGGATTAATTAAGAAGTTGTTAATGGTAATTTATTGATTAATAAATGGTAATTAAGAATTGATTAACCGTTAATTTAGGATAGGTTAACAGTTAATTAAGGATTAATCAAATGGTTAATTAACTGGAGATTAAGGAATAATTAATATGTAATTAAGTTGTTAATTAATAATTAGGTTTATTAGTTAATGATCATGAGATAACTAATTAGTTAATTGACGGTTACTTAATTAATTATAAAAGTAATTATGAATTAATTAATTTGTATTAAGAGATATTGATTAATAATTAAGGTTATTAATCGATAGTTGATGAAAAATTAATCAGTTAATTAAAGGTTGATGAAAGCAATTAAAATTAATTACTTTGTATTAAAGGATATTAAGTAATAATTAAGGATTATTAATTGGTAAATAAAGGATAATTAATCTGGGATGAGGGATTGATCAATTGATAAATTGAGTTAATCAAGGATGTGATTAATTAATTAAGGTTAGTGATTAATTAATGATTGTATAAGCAAGATTAAGTAATTAACTCTTAAGGAGTTAATTTAATTTAAGAAATTAAAATAATTATGATATGAATCGATAATGCTTGCTTATGGATAATTGGTTGTTGAATGTTTGAATTGGACGATATCTATTGGATTGATATCTATTGATGAATAATCAAGATTGGTTAATGAATGTAATCAAGTTAAAGGTTAATCATTATATGAAATTTAAGAATAATTAACTAATAAAAGTAATTAGAGGATTATTGATTAATGAAATTAATGGAAGTGATAAATCTTGCTTATTAATAATTGAATGGTGATGAGAGCTTTTGAAATTGGTTGATATCTCTGATATCAATTGCTTTGATATGTTGGATGAAAGATGATAATGTGATTATTAATCGATTATGAATTGCTGTATAAAAGTGTTATCCAACAATTTAAGTTGAATTATATTTAAATGAGATAACTTGGGTTTAGATGACATTAGTTTCGAAGAGACCGGAGTCGGGTATTAGTAAATACCCGAAACCATTTCGATTCATATTAGATTTGTATGTGAACTCAATAAGATGGAAATGAATGATTTAAGTGAATCGTACCATTTAATCTAAGTGTTGATACTTAAAGATTGATGTGTGAAATAAGTAATGTCTATAACAACGTGTGAATTTGTATATTTATGCGAGTTACCGCGGGTTTTAATTAAATTCTTTGTATGGGAGTTTCTTGATAGATGAGTTTACTCACGCTGGTTTCCAGCCTGACCCGGGTGTTATTATGATGTAATGCTCGGGTTAAACCGAGTATTACAGATTTTCAGGTAAGAACGTTCTGGAGCTCAGGAGACGAGCTGGATGGTGGAACCGTATGGGGAGTTTCTGCTGTGATATTTTAGTATCTGAAACATATTGACTTATCTGTCTAGTATTTGTATAAAATTGTTGTAACTCTGATATCGATGTAAATTGATAGATACAGTTTTCTTTGGTATATCTATTATTATTGATATTATATTTTTCCGCTGCGAATGTGAGATTGTGTGTTTCTTTTCTGTTCTTCTTCTATCTCTTTCTTCTTTTCACTAACTATCTGGAATTTTCGGAATCGAAATTTCCGGGTCGTTACAAAATGTTTCCTCAAGAAAAACTCAATCTGTAAAAAAAGTCAGTAACAATTCCTCAAATCAAAAACCTACAACCATTTTTCAACTCAGAAATCAAAACCAGAAAATCTTTTGAGAAAAACTATTATCCTCTCCTCTGAAACAACTTTCAAGTCTGTAACTTCCTCAAATCCAAGCCTGAAACTTCTTTTTCAACCAGAAGTGAATCAAAGTTTGTATTCTTCTCAAAAGCAACTTGTAAAAGCATTTTTTTTTCAAATCTGTAGTTCAACAAACACTGTAAACTTTTTCTACAAGCCTGCAACAACTGCACGCCTGTAATCAAACACTGCAAACAACTTTCGAAACCCTGTAACCTCAAGCCTGAAACCTTCTATTAGCAAAACCCGCAACCATCTCCTCAAAAACTGAAAGCCTAGAACCAAACAGGTTATCAAAGTCTTGATCATATCATCATATTCTAGTCTTAAAGCAATCAAGTATCAAGCCTTTTTATTTCTTAAGTTCAAGCAATACAAGTTTCAAAAATAAAAGCAGCATCAATATATAGTTTTCAAATTTTCAAAAGGTTCAGTTCAATCCAGTTTGCAAATTATCAATACAGTTCAAGCTCTCTGCATTTTTAAGGTGAGTAAACATTTTAATTTAAACTTAAGTAGATTAATAATTGTTGCTTGAAAAATTCTGTGTTGATAATGCTCTACATATACATACATATATGCATATATATATATATATATATATATATATATATATATATATATTAGTTTAGTATCTATATTTATTTGAGTGTGCAATGGTGTGCATGTCTGGCTGTATCCTTATTCTTTCTCTGTTTCATATTACAGAGTCCACATATAGAGATAATTCATTTTCTTCTCCTCTGATTTCTTATAAGGGTTGATCTTCAAATAACAAATGTTTGTTTAGACATAAGTTTAATTGTAAAAATAAATTTAAGTAAAAATATATGAAAGTTTATCTGTAAATTAAGAATATAGTAGGATTTCTTTATACATGCTAATTTCAGTCACCTTAATTTACCGAATCAAGATGATAACTTGAATCTATTGTAAAAATTAGAAATTTTAAAATTAATATCAGAATTTTTAACATTGAAATGCATGAGTATTTGGGGGATGTCTAGAATATGGTTCTTGAGCATTTTCTGATGGTCAGAGGATCTCGAGTGGTCGGGATTTCGTCTGGAGCTAGATGGATGATTGGAGTGTTGGCCAAAAATAGTGGATGAGGCATTTGCAGGCCGTAGCGGTGGTAGTAGATCAAAAGGATTTTAAACTCTGGTTTTGTTGAAGCAGGAATTTTGGTCAGTGCTTTGTCTCTGATTGATCGAGTGCAGTGAAACTCAAGGGATTGGTGGCGTAGTGGTTCGGCAGGATATGGCCGGAGTTGTAATGACTTCGGTGATCGGAATAGTGGAGTCAAAGAGTTTTGTTGGAGGCTATTTGGGTTCAGATTTCCACTGGGTAGCTCGATTTTGTTCGTGGGTCTGTGAATGTCGATTGATGGTCGGATTTTATTGCTACGATGTAGGGTGAAGTGCCGCAGGGTGCGGCGAGGGTCGAAGGTGGCTTCGGCGATGGTGCAGGTGCACGAGGTGGCTTCATGTCAGTTATCTTGGGTTTGATCGTTGCCTCGAGGTGGCACTCGGGTAATAGGTTGAGTGACTCGAGTTGAAACTCGAGTAGGTTTTTGCGTGAATAACCTGTAATTTTTAAACTTGAATTTAAGTTAAGTTTTTTTAAAAAAATAAAAGAAGAGGAAGACCTCGGGATTGAACCGAGTGGCATTCGGGTAATGACCCGAAGCTATACGTTTTGCAGATTTTAAAAAGTGTTAAAATTAGGTCTTTGAAATTTAAAATTTAAATTAATTTAAAGCTTTTTACATTTAATAAATGTTTTCTTAAACATTTTGATTGAGAAGTTCTGAAGTTTTGATAAATTTAAATTTTGTTAAGTAAATTTAAATTGATATTTAAAATTGAGTTATGAAAGAAATTTTAATAAAGTTTATACAAAAGACAAGTTTTTAAATTCAAATTGAAAATAGTTTTTAAAAACTATTAACTGATAAAATTTTAAACTATTTGAAGTTTTGTTTTGACAACTTTAATTTTAAAGATAAATGATTATTTTATATTAAGACTTAATTAATGATTTAATTAAGTAAAGGTAAATTTAAAGATAAATGATGTAAACATCTTAAAGGAATTTAAGGCATTTATAAGATAATGATTTATCTTAAGATAATTAAGGTGTAGTGTTTTGTAATTAATTAAATTAATTAAAAGGAAATTAAGTTTAATTAATTATTTTAATTAATTATAAAGGATTAATTAATAAATTAATTAAGGGTAATTAATTTACTTGATTAAAAATGATTAAGGATTAAAATTAAACAATTTAAAGTTAATTAATTTGTAATTAAAATCATTAACTAGATAATGAAGATTAATGATTAAAGCTTAATTAATCAAGTAATTAAGTGTAATTAAGAAATAATTAATTAAATAACTAAGAATGATTAATTAATGACTTGAGATTAATTAACTGGTAATTAGTGATTAATTAATTAAGTAATTAAAGGTCACTTAATTAATAATTAAGAAGTGTTTAATTTGTAATTAAGTTTTATTAATTAATAATTAAAGTTTTATTAATTAATAATTAAAGGATAATTAATCCGTAATTAAGGATTGATTAAGAAGTTGTTAAGTGGTAATTAATTGATTAATCAAATGTGATTAAGGATTGATCAAATATTGATTAAGGATTGGTTGACTGTTAATTAAGGATTAATTAACCGGTGATTAAGGATTAATTAATTTGTAATTAAAGTTGTTAATTAATAATTAAGTTTTATTAATTAATAATTAAGGAATAATTAATTAGTTAATTATGATTAATTAATTAGTTATAAAAGTAATTACGGGTTAATTAATTTGTATTAAGAGATATTGATTAATAATTAAGGTTATTAATCAATAGTTAATGGATAATTAATCAGTTAATTAGAGTTAATTAATTGATCATAAAGTAATTAAGGATTGATTACTTTGTATTAGAAGAGATTAATTAATAATTAAGGTTTATTAATTGATAATTAAAGAATAATTAATCTGTGACAGAGATTAATTAATTGATTGATTAGATAATTAAGAAGTGATTAACTAATTAAGAATTTGTAACTAATTAATAATTGGTTAAAACAGGAGTAGGTGATTAATTCTTAAGTAATTAATTTAATTTAAATTAATTAAATTAATTATAACATGAACTAATAATTCCTGATTATGGATGATTGTTGTGTAGAATATCTTAATTGGATGATATTTATTGGATGATATATATTAGATGATATCTATTGGATGATATCTATTGGATGATATTTATAGGGTGATATCTATTGGATGATTTGCTGTGATGTGATATTGGATATATCAGTGATAAATGTGTGATATTTATCTGTGTTAATTGCTGTGTGAATTTAAGAATTGAATTGAATTGTTTAAACTTTTAAACAACTTGGCCTTTAAGATACGTTTGGATTTCGATGAGACCGAGATCGGGTATCAAATTTAGTTATCCGAAAACCACGTCGATCCAAGTTAAACGTTAGGTCGTGAATTCAAGTGAAGATCAAGTTGAAGACTCGAAGTGTAAGAACTATCTGTGGTAAAACTCTAAGGGTGATTCCAATGCGAGAGTAACGGAGATAGTGCTTTCAGGTTCGAGATGGAGTTTCTAGAGTGCAAGGGTTATTGTCATTAACTCTGAGGGTGATTCCAAAATGAGTGTAACGAGATAAAGCCTTCGGTTTCGTTCGAACCTGGAACGAACTTGTATGGGTTGAATGCTTTCAGCACATCGTCAGGTGGACGATGAGCGTTCTAAGATAGATGTATTCTATAATGGTAATCGTAGCCTCAAGCCTCATTAACCGAGAATGACTAAAACAGGAGAGGTGCAGCAAGGCTAAGTGGGTAGCACCCAAGTAGGATAAGATTTACCCCTATATAGAGTCCTTTTTATTCGGTTGTGTGGGTGGTTGAATAGTTACAACCGCCGGGGTTTTCTTATTCGGGATTGTCCAGTAAGGGATGGTTCCGGCCTTGTGTTGCAAGGGAATGGGAGTAATCCTCGGTACGTTGATCTAGACCACGTACTGTGACGGGTGGTACCCCGGTAGCCCTTCCATTGAAGGAAACCCATTCTTCCTACGTTCCCTTACGTTTTTGATTATATTACCCACTTTTGTAACTAGTATGATGGAATTTGATGAATGTAACAATTTCAGCTATTTCATATTTATTTGAAAATCCTAGACCCTACTATAACATCACCAGATTTCCTATCAAATGTTTTGGTTAGCGTAAGGTAAAAACTTACCTATGTTTATGTGTGGGGAGTCTTACGTGATACCTTTTGTTTTCAAAGTTTTTCAAAAGTCAAGCAATTTTAACCTGTTTACTCACACCAAACCCATGTCTGACCTAGAGTTTATTCTGTGTTTCTTAAACTCTTGGATACTCAAATTTTTACGAGTAGCCAAGGGATTCAGGTCTGCTTTGACGAATTCTAGAGGAGAGATGGAGCAGGAGGCTTCAGCGATTGTAGATATATAGTGTTTCCGCTGCGTTATATCTCTGTGATGATGTATGTGTTGTATTAGAGTTGTATAATAGACAGACTTTCATAACTATCTATTTTGTGTCGTTTTATCTATGTAACTTGATGTAATTGACTATGTAATAGTTATGTTATATATTATATTTTTTTCCATTCCGCTGTAAGATTATGATATTATTGAGTTCTTTTCTTCTATCTATTTTATTTCTGCTTCTTTCTTTCTTAATAATGATGCGTCTTTCTGTGGAATGAAAGGCGGGTCGTTACACACTACTTTTGGAAGCAAGAAAACCAAAAACACTCATCACTTGTAAAATTAACAACTAATTTAATAAATTACCTAAATTCCCCAATTTTAAATATGTTAAACTCCACACTCAAATGCATCTATAGAGTGAATCAGGTGAATTGCGGTACTACAAAGTGGTGTGTGTGCTCCATCGTCTTTTGAGTTTATGTGTTCTTCCTTGCATATACGTGAGTTTGTTTTAGTTTAAGGGTGTTATTTGTGTTGCATGTTGTGCCTTCCTAGGTGAATAACGAGTTGTTATATGTATATATGTATGTATGTATTTGTGTAAGTTCCAAGGTATATGATGTGTATATGTGCACTTTGGCTTATGTAGTATGTGCTGGCATGTGTTTCTTTGTACGCAAGCATTTATGTATATATTTTGTGAGCTGTTGTTATTCAATGTATAAATTTGGGTATGCTTTGTATGTGAGTATATATATATATGTGTATGTGTCAGGGTTTGTGAGTGTGTATTAGTGTATGTATATTTGCATGAAGGGTGTAATATGATTTGGAAAGTCAAGGAAGTTGGCATCGAGATATGTTGGACCATTTCCTATTACAGAGGGGATCGGGAAACTTGCATACCATACCAAGTTATCGAATACTTCGATAAGAGTCCATAATGTTTTTCACTCTTTCATCTTAAAAAGTATGCACTTGATCTATAGACAGTTATTAAACTAACAGTTTTGGAAGATTTAGTAGTGGAACATGGTATGACTATTATTAGATGATCAATTCATATCATGGATCAAAATACTAAGAAACTTAGAAATAAGATAGTTAAGTTATCGAAGGTCAAATGAAGCGACGATGAACAAGACCGTACTTGGGAGGCCAGGGAACGAATTATAGAGGCTTATCATGAGTTGTTTTATGTATGATCAGTACGATTGTATAGAATTTTGACCAGTAGTTATGCTAGTGATATTTGATTTTTATATGTGCTTACATCACGTGTATGTATGATTTTTATGTTTATTGTAGCTTATTAAATTTTGAGGATGAAATTTCTATAAGGAGAGGAACCTATAACTCACCTATTTTTAGCACATATTGTTATGGAAATTTAATTAAATAATAATCTAGGGAAATGAAACACGTGCAGAGATAGGCCAAATTCAATAATTATGAAATGTCCTTGGGTAATAAAGTAGTAAAGACATTTTTACATGGACAAAGGAATTAAAAATTTCAAATTAATTAGGGAAAAATACAGAAGGGAAGGCCCATTAATAATTCCCAATCTCTTTTCACCCTCTCTTTCATATCCATTCACTCTTCATAACAAAGAAAGAAAAGAAAAAATAAAAGTCCAACAAAAAATTTCAAACTAGAAAAAGAAGGTAAGCCTGAATGAGGAGGCTAAGGAGATAAGTCTCTCCATTCTTAAACCAATCAAGGCAAATAATGTAATCATCTCTACATTTCTATGTTTTTTATTCTTAGATTTGATCAGACATACGTTGTATTATGATATTAAAGCATAGTTTTGGACTGAGATATCCATTTAAATGATGTATGAATATTATATAAGAAGGAATAAACTTAAAAGTGGGATTTTTGGATTTAAAGCCAATGTTATTGATCCCCAATGATTTAAAATTTTGGTTTTGTTTATAACGTTAATTTGGAAGTGGCATATAAATTTCATAATTTTTCGGTTTAATATGAATTTTCTACAATTTTTAAACATTGTAAAATGATATACTTTAGACTTTAATTATTAAAATATTAAATAATTATTCTTCACTTAAATTTCTATATTTGGTAGAAGATAGAAAATTTTATATTTAAGGATTTTACAAGATCTTTCCCATGTAATTTACAATTAATATGAATTATTAGATGAAGGAAAATTTTGCTTAAAACTTCCACTTAATTAATTAATGAAGAAATTAATTAATGTTTTATGTAAAGGATAGATCTTCCATGAAATTTTCTAAAAAAATCATAAAAGTTAAATGTTGACAAATAAAAATTTAATATATGGAAAGATTTGATGAAAAGTTATTTTTTAAATCATAAAAGATAAATGTTGACAAATAAAAATTTAATATATGGAAAGATTTGATGAAAAGTTATTTTTTTAAAAGGAAATAAATCTATTATAAAGTTATTACCAATTTACTATTTTACACCTTCGATGGCTATCTCAGATATTCGATGGCTATGTTAGAACTTTGATAGTTATGTCAATCCTTGATAACTTTATTTTATAAACTCGATAGCTAAATTTTACATTATTTGATAGTAAGGGTTTTAGATACTTGATAGCTTCATTTAGATGTTCGATAGCTAATTATGTGGTAGCTTTGGCCAAATGTTTAATCGCTTAACTTTACATTTATAATAGCAAGATTCTAATGCTCGATAGCTTGCAATTTCGATAGACAAATTTCAGGTGCTCGGTAGTTATATTTTGATAGCTAGGCTTTAAAAGCTCATTAGCTTTGAACATGTGATAGCTTTAAATATGTGATAGCTTTAATTTAGAGGCTTAATAGCTCTAAATATGCGATAGAGCATCTTAAAGGCTCGATAGCTATATATATATATATATATATATATATATATATATATATTCACATTAGGTACTCGATAGCCCTATTTCACGTATTCAATTTTATACTGTTATTTAATGGATTGGGCTTTCCTAATATTAATGATGGGTTTAATTTAAAAAAAAATTAGGAGGTTTTTGATGAAAAAGACACTTGTTAAATATGTTTTCGACGATGTACATGTTATCAACACTGTAAACTATTGGTGTGCTCACTTTTATGAAATCACCAAATAATATGACGTTGGAGATTGGAATTGATAACCGTATATGGTTGTCCCCTTAGATAGGTATGTCAGGCCAAAATCTTATGTGAGTAGAATTAGATTAGGGTATCGAGAAGATCAAATTGTGTCAGGATCCCAGAATTGATCAAAAGGAAACGAACTATTTAATGTCAAGAAAACTAGATTTAGTTGGATGGACTTGTGTCGAAGTAGTGTCCTACACTATTGTCGATTAAGTACTTCGACTATCAAGGTCAATAATTCTAATGTGTTGGGATTTCCCAACATCGAGGCCAAAACGTTTATGTCACATCTAGGAATCAACCGAGGATGCTCATTATTATTTTTCTTCTATTACGAGGTTATTTTGGTGTTCTAATGGGAATGCAAGCTAATGGTTTTATATGGTTTTGGCCTAAGTCAGGTTGATAGGTTTTTAATTGGCCTATGAAAACTAATAGGTTTATCATGAGTCTAGAAAACTATATCGATGTATTAACATCTAATAGGATAGTTAGATGTAGGGAATGTGTAACTTTTGGACCCTACTGAATATTGGCATATTCATCTTTATCCCAATTTGTATGATGATTATGTTATGATCTGACCAATGTGGTTACTGGTGGATGAGGATGTCACAATGCGTTAAGCATGTATCATCCTATCCTATGAGTGTTATATCCAACATTTTGATTGTTAAGATACTAATGAGGGGAAAACCCTTTCCGCTCAATAGTGTGGTCTTGCTATATATCCGTTTTAATTTAGGATGGACTAATATTATTCATAATGGACATTTTGCCTAACCCAAAGTTTTGGATTTCACCTAAACTCTCAATTAATCATTTATGTAGGTTGAGAGTAGGGTTTTCAAGCGTAGACAAATTAAGATTTTTTGAGACGTGCAAGAGCCAAGCTAATATTATCTTTAGTTTATTCTGATGTGCATTATAACTACTTGTGTTTTTATGTAAACATGAGTTTTATAACCATTATAGTTATGACTCTTGCCACTTAATGGGACATCATCATATGTCACTCTTGATGTTATTATTTTGTATTTTTATATTTTGTCTAAGTGATGTAATCATGGGGCTATGTAATGAACATATAATGAATGTATTTTTTAATGAAAACATTGAATTCCTATGCTCTTGATAGCAAGATGCAATAACTGATCTCATTTTATCATTGGAAAATAATATTAATGAAGACTGTAGCACCGTTCGCTTCTATTTTCAAGTCTAAAATAGGGAATATTATAGATCATAGATCGACCCTCATGGGAATTACAAACGATGAAGTCCAAAATGATAGAAGAAACATTGATGATCCCTTGTGTAACAGATGAAATCCTACCAATGGATAAATACTTCGCTCGTAAATCAATATCACACACCATACTTTTCTACTTCAAGTAGATCATTGTGAAACTAGAGATAATGTTTATGAATACTATGCAAGATAGAGAAGATGTTTGTGGTGATCGCACTCAAAGGGGCAAAGATGTTTGGGACATTTTTAGCCTATTATGCACAATGATGCTTATGAATTTGTTAGAAAATGTGATAGATGCGTCAAATTCTCAACCATTCTTGGCGTTGGTCCAAAAATAGCCCAACCTCCTAATATCAATATCCAAAAGGACGCAAGTCATTATATGTGATTCGAGCTCGCATTATTATGAATCTTCCAAGCATTCTTATGCATCTTCGTTTTTTTAGCGAAATGGAACAACAAATATATAGTGGTTTTTCTAACATAACTATAACGTACTATTGATGAACAATAGTAAAAAGGAAACATATACGATTCTTCAAAAAATCACACAAAGAAGAGAATAAAATAGCAAAAAAGATTAATAACATGATTTTTATAATGGTTTTGAAAAATCTCTGGCCTACGCCCACTTTACAACTTTATAATTAAATTTACTTTACAATTACAAGTTTATTGATTTCAATCAGACTATGAGGGAAATGTGGGAATTTGGAAAAAATTTCACTAAATAATGGCCTTTGGAGGAGATAGTGATCCATCTCCCACTTTAATGATTGATGTGCTATTTATAGTTATATGTGGATGGATCTGAATGACTTGATCTTGAAATTATGCATATATCTATTCCAAATAATTAATTAATATCCAAGGAAATAGGAAGAATAATAGGGTAACGTTTAACTTGGATTTGCAGTTTGTATATTAGAGAGCAATACTGGCCTTGCTATAAGGATGGGTATTGGTACAACCATGTTATGTGGATCCTCATTTACTACAGGGATTGTCGTTTTATACAAGGATTGGTATTTACTATAGGAATCATCATGTGCTACATGAATCAGTACTAATCCATTTATAGGGATTAATTTTATCTACATGGAGCACTAACGGTCCATGCTATAAGCATTGTTATTAGTTATAGGTATCCATATCGATCAATGCTACATGGATTGGTGTTAGCTAAGTGATCGGTTTGAATTAATCACTTAGCCAAATTTATATTTTCTTTCATGTAGGAAAATAACCTATGGTACGTCTTTAATCGTTCACATCTTTTCGTCTTAAGTTGGATTTCCCTAAGACTTGAACTTCTCATCATGTGTCATTATGTAGAATACGTCAGCATTCTTTGTTACATTACTCATTGATCATTTTACTTACTTGTCTATGGTGGCATACGTATCATTTAAGGATTGATCAATAAGAATGGGCTAGGGAGAAAAGGATGATCGATCCATAACTTTTACATATCAGATCAAATGCACATATGGTTTGAACGGTTCATATTGTATAGTCATGTATAAAACCTTGACATAGTCTATAGCCTTTTCTTTTGAATATCCGAAGGGCTTCTCCAAGATGGGTCCAATTGGAAAAAATGGATGATCCACCATTAAACTATGATATCTCCATAATAGCAACAGGGATTTGAATGTGGTTTCGGCCGCCATTCATCATTTTTCATTATAGTCACTGCTACTAGTCTAAGTCGATTCCATGAATACGAAAAACTTACTGGTAATACTACCCTCTAAAGCATGCTTTTGTGAATATAAAGCATGCTTTGATCCATAAAATGCATAGATACTGGCAAATATCAATAGTGTTCCCATATCTTCTATTAAATCATTTACGGTGAGTCATCAAATTCCCTTATATTCACCTGGAAATAAAAGGCCCCTCCCGGACCTATCAAAGTCAAGGAGATGTATTCTTAGGGTTCATAAATCATCATAAATCACATATCTTTCTATCATGTAATATGAATCTTGTGTCCATATGTAGTTTTTTCCCATATCGAAGTATGGCTTACAAGTCGGTTGGTATCTTTCTATATCTCATCATAAGCAAGTTCAATGAATTAAGACACTGGTACTTATTGGTAATTTAATAATCATAATCAAATCATTCCAATTAAAATATGTTCATACCTTTAATTTAAGTTTTGATCCCTCTAGATAAGATAATATTAAATCTACAATGAGTCCATCCGCTCAATTTACAAAGAGGGGACTCAATGCTAAGGGCAAGTCTAACTGCTTACTATCCTATGTGAGAATTTGTTATGCTATACATGTTCCTCCACTACCTAAATAAGGTGACTTGTATATCAAGGATCATCACCCCATCTATTTGGTCATTGGAATTGTAACATATCGATTTACAAGTGAAATATAAGGGATAACCTAATAAAATTAGTATCCCATTTCAATTTATAATCAAATTCATAGCAAATGTCATGTTTCATGGAGTTCATAGCCAGTAAGTTTAAAGTTATATCAATCCACTACTAGATAATGATCTATATACCGATGAACATTACCGATGAAATAAAGTGGTGTTATCAGTAAGTCGTCAAAGACGTTGGTAAGTGAGAAAAATAAAAGAACCTTTGCTAAGTCATCAAAATTTTCAACGGTTTTCCAATGACTATTTAATAAAAATAAAAATACTTTCCCACGTCAGATAAGTCACTGGTATGCCATCGAAATTTTCAACGAAATACCAACGACATGTTTCCACTATCACCTATCCCAGACCCGACTTTCCTACTTCACTTTCCCCAAACGACAAATTAGAATCCTCCTCCACTTCAGCCTTTTCCCAAGCTGCTAGTGCCCTCACCCCTATGCTTCCCTCCTTTACTTTCTCATTGGCGTACATATCCTCAAGCCGTCGGCCACTCCACCGACGATGCTACCATCGATGCCTACACCCCCAAGCCGCCAACGATCCATCTCCTTTTTGTTAGACAATACTATTAACTACATCAATTTTTAATTTAGTCTAGTGCACTATGGTCTTTGGTGTGCTATGGTCTTTGGTATGTTATAGTCTTTGGTGGCATTGATCTAGATTTTAGCATGCAACATAAGGAAGAAGCTTGGCTAAAATAAAATTATAAGCTATAAAGGGCACTTAACAGTGAGGCACATGGTAGCAAGGTTGTAATTGGGGTGGGGAGAATGACAGTAGTTTTGAAGAGAGGACAATGCCAATTTTGGAGTGAGTTAAACTTCATCCATATTCAATAATTTATGTCGTTTGTATGGTTTCGACCTTCCTACGATTTATATGTTCTGAATTGATATTTCAATAGTACAAACAATGATTGTTTAGTCTAGTTTACTTAAAGTGTTCAATATCTAAAGTGATGTTAATATGTAGATGTAGGTTCTATATACTGGTGATTAAGTAATGGGTTGTTATTAAGTTTAGATGATCATGTAAAAATTTAATTAAATATGTGATTTGGTTATATAAATGAGTGAAACTTCTTTGTTTTCAATCAATACATATTGTGATGATAGTCAAGTATTGTTGTGGTCTACATGCTATGAACTTTGACATTATAGTAAAATAAGTTTGCCAAAGATTATTATTTAACATAGTTTTAGATGAATGGATGTACATGATATGTATTGGTGATACTATCTTGTGAAAGATAATGTAAATTTTATATACATGTAGGAAAGATTCCATTGCACTTGAAGGTGTGGCACTAAAAGATTTAGATTGCTCTTCACCATAGAATGATAGTTTTTTGTGATGGGCATAGCTCCTTTAGGTAGATTCTACCAAAGTTTCTATCATATCCATCTGATGGTAGTATGGATATGATCAATATATTGATAGAATTCGCAAAAAAAGGAGCAATGCCCATTATCAAAAAAAAATTCATTGTGTTAGATGGTGAAAAACAATGATAGCCTAAAGCCATAGCGGTAGCGACTGGACATGCATAGTAGCGTTATTATAACTGGTGAAGGTGGATTAGGGAAGTGCCATGAGATGCTGTTAACACTTGACTCATTTACCATTAATGGTGGTGGTTGTTGCCACTAGTTGTGGTAGTATCACCATTAGCACTTCCCAATCCATCATTACCATTTATAAAAGTACTACCATGCGTGTCTTCATTCACCACATCGATTGCATCGAATGGTAGCATGGTGGTATTAATAAAAGAGGTGCTAGGGCTTGCATAATAGTGTTCTTATAACTGGTGGTAGTTGGTTGGGATGGTGATAGAGAGGATGTTGTTGACATTCGATTCATTGATAGTCAGTGATGGTAGTTGTCGCCACCAGTGGTAACAATACCGCCATCAACACTACTCCAACCACCGCTATCATTTGTAACAGCACTACCATTCAAGTCTTATGGAACCTTATTCTAGTAATATTATCATGTTGTCATGTCATGCAACCAGCTTTAGCATTAGACGAGGAGGCTTGAGGAAGAGATGGCCAAGCAGAGGAAGCAAGTCGAAGTCTTATACTAAATGTTCAGTCAGCAATTTGAAATGCGCCACCACCGCCACAATCGTTAGTTTTTTGTATGGATATGATGTATAATACATATATTTATGTTATTGTTTACTATGTGGAATTATTATTGTATGAGATGTCATGTATGGACATAATGAGGTATGGATATGATGTGTTTGACATGTATATATCATTTTTATGGAATTTTTATTATGTTGTTTTACTTTTTTCTATGATTTTTTGTTTTTTTGTTTTACGTATATTTGGATATGGTATTGTGTTGGTTTGGTGTTATATTTGTCTATGTAGCATTGTCGGAATGGTTATTTTTTGTTGTGGTTTGAGCAAAAGGAGAGCAACGGAAATGTTGAAAATATGGTTTCAATAAGTCATCACAAGCCATTGGAAAATTCAAAATTTACATTTTGGGTTAGGCATCTACAAGTTGTTGGCAACAAGGTCGTTGGAAAGTCGTTTAACAACTAGTCGTCACCAAGTCATTGGTATTGTGCTAACGGATGTCGTCAGAAAATCATCGAAGAAAATTTTGCACGAGGTTTATATCAACGAGCATCTTGTACCGATGACTTAATGGCATCGTTAAAACCCTATATTTCTCGTAGTGATCATCAATTTTTTCATACTACCTTATTATATAAAATGGAAGCCTAATTTATTAAGTCAATCAAGGGTTGCCTCCGAGATAAAACTCCAAGCATGGATACATGGTCAATTTATATCCCGCACATGTGTTAGTATACCGAGAGTAAACCATTATAATTTATTTTAAGAAAAAGCAATGTAAAATGGAAAAACGAACCTAACTTTTATCCATTCTGGTTATGGGATTTCTATCTCATGTTCATTCCTATATCACAACCGGTGTCATCGATTGTAGTGCATTGTTGTGTCTATGGTATTAGTGCAGTTTGTCTAATGGATGTCGGATTCCTCATATATCGTTGCAGTCAACTGCTATGAAATGGTTCCTCTATTAAATCTTGTAAGTTCCCACATTCATCTCATGTCCATCCAACTCATGGAATAAGGATAAATTACCAGTCATCCTCTCTCATTCTATAGGCACTATTCTAAGAAGTTTTCTATATTGGACTTGTCCTTTGGTTGCTAGATATATTCTCTTTTGGGTCTCAGTTAAGTTGGTGTAAGAAGAAAACTTCGGCTCCCACCTTGGTTGGTTTGAAGCTCCAAAAAAACATCGATTTCTCTTTCCTTTATCATTTCTAGATTCTGCCTTGGATGGTCCTCCATCCTCAATAGCATTGACTTTAGTCCTTGTCGATGCCTTTTCGAATTAAATTTGGTTATCAACTCCTATGATAATTGACATAAAAACCATTGGTGTATCTTGTTTATGGAAAGCAATGGTTGTCGCACTAAATGTGGTAAAATAATTTCATAATGATTCCTTCTCTCTATTTTGCATTAGATAGCGACATCATACTCATTGATCGAACAATATAAACCCTGAGTTGGCACATAAACATTTTATCTAACTCGGTCTATGTACTAATGGTTCCATTGTCAAGACGGAGAAACCATATAGCTAAGAAAACAGTTGAGTACAATGGGTTGCAACGACCCATCACCTCACTTATAGTTCCTAACACTCGCATATATTGGATGCATCTCATAAGATGCATTATATGATCTGTTCTCCCATCGTATAGCTCCAACTTAAGTAGTTTGAAATCAGGAGGGTTCCTAGAATATCGAGTATTTATGGTGAATGGATTTTGATTCACATCCTCTATACTTCTATCTATGCCTTCTCTACAAAGTCACTGCCATATCATCTTAATTATGTGATCTTCTTGATTCAGTTGAAATCCTAAGGGCTTGACACATCTTAGATCATATATGTTCATCATGCCCCGTCTCTTAGAATTACTATAAGGGTACCTCATGGTGATCCTTTCACATACGACCCTAAGTTTACGTTCAATGTCTAGTTCCTAGTTACTAAGTCAAGCTCCTGATGTACTCTCCTTGGAAGCTCCGATTCAATACTTCAGGACTACGTAGATGGATCGATACAGATCCCCAAATTTCAATCATGGCTGATAATGTCGACGGGGGCCAGGCTGTAACATTCCCCACTTGGAGGCCCAGAACTAATGAGTACGGATGCTACAGTCATCCATAGTTACTAATTCTCGATGACCAAATGCGATAATGTTAGATACGTTGATATAACAGAAACACATGGATATGAAAAAAATTAAAAACATTAAACAAATTTTTTATTCCATTTCATTCATATTTAAAATTCATTACATAATCCCAAATTCGAGAACCAAGTTCAGAGAAGATATAATTATTATATAATTATTATAAAATACGTCAAGAGCGACATATAAAGATGCCCCCTTGAATGATCAGAGTCTAAATACAGGCAATTAAATAATTTGCCATTACATCAAAACACAGCGAAATTAAAAAGAAAAGAACTCATGTTAGCTAGCTTGCCTCATGCACGTCTCCGAAAGCTTATTTGTCTTGAGGAGAATCTTAAAACCTCAACTCTCAAACTATTCAAAATCAATTAAGCACCCGAGAGTTTAAGGTGAAAACATAAACTTCGAGTCGGATGAAAAGCTAGGCATGAATAATAACCTTCCATCTCGAACCCTTTAGATATCTAGTAAGACCATGCTGCTTAGCGGAACAAGTTTTCTCCTTACTAGTATATTGCCTAATTTTTTTAAAATAATCATATACCGTGCTCCTGCATCCATATTGGTTGAAAACATAGAAATTTAAAATATCATGATGATATGCAAACAAGAAAAATATTCTGGATTTCTCATCCCCATTCATTTAACTATCTATCTCGGTTATAGTTTTTAGGGTCAATATTAACTTATTAGTTTTCATGGGCTAACCAATAATCTGTTTTAAACTTATGGACCATTTTTCTGGTCTCATAGTTTTCATGGGATCACTAAGAGCCTATTGGCTTTGCCAATAAGTTCATTCAATTATTTCTTGGGTTTTCCTTAAACCTATTGGTGTCTCCAATAACTTCTCTTATATCATAGTTTTCATGGATTGACTATAAACCTATTGATGTCTGTCAATAACTTTATCCAGATATAGTTTTCATGGGTTGACTATAAATGTATTGATCTCTGTCAATAACTTTATCCAAATATAGTTTTTATGAGGTCACTACGAACCTATTAGCCTCTGCCAATAACACTTTCCAAACATAGTTTTCATGGGTTTACTATGAACCTACCAAAACTAACAACTTCTTGACCAGTCTTTGGGCATCCTATGTTTTGGTCTATGTGACCTCCTGGATGCACTCTATTCATTCAAGAGTTAACTCAATTTATATTCGCTACTAGATCAACCTAGCTGGTTATTCTACGTTTACTCTCGAAAATACATTAATGGGTTCATTATACAGTGAATTTGTTTATAGAAGAAGCACATACAATAACATAACAATACTACTATCCATGGTTTAATATCCTTGAAATCATTTCCACATGAAACATGGTTAATCCCTTTAACCGATTATTTTTATAAAGGAAAGCTTCTTCAAAACTCCAAAATTAAAAGCCATTTCAAAGCTCTTTCATATTGCCATGGGTTTTCCTTTAAAAATGAGATTGGTTCTTTGTTTTGAAAACTAAGGCTTTCAGAACCATAGACCTTTACTTTCGAAACCATTAGAGCCTATCTTTCGAAAGTATTCAATTCTTATTTTCAAAACACTAAGCATATGCCTTTCGAAACACTTTAAAACATCTCCTTTCAAAACTGTCAAAACATTCCTTTCGAAAATATTAAAGCATCATTTTCCAACTTATAGAAGCATAGCTTCGTAAACATTTGAAAGTACCTCTTTTGAAACCATTGGGTTTAATCTTAAATATAACCTTTGGATCAAAGTGAATATAAGCGAATGTACCCTTTTGAAACCATTAACCTTCAAGTAAAAGAGTTTGAGGAAAACCAATGGGTTTGAATCCATCCTTTCGAAAGCTTTAATCTTTTATGTAAAACAATTAGAAGGATAGTTTCAAAACACATTTCGAAGCAATTGCCTTTGAAAATTTTAGTTTATATGGTTACTAGAGCGATTTCAAAAGCATTGGGATGTGGCTTGCTATATTTATAATACAAAAGCTTGCCTTTTGAACTCATTGAAAACTTTCAACCTATTCGAAAGGTATGAAGACGGAAGTAAGGTTTCAAATTGGTACAAAAGTACCCTTTCGAAAGTTTCTTTTCAAAACATAATATACGGCAACTCATTCGAAAGCTACCTTTAAACAAAATGGAGGCAACCCCCTTTGAAAGCTATATAAAAGTAACTCAACCCTTTCGAAAACGTCCATTAAAAGCAAGATAAGCAGCATCTCTTTTGAAAGAAAAACAAATACCTTCGAAAGCTATTTAAAATGGTCTCGACCCCTTTAAAAGCATGGTTTCGACTCTATACCTGCCGCCTTTCTCCAATCCACGATGTACCAAATCATTGGTACCATGTGTATTGGTTTCGACTTGGTTAGGGTTATAAGTACAGGGTCGAAAGGGTGCCACTGGAAGTAGCGAAACAATAAATCTTTACAAAACTGTTTTGTTTCCTTTTTAAGAAAGTGCTTTTCAACCGTAACGTCCCGTATCTAAAGGCTAAAAGCTAAGAGTTATAGATGTTGCAGTCATCCATAGCATTAACTTCTGGTGACAAAATACGGTAATGCTCATGGTATCAATGACATCGGAAGCACTTGAATATGAAAAAATCATGGATTTCTAAAAACAACATATTACTAATTATATTTTAAAACAAATTCATATCCAAGTTACATAATCCCATATCATGTACGAGGTAAAGCTCAAATATAATCATTACAATAATACGCCAAGAACGACATATGACAATGCACCCTTGGTTGATCAGAGTCAACATAGTCATATCTGATTTAGTATACATAGCGGAATCAAAGCAAGATAAACTGTAACTCCTAAATAGCAATCCGTCATCCTCCTGCTCGTCTTTGGAAGATTTATTCGTCAAAACTAGAACTTGAAAACCTCAAACATCAGCCTACTCAAATCAATTTTGAGCACCCTAGAGTTTAAAAGGAAAGAAAAACTACGAGTTAGACATAAAGCCTAGTGTGAACAATACCGCTAAATCTCGGTTTACTGGTATTAAGTGAGACTACGCCGCTTGGTAGAACAGATTTCCCCTCACTAATATCCTCTTTAAAACATATATTTTTGCAAATCTTTTCCTACAACCAAATTGATTAATCAAACTGATTATAATAATGATAATAGTAGCTATGTACGTTAAGCTATAATCAGGTAACTAATGAACTATCTGTCCATAAGTAATAAATGGACTATCTGTCCAAAAACTGGCTGGCTGCTTACAAACTGGACTAACTGTCCGACCCAAAATGGATTATCTGTCCGAATCATTTTTTTTGGGTTAACTACCTTTCAACTTTTTCCTTGAAAACCTTTTCAAAATGATTTAACCTTTTAAATCATACTTATACAAGGAAAATATATTCTTAGCTTTACTATAAGCTATTTTGCTATGTTATATATACTTTACTCAAATAGTGTTGATGAATTTTAATGAGGATTAGCTATCCTTCCAAAACAAGTTAAAACCCTTTTTAACTTGAAAACACTTAGGCTATATTGCCTAGATAATACATTCGAAACCTTTATTTAAAACCTTTAAACAACCCCTTCTAAACCCTTAAAAGTAAGCCTTTCGAAACCAAGTAAACTTTTAATTAACCTAGGCCGAAAGGCCAAATCCTTCCTTTTGAAACCATTCAAAATCTCCCTTTCGAAAGCATAAAAATCCTTCCCTTCGAAAGCTTTTAAAATATTAGACAGCCTTCTTTAAAACTTTTAAATATTATCTTTCGAAACCGTAAGAAAAACCTTTCATTTTAACCCTTTCGAAACCCCTGGGGAACCACCCCTTCGAAACCATTCATTAAACCTTTCGAAGGCATCAAAACCTACCTTTCGAAAGCACTTGAGTTTAGTCTAAAACATGTGGAAACCTTTCGAAACCATTCAAATATGTACTCCTTCGAAACCTTTGAAAACCGTTTCGGTCGAAACCATTTTGGATTATGCCTTCAAGTATAGCAAAAGGATCAGAGCGATAAAATTCCATTTGAAATCATTCCTAAGTAAAGAAGTGATGGTGTCGAAACCATCCATTCGAAAGCATTGGAGAAGCGGCCAAAATTTAAAAAGTAAAACAACCCTTTCGAAACCAGTCTGGGTTGAAAGGTAAAAAGCGGTAGTAAGGGCTTCGACTTAGCTGAAAGCAGTTATTTAAACAAAAGCGCAACCCAATCGAAACCATTTCTTTTAATTCAGTTGACCTAATCGAAAGCTAACCAATAGGAATCTACTTAGTCGAAAGAAAGCACGGGCATTTTCATTTAAAAGCAAAATAGTGCCTCAACCCCTTTGGAACCCTTGTTATGACCCTATATGTTACGCCTATATCCAATTCACTACGTACCAGTTAACTGATACCATGTGCCTTGATTTCGACAGAGACGGAGGATGGAGGTGGAACCTAGTGCCGAAAGCATCGAAGCAGTGAAAAACATGAAGATTAGTCCTTTTTAAACTATTTGTTTGAACCTAACATGCCATGTTTATCAAATTGTGATTGGTTGCAAGTTTTTCTTTGCTAAAAGCACTACCGACTGTCCATAACTAACAATTTAAATTTATTTACAGAAATCCCCTTCTCCTTTCATAAATATAAAAAACATACCTTAAATAATTTTTATATACCCATTAAAACACTTAGGAAAATTCTACAAAAATTCTAGAAAATCACTTTTAATATGTTTTCCAACATATAAAAACTTTAAACCCAACCTTTTTATTATTTAACGGTAAATAATTTATAACCCAAATTATTATTTTCTTTACTATAAAATTCATGTAAATTCCAAAAAAAATCATAAAATTTTGTAAATTGAAACCCATCTCGTAAATAATATTTATGGTCTATATAAAAATTCGTAAGGCATTCAGATGTCCTTTAATAGGGTTTTCATATCAAAACATGTCATAAAATCTATTTGAACAACCATTAATCATGAACAAGAGTATATAATCATTTCATTATTCAAAAACATAGAAAATCAATGAAAAATATTTTGGATTTCATCTTGAAATCGAAAACAAAAAAAGAGATGTAAGCTTTATTCATCTTAGCTTTAGAGATTAAGGAGCTTGAGACTTGAGTGGATTTGATTTGATTTAGCTTCTTTCTTTTCTTTTCTTAATCTTTCCTCTTTTTCTTATTAATGGTGGTCGGCCTTAAGTTTACAAATTTTATAAAATGAAATGAACGTGTAGGGAATATATAGCCAAGGGTTTAGGGTATAAGAATGGCCTCTTTCCTATTTTACTCCTTTTCTATTTCATGTTAACTCTTATTTTAATTCATTGGTTAAATGGCTCGGCTACCTCTTAATAAAATTAAATCTCAATCCCCTAATCAACACATTATTTTATTTAATTTAACTAATTAAATATCCTAAATAATATTACCAAAAATATGAGGTGTTATGGACTTCCCTACTTAGAGAATTACATCCTCGAAATTACAGTAAGGTACACAACAAATCAACCAATGAGGTAAAACATACCATCAAATAAGTCAGGATAAGTATCTCTAATCCTGCTCTCAATCTCCCAAGTATAGTCCCTATCATCGTCGCTCCATTGGACTTTGACTAATCTGACCGTCTTGGTTCTAAGCCTCTTCTCATCTCTCGCAACAATACAAATAGGCTTTCTCACTATAGTCAAATATGATTCTACTACTAAGTCATCTAGCATGGTCGGTGTAATAGTAGTCTTCGGGTCTCTAACACACTTTTTGAGATGAGAAACATGGAAAACATCGTGGACTCCTGCCAAACTGCTGGGCAACCCAACTCTATATGAGAATTTCTCGATCCTCTGAACAATAAGAAAAGGTCCTACGAATCTCAGTGCTAACTTTCCTGATTTCCCAAATCTAATCACACATCAGTGAAACTTTGGTGGAAAGCTGATCTTCAAATGAGAACTCTAGATCTTTCCGCCTTCTATCTACATAACTCTTTTTCCTGGACTAAGCTTGATTCATCTAGCCCATACGACCATAATCTTTTCTGTAGCTTCCTAAACAAATCTGAATCAAGAACCAACTTATCCTCGGTCTCTAACAAACATGCGGGATATTTGCATGGCCTTCCATACAAAACTTCAAACGGCGCCATCCAAATACAAGTTTGATAGCCGTTGTTATACGAAAACTCCTCTAAATGCAGTTGGTCCTCCCATGATCCCTTGAAATCTAGTACACAAGCTCTTAACAAATCTTCCAAGGTTTTGTTAACTCTTTTCGTCTGCCTACTTGTCTGCGGATGGTAAGCGGTACTCATCTTGAGCTTGATTCCCAAAACTTTCTGTAGACTCTTCCAGAACTCACTAGTGAATAAGGAATCTCTATCACTTACTATACTACTAGGAACTCCGTGCAGCCTAACTACAACTTTCACAAACAACTTCACTAAAATAGGTGCCGTTCAGGTTGACTTAACTAGAATGAAATGGGCCCTCTTGGCCAATTTGTCCACTATTATCCATATATTATCATTTCCCCTATTCGACCTTATCAACTTGTCAATAAATTCCATAGAAATAGAATTCCATTTCCATGCCGGAATATCTAATGGCTAAAGCAAACCACTTGGCTTTTGGTGTTCGGTCTTTACTTGTTGGCAAATGTGCAAGCACCGCTTTACTCATAAGCCAATGTTCCGCTTTATACCTTCCCAGAAGAAACTCTCTTCGTATCTTGATACATCTTAGTTCCTCCTAGATGAATAGGGAACTCCAAACGATGGCATTCCTCCAAGACTTCTTTCCTTATGTTTCCTATACTTGGAACACATAATCTTCCTTTCTTCCTCAACCATCCATTATGGTCATGACCGAAATTTTTCAAGTCATCGCTCTCGATTCCATCTCTTAACTTACTGATCCATTCAACAAATACCGGATCTTCCTCCTACTTAGAAGCAATCTTTTTTATCATCACTGGTCAAACTTCCAATAAGATAACACTATGGCTTCTCCGCTTGACCCAGCCTTAGATCTCCACTTCACTCTGCATTCTGCTAATGCTTCCAATTCTTTCCACTCAACAATCATTGCCAACACTACATTCTGATGTTTCATGTTAAGTGCATCTGTAACCTTGTTGCCTTTCCCCATTGTGTACTCAATCCCAAAATCATAAGCAACGATAAACTCCAACCAGTTCCGTTGTCTCATGTTCAGCTCCTTTTGAGAGAAAAAAAAGCTTTGGCGACTTATGATCTATATATAACTCAAACCTCTCTCTCAAAAGGTTATGACTCCGCACCTTCAGTGAAAAAATCACCATTGCTAATTCCAAATTATGGTCAGATATCTGAACTCATGTGGTCTAAGCTGTCTAGAAGGATAGGCAATCACTTTACCTCTCTACGACAGCACAACTCCTAATCCTATTCCAAGTGCATCTATATAAACTACCAAATTCTGATTTCCTTCCGAAACAGCCAACATGGGTGCATGGGTTAATATGTGTTTCAAACTCTGGAACGCTTCCTCACACTTATCGATCCATACAAACTTCATATCCTTTCTTGTTATCTTGTTCATTGGTGCTGCTATCAACGAAAATCCTTAATGGATCTCCGATAATAACCAGCTAATCCAATTAAACTCTTTATCTTGGTAACTGTCTCGGGTCTCTTCCAACTATTCACCACTTCAATCTTAGTCGGATCTACTAACAACCGTTTCCTCGAGGCCACATGACCAAGAAACTTCACTTCCTTCTTCCAGAAGCGACACTTCGAAAACTTTGCATTTAGCTAATGTTGCCTCAGTGTCTCAAGTACCACTCTAAGATGAACTTCACGCTCTCTTCCATCTTTAGAGTATATTAAGATATCATCTATGAAAACTAATACGAACCTATCCAAGTGCTCTCGGTTCATCACATCCATAAAGAATGTTGGAGCATTAGTCAGTCCGAACGGCATAACTACCCATTTGTACGACCCATATCTGGTCCTTAACGTCGTCAAAGGTATACTATCCTCTGCTGCTTTGAGCTGATAGAAACTTGTTGCAAATCCAACTAGGAAAATATCTTGGCTCCACTCAACTGGTTGAACAAATCATCAATTCTCGGTAATGAATATTGATTTTTATCGTCTTCTCATTCAACTTACGTTAAGCGAAACAAAGCCTTAACGATCCATCCGACTTTGTAGTAAATAGTACGGCTGCTCCTTAAGGCGGGCTACTCGGCCTGATAAAACTCTTGCCTTTCAAGTCCACCAACTGCACCTTCAACTCTCTCATCTCTGTAGGGGTCATTCTGCATGACGGCCTACTCACTGGTTCTGCTTCCGAAACTAAATCTATCTGAAACTCAAGGTTCATTTCGATGACAATCCTACTACAGGCTCAAAAACATCTTCGATTTCTCTAACCATGAAAACTCAACTCAGCACATCTTCCAATTCCACCATACCTAACAAAGCTTTCACCTCACCGCTAGAACCTTCTACAGTATAAACAATTCTATTGCTACAATCAGGGTTTCTAAGCGATATTTTCCTATCCTGGACAAATATCCTAGCATCATACTCGCTTAACCAATCCATCTCAAGAATAATTCCAAACCCCACAAAATCAAACACATGCAAACAGCAAACAAAAGTATGACCTAACAAGTCAAACTCTAACTAGTCACATCTCAACCCTAGAGTTACACACCCTCCTGTTGGATTTACAACCCGTAAGGAATAAACAAATATGTGGGTTCTAGGTTAAGCTTATCTATCAAACATCTAGACATAAAAGAGTGCGATGCACCAGTATAAAATAGAACGCTAACAGACATATCATGAATCTGAAGCATACCTCTCAAAACTGCCTTTCCTTTTTCCTACGCTGTTGGTTTCGAAGTAGCAAGCTCCAATTCATACATCTTGCCCTTTCCATCCTTAACGGGCTCATCACAACAAACATGACCTTTTACAGCGTTTTAAAAACGCTGTTAAAGCTTTTAACAGTGGTTTTACGTATGTTGTATATCGACATGCAGTTATATATCTGGGATATATGACAAGAAATAAACGCTGTTAAATGTTCTTTTTAACAGCGTTTCCCTGGTGCCATGAAGCTTTTAATAGCGTTTGGTCGGATGCAGTTATAGATCTTTCTTAGCGTTTGTTTCGTGCTAAGGTAAGATTTTATAGAGTTTTTCAATGCCGTGATATTTATTTACAGCGTTTCCCTGTTGCCATAAATCGTGCTTTATGTTTTTAGATACAACTTATAAGCAATTTTTAAACGCTGTTAAACTTTAAATGCTTTTTAAAAACACCGTGGAATGTTCTAATTGCTTTTAAAAAGTCGTGGAATGTTTTAACTGCGTTTAAAAAATGTTGTGGAATGTCTTAACAACTTTTTAAAAACGCAGGAATGTTTTAATTCCATTTCAGCAAACATCCACCATAATATGCATATATACCACATTTCAAAATTAGCATATTATATCAATATCACATTTCAAAATCAACATATTATACCAATACTACATTTTGGACACATATTTGATAACCAACATATGAAATTTCATAACCAAAATACACAATATTCTTACACCAAACATAAATAGTTTGTCTCATCAATAGTTCAAAAACAAAATATAGAACAAGTAGCAATAGCAAAACAAAAGCAAGTAGTACATATGTTAAAACCAAAAAGTAGTTCTAGTAGCAAAAATAAGTTCGATCCATAACTCGTTGCAAACTTTTTTGCATCACAGTCATCTATCTACTTGTAAAGTAAAAGTAAAAGTAATGCTTGAGAATCATTTCACCAAAAAAGTATACACAAAGTTAAATCGGATTCATAATGCAAACGTTAAGCATTTTATGGTTAAAAAACTATGTTAGGCGTTATTGTGCAACAAAATATTGAACAGATGCACAAAATAAATTCACTGCATGATCCAGTGTTTGCTGCATTGACACGTTCCACTACTTCATTTGAAAACCAGAACTCAATTGTTGACATGTACTATAAATAAAGTTATGAAACAAACTCGTAATCTAAAATAGGTGCAAAAGTATACCAACCTACCATGGAAACAGATCTGAATAGAGCAGCAAATCGAGTCGGGTATATCGATAAACAACTAGACTAAACTCATTCATTGCAAATTTCCCAATTAGTTATTGAATTAGAGTTTGCATGTGCTTGGACCTGAGAGATTTGATACTGTTAGCACTAGAAAACAACCGTGCTCCTTTTTTTGTACTCAAGTTAGCACTTTTTCGAATCACTTTTGTGTACAATATGTTTGTTTGCAATCAAATTTAAAGCATGTTGCGTGTTGTAGTTATAAATAGATTAAAGTTAAGGTAATTGCATTTATTAACTAAATAACCTCTAAACAGAGTTAACATGGAAAATGCAAATACTTCCACTAAATCTTCAATAGTTTTACACGAAACTGACAAAATAGTAATTATATATAGTAAAGAAATTTGACAAATTGACAAAACTATAAATAAGGAATGCTTCCTTTTCTTTTCAAATTAACCTAATTCAAAATTTAAAATAAATACGTATTATATTTTCATATTAATTTTTGGCATTTTTCATATTAATTTACTAAACCAAATATAGACTTGATTATGATGTGGAAAAAGGATATACAATTTATCTTCCCACATGTTTCTTAGGTTGTAATCTATAATATAAGTGCTAAGTTCGTCAAGCAATACTGGCCATAGGCATTTTAACTCAAAGTCAACGTTGATTCAAATGCAATATGATTGCCATTTGCCAAATCACTTTAACACCTGGTCCTTTTGTAATTGCACCTGAGAATTATGTTATACAAATTCATTTAAGTCTTTGCTGGGAAGAGAGAATCCAGTTTGACATGAAATTTTCGAAAGAAAAAAAATACATTGACAGATTGATTTATTATACTTTAACCGACCAATCAAATTGGAAAATATATTTTGTTATGTTTTTTGATATCAAATAAGTCCACTCAAGTAAATGATTTGTACTAAGGATATGACAGTTAATACTTGTTTTAATTATGTGTTTTCATTAAGTGTTTTTGATTAGTTTAAGCTCTATGCAGGGAGCAATCCTAATAACAATATCATGTGTCAAGCATTGACACTTTTTGTTATATAAGCTCTGTACAAACTCTCAATACACAGAAAAGTAAGAATTGCACATTAGGCAGACCAAACATATGCCTCACTCAACGACACTTCACTGTCAAACTGTCGAACTAAACCATCTTACTACTACCTCTAACTCACTTATTTCTGGTAACATTACTGGCGAAAAACCATATTCTATGCTGGTGTACATTTCTTTAACAAAATAGCCCTGCAATCAACAACTACCCCATACATCCGTACAATACTCCATTGCCAACTATGTGCACGCAACAACAGCGCTACAATTTTACCTTAAACAAACTGTGTAAGCAATTCTCTGATTCAACTGCTACTTTACCCCACCTAGTCATAACCACTGTGCTAACCATCAAAACACTTCCTACCTATTCCCGCTTCAACATTGCACGAACTGCCTTACACTCACTGACCAAACACCGCTTTGAACTACCACTCCCCCCGCATATTCAACAATCGTTGTTGTTCCCTCCCTACACCACACCATCACCTACAACTAGCCACTCAAACAACCATTAAACCCTTGTGCAAACCCACATCAAACCCAAACGTCATACATACTAGTGCCATACAACAACATTTATCAGCACACTCAACCGACATAAGACTTACTAAGATCTAAACACCTTAAACAACCATCATTTGTATCATTAACCTTATCTAAGACACCAAATTTATTCATATAGTTCATAATGCAGAGTTCATTTCAAAGCATAGGAGTAGTCTATGGAGACATAAGAACATCACCTCTCTATGTATATGCAAGTACTTTTACTGATGGGATTAAAGACACGGATGACAGTAGAACGCACCTCATTAGGTATGACAACATCTCTTTAACCATTCTCAACCACCATATTATCTTCAACCTTCTGCCCTTGAATGAGTATCACAAATGACGCAGAGCCTGTCAAATAAAAATGATTTGTGAAGTTAAACAACCTCACCCACATATGCAGATACATCGAACATAACTAGAATGTAGTGTCGACTTACCGAAACTTGCATCTGTTATAACTTTATCAGTAGGCCAAGCAATTGTAGTGCCGACTGCATCTTCGATATTTTGTAAGTCAGATGTTGGTCTCCATAGACGTGCATTTGGAGTATTTGCAACATCAACCCAAACCTTAACTGCATTTATCCCTAGAGGAACAAAACGAACCGATACTTTTGGATCAAATGAATAAATACGTCCTTCAGCTACAATTTCTCCCTTTCGATCCAAATCGATCAGCTTGCACTTGTTATTTATCATTGAACTCGTACCCTGTCAATTAAGAATATACTATTTTATCATATGATTAAATACTTAGAAATACGAATAAATGAGTTAATTCAATAAGTAAGCTAACCTTTCCGACAACTATAGTAGTAACAGTATGAGTAGAAGACGCTACAATATTAATCTGCTCCACAACCACCCTCGATTCAGGCCAAGCCACTTTCTTACCATTATCTTCTCCAACTCGTGTCAAACCAACGGTCGATTTCCATAAATAAGCATCTCTTTTTTTGGATTATCTATCCAAACTACCGTTGCAGATGGTCCAAGAGGAAAATCGTTCACAAGTTCCGTTGGATTAGTCGAATGCAGTCGTCCTTCAACAACTAGTTCTTCGATCCCAGTCCAATCATACAACTTGCATTTATGATCAGTGCTACCAGTTTTACTCTATTAAAGAAACATTATTATATTAATGAATTATTATTGTTTTATGTAATCAGATTAAATGTTAGTTGCGAAATAATTTAAAGTTACCTCATTGTCTTCTTTCCCCAAATGGTCTACGTTGTGCAAAACAACTATGGTAACTGGCCATGCTACTATCTTGCCTTCAACTTCTCCAATACGTGTCAAATGAAGTGTGGGCCTTCATAAAAAGACATATGGTTTTCTCAAAATTTCTATAATAATTTTCATAGCATCCGACCCTAAAGGACTTAGTTGGACAAGCTCATTTGGATCACTTGATAGAACTCTTCCTTCTGCAACAATTTCTTCTGCCCACACCAATCCAATAATTCACATTTATCATGTTAGTGTCAAGATTGCCCTACAATTGACTGATAGCAAAATATAGTGGTTATAGATTAATTACCCAAATTTAAATGATATGACAATGTTAATACAATTTATTTTACCTTTTGATGTGTGCTTGATTCTCTCCAACTCTTTACTCTGTCAAAATATATTAATACAATATTATAATTATATATTCTAAACATGCATATTGCGGTAAACTAAAATATTAACCGATTTTTCATTAGCCCTTGAACCATCGCCTTTAATTCTAAAATTTGGTTTTGCATTTGGATTGTTTGTTTATCCCTAGCATGTGACCAAATTGCCTTGGTGGCGGTCATACCCCTTCCCATTCCTCTCAGTCGTCCTAGTTTATCACGTCCTAACACTTGCGACAATGCGTCATCTTTTTAACTTGTCATTGAATCCGAATGAGTTCCAACGACAACGTTTTTAATTTTTTCCTACAAAGATTAACATTGATGTTATATACTAATTTTAAACTATCACAGTATTAAAAAAAACTTACAATAGTATCTACAACAGCCGCGTTCACTGGTTTTCCATCTTTTCTAATATGAGATTTAACCTAAACAACAACTCTATGTTCGGGAGAGCAATCATTACTCTTCTCTTTCTACATTCAAAAGGTCATTAAAACAACAAACTGTATCAACTAACTAGTCAATAAATATTATGGTATATAAATTAACTTTTTACCATATCTTCCGCCAATCGAGCCTTGCCTCTACGGCTGCATGTATGTGGCATCTGATTTTGTCCAATAGCTATGAATCTATCACTTACCATCTGCAGTATTCAAAAAACACAAAAGGAGAAACTTCTTAATTTTTGTATACATTTTAATTTTCAAAACACACATACACACACACTCTTTTGTCATGCAACACATGTCAGACATGAATAATTTACCTTATTTTCAACACACACAAAAAGAGAAACTGCAGTTTTACTTATTTGAAACGTAAATGACACACGTGTACATGGAAATTGACAAACGAGTACCACTACTGAAAGGAAATAGAACATGTGATCATAAGATATTCCATTTGTTACTCAAACTGGCTATTCTCACATGCAGTATTCAAAATAATAATTAACATGATAATTCACATTCGGTAAGTATAAACCATTAATGTATTATGAATGATTTACCTTAAAGTCTGGATTTTTTTTCGACTTAATAAACTTCTTCCAATCCGACATGGTTTTGATGTTATTTTGTTTTAGTTGAAGTCTCTCTTCTTCGTTCTTTGTGTTTACTATTTTGCAAACTAGTATGCTTTTTAAAGCTCTAAAATACATCCCATTTGCTAAAATTTAGGCACTTTTTGCCATTCCTCGTCTAATTTAAATCTAGCCTGTAATATTTTATAAATCAATATAATAACACAAAGGATACAATTGGGAATATATGATACACATGAATCAATTGTTCCTCAAGGTGTTGTATTATCTTATTAAATCATTAATCATCAATGATTTAATACTTATTAATAAGCAATGCTAAATAATAATTATTTATTGTAAAGAATAATGAAAGAATTAGAGACGAGCTCGAGGAATGTATAGTCTCACGGCATACATCTATTTGGATCTAAAGGTAAAATTGCATTACACTCACAAAATACATAATAATCTTCAAAGCTTACTCAATCTAATTAAATTTGTTTGTTTCTTACCTAAATGGATTCCCAAAGAATGAATTTTAATTCGTTGTTGAGATGCTTCCAATTATCCAGTGTAAGTAGAACATGCTCGCGTACAAGTGGGTCTAAATAAGAAAACAACTTGACCGATCCATCTCTTACTTGTTCACCTTCACCGTTAAACTCAACTTCAATTCGACTTAAAACATTTGCAGGAAGTCTTTTGACTTTTGTTTGGCCTATAGTTTTTTTTTTCATAATTGGATCAACATCGAAATTGTCATTTCTCTCGCTTGCTTCAACAACTTCAACATTTCCTTCTTGTTTCATTGCAGTATCATTGACGACTTGAGGAATTTCTTGAATTGGAGCATCATTATTTTCAAAATTGCATTCATTTTGAGTACTGTTGTTAGTCACGGTCCTCTTTCTTTTCGTATTTTTACCCATTTTCTGCAATTAAAAGTACATATAAACAAACACTTTAGTATTCATGCATAGCTAATAAAAGTACATATAAACAAACACTACGATATACATAGCTAATAAAAGTAAATTTATGACAAGGGAAACACTAAGATATACATGACCTTATATTGATTGAAATTTGAAAGCAATAAAAAATTGAGTGATCAAGTCAATACATCTAATTTACCTCTTAACATCCGTAATGCTATCACCGATGTTAACATAATATTTTCTTCTTTCTTGCACAAAATAGGCGGATGTCACTAGCATTACTAGCCAGTAATTGTATTTAGAACTTTTAATGGCAAATGGATTGAAACCATCTATAGCTATACCAAGTCTGAGATTGCGTGGATCAGCTGAAAATGATTTATATTTCTCATCCACTACATTCCAAGTCACAAAATCCACATGATGATGCAATTTTACATCATTGCTTTTATTACTATAATGCCATCTTAGATCTTCTACAAATTTTTTGGATCTAAACATTCACCTGAATCTTGGAATGATTGGAAAATATCTCAACACTTTGACAGGGATGCCTTGCATGATATCTTTTGTACTCTTATTGATCTTCCATCTTGAAGAACCACACTTTGGACAACTATTCAAATCTTTATATTCTTGTCTAAAAAGACAACTATCGTCCTTATAAGCATGAATCTTCTCGAAACCCATATCAAATATTTTAAGAATTTTTTTTTTACTTCGTATATAGTCTTGGGTAGTACATTATCCTTCGACAATAATACATGTATCGCATTTAATAGTTTATCAAAACCAGTATCGGATAAACCACGCTCACATTTAAGATTATATAAAGCGGAGATAGCAGATAATTTTGTCTGACCTGTACAATCGGGATACAATGGAATTGTGCATCTTCCAAATTTTTTATCAAATCATCTTCTTGTCTTTGTGCATCAACATTATCTTTATCGTCGGCAAAAAAGGTACGATCAACAAAATCTTCATCTTCATAGTGAATGGCTTTGAATAAATCATATGTGTCATTCAAATCAATTTCTTCAACTATATTTATTTGTTCATTATGATTATAACACCTACTGCATTTGTACTTAGGATCAATTCCTTTTATAACCAAATGCTCAAACACAATTTTTTCATGATGATGAGTAAGATTTCGACAATCTATGCAAGGACATAAAAAATTTCTGCAACTTCTAAATTTTTCTTTGCGGATTGCATAAAATTCCATGCTCCTTGTCGATACTCTATACCAGTTCTATGATGAAAAATAGACAACACAAACATTAATTGTAATATTAAAATTTTAAAATTTTCGATGCGTATTTAGTTGTATATTATCCTATTACTTGTGTGAATGCAACCAGTCTTTCTCCATTATGAATATAAACTGTAATGCACATCACAATATTATTGTTGAAGAGAAACACAGATTTGTGATGATTCTTTCAAATCATTTCATATATTCCTTGGAAGAACACAATTGCTGATTTGATAACTATGACATCATACTATTTCTTTTAGATGGTTAATTTGCTGACATGATAGAACAAACTGCGATGAAATATCTTGTTACATTCTTTAAATATACTTCATTCAGTACAAGACGGTTATATGACATTTCATCTTGCTATAAACAACAAGTATAAATGCATTCTACAAAATTTAATGCATACCCTCTATTACGCTTTACATCATTTCATAATTCCAAGAGTCTATATACCCTCTATTATGTTTTACTCGTCACTCCCATTATGCACCAGAAAGGATTTAATACATATACAAAATATGTATTAAACTATTATAGGTGGGGTCTTGTTCGTCACTCCACTAAGCACCAGAAATATCTACTGCATTCTTTTGTAGTATGCCAGCACTTTGTAGTCATTTAAGGATTCTCAAATTTGTTACAAAACGCATTCAAGAAAGGTTTATATCAGTACTAATTTATTTCTTTAACTAAATTGAATAACTCTGGAAATGGATTTGAAAGTGCAGTAATCGTATAAGAAGATTATGCATTCTTGAATAATTTTGTTGGCATGCATATATGAATTCTATAACGTTATGCATCGCCAAAAATTTCTTAGAGTATCTTTCAAGTTATCCCTAGACGTCTCTACATGCACTATACACTGCCTTTAGTTCTTTCTTTACCATTCAATAATGTAATCATTTTATCTTAATTTCCATACTTTTCTAAATCATTTTCAAATTCGTGGAAAAGTTTAGTTCGTTTGGGATATAATGAAAGAAAACATGAGTTTCTCTTTTTTGAAAACGTAACTGATATTTATGTGCATTTATCTGTGATAGATGCCCGATATTTACGCATTGATTAAGATAAGTAGTAAGTATAAACCATATGCAAGAACTTACCCAATAAGCTAACATTATGGTAAATACTGCCCATAAATTGAGGTACCCAAAACCTTATAATACATGAAGACTGAAGATTCCTTGAAGCGTAGAAGGTTGACATAACTTTTTGAAATTGACACACGAGATGCTTGACCTGAAGCTAAAAGTCTATTTAAAAATTAAAAACTAAAGTAATTTTTCTTTTACTTAAAACGTCTTCTGCTTCTAGAAAGTCACAAAATTACTAAAAACAATTTGGAAGTGTAGAAATTAAAACACAATTGTTAAGGAAACAGTTTTAGTCTAAAAACAATTTTAGTTTAAAAAAACTTGTTTAAAAATTTGGAAGTAAGGATAATTAAAAAAAAACAATTGTATCTATATTTTAGGTAAACAGATTTAGTCTAAAATTAAACTATCTCTGTCATCAAAAACAACATTAAGGTAGCAAGCAAATCTGGTAGAAAAAATACCTAATTTTTATAGGCTATTACAGATAGTTTGAACCAAGTGAATAATATTTTCCACAGCCCAACCCAAACAGTTCGTTGGCTTTGCTCTCTCAACAAACCAAATGCTTTAGGTGAACGGATGAAAACTAAATCATTGTTGACAACTTTCTATGCTCCTGATATAACAAACATCTAAAAAAATATTATAAATATGAAGGTAACAGCTATTAGAAAAATAGAACATATGTAAACTTCATTCCCTTGATTAATAATTATTAACAAATTTGCAATGGAATGCTGACTTTTAATAGCCAGTACGTTAATGGATGAATTTAATTCTCTGCCTTCATGTAGGGTTAAGCTGAATTTCCCTCAATTAATTTCATATTGAATCTTTCTTATAGTTTTAATTTTAAATGTAAGGTGTAAAATGTGAAAGATATATGGGAAAAATAGACTAGTTTCAACTTGAACTAACGTTATATGACTGCTTGATACTTAACAATTGCAGAGCAAGAGAAACCAATGCATTTGCTTTACCCTTAGTTGTAAAATTAAACTATAAAAAATAGTTGTGGAATTGTGAGCATTAACAAGTGTCATATCACATACTTCACTTCTAACTTTTTATTAAAAATGTTATTGTTTATGCATGTTAATAAAAAGGCATTGTGGTTATATTACAATAAATGAATGCTAAATTTATGCAAATAGGCATTCCATTTACTTATATATTCTTATTTTATTTTCCAGATCAGTTACTAGCAATTTAGTCATGCACTGTGGGTTTTTTTTGACATGCAAATCGATTTTCAAATTTTTAGCTTTAAGCAGTAGTAGACGACAACAACAGTAACAATAATAATACTAACACTAATACTAATTATAGTATTAATACTACTACTGATGTTAATAAAACAGTATCCTGCATTTCAGACTTCAACCTATGCTTTTTCCAAAATAACTGTTAAAATAATATTTAATTTTACTTCATTACTTTTCGATTTTCAGGTAACAATTCCCTGATTTAATTTTGAGTTTGAGTAAACAAACTTATGAAGACAACCATTTTTCCAACATGATTAAAAATATTTATGCAGGTGAAAGGAGGCAATTTGCAAATAAATTTATAGCAACGAACCGTTTAAAAGCAAAGCTTTTGTTGTTTAGGCCATATAAGCTGCTACAAGAATTGAGGATAGGAATTCACATCCCTAGTATGAATTCCGTTTTAAATGGAAATATCAATTAACTTATCAGTGGTCATATTTTTCTTAGGCATGCAGGAGATATTGTGAGTTGATACAATACTTAAAAGTAATGGGTTTAAATGCTTCTTTGATTGTCAGCGTTATCGCCAATGATCTATTCAGATGATGCTGTATACTAGACAGATATTGTATACAAGATATAATGATATATTATATCCATAGAAAATGGATCTATTTTTTTGAATAATGGTTTAACGATGTCTTTTTTTGACAACATTACCATATGAATTATTCACCTGATACATGAGATTTGCATCCCAATATGCTGAAATAGAGATTACTTTGTTACTCTATTCTATTAAAATTTGTGCAAATGCTACTATGCATGCTCATTATATTAAAACTATTGTCTATATGTGCAAATGAATTTTTTACCCCATTCTTAATTCTATAATCAAGTAAAAAGGGAAAAACAACTTCATGATCAAGCTTAATATAAGGAAATAATTTATGATTATGTTAAGATGACTGTTTGAGTTTGCGCCACTATTTATGGAATACACAATAATTTAGTTAATATGCAAGAGAAGAAAGTAGAGTAATATAACCAAATAAATAAAAATAAATAAAAGATTCATGCAGATAGTACTAACAATTTCCCTACTTGTTTTCTTTACAGATGTTGATAAATGCAAACCCAGTGTACCTTGGTAACACTAATATATGGTTGGTATTTACTGTGTGATTACAAAATGTTCATGTCTTAACAGTAGTAGTATTGTGTATGTGCTAATTTTTAGTATACCAATGTGTGTCTGTGTGCACAGCATGGCTGCATGTTTGTAACTTTATATTTACAGATGCTATCTACCCTGGGCAGCATTGTGGTAAAGGAACATCATACCACGTCATTGTGGTTTGCAAGTTGTTAAAAGATTACAAACAGTAGTGGTTTGGAAAAGAAAAAAAATGCAGGCTGGGTAAAAAGTTTAGCAAAGGGATGTGGATTTTAGCAGTGAGAGACTCCATGGGTTCAAAAACTGTGGGTAGAGCATCTCCAGGAGAGAAGAATAACAATCTTCTAGGAAAAGCAATATAAGTTGGAATACTTGGAAGAATTCAAACTCCTTCAACATCAAATGTGAGTTGGTCATTTTTTCTAATTTCAATGAGCGCTGCTATTGAAATACCAAAGAAACACAAAATCTGCACAATATGTTATTTTAACCTAGTGTTTACATAAATGATTGAAATCAGAAAATATTACAGTTGATATTTATTGTGTTACGAACTGTATAATCCGTTTTTTCCCATTAGGATTTCTCATTTTTTTTCATGCTTATAGATGGGTTCAAAAAACATTTTACAAGACACAACGTGAGCAGTAGTAAATGAAGGCTTAAGAATATGATGACACAACATATACAAATGCTCACAAAGGACATATTCACGCACCGTACATGAGCTGCTGCTCATACAAACAACACATGTATAAAATGCATGCAATACCAACACAACTTACTTTGAAACTAATATAAAAACTATATGCCAAATTTCAAAAGCATTTCACAACTTCGTAACAATAATTCAAGAATACAAAATTAGGCAAAAGCGCTACAACTTACTTTGAAACTTTGAGGACAAAGAGCTGCTGGCGATGATGGCTACCAAATCACGTTCATTGACTACAGCGGGAACTAGGGCGGTCGCTTCCACTAATGAGCCTGCAACAGAGATGGGGACGAGCCTGCAATGGGGAGGACTATAACTGGGATAGGGAGACGAGAACGAGCCTGCAAGGGACATGCATATTAGTCCATTTAAATGTGCCTGCATGGGGAGGACTGCATCATGGTAAGTACTTAAAAGATACTTCGAAATAAAAAACTTCAACCTCATTTAAATATACATTTGAAATAAAGGCATCATGCACTGAAATATTTATGCACTGACATATTCATCCACTGACATATTTATGCACTGATATATTCATGCACTGACATTTGAATAAACTACAGAACAAAGTAGATAATAATCTATGTTATGTACCAAATGTCAAAAGTAATGTGTAGACATGTTGGCTATAGCCATCACAAAGGTAATAATGTAACTCGATAAAATAATATAAGTCGATCAACAAACCATTAACACGGTACATATTACTACTGTCTTTGGAGAAAAATTTAGAGCTTATGTGCTAATGTGTAACCACATAATCTCATATCAACCAAAGATAGCAAACATTTGAACATACCTCAATAATTTGATCTGCTTCAGCAAGAGGAAAAGAATGGTAGATTCAAGCAACTTGAGTAAAGTGTTCATTTCTTTCTAAAATACAATAACTTAAAAACTGTCTATACATACTTTTATGCAATGTAAATTATCAGTCAATGCAGGCTTAAGATTTATTGTATCATGCATCTAAGAATTTCTCAAATCAGCCATGAACGAAAGTAATTTAATAAATCAAAACTACGAACCTAAATTGAAGCCATCGCATAATAAGGGAGACTTAGCAACCCAATTTTTCTCCTAAATTCAAAGGAAAAAAACATATTTTCTGCTACAAAAGAAAATTCAAGAAAGGGAAGCTTTACTGTTAAACCAACAACAATCATGTAAAATCAAGAGAGATAAGGTCGAGACTGTAAAATCAAGAAAGGGAAGATTGAGAAATAATGTTTTTGCCCAGTGATTTCGAGGTTGGATAGGAGATAAAGGAGGTATTTAGGATTTTCTCAATGAAGCCGATGGAAAAGAGGAGGAATTTAGGATTTTCTCAAGGAAGACGATGGAGAAGAGGGCTAAGCTGGGAAAGGTTAGAATAAGGTATTGGAGGGATGTGAAATGTTCACCGCCTTGTCTCTCTTTTTATTGTTGTAGTAAGGGGCATGTAATCACCAGCGTGTATACGTTTTTATATTTACGTTTTACCTACTGTTGATAGCTTTGTGGTTTTCAACACTGTTTTGCTTGCAACTAAAGACAAAGTTTTTTGTAGTGGCTCCTTGCATTGATTCTTATGGTGGCCAATATGGTCGTAGTTGAAGCACTTGACTTTCTTCTTCCCGGCTACCTCCTTTGCCCTTCCAGCACGACACTCATTAGCAGAATGCCCCTTCTTATCGCACTTGAAAAATAAAACCTTTGACCTCCCTTTTTTAACTACTCCACGCTTCTGAGCACCATTCTTAGGAAAGAATTTCCTCTTCTGGCCCTTCCTAACCTGGACCTCCTTAGCCTTACTCTTCTATTGAGAATCAAGAATCTAGTCATGCCTTAACGCCCATCTCCACTACAAAATCAAAAGGATCTCTAATATGGGGGATTGTAGCCCTTGTTAACTCAGGCTTAAACCCTTGATAAACTAATCATTCCTCTTCATCACTATATCCACTAAAGCATACCCATATCTGTCCAACTCCTCGAACCTTCTGACATACTCCAAGATAAACACCTCTCCCTGCTCTAACTCAGCAAACTTTCTACTCGGAGTAGACCATGCCATCGCAAACATGAACCTCTCCTGGAATCTTCCCTTGAAATCTACCCATGTCAAGGTTTCCTCATCCACACCAACCGTCACGCTGTTCCACCAAAGCAAAGCTACTCCTTAAAGCTGTCTCGAAGCTAGCCTCCTCTTCTGCTCATCATTGAGCCCCAAATCTGCAAAGATTCTCTCATAGTGCAGCAACCAATTTTCCATCTCTATAGCATCCTCTATTCCCAGAAATGGCTTCCCACCAAGCTTAGCATAATCCTCGCTCAATTTAGCATAATAGTTAACTACCGGAACTTCCAAAACTCTTGCCCCTGCAGCATCTCCTCTTACTATGACAGTTGCAATTCCAGCTTGCATCATGTAACGACTCGACTTTTTGACGCCTGAAAAATCGAACCATTAGGGTTAAAAGAAGAAGGAGGTAGAAAAAGAGAAAAACAAACAACAACAGAATCTTACCATCGCAACGGAATAAAATATAATAAATGATAACATATCTTTACACAAAAGAAATTATATCTGTTTACACATTACATCATCAGAGTACAACATAATCAATACCATATACTGAACAGTTATATATACTTGTCCTCATAAAACTGAATTCACAACTTATACAGCACAACGGAATATATATATCAAATACGGGTGATACGTCTCGCCGACCGGTTCGTCTCTTGAGCTCCACAACATCCTATCCTGTATTCTATAATACTCGGTTTGGCTCGAGCATTATAGTTAAATAACATCCGAGTCAGTGTGGAAAACCAACGTGAGAAAACACACTCAATTGGATTATTAAAGTTTTCAAAATCCTTTGAAAACAAAAGTATCTCATAAGACCACGCCATAAATGAACATGCCGGGTTTTTACCTTACGATAACCAAAACATTTTATAAATTCCTCTGATATTCTAGTAGTGTCTATATACAATTTGTCCAAATAGCCGAAATCATTACATTATTAAATTCCATCTGCAAGCAACAAAGTGGGTTCTACAAACAAAAACCGTAAAGGCACGTCGGGAGAATGGATTTACATCAATGGCAGGGCTACTGGGGTACCGTCCATCATAGTACGTGGTCTAGATCACTGTATCGAGGATCCACCCTGATCCCCTGCATCACAAGACCGGAGCTACCCCTTACTGGATAGTCTGAATAAGTTCATCCCCGTGATTGGGATCAGCAACCGCCACACAACCGAATATATAAAGGGACATCTAGACAGGGGTGACCTTACCCTAATTGGTTGCTAGCCACTTAGCCTTGTGTGCACCTGCCCTGCTTTAGCCATTCCCAGTTGATGAGGCTCAAGGCTATGCGTTACCTTTTTAGCACACATTCACTTTGAATGCTCATCGCCCTCCTGACGATGTTTTGAAAGCATTCATCCATACAAGTCCGTTCCGGGTTCGAACGGAACCGAAGGTACTACTCCTACTAAATCCATTTTGGAATCACCTTCAGGATTAGTAGCGACTAGCACTTACACTTCACCACTCCATCTTCGACTCCCAGCTCTTGTCTTCCTCATGAAAACATTCAAACTGGATCGAAGTGGTTTTTGAAAAATTAATCCCGATCCCGGTCTCTTCGACACGATCAGCGCATTGAACAATATTGATATCGGTTATTTAACTATCAAATAACATTCACAAACAATCATCTAGCCATAATAATTTCTTCCAAATTATTTATTTTTAAATATCTTCGCAAGATATTTTACTACATTTCAATCCTTTGAAAATAGTTTTCAAATCACTTTTCTCTCTCTCGTGGAAACAAATTTCTACCCAATTGTTTTATTTCCACTGAAAACCGCCAAGTCCTAAATACTTAAGATTTTAAAAATAATTTAAATCATTTTATTCTAAAACATACTTTAAAACATTTAAATTAAATTTACTTAAACACTTTATTCAAAAAAAAATTTAAAAAAAAGTTTAAAATAAACTAATTTTTAAAATAAAAGTTAAGCCAAAATATGTGGTATGAAATTCTATACATGTTTTTAAATAAAACTTTAACCAAGCAATCTTTAGAATAAACTATTTTATAAAAATATAAATATTAATCATTATCCTTTTTAAAACATAAAATCAATTAACCTTTTAAAAATAATTACCACTATAACTAATTTAATTAATCTTTACCTTTAAAAATTTAACCACTTAATAATTATTTCTTAAAAACATTCCTTTAAACAACTTTAAAACTTTTAACTTATATTTAAAATTTTGCTTTGAAAACGTACCTGGCTTTCCAGAGAAATACACTTCTCTTTCACACCTTTTAAAAATAAATCACTATTTATTTTTAAAACAAATTTACACATTCCTTTATAAATTTCCACCGTGAATTTATCCTTCCAAATATCCACTGGTATCTTATTTCACTTTATAAACCCATGTTATAAATTCCATAGTCTCATCTTCTTATAAAACACAATTCCAAACTCTAAATCAATTCCCAAATCGATTTTCAGATTTTACTCCATTTAAAATAAATTCCCAAATCGGATTTTACTTATTAATTATGATTTAAAATCTTATTTAACTAAAAATACCGGTTTCATACTTTTCCAAATTCCTTCCTTATCCTTTCAAATAATTTAAACCTTGAATTTTAAAATAAATTCTTTATTCTTTTAAATAAGATCACTTTAGTTTTAAAATTCATTATTTCTCCTTTTATTCAAAATCTCCTTTTCCATATTCGAAACTTATTTATTCGAATTTAAGAATCACTTTTATTTCTCTTCCAATTCATTTTTTAATTTATTCAAATTTTTTAGAATTATTTTACTTAAAAATTCTCTCTTTTATTTTCTCATCAGAAATTAAATCTATATATTTTTGATAACTCGGTATACCCAAATATAATCAATCAAACCATAGCATCCAATATTTCAATTACCAATATAGTCTATCTCAGATTATCAAATCATATCACAGAAGATTAAAACAAATCTAAATAATTTTGAGGAATCTAATTGTATCCCTCCAACCTGTTTCACTGCATCCACAGATGTTAGCACAATATAAAATACCAATTGCACTTCAAGTTGGAAGATTGCGGTATATGGGTTTATATTATCTCATCCGCTATTATGCAGCGCATAAGGTCTCATCTGCTATATAATACGGGTAATCAATCCGTCCAGTATACATAATTTACCACATCCAATCAATTCAATCATTCAGCCAAATATTTAAATTTAACCATTTAAATTTAAATAATAAACCAGATGAGTGAGATTAACTCACCTGTGATTTTTATTTGCAATCCAGTCCACACGACTTGATTCTCCATGATTTAAGACCTTGTATAAACATTAAATGATTTATTAAGATTTGAACTAATCGAACAATTCATTCTCCATTTTAAAATTTTATTAGCTAATAGTTTTAGTTTTAAACTAATTTTCATTTAACAATTTTTAAAATAATTAAATAAATTTGTTAAACAAATTAATCTCCATTAATACATTATTTTAAAATTTAAACTAGCAGAAAAATGTGTATAAGTAATATCTTTTGAAACTACATATATACTAAAATAATAATTTATATAGAGTTGAAAACATTTCAACATTAAAAATTTCTATTACATATATATATATATATATATATATATATATTCCAAATCCTTATCTAAATACACATGTTTGGTTTAAACAGTTTATAATTGGAAAAATACACACACACACATACACATATCATTATTATTTTCATTTCTTTAAACATCATCTGTTGTGTTATATATGTAATACTAAATCAAAAATATAATCTATATTCTTTTCTTTTTAACATATATATAAAATATTAAATTTATTATGAAATAGAAAAAGACTGAATGTAACTCTCAGCAAAAACTCAAACTCAGGCCTAGAATACAAAATCGAGAGCTAGGACCATCATCACACGATCCAATACATCGTCGCGACCCCCTCCCTGGCTTTGCCAACTCGATTCGCTTCCGTGTCTGCCTAAATGATAAGCTCGAAAACCCTAGCAATGCTCGAAACCCTTGCCTCACGTCCCCTCTTGATGCCGTCGATCTTCACGTCGCTCCCAAGCCTATCGACGAATCACGTACATTACGGCAAATGCTCGAGCTCGACCCATACTAAGATGTCATCATCGTCGCGTCTTAAATGTTGAAGTCGAAGATGTCGACTTCAATGTCGAGATTGCCTCAACACCTATAGGCGACGCCGCGCCTTATCGAACTATCACCCCCCTCTGATGAAGAAGCACGCCTCCGATGAAAGAGCATGCGATTTAAATTTCTTACTTGATTTTATTTTTTGTCCGCCATTTGATTTGTGTAAAATAAATTTATTTTGATTATGATTTAATATGAGGGAGATAGAACGAGTTTAGGGAAAAACAACGGCAACCTCACATTTTTTTTATTTTATCACTCCCATGAACAATCGTGCCTGCATGAAAGACACGTGCTTTATTAAGAGAGACACGTGTTTGAAGAAAAAAACTGCTGACAAAGTTTTGGTCAAAAAAAAATTTGAATATAAATATTTAAGTCAAACCCATTTGAATCACGCAACTCGAAACCTCGATCTCCTATCGATGCATGCCGCTAGACGTTTATAATGTTAAACCCCTATTCCGAACACAATGGAAAAATTTTGAGTCCTAATTCGATCGTATGGAGAAGATAGCTTTTTGGACCCAGTTATTTATTTAATTTTCGATATAGATTTCAGTGCGTTTATCTACCGTACAATCACACAGCAACTCCGAATGCTATAAAAATTGAAATCAGATAATAATACACTATTACGGATCCAATGGAACTGGTTTCGTCAAATTCCGAGACTGTCCCTCGGCAGGCTATTTTTAAATATCAATTTAAATGATATAAATTCAAAACTGAACAAATCACCCTCTACTCAAATTTAACACTTCTACTATCTCCAGTAAAATCAGTATAAATTTTATAGGCCATTGAGATATTTTTACCCAGCTTAAAACTCAAGATTTAACATTTTACCTAATTATTAAATTCAATAATTTAATTACCAAATAAATAGTGATATTTGAAATTCAAGTTAAAATTAACTCTTAAATATTTAAAATCAATTAAATATTCCAATTTCAAATATCTAGAAATTTCGGGTCGTCACACATCATATTCACAAAAAATTGATACATAGCTCCCTTGTGCACCTACGGGACTCCTGCACCCACATTCTCTGCTTATACCCAACCTTGAGCCCTCCTCACATTAAGTCTGGCATTCCCCTCGATGCCCTCCCCTCCTGCGTTAACTCTTCCTCCTCTACCATCTATATCTGTATTCAAACCTCATGAGATACAGAAAAATAACCTAACAAAGATAGAAGACTAGAGATAAAGCGTATACTTATGTATAGAAAATACAAGTACGTTACTATAGCGTTATCCCATACCCCAATATTATTCTAATTTCTTAGGATTATGTTTTCAAAACCCATTTTTATTTTAAAGTTTTTTATAAACCTATGCTATGATACCAAGTTGTAACATCCCATACCTAGAGGGCAAAAGCTAAGCACTACAGATGTTGCAGTCATCCATAGTATTAACTTCTAATGGAAAAATATGCTAATGCTAATGGTATCCATGATATCAAAAGCACCTGAATATGAACAAACTCACAAATTTCTAAAAAAAACATTTTACTAATTATGTTTCAAAACAAATTCATATCCAAGTTACATAATCCCATATCATTTCCTAGGTAAAGATCAAATATAATCATTATAATAATACGCCAAGAGCGACATATGACGATGCCCCCTTGGCTGATCGAAGTCAATATAGTCATATTTGACTTAATATACACAGCGGAATCAAATCAAAATAAACTGTAACTCCTAAATAGCTATGCCACATGTTCGTTTCCGAAAGCTTTATTCATCAAAACTAAAACCTAAAAATCTCAATCCTCGTCCTACTCAAATAAATTTTGAGTACCCGAGAGTTTAAGGCATTACAAGAGAATATATTTTTCACAGCACTATTAAGCAGCGTTTAGCTATAAATGTTGTGATTATTTAGATGGATAATTAAGAAAACAAAAATCAACATCTAAAACACTACCTACAGGTGAATGTGGAAAAAAGAGGAAAAATAAAAATATGCTGCATTTCTCAGTCACTCAACATCACTCTCTCCCACATATCTTTGACATATCCCTATCCCTTAATTAAAAAATCAAACTCTCTGACATGCTCAACATCGACCTTCCACAATTCCGCCGTCGATCTCTAAATATGCGCACCACAACTATGCCATCGATCTCCAAAATACTCAATCCTTCAGCAACTCCATCGTCGTTCCTTTCTGAGGTGAAAACATTTATTCTTTATTTTTCATTTGTACCTCATGGTTTCTTTTTCACTTATAACCTTGAAAATCAGTTATGCAAACGTCATGTTTTGAAATACCTTATGGTTTCTTTTTTACATATAACCTTGAAAATGTTGCGTATGTAATGTGAAAAGATTTGATACTTTTGGGTTGAATTGCTGCTTTAGTGAAGTGATCACTCTAGTTTTGTCAATGGGTTGAAAGCCTACAATTGAAATATGTTTTGTCCCCTGGTTCCATTTATGCCTCAGCGATAAATTTTGATACAGATTCTGAAATACATGTTTATACAGCCAAGGTAAATATGCAAGGTAATAGTTTTGAAAATATTGGTGAAACTTTATTGTCATAATTTTCAACTGTACCTTTTTTATAAGTTAACCAAAGATAGTTGTATCATTCAAATTTCCATTCCAAAAATATATTTTTCACTCGAAAGATGCCAGGGGCAGAAAACATTAACTAAATATTGAATATTTAAATGCAATCTGTTTGCAGCAAATTCAAAATAATTATATGTTTTCTACATTAGTTGGAATGCATCGTCATCTTTTCAACGAAATCAACATTGCTTATAAGAAAAAGGCTCAAGCGAAAGTGTTATACTATATGTAAATATAAATAGTGAATATGCTATATATTGTTTTTGTATTTTAGTCCCACATTGTGTGATTAGTTCTATCCCAAACAGTTAGACCTTTATATAAAGGAGCTAATGTAATGAAAATGCATGATTAATCGCTATAGGGAATAAAATATTTTCTTTCTCTTTATCTAATGGCTTCTTATTTTTATATTGTTTACAACACGTTATCAGCACGATGCTCCAAATGGTAATTAATTTTCAAATATCATTCTACAGATCTCATTCTACAGATCTTATCTTTTCAAATCTAGATAATCCTAAAATGGATCCGGAGGATGCCGAAGTTAATCTAGATCTCATAAACATTGGGCAATGACAAGATCAATGATGCTGAGGAACTTATACTGCGGGTAGATTTATGCCATAGGTTGAGTTAATGATTGCACTGAGATAGTGATGGCAGTGAAATAAAATCGATCCGATCAGATTTTTCTCTTTGTTTATGGGATTTCTCACAAATTTAATAATACTACTAGTACTCTCTCACTTAAAGGTTATAAATCTAGTGTACTAAAACAGATAGCATGCTATAATAAACTCGTCGCACAAGTTTATTAACTAGAATTCCACTACGCTGTAATTCTGTATTAGATAAATGTAACAATAAGTTACGTTGTAAATAAATTACAGCAACAACGTTATACTATTGTAAGAAATAGTACAACTTATAAACGGGAAAGATTACAGTGAATCTAACCAGTATATAAAGGAAATTCCGTCTAAGGCTTGTCGTAACAATTTCCTTAAGAATTTTATTTCAAAACTCTCCCAAGATACAACAGACGTAATCTGCACGAGATTGTAATGAGTATGTCAACTCTGTGATATGTGTGGAATATAGAGCAGCAGAGCAAAGAAGCAGAAGAAATTAGATTGGAATTGGATTAGAATGTGATCAGTATTCTCTCCTATTTATAATTTCGTCCGCATCCCTTCAAATAGTCGCGTCCGCTTGACGGGTCGCACCCGTTTGCCTTTTGGTCGCTGCTGTTTGTTAACGGGTCGCACCCGCCTGCTACTGGTCGCATCTGCTTGCGTCCAATGATACTGTTTCGCACCCGCTTGTACCGCCTGCACCTCTACAGTCGGGTCGCATCTGCTTCAATCGGCTCGTGCCTGTTTGCTTCTAACGGGTCGCACCCGCTAATGTTCGCGTCTATTCAACCCGCTCGCTTCAGAAGTCGCACCTACTCAGCAATCCGCGTCCGTTCGTATAGCCTGCAACTGTTAAAAAGTCCGGTCCATTTGCAGTAAAAATACGAGTATCATATTAGACCCAAACCCAAACCCGGCCCGGTCGGTCGGACGGCGGCGTCGGCGCGCGCGCGTGTGTGATGGAGATGCATGATCTCCCTCCTCACAACGAAGCATACATTTGGGTGCCCCTAGGCCCCAACACCTTCATTGCAAAGCCATATATATATTGGAATGGCTTTGCAAATTTGACGATGTGGGACAAGTGTATTTCATTTACACTAGGAATTCCAACAATCCCCCACATAAATGATAATATACTTTTCCCCCACACAAAGCGAAATATCACAGAGTACATATGGAATAATGCTTTATCGTGGATAAGTAGATATTTCACTTTGAACTTTCCCTAGTTAAAACTTATCGGATCTACTTGGCTAATCGGTGAATTATTTCATCTTGAACCGTCGGCCTTTATTGTATATCCAGACAATAAGCTTTACGAAGCATTGATTCCCTTCTCATCCAATCTCTTGGTTGTGTTCATTTTGGTCCTGAACAATATTTTTGGTTCTGCGAGTGTTTTTAAAGAATAAAAGCCTTTTAATATTCTCATAGAGCCGACCCAGCTCACACTAACATAGGTGATCGCAACCATTAAGAGTATCCTACATATACCCCACTTGTTATTTCAAGATATGGTCATCATTAAAAAACATAGTTTTAACCTTTAAAACTTCTGTAGGCATGCATTATATTTTGCACCATAGGAATGGAGTAGGACCAAGTCCAGACAAATGCATTACTTCTTGAGTTACTCATAACTGGTTTGCCTATTGATCCTAATCCGTGGGATCTCCAGTCGCTAGGATAGGTTTCCGTATAAGGTAACTCTTGTTGGTTTAGGCTTTTAAACCCATTCCCCTCGATGCGCAGTCAATTTTCTCTCTTGATAAACCTTTAGTAAATGGATCCGCTAGGTTATCATTTGTTCTCACATAATCTATGGAAAAAGTTCCATTAGAAAGTAACTACCTAACTGTGTTATGGCGACGACGTATGTGTCATGATTTGCCATTATACACAAGGTTTTTCGCTCTACTTAGCGCTGCTTGATTATCGCAGTGAATACATATGGCCGTCACAGGTTTTGGCCAAAGTGGAATATCTTCTAAGAATTGACGAAGCCATTCTGCCTCTTCGCCTGCTTTATCTAATGCGATAAACTCAGATTCCATGGTGGATCGAGCTATGCATGTTTGTTTAGTAGATTTCCATGACACTGCTGCTCCTGCAAGGGTAAAGACATAACCACTTGTGGATTTTGATTCCTATGAATCTGCAATCCAGTTTGCATCACTGTATCCTTCTAAGACGGTAGGATATTTTCCATAATGTAAGGAAAAATTAGTGGTATTCTTTAAATATCCCAACACTCTCATTAGTGCTTTCCAGTGTTCCTTCCCTAGATTACTTGTATACCTGCTTAGTCTACTTACCGCGTAAGCAATATCTGGTCTGGTGCAATTCATCAGATACATTAAGCATCCTATTACACGAGAGTATTCCAGTTGCATTACACTCTCATCAGTGTTTTTATGCAGTACTTCCGATGGATTAAAAGGTGTCCTCACTCCTTTAATTCCATACTCTTGGAATTTTTCAACCACTTTGTCTACATAGTGTGACTGAGATAGTTCAATTCCATTAGGTGTTCTTATTATTTTGATTCCCAAAATAACGTCCGCAACTCCTAAGTCTTTCATATCGAAATTGTTGATTAACATCTTCTTTATAGTCTCTATTACTTTAGTATTAGGACCAAAGATTAGCATATCGTCTACATATAGACAAATCATCACATATGATTGTCCAACCTGTTTGTAATAAACACATTTATCACATTCATTTATACGAAAACCATTTTTCATCATGACACTATCAAATTTTTCATGCCATTGTTTTGGAGCTTGTTTTAGTCCATATAGTGATTTCACTAACCGACATACTTTTGTTTTTATTTCCTTTGGAAATAAAATCCTCAGGTTGCTCCATGTAAATCTCCTCATCGAGATCTCCATTTAAGAATGCTGTTTTGACATCCAACTGATGAATTTCCAGATTATAGATGGATGCAATTGCTATTAGCATTCTTATAGAGGTTATTCGTGTTACCAGCGAATATGTATCAAAAAAGTCTACTCCTTCTTTTTGAAGATATCCTTTGGCTACTATGCTTTATTTTCAACATGAAGATTCAGAAGATGACATTGCTTCCTTGTACGTTTGAGGTTCGTGTTCTAACATATAAGTTAAAAAATCCAAACCAAATGTTTTGGAAGTTCTTTCCCTTACGCTTCTTCTTGGTTCAACCTCCTCGTTGTCCTGAAGAGTTTCATCTTCACATGTCTCATCTCTGTTATCTCTTGTCCTTTTTGGGACAGGATTTCCATTGTTTCTTTTATGTGGGAACACATCTTCAAAGAACGAGGCATCTCTTGATTCCATGATTGTATTTACATGAATATCATTTATATCAGACTTGAATACCAAAAATCTGTAGGCACTACTATTTTGGGCTGGCCCAAGATAATAACAATCTACTGTTTTTGGTCCAAGTTTAACTCTCTTGGGAGGCGGAACTGGAACTTTTGCCAAGCACCCCCACACTTTGAGGTATTTAAAGCTTGGTTTGAGTCCTTTCCATATCTCATATGGAATTGTTCCCGTTTTATTGTGAGGAACTTTGTTTAATATGTGATTAGACATATTTAAGGCTTTCCCGCACAAGTTCGTCGGTAGACCAGAAGTAAAAAGCATGGCAGTAATCATGTCTTTTAACGTTCTGTTCTTCCTCTCGGCTACACCATTTTGTTGTGGTGAATATGGAGCTGTTGTTTGATGAATTATACCATTCTCGGCACAGAACTGTTCAAATGGTGATTCATATTCTCCACCTCGATCAGATCTCAATATCTTGATCTTTTTATTTAACTGATTTTCTACCTCAGCCTTGTATTTTATAAACGCTGTTATTGCTTCATCTTTACTATTTAAAAGATATACGTAGCAATATCGCGTATAATCGTCAATAAAAGTAATGAAATATTTTTCCCACCTTTTGTAGGTAGTGATTTAAAATCACATAAATCTGTATGTACCAAACCTAATGGTTCGGTGCTTCTGTCAACAGATTTAAATGGTTGTTTGACCATTTTTGCTTCTACACATGTCTTACATTTGTAGTTCTTATCTACTTGGAAATTTGGAATCAATCCCAAGTTTGATAATTTCTTCATTTTTCGGAAGTTTACGTGTCCTAATCTACCGTGCCATAGTAAAATTTTGTGCTCAAGCAAGTAAGAGACTTCAATTTTATTAATAGCACAATCAGAATGCATAGATTTATTGCCGGTAACGGCTACATTTGCCTTAAATAGGCCATCACATAAATATCCCCTTCCGATATACATTCCAGCTTTGGACAGAACCATCTTGTCTGACTCAAACACCATCTTGAATCCCTTCTTTGATATAACTGCACCAGAGATGAGATTCTTGCATATGTCTGGAACGTGAAGCACGTCATTCAATTTGACAGTTTTTCCAGAAGTGAACTTGAGGATAACTGTGCCAGTGCCTTCGATCATGGAACCTGCAGAATTACCCATGTAGAGTCTTTCTTTCTGATCGAATTTCTAGTATGTTGAAAACATGAATTTTTCAAAGCAAACATGACGAGTAGCTCCTGTGTCAACCACCATTGGTTAGGGTTCTGAACTAAATTGCATTCAGAAATAACCGCTGAAAAGGTGGACTTATCCATTTTCATGTTGTCAACTGTTGCCATCTCTGTTTTAGTATAAAACAGATAAAATTCTTAAGATTTTATAAATCTAGTGTACTAAAACAGATAGCATGCTACAATAAACTCGTCGCACAAGTTTATTAATTAGAATTCCACTACGCTGGAATTCTGTATTAGATAAATGTAACAATAAGTTACGTTGTAAATAAATTACAACAAGAACGTTATACTATTGTAAGAAATAGTACAACTTATAAACGAGAAAGATTACAGTGAATCTAACCGGTATATAAAGGAAATTCCGTCCGAGACTTGTCGTAACAATTTCCTTAAGAATTTTATTTCAAAACTCTCCCAAGATACAACAGACGTAATCTGCACAAGATTGTAATGAGTATGTCAATTCTGTGATATGTATAGAATATAGAGCAGTAGAGCAAAGAAGCGGAAGAAATTAGATTGGAATTGGATTAGAATGTGATCAGTATTCTCTCCTATTTATAATTTCGTCCGCATCCCTTCAAACAGTCGCGTCCGCTTGACGGGTCGCACCCGTTTGCCTTTTGGTCGCTGCTGTTTGTTAACGGGTCGCACCCGCCTGCTACTGGTCGCATCTGCTTGCGTCCAATGGTACTGTTTCGCACCCGCTTGTACCGCCTGCACCTCTACAGTCGGGTCGCATCTGTTCGTCCGCGTCCGCTTCAAACGGGTTATACCCGCTAATGTTCGCGTCTATTCAACCCGCTCGCTTCAGAAGTCGCACCTCCTCAGCAATCCGCATCCGTTCGTATAGCCTGCAACTGTTAAAAAGGCCGGTCCATTTGCAGTAAAAATACAAGTATCATATTAGACCCAAACCCGGCCCGGTCGAACGCATGTGTGATGGAGATGCATGATCTCCCTCCTCACAACGAAGCATACATTTGGGTGCTTCTAGGCCCCAACACCTTCATTGCAAAGCCATATATATATTGGAATGGCTTTGCAAATTTGACGATGTGGGACAAGTGTATTTCATTTACAGTAGGAATTCCAACATTAAATTGATTATCTTCAGGGATACTATATTTTCCAAAGGGCCATGCATGTCCAAGATCTGTTGAAGTCTTGAAGATAAACTTAGATCTTCTCAAACAAAGACAAGCATCGCTTCTAATTACTTTTGTTTTTTTTACAAGAAATGGTACTTTATTACAGAACAAAAGAGTACAAAGTACATGTTAAGGCGTGCAAAAATAAAATACTATAACAAAAGGAACAAATTATTCACAAAACAAAGCACACCTTAATATAACAAGAGATTACATAATAGCCTACATGCATTTCAAAATTTAGAAAAAATGTAAAAGATCCCGGCGTGATGACAATACACTTTCCCAAGCATCGAGACATTAATGGCAGATGAAAGTTCATGGAGGCCGATTATCTCCTTCTATTTACGAGAGAGCTTGTCAAATGTTTACAATCTATCATGACATGCCAAATATGTCGTAAAAGAGAATTTCTGAACCGATGTCTTTTTTCCAACAGAAACTGGCCATTTCCAAGTGGGAATTAAGTGATGATACAATGTAGTTTGCTGATCTGAAAGTGAAATTTCCATTTTTATTTCCCATGCATCTCCAGTAGTCATGTTGTTGATCAGAGAAATTTTTTATTTTCTATTTCCTAGTCAAACTATTTACTATTACTAAGTCACCAACTTGCAGTTATTAATTAATGTCATGCCTAGTGGTTCGCTGGTGCCTATTCTCTAGCAATTCTTTTTCCCCTTTTCTGCTCTAATCGATCAAAAGAAAAAAATTGCACATGCATGCGTTAGAGGGAGGGGTGACTTGGTGGTTGGTGTTTAGGTTCTGTGCATAGTAAGGGCAATGGTTGCTGGGCTTACACGATGGATGTGATGGAAGGCAGCGTGTAGTGGCTGCTGGCGGCTATGAGTTTCAAGAGAGCGGAACTGACGGTGGCGGAGGTTGGTGGTGGCGAACGAAACCTTTGGACAACATTCTGGTGGTTCTCAACGCAAATTTGAATAGCGTCTCACCCAAATGTCTTGTTCTGAAGTAGATATGGCATCAAATTAAGTTGCTCTATACATATCTGAGCTCACTTATGACATGTAATGTCATTCTGCTTGTATAAGAAAAGTGATGAAAAACTCTCTGAATTTTTTTGCCTCTTCCATGTTATGCTCATGTACTTATGAAAATGATTGATGCAGGAAATGCTTTACCATTTTGGAGACTGGATCCACATTCTCTCCTTTTTATTATGATTATTCCAATGTATTTTGGCCTGTGATTATAATTCATGAAAAATGATGAAATTTAAAATAGCAAAAGCACGTACCTAAGGATGGCAGAAACATATCTGAATGGCTTCAGTTCATATGGTCAATACCGTCAAGGCGGTTATGCATCAAATTATTGATCTCTTTGTCACACTTCCAAACATTAGACAAGAGTTGTTAAATCTGAAGTTTCAAGATTTTAAATTTGTTAGGAAATAACATGATGATGAAAATTTCATTAATGATGAAAATCCAAGTGCATGAATGATATAGTTGAATTGATCAACTAGGATCAACATAAAGTCTATTGTGTGGATTTTATGTTATTTTATTTCTGTTTGATAAATCAGTTTGAAGTTGGTAAAACTCAAGTTTTGATAATTTTTAGACGCATTTGCCAAATTATTTATTTGAAGAAGTGCATTTTAATATTCTCTAGAAGAGATAACCCATATGACGTACTTTTAAAGAGATTTTTTATGATTTTATGTACATTTATATTGCAAGATCCAAACATCTTAGAAGAGATGTTCTAGAATTTTTTTTAACGTAAAATATTGCAACTCCTAAATAAATAAATAAAACTCTATGTCCCCTGAAGGAACATTGTATAAAACTCCAGAAGCAGTGATAATAATTTATCTTCAAAATAGGTTGTGTATTCTAATATTACACTTTAAAAGTAGTGGTGTTTTCTCTCTCAATCTAACATTTATTTAGCACATCTAAATTTTTTTTACTATATTTAAAATTTAATATGACATTTCAAAAGTAGTTACGAAAAAAAACTCCAACGGGGATATTTTATACTACTCTAAAAGTAGTAATTATGTCAGTTATGTAAAAAAAAAGATATTGAGTATTAATGACATCTCAAAAAGTAGTGCATGTAAAGTATCTTTAGAAGTGATATGTAACCTTTTACTTTTCCGAACATACGATGAATTGAATATCGTATGCATAACAATTCTTGAAAAAATCTTTAAATACCCCCCTGAAGAGATAATCTATATGTTATATCATAATTTTCATGAAAATAAAAATACGGTCTTGAAGAGATCTTTATGTGTAACAGATATAATTGCATGTTTCTATAACATATCAAGTGTCTAGAAGATATTCTTATTTCTGCTGTAAATATTATTATTAATTTTTGAACTCTCCTGAAGAGATCTCAATATATAATTCGAACTATGTATTATTCTCTGATATATAATTGTAAATAATGTTCGAAAGAGATATTTGAGAATATAATTGAGGAATAAAACTTAACAACTTGAAGTTGTATATATATATTTTGTTCGAACCAGAAATTCGATATGGTTCCAAGCCAAATGTTTGAACATTATCATGCGATTTTGACGGATTCACTTGACATTGATCAATAAATATAAATTAATAGTTTGAATCCTTTTAATAGTTCATTCTAAAAATCACTAATTCAAATGAGAAAGAATATGAAAATTTATAATATATATAATTCGTGGATGTACGTATATATCCATATATGTAAATATTCAGCTAACAACTAGAAGTTTGTTATGAGCTCATCTTATAGATTATGTATAGTATTTAGTAAGTTAAAGTCCAATCAACATAAATGTTGAATAACCTGAAGTCGTGTATGTATTCAAATAATCTATACAATAAGTAAATTCCTCTAATTGGCTAGATCAACGAATGAGAACAAACTCTAATAAGCAATATCAATTAAATACATCTTATCAACTAATAAAAGGATTATCCTCATATAGCTGATATACATATAATGTATTTGCTAGTAGCAATGTGATAATGGATTAAAATAAGAATCCAAAGAGGATTATTATTGAATATGATAATGTTTATCAACATTGAAGGGGAGGATAAATGGATACAAGTTCATTTTGATCATCGGTGTTAAATATTTGTCGAAATATACAATGATGCAAAATATTAAGTAACTTGAATAAATTTTCAATAATACCCAAAGTACACTTTCTCCAATATAGAGTTGAATCCCTAAAGGATCAAAATATGTAAACCACATCTGAAATATGGTACAAAAGTCAGTTTGAAATACTTTTGGAGTAAGTAATAAAGATGCCAAATAAAGGAGGTGGGTGTTCTTGAAGAAACACTTAAGGATGCTCTAAAAGAGATCCATGACATGATTGTCAAATAACCCTAGAAGTGGTTTAGGTACCTAAAACATTACAATTAAAGAGATCTCAATAATCATGTCTGGAACTGACGATAAATAAACATTGATTATAAATTTATAAATAATAAAGCACTTATGTTTATTAATGGATTAAAAATCCTAGATTAGAGAAAAACATGATTGACCATCATGAAATTCTACTAAATAAGAAATGTTGACCTATAGTCCACAAAATAAAATATGCATTTAAAGTGACAATAGCACACTAAAATTATTAAAACACATATAGTGTCAACAACATGTTAAGTGCCATGGGCATGCTATTTTTAGAAATAATTGAATTGATTAAAGCAATGAAAGTGTTTGAAACACTTAAAATACCCTGAAGGTATAAATATTGTTTAAATCATAATAAACTATGAAAGTACACAAATTCCTAAAGAATATAAATAACTTTGGTGGTTGTAAAGAAGGTAAAGAACAAGGAGCGTAGATTACAACTTCTTTTAAGTATTGTTGTAATGAAACTTTTAATATCCATTGAAGTGGTAGTTGTGATATGCAAATACTTATTAAAGTATAAAAATTCCTGAAGAATATATATAACTTTTGTAGTTGTAAAGAATGCAAAATACATTAAGTGTAGATTACAACCTTCTTCTAAGTATTGTTGTAATGAAAATCTTGATATGCTTCAAGATGAGTAGATTACTTCCTGCTTTTTAGTAACGTTGTAATGATTTTTTTTTTAAATATTCATCAAAGATGTATAGTTGCAATTCGCAAAACTGATTCGAAGCACTAAAATGAAACCACATGAAGTGTTTTTCATAAAAGTAGCATACAAAATGCATAAAATGCAAATCATATTTGGAAGAAATAATCTTGGAAATTTTGATTGTATCGAAGGAAACTATTAATAAATTGTATTATTAATAAGATACATATTTATGGATCTAGAAGTATCTATAATCAATTTGAGTTATCGAAAGACGAATATGAATTCAGAGGATACTTCTAAATCAGGGGGAGCATCCATAAATATGTTATAATGCGCTCTTTTTCCTTAACTAAGATTTTTCCCACTGGGTTTTTCTTAATAATGTTTTAATGAGGCATTATCTTAATCCAGAAGTTGCAACTCCCTAGTAACATTTGAAATAAGTTATAATGTACTCTTTTTCCTTATTTAAGATTTTTTCCACCAGGTTTTTCTTAATAAGGTTTTAACAAGGCATTATCCTGATCTAGAAGAATCAAATGTCTTTTCAAGATATATTATCTCAAATATGTTATTTAAGTTGAATTGCATTTTTATCCTTAACTAAGGTTTTTACAATCCGGTTTTCCTTTGTATGGTTTCTAATGAACTATTATATTAATCCAGAAGTATCAAACTCTATTTGATATTGTAGATTATTGAAATATGTCATATTATATTGTACTCTTTTCCTTCATTAAGATTTTTCCCATTGGGTTTTTCTTAGTAAGGTTTTAATGAGGCATTGTTTAGATCCGAAAGTATCAAACCCTTTAGAAAGAATATCATATTTAGTATGATTTTACAAATTGCACTCTTTTCCTAATTCAAGGTTTTTTCCCACTGGGTTTTCCTAACAGAGGATTCTAATGAGGCAACGGACAATATCTAGGTCGACTGAATGAATAAATGCAAGCAAGATAACAATGAGTGGGAGCAATCATCATACACGTTACAAAAGGGACAATTTCAAGTTATCAGAGGATTCAAGATTTTTAAGATGCAAGTTCAAGAGGGAGTTTTATAATATATGTAAATATAAATAATGAATATGCTTTATACTGTTTTTATATTTTAGTCCCACATCGTGGGATTAGTTCTATCCCAAGCTCCTAGGCTTTTATATAAAGGAGCTAATGTAATGATGTATGATTAATCTCTGTAGTGAATAAAATATTTTCTTTCTCTTTATCTAATGGCTTCTTATTTTTATATTGTTTACAACAGTATCAGCATTTTACTAGGAAAAAACTCCAGATAGATATTTACTTATTTTTAAAACTAGAACACAAAATATTATTGAAATTCAAAACTTTACAGCTATATCATGAACAGTTTGTTATAGCGAGCTACCATAAATAACAATTACTATTGCCCATCAAGAGGTTTAAATGTTTATATGAACTTATGTATCTAGAGCATTAATGCATTGAAAAAAATTGAACTCATGTGTCCCTGTGATTACTTCAAAGGAAACCAAAATTAATTTACTATCTCGATTACCTTCATAGGTAGCACGATCTACTAATACTTCATCCTTAAAAGGTCCAATTATTATTCACTAACTTTCATTTTATATTTTCTTCACTATACGGAGGTCATAATTATGAACCTTCTTGTAACTGGTATGCATATGTAGTTATTTAAATTTGTACTATTTTTTAATGGGTTTAGACACTAGAATGGGATGATAGAAAAAATTGATATTGCTGGGTTGGTGTATTGACTTGATATTTCTTTGTTTGCCTTGATTAACTCCGAAGAGAATAGAAATTTAGAAACAGTTGACAAAAATGGATTTAGGTAGTTCTGACCAAAAATTATTTACATGGAAATAAAAAAAATATCACACCTATTAGTTTGTTGTTGAACCATCTAAAAAAAGAGCGTGTTTAGAAGAAAATTTCAAAATCGAAACAACATCCTAAGGCATAATATGATTTAAACAATCAGAGATGGGCAAGCTTATAGTGGAAGTATTCATAAGATATAATTCAAATACCTAATTATCAAAAACCTAACCATCTCGGATAAATAAAGTTAGATAAAACGGTCTCCATATATCTATAGAATAGATAAATGCACTTCCCCAGATGATGCAGTACCATGCTACCGTCCATGGTCCATCTGAATTAAGCCCAACCTAGAAACCTACATCCCTATCTTTAGTTCTGCTTTCTATTTCTGCTTGTAGATTCATTTGTGTAGCTTTTTCAAAATTATAGAACAATAATTATGATGTAATTCTCAAACATAACGTAAACGAATTAAATATACTGTAAATAAATTTAAAATACCATAAATGAATTAAATAAGAAGGGAAATTTCAACAATCAATTTGCAAAAATGGTCTACTTTATATAGAATTAATGAAAATCGCTAATAATAAAAATCTTTTTTATTATATTATGGAAACAATACAAAAGGTAAAAGGCAGTTCATAATCTAAAGAGAAGGGAATACGAACTAAAGATATGCATTTTTTAATGGGACTAGTCAACTAGTATGTGCATATAAAGACTATTGTTATGTCATCAACAGAAATCCCTTTTCCTACTTAACAAGAGTTCCAGATGCAATTTGTAGGAAAAGAGACACAAATCCAATTTCCTTTTAAATTCCCAGAAAAAGGTGGTAGTTCGTCTGAAACAAATGTCATTTGTACTACAAGAGGAAAAAAAATCAAGTGATGTTAAAACATATAAAATATGCACATAAAATAGTACAAAAATCATAGGATTCAAATGCATAGCAAATGCCAAATTGAAATTTGATGGATTCAAATACATACGTATAACTAAAACAGAGATATAGCATATATGTATGTAAAATGCAAGAAATAACAACTACCCTAATGGTATACATAAAACCAGATGATGCCAAATTCATTTGTCAAACTATTGATCCTAAATCCATCATTAGCAGCCAAATTCATATACTGTCTACCTACTATCTAATTTCTGATTCTAATTTGCTACTGATCATGGCTCTGCCTATAAGGAATCAATAGGTGTGCGCTCATAGAAAACCAAACACGATTGCCTTACTTCAACTAAACAGAAAATGTGATTACATTAACCTTTTTGACAATAGTAACTGTACAAGTGTATACTTAGTTGAATTTATAAGCTCTCCCTAATTCTATGCATTAACCTTTTGCACTTAAATGTCAAATAATTCATAATTTTTGTCCTCATAAAAAAGGAACAAGAATGAACAAGACTTTAAATTTAATTGCAAAGCACTGGATGAAAATTCATGAAAATTCATGAGAGACAACTTTTCTCTTCTTACAATATGAAAAAGTGATATGCGGTAGTAAATTCAGTTAGTTGGTATGTTAATTGGATGTAAGTAAGTATCAAGTGCACTATTATGATACGTTGGATTACTATATGCTTACTGTTAGAATTCACAAAAATTAGTGAATGAGATATGTCCCACATCATCAAAAATATGTTAATTTTCTGGTTTATATAGTATACTCTCAATCCCTATATCGGCCCTTAGAGTAAGGTAATTTCCTATGATAAGAGTGGACCATGTTATATTTTTGCTGCACAGAAGTGAACGATTTTCTACTGTTTAAATTAAAAAAGAAATGACTACTAGATTGGACGCAACTGTTGCAAACCGCAACAGTTTCCGGCCGTTGCAAATGAAGAGACGTGACTGTTGCGAACATCAACAGTTTTCGGCCATTGCAAATGAAAAGGTGCGACTGTTGCGAACATCAACAGTTTTCAGCCGTTGCAAAACAAAGAGGCGCGACTATTGCGAACAGTAACGCTTTTTGGCATTGCAAATGAAGGGATGCTACTTTTCTCAATGGGTGTAGCCATTGGGAATTCGACTATGAATTAGGAGGAAACCTGATCGCTTTCCTCACTTCCTCACTCAATTAATTCCGAATTTTCTCTTCTTCCTCTTCGTTTCTTAATATCTATAATCTGTGCGCTTTTGCATATCACACAGAAGATCATACACATCACAATCTCAAGCAGATCACGTCTGTTGTATCTTGGGAGACTTTGAATAAAGTCTTAAGGAAATTGTTTCGACAAGCCTCAGACGTAATTTCCTTCTTCAACCGGTTAGATTTCTAGTTGATATATATGTATGTATGTATGTACGTATATGTATATATTGTTTTCTTTCTGCGTTGTATTATTTCTTTAAATAGTATAACGTTTGATTTAGCACTATAGTTATTATTGCTATAGTTGTTACTTTGTTGTTGTAATTAATTACAACATACTTAGTGTTAATTAACTAATACAGAATTCCAGAGTAGTGGAAATCTGAGTTGTAAACTTGTGAGATAAGTTTATTATTGATTCATCTCTGTTTTGGTATACTAGACGTATAACATCTTAAGACTTTCCTATTTTCGCTAAAACAGAGATGACAACAGTTGAACTATCAACAAAGCCTATTACTCACAACAGGCCTGATCCATACAAAGGAGATGATGATGACTTCATAACATGGCAAAATCAAACGCTATTGTATCTCACCACACTCGGTCTACAACGGTATCTCGAGGAGGAGGAACCGATTCCTACACCAGGCAAGGAATCATATGTTGATATGTGGAAGCATTCCAATTTTCTATGCGGAAACTATATTCTGAATTATCTCGACAAGGTGCTATACAAAGTATATCAGCCTCTAAAGACAGCAAACACACTCTGGAATGTACTTGCCACAAAGTACAAGATGTAGAATATCGGTCTTAAGAAATTCATTGTAGACAGGTTCATGGACTACAAGATGGTTGACACCAAACCAGTGACTGCTCAACTGCATGAACTGCAAATCATCATTCATGAACTCGAAGCGGAAGGTCATAAGGTTGGAGAATCGTTTTTGGTTGAAGCCATCATGAGAAAACTGCCGCCATCATGGAGAGATTACCGCAACTACTAAAGTATATGAAAAAGGAATTTACAGGATCTCATAGTCGAACTAAAAATTGAGGCAGATAACCGTGGAGTTACAAAACCAAGCAAGGAGGCATTTGTGGATGAAGGGTCAAAGACCAAAAAAAGAATTTCCAGAAGAAAAGGAAAGCTTCAGAAAACAAACAAAAGACAACAAACGAACCAAAAAGTTTAATGGCAAGTGTTGGGTTTGTAGAAAGGTTGCACATGTCGCTAGAGATTGCAGGCACAAAAAGGAACGCAACAAAGAGGCAAATATAGTAGACAACATGGAAGTAGACGAGTCCAACTTCTCAGCAGTTGTATCCGAATGCAATTTGGTTCAGAATCCTAGCCAATGTTGGGTAGACACAGGCGCTACTCATCATGTCTACTCTGACAAGTCCATGTTTTCTACGTACCAAAAATTCGATCACGAATAAAAACTCTATATGGGTAATTTTGCAATATCCATGATCGAAGGCGGTGACACAGTAATTCTAAAGTTTACTTCTGAAAAAACTGTCAAGTTGAATGATGTGCTCCACATTCCAGACATACGCAAGAATCTCATCTCTGGTGCAGTACTATTGAAGAAAGGATTCAAAATGAAGTTCGATTCAGACAAGATGGTTCTGTCCAAAGCTGGAATGTATATCAGAAGGGGATATTTATGTGATGGCCTATTTAAGGCAAATGTAGCCGTAATCGGCAATAAAACTATGTATTCTAATTGTACTATTAATAAAATTGAAGTTTCTTACTTGCTTGAGCATAAAATTTTGCTATGGCATGATAGATTGGGACACATAAATTTTCGAAAAATGAAAACATTATCAAACTCGGGATTAATTCCGAAATTCCAAGTAGATAAGAACTACAAATGTGAGACATGTGTAGAAGCAAAAATGGTTAAAAAACCATTTCAATCTGTTGATAGAAGCACCGAACCATTAGGTTTGGTTCATACAGATTTATGTGATTTTAAATCGTTCTCTACAAGAGGTGGGAAAAAGTACTTTATCACGTTTATTGACGATTATACGCGATATTTCTATGTATATCTTTTGAATAGTAAAGATGAAGCAATTACATCATTTATAAAGCACAAGGCTGAGGTAGAAAATTAGTTAAATAAAAAGATCAAGACATTGAGATCTGATTAAGGTGGAGAATATGAAGCGTCATTTGAACAGTTCTATGACGAAAATGGTATAATTCATCAAACAACAGCTCCATATTCATCACAACAAAATGGTGTTGCTGAGAGGAAGAACAGAACGTTAAAAGACATGATTAATGCCATGCTTTTAACCTCTGGTCTACCGACGAACTTGTGGGGAGAAGCCTTAAATATGTCTAATCACATATTAAACGTAGTCCTTCACAATAAAACAAGAACAATTTCATATGAGATTTGGAAAGGACACAAACCAAGCTTTAAATACGTCGCTTGGCAAAAGTTCCAGTTCCGCCTCCCAAGAGAATCAAAATTAGACCAAAAATAGTAGATTGTTACTATCTAGGGCCAGCCCAAAATAGTAGTGCCTATAGATTTTTGCTATTCAAGTCTGATATAGCTGATATTCATGTAAATACAATCATGGAATCTAGAGATGCCTCATTCTTTGAAGACGTGTTCCTGCACAAAATGAATGAAGGGAATAATGCCCCTAAAAGGACCAGAGAAGAATGAAGCAATTCACATGAAGATAAAACTCATCATGAGATTGAGGAAGTTGAACCAAGAAGAAGCGTAAGGCAAGGACTTCCAAGACATTTGGTTCGGATTTTTTCACATATGTGTTAGAACACGAACCTCAAACGTACAAGGAAGCAATGTCATCTTTTGAATCTTTATGTTGGAAAGAAGCAATTCAAAGTGAAATTGATTCAACTCTAAGTAATAAAACTTAAGAAATTGTTGATATTCCACCTGGAATAAAACTGATTGGCTGTAAATGGATTTTAAAAAAGAAAATGAAAGCAGATGGCTCTATCGACAAGTATAAAGCCAGATTAGTAGCCAAAGGATATCATCAAAAAGAATGAATAGACTTCTTTGATACTTATTTGCCGGTAACACGAATAACCTCTATAAGAATGCTAATAGCAATTGCATCGATCTATGATCTAGAAATTCATCAAATGGATGCAAAGACGGCATTCTTAAATGGAGATCTTGATGAGGAGATCTACATGACGCAACCTAAAGCTTTTGTTTCCAAAGGAAATGAAAACAAAGTCTGTAGATTAGTGAAATCACTATACTGACTAAAACAAGCTTCAAAACAATGGCATGCAAAATTTGATAGTGTCATGATGAGACACGGTTTTGTATAAATAAATGCAATAAGTGTGTTTATTATAAATAAATTGGACAATCATATGTGATGATTTGTTTATATGTAGATGATATGTTAATATTTGGTGCAAATACTAAGGTAATAGAGATCATAAGGAAGATATTAATTAGCAATTTCGAGATGAAAGACTTAGGAGTTGCAGACGTTATTTTGAGAATCAAAATAATAAGAACACCTAATGGAATTGAATTATCTCAATCACACTATGTACATAAAGTGATTGAGAAATTTAAATTTTTTGGAATTGAAGGAGTAAAAACACCTTTTAATCCATCAGAAGTACTACATAAAAACACTAATGAGGGTGTAATGCAACTGGAATACTCTCGTGTAATAGGATGTCTCATGTATCTTATGAATTACATAAGACCAGATATAGCTTATGCAGTAAGTCGACAGAGTAGGTATGCAAGCAATTCAGGAAAGGAACACCGAAAAGCACTAATGAGAGTGCTTGGATATTTAAAAAATACCACAAATTATTCCTTACATTATGGAAAATATCCTACCGTCTTAGAAGGATATAGTGATGCAAACTGGATTACTGATTTAGAGGAATCAAAACCAATGAGTGGTTATTCATTTACCTTAGCAGGGTCAGCAGTGTCATGGAAATCTACTAAACAAACATGCGTAGCTCGATCCACTATGGAATCGGAGTTCATCGCTTAGATAAAGCAGGCGAAGAAGCAAAATGGCTTTGTCATTTTTTAGAAGATATTCCATTTTGGCCTAAAGTACTGGCCATATGCATACACTATGATAACCAAGCTGCGCTAAGCAGAGCGCACAACTTTGCGTATAATGGAAAGTCACGACACATTCGTCGATGCCATAACACAGTTAGGCAGTTACTCTCAAATGGAGCTATTTCCATATATTATGTGAGAACAAATGATAAGCTAGCGGATCCATTTACTAAAGGTTTATCAAGAGGGAAAATTGACTGCGCATCGACGGAAATAGGTTTAAAAGCCTAAACCACCAAGAGTTATCTTATACGGAAACCTCTCCTAGTGACTGGAGATCCCACAGACTAGGATCAATAGGCAAACCAGTTCTAAGTAACTCAAGAGGTAATGCATTTGCTTGGACATAGTCCAACCCCTTTCCTATGGTGCATAATATAAATGCATGCCTACAGAAGTATTTAAAGGTTAAAACTATGTTTTTTAATGATGACCATTTCTTGAATATAACAAGTGGAGTATATGTAGGATACTATCAATGGTTGCGATCGTCTATGTTAGTGTGAGCTGGGTCGGCTCTATGAGATTATTAAAGGCTTTTATTCTCTAAAACACTCGAAGAACCAAAAATTGTTCAGGACCAAAATGAACACAACCAAGAGATTGGATGTGAAGGGAAATAATGCTTTGTAAAGCTTATTGTCTGGTTATACAGTAACGGCTGATGGTTCAAGATGTAATAATTCACCGATTAGCCAAGTATATCTGATAAGTTTTAACTAGGGAAAGTACAAAGTGAAGTATATACTTATCCTCGATATAGCATTATTTTCATATGAACTGTGTTATATTACACTTTATGTAGGGGGGACATATGTCGCCGTTTATGTGGGGGATTGTTAGAATTCTTAAAAATTGGTGAATGAGATATGTCCCACATCGTCAAAAATATGTTAATTTTCTCGTTTATATAGTATACTCTCAATCCCTATATTGGCCCTTAGGGTCAGGTAATTTTATGCGAGGGGAGGACCTATACGGCCATAGATTAACACACATGCACGCGCCGCCGCCCGCCCATCCGACCGAACCGAGTCGGGTCGGGTGCGGGTGCGGGTCCAATAATAGTGGACCGTGTTATATTTTTGCTATACAGAAGTGAACGGCTTTCTACTATTTAAATTTAAAAAGAAGCGACTATTGGATTGGATGCAAAACGCAACAGTTTCTAGCCATTGCAAACGAAGAGACGCGACTGTTGCGAACATCAATAGTTTTCGGTTGTTGCAAACGAAGAGGCGCGACTGTTGCGAACAGCAACAGTTTTCGGCCGTTGCAAAACAAAGAAGAACGACTGCTGCGAACAGTAACGCTGTTTGGCATTGCAAATGAAGTGATGCTACTTTTCTCAACGGGTGTAGCAATGGGGAATTCGACTATAAATTAGGAGGAAACCAGAAGACTTTCCTCACTTCCTCACTCAATTAATTCTGAATTTTCTCTTCTTCCTCTTCATTTCTTAATATCTACAATCTGTGTGCTTTTGCATATCACACAGAAAATCATACACATCATAATCTCGAGCAGATCACATCTGTTGTATCTTGGGAGACTTTGAATAAAGTCTTAAGGAAATTGTTACGACAAACCTCAGACGTAATTTCCTTCTTCAACTGGCTAGATTTCTAGTTGATATATATATATATATATTCTTTCTATGTTGTACTATTTCTTTAAATAGTATAATGTTTGATTTAGCACTATAGTTATTATTGCTATAGTTGTTACTTTGTTGTGGTAATTAATTACAATATACTTAGTGTTAAAATAACTAATACAGAATTCCAGAGTAGTGAAAATCTGAGTTGTAAACTTGTGAGACAAGTTTATTATTGATCCGTCTCTGTTTTGGTATACTAGACGTATAACATCTTAAGACTTTCCGGTTTTCGCTAAAATAGAGATGGCAACAGTTGAACTATCAACAAAGGCTACTACTCACAACAGGCCTGATCCATTCAAAGGAGATGGTGATGACTTCAAACATGGCAAAATCAAATGCTATTTTATTCCACCACACTCGGTCTGCAACGGTATTTTAAGGAGAAGGAACTGATTCCTACACCAGGAAAGGAATCGAATGTTGATATGTGAAAGCATTCTGATTTTCTATGTAGAAACTATAATCTGAATTGTCTCGACAAGGTGCTATACAAAGTATATCGCCTCTAAAGACAGCAAAAGCACTCTGGAATGTACTTTCCATGAAGTACAAGACGTAGAATATCAATCTTAAGAAATTCGTTGTAGACAATTTCATGGACTACAAGATGGTTGACTCCAAACCGGTTATGCTCAACTGCATGAACTACAAATCATCATTCACAAACTTGAAGCAGAAGGTCATAAGGTTGGAGAATCGTTTTTGGTTGAAGCCATCATGGGAAAACTGCCGCTGTCATGGAGAGATTACCACAACTATCTAAAGCATAAGAAAAAGGAAATCTCTTTACAGGATCTCATCGTCCAACTAAAAATTGAGGCAGATAACCGTGGAGTTACAAAACCAAGCGAGGAGACATTTATGGCTGAAGGGTCAAAGACCAAAAACAAAAAGAAGAATTTCTAAAAGAAAAGGAAAGCTCCAAACAACAAACCAAAAGGCAACAAACGAACCAAAAAGTTTAATGGCGAGTGTTCGGTTTGTGGAAAGGTTGGACATGCTGCTAGAGAATGCAGACACAAAAAGGAACACAACAAAGAGGCAAATATACTAGACAACATGGAAGTAGATGAGTTCAACTTCTCGGCAGTTGTATCCGAATGCAATTTGGTTCAAAAATCCTAACCAATGGGGGTAGACACGGGTGCTACTCTTCATGTCTGCTTTGACAAATCCATGTTTTCTACATACCAGAAATTCAATCACAAAGAAATACTCTATATGGGTAATTCTGCAGTATCCATGATCGAAGGCAGTCGCACAGTAATCCTCAAGTTTACTTCTGGAAAAACTGTCAAGTTGAATGACGTGCTCCACGTTCCAGACATATGGAAGAATCTCATCTCTGGTGTAGTAATATCGAAGAAAGGATTCAAAATGGTGTTCGAGTCAGACAAGATGGTTCTGTCCAAAACTGGAATGTATATTGGAAGGGGATATTTATGTGATAGCCTATTTAAGGCAAATGTAGCCGTAGTCGGCAATATAACTATGCATTCTGATTGTGCTATTAATAAAATTGAAGTTTCTTACTTGCTTGAGCATGAAATTTTACTATGGCATGATAGATTGGGACACATAAATTTTCGAAAAATGAAAACATTATCAAACTTGGGATTAATTCCGGAATTCCAAGTAGATAAGAACTACAAATGTGAGACATGTGTAGAAGCAAAAATGGTTAAAAAAACCATTTCAATCTGTTGATAGAAGCACCGAACCATTAGGTTTGGTTCATACAGGTTTATGTGATTTTAAATTGTTCTCTACAAGAGGTGGGAAAAAGTACTTTATCACGTTTATTGACGATTATACGCGATATTTCTATGTATATCTTTTGAATAGTAAAGATGAAGCAATTACATCATTTATAAAGTAGAAGACTGAGGTAGAAAAGTAGTTAAATAAAAAGATCAAGATATTGAGATCTGATCGAGGTGGAGAATATAAAGCACCATTTGAACAGTTCTGTGTCGAAAATGGTAAATTCATCAAACAGCAGCTCCATATTCACCACAACAAAATGGTATAGCCGAGAGGAAGAACAAAATGTTAAAAGACATGATTAATGCCATGATTTTAACCTCTGGTCTATCGACGAACTTGTTGGGGGAAGCCTTAAATATGTCTAATTATATATTAAACAAAGTCCATCACAATAAAACAGGAACAATTCCATATGAGGTTTGGAAAGGACACAAACCAAGCTTTAAATACGTCTAAATGTGGGGGTGCTTGGCAAAAGTTCCAGTTCCGCCTCCCAAGAGAGTCAAAATTAGACCAAAAATAGTAGATTGTTACTATCTAAAGGCCAAAATAGTAGTGCCTATAGATTTTTGCTATTCAAGTCTGATATAGCTGATATTCATGTAAATACAATCATAGAATCTAGAGATGCCTCATTCTTCGAAGACGCGTTCCCGCAAAAAAGGAATGAAGGGAATAATGCCCCTAAAAGGACCAGAGAAGAATGAAGCAATTCACATGAAGATGAAACTCATCATGAGATTGAGAAAGTTGAACCAAGAAGAAGCGTAAGGCAAGGACTTCCAAGACATTTGGTTTGGATTTTTTCACATATGTGTTAGAACACGAATCTCAAACGTACAAGGAAGCAATGTCATCTTTTGAATCTTTATGTTAGAAAGAAGCAATTCAAAGTGAAATTGATTCAATTCTAAGTAATAAAACTTAGGAAATTGTTGAAATTCCACCTGGAATAAAACCGATTGGCTGTAAGTGGATGTTCAAGAAGAAAATGAAAGCTGATGGCTCTATCGACAAGTATAAAGCCAGATTAGTAGCCAAAGGATATCGTCAGATGAAGGAATAGACTTCTTTGATACATATTCGCTGGTAACACGAATAACCTCTATAAGAATGCTAAGAGCAATTGCATCGATCTATGATCTAGAAATTCATCAAATGGATGTAAAGACAGCATTCTTAAATGGAGATATCGATGAGGAGATCTACATGGAGCAACCCGAAGGTTTTGTTTCCAAAGGAAATGAAAACAAAGTCTATAGATTAGTAAAATCACTATACGGACTAAAATAAGCTCTAAAATAACGGCATGCAAAATTTGATAGTGTCATGATGAGAAATGTTTTTCGTATAAATGAATGCGATAAGTGTGTTTATTATAAACAAATTGGATAATCATATGTGATGATTTGTTTACTTGTAGATGATATGTTAATATTGGTCCAAATGCTCAGGTAATAGAGACCATAAAGAAGATGTTAATTAGCAATTTCGATATGAAAGACTTAGGAGTTTCAGACGTTATTTTGGGAATCAAAATATTAAGAACACCTAATGGAATTGAATTATCTCAGTCACACTATGTACACAAAGTGGTTGAAAAATTTAAATTTTTTGAAATTAAAGTGAGTAAAAACACCTTTTAATCCATTAGAAGAACTGCATAAAAACACTAATGAGAGTGCAATGCAATTGGAATACTCTCGTGTAATAGGATGTCTCATGTATCTCATGAATTGCACAAGACCAGATATAGCTTATGCAGTAAGTCGACTGAGCGGGTATACAAGCAATCCAGGAAAGGAACATCGGAAAGCACTAATGAGAGTGCTTGGATATTTAAAAAATACCACAAATTATTCCTTACATTATGGTAAATATCCTGCCGTCTTAGAAGGATATAGTGATGCAAACTGGATTACTAATTCAGAGGAATCAAAATCAATGAGTGGTTATGTATTTACCTTAGCAGGGGCAGCAGTGTCATGGAAATCTACCAAACAAACATGCATAGCTCGATCCACTATGGAATCGGAGTTCATCGCTTTAGATAAAGTAGGCGAAGAAGCAGAATGACTTCGTCATTTTTTAGAAGATATTCCATTTTGGCCCAAATCTGTACTGTCCATATGCATACACTGTGATAACCAACCTTCGCTAAGCAGAGCGCCCAACTTTATGTATAATGGAAAGTCACGACACATTCATTGATGCCATAATACAGTTAGGCAGTGACTCTCAAATGGAACTATTTCCATAGATTATGTGAGAACAAATGATAACCTAGCGGATCCACTCACTAAAGGTTTATCAAGAGAGAAAATTGACTGCGCATCGAGGGGAATGAGTTTAAAAGCCTAAACCTCCAAGAGTAATCTTATACAGAAACCTATCATAGCGACTAGAGATCCCACGGACTAGGATCAATTGGCAAACCAACTCTGAGTAACTCAAGACGTAATGCATTTTCTTGGACATAGTCCAATCCATTCATATGGTGCATAATATAAATGCATGCCTACAGCAGTATTTAAAGGTTAAAACTATGTTTTTTGATGATGACCATATCTTGAATATAACAAGTGAGGTATATGTAGGATACTCTTAATGGCTGCGATCACCTATGTTAGTGTGAGGTTGGTCGGCTCTATGAGAATATTAAAGACTTTTATTCTCTAAAAATACTCGTTGAACCAAAAATTATTCAGGACCAAAATGAACACAACCAAGAGATTGGATGTGAAGGGAAATAATGCTTTGTAAAGCTTATTATCTGGTTATACAATAGCGGTTGACAGTTCAAGATGAAATAATTCACCGATTAGCGAAGTATATCTGATAGGTGTTAACTAGGGAAAGTTCAAAGTGAAATATCTACTTATCCTCGATACATCATTATTTTCAGATGAACTGTGTGATATTACACTTTGTGTGGGGGAGATATATATCGTCATTCATGTGGGGGATTATTAGAATTCTCTAAAATTGGTGAATGAGATATGTCCCACATCGTCAAAAAAATGTTAATTTTCTGTTTTATATAGTATACTCTCAATCCCTATATTGGCCCTTAGGGTCAGGTAATTTTGTGCGAGGGGGAGGACCTATATGGCCATAGATTAACACGCGCGCGCGCCGTTACCCACCCGTCCGACCGACCGAACCGAGCCGGGTGCGGATGCCGGTCCAATAACAGTGGACCATGTTATATTTTTGTTATACAGAAGTGAACGGTTTTCTACTATTTAAATTCAAAAAGAAGTGACTAATGGATTAGATGCGACTATTGCCAACTGCAATAGTTTCTGACCATTGAAAACGAAGAGACGCGACTATTGCGAACATCAACAGTTTTCGACCGTTATAAACGAAGAGGCACGACAGTTGCGAACAACAACAGTTTTCGACTGTTGCAAAACAAAGAGGCACGACTGTTGCGAACAGTAACGCCATTTGGCGTTGCAAATGAAGGGATGCTACTTTTCTCAACGGGTGTAGCCATTGGAAATTCGGCTATGAATTAGGAGGAAACCTGATCGCTTTCCTCACTTCCTTACTCAATTAATTCTGAATTTTCTCTTCTTCCTCTTAGTTTCTTAATATCTACAATATGTGCGCTTTTGCATATCACACAGAAGATTATACACATCACAATCTCAAGCAGATCACGTCTGTTGTATCCTGGGAGACTTTGAATAAAGTCTTAAGGAAATTGTTACGACAAGCCTCAGACGTAATTTCCTTCTTCAACCGGTTAGATTTCTAGTTGATTTATATATATATATATACACACACACACACACATATATCGTTTTCTTTTTGCGTTGTACTATTTCTTTAAATAGTATAACGTTTGATTTAGCACTATAGTTATTATTGCTATAGTTGTTACTTTGTTGTTGTAATTAATTACAACATACTTAATGTGAAAATAACTAATACAGAATTCTAGAGTAGTGGAAATCTGAGTTGTAAACATGTGAGACAGGTTTATTATTGATTCGTCTCTGTTTTGGTATACTAGACGTATAACACTTACTTGTTTTTTCGCAAGGATTTTACTCTTGTTTCCTTCATCAAGCATGACCCCTACCAGCCACTTTATTTCCATACACCATATGGAATCATGTTTATCATATATCTTTTGCCTATTCACCTTCTTTTTAGTCAATTCATTTGTCAATAGTATGATATGATTAAACAACTTGTTTCGGGTTGAATTGCTCTTATGGGATTAGCACAAAAAATAAGTGTTTTGGAGAACGTTTATGTATTATGTATTTAGTATTGACGGAATTTGTACTATTTAGGTGTTAGCATAGTTTGTTTTGTAATCACCCTTATTTAAATATGGAGTTCAAGTGGAGCAGGGAGGTCAACCTTATCCAGTTTTAGATTAGTATACCAAATCAAAAAATAAGGCTGCCATTGATGAATACTAGTCTTTTTGGTTATGAGTTGATTGTTAAACACACTTGCCTTCAACCACCTTTCTTATAATATAAGGGGTTGTCCACATCCTATTTTTGCCTAATTCAATTTTCAACATGTCGGCCATTGGCCCCATTTGAATAGCTGTTGCATTTCTTTTTTGTGATGGACAACTGTATTCAAGAAGACAACTAAATTTCGAACTCTTCAATTCAAAAATAGTGTTAACTCCAAAATCAAGCAGTCACAAACCAAAAAGAATGCATTTTCTATATCGATAACTGGAATATGGAAAAAAAATTGTATGCAATTTGTTCAAAATAAAAGATGATCATTAAATAAGATCTTATGAAATACTTGATGGAAATTTAAAGTTGCCTCCATATTTAGCTTCAGTGAATTACAATTGTCTACCTACATTTATAATGGTTGTTATTATTATATTACTAATACTTTGAATCTCTATTAACTCAAGCTCCTCACGAGTTGTTTGCATACACTGATGATTTGTTAAGTACATACTGGTATGCATTTATATTTGCAGCTTTCACTTAGTTTTTTTAATCAAATGTGCTATTATCTAGTTTTATTTCTTTTCTAAACTTACTTTAGCTATGAAACAATATGTTATAGTTCCATTGTACATTATCATTGTCTTCTATATTAGTTGACAACACTTATCACTATGAAGTTTAGTTTCGAGCTTTTAGTGCTATTAGCATTTAGTGCCATGAGTAACAACCAAAGAATCTCATACCTGCTTGTTTTTTAATATCTAATACATGTTTGTTTTTTTAGTGTCTAATAGAGGAAATGAAGAGGATTACTCGAAAACAAAAAACAAATAATTTGAATTACTCAAGGAGTCTAATGCTCAGAACAAGCATACCGAAGACAACAAAATTCAAAACGAAGTCAATCTACATGCACTTGAAGGCAATTCAATGCAAGTCAAATAAAATTTTGAAGGTAACAGTCATAAGAAAGAAGATAACCCATATGCACTCAAAGATAATGAAACACGGAATGAACATAGTTTGAAAGCCATGATGGAAAATGATGGATCTATTCAGGTTTTAGATGCAAATCTGCTAGGGAAAAGAAAACCTAAAGATCCTACTAAAATAAAGAGACTTCGTTCAAATTTCGCAAATTGGATTGAAGTTGAGTTTAATGCATAGGCCGAACCAATAAGTGAAGGATCAATCCGCTTATTTTCTTTTCTATGGCCGCTTGTACGAGAGCATGTTCCGATTACACTTAATAATTGGAAACATCTTGGTGACGATTGAAAGCTATTCTATGGGAATCCATTCAGGTAACGCAATTCATAAGTGACTTAAAAAAATCAATAGAATTCAATTTTATTTATATTAAAAATTTATTGATATGAAATGGTTAGGTCATAACGATTTTTAAAATGATGTTGAGCATGTGAGATAAATAAAAATCTTTGATTCAATTTGAAAACTTATTCTAATTTATTTTTCATTTAATATAAGATTTTAATAGTTATTATAATCCATTTATATTTGAATCATCTCATGAATTAAATATAAGGTTGGATGCTAGTTTTAATCAACTACAATTGAAGAATTCATATGTTAGCCAAGATTTAAGTAAGCATTTATCCAGATGCTAAAAAATATATGCTTTGTAGTGAATGATAACTTACTGATAGAAATGGGTAAAATTGAATTCTTTGCCCAAAAAATAAAAGTAAAAGAAAAGAAAGTATTTAATTTATAAATATAAAATTGGTACACTTTGATAGTATAAATTAAATGTACAATTGGGAAATTTCACTACCTTGTTCTACTATATTAGGGTAATTTTTTTATCGAATAAACAAAATCTTAATATTTGAAACCATGACACAATTATGGTGAGGTAAGTAGTATTTCCTAAAACTTAGTTTCGTAAAACCTTCGGTTTTCTTTCCTTGAATGCAGAATCTTATAGTAGCAAAATTTTGTCTGAATCATTAACTCTGATCATATGCAAATGGTCTTCAACTTCTCTTTCTTTTCCTTTGAAAAATAATCTCTACTTTCTTAGTTTTAATCCTATCACTATTGACACTAATAGCTTCAGGTTTCCTGCATTAATAAAATCAAATAACGAAATTAAGTGGAAAAATCTCAGACAAATTTTGTAGATGAAAGGGATTGGAAACTTACCAAAGGTAGAAGCAGCTCTAATCCAAAATCATGCTATTTCCAACCAACAGACACTCTTGTTGTAATCACTTATTTTTGCTTATCACCTTCATTAATTCTCTTCTAAACAATCATTCCACCTGGCCTCATTTATAAGTATTTATCCAGATGCTAGTTTTAATCAACCAATATTTAGTTCAATTTTGCTATAAAAATTAATTGCACTTGTAACGACCCGTAGAATTTTAACAATTTTTAATGGTTTTATTTACGTATTAAATTGAATTTTTGAGGGATTTTAAATAATAATATTTTGAAATAAAAAGTTAATGTTTGGACTACGTATAATTAAATATAGCAAATGGTAGATTTTCACTTAATTTTATGAAAGTTTATTTATTATGAAATTCTATTAAATTCAAGTTAGCTAATAACAGCTGATAACAAAATATTTCCAAACCTGAATATTTTTACATAGAAAAATTCTAAAAATCTTCTGACTGAGACATAATCTTTCGTTTTTCAAAATTGAACTTCCTTAGCTCCATCGCTCTTATTTTCTACGTTTTTGCAACATTTTTCCGCTAGTAGAAAATCCAAATTTTTTTATTTCAATCGTACCACGGATATCTATATGCCGTTTTGATCGTCTCGACGTGCTGATCTCAACAGTATATTTATCTCTGTGTTTTGAAATCCGGTACGCAACGGAGACAATAAACTGTTCGTCGTACCGGTACCCTAAACTCCGACTTTACTACTTTCTTTGGTTTCAAAATTTTGAAACGTGCTATCTAATCAGACCACTAATTTGCCTTAATGGTTCGGCTGAATTCTTGGGATGACCGTTGCTCTTATATTTTTCTTATATCACCTTTCTCATATTTCAACTGGTTGCATTTGATATTTCCTTGATTTAAGCTTTCTAACTTTTAGCATTCCAAACTTTGTTAGCAAACTGTACTAAATTTGGTTAATTCAGAACCTTACTATATTGCGATGGTTAATAACACATTTTTGACCATTTAACCGTTTTGAAACATATTAAACATTTAGACCCATTTGAAAACTAATGACAAAATATCATTTTCTGTCTATGCGGTGGAAACTGAATATTTTTTTGTGCCATGCGTTTTTATAGTGCCTAGATGCATTATTTTTAATTTGTACGGGTGCATTTTTAACCAATTCCAGTTATTTTTTTTAAATCGTATTGGCGTTTCGAATGCCATTACATTTTCAGAAATATTGAAGCTTGTTGCACACACAATATTTATTGCTTTAAATGAGCCAGCTGGATTTTCGTGACCGTTGCTATTATGCCAAATCTTGTAAATTGTAACCGGTTCATTATATCCTTTGCATGTTATTACTCCTTTCATCTTTGTTTGTTCACACTAAGGCCTTTCAATATATATGTGTTTCTGAAACCAAAATCTACTCTTCCCTTTCAACTCCTATATTCCTCCCCTGACCTCCCTTGCGTGCAACAGCTCTTTCTCCCATTTCCTTTGAAAAAAAAATACATACAAAGTTTTTTTTATTGTTTAAAACATGCTCCTCTAACCTGAGCCCACCATTCCTTCTACCCTCCTTTACGTGGACCTTCCCCACTTGCCGCATCCACTCCTTCCCTCCCACATCAAACCCAGCAACGCACCTTCACTCACTAGCGCATCGCCATGCAAAATCACTAACAGCAGCGCCTTCAACCGACTGCGACCCATCTCATCAAACACCGCATGCACGGCCCGTAGCCGCCATCCTGTGCATCCGACCGACCTCCTAGCTCGCCCCACGGTAGCACCACATGCCCTGAACGCCGCATCACACCCTGTGCTCCCCTCGCCCAGCGCCATCACGCTCCGACCTGCTCACATCACCTCCACGTGAATGGTCACCTGTCTCCACCTTCGGCCTTCACTAAATAGCACAGTTGAGCCCTATTGACCTATCTTACTATACTATACTATATTAGGTATGTGATATATATTGATTTTTTTTATGCCCAGTTTATATATTTTTTGCTGTGATATATTATACGTTGGTTTTTCATTTTGAAAACAGACTGTATGTGTATTATATATAAGCGTAACTACCATATGAGTTTTGCTCGGTTGGCTTTTATAAAGTATATATACAATAGTTAGGAATATTTGTATAGTTATAAAAGTTATATAAGTCTAGAAATGGGTTTGATTTACAAAGGTTAGGTACTTTGTCAGGCTGATTTTTCATTTTGTGACCAGGTTGATAAAAATATACAATGTTTTGCATCTATTAATGAATACAACATTTTGTGTTACAACAGTTTTATGATTAGTATATATGATTTTATATAGAATTTTACAATACGATAGTTATTTGTATATGTAACGCTTGGAAAATTTATGCAGAGTTAAATATTAAGGTCTTGAATGGTTTTACCGTGAATTTTCACATATTTAAGTTAAATTCCTATTTTCGTTATAGTACTATTAGAATAATATTAAATTAGAATCTAAGTAATATATATTATATAATATAGGCTGTGAGATGTACAGTTTATATACAGTTTGTTTTCTTTTGGATATATGCAACGGTCGGCTAGGATACATGAACTACACAGTAGGTCGCCTATAGGATTTCTAGTATGTCTTTTATAAAGTTATAACAAGGATGGTGCATTAGTTTATATATTATGTTTTAAAGTTGAAACTGGATATTGATTTCTAAGTATACATTGGTTTGGTTTTTATTTACATATTGAAACGTTGTTTTGTGTTAGTTATTTAAAACAATGAGTTTTGTAATACAAGTATATATATATATATTATTTATAAATGTTTGAAATTAGAATATGATTTTGAATATATGCTGTATCTATACAAATTCATTTATATCAATGAATCTTATCGATCTAGTTCTGATTCGTTCCCATCACTTCCATTATCAGCTTGTCGGTCGAACTCGAGTTCATCGTGCTTTCCTTTGAGATATGTGTTGTGATCCGTAACTCATCCCGTGTTTTCTCTCCGGCCTCGAAAGGTGAGAAACCACTCACGGTTTACATACTTTTATTTATTAAATTTGATTTCAATTGAAACGACAATTGAAATATGTTGCTGTAGTTATTTAAATTGTTATATTTATGCTATTACCTGTATCTGTTTCACCTACGGGATATGACACCATATCCTACTGTTTATACTTTATTTAATTACTGATGATATTCCTATTGTATATTATTATCATATCCTGCTATATTTTTGTTATCTGTTATCACTCTGCAAGTTCCCTGTAGTTTAGAATTCACTATGGGTTGAAATGATACATACCCGAACAGACTTTAGAATAGGAGAATTTCGTTATGGGTTGAAATGATAGACCCAAACGATTTTCATTTAATTAAATTTGGGATTACGGATTGGAATGATATCCACCCGTATATATTTAGTGTACGCATTTAAATGATAATTATCCGTAACACTTGACCAGATGATAAGGACTATATACAGACACCGTGGTTCATATATAAATATTTTGGAAATAAATTCTTTGTTTGGAAAGAAATATATGGTCTTAATAAATGCTAATTCTTAAATTTCTATATATATAGATTTAATAATATTTAATTTAATTAAGTTTGATTTAATACATAAACTATGTCAATATTTATGTAAACTATATTTCAAATAGAGTTTTGAAATAATTGGGATAATCAAGATGGGGAGGTAAATTTGAGTTTATTAAATGGTATCTAAATAAGGATTTATTTAATTAAATCAATCTAAAATTTTTAAATAGGAAATTTTAAAATGGTAGGATTTTATAACTGGATTTTTGATTTAAGCAATTAAATGCATATTTCACGTTTAAGTAAATTAAAGAAAATACTGAGAAAAATGGAATTTAAGGTTAATTAAATAATCTTGAATCAAATGAGGAAGTATTTCAAGACTAAATAATAATGAGGTTAAATCGAGATCTATATGAAACGGTTAAATTAAACATTTAAATTTTTAAGCCTTAAACTATATTGGAATTTAAATGGTTTAAATTTGAGATTCGGATCTGTATTTGAAATCAATATAGTTGAATTTGTTATTTAGAAACTAAATTGAATTAAAATGAAAATTTAGGTTGAACTAAATTTGAATTTATTATTTAGAAAACTAAATTGAATAAAAATTTAGTTGAAACGTTGAATACTTAAAGGTTTAAAAATATTGAATATAAAGGGGTATTTTGTGATTACAAATCCGAATTTGAGATCGATAAAATTGAAGTGGTTATTTTAGGAATTGAGTTGAATTTAAATTGATAGATTGAGATTGAATTTAATTTAAATGGGAAGGTCGGGTTGATGTTGAAATAATTTGTTAAGTTGAGGGAATTGAAAATATTTTACGGTATAAATTATTTAATATATCTAAATACTATTTTGGAAAATAGTTATATTTGAAGTGAAATGATATTTGATTTTGAGGTATAAATTAAGATGAAAGAATCACGGTGTTATATTGTATATTTCTACCCTGTAGATAGTTCCATGGACCTTAGAGGATGGTTATTCCAAACATCCTTTAAGTTATTTGTATTTCAGTTGATATTTCACTTGAGTTGGATTTATTGATATAAGAATGTTAATCCTGACTCGAGTGTTTTGTGTTTTGCTTTATGCTCGGGTCAGACTGAGTGATACAACATTTGAGACTCACCTTCGAAGTTGGAGCCTTGCTTGAAGATTCATCTATCTATCCTTTCAGTTATCCTGTTGATTTGTTCAGAGAAGTCATTTGCGCATACTGGAGACTTCACTACATCTAAGATATTCAGTTGTATTTTATTTCTAACTCCAATGTATATAGTAGCTTCATGAACTACTATTCTTTATCTATTCCGCTGCATTATATTACTCTTTGTCTGTGATCTGTGATGATTTATTTACTATATATATATTAAGTTTTGCCAAATTTTAATTAACAATTCGGTATTTTGATTATTCAAGTCGGACATGTATGGTTTTATTGTCGATTTGAATGGTCCAAAATAGCGGGTCGTTACAGTTGGTATCAGAGCTTTGGCTCTAGGCAAAACTTAGCATATATGGTAAATTTATTTACAGAATCGCTTTCGCTCGAGTTGAATATCTTCCTTTTGACTCGATTTCCTTTGAACTTTGGGATGCTCCCTATGGTTCCAAAATTCATTCCTGGCTCTCTCTATTTATATTTTTTTGATTCTGGATTATCCAATGACTCCACTAAATTATTTGTAAAGGGGGTGAAACTCCTTTACAATCGGCATTGATTCACCAGAGATTTTGTATCCTCGGTTTACGATGCTGCTATATCTTGATATGCCGAATTCTATCACTGGCGATCATATTTCGATTTGTTTTGGAATTCCGCATCGATTATATTACTGAAGTCACGGTTGACCCAGGTAAGGTCTCCCGCGATTTATATAAGTATATCCATCTTCTATTTCTGTAATTTAATTTAATCATCTTCGATCGAGTCTATCTTCGAATCAGGATTCTATTGGTTAGAGTCTTCTAATTTAAATCTCTACCTTTGTTTTGAAATCCATCCTTAAATCACCCTTTGAAAAATCGAGTATGTTGTATTTTTGAAATTGTTTTGTACCGAAATTATTATTTTGATAACTATGATTTTATTCCATATATAAAAAGAAATTGTTTTCGATAAGGATTATATACCTATATATAAAACAAATAAGAAATGTTATTCTATATATATATAAAATTTTTGATAGGATTTGAAAATTTGAAAATTTGTAAGAAATTGATTTATATAAAAATGATTTACAACTAAAGGGTTAAATTTGAAATTCGAGAATTGAATTCCGGTATTTTGAAATTGGATTTAAGATTTTGTAAAATATATAAAAATAATACGATTTAAAGGTATTTTTCCAAATAAGAAATGTTTCAAATGAGTTCAAATGAGTTCCAATAATTTTGAAGAAATTTCAAAGAAGTTTTCAAGAAAATAGAAGTCCAGAACTCACATATGTCGCTGGAAAATAATTTCGGTGATGAGTGCACTCATCATCGACATTGATTTTCGAGTTTCAGAGTTGGGGGAGAGGCCACTTTAATAGGTCGCTATGCGAGTGATTTTATAAAACCGTTATGATTTCAAATTCTGAAGTATAATTTGATATTTTCGAAAGATATATGTGTATATTTGAAACAATTTAAAGTGAGACCGTTGTTCAGTCCTCGAGTTTCGAATTTGTTTTGGTATAACCCTATATATTGAAATTGATTTATTATTGATTTTCAACTCTTGAATTGAAAATGTGATTTCCCCTTATCATTTTGAAGGTTCGAACACTTCCAAATCAAGATCTAAAATTTTAAAACTAAGAAATTTCGAAGAGTATATAATGTTTGATAAAGAATATAAATTTAGTTTGAAATGTTTTGAAAAAAATATAGTTTTGAATAATAGTTTTCAGAAAGGTAAATTGAATATTTCAAATAGAAATAGATAGTTTAAAAGTTTAAAGGGATAATTATAAATTTGGAAACCATTTGAGTATAATTGATTTTGAGAAAAAATTTAGTTTTGAAATTAAATTGAAATTAAAAACCAGTACTCTTATGGAGATTTTGGAAATGAATTTGTTTGACTTGAATTATTTTAGTTTAGAAACTGGGATAATTTTCTAAACCTATTATTTTGGGAACTTTGAAATTTAGATACTTAATTTGGAAGAAAATTTGGTGAAATCATATATGATTTGGAAACTGAATGGATATTAAATGATTTGAAATTGAGAACCTTATATTATTAAGCACTTGATTTGGGAGTGGTCGAACTTATATAAATTGGATTTGTAAAAGTATGAAATTGATTTGAAATCCATTGATTTGAAGGTACTCAATTTGGAAAGCTATTTTATATAATCGAAGTCTATATAAGTATGATTTGATCTACTATTGATTTGGAAAGTATTCGATTTGGGAAAAAGGGAATCCTATATATAATGGACTTTATATAAGTATGATATTTGAAAGTGATTTGAAAAGGTACTATATGATATATATTTTCGAAGTAAAGATATGGAAAGTGCCTTCTGCTTGATATCCGCTTTGTGGCCACATTGTGGATTTATTCTATCGATATTATTCTTTCTGATTTTTGGTTTTTCGGATGTAATACTCGAGTGTTCCCACCGTGGCGTAACCCATGGTTTTTTTTCTCTCGTGAATGCATAGCGCAATTGCCTGGTTGAATCTTGCCTAGGGGTACGGATTGTTTCCTGGGGGATCCAGGCGTAACCATTGTGTATCCTGCAATCTGTGTAGGTCGTGAATAGTAGAGCAAGTGTCTGGCTGAGTCTTGCCTAGGGGTACGGATTGTTTCCTGGGGGATCCAGGCGTAACCATTGTGTATCCTGCACTCTACTAGTCATCATGGCGTAACTCGCAGGGCTGAGAAAGCTTAACGGATATGAATTGTTTCCTGGGGGATCCAGGCGTAACCATTGTGTATCTGCGAACCATGGTCGGACAAAGGTTTTGGTTGGTTGTTTTGTTTGGATTGTACTTTCCATAGCTGTTTTTATTTTTAAAAAAAAGGGTTTTTCAAGTATTTTCACTGGGTGTTGAAACGGGTCTACCAAGTACTTGAAGAATTCTAGCTTTGCGCCTGATCAACGCATGGCCAGAGTCTGCAAGAACGAGGATAAACTTGTTGAAACATCGAGTTATAAAAGTATTTTCGAAAGAAAGATTTATTTCGATATAAAGGTATTTTATTATAAAAATATTTCCAACAAGAAAATTCTGTATAGTTTTGAAATTAAAATTCTTATGATTTGAAATTAATTATTCATGCCCAATACTATTCTTTTGAATCTACCTTATCTGCTCAGTTTATTTATTCACCTATCTTCTGTTTTCCGTATCCACCTTAAATTACCTTTAAACCAAGGATTTCTTTCGATTTATTTAAACTTGAATCTATCTTCCTTCCTTCTTTCTTTCTTTCGAATATATCCTTTAAGATATTGTTTTCAATAGCTTCTTTGTAAATATACTAATGATACAAATAACTGTTTCCAAATAGTTTTCATATATATTTATAAAGGTGTTATTTAAACATATAAATGTTATTTATAAGGGAAGCAGGAAATTTTTACAAATGGGTTTTTAAAAGTTTTAAAGTATTAAAGATAACTGAACTACAAATGAAGTTTTCAAATGAATATTCCAAGTAAAATTTATATAGTTTTAAAATTTATTGTTTATCTTGTCTTTCAATCTATTTCCTTTCTGGTTGTTTTTATTGTCCTACCTCCTTCATTTCTGGTGAGGAAAATTTTGAGTGGGGGAGAGTGTAACGACCCGTAGAATTTTAACAATTTTTAATGGTTTTATTTACATATTAAATTGAATTTTTGAGGGATTTTAAATAATAATATATTGAAATAAAAAGTTAATGTTTGGACTACGTATAATTAAATATAGCAAATGGTAAATTTTCAATTAATTTTATGAAAGTTTATTTATTATGAAATTCTATTAAATTCAAGTAAGCTAATAACAGCTGATAATAAAATATTTCCAAACCTGAATATTTTTACATAGAAAAATTCTAAATCATCTTCTGACTGAGACATCATCTTTCGTTTTTCAAAATTTGAACTTCTTTAGCTCCATCGCTCTTATTTTCTACGTTTTTTCTGCATTTTTCCGCTAGTAGAAAATCCGAATTTTTTTATTTCAATCGTACCACAGATATCTATATGCCGTTTTGATCGTCTTGACGTGCTGATCTCAACAGTATATTTATCTCAGTTTTTTGAAATTCGGTACGTGACGGAGACAATAAACTGTTCGTCGTACGGGTACCCTAAACTCCGACTTTACTACTTTCTTTGGTTTCAAAAATTTGAAACGTGCTATCTAATCAGACCACTAATTTGCCTTAATGATTCGGCTGAATTCTTGGGATGACCGTTGCTCTTATATTTTGCTTATATCACCTTTCTCATATTTCAACTGGTTGCATTTGATATTTCCTTGATTTAAGCTTTCTAACTTTTAACATTCCAAACTTTGTTAGCAAACTGTAATAAATTTGGTAAATTCAGAACCTTACTATATTGCGATGGTAAGTAAGACATTTTTGACCATTTAACCGTTTTGAAACATATTAAACATTTAGACCCATTTGAAAACTAATGACAAAATATCATTTTCTATCTACGCGGTGGAAACTGAATATTTTTTTGTGCCATGCGTTTTTATAGTGCCTCGATGCATTATTTTTAATTTGTACAGGTATATTTTTAACCAATTCCATTTATTTATTTTTTAAATCGTATTGGCGTTTCGAATGTCATTACATTTTCAGAAATATTGAAGCTTGCTGCACACACAATATTTATTGCTTTAAATGAGCCAGCTGGATTTTCGTGACCGTTTCTATTATGCAAAACTTGTAAATTGTAACCGGTTCATTATTTCCTTTGCAGGTTATTACTCCTTTCATCTTCGTTTGTTCACACTAAGGCCTTTCAATATATATGTGTTTCTGAAACCAAAATCTACTCTTCCCTTTCCACTCCTATATTCCTCCCCTAACCTCTCTTGCGTGCAGTAGCTCTTTCTCCCATTTCCTTTGAAAAAAAAATACATACAAAGTTTTTTTTTATTGTTTAAAACATGCTCCTCTAACCTAAGCCCACCATTCCTTCTACCCTCCTACATGGACCTACCCCACTTGCCGCATCCACTCCTTCCCTCCCACATAAAACCCAGCAACGCACCTTCACTCGCTAGCGCATCGCCTTGCAAAATCACTAACAGCAGCGCCTTCAACCGACTGCGACCCATCTCATCAAACACCGCATGCACGGCCCGTAGCCGCCATCCTGTGCATCCGACCGACCTCCTAGCTCCCCCCACGGTAGCACCGCATGCCCTGAACACCGCATCACACCCTGTGCTCCCCTCGCTCTACGCCATCACGCTCCGACCTGCTCACATCGCCTCCACGTGAATGGTCACCTTTCTCCACCTTCGGCCTTCACTAAATAGCACAGCCGAGCCCTATTGACCTATCTTACTATACTATATTAGGTATGTGATATATATTGATTTTTTTTATGCCCAGTTTATATATTTTTTGTTGTGATATATTATACGTTGGTTTTTCATTTTGAAAACAGACTGTATGTGTATTATATATAAGCATAACTACCATATGAGTTTTGCTCGGTTGGCTTTTATAAAGTATATATACAATAGTTAGGAATATTTGTATAGTTATAAAAGTTATATAAATCTACAATTGGGTTTGATTTACAAAGGTTAGGTACTTTGTCTGGCTGATTTTTCATTTTGTAACCAGGTTGATAAAAATATACAATGTTTTGCATCTATTAATGAATACAACATTTTGTGTTACAACAGTTTTATGATTAGTATATATGATTTTATATAGAATTTTACAATACGATAGTTATATGTATATGTAACGCTTGGAAAATATGCAGAGTTAAATATTAAGGTCTTGAATGGTTTTACCGTGAATTTTAAGATATTTACAGTTAAATTCCTATTTTCGTTATAGTACTATTAGAATAATACTAAATTAGAATCCAAGTAATATATATTTTATAATATAGGCTGTGAGATGTACAGTTTATATACAGTTTGTTGTCTTTTGGATATATGCAGCGGTCGGCTAGGATACATGAATTACACAGTAGGTCGCCTATAGGATTTCTAGTATGTCTTTTATAAAGTTATAACAAGGGTGGTGCATTAGTATATATATTTTGTTTTAAAGTTGAAACTGGATATTGATTTCTAAGTATACATTGGTTTGGTTTTTATTTACATATTGAAACGTTGTTTTGTGTTAGTTATTTAAAACAATGAGTTTTGAAATCCAAGTATATATATATATATTTTATTTATAAATGTTTTAAATAAGAATATAATTTTGAATATATGCTGTATCTATACAAATTCATTTATATCAATGAATCTTATCGATTTAGTTCTGATTCGTTCCCATCACTTCCATTATCAGCTTGTCGGTCGAACTCGAGTTCATCGTGCTTTCCTTTGAGATATGTGTTGTGATCCGTAACTCATCCCGTGTTTTCTCTCCGGCCTCGAAAGGTGAGCAATCACTCATGATTTACATTCTTTTATTTATTAAATTTGATTTCAATTGAAACGATAATTGAAATATGTTGCTGTAGTTATTTAAATTGTTATATTTATGTTATTACCTGTATTTGTTTCACTACAGGATATGACACCATATCCTATTGTTTATACTTTATTTAATTACTGATGATATTCCTGTTGTATATTATTATCATATCCTGCTATATTTTTGTTATCTGTTATCACTCTGCAAGTTCCCTGTAGTTTAGAATTCACTATGGGTTGAAATGATACATACCCGAACAGACTTTAGAATAGGAGAATTTCGTTATGGGTTGAAATGATAGACCCAAACGATTTTCATTTAATTAAATTTGGGATTACGGATTGGAATGATATCCACCCGTATATATTTAGTGTACGGATTTAAATGATAAATATCCGTAACACTTGACCAGATGATAAGGACTATATACAGACACCGTGGTTCATATATAAATATTTTGGAAATAAATTCTTTGTTTGGAAAGAAATATATGGTCTTAATAAATGTTAATTCTTAAATTTCTATATATATAGATTTAATAATATTTAATTTAATTAAGTTTGATTTAATACATAAACTATGTTAATATTTATGTAAATTATATTTCAAATAGATTTTTGAAATAATTGGGATAAATTAAGATGGGGAGATAAATTTGAGTTTATTAAATGGTATCTATAAGGATTTATTTAATTAAATCAATCAAAAAATTTTAAATGGGAAATTTTTAAAAGATTGGATTTTATAACTGGAATTTTGATTTAAGTGATTAAATGCATATTTCACGTTTAAGTAAATTAAAGAAAATATTGAGAAAAATGGAATTTAAGGTTAATTAAATAATCTTGAATCAAATGAGGAAGTATTTCAAGACTAAATAATAATGAGGTTAAATCGAGATCTATATGAAATGGTTAAATTGAACATTTAAATTTTTAAGCCTTAAACTATATTGGAATTTAGATGGTTTAAATTTGAGATTCGGATCTGTATTTGAAATCAATATAGTTAAATTTGTTATTTAGAAACTAAATTGAATTAAAATGAAAATTTGGTTGAATTAAATTTGAATTTATTATTTAGAAAACTAAATTGAATAAAAATTTAGTTGAAACGTTGAATACTTAAAGGTTTAAAAATATTGAATATAAAGGGGTATTTTGTGATTACAAATCCGAATTTGATATCGATAAAATTGAAGTGGTTATTTTGGAAATTGAGTTGAATTTAAATTGATAGATTGAGATTGAATTTAATTTAAATGGGAAGGTCGGGTTGATGTTGAAACAATTTGTTAAGTTGAGGGAATTGAAAATATTTTACGGTATAAATTATTTAATATATCTAAATACTATTTTGGAAAATAGCTATATTTGAAGTGAAATGATATTTGATTTTGAGGTATAAATTAAGATAAAAGAACCACGGTGTTATAGTGTATATTTCTACCCTGTAGATAGCTCCATGGACCCTTAGAGGATGGTTATTCCAAACATCCTTTAAGTTATTTGTATTTCAGTTGATATTTCACTTGAGTTGAATTTATTGATATAAGAATGTTAATCCTGACTCGAGTGTTTTGTGTTTTGCTTTACGCTTGGGTCAGACTGAGTGATACATCATTTGAGACTCACCTTCAAAGTTGGAGCCTTGCTTGAAGATCCATCTATCTATCCTTTCAGTCATCCTGTTGATTTGTTCAGAGAAGTCATCTGCGCATACTGGAGACTTCACTACATCTAAGATATTCAGTTGTATTTTATTTCTAACTCCAATGTATATAGTAGCTTCATGAACTACTATTATTTATCTATTCCGCTGCATTATATTACTCTGTTTCTGTGATCCGTGATGATTTATTTACTATATATGTTAAGTTTTGCCAAATTTTAATTAACAATTCGGTATTTTGATTTATTCAAGTCGGACATGTATGGTTTTATTGTCGATTTGAATGGTCCAAAATAGCGGGTCGTTACAGCACTTTTAGTTTGATTTTATTAGCTTTGTACAATGTAGTTCAACATCTATGCATTTTATTGAATACATGGGACCTTTATTCTAGATTTTGAAATTATTGAAGACGCATTTGATTCTACTATAGTGTGGCCTTCTATAAAGTTATAGCAGATTGAACTTCTAATAAGCATATTTTTCTAGATATAATTTATTGTGCTTATGCCTACATTTAGAAGGATCATATCTCATTTCTTTCTTTCTTACATTTAATTGAAATAAATAATCATAAATAAATGCGCACATTGTTTTTCAATTAATTATCGGTTTTTTCATATAGGTAATTGTGAAATTCTATGCAAAGCGTTTAGGATGATGGCTTTCCTCTTTATAGGTAACTTCATGATTTTATAATTTTATGACAAAAAAGTAGCATTGGCACGTGCACCGTGCCCATAAATAGTTGCATATAATGCATATAGCATAACACAAACATAATTTTTTGGCTCATTATGATTTTATGAAAGCTGATGCTCATTTTCTAGTATTAGAGTACACATGTTTTGTGGGTTTAACCTACGTAGTTGCTTGATTTTTTGATTTAGGTATATATTATTATAGTTTCATTTACAAGACACCAATATATTCATAATTTTGTACCCTATGTAAAATTTGGCATTAAACAAATTGATTATCCAACACATATGTCTCTAAAGTAACTTAGAAAAGATTAGTCTAGCTTGAAATAAAAAAATTCAGCGTATAACACTTGTTGCATCTAAAATTGTACTCTAGCTTTGCTTCTAACCATAAATGAACCATTCGTTTCTCTTGCTTGCTTTTCTGTCGTTGTAAAAGCCATCGTTGTTACTTGCTATTGTTATTGTGCTATTGTGCTAAGACCGGTAGGGTGTTCATAGATCAACGATGTTAAGGCCTTGTAGTTTTACCGAAGTTCTATAACGACCCGTAAATTTTAATGGTTTTAATAAAATTATATCTGAATTTTGTGAAATTTGAATTAACTGAATTTGGAAATAAAAATTTGATATTTGGATTACGTCTAACTAAACATTGTAAATGGTAAATTTTCATTAGATAATATGGAAGTTTATTTTCTTGTGTAAATTTTATTTCAATTCAAATCAATTAAAAATTGGTGATAATAAAATATTTTCCAAACTTGAATATTTATACAATATGTAAGTCATGTTTTGAGCGAGACGTCATATTTAGTTTCTCCAAATTTGGACTGTTATTGCTTCGTTTATCGTATTTTCGATAGATTTGCAGCATTTTCAGTACCGATTATCGACTTTTGATCGGATGATCGTACCGCTGATATATGTATGACATTTTGATCGTCTCATCGTACTAATCTCCATGATATATTCGTTTGTGCAGTTCAGCGTCCGATACGCGATGGAATCTACGGAAACGGTAACCGTATTGTTGTCCGTTTTGGGTCTTTTGAGTTCGAAATCCATTCAAATTCCACATAAATAACTCAATAGCCTCTAGCACTTTTCTGCAATTCAATCATTTTGAATTTTGCAATCCAAATGTTATTTATATTGCTTGCCCATTCATTTCTGGTTCGTTTCACTTTCTCTGGGTTTCAATTTAACACCATATTTCTTTGTTTATCTTCTTCCTACTCTCTGTTATTCAACAACAACAAAAAAAAAGTGACAGCAGAACTTTCTTCCAACCTCTCTCCTTTCTTCTTGCGTGCATTCTCTCATCATTTTGAACCCATCCATCCATTTTGTGCTGCCACCAGCATTTTTCACACGAGCCCATGCGAACATCCACCACTTTAGCATCGCTCCTCCCATTGGCAACGATCCATGCATCCTCCTTCCACTTTGCTTTGCCGAGCTTGCCCAAACTATCGTGCAGCCTTGCCTACCCATCATCCTTCCTTGGCTTCCTCCCGGCATCACCCTTGCAGGAAAGCTAACGGCCACACAAGCATAGACATGCCTCACCATGTACTTTACCTTGCCGAACAAGCCTGTAACAACCCGCATATTTTACGATTGAGTATTTAAATATTTCATCGTTAGTCGGATTTTGTCCGAAAAAATTACTTTTTGTAAACAGTCAAATTAGGACTCGAGATGACTCCCATTGAGTTCAAAATGACGTTTGCGATCTTTTTAAGTACAATCTTTGATATGTTTGGAGATAGTAGAATTTTGCTACTTTTTCACTTAGGGCTATGGTTTGGGTTTCAGCCCATTAACCTAACATATGAACCCAACTCCACTCCAACTCTTCATTACTTCATTTCTAATTCCTAATACTCAAGCTTTAGCAACAATGGTGAGTGGAATGGGAAATTAAAACTCCAAACCATAGTTTCCATTTACAAATCAAGTTCTAGCTCCAAATCAATAGAAGAAGCTTTGGTAAGCCTCCTCTTCTTCTTCTCCAAGTCATTCTCTTATCAATTTCAGAAATTCCTAAACCTAACTTTGGGAATGTTCTTCTTTTAAAGCATAGATTCAAGCTCATTTGGGTTGTTTGGAAGAGTGGTTGATTCTCCCTTTTGCTTTCAAGCTTCTTCTTCATTGTTTTTGTGAAAAGGTGATATTTTTATCTTACATCTTAGTCTATATTTATCTTCGATTGTTAGGTATGAATTCCTAACACTTATTCGTGTGCAATTGCTTTTGGTTTGGATTGATTTGGTGAATATTCCAATTTTTGATGTTTGGGGTTCAACTCTTTAAAAATCATAGCTTTGATGTTTTGACCATGTTTTGGTGATGAACCGAAGAGCTTCTATGGCCGGGTAGTCGATTGGCGTAAACCCTTAGTGCCGTTGCTCGACCGTTTGCAAATTAAGGGGGTTTGCACCTCTTTTGACATAGGGCAGGAAGTGCAAGAATACAGGTTCGGCCGACCGAACCACTGGGCCGGTCGACCGACCTGCTACTAAAAGTGCATAGCACTTCTCTGTCTCAGGTCCGGTCGACCAACTACAGAGCTCAGTCGACCGACCTGCTTCTCGAGGATTTTTCCAGAACAGTGTCCGGTCGACCGAGCTCTGTAGCCGGCCGACTGACCTGTTGCTGTTTTGCCTATTTTGCCTATTTTGCATGGTTTCCAAATTTAATTCGATTCGTGATGATCCTATTTGTTGTTATCATTTATTATCGAGGTTGTTCGATCCTATCCTCCCTTAGGCCTTCACTAGGTCGTACCGTTTTGGACGGGGCGCTGCCTCCTGGACCCCCGCGACCTGACCGGGCAGGTCGAACCCCGTAGCGGGGGCGTTGCCCCTGCACCCCCACCTTGGGGGGTTGCCACCCCTTGGACCCCCCCTCCGTAAGGGATCTTATCTGAAAAACATTCAACAGAACTTACTTTGTTGAGATGCTGAGTTGACCATTCTTCGAGACAAACTATCTTGGGCTTCTCGGTCGATTTTATGGATTTTTGAATATCTATTTCGATGGATTCTTTATCGGTTTCTTTGGATTTTATTCACGTCTTCGAATGTGAATTTTTATGATTGATTGTTTCTATAATCACTTCTATGATTTGTCACTTTAAAATATAAAGGTTTTCTATACTAGTAGTAAATATCAAAACTCTTTCTTCAAATGATTTCAATACTATTTTATAACAACGCTCGTTTTCTCAAACCGATTTCCAATCCATTAGTATATACAAACCTTTACCTCACTCGTATGAGAAATCTAATTAAACGACTTAGTAAAACAAGTGGTATGAAACGCTTGCGTTTACTTCGTCGGTTAATTCTTGGACTTGTTCGATTGAATCTTTTGTGACAATTTTCTAGTGGAGATCTACAATTTGTTCGTAAATATTTAGGTTAAGCTAGTGGTTATGGGACATGAAGCTAAGCTCATATATTTACTAGCTTACTGTAATTGACACTTCTTGATGATCATGGCGATCATTTTTGTGATTTAGACTAGCAATGTGCGATGTCTCTTTGTCTGCGAGGGAGACTAAACCCTTTGTCTGCGAGGGAGACTAAACCCCGTTTTGTGAAGTTTCGACTCAAATTGGTGGGGTAGCAACCCATGGTCTTCGGGCCATTTGTGGAGCTTCGGCTCAATTTGTGATGGTTAGCAACCATGGAATTAGCGTTCCGTTTGTGATACACGTATTGGTGAGCTTTATGCTCCCGTTTGTGATAGGCCTTTCCCCCTTTTGTGATTTTTGGATTTCTTGAGATGATTCCTAGAATTTGTGCTTCACCAATTTTCGTGATTTTCATTGATAAGTTTTATCAATATTTGTGCATTGGTGAATTTGTGCGTCATTGGCTTTTGTGATTGATATTGATATAATCGTCAATATTTATGGTTTGGTGAACGAAATAAAGAGTATGACATTCCTTTTGATCGTTGAGAAGGTTTTTGTGATATTGATTAATCTCTTGTTGATTTTCAATTACTTATTTATCACATCTTGGCATTGTGATTATTATGCGTTTAGTCATACCTCATATTCTATATCGTTTCATCTGATACTTATAGCTAGACTGATCCGTTTATTATTTTCTTATTAAATAATACTCGGGTCAGACCGAGATGTTACAGGTGCTTCAGCTTGACTTCTCACTTGGGATTGATTTCTCTGACTTTTGACTAACTACTTAGATTAGTAGTTTATTTTGTTGTATACACTTGAGATATGGACTCATAGTTGTATTCTTTTGTATAGCGCGTGTTGCTATTCTTTTGTATTATTGTGGATCTTCTTGACTACTACTCTGATGAACACTTTTATGTGTTATATATATTCATTTCTATTTCCGCCTTTGTGATATGAATTATCTGTGACTGATTTGTGTTATGTTTATTTCAATAATTGTTTCCGAAGATTGCATATAGCCACTGTGTAGTAGCTTTGAGTGTGTGTCGGTATGTCGGATTCCCTTTTGAGATGAAATGCATGTTATATTTTTATCTGGCATATCGGTACTCGCACAAAGCAATTATACAGATGGTCGCTCCTCAACAGCCTTATTCTCCGTGCTAGTTGACGGCATTACCCCGTAGTGTCCTTGGCTAACGTGTGTATAGAGGTGGGGCGTCACAGCTTGGTATCAGAGCCAAACTTCGGAACAATGTAGAATAATTTAACAAGGATCATAGTCCTAAGTCCTTCTTAGGAGTCGTGCCTTAGGATTTAATTCGAGTCTTCGTACCGATTCATCCTATTTTCTTTATGATTCCTTGTTTTATCTATCAAGATTGCTTGATATTCATTTTGTGAATAACCTTTTTCTTCTTCTCTATTTCTTTGTAAAGGAAGAGAAATGGTTAGACCTGGCCGTCCCAGCGCCAGTCAATCTAGTGCTACTCCCCAAGATAGAGTTTTTATGACTACCCAGCAACTTCTTGACCTTGTCACGAATGCTTAAGCAGCTGGTTCTAATTCGGAACCTACTCACCCTAAATCTAGGTTTGCACGTTTGTACAATGATTACACCAACTTGGGTGGGAAGCCACTTAAAGGTTCTGAAACTATTATCGAAGTCCAGGCTTGGTTAAGGACATGCGATCGAATCTTTTCTCGCATGAACCTCATTGATCTTCATCGAGTTCAGGTGGCTTTTAGTATGCTCCAAGAAAGAACATTAGACTGGTACGAGCTTCTGATTTCTGAAATAAATGAAGCGGATCTCACTTGGGAGAAATTCCGAGAGCGTTTCGAGTTAAAATTCGTAGCAGAAGCTGAGAAGGCGACTTTGGCTCGACGTTTTATTGACCTTGTTCAAGGTGAAGCCTCCGTGACTGATTATGTTGCATCCTTCGAGTCACTTTCCAAATATGGGGTTGAATACATCAACACCCCATTGAAGAAGAACCAAAGATTTGTCTATGGCTTAAACAAAAATCTCAAGAAGCCATTACTTCTAAAATTAGAAGTTTCTTTCGACCAACTCATTGATATCGCTCTTCGTCTTGAAGAGGCGGATAGGGAAAATGATGTTGAAGTGGTGGGTTCCAAACCAAGCTTCAACAACAACAAGAAAAGGCCTAATAAATTCAAAGGTCCTTATCCCAATAAGAAAGGGAAGCAAGCAACCTCTGTGGCAAAGACTTCTTCCTTTGGTCGTGGGGAATGCTATAATTGTGGTTTGAAGGACCATTACGCGAACAAGTGTCCAAAGTCTCTCTCTTTTCGCTACTGCAAAGGTCCTGGTCATGTTATATCTTCATGCCCCAAGCTTCAGGGCAAGAAGGAGGGAAAGTTAAATGTTGCTCAAGCCCCTGGCAACACATCTCGTGGTCAAGGTATGTCTCATTCTATCCTTGATGGCACCATTATATTTCATGATCAACCCGTTCGAGTTCTTTTTGATACGGGTGCATCTCATTCTTTTATATCAAAAGAACTTGTTGATACTTTTTCTTTAAGTGTTGTTACTTTAATGACTTCTTTGAGAATTTCGAATCCAGTTGGGGGATCTGCAATCTTAGTTTGCTTTGTAAAGATGTCGAGATTATTTTGTGTGATTTTTCTTTCCTAGCCGATTTGCATGTCATGCGTTATTTATGCTTTGGAATGATTTTGGGAATGGATTGGCTTAACCGTTATGAAGCTCATATCCTATGTCCTGAGCGGACTATTCATCTTCGACATCCTCAATTTGTTAAGCAGATTTCTTTTAATCTTAAAGATTCGGATTCCATGTTGGTTGCATCTTTATATTCTTTAAATCCTCGTGATGACGATAATGATGATGAGGAAGATATAATTTCTCTTATTCACGTTGTTCGTGAATTTTCCAACATATTTGAGCCCGTTTTAGGATTACCGCCTAAGCGAGCAATTGAGTTCAGAATTAATCTTATCCCTGGAGCTCAACCTATTAGTCGTCCTCCTTATCGCATGTCCAATAAAGAAAATGAGGAGATGCGCATACAATTATCCGATTTGGAAACGAAGCAATTTATTCGCTCAAGTTCCTCGCCTTGGGGAGCTTCGGCTATTTTTGTGAAGAAATCCGATGGTACACTTAGGCTTTGCGTTGGCTACCGCAAGCTTAATGATTTTACTATCAAAAATAAATATCCTTCACCTCGGATTGATGATCTATTCGATCAACTTAGTGGTGCTAGAGTCTTTTCACAATTAGACTTAGCTACTGGATTTCATCAGCTTCGTATTGCAGAGGATAGCATTCCTTTGACATCGTTCCATACTCGTTATGTATCTTATGAATGGCTTGTTGTTCCATTTGGTCTAACGAATGCTCCGGCTTATTTCGTTGACCTTATGAATAGAGTTTTAAAAGACTTCCTCGACCGGTTTGTCCTCATCTTTATTGATGATATTCTTGTGTATTCAAAAACCGAGGAGGAGCATGAAAAGCATCTTCGGATTGTGTTGGAAACTCTTAGGAGTAATCAATTAAAGGCGAAATTTTCTAAATGCCACTTTTGGCAATCTCGTGTGAAGTTTCTCGGTCATATTATTTCCGAATCTAGAATTTCCGTGGATCCTTCAAAGATTGAAGCGATTCAAGAGATTGGAAGAGACCGGAGAGTGTGACGGAGATTTGTGGTTTTCTTGGATTGGCGGGTTATTACCGCCGTTTTATCAAAGACTTTTCTAAGATTGTCGTGCCTCTCACTAGCTTAACGAAGAAAGGTGTTAAATACATTTGGTCGGACAAATGTGAAACTTCTTTTCAGAAACTAAAGGAACTTCTTTCAGATGCTCCTATTCTTGTTATTCCCGAGGTGAATCAAGATTTCATTGTTTATACCGATGCTAGTCGCGTTGGTTTGGGTGCCATTCTTATGCAAAGAGAACGTGTTATTGCTTATGCTTCCAGGCAATTGAAGCCTGCTGAGACTAGATATGCCACTCATGATTTAGAGCTCGCGGCTATTGTTTTCGCCCTTCTTATTTGGCGTCATTATCTTTTAGGAGAGAAATTTGTTCTTTATACCGATCATAAGTCCTTGAAGTATTTATTCTCTCAAAAGGAACTTAATTTGCGTCAGCAGCGTTGGCTCGAAATTTTTGCACCATATGATCTTGATATTCTTTATACTCCCGGAAAGGGAAACCGCGTTGCGGATGCACTTAGTCGAAAGCAACAAGCGGTTGTTTTTATGATGATATCCAAATGGAACGATCTCGAGATTTTATCCGCTTGCGAAATTCGAGACTGTGTTTCCGATTTATGTTCGTCTCTTGTTTTATGTAGCCTTGAGGCTCATTCTTCTCTTTTAGACCGCATTCTTGAAGCTCAAAGGCTAGATCCTGAATTGGCTCTTCTTGGCCAAAATATTAAGGATAAAATTGATATTGAAGGTTTGAAAGACTTTAATATCGATTCTCGTGGCGGCATTCAGAAATTGGTAGACTTATCGTGCCAAATATTAGTGATCTTCGTAAAGATATTTTAGAAGATTCACATCATTCAAAATTTACCATTCATCCCGGTAGTAGTAAAATGTACGTGGATATGAAGCGACTTTATTATTGGGAGGGAATGAAACTTGACATCGCTAACTCCGTTAAGCATTGCATGACTTGCCAACTCGTTAAGGCCGAACATCAAAGGCCCGGCGGGTTATTGCAACCTTTAGAAATTCCAATTTGGAAGTGGGACCAAATTTCCACGGATTTTATAGATGGCATTCCCCGTTCTCGTTCAGGTCATGATAGCTTATGGGTGATTGTTGATAGACTTACTAAATCTATCCATTTTATTCCCGTTCGGTCTAACCGAACCGTTCCTCTTTTGGCCAAACTCTTTGTTAAAGAAATTGTTAAATTACATTAAGTTCCTACTTCTATACTTAGTGATCGCGATCCATTGTTTACTAGTGGATTTTGGAAGAGTCTTCAAAAAGCTTTAAGAACGAAGCTTAATTTTAGCACCGCTTATCACCCCCAGTCCGATGGACAAACCGAGCGTGTGAATCAAACTCTTGAAGATCTTCTTCGTGCTTGTGTGCTTGATTTCGGTGGAAGCTGGGAAGATCATATTCCTCTTGTTGAATTTTCCTATAATAATAGCTTCCAATCTAATATTGGTATGGCACCTTTCGAAGCACTCTACGGAAGGCCATGCCGATTTCCTTCTTGTTGGCTTGAGGCCGGTGAGAAGCTGGTTTTAGGTCCATATTTTATTAGTGATTCCACAGAAAAGATTAATCTTATTCGTCGTAGGATGAAAGAAGCCCAAAGTAGACAAAAATCCTATGCCGATAACCGGAGAAGGAAATTAGAATTTTCTGTGGGAGATCTTGTGTTCATTCGTGTTTCACCTATGAAAGGTGTTGTACGTTTCAGTCGATCGAGAAAATTAGCGCCTTGATATGTTGGGTCATTTCCTATCACCGAACGTATTGGTTCCGTGGCTTATCGCCTTTTATTACCGGCTCAGTTTTCTGCTATTCGTAACGTGTTTCACGTTTCTCAACTAAGGAAGTGCCTTCGAGATTCCGATTCTATTCTTGAGCCCGGTGCTGTGGAAGAAATTGAAGTTTCACCTAATTTAACTTATGAGCAACATCCTATTCGTTTTATTGCTTCGGAGGTCAAGCGCCTTCGAAATAAAGATGTTCCCCTTGTTAAAGTCCAATGGTCCTCAAATCCTAAGGATTGATCTTGGGAATCTAGAGAGTTCATCGAGCGAACACATACGGACTTACTTTCCCTTGCTCTTTTAGGTGAATTTCTTATTTCAAATTTCTTTTGTGTTGAATATGCTTTCATGGTTTTTACTATATATTTTCATCTTAAATATTGCGACGACATAATTTCTTTAAGGAGGGGAGTCTGTAACAACCCGCATATTTTACGATTGAGTATCTAAATATTTCATTGTTAGTCGGATTTTGTCCGAAAAAGCTACTTTTTGCAAACAGTCAAATTAGGACTCGAGACCACTCCCATTGAGTTTAAAATGACGTTTGCGATCTTTTTAAGTATAAACTTTGATATGTTTGGAGATAGTAAAATTTTGTTACTTTTTCACTTAGGGCTTTGGTTTGGGTTTCAGCCCATTAACCTAACATATGAACCCAACTCTACTCCAACTCTTCATTACTTCATTTCTAATTCCTAATACTCAAGCTTTAGCAACAATGGCGAGTGGAATGGGAAATTAAAACTCCAAACCCTAGTTTCCATATACAAATCAAGTTATAGCTCCAAATCAATAGAAGAAGCTTTGGTAAGCCTCCTCTTCTTCTTCTCCAACTCATTCTCTTATCAATTTCAGAAATTCCTAAACCTAACTTTGGGAATGTTCTTCTTTTAAAGCATAGATTCAAGCTCATTTGGGTTGTTTGGAAGAGTGGTTGATTCTCCCTTTTGCTTTCAAGCTTCTTCTTCATTGTTTTTGTGAAAAGGTGAGATTTTTATCTCACATCTTAGTCTATATTTATCTTCGATTGTTAGGTATGAATTCCTAACACTTATTCGTGTGCAATTGCTTTTGGTTTGGATTGATTAGGTGAATATTCCAATTTTTGGTGTTTTGGGTTCAACTCTTTAAAAATCATAGCTTTGATGTTTTGACCATGTTTTGGTGATGAACCGAAGAGCTTCTATGGCCGGGTAGTCGATTGGCGTAAACCCTTAGTGTCGTTGCTTGACCGTTTGCAAATTGAGGGAGTTTGCACCTCTTTTGACATAGGGAAGGAAGTGCAAAAATACAGGTTCGGCCGACCGAACCACTGGGCCGGTCGACCGACCTGCTACTAAAAGTGCATAGCACTTCTCTGTCTCAGGTCCGGTCGACCAACTACAGAGCTCAGTCGACCGACCTGCTTCCCGAGGATTTTTCCAGAACAGGGTCCGGTCGACCGAGCTCTGTAACCGGCTGACCGACCTGTTGCTGTTTTGCCTATTTCGCCTATTTTGCGTGGTTTCCAAATTTAAATCGATTCGTGATGATCCTATTTGTTGTTATCATTTATTATCGAGGTTGGTCGATCCTATCCTCCCTTAGGCCTTCACTAGGTCGTACCGTTTTGGACGGAGCGCTGCCCCCTGGACCCCGCGACCTGACCGGGCAGGTCGAACCCCGTAGCGGGGGCGTTGCCCCCGCACCCCCACCTTGCGGGGTTGCCACCCCCCTGGACCCCCCCTCCGTAGGGGATCTTATCTGAAAATCATTCAACAGAACTTGCTTTGTTGAGATGCTGAGTTGACCATTCTTCGAGACAAACTATCTTGGGCTTCTCGGTCGATTTTATGGATTTTTGAATATCTATTTCGATGGATTCTTTATCGGTTTCTTTGGATTTTATTCACATCTTCGAATGTGAATTTTTATGATTGATTGTTTCTACAATCACTTCTATGATTTGTCACTTTAAAATATAAAGGTTTTCTATACTAGTAGTAAATATCAAAACTCTTTCTTCAAATGATTTCAATACTATATTATAACAACGCTCGTTTTCTCAAACCGATTTCCAATCCATTAGTATATACAAACCTTTACTTCACTCGTATGAGAAATCTAATTAAACGACTTACTAAAACAAGTGGTATGAAACGCTTGCGTTTACTTTGTCGGTTAATTCTTGGACTTGTTCGATTGAATTTCTTGTGACAATTTTCTAGTGGAGATCTACAATTTGTTCGTAAATATTTAAGTTAAGCTAGTGGTTATGGGACATGAAGCTAAGCTCATATATTTACTAGCTTACTGTAATTGACACTTCTTGATGATCATGACGATCATTTTTGTGATTTAGACTAGCAATGTGCAATGTCTCTTTGTCTGCGAGGGAGACTAAACCCCGTTTTGTGGAGTTTCGACTCAAATTGGTGGGGTAGCAACCCATGGTCTTCGGGCCATTTGTGGAGCTTTGGCTCAATTTGTGATGGTTAGCAACCATGGAATTAGCGTTCCGTTTGTGATACACGTGTTGGTGAGCTTTATGCTCCCGTTTGTGATAGGCCTTTCCCCCTTTTGTGATTTCTGGATTTCTTGAGATGATTCCTAGAATTTGTGCTTCACCAATTTTCGTGATTTTCATTGATAAGTTTTATCAATATTTGTGCATTGGTGAATTTGTGCGTCATTGACTTTTGTGATTGATATTGATATAATCGTCAATATTTATGGTTTGGTGAACGAAATAAAGAGTATGACATTCCTTTTGATCCTTGAGAAGGTTTTTGTGATATTGATTAATCTCTTGTTGATTTTCAATTACTTATTTATGACATCTTGGCATTTGATTATTATGCGTTTAGTCATACCTCTTATTCTATATCGTTTCATCTTATATTTATAGCTAGACTGATCCGTTTATTATTTTCTTATTAAATAATACTCGGGTCAGACCGAGATGTTACAGGTACTTCAGCTTGACTTCTCACTTGGGATTGATTTCTCTGACTTTTGGCTAACTACTTAGATTAGTAGTTTATTTTGTTGTATACACTTGAGATATGGACTCATAGTTGTATTCTTTTGTATAGCACGTGTTGCTATTCTTTTGTATTATTGTGGATCTTCTTGACTACTACTCTGATGAACACTTTTATGTGTTATATATATTCATATCTATTTCCGCCTTTGTGATATGAATTATCTGTGACTGATTTGTTTTATGTTTATTTCTATAATTGTTTCCGAAGATTGCATATAGCCACTGTGTAGTAGCTTTGAGTGTGTGTCGGTATGTCGGATTCCCTTTTGAGATGAAATGCATGTTATATTTTTATCTGGCATATCGGTACTCGCACAAAGCAATTATACAAATGGTCGCTCCTCAACAACCTTATTCTCCATGCTAGTTGACGGTTTTACCCCGTAGTGTCCTTCGCTAGCGTGGGTATAGAGGTGGGGCGTCACAAAGCGTGTCTTGCTTCTTTTCTCTGTCCGCCTCCATGCCCTAGCTCCTCTTTGATGGTTAAGAGTTTATATATGTGTGTTTGAAGTAAAATATTTTATAAAGAATTTACGTATATAACCATTTGTTATACTGCAAGTATATGTATGATAGTCTAGTTTATATATTAGTATTTATATATAATGTTCTGATTTTTGTGTGTTCACGGAAAGTATATGTATGTTAGTATATAAACAATATATTTATATAGAAGTGTACTTTGGTTAGTGCGTGTGTGTGTGTATATATGCTGAATATTATAAATAGTGAGATGTTTTGTTTTATATAATACAGAAAATGAAAAAAAATACTGTTATATATGCCAGAAGAAATGTTGTTGTTTGCTATTGCCATACTTTATAGTCATAGATTTTTCGATCTATATATATAGATCATACCTTGTAAAGTATATGTTTTACATATGTTGCCTGTAAGTCAATTAAAGTCATATACATACGTATATAGGCTGTCTATTAGTATAAGTATATGTAAATTTTCATAATGATTTTATTTTGGCATTCTTAGATTTTAGCATATTTATTTTGTCTACCTACTTATATAAAACTTTATATATGTTATGTATTATATGATTTATAAAATTGATAGTTATCTGCCTATATATATATATATATATATATATATATATATATATATATATATAAAGCTAAACTAGGATTTGTATTTGATATATTCCTTTCAGTTTATATGTTATATAAGTTATAACGTGTCGATAATGTTTCGATTTTCTAATGTATATTTGCCTTGCTTAGTGGAAAAAAATATATAATATAAATACTATTTACATTATTGTAAAATAGCTGTATGTTTATATACGAGTTATATTTGTTATATAAAGTGGATTTGGGTTTTGTTGTTGCTGTGTGTGTGTGTGTGTATATATATATACACACACATATATACATATATATATTTATATAAAGTGCAAGCTATAAATAATTTTTTCCAAAGTTTTTCATATGACTAATGTGTTATTATATAGTTATAAAAGGGTTGTTTATAATATGTAGATCTATACAAAACTTTACAGTCTGTGTGCATGTCTGTATTGTATATATATTAGATTTTATGGGATATATTGAATATAAAAGCTTATATAAAACAAACAAATATGTTTAAATTAAATGATGATTTTGAAATTTTATATTATCTTTGTCTTAAATTATAACATTGAATATATACATAATATAGTAATAATGCATATATTTTCTGTTTATGTCAAGCTGATTCGATTTGTTTCCATCAATTCCTGTTATCAGCTCCATTCATCGAATTCGTGCTAATCTAGCTTTACTTTATAATTCGTGTTTGGATTCATAACTCATTCCATTGGCGAATCTCTCTAGCCTCGAAAGGTGAGCAATCACTCACGATTAATGTTCTTATATTTATTAAATTTGATTCCAATTGAAACGACAATTGAAATATGTTGCTGTTAGTTATTTACATTGCTATATATGTGCTATTTTTTGTATCTATTCACCTATGACATCTGACACCATATATGTTATTTATATTGATGATATATGTCTGTTATGTTATTATCATATCTGTTATCACTCTCCAAGTTCCCTGTTAGTATAGAATTCCCTATGGGTTGAAATGAAACATACCTGAACGATCTGTAGAATAGAAGAAAATCGTTATAGGTTGAAATGATAATCCCAAGTGATTCTCGTTGAATTGAATTTGGGATTGCGGGTCGAAATGATATATACCCGTATATATTTAAATTGCGGAAATGATAAATATCCGTATCACTTGACCAAAGGATAGAAAATTATATACAGATATCATTTGTCAATATATATATTTTGAAATGATTTCCAAGGTTTTGAAATAAATATTTTGGTTTTAATAAATATTGATTTTAAGATATATATATATATATATATATATATATATATAAACGTTATTTTTAAAAGGTTTTTAAATTTTGATTTTTAAAATTATAAGTTTGTTTTGGAATTACAAATTTTAAGATTTTACTTATAATTTTACTATTTTAAAATATATATAAAAGAAGTTTAATAATAAGATTTGATTTATTAAAATTGATTTAATTAAGTTGATTTAATTAATATATAATATGTTTAAGTATTTATTTAAAATTTATATTTTCAAATATAGAGTTTATAATGATTTTAATAAAATTCAGGTTGGAAAGAGAAATAGAAATTGGTTTGAAATTGAATTTATTTTAAAATTATACTCAAATAAGTTTGATTTGAAATTTATTGAATTTGGGATTTTAAGGATATGATTTTATTAATTGATTTTGGTTTAAGGTGATTAAATGAATATTTCAAGTTTAAATAAATTAAAGGAAATGTTTAGTGATTTGAAATTTAGGGTTTTATTCAAATGATATTGGGCTTATTAAGTAAATATTTCAAAACTAAATAATAATGAAGTTAAATTAAGATATATGAAATTATCAAATTAAGTTTTGAAATTGTGGAATATTTAAAACTTTGAAATATACTAAAATTGAAATGGTTTATTTTGTGGTTCAAATCTGTTTTTGAAATCGATATAATTTGACATGATTTATTGAGAAACTGAATTGAATTGAAATTGATGATTTGAGATTGGATTAAATTTGACTTTTGGAACTTGAGTTGATTTGGAATCGATTTGTGAAATTTGAGGAAGCTATTTTATCATATAAAGAAATTTTAAATTATATTTGAAACTATTTACTTACTTTACTTTATAAATTATTTTCCTATAAACTACTTTAATATAAGTCATTTTAATATAAACTATTTTTAATATAAACTGTTTTAATATACTAACTATTTTGTTATAAACTATTTTATTGCATAAACTACTTTATTATGTATACTATCATTAATATCTAAAAGGTTTAAAGGAAAGTGTTATGATTTCAAAGTGTTATGATTTCCAAAGTATTATGATTTTTAAATAATGATTTCCAAAGTGTAATGATTTCCAGTATTATGACTTCTAAGTTATGATTTCTAAAGTGTTATGGTTTTAGAAGCCTTATAATTTCGAAAGTGTTATACTTTGAAGTGCTATGATTTTGGAAATGGATATATTTGAATGAAAATGTTATCGTATTGATATGGTTTTGAAATGGAAATGATATCGTATTGATATGGTTTTTGAAATGGAAATGATATTTTGGTTTTGAAGTATAAACTATTTTGAAATGACCGTGGTGTTATAATAACGCTTGGTTGTTAAAGAGACCGGGATCGGATATTGTCGTTCTCTTTGCCAATACCGAAAACCACTTTAACAACTGTGTACGCGGTGGAGATTCCAGAATGAAGTAGGATTGTGGCGACGTCCTATTTGAGGTATATACGTGGACCCGACTCCCGTGAGTTGGCATAAGGTGGCTAAAACAGGAGCAATCGACGGGCCAAGTGAGGTGGCTCCTCCGATCGGACACACTTCTTCTTATGCCATTCTATTACTTTGTGATTGATTTGGTGCGCATCTTTGATTGTGGAGTGTGGCTCAAGGTGGGCACTTGCTGCGGCTGTGCATTACCACCAGCCCAGAAGTGTAATTGGTATATCTACCTTGGCATTGCCTAGTTGTGCCCTGTCACCTACCCTATCGAGACCACTACTAGTTTGTTTATTGTCGCACCTATGGAGTATCCTCTGGTAGCCTCCCAATCAAGAGGTACTACGATACTGTATAGACTATTGACACTATAAAATGTGTTAAGGGGATATGGGTATCCTAAACATCCTTTAAGTTACTTGTATTTCAGTTGATGTTGCACTTGAGTTGGATTTATTGATATAAGAATGTTAATCCCGACTCGAGTGTTTTGTGCTTTGCTTTACGCTCGGGTTAGTCTGAGTGTCGCGGTATTTGAGAATCACCTTTGGGTTTGGAGCTTCGTTTGAAGATCCAACCATCTATTCAGCTTTCAAATATTCAGTTAATTCCTGTGATGTATTCAGATTTTGTTATTTGACTATTGGATTGAGACTTCTATGTATTCGAGACTTCTGTTGTATCTTGTTTAACTCTGATATATATATAGTAGCTTCATGAACTACTATTCTTTGTTTCCGCTGGTTATTGTTATATTACTCTATGTTTGTGATTCTGTGATTCTATGATTATTTATTTACTGTATATGTTGAGTTTTGCCGAATATAAATTAACAATTTGATACTTTGAGCAATTCAAATCCGAAATATGTGGATGCGAATGGTTGAAAATACCAGGATGCTACATGTGCTATCTGAGATCTGGTTTTAGGAAAAAATCAATATATAGGGTAAATTTAATTACAGTTTCACTTTCGTTCGAGCTTAAATTCCTTCCTCTTTGACTCAGTTTCCTTTGAATTTTTGGTATGTTCCCCTCGGTTCTAAAATCCATACTGGTCTCTCCCTATTCGTATTTTCTTGATTTTGGAGCATCCCATAGCTCCACTCTATGAATTGTAAAGGGATGGAACTCCTTTACAATTGGCATTGATTCACCGAAGATTTCTATATCCTCGTTTTAGACGCTGATATCACTTCCTATGCTCCAATTCTATCTTTTATGATCGAATGCTAATTCACTTCAGAATTCTGCATTGATCTTATTCTTAAAGTCACGGTTGATCAGGTTAAGGTCGCCTGCGATTCATATAAGTATATCCATCTTCCTATTCTGTTACTTAATTATTTCATCTTTGTTTCAAGCCTAAACTCCTTATTAGAATTCGTTTTGATTAGGGTCCCCATGAATTTGAATCTCTATCCTTGTTCTAGAATCTATTCTGGAATCATTGAGCGAGGGAGTGTATTTGTATTAATATTAAAATACTTTATATGTTGTGTTGTTTGAGTTGTTATGATTGATTTGGGTTTTCGACCAATTCGTCTGATCAATGCTATAAATAAGAATTCCAAAACACTTGAACAGAACAAACTGACACGATATTATTTTAAAATTTGGTAAATTAATAATTTTTTTATGATTATATTATAAATTAAATAGTTAAATGAATTGGTTGTTTGAAATGATAATATTTGATTTTCATTTATTGCTTTGTAAATCATTGACTATTGTCACATGATATAAATAATTGGAATTATAAAAACATGGTTTAGAAACTGTTTTGGAAACTTAATTGAATTTAAAATTAAGAATTTGAGAATCTAATTTTCGGTAACTCCAAACTTTGGTTTTAAAAATTTTAACATATATATTATTGGAAGTATTTTCGAATAGAAATCATTTCCAAAGAATCTTAAATGTTTAAATCAGTACTCTCCTCCATTGTCGCTAGAAAGTAATTTTGCAGATGACCGCAGCATCGTCGACATTCATTTTCGAGTTTTAGAGTGGATAGACCATTCTGTGGCTTTGCTACACTTTTGTTTTGGAAAATAAATTTGATTTGAATTTCTTAAATATGACTTGATGTATAATATATGTATATATTTATAAATTTGATTTGATATATGTAGTATATATGTGTGTATATATATATAAATGGTTTGAAGTGAATGGGAAATTTAATTCTTAAATTTTCTTAAATGATGATTTCAATTAAATGAAGATAAATTTTTGAATAAATATTTAAATGTGAATAATTGAATTAGAAAAGAATTTACTTGCAAAATACTCAATTGCATTCCTATATAGCTTACCTTAATCATTCATAAGTTGAATATGTAATTTAATAAATTATAATCCAAAATGATGTTAAGGAGTTTATAAATAAATTTAACTGGCTATAATAAATGTTTTATACTTAATTTATAATTATAAAAAATGTTAATGAAGAGAAATTGAATAACAAGATAAAGAATAGACAAGTATGAATTTAGAAATAGTTAAGATTGAATTATAAGCTGAATTTAACTTAAGTGAAATCAAATGGATTAAACCAAATTGTTGAATATTAATTTATATAAATTGAAATTTATATGTTTTTAAAATTAATTGTTTATTTTTCTTTTCTATCTATTTTCTTTCTAGATGTTCTATTCTCCTACCTCCTTCCTTTCGGAGATGAAAAGTTTTGAGTGGGGAAGAATGTAACGACCCGTAAATTTTAATGGTTTTAATAACATTAATAACTGAATTTTGCGAAATTTGAATTAACTGAATTTGAAAATAAAAATTTTATATTTGGATTACGTCCAATTAAACATCGTAAATGGTAAATTTTCATTGTAATATGGAAGTTTATTTTCTTGTGTAAATTCTATTTCAATTCAAATCAGTTGAAAATTGGTGATAATAAAATGTTTTCCAAACCTGAATATTTTATACAATAACTTTGTAAATCATCTTTTGAGTGAGACGTCATATTTCGTTTCTCCAAATTTGGATTGCTATTGCTTCGTTTATCTTATTTTCGATAGATTTGCAGCATTTTTGGTGCCGACTATCGACTTTTGATCGGATGATCGTACCATTGATATATTTATGCCATTTTGATCGTCTCGTCATGCTGATCTCCACGGTATATTCGTTTATGCAGTTCGACGTCCAGTACACGCGGAGTCTATGGAAACGATAACCGTATTGTTGTCCGTTTGGGGTCTTTTGAGTTTTGTGTCCATTCAGATTCCACATAAATAACTCAATAGCCGCTAGCACTTTTCTGCAATTCAATTGTTCTGACTTTTGCAATCCAAATGTTATTTTATTGGTTGCCCATTCATTTCTGGTTTCATATGCTCTAGGTTTACTTTAATACCATATTTCTTTGTTTATCTTCTTCCTATGCTTTGCTATTCAACAAAAAAAAGGTGATAGCACAACTTTCTTCCAACCTCTCTCCTTTCTTCTTACGTGCATCCTCTCATCATTTTGAACCTGTCCATCCATTTTATGCTGCCACTAGCATTTTTCACGCGAGCCCATGCGAATATCCACCACTTTAGCATCGCTCCTCCCATTGGCAGCGATCCGTGCATCCTCCTTCAACCTTGCTTTTCCTAGCTCGCCCAAACTGTCGCGCAACCTCACCTACCCATCATCCTTCCTAGGCCTCCTCCCGTCATCACCCTTGCAGGAAAACTAATGGATACACAAGCATAGACGAGCCTCTCCATGTACATTCCCTTGCCAAACAAGCCTATCTTGCTTCTTTTCCTTGTCCGTCTCCATATCCTAGCTCCTCTTTGATGGGTAAGAGTTTATATATGTGTGTTTGAAGTAAAATATTTTATAAAGAAGTTTATATATATAACCATTTGTTATACTGCAAGTATATCTATAATAGTCTAGTTTATATATTAGTATTTATATATAATGTTCTGATTTTTGTGTGTTCATAGAAAGTATATATATGTTAGTATATAAACATATATATTTATATGGAAGTGTACTTCTGGGATATATATATATTATAGGCTAAGTATTATAAATAGTGATATGTTTTGTTTTATATAATATAGAAATTAAAAAAACTGTTATATACATCAGAAGCATTGTTGTTTTTGATGTAGCCATACTTTATAGTCATATATATATATATATAGAGAGAGAGAGAGAGAGAGAGAGATCTTACCTTGTAAAATATATATTTTACATATGTTGCATGTAAGTCAAGAAAAGTCGTATACATATGTATACAGCATGTTTATTAGTATAAGTATACGTAAATTTTCATAATGATTTTATTTTGGCATTCTCACATTTTAGCATATTTATTTTGTCTACCTACTTATATAAAACTTTATATATGTTATGTATTATATGATTTATAAAATTGATAGTTATCTGCCTACATATATATATAAAGCTAAACTAAGAAATTTATATGATATGTTCCTTTCAGTTTATATGTTATATAAGTTATAATGTGTGTGTAATATTTTGATTTTCTAAGGTCTATTTGCCTTGCGTAGTGGAAAAAAATACATACTATAAGTACTATCTATATTATTATAAATTAGCTGTATGTTCATATATGAGTTATATTTGTTATATAAAGTGGATTTGGGTTTTGCTGTTGCTTTATATATATATATATATATATATATATATATATATATATATATATATATATATATACGCGTAAGGTATAAATAAGTATTTCCAAAGTTTTGTATATGACTGACGTGTTATATATATGTAGTTATAAAAGGGTTGTTTATAATATGTAAATTCTATACAAAATTTTACAGTTTGTGAGCATGTCTGTATTGTATATATATATATATATTAGATTTTACGGGATATATTGAATATAAAATCTTATATAAAACAAACAAATATGTTTAAATTAAATAATGATTTTGAAATTTTATATTATCTTTGTCTTAAATTAAAACATTAAATATATACATAATATAATAATAATGTATATATTTTCTGTTTATATCAAGATGATTCGATTTGTTTCCATCGATTCCTGTTATAAGCTCTGTTCGTCGAATTCGTGTCAATCTAGCTTTACTTTGGAATTCGTGTTTGGATTCGTAACTTATTCCCTTGTCGAATCTCTCTAGCCTTGAAAGGTGAGCAATCACTCACGATTAATGTTCTTGTATTTATTAGATTTGGTTTCAATTGAATGACAAGTGAAATATACTGTTGTTAGTTATTTACATTGATATATATACGCTATTTTTTGTATCTGTTCACCTGTGACATCTGACACCATTATATGTTATTTATGTTGATAATATATGTCTGTTATATTATTGTCATATCTGTTATCACTCTGCAAGTTCCCTGTTAGTATAGAATACCCTATGGGTTGAAATGATACATACCCGAACGATCAGTAGAATATGAGAAAATCGTTATGGGTTAAAATGATAAACCCAAGCGATTTTCATGGAATTGAATTTGGAATTACGGGTTGAAATGGTATGTACCCGTATATATTTAAATTGCAGATTGAAATGATAAATATCTAAATCATTTGATCATAGGATAGAAAATTATATACAGACACCGTTGGTCAATATATATTTTGAAATGATTTCTAAGGTTTTGAAATGAATATTTTGGCTTTAATAAATATTGATTTTAAGATATACATATATAAGCGCTTTTTTAAAAGGTTTTTAAATTTTGATTTTTGAAATTATATGTTTTGGAAATTTTAAAATTATAAGTTAGTTTTGAATTATAAATTTTAAGATTTTACTCACAATTTTACTATTTTAAAATATATATGAAAGAAGTTCAATAATAAGATTTGTTTTTTAAAGTTGATTTAATGAAGTTGATTTAATTAATATATAATATGTTTAAGTATTTATTTAAAATTTATATTTTCAAATATAGAGTTTAAAATGATTTTAATAAAATTCAGGTTGGAAAGAGAAATAGAAATTGGTTTGAAATTGAACTTATTTAAGAATTATACTCAAATAATTTGATTTGAAATTTATTAAATTTGGGATTTTAAGGATATGATTTTATAACTTGATTTTGGTTTAAGATGATTAAATGAATATTTCAAGTTTCAATAAATTGAAGAAAATATTTATGGATTTGAAATTTAGGGTTTTATTTAAATGACATTGGGCTTATTAAGTGAATATTTCAAAACTAAATAATAATGAAGTTAAATTAAGATATATAAGAAATTATCAAATTTAGTTTTGAAATTGTGGAATATTTAAAGCTTTAAAATATACTGAAATTAAAATGGTTTATTTCGTGGTTCAAATCTGTTTTTGAAATCGATATAATTTAACATGATTTATTGAGAAACTGAATTGAATTGAAATTGATGATTTGGGATTGGATTAAATTTGAATTTTGGAACTCGAATTAATTTGGAATCGATTTATGAAATTTTAGGAAGCTATTTTATCATATAAAGTATTTTTAAATTATATTTGAAACTATTTATATATTTTACTTTATGAATTATTTTCCTATAAACTATTTTAATATAAATCATTTCAATACAAACTATTTTTTAATATAAATTGTTTTAATATACTGACTATTTTATTATAAACGATTTTAACTTATAACTATTTTATACAAACTATTTTATTATATAATTTACTTTATTATATATATATTATCATTAATATCTAAACGGTTTAAAGGAAAGTGTTATGACTTCAAAGTGTTATGATTTCCAAAGTATTATGATTTCTATATTATGATTTTCAAAGTGTTATGATTTCCAAAGTGTTATGATTTCCAAAGTGTTAAGATTTCCAAAGTATCATGATTTCTAAAGTGTCATGGTTTTAGATGCTTTATAATTTTGAAAGTGTTATAACTTTGAAGTGCTATGATTTTGGAAATGGATATATTTGAATGAAAATGATATCGTATTGATATGGTTTTGAAATGGAAATGATACCATATTCATATGGTTTTTCAAATGGATATGATATTTTGGTTTTGAAGTATAAACTATTTTGAAATGACTGCAGTTTTATAATAACGTTTGGTTGTTAAAGAGACCGAGATCGGATATTGTCATACTCTCTGCCAATACCAAAAACCATTTAACAACCTTGTACGCGGTGGAGATTCCATTTAACCCTTTCGAAACCCCTGGTGAACAACCCCTTTGAAACCATTCATTAAACCTTTCGAAGGCTTCAAAACATACCTTTCGAAAGCACTTGGGTTTAATTTAAAACATGTGGAAGCATTTCGAAACTATTCAAAAATTTACTCCTTCGAAACCTTTGAAAACTGTTTCGGTCGAAACCATTTGGATTATGCCTTCAAGCATAGCAAAAGGATCAGAAACCCATTAAAGTCGTAAGAATTCCTTTCGAAATCATTCCTAAGTAAAGATGTGATGATATTGAAACCATCCATTCGAAAGCACTGGAGAAGTGGTCATTTTATTTTTATTTTTTGGAGAAAAATGTGTGATTCTCTATAAATAGATAAGAGCGCACATGCAACTATATATCACAAAAATAAGACCCTGCCAACATGCCTGGCAGGTAACAAAACTAGATACAAGTATCAAAAAAGCTCATGTACTCCTAATATGAGTTCCGGCAAGGCAACCACCCATCACACCCTGATATCGAGCTTCGGCATGGCCACCGCCCGATATTAAGGTGTTAGAAGTACCTAAAAAACTAAAGAAAGCCAATAATACTAGATGTCATCACAAACTAAGAGGAAGCTCCATCCATCTAGTTCGGAAAGAATCGAAAAGCAACTACTCTGAAGTGGAATTGAATATGATGCTGAATGGAAAATCCGCTCTGAGGAATCTGAACAAAAGGAAGAAGTGTCAAGCAGTAGAGTACATCCTCCTGAAAATAGTATGCCACAATGGAGATGAAAGTATCTTGTATCAATGGTGGAACTGATAGTGATCCTGAGAGGAAAACTCTGCTCTGATAACCTCTCTACAATTCAAAATCCTGCAATCTGAAGACATGAGTACCTGCAAAGTAAACCTGACACCCTATCACCTATACTTGTGTCTAAAGGATGACTAAGAAAAAATTTAGAATGATACATATGTATATATTTATCTAATTTATATACATACATATATATATATATATATATATTAATGAGGTAGGAAATAAAAAAACCTAAATAAGACTAACTGGACAAATACTAAAGAATTAAATTACTTATAAACTAATACCAACAATGACTAGTACAATAATTGAAACAAATCTTATAAGATTTATATGAACCTTTAATCATAAGTAAGTTATGATTAATAGTGAAATCATCATATAAATTTGAAAAATATTAATACTACTATTGTTGATGTTAAATATACTATTATTTTGTTTAAATAAGTTAATATTATAACTAACCTTATTAAGATACCCTTTAAATAGGTTATTTTTAGCTAATCTATATTTGGGATTAGAAATCTAGTTAAAACAAAGTGAAGAAATTATAAAAATCAATTTAATAAAATGACTATTATTACTATTATTAAAAAAATTGATTTCTTTCAAACAAAATAAATAATAATGAATAAAGTGTCCAGTAAGAATCTAATATTCTTTTTGAACCTAAATCAAAATTATTCCAGTAGAAGTCGCAACCCGAAATTTTAGTTATTATATTAAATTTAAAATTTTAAGAGTATTATTTAGAATGTAATAAGAATCCATGCAATCATAGTATATATGTTTAATATCTTCAAGATGCAAAATAAAAAAAATATCATTTATTATCATTTTGAATGTTTTTTCTCTTTAGAAAATCTATTGTACTAAGTTTTTCATGCAATATTAACCACATGCGAATTTTAGATTTGGGAGGAGCATTAGATTTCCAAATAAGTTTAAAAGAGTTGTTTATTGTACCCGAAAAATTAATGAATTTGTAAAAAGAATTAGAAGTATATTTCTTACTCTTATCTCATTCCCAACTAATAATATCATTATCATTATCAATATTATAAAGATTTAATCTAGCATACAGCAAAGAAGTTGCCTATGGGTTGTACCTGCTAAAATTCGGCTAACCCTAAAATTCCAAGGAGGATCTTTTTAAGGAGAATATACTTCAATAATTAAAGCAAACTTAAAATTACAAATTTCATAAAGCTCTTTAAATTCCAACTTAAGAGATAAGAATGAAATCCAGCGGTCATGCTAGAAAGAGGTACAATTACCAGAATGAACTATCGTATTAATGCCTAAGTCAAAAATCTCATGATATTTTAAGATGGTTTCCAAAAATTAGATAGATTTTGGGTGCCTGAAGAAGCAATTTGATACAAATTTCTATTACGATTATAGTAATATTTATAAATGATCTCTTTTCAAATAGAATTATCATTTATATCCTTAAACTACCATAACCATTTATCTAGTAAGGACAAATTCATATTACGCAAATTAATAACTCCTAAGCCACCTTCCTTTTTGGCTTTACAAGCTGTTTTCCAATGTACTAAACAATTAATACTATTAATAGGATTTTCCCCACTCCATAAGAAATCTCTTCTAATTTTATCTATTTTATTAATAACCCAATATGGAAATAAATGCATGGACGTTCAATAAATCGGAAGGGTTGATAAAACCGAATTTATTAAGATTAATCTATCTGATCTAGATAAAAATCTCTCTTTCCAGCTAGAGATCTTATTTTTGATTTTATCAATTATTATAAGCCAATTATCATGTTTGAGTTTGGTAGGTCTAATCACAAAACCTAGATAGTCAAAAGGAAATTTCATAGTTTAAACCAAATTTTAAAAAGTAAAATAACCCTTTCGAAACTAATCTGGGTCGAAAGGAAAAAAGCGAGAGTAGGGGCTTCTACTTAGCCGAAAGCATTGATTTAAAAAAAAGTGCAACCCAATCAAAACCATTTCTTTTAACTCATTTGACCTAGTCGAAAGCCAACCAAGTCGAAAGCTACTTAGTCGAAAGCAAGCAGACGCATTTTCATTTGAAAGCAAAGTAGTGCATCAACCCTTTCTAAACCTCTAATTTCGACCCTATACCTTCTGTCTATATCCAATTCACTACGTACTAGTTAACTGATACCATGTGCATTGGTTTCGACAGAGACGAAGGCGAAGGTATGGAGGCGGAACCTGGTGCCGAAAGCATCGAAACAGTGAAAAACATGTTGATTAGTCCTTTTTAAACTATTTTTTTGTACATAACCTACTGTGCTTGTCGAATTGTGATTGGTTGCAAGTTTCTCTTTGCTAAAAGTATTGCTGACTTTCCATAACTAACAAATTAAATTTAGTTACAAAAAGCTCCTTCTTCTTTCATAAATATATAAAACATCTAAGTCCCATATCTTAAATAATTTTTATTACCTATTAAAACACTTAGGAAAATTCTACAAAATTTTCAAAAAATCTCTTATAGTATGTTTTCCAACATATAAAAATTTCAAACCCAACCCATTTATTATTTAACAGTAAATAATTTATAACCCAAATTATCATTTTCTTTACTAGAAAATTCATATAAATTCTACATATATTCAGAAAATTTAAACCCATCTCTAAAATAATATTTCTGGTCAATATAAAAATTAGGCATTTGGATGTCATTTAATAGGGTTTTCAAATCAAAGCATGTCATAAAATCTATATGAACAACCATAAATCATTAACAATTATATATAATCATTCCATCATTTAAAAACATAGCAAATCAATGCAAAATATTTCTAATTTCATCTTAAAATCGAAAACAAAAGAAATATGAGATGTAAACATTATTCACCTTAGTTTTAGAGATTAAGGAGCTTGAGATTTGAATGGATTTGATTTTCTTTATCTTCTTCGATATCTTTTCTTAATCTTCTTCCTCTTTTTCTTGTTAATAGAGGTCGGCCTCAAATTTACAAATTTTATAAAATGAAATGAACGTGTAGGGGATATACAGCTAAGGGTCTAGGGTATAAGAATGGCCTCTTTCCTATTTTACCCCTCCTCTTTTTCATGTTAACTCCTATTTTAATTCATTGGTGAAATGGCACGGCTGCCCCTTAATAAAATCAAATCTCAATCTCTTAATCAATGCAATATTTTATTTTATCAAACTAATTAAATATCCTAAATAATATTACCAAAAATATGAGGTGTTACATCAACTAACTTACCTATTTGTAAAAACATAATTGGATCCATAACCTTTACAAAAATCTTTTCTAAAAGACCGCCGAATTCATACAAAATTGATTAAAAATGATTTACAAGGAAGCCCTTCCCTATAACAAAACAATTAAGACATTTAAGTCTTCCAACTTAATAAACTTAATTTCCATAGTTAGTCACTTAGGAAAAATCCCTAAAAATCCGAAAAATTCATTTTTAATATGTTATCTAACATATATAATTTTCAGACCCAAAATCCTTTATATAATAGCCGAAATAAATTTTTAAACCCAATTATTTATTTCTTCCTTCAAAAATTCATAATAAATTATTCATCGCTTGGATAATTACGAAAATTTAAACTCATTTCCAAAATAATGGTTTACATAGCATATTAAATCCTCATAACATTTAAAACCCAATATATATGGCATTAAACTTAAAATATATCAAACATTCTTGTTTAAAACAAACATGGCATATAACTCAAGCATATCATCATTAAAATTATCGGAATGGATTTAAATATAAAACCCAAAATCAAATGTTCATGAAAAAAAATGAGATGGTTTTGATTATTATTCACCTTGCTTTGGATAAGGAACTTGAGATTTGATCTTGCTTAATTCTTCTTACTTGATTCTATAACGTTTACTTGATTTTTAATCCTCTTTTCTTTAAGGTTATGGCCGACTTGAGCTCCTTGGTTTATGTTTTAAAATTATGAACTTGTGAAAATGAAAATGGGAATAAGGGTTTAGGGGTTAAGGGTTATGGTGGATTTCCCATAATTCCCTTGCCTTATTCTCTTATCAATTAACTTGTAAAACCATTTCTATGAACTCATTCTTTTAATTTTTATTTAATTAAACACGGCCTCTATTTAGTTTTCAAATCTCAATCGTCTTATCACTCTAATCTTTACATTATTCTACTTAATTTATCTAATTAAATCTCCTAAATAATATTATTTAAAATTAGAGGTGTTACAGGCTCCCCTCCTTCAAGAATTTCGTCCTCGAAATTCAGTAAAGACTAAATACTAAGCATAGCTATCGTCTGTAACATCACCTAACAACCATACTAGCCTACCTGACTAGCAATAGTTTTTATAAAACAAATATAGAACATACCCTCACAGTAGATCAGGATAAGTATCTCTAATCCTGTCTTCGGTCTCCCAATTGCAGTCCTTCTCATTGTCGCTCCACTGAACTTTCACCAACTTGACTGTCTTGATTCTTAACCTCTTCTCATCTCTTGCTACAACTCAAACTGGCTGTCTAACAAAAGTCAAATTCGGTTCTACTATCAAATCTTCCAACTTCGTCGAACAAATAGTAGTCTCCGGATCATGCACATACTTACAAAGATGAGATACATCAAACACATTATGGACATCTGCAATACTACTTGGCAACTCTACTTAGTATGCGAGCTTTCCATTCTCTCTATAATTAGGAATGGACCAACATATCTCGGTGCCGGTTTCCTTAACTTTTTGAATCGTACCACATCCTTTATCAGTGATACCTTAATGAAAACTCTATCTCCAACTGAGAACTCTAGATCTTCACACCTCTTATTACGTAATTCTTCTATCTAGACTGAGCTTCCTTCGTCCTTTCTAGATCAACTCAACCTTCTCTGTCGCCTCTCTAGCCAAATCTGGACCTAGGACCAATCTGTCTCCAGTCTCCAACCAACATGCTGGTGAATTGCATGGACTTCCATACAAAGCTTCAAAAGGCGGCATTCCTATTCTAGTCCGATAACTATTATTATAGGAAAACTCCACTTTGTGTAGGTGATCTTCTCAAGATCCACCAATGCACAAGCTCTCAAAAAATCCTCAAGTACCTTATTGACCCTCTCTATCTGCCCATCCGTCTGAGGGTAATATGCAGTACTCATCTTAAAATTGGTACCTAATACATCCTATAGACTCTTCTAGAATTCACTAGTGAACAAAGCATCTCTGTCACTGGCTATACTACTAGGAATTCCGTGCAGTCTAACTATGTTATTCATGAACAACTTAGCTAAAACATGTGTCATCCTGATTGACTTAATTGGAATGAAATTAGCACTCTTGGTCTACCCATCCACTATGACCCATATACTTTCATTTCCTCTATTCGACCTTGGCAATCTATCTATAAGATCCATGAATATCCAATCCCATTTCCAAACTAGTATTTTCAAAGGTTGAAGTAATCAGCTCGGCTTCTGATGTTCGACCTTCAATTGTTGATAGTTCGCACACTGCCTAGCATACAAGCCAGCATCCTTCTTCATACCTTCCCAATAGAAGCTCCTCTTTATATCTTCATACATCTTGGTTCCTCCAGGATGAATCGTAAATTTGGATCGATGACATTCTTTCAAAACATCTTTCCTTAAGTCCTCAACATTCGGAACACAGAACCGTCCCTTCTTTCTTAACCATCCCCTTTGGTCAAGACTAAAATCTTTTAAATCATCGATCTTTGATCCAACCTCAAGCTTTCTAATATTCTCGGTTAATAGTGGATCCTCTTTCTGCTTAGAAGCAATCCTTTCGATCAGCACTGGTCGAACTTCCAAACAAGACAAAATGGCGGTGCTCTGACAACAACCGGCAGTCGATCTTAACTACGCACTACAAGTAGTCAAAGCTTCAAGGTCTTTCCGTTCTGCCAACATGGCTAACATCACACTCTGATGTTTTCTGCTAAGAGCATCCGCTACTTTATTTCCTTTTTAGGGTGTATATTCTATAGCAAAACCGTAAACTGCTAAAAACTCTAGCCAACATTGTTGACTCATATTCAACTCCTTCCGAGAGAATAAATATTTTAAGGACTTATGATCTGTGTATAGCTCAAACATATCTCCTAAGAGATAATGTCTCCATATCTTCGATGCAAAGATTACTGCAGGCAACTCAAAATCATGAGTAGGATATCTCACTTCATGTGTCTAAGCTCTCGTGAAGCGTAAGCAATGACTTTACCGTTCTACATCAACACAGCTCCAAATCCGGCTCCGCATGCATCGGTATACTCCTTCAACCCTTGGTTTCTGTTTAGAACCACTAACACAGGCGCGTTGGTCAATAAATGCTTTAACTTAAGGAATGATTCCTCACATTTGTTGGACCAAGTAAATTTACTTCCTTCCTGGTTAACTTAGTCAATAGCGTTGTTATCCATGAGAAATCCTTAATGAATCTCTAGTAATAGCCAGCAAGTCCAAGAAAACTTCTAATCTCAATCACCGTCTATGGTCTCTTCAAGTTATTAAAAGCTTCGATCTTATCTGTATCGACTGACAAACCCTTCTCTGAAACCACGTGACCAAGAAACTTACCACTTTCTTCCAGAAATGACACTTGGAAAACTTCGCTTTCAGCCGATGCTGCCTCAACGTCTCAAGCACTACCCTAAGATGATCTTCATGCTCTCTTTCATTTTTAGAGCATACAAAAATGTCATCTATAAATACCAATACATATTTATCCAAGTACTCTCGAAAAAATCGGTTCATCAAATCTACGAAAAAAGCTGGCGCATTCGTTAACCCGAATGGCATTACTAACCACTCGTAGAACCATACCAAGTTCGAAATGCTGTCAACGGGATACTATCCTCTACCACTTTTAACTGATGGAAACCTATCACCAAATCTAGTTAGGAATATATTCTGGCTCCATAGAACAACTGATCAAATAGATCATTGATTCTCGGCAAAGGATACTTATTATTAATCGTCTTCTCATTCAACTTACGATAGTCGATACACATTCTTAATGACCCATCCAGTTTCTTCATGAACACTACAATCGCAAGGCGAACTGCTTGGTCTAATAAAATTTCTCCCTTCTAGATCCCTTAGCTGTGCCTTTAATTCCTTCACTGCTTGGTCTAATAAAATTTCTCCCTTCTAGATCCCTTAGTTGCGCCTTCAATTCCTTCATCTCAGTCAGTGTCATCCTGCTAAGTGGTCTACTTACAACTTTAGCTCCTAGCACAAGATCAAACCTAAATTCAATGGCTCGTTCCGGCGGTAATCCATTAACCGGCTAAAAAACATCTACAAATTCTCTTGCTACTCGAACCTGACTTAACTCTTCTTCTATTTCCATTGCACTCAACAAAGCACAGGCACTCTAGTTAGAATCCTCCACTGAGAATGTTATTTGGTTATGAATATCAAGGTGTTTTAGCGATATTTCTTTATCATGGCAAAATATCCTAGCCTCATATTTGCTCAACTAATCCATACCCAAAATGATTCTGAAGTCTACGAAATCAAAAACAAACAAACTGCATGCAAACTTATGACCTAACAAATCAAGTTCTAACCGGTCACATCTCATTCTTAGAGTTGCATACCCTTTTATCGCATTAGCAATCCTTAAGGAAGTAACAAGGTTATCAAATAGCACCCTAATTGTTTTACTTCGAATCAAAAACATACCATCCATCATGGTCTTTCCTTTCTCAGCAGCAGTTGGCCTAACAGACGATGGTCTAACAGCAAAGATTTTTCCATTGTCCGCCCTGACTGGTTTTGCACACTGATTGTTGCAATGTCCAACCTAGTCGCAATTAAAGCACTTCATACCCTTCTTGTCTATGGCCTTCTTCCTTTTTCCAGTTTGGCATTCATGAGCATAATTACCCTTCTTATCACACTTAAAGCAAACCAGATTAGCCTTTACCTTCTTGGCAGCTTCTCCCGTCTAGGTTCCCTTCTTCTTGAAGAACTTCCTCTTCTTGCCAAGAGAACTTTGGGTTTCAACCTACTTCTCCTTCCCGTAAGTAGCAAGCATCTCCTTATGTCGAATTGCCATTTCCATGACAACATTAAAAGGATCATGAAGATGCGGCACGGCCGCCCTAGAAATCTCGAGTCTCAGTCCCCAAATAAATTTATCATTCCTCTTGATGATGATGTCTAGAGTAGCATATCCATATCTAGATAGCTCATCAAACTTCGTAGCATACTCAATGGCCGACATCTCGCCTTGTACTAAATCCATGAACTTCCTCAACAATATCGACTTAGCAACTTCTGATAGAAATCCATCTTCGAATCTCCTTCGAAATTCTGCCCAAGTTAACTCTTCCTTGGTAACTCCAGCAGTAACACTATTCCACCAATGAAGTGCTGCTCCCTACAACTGCCTAGAGGATAGTCTCTTCTTCTTCTCATCATTCAACCCCATGTCAACGAAGATTCTCTCATAATGCAAAAGTCAATTCTCAACTTCTATAGCATCCTCTATTTTCAAAAATGACTTCCCACCAAGATTGGTATAATCTCTTCTCAACTTAGCATAGTTTTTGCCAACTTGGGCCACTGGATTAGCTCCTCCAACATTCCCAGCATTACCCCTAGCTACTCCCACTGTAGCTCCTGCTTGCGCCAAATTGACGAAGAAATGATACATCATCCCCATATCTACTGGTGGATTTCTAGCACATACGTTGGCGTTTTCATTTTGATTAGCATTTGCCTATCGACCCTAGTTTCTCCTATTGGGTTGAGCATTTTCATTTGTTATGGTGCTTCCTCCACCACGATTTCCACTTCCGTTTCCAGCCTCCATATCTTCCTTTCATGTTAATCTGCATAAGAGCCTTAGTAAGATATAGAAGAACGTTTTAAGAGAGAAGGGAATACATACTTATATATATATATATATATATACACATATACATATATCAAATACAAGTACGTTACAACAGCGTTCGCCCAAACACCGATCTTATTTTCCGATTCATTGGATTATGTTTCAAAAAATCATTTTAGGTTTGGTTTTAAGTTTTCATAAACCTATGCTTTGGTACCAACTTGTAACATCCCCCACTTGGAGGTCCAAAACCATCGGCTATGGATGCTATAGTGATCCATAGTTATTTCGGTAACCAAATGCGGTAGTGTTAGATACATTGATATAACAAAACACAAGGATATTGAAAAAAAATTAAAACCATTAAACAAATTTCTCATTCCATTTCAATCGTATATCAAATTCATTACATAATCCCAAATTAGAGAACCACGTTTAGAGAAAATACAATTATTACAACTACGTCAAGAGCAACATATGAAGATGCCCCCTTGGATGATCAGAGTCTAAACATAGGTAATTAAACAACTTTTCCATTGCATCAAAACACAGCGAAATCAAAAAGAAAAGAACTCCTATTAGCTAGCTTGCCTCATGCACATCTCCAGAAGCTTGTTCGTCAAAAGGAGAAATTGAAAACCTCAACTCTCAAACTACTCAAAATTAATTGAGCACATAAGAGTTTAAAAGGAAAACATAAACTTTGAGTCAGACGAAAAGCCTGATATGAATAATAACCTTCCATCTCGAACCATTTAGATACCTAATGAGACTATGCTGCTTAGCAAAACGGGTTTTCCCCTCATTAGTATCTTACCCAAAAAATTTATAATAATCATATACTGTGCTCCTACATCCATAATTGTCTAAAACATAGCAATTTAAAAATATAACGATGATATGCATAAAGCAAAATATCCTGGATTTCCCATCCCTTTCATTTGACTATCTCAGTTATAGTTTCTAGGGTCACTAGTTACCTATTAGTTTTCATGGGCTGACTAAAGCTGTTTAAAACTTATGGACTGTCTATCCAGTCTCATAGTTTTCATGGGATCACTAAGAACCTATTCCCCACTGCTAATAACTTCATTCGATTATTTCATGGGTTCTCCCCAAACCTATTGGTATCTCCAATAACTTCTCTTATGTCATAGTTTTCATGGGTTGACTATGGACCTATTGATCTATATCAATAATTTTTTCCTAATATAGTTTCATGGCATCACTACGAACCTATTGGTCTTTGCCAATAACTCTTTCCAAACATAGTTTCATGGGTTTACTATGAACCTGTCTAAACTGAAAACTTCTTGATCAGTCTTTGGGCATTCTATGTTCTGGTCTACCTGACCTTCTGGATGCACTCTATTCATTCGAGAGTTAACTCCATTTATATTCACTACTCAGTCAACCTAGCTATTTATTCTGCTCTTACTCTCCAAAATACAATAATGGGTCCATTATACAGTGAACTTGTTTATAGAAGAAGCATATACAATAACATAACAATACCAATATCTATTTTAATATCCTTGAAATCATTTCCACATGAAACATGGTTAATTCCTTTAACCCGTTATTTTTATCAAGGAAAGCTTCTTCAAAAATCCAAAATTAAAAGCCACTTCAAAGCTCTTTTATATTGCCATGGGTTTTCCTTTAAAAATGAGATTGGGTTCTTTTTTTTGAAAACTAAGGCTTTGGAACGTTAGACCTTTACTTTCGAAACGATTAAAGCATATCTTTCGAAAGCATTCAAATCTTTTTTTCACAACACTATGCATGTGCCTTTCAAAACACTTTAAAACATATCCTTTCGAAACCATCAAAATATTCCTTTTGAAAATATTAAAGCGCCATTTTCCTACTTATAGAAGCATAGCTTCGAAACCATTAGAAGTACCGCTTTCGAAACCATTGGGTTTAATCTTATATATAACCTTTGGGTCAAAGTAAACATAAGCGAAAGTACCCATTTCGATACCATTAACCTACAAGTAAAAGAGTTCGGGGAAAACCGATGGTTCGGAACCATCCTATCGAAAGATTTAATATTTTAAGTAAAACAATTAGAATGATAGCTTCGAAACGTCTTTCGAAGCCATTGCCTACACAACCTTTAGTTTATATGGTTACTGGAGCCGTTTCGAAAGCATTGGGATGCGGCTTGCTATATTTATAAGACAAAATCTTGCCTTTCGAACTCATTGAAAACTTTCGACCTATTCAAAAGGTATGAAGACGGCAGTAAGGTTTCAACTTGGTTCAAAACCCTTTCGAAATCTTCTCTTCAAAACATAATATATGGCAACTCACTCGAAAGCTACCCTTTAAACAAAAAGGAGGCAACCCTCTTTGAAAGCTATATAATAGTAATTCAACCCTTTTGAAAACATCCATTAAAAGCAAGGCAAGCGGCATTTCTTTTGAAAGCAAAACAAAGACCTTCTAAAGCTATTTAAAATGGTATCGACCCGTTCGAAAGCATGGTTTTGACTCTATACATGACGTCTTTCTCCAATCCACTATATACTAAAGCATTGATACCATGTGTATTGATTTCGACTTTGATAGGGGAGGAAGTATGGGGTTGAAAGGTTGCTACTGGAAGTGGGATACAATAAATATTTACAAAACTGTTTTGTTTCCCTTTTAAAGTGTTTTTCAACTAACTTGCCTATTTGTAGAAATATAATTTGGTGTTATAACCTTTACAAAAATCTATATTAAAGACCGTCGAATTCATCCAGAATGAATTAAAAATGATATACAAGAAAGCGCCTCCCTATAACAAAATAATTAAGACATTTAAGTCTTCCAACTTAATTAACTTAACTTCCATAGTAAATCACTTAGGAAAAATCTTCAAAATTCAATTTTGATTAGTTAGCTAACATATATAAATTTCAAATCCAAAATCATTTATATAATTGCCGAAATAAAATTTTAAAATCAATTATTTATTTCTTCCTTTAAAAATTCATAAGAACTTATCCACGGCTTGGATAATTATGAAAATTTAAACTCGTTTCCAAAATAATGTTTTACATAACATATTGAATCCTTATGGCATTTGAAACCCGATATATATTATTTTAGTTTTAAAATCAAATCAAACATATATGAAACATTCTTTTTTAAAATAAACATAGCATATAGCCCAAGCATATCATCATTTAAATCATCAAAACAGATTTAAGTATAAAACCTAAAATCAAATGTTTATGAAAACAAAAATGAGATGATTTTGATTTTTATTCACCTTGCTTTAGATAAGGAACTTAAGATTTGATCTCACTAAATTATCCTTGCTTGATTCCTTAACTTTTACTTGATTTTTATCCTCTTTCCCTTAGGTCATGGCCGGCTTGAGCTCCTTGGTTTATGTTTTAAAATTATAAACCTATGAAAATGAAAATGGGGATAAGGGTTTGTGGGTTAAGGGTTATGGTGGATTTCCCATAATGCCCTAGCCTTATTCATTTATTAATTAACTTATAAAACCATTTCGATGAACTCGTTCTCTTAACACAGCCTCTATTTAGTTTTCAAATCTCATTCCCCTTACCACTCTTATCTTTACATTATTCTATTAAATTTATCTAATTAAATCTCCTGAATTTTATTTAAAATTAGGGGTGTTGCACTGGCTATGTTGAAGGTTCTATCATATGTCCTCGGGCCAAATGAGCATCATTTCTAGTTTCTGACCTCTTGTCACTCGTTTCAAATAGCTCCAGTCATCCTATTTCACTCCATTCTTTGGCACGTATCCTCTTTTTAGTTTGGTAATATCATTCGCATATTTATTGGCATTCTTTCAATCTCGTATCTAATCAGAAAATTTTAAAGTTGCCTTAAACAAGAGGATACTTCCTAACTGTGCCCATGCTCTGATAGGTTCACTCCAATTATGGTTTCCCCAATAGTTGGTTTTCTTATCTTTGTTGGATCACAAGGTTTTGAATGCTGACAAATATGAAAGTTCATGAATCTACAACTACGAAAAACCCGTACACATCAACTCGAATATGGTTTGTTTTGATATTGGTCTTAGCTAGAGTCAATAAGTGCATATATATAGAAACTCTAGTTTAGAGCTTTGTTAAAATCTATCATCAAGGTTCATCACTGACAAATTCTTTTACAAACTTGCATTTTTTTTGTAATCTTCATATACACACACATAAATGTTTTAGTGCACTGAAAGAATAGCACTGGGTTGACTGAACCCTATGAATAGTCGACTGCAGCTATGTAAAAAAAATTAAAAATAGAATCCATTCGACTAAACAAACTAGGTCAGTCGATTGACTCTGTGAAAATTTATATGCGCGTTTTAAATTCAGTTGACTGACCATGCATGTTTAGTCGAATGAAAACTACAACTGTCAATTTTTCTAAAAGTCACTTCTTTTCATCAGAAGGAGATAAGGTATCTCCCTCGTGGATGGTTACATCTCTTAGTTTCTAACGGATACCTATTTTCAAAAGTCACATCTTATCAAAAACTATATAAACACTGAAGATTTATGGATCTGATCACCTAATTTTCTAATCTCTTTTTGATCTATAGCACTTTGCAATCTTGAGTTCATTATTTACAATCTCTCAGACAATCATCGCTTACATATTCACTTCTATATTTTTCAAGCAAAATTGATCTTCCTATTCTACATACATACACAGATATACACATATCTTAAGGAAATGATTATAGGAAGGGTGTACTACAAGTGACAAATCCATGTTATTTAGAACACACAAAGTCAAGTTAATCCAGATTGTAAGAAACTTCGGTTCTGTTGCTTAAGCGGTCAAGTCCTGTTCGTTTGCTTAGGCGGTGCAATACCTATTCCTCCGAGTTAAGTGAGGGTTGCTAGCTTTAGTTCCAAAAGGAGTGTGAGATTGGACATAGAACAGGAGTTCGAACCAGTATAAAAATTATGGTGTCATTTTACTTTACTGCTATTATTTTCCACACTAGTTATTTGTTATATTCCATATTACTCGATCCTATAGCATAGTCACTTTCAATTTTGATTAGACACTAAGCACCAAGTTATCGATGAAAACACCGAAGATTTTGGTATCGATATCTAAAACATTCCAACTCACTTGATGTGATTTCAAACTCACGTTTATGAATCTTCCAACTTTCTTATGGATATTCCATTTTCAGCAAAATGTAACAACAAAGATCTAGTGGTTTTTCTAATTGATCTATGACATGTTATTGATGAGTAATAGTATAAAAGCAATATATCAATTTTGTAACAGATCACACAAAGTAGAGAATAAAATTATCAAAAAAGAGAAGAACAACATAATTTCTAAATTGGTTCGACAAATCTCTAGCCTACGCCCACTTTATACTTAGTTATTAGATTTTCTATACATCCATAAAGCTTTTGATTTTATTCAAATTGGATTAGAGGAGAAATGAGGGAATTTGTAGTTTCTTTCATTAAGTAAAGGCTTTTGGAAGAGATAAAGATACATCACCCTCTTCAACGATTGATGTGCTATTTATAGTTGTAGATGGATGGGTCAGATTGAGTTGATCTCGAAATTATGCATAAAACCATTCCAAATGATCAGGTAATGATCCATGAAAATAGGACGAGAAATGTGGTGAAGTTTGACTAGGTCTTATAGCTCAGATTGTATGGATCAATACCGGTCCATGCTGCAGGGTTCATTATTAGCTACAAGCATTGGTATAGATCCATGCTATAAGGATCATCATTTTCTATAAGTTTCATCATTATCTATAGGGATCAATATTTTCTATTAGGATCATCACTTGCTAAAAGGAATGGTATATGCTAAAGGGTCATCATTTGCTACATAGATCGTCATTTCCTATAGGGGCTCGTCATTTGCTATAGGGATTGGTATTGATCTATGCTACAAGGATTACTGTTAGCTATTAGGTTGGAACTGATTCATGATACATGGATCAGTATGAGCTACAGGGATTGGAACCAATCCATGCTACAACGATCTATATCAGCAATATGGATTAGCCAAAATTCTAGCATCTTTCATGTAGGCATATAGCCTAAAGTCTACATTTAATCGTTTGCATCTTCTTTGTCTTAAGTCGAATTTCCTCTAGACTTAAATCATTCATCTTGTATCATTGTGTAACATCCACCTACTCGGAGGCCCAAAACTAACGGCTAAGGATGCTACAGTCATCCATAATAATTAATCTTCAATGACCAAATAAGGCGTTGCTAGATACATTGATACACATATCACAAGGAATATGGAAAAAAATTTACAATTTAAAAACATATTTCCACGTTCAATCCAAAATATTTCTTGTTCATTACATAATCCCCAAATTACGTTAACCACGTTCAGCAAAATATAATTATTACAAATACGCCAAGAGCGACATATGAAGATGCCCCCTTAGTTGATCAAAGAATATAGTAAGGCTAATAAATCTGCCTATACAAAAAATACACAGTAGAAAGAAAAACTCTAAATATAGTAAGGCTATCTACCTCCTGCATGCCTACGGAAGCTTTATTCATCCAAGAAGGGAATTTGAAAACTTTAAATCTCAAATTACTCAAAATCAACTGAGTACCCAAGAATTTAAGAGAAGAACAAAAACTTCGAGTCAAACATAAAGTCTGGTATGAATAATAATCTGACCACGCCGCTTAGCGAAATGGGTTTTCGCCTTACTAGCATCCTAAAACCTTTATAAAACCAAATTCTATGTTCCTCCATCCAAAATGGTTAAAACATACATTTCAAAACATTATAATGATATGCATACTTGAAAATAAATAAAATTTTCACATTCCCAGTTTAATCTGACACCCTGTCAATATTATAGTTTCCTGGGTCACTATTAACCTTTTTAGTTTTCATGGGTTTACTAATAACCTTGTTAAAACTAATGGACACCCTGTCCTATTTATCGCTTTTATGGAATCACTAAGAACCTATAGGCTCCTACCATTTAACTTAATCAATTCATGGGTTCCCCTGAAATGATTGGTCATTCAAATAACTAATCACCTTATCCTAGTTTTCATGGGTTGACTAGGAACCTATGGACTTATCCAGTAACTCAATGCACATCCTAGTTTTCCTGGATTGACTAGGAACCTACCGATGTAGGAAATACGGATTACAGATCTTAAGGCAGAATTAACACCAAAGGGGGGTGAATAGCGTTTAATTAATTTTATAAATCATTTTGAAATATTTTCAAATTAAACCTAAGCAGATGTGATTCACAAAAAAAGAGACAATCATAGAACCAGACACAGATGCAAATAGTAAATAAAAGCAGTATAGGAAAGAACACACCGGAATTTTATACTGGTTTGGAGTTACTCTATATCCAGCCCCACATAGTTTCTTATGCAGATTTCTTTTCAAATATAATGTTGATATTACAACCTCTATTTCGAGGCCACGAGATACACCGTCCTATCTCCGAGTCCAGGGCAAACTCTCTTGATTTAACCAGGCTACAAAATCAAGTAATTGATTTACGGGCTACAATCACACCCAATTGATTTACGGGCCATAATCACACCGTTTCCAATCACACTTTGATAGAGAGAGACTCGACACACTTCAATCTTTTGATCTTTGATTACAAATGATCCTATAGCTTTGAATAACACTGAGATCTTTGAGAGAGAGTGGCAGAGAATCAAACTAGAGATGATTGAGTTTGATTCACTTAGGATTTTGGTAGAGTATTGTTAAGAATGTTTAAAAATAAGAATGGAAGAGAAAGAGGAGAGCAAACAAAGAAATTTAAGTAAAAATTCGTTGAAAACTACGGGTATATATAGGAGAATAACTGTCATGTCCATTGTGAAAGGTTGCGAATAGAGACTTCTTTTGAAAATTCGAATTAAATCTACGGCTACCTTGTCGACATGGGGGGTACAGGCATGTCGACATCCCCTGGTATTTTTTGAAAATTGATTTTTGTTTAAAAGATATTTTCTTTCTAAAGTTTGTCGAAACAATCTTAGAACTTTGTACACTATTTTGAATATACTTCATGATTATAAAAACCTTTGGAAAGTGATCTTACAAAATATAAAAGTAATAAAAACTAAATATATAAGTATTTTGAGATTAAAGCTAAAACATTAAAACCAGGAGATAGTTTAAAAAACAAGAAATGATTTTGAAATTAATATGATTAAAGGCTAAAATATTTAAACCGAGAAAGAGATTACTTTTTAAAAAAGATGGTTTTGAAAAAATATAAGAATAAATCATTTTGAAATTTTCATGGATTCCATTCCACTAGAGAATGTCTGGGTTCCATCCCACGGAAGAGGTCGTGGGTTCCACTCCACTTTTAAAGCAAGAAGGTGAATTCCATTCCATAGTTAAATTCAAATAAAGATTTTAGTGCTATTATGAAGTTTTAACATAAATCTAGATTCTATTACTTATCTTGATATCTTGAACTCTTGATACTCATGAGTTTTTAGTCTTGATTTCTTCAATCTTGAATTCGTCAGTCTTAAATCTCTAAACTGTACAGTCTTTATTCTCAGTACCTGCATTTATATATATATATATATATATATATATATTGCATATACATATATATCTAGACAAAGATATATATTTTATAACAAGTCCTAAGTTTGTTGTCATAAAAACCATAATTTTAGGAACTAACAATCTCCCCCTTTTTGATGATGACAACCTATGTTTATAAAATATACTATACCAAACTCTGATTCCCAATTATTCCAACAACTCCCCCTTAATCTACTAACTCCCTCTTAATCTAAGCCTAACTAGCCTATTTTATTATTCTCCCCTTTTTTCATCAACAAAAACTAAGCCTAAACTACATAACTCCCCCTTAAACTAATACTTTGGAACTAAATGCTAATAATAAAGTATAATAAGCGAAACATAAATCTAGTTACTATATATGATGTTACATTACACATATATATGAAACATGTACACAAATATATACAAGTACACAAAATATTAAAACATTAATATAATAACAATCTAATGAGAGTCCTTGGCAATTGGTGACTTGTGAATCGAACAATTAGGGTAATGGAGACAAAATTTTCCATGTTGTTCGACCACATCACCATTTTTGTTAAAACAGACTTCTCCAACGCAAAGAACATTGTCGTCCTCGTCCATTTGCACTTCTTCCTCTTCTTCGTTGTCCTCTAATGGATTATGAATACGTATGTTAGCAGAATCATCTTCAATTATAATAGGATTTTCATGATTATCCATTAGAAATTTTTGCAAATTTTTAAGAATCTTGCCTTGTTTCTCTTGTTCCTTTGCCATCCTTATTTGCATGACTTGTAATTCAGTCAGCTACTCGAGCCAATGCAGTACGTTGGAATGGATCGGAATTAGAAGAAGGGAAGGAAATTGTTGCATTTTGGTTTGCTTTAGAAGAGAGGCCATTACTTTGTATTTTCAAAAGTTTATTACAGAGAAAATGAAGTGAGAAGAAAGATGAATTTGAAATATTGTGGTTATATAACCACTAAAATGATTTTAGACGCAAAATCAAAATTTCAAATCCGACCATTGTATGTCGACATGGGGGGTAGGGGCATGTCGACATCCCACTGAAAATTTTGACAATTTTGTTTTTCTCTATTTATTTAAATATATATATGTAGCTATATTTATATTCTATATCTCAGTTATAGAACAAATACCTAATTATCTTCTTCATTTAGTCAAGGTTGATTGATTCAAGGGTTTGGTCAGAATATCAGCTATTTGATTTTTAGTATTGATAAATCCAAGAGAAATAATCTCTTTGCTTATGTTATCTTGGAGAAAATGATGTCAAATATCTATATGTTTGGTTCTGGCATAATGAATAGGATTTTTGGATAAATTTATTGCACTTGTATTGTCACAATAAATTAGTGATTTTGAAATATTTAATCCAAAATCCTTTAGGATCCGTTGCATATAGATAACTCGAGAATAGGCCAAAGCATCAGAGATATATTCTGCTTCAGTTGTTGATAGTGAGTCGGTGTTTTGTTTTTATTAAACCAGGAAACCGAAGAATGTCTTAAAAAGTGACAAGTTCCACTTGTACTTTTTCGGTCTGATTTACAACTAGCATTGTCAACATCACAATATGTGATTAAATCAAATGAATCATTTTTAGGGTAAAATAGGCCATTGTCTAAAGTGTGTTTAACATATCTTAGGACACATTTAACATCTTTTAAATGAGTTTCTTTGGGTTGAGATTGGTATCTTGCACAGAAACAGACACTATGCACGATATCATGCCTACTTACAGTTATATGGAGTAGCGGTCCAATCATTCCCCTGTATAGCTTTTGATTAATATTTTTTGACAATTCTTCTTTATTCGAAGCTTCATTAGTTGTCATAGGAGTGGGTTTTCCACTCGCAGTGGTCATACCAAACTTACTAACTAGATCCATAGCATACTTTTCTTGACTAATGAAAATACCACTATCTAATTGTTTTATTTACAATCCTAAAAAGAAAGTAAGTTCACCCATATGTCTTATCTCAAACTCTTTTGTCATTATTTCAAAAAAATCTTTTTTCATTTCATTGTTTTTTGATCCAAAAATGATATCATCTACATAAACCTGTGCTAACTGGATGTCTTTTTTGTTTCTTTTAATAAAAAGAGTATTATCTACTCTACCAATTTCAAAATTTGATTATAATAGGTAAGATCTTAGTCTGTCATACCAGGCACTAGAAGCTTGTTTTAGACCATATAAAGCTTTCTTTAATTTGTAAACATGATTTGGAAACTTTTCTTCTTCAAAAAGTGGAGGTTGTTCAACATAAACATTCTCTTTAACAAAACGATTTAAAAAGGCACTTTTGACATCCATTTGAAATATTGTTGTGGTTTACGAAAGCAAGTAAAATTCTAATGCCTTCTAATCTTGCTATTGGTGCAAAGGTTTCATCAAAGCCCATTCCTTATTCTTGATAATAAACTTGCATGACTAACCGAGCTTTATTTCTAACGAGATCACCTTGTCCATTCATTTTATTTTTATAAGCCCATTTAGTTCCTATTATAGTTTTGTCCTCAGCTCTAGGAACAAGTTCCCATACATCATTTCTGGTGAATTGATTCAGTTCTTCTTGCATAGAAAAAATCTATGAATCATCAGATGGTGCTTCCTTTGGATTTTTTGGTTCAATAGTTGATATAAAAGCGACATTACTCGTCTTATTTTGTTGATTTCTAGTTCTATCAACAAATTCAAAATTTCCTAATTTTTCTATAGGATGATATTTTAGAAGGCTGATTCTTTTATTAGGATGAATAGTTTCACAATTTTTTTCATTTGATTCATTATTTAGAGTAACAAAATCATCTTCATCATATATTTGAACAAAATCTTTGAAATTTTCATCAAAAAAGATACATGCATTGTTTCTTCAATGGTGTTAGTTTTTAAATTGAAAACTCTGTATATTTTACTTCTATTAGAATATCTGATAAAGATTCCTTTGTCGAATTTAGGATCAAATTTATCCTAATTGTCCTTTGTATTTAGAATAAAGCATTTACTTCTAAAAAATTAAAATAATAAACTTTTGTTTCTTATTGAAAAGAAGTTCATATAGTGTTTTATTTGTTAGAGGTTTAATTAAAATCCTATTCAAAATGTAATAAGTTGTAGCGACTACTTCAACCCAAAAGTTCTTGGCAATTTACTATCTGAAAGCATGGTTCTTGCACACTCTTGAATCGTCCTATTTTTATGCTCCGCCACACAGTTTTATTATGGAGTTCTTGAAAAAGAAAAATTATGAGTTATTCCTTTTTTATTACAGAAATTCTCAAAATTTTTGCTTTAAAATTCTCCACCATGATTACTATGAATTGTTTTTATTTTTAAACAAAGTTGACTTTGAATTATTTTTGCAAAAGTTTTAAATAAATCAAAAGCATCGCTTTTATGTTTCAGAACAATTGTCCCTATAAATTTAGAATAATCATCTACAATTACTACTGTGTTTATTGACTGAATTTAAGATGGACCAAACAGATCTAAATGAAGTAACTCAAGAGGTTTTGAAGTTAAAATCGTATCTTTCAATTTGAATGAAATCTTCCTAAGTTTTCCTAATTGAAAAGCAACATATATACTATCTACTTTAAAATTCATTTTAGGAAGACCTCTTACTAAATCAAGTTTTGAAAGTCTAGATATAAGTTTGAAATTCAAATGCCCAAATCTTTTATGACAAATCCAAGGGTCACTTGTGTTAGCCAAATGACATAGGTTATCATTTGAGATTTTCATACTGAGAATATCAATATTTTTCTTCCTAATTCCTTCAAAGATAATATTTGATTTATTATCTCCAATGTGACACTTATCCTTTTCAAATTTAATTTTGTAGCACTTGTCACACAGTTGACTTATGCTAAGTAAGTTATGTTTTAGATTCCTAACTAATAGAATATCAAAAATTATAGGAGTTATAGAGTTACTGACATTGTCGATGCCAATCACATATCCTTTTGAATTGTCTTAAAAGTTGAACATTCCTCCATCTTCATAAATTGTTTCATTTGGTATCTCTGGAGTACCAGTCATGTGTCTTGAACATCCACTATCAAGTATCCATTTTTTTCTTTATTTTCCCCATTTGTCCATTAAATGTTGATTCTTCAAAAGTCATTTAACACATTTGTTCCTGCACAACACACCAATTCGACTATAATAACAATATGCAGACTTATGAGACAATGATGATTTGGATAGTTTTAAACTAGTGTTAATAGAATCTCCAAAAATTGCCATTTTAAACTTTTCAAAATTAAGATTATAATAACGTTGAATAAAACACTCTGATACCAAATGTAGGAAATGTGGATTACGGATCTTAAGGCAGAATTAACACTAAAGAGAAGTGAATAGTGTTTAATTAATTTTATGAATCTTTTTGAAATCTTTTTAAATTAAACCCAAACAGTTGCAATTCAAAAACACAAAGACGATCACAGAACTAGAGTAGATGAAAATAGTAAATAAAACAGTAAAGGAAAGAACACACCGGAATTTTATACTGGTTCAGAGTTACCATGCATCCAATCCCACACAATTTCTTATGCAGATTTCTTTTCAAATATAATGTCGATATTACAACCTCTATTTCAAGGCCATGAGATACACCCTCCAACGTCCGAGTCCAAGGAAAACTCTCTTGATTTAACTAGGCTACAAGATCACTAATTGACTTACGAGATACAATCACACCCAATTGATTTAAGGGCCATAATCACACCGTTTCCAATCACACTTTGATAGAGAGAGACTCGATACACTTCGATCTTTCGATCTTGATCACAAATGATCCTATAACTCCGAAAAGCGCTGAGATATTTGAGAGTGAGTGGCAGAGAATCAAACTAGAGACGATCGAGTTTGATTCACTTAGGATTTTGGCAGAGTTTTGTGAAGAATGTTTGAAAATAAGAATGGAAGAGAAAAGGGAGAGAAAACAAAGAAATCTTAAGTAAAAATTCATTAAAAACTATTAGCATATATAGGAGAATAACAGTCATGTCTATTCGTGAAAGGTTATGACGAATAGACACTTCTTTTGAAAATTCGAATTTTAAAATCTATGGCTACCATGTCGACATAAGGGGTATAGACATGTCGACATCCCCTAGTATTTTTTGAAAATTGATTTTTGTTTTAGAAGATATTTTCTTTCTAAAGTTTGTCGAAACAATCTTAGAACTTTGTAAACTATTTTGAGTATACTTTATGATTATAAAAACCATTAGAAAGTGATCTTACGAAATATAAAAGTAACAAAAACTAAACATATAAATATTTTTAGATTAAAGCTAAAACATTAAAACCAGGAGATAGTTTAAAAACAAGAAATTATTTTGAAAGTAATATGATTAAAAATAAATTAAGGCTAAAATATTTAAACTGAGAGAGAGAAAGAGATGTCCTTTTAAGAAGATAGTTTTGAAAAAAATCTAAAAATAAGTCATTTTGAAAATTTCGTGGATTCCATCCCATTAGAGAAGGTCGTGGGTTCCATCCCACTAAAGTGGTCGTGGGTTTAATTCCACTATTAAAGCTAGAAGGTGGATTCCTTTACACAATTAAAATCCGAAAAAAGATTTAAGTGCTATTATGAAGTTTTGACATAAATTAAGACTCTGTTACTTGTCTTGATATTTTGAACTCTTGATACTCATGAGTCTTCAGTCTTGATTTCTTCAATCTTGAATTCGTCGGTCTTGAATCTCTATACTGTACAGTCTTCATTCTCAGTACCTGCATATATATATATATATATATATATCCTGCATATGCATATATATCTAGACAAAGATATAAGTATTTATATTTCACAACAAGTCCTAAGGTTGTTTCATCAAAACCATCATCTCAGGAACTAACAATCGATACTTCCATTAATCACCTTCTTATCCTAGTTTTCATAGGCTTACTAGGAACCTATTGACTAATGTCAATTCTTAATCCGGATATACTTTTCATGGGTTCACTACAAACTAATTAACCCCTATCAACTGTCCTTAATGCATAGTTTTCATGGATTAACTATGGACCTTTCGGTATGCACCAATAACTACCTTATCATAGTTTTCTTGGGTTTGCTACGAACCTCTTGGTATGCACCAATAACTAGCTTATTATAGTTTTCATGGGTTTACTATGGGCCTCTTGGTATGCACCAATAACTATAAAGTTTAGGCATCCTATATTATTGGTCACCCTGACTCCCTGGATGTAATTCTACTCATTCAGGAGTTCAAGTAACTTATATTCACTATTTGAGTTAACCTATTGGTTCTTCTACCCCTTTTCCCTAAAATACAGTTATGGGTTATCGTGTGAATATACTCATATTTGAAGAAGTAAAACATTAATTAACAATACCACTTCTGTGGGTTTATGGTCCTTGAAATATATCTCATAAAACATTGTTTACATCTTTAATTTATATTTTTATCAAGGCAATACTTATTCGAAATTACATACTTAAACCCCTTACAAAAGACCTTTATATAAGCCATGGGTTTTCCTTTAAAAATTAGAGTATGAGTTTTGAAATCTTTTTAAAAACAAATCTTTTCGCCTTGTCGAAATGTCTTCAAAACAACTTTTCGAATCCAAACCTTTCGAAACCATTCAGCAATTCAGACCTTTCGAAAGCATTCAACTCCTAAAATATAAACCTTTCAGGAACTTACTAAGTTCAAGTTAAAATATGTGGAAGTCTCCTTTAAAACCTTTCGACTACGATGGAAGCAACCTTCTATAGAATACAATAGCCTACGATTTTTGTTTGATGATAATAAACATATATATATTCATTTAAATGTATTTGCTGTACTATTTTATCTTTCCACGTAATTAAACAAATATTTTTTGAATAAAATAAATAACTCTGAATTTATATTTAAACAAATATTTTATTCAAACGGATATTTTATTACAAATTCAAATAGTACAAATTTGAGCTCTCACTACATATATACATTTCCAATTACAATACAACTTAGATTACAACACATTTTCACTTTATATTTTTTCATACATAATTCATCTCACTACATATTTATTCTCACTCGTATTTGATCTTCAACTCTGTTCCAACCAGTATTCCGCATCTAAAATATCATTAAAATGAATACCGATGCGGTAAAATTGAAAAACAAAATATTTTTGCAATGCACAATGAAGTGTGTGTTTGAAAATATTATTTGCCTTATTTATTTAGGTTGTTCGTCATCATTTATTTTTTAATTCATCTTACACAAATAACTTGTGACATGCACAACATATCACCGTACATGCCACAAGGTCGTGCACACCAATATACACTTGCTTGTTAAAACTGCAGGGACAGGTGAGCACAAGTTCAAACCCAAGCCTAGGATGGATTTAACTCAAGTGCAACAAATACAAACACACATGCAAAGCTTCAATTGGTGAACATGAAAAGAAAGCAACCAAGTTTCAGTCATGGTTAGGTTCAAGGCATGGTCTTGTGCAAGGCATGGTTAGGTGCAAAGAAACAAATGAAAACAACATGACAAAGTGGTGAACAGACCAGACCAGAATAGAGCAGATCATCAATGAACCCAAACCACAAGGATAAAGCAAGTATGACTTGAGCAAAATAAAACAGCAACAACAGTTCAGAATAAAAGTGAGCACATCAAAACATCAATTATATAAAATGTTCAAAATGCCTCAACCAAACCAGATCATCACACCAAGGCAACAAGATAGAATCAGCTTGAAAGAAGACTTCAATTTTAACATGTACAAAGCTCAAAAGTTCATTTGAACCCATACTATAACAACAAGCGCACAAGAATAGGTGTGCAAATGAAAACTTTGAACAAAAAGTCCTCATGCAACCAGGTTCATATTGAACAATACATCAAGTGGCACAAAGGCAAAAGGAAAACAATAAAGCAACAACTCAGAGAGAAACAACATACATATAGACATAAATGCATACATGTATACATATATGCAGTAACAAATGCAGACTTCAATGAGAACACACACTAGTTTCAACATGTATGAAGGCATGCACACACACAACACAATGCAACCAGTCAACATACAACCAGTACACTGAAATGCAAACCAAACTAGACTCAAGTGAACCAGAGGTGAATACAAAAAAATAACAAGTCTAAACAATCAGAGTTGACACCAGAGGCATCACAACACATATATACACACATACATATGTATGTATATACATGGTGACACACATACAAGTGAACACAACATGATCAAAGAAACTATCAGTGGCAGTTCGAACACAAGCAGTTTACATGTATATAAGCATATAAATGAAGAAAATCAAGTCGTGGGTAATTATCAGTAGCCGTGGGTAATCTAAGTCAAGGAGCAGTCAAAAAGAAATGATCAAACATCTTTATTCAAAAATTCGAAAATTGAATGCCAGCAAAGAATGGAATCGGTGAACAAGTCCAGATTATCTCAAAATTTCAAATGCCAAAGTCATAGAAGCACAGAATGGAACCGACCCAAAGCAATTCAAATAAATTCAACAATGGACAAGTCAGAATCATCACAAACATTCAAGCAAGAATCTAATGGCCAAGCGAAATAACTAAAGAAGTCAAAACCAAATATACAAACGTGATTATAGGGTTTCGTTCCATATAAATTCCTAATTTTATCATCAGCAATAGCAACGACTTGGAGTTCAAACAATGAACGGAGAAATTAAAGTAAAAACCACATACCAATTTTTATACCACTAGAACTCAAAATTGAAGCGACCGAGAGCAAATCAAAGGTAGGAGTCGATTGACGAAGCCAATCAAAGCAGCATAATCACTTCAATCGATCGATTATCAAGCGGCATCTTCAATTGGAACAAAGCCTTAATTCCAGATCGTAAAAGGAAAAAGACAGCATGAGCAGGAAGCAGTGAAAAAGGAAATCATGTTTATATTTTATTTGGGCCGCACTATAGAAAGGAAATTAGTTTATATTTTATTTGGCCGCATTATAAAAAGGGAACTCCTTTATTCATTTTATTTATTAGGCCGTATAGTTTTGTATTATGGTTTTGTTTTTTTATTTTTAAGTACTTTTGTTTATTTTTTTCTTTGAGTCAAACTCTAGTTTTAACTAGGTTATGAATTGCATGGCGTAGTTCGGAGAATTCTCTACGCGGTGCTGAGTTATAGCGGGGTTATGAGCTTAGAGTTAGGTTAATCGAGTTAGCGGGTTCACGAGTTTACGTGTGTTTGTGATTACCTAATTTCTACTAGAAACCTTGGGGGCAGCAAGTAGGCAGGTTATTGCCGAAGCTGAGTAAAACTGTGTGTGATCTCTACTGCATTACTTTCTGTTATTTTTTTATTTCCGCATTAATTTTTATTATTAGTAGTACACCCTATTCACCCCCCCTCTAGGGTGAAAACGATCCTACAAGTGGTATCAGGGGTAGGAACAAAACCCAATTTTTTGTATTAAAAATTTTTGATTTTATCTGTGGATTCTTTTAATAATGCTTTTGCTGAACGTTAGTCCATAGTTAGACCACCCATGTTTAATTGTGAATATGCTTATTGGAAAAATAGAATGAATTTTTTTTCTGAAAACCATAGATGCATGGAATATTGTTGAAATGGGATATAGGAAACCAACAATAATGGTTGATAATCAAGAAGTTGAAAAACTTATAGATCAATGGACATATCTTGAAAATAAATTGCAAAATGCTATTGCTAAAAGCATGAATTCTATTATTTTTTCATTAGATCAAATTGAATTTAATCGTTTCTCACATTGTCTAACTGTGCAGAAAATTTAGCATATGCTTGAAGTGACTTGTAAAGGAACATCCTAGGTTAAAGAATCACGCCTTGTCATGCTTAGTAGCGAGTATGAGAACTTCACAATGGCAATGGATGAAAGTGTCAAAGAAATGTATGGACGACTTTCTAATCTCGTATACAAATCAAAAGCTCTAGGAAGACCATACAGAGCTAGAAATAGTGTCAAAGAAATTAAAGTAATAAATCATATACCAATTTTTATACCACTAGAACTAGAAATTGAAGCGACCGAGAGTAATCAAAGGCAAGAGTCGATTGATGAAGCCAATCGAAGTAGCATAATCACTTCAATCGAATGATTATCAAGCTGCATTTTCAATTGGAACAAAGCCTTAATTCCAGATCGTAAAAGGAAAAAGACGGCATGAGCGGGAAGCAGTGAAAAAGGAAATCCCGTTTATATTTTATTTAGGCCTCCCTATAAAAAGGAAATCACGTTTATATTTTGTTTGGGCTGCATTATAATAAGGGAACTCCTTTATTCATTTATATATTAGGCCGTGTAGTTTTGTATTAGGGTTTTGTTTTTGTTTTTAAGTACTTTTGTTTGTTTTTTATTTGAGTCAAACTCTAGTTTTAACTTGATTACGAACTACGTGGCGTAGTTCGGAGAATTCGCAACTCAGTGGCTAAGTATTGGCAAAGTTTTGAGCTTAGAGTTAGGCTAATCGAGTTAGCAGGTGTCGCGAGTTTACAGTGTTTGTAAGCGTCTGATTACCTAATTTCTACTAGAAACCTTGTGGGCAACACGTAGGCAGGTTATTACCGAAGATGGATAAAACTATGTGTGATTTCTATTGCATTACTTTCTATTATTGTTTTTATTTCCGCCTTAATTTTTATTATTATTAGTACACCCTTTTCACTCCCTCCCTCTTAGATGAAAACGATCCTACACCTTTTGACCTTGTCGGAAGGTCTACTCTGAATGCTTTAAAACATTTCATTTAAAACAATAGACCTCCGCCTTTTTAAAGCAACTCCTTCAAAAGCTTAGGTTACATTTCAATTATAAAACAAAGGAAAATCATATAAATCGAAGGCTTTGATAACTTTCGAAAGAAATGGGAGAAGTGGATGGTTTTTAAAACAAGCAAACCTTTCATCTTTATCGAAAGTAATGACTTCGAAAGGTTGAGATAAGCGGCTATGACCTTTCGACTGTGTTGGAAGGTTCAAAACATAACAATGATAAGTGGCAGTAACCTTTCGACTGTGTCGGAAGGTTTCAAAACAAAATAAAAGTAAAGCAGCAGCAACCTTTCGTTTTTGTTGAAAGATTTAAAACCTTTATTTTTAAACATGTGGCCTGGTCGAAAGCAACCAAGTTGAAAGCTCTAATTCGAAAGCAAAGCAGGTGAAAGCTTAAGTTTATAAAACATCATACCCTAAACTCTTTGGCCATCAACCTTTCGACTACGAACACATCAACTCTGGCCCATTCATTACGCACCAAGTAACTTGATACCATATGCATTGGCTTGACCTTGTCGAAAGCTATAAACCTCTCGACATTGTCGAAAGGTCTGGGTCGGAAGGTTACTACCGTAAAAGGTTGAAACATGCAAGAAGAACGAATTCTTTGTTTTTAATTCAAAAAGGTTAACTTTTCAAACAACCTGCCATTGTTTATCAAATTCTCATTGGTTAATAATTTCTTTTCAGAAAATGCTGCTGCTATTTTTGGATTTAAATAACAACTTCATTTATAAAATGCTCCTTCTACTTAATTAAATATATAAAACATTTTATTCCCATACCTTAAATAATTTTATATATTCAACAAAGCACTTAGGAAAAATCTGGAAAAATCCCAGAAAATCTAATTTAATAATTTTTTCAACATATAAAAATTTCAAACCCAAATAATCATTATTTTTACCGTAAATAATTTATAACCCAATAAATCATTTCCTTTACTAGATAATTCGTGTAAAATCCATATAAACTCAAAAAATTATGAGAATTTAAACCCACCTCCAAAATCATGTTTTCTATAACGTAAAATTTTCCCATGGCATTTAAAGATCATTTTATCACGGTTTTACCCTAAAATCGTGTATATCTCTTATTAAACAACCTTGTTTAGACATATATAAATTAAAATCAATCATATCATCATTCAACATTTCGTAAAACAAATTTATCCTAAAATCCAAAACTATATGATGTGTTAAATCAACTTAGAGATGTAGAAATTATTATTCACCTTAGATTGGATAAGGAAATTGAACTATGATTGAGATTAGTTCCTTCTACCTTGAATCCTAGCTTTTAGTTGATTTTCTCTTCTCTTCTAATGGTCGGTCTTGCTTCTCACGGTTATGAATATATTTGTCTTGGTGAAAATGAACATGAAGGACTAAGAACGATAGTATAAGGGTGGGAAACGTTGGCAGCTATTTTCCCTTCTGCCCTTATGTTTAATTTCCTAACCATTTATATAAGTTCATTAGTTTCAAATGGGCCCAGCTTCCTAGTTTATTAATCAACCTCAATCTCCTTACCTACAATATTCTATTTAATTTATTCTAATTAAATCTCCTGAATAATGTCACTAAAATTAAGGGTGTTACAGGCTCCCCTCCTTAAAGAATTTCGTCCCCGAAATTCAGTAAGGACTAACTAGCAAACATGGCAATCATCTGTAACATCTCCTAGCAACCAGTTTATGTAAATCTACTATAGATATACGATCAAAACATATCATGATAAGCCTCTTAAATCCTGTCCTCCATCTCCCAAGTACGGTCTTTCTCGTTGTTGCTCCACTGAACCTTCACCAACTTGACTGCCTTGGTCCTTAATTTCTTCTCATCTCTCGCTACAACCCGAACCGGCTGTCTAACAAAAGTCAAATCGGGTTCTACTACCAAGTCCTCCAACTCTGTCTGGAGAATAGTAGCCCCTAGATCATGCACATACTTATGAAGATGAGACACATGGAATACATTATGGACACCTACCAAACTGCTCGACAAATCTACTCTATAAGCGAGCTTTTCAATCCTTTCTATAATCTGAAATGGACCAACGTACCTCGAGGCCAACTTTCCTGACTTTCCAAATTGTACCACACCCTTCAACGGTGATACTTTAATGAAAACCTTGTCTCCTACTGAGAAATCAAAGTCCTTACACCTTTTATCTACGTAACTCTTTTCCCTGGATTGGGCTTCCTTCATCCATCCTCGGGTTAACTGATCTTTTCCGACGCCTCTCTTACCAAATCTGGACCTAAAACTAATCTGTCTTCGGTCTCAAATCAACATGCTGGCAATTTGCATGGCCTTCCATACAAAGCTTCAAAAGGTGTCATTCCTATACTAGTCTGATAATTATTATTATAAGAAAATTCAAACAGATGTAGGTGATCTTCCCAAGATCCACCAAAGTCCAATACACAAGCCCTCAACAAATCTTCGAGTACCTTATTGACTTTCTCTGTCTTCCCATCCGTCTATAGGTGATAGGTTGTACTTATCTTGAGCTTTGTACCTAATACCTCTAGCGGATCCACCAAAATTCGCTAGTGAACAATGCATCTCTATCGCTGACTATGCTACTTGGAACCCCATGAAGTCTAACTATGTTCTTCATAAACAACTTTGCTAAAATAGGTGTCGTCCTAGTTGACTTTACTGGAATGAAATAGACGCTCTTGGTCAACCTGTCAACTATAACCTATATGCTTTCATTTCCCCTGTTGTCCTTGGCAACCCATCTATAAAATTCATCGATATTGAATCCCACTTCCAAACTGGAATATCTAAAGGCTGAAGTAACACACTTGGCTTCTGATGTTCGGTTTTCACTTGTTGATAGTTAATACACTGCCTAACCCACAAGCTAACATTCCTCTTCATGCCTTCCAAATAAAAACTCCTCTTCATATCTTGATACATCTTGGTTCCTCCAAGATAAATCATAAACTTTAATCGATGACACTCTTCTAGAACTTCTCTTCTTAAGTTCTCTACACCTGGACACATAACCGTCCCTTCTTTCTCAACCATCCACTTTGGTCAAGGTTAAAATCCTTTACATCATCAATCTCTAATCCGACCTCAAGCTTTCTAATCCTCTCGGCTAAAACTGTATCTTCTCTTTGCTTAGAAGATATCTTCTCAATCAGCACGGGTCGCACTTCTAAACAAGACAACATGGCGGTACCCTGACTAGAACTAGCAGTAGATCTCAACTGCACCCCACAACTGGCTAAAGCTTCTAGATCCTTCCATTTTGCCAACATGACTAACACCACACTCTGATGTTTTCTACTTAGAGCATCTGCTACCTTATTTTCTTTTTTCGAGGTATACTCTATACCGAAATCATAAGCAGCCAAAAACATCAGCCACCTTTGCTATCTCATATTCATCTCCTTTTGAGAGAATAAATACTTTACTGACTTATGATCGGTCTACAACTTAAATCTCTCTCCCAAAAAATTATGCCTTCAAATCTTCAAGGCAAAAATCACCGCAACCAACTCCAAATCATGAATAGGATATCTTACTTCGTGTGGTATAAGTTGCCTAGATACGTAAGTGATAACTTTGCCCTTCTGCATCAATACTACTCCCAATCCAGTCCCATATGCATCAGTGTATTCTACGAACCCTTAGTTACCATCTGGAACTACTAACACTGATGCATTGGTTAACAAATGCTTTAACCTAAGAAACCCTTCCTCGCATTTTTCGGACCAAACAAACATCACTTCCTTCCTAGTCAACATAGTCAAAGGCATTGCTACCTACAAGAAATCCTCAATGAATCTCCAGTAATAGCCACCAAGTCCAAGAAAATTCCTGATCTCGGTTACCATCTCTAGTCTCTTCTAATTATTGAATGCCTAGATCTTAATTGGATCAACTGACAGTCCTTTTTCTAGAACCATGTGACCAAGAAACTTAACTTCTCTCTTACAGAAATGACATTTAGAGAACTTTGACTTTAGATGATTCTGCCTCGGCGTCTCCAACACCATCCTAAGATGGATCTCATGCTCTCTTTCATCTTTAGAGTATACCAATATGTCATCTATGAACACAAATACAAACCTATCCAAGTGCTCTTTGAAAACCCGGTTCATTGAATCAACAAAGAAAGCAGGTGCATTCGTCAATCCGAATGGCATTACCAACCACTCAAATGAACCATACCTATTTCGAATTGCCGTCAAAGAAACGCTATCCTCCGCCACTCTTAACTGATGGAACCCCGTCACCAAATCCAATTGGCAAAATACTCTAGCTCCACTCAACTGGTCAAATAGATCATCTATCCTTGGCAAATGGTACCTATTCTTGATTGTCCTTTCATTTACCGTACGATAGTCAATGCACATCCTTAACAACCCATCTGGTTTCTTCACCAATATGCAGCTGCTCCCCAAGGCGAACTATTTGGTCTAATAAAATTTCTTTCCTCGAGATCCACTAACTGCACCTTCAGTTCCTTAATATCTATCCATGTCACCTAGCTAGGTGGTCTACTGATAGGTTCAGATCCCGGTATAAGGTCTATTCGAAACCAACGACTTATTTCGGGGTTAGTCCACTGATCGGTTCAAATACATCTATAAACCCTCTAGCTACCCGAACCTGACTAAGCTCTTTTCCAACCTACATGGTACTCAACAAAGCACAAACACTCTTACCGGAATTTTCCATCGAGAAAATGATTTGGTTATGACCATCTACATGCCCTAATGATATTTCCTAATCTTGGAAGAATATCCTAGCCTCATACTTACCCAACCAATACATACCTAAGATGATCCCAAAATCTACGAAATCAAAAACATACAAGCTGCATGCAAACTTATGACCTAACAACTTAGGTTCTAACTGATCATCTCTTATCCCAGGAGTTGCATACCCTCCAATTGGATTCGCAACCCTTAAGGAAGTAACAAGGTATGTGGGCCTATACCTAACGTATCAACCAAATATTGAGATATAAATAAATGGGATGCACCGATATTAAAAAGTACCCTAACAGGTATATTCTGAATCAAAACCCTTCCTTCCATCATAGTTTTCCTTTTCCCTGCTGTAGTAGGTTTAGAAGAAGATGGTGTTCCAATGAAAACACCTTCCCTCTATCCGCCCTGATTGGATCTGGACACTGGTTCTTATAATGCCCAACTTGGTCACAGTTGAAGCATTTCACACTCTTCTTCTCAGCAGGCTTCTTTCCTTTACCAATTATGCACTCGTGGGCATAATAGTCCTTCTTATCACACTTATAACGCGCTAAATCAGCCTTCGTCTTCTTAGTGACCTCTCCTTTCTGGGCTTCTTTATTCTTAAAGAATTTCCTTTTTCTTCCTTGAAAACCCTAGGACTCAACTGAGCTCCTTTCTTCTTAAAGAATCTTACATTCTCCGATAAATTCTAGATTCTACCAATGCAAATAGGTATAAAATTTTATTCATTTGTACTTCCCCATGCACAATGTACTAAGTCTACAGTGCTACTTGCTCATGCATCAGGAAATCGAAATTGAAAAGCCAAAAAGTATTCCTTGGTGCGTATGAATGTACATATACCAAAACTTCAAATCGTAAAAAAAAATTTATATTTGTATAAACCATTTTGCACTTAGGAACTTTTCTGTCTTCCAAAACACATCAAGAAATAATGCATTTAATAGCCATTGCAGGGTCCTAAAGCATTCCAAAATCATCTAATATTTATCGATTTGATTGTCTAACGTCTTTGTGCGTGAGTGATAAGAGTTCCTTTACTCATGTTCCCTATTTATTCCATTTTTAAGGAAATTCTTAGTTTTAAGTATGTATTGAAAACAAAGATAAATTAATTAGATATTCATATTTAATGTAAAACTTAAAATAGTATATTGTTAGTCTGCCATTTTTAGCAAACGTTATCCACATTTCTTACATTTTGGAAAAAGAAAAGAAGATGGTATCCCATGATAAAAGCAAAGAAGATGGTTCGAGTTGTAAACTGATAGCACAAAATGTAATGCAGTGGCAATGTTTTTTAGTTTCAAAACTTATTACCGTTATTGTGAACATATATGTGTAAAAGATATAAATAGTGTCAAAAATCAATTTAGCAAGTGATAGCCCACTAGCAATCATCTTTATTTGATTTAAATTCAAAAAGCTTATACACTCTTCAAATTCTCATATTTTAATGGTAAGTGAGTTAATAAATTTGATATTAGTGTGAAGGTTTCTCTATTCTTACTTCTTTTTACATGAGAAGTACATATAATCATTTATCTTTTCCTTCTATGGAAAAACAACTATAACCATAGGAATCAGATAGTAGAAATTTAAATGAATCTTACTTTTGGAAATTCACAAATATAGAAACTTGGAGTATCATAAAAATGGTTGGATTATGGCGGTAAAAGTACAAATAATTCTAACATTTCTTGTATATTTATTAGATTTTTGCTAATCGGTTATTAGTTTTCACCCATTTGAAATTACTCATGCTTGTGGTTATAGACATGTTAATAATGAGGTAATGTTTAGCAAAGGTGATACAATCTGATGTTTAAGCCCTAATAGTTGCATGATAGAAATACACCAAAGCACTTACATAGTTTGTTTTTAGTAAATTGTTCAAAGTCCTAGTAATAAAGTACATCATTAAATTTGTAGATGGACATCACGTTTGATAGAAATTCTTAAAGAGTTGTAAGAGGAAAAAGAAGAATTGATATTTATTAAACTATTTTCTCCTTTGTAATAGAGCTTTTATTTATTAATTTTCTTGATTTTCTTAATTAACAAATGCTTACAATAACTTGGCTATTTATAGCCTATATTTTTACATCAAAGAAATACCCTAGAACCATCTCCATAATTCATTAAATATTTTACATATATCATTCCTCGATTACCTTAATTAAAATGTTCCATATTTATTTTAACACATACCTTTAATATATTTGGAGTCTTTCTTTCCATGATTCTCTAAAATAGCTTTTTGTTATTTTTTAAATATCTTTCCTTTATCTTGCAATAGTTTTCCATAATTATTTTAATCGAAAATTTACACATTATATTTTATGCCTCTTCTTAATTTGCAATTTTCTGGGTGTTCTTTACTTTTCAGTGTGTTCTTTACTTTTCTGTTTTTCTTACTTGCTTCATCTGGGCTTCTATTTATTTTACATCTATTATAATAGGACTGGTGCTTTCATTTGATTTTTGGGTATTGATCCATTTTCTAGGTTAACAGGATCCATATTTGAATCACAAAAATAGGCAATGCAAATTATAAATAGGAGAATCCGTACTTCACACCATTCCTAACCTATTTTATTTTTAAAACTCTTAATCACATCAAAAGGGAAATGTGAGAAGTGGAATAGAATGTAAAATATTAAAATTGCAGCAACTAAAAAATTCTGTTATTTTAAAATACAATAATTATGATTCCAAAACATAAGAATTGACATTTCGCTTTAAGGGAATTTTGGGGCTTTTAATTTGGTTTTTCGTGAACAAAATTCCCCAAGGCGTATATCAAATCCAACCTATGCTATACAATCACTAAAAAAAGATAGATTTCCACTCATGGATAATTCTTAGCTTTCTCCTTTGGATTTGAACATGTCTACTTATCTGTTCTCTTTTAAGACCTCTTCCTTTTGAAATATACAATAATTGGATTGTGTATGAGTTAGATATAGAATTTCAGGGATTGGAGGAGAATGGAATTAGAAATTGAATATTGGTATTTAAGATCCCATACCTGAAGATCTTAAGAAATTTCTAAATCATATAGATGAAAGAGACTGAAAGAGCACCTCTTACGTTTTCAAATAATTTATGAATAAAAGCGAGGGGCTAGGATTTTATTTACAATGGTTAGAAGTCACCAGAACCATTAAATCTAATTCGGTTTAAAATAATAAAATCCGGGTCGTTCTTGTCCTGAATAACTCTAGCCGTCACAACACCCACCAGTCAACCACTCTTCCCCAAGCAAACGACCGCTAATGGTCAACTGACCCAAGGAAGGCGGTCGACCGGTAACTTTTGTTTGGCAACTTATTAATTGTTTTGTTTACCATTTTATTTAATTCCTTAATTACTTTTAACATTAGCGTTTATTTTAACGTTTCCATAACTCCATTTATAATCAACGTTAGTTTTTAAATTTTAAATTCTTAACATAATTACAAACTTAAATTTGAATTCCATTCAAATTATTTTGCATTTGAAACTTCAAAAGTCTATTACTTCCATTTTAAGCTCCGATTTCAAAATTTTACATACGAAAATTAGTTAGAAAATCATCACGAATGCAATGGTGTAACTTCCGTAGCCAAATTTCGACATTTACAAAATTCTCATTATTAGTTAATTAATTTCTTATTAACTTTTATGGGGTATTACATTCTCATCCCTTAAAAAGATTTCATCCCCAAAATCTCTAAAGGGCAAACAGTGTAACGCACACTAAATATCCATGTTATGTAACCGAGTTATTTACACAACCATCTACTCGACCGAAAAGTGCAAGGTGATTATGTATGTAGACATACTATATATGAACTTAGTCCTAGCGTGAATGCAAGGTCACGTCATATAGGCATGTATGCATACATCCTAAATACGCATAAATTTTTTACGCGAGTGCAAAAGCGACAGCAAAAAGTGTTCTAACTATTACCAAATTTCTTCTCTAATCAAAATATTCAAGGCTAGTTAAGTTGGATAAGGAGTTAAGTGGCTTAAGGAAGCTTGGAAGTATATGCAAGTTCAAATTTTGGTCCAAGTCCAAAGATCAATCATATACATGTCCATTGTCCATGCCCAAGTACAAATATGAGTCATACGCATGTCAAAAGTTCAATAATGGTCAAATGTTCTTATTTGATAAAAGTATGCTATGCAAAGTTAATTGTTCAGGCCCTTATATCAAAAGTCCAAAAATTATAATTGGCCATTAATCCCCAATTCAATTTAGGATTTATATAATTGAGAAATGGGAAAGAAAGAACCGTCCCCCTAGTGTGTATGGGGTCTATATATATATATATATATATATATATATATATATATATATATATATATATATATATATATGGGGTCAACCATGCAGGATGGTTGACACGTATCCTAGCATTGAATCGGAGGATTCCGATAGCGCCATCTTAATGAAATTCCAACATCCTTTTTGGTGACTCGACGTCACTTGCTTTTCTGGGTTCAGCAATCCAATCTCCCTTTTGTAGCTTCTTAATGGCTTTCATGATGGTAGATACTCAGTAGTTATTATTGTGGTAGTAGTTCGATGATGGTTGATGTATTATAGGCTCGTTATCCCTTAGAAGCTCGATATCCCCTGCTTGTGACTAGATGCAGAATCCTTCCTTTATTACATGTTCGACAACACTCCATATCGTAGAAGCTCGATATCTTTGCCTTGGCCTTTGTCGATCTTGCTATTTTGGACTTGGTAGCTTTCGTATTATAGAAGCTCAATATCTACAAGCACTTATTGACTCGGCATCTTCATCGCCTTGCAGGTTCGATACCTTGATCCATTGTTAAGGTTTAACATCATCTTTTGCTTGTTATACGCATGACAACCCCTATGGTTGTTGAGGCTCGACACTACCTCCTTTCTGTGTTCAAGTTCGATATCCCTTATACATTCCATTTATTTGAAGTTCGATATCCTTAGAGGTTCAGTACCTTCTCTATTCCTATAAACTACTTGAGCATTAAACACCCTTTTATTGAATAGGTTCGACGTCTTCTTATTATTGCTTGAAGCTCACTATCCTTTATTAAATCATTGAGTGCTTAATGACTTGGCTTTCTTCCGATCGACACCCATTATCGCTTCCGAACTCGGCATGTTTTCTTTTAGAAGCTCGATATGAATTTTTGTATTAACATTTACTCCCTCCCCTTGTGTAGAGATAGCAAATCATACTTTTGTATAATCTCACTTTTCAAGTTACCACCTATTGGTATTCCGTTTCAATCTCGTTCATCCATTCGAATGGGAATCAACGATTCTTGTCATTCCACTCCCCTTCTATAGATGCTTATCCTCTCTTCTATAAAAGGTTTACCTATAAGCTCAAAACTTAAATTGAAAATATTGTTCATTTTAATCTTTCAATTTCAATAAGAAGCTTCTAATTCCTACGTAACATAAGGTGTGATTCTTATTTCTGATCGATTTATATAGAGAAAAAGAAAGGTTTTTGATTTTCTAAAATTAGAGTTTTAGCAATCGAGCATTTGTGAGCCATTTAGAGTTTGATTAGTGATTGAACCAAACACTTTTCACAATTTAGGAACATGGTGCTTGGATTTGAACGCCATTTATGACACATACCCTTAACGATTAATAAAAACTTGATATTTCATTAATTTTGATGGTTATCATAAATTTGATAACTTTCTAAAAACTTGATACTCAAATGGGGTTACATTAGCTATTAAAGACCTGATATCTGCTTAGAAACTCGATAGCCTATTGAAAGTTTGTTAACTAGTTATGAATTCAACAATCAACCTAGTGATTCGACGACTGGTTAGAAACTCAATCACTTACTGGGGACTCATTTACTAGCTATAGGTTCACCAATTAACCATAAATTGAACAATTACTTAGAGACTTGACAACTGGTTGGAGACTCGATATCTAGTTATGAGTTTGATAATTGCTTAAAGAATGTTGATTAGTTACAAAATAGATAACCCTTCTAAAGAATTGTTAATCATTTACAAGTTTGATAACTACTTGAATGGTTGTCTTCTAGTTTCAAATTCGATATCTTTTATAAATTTGGTATCTTGTTATGAATTTGGCAATTAACTATAGCACCTTCAACTAGTTATGAATTTATCAACTAATGATGTATTTGACACCATGCTATGAACTTGATAACTAGTTATGAGTTTGACACCTTATTATAAACTTAGTAACTAATTAATGAATCTTTAACTAATTGTGAGCTCATCAACTTTTATGAGCATGATATCTTGTTTTGGACTTAATAGCTAGTTATAAGTTCGACGCTATGTTATATATTTATATATACCAAAACTTAAAGAATTAAATTTCCTTTTTTACATCTTCTTAAGTATTTTAAACTTTTATAAAAATATATGATACTTCCCTGATTTCTGCATGATATTGCTTGACAGAAAAATGGCTGGCAAGAAAGCCGATAAAGGATCTAAATCCACTCCTACTTTAGAAAAAGGAGATTATAGGCATGCTTGATCCTTTACAACTACCCAGGATGAAGTCAACACTATTCTTTAACAATTTAGGATTATCAAAGTAGAGGCCAAAGTGGCAGGCCCATTCGTAAGAAGAGAAAATCCTTCGAAAGGTTTCTTTGCTTTTACCTCGATCCATATTTTTCATTCGGGCTACCTACCCCTTTCAGCCTTCTTCATTCAATTCTTGGGTCATCTAGGCAATTATCCAGATATAATTGTTGTCCAACTCCTATACTTATCTTAGGTGTCTTGAGATTCTTGCTAAAGAGGCCGAGCTCCCCACTCTTGATGCTGAAAATCTTCATTCGTTGGTAATTCTTGTGGGAAACAAATGACGAGTATCATATATCATCTTCTTCATCAAAAGTGCCTGATCATCAACTTGATCAACAAAGTTAAGGACTAGAAAAATTAGTTCTTATATGTTAGGAGTCATACCCCGGAATCAATGGATATTTTTCTATTCCCAGTTAGACTTGCTGCCTTCTCTTTAATGTTCATACTATATTTCGCCGCTTTCTTATATTATAATTATTCTTTTTCAGAACCAGCTCCTAGAGGGACGAAGTTTTATGTTGCCAGTACAATCAGTGCTTTGAACCTGGCTTCAAAAAATATGGGAGACAAGCTTAAGCTTTTGATTGAAGCCAACATCCAAAAATATTCCTTGATCCTAGAAAGTCGCAAAGTGCTCAAGGATCCCTCGATGATCAAGAAAAATGCTTACAGCAAATAAGCTTTGGTTGTTGGTAACATGATGCTTTTTCTCCTAAGTCCCTTATTCTATGTAATTCCTCTGCCAATCTCTTAATCTTTTACTATGTTTTTTATGAAGTTTCTTATATCATCATCTTATGATTCTTTCCTTGACTTAGGTTCGATTCTTATCATGTCAGCTGCTAAGCCTAAGAAAGTGAAAACTTTTACCTCCTCTTCAGTTGCTACTACCAAAGCTGCCCTCATTACGGATTCTATCACCGATGCTCTTGAGGCTTTTGAGAGTCACAAGAGAAAGATGGATTCTAGCAATCTGTCTAATATTCCAATTCCTCCCCTAGCTAAAAAGGCCAAACTTGGAGAGAATCAAAACTCTTCCTGACATTGCTGAGGATCTGAATGCTACTACGACCACCATTAATCAAGACTCTAGTTTTATTGATTTAAGTTTATCGGACCAGGATCCTTAGGATAAAATTGAAGTTGCTCGCACCTCGAGTCATGCTATTGACATTATAATTCCTTTATCTACAATTGTCATGCTACATTTGTATCGGGAGTTATGCCTGACTCCTCCTTCCCCTGAATCTCTTCCTTCCAAATCTGCGGCTCAACTTATCCCTTCAAGTTTCGATGACTTTGTTTGTTCAGTCATCCAGTCCCCATATGTGGTCTCTCTAATGCCACTACGGTCTTCCACTTTCTCTAGGGATAATCTCCATATTTTCTTTCAACGGCTTCTTGCAGTACATGTATTATTACATGTCTGACTAGCACAAACTTTTGGCTTCATGAATCTTTATTTATCATATATTTTATATATCTTAGGTGGCCGAGTAGATGTTTTTCTTCTACAAGCTTTATATGAGTCTGTTGATCAAATTCCAAATTTTAGTGAGTAGATTTCATCGTTGATAAAGAGAGTTAAGTTCTTTGAGGGCCAAATCTTTGAAGTTGTTGCAAAGAGAGACGAGGTTACAACTAAAAAGAATAAACTTGTCTCCAACTTAGATGAAGGAGAATGAGGCAATCAGTTGAGGAGAGGATGAAATTTATAGAAAAGGAACTTGAATGGGCCAAAGAGAAAAATACTCAAATGGTTGCACAAGCTTCCACATTGAAGGATAGTCTGGAAGGTAAGGAGGCTTCTCTTGTCTATACAAATAACATTGTTAAAGAAGCCAAAAAGAAGTCGCGTTTTTCATAGAACAAGCCTTCCCCATGATAAGAGAGAAGTGTTATGAGAAGGCCATCTTCATCACATATAATGATAATATAGATAACTATCCAGAGTTGGACTTCCCTTCGCTACCAATATTGAAAGACGAGTTCAAGAGGAAGTTCGACCTTAAACTGGGTAGAGCTTATAGGTCTTTGCAAGATGAATTTCTAGAAGAGGAAGCCTTAAATTTGGCAATGATGATGAAGATGGTGATGTCGATAATAATTTTAGGAAGGATGGTGATGGTTGCAAAGATCCCGAGGGTCCAACAAGTGGCGGTAACGGGTCAAGTGGTCATAATTTGGGCTCATCTTCCATGATGTTGACTTCTCTGATCTTCCTAAACTTCTAGATTCTTAAAACTCTCCTTAAGAGGATACTGTGCTAAAGGACATTCATGACCTCGACCATCGCAGCAAAGAGTCAAGTAAAGTGGAAGTTCGAGCTTCCACCTCACAGGCTCCTGTGGTATAGGTATAAAGTTTACTATCTTTAAGTGCTTACAATTATTTGTTAACGTTAGTTAATAAATCTACTTATTTAGTTAAGGAATAGAAACAAATATCACATTGAAATTTTACATGAGGAGAGCGAGAAGAACGTGCTGCAATTAAATATAGAAATCAAGAAAATGACTGAAGACCATAACAGTCTATCTGAAAAATATACGAGCCTTCTCGCTTATACCAAACGATTAAAAGATTTCAAAGTGAAACAAGAGGCAACGCTTTTAAAAATATCCTACATTCATCGAGAAAGAGTTTTAATGGAGAATGTGGATTTAACCATACTCTTTTGGATGGTTATTTAAGATAGGGGCATTTTAGTGGAATTCCTCTATAAGATCTATTCTAGGCATCTTTTTGTTGACTTTTCATTCTTAGGGAAAGAGAGTGGAGATTTTTCCTAGACATTTTCATTGTAGGTACTTGGATGATCATGGGACCGATCCTTATCCTGAGGAATGCTAGAACCTTCCTAAGATCACAACCGTCCCCTTCCCCCTAAAACCCTTCCCCCTAAGAAAGTCAAGTTCAAAAAAGAGAGAGTCATTTCTGAGATTAACAAACAGTCCATATTGTTTAAACCTAAAGCGGTCTTGTGGTTGTATTATGTAATGCCTATAATTTTTATAAATTTCAGCGCTTCTATTTTTGTGTTTTAATATGTGTTTCTTAAAATGCATAGGTTAAGGAACCATTGGACACTCCTATTTCAAAAATACTCCTAAGTAAATTTTTCAAGCTAAAGAGGGATTTTAAGGAGAAAACGCTAACCCTTAAATCCTCTCGACTAGCAAAATACTGCTTTCTTAGGGATCTTAAAGAAGTTTACACACAACTTCCATACTTTTTTTTAATTTCATAGGTGATGAAAAAGATAGTTTACTTAAGACAATCCGGTCTAATTATGCTAAACTGTTATGTGGTGATTCTAACCCCTCTGTCGGAAGATAAGATCATCATCAGTTTCCCCAGTAATTACTCCTCCTAGGTTTAACGCCTCCTTTGATTATACCTTCCCTATGTCCATGGTTTCACTCAAAAAGGCCCAAACTGCTGGTCATAAACTAAAAAAATTGAGAGCTCCTGATTAGATTCCCTTATAGATTATTTACTTGAAATAATTGTAGCCTTCGCCTCAAAAATTGACTATTCTTTCTTAGGTACAGAAATTTTAAGAGGATGGGCAAAGCAATAAAGGTAAAATATAGATGTTATCAACATTTCTTTTTATACGGGTATGCCAATCATTTCAAAAATATTAAAGGCCTTCCTCTTTTGCTTAGAGATGCCCTTGCTTCAGGTGAAAATCATCTATGCCTTCTCGAGGTTGAGGGGAATGGGAAAGAAAAAGCATACCAACATTATCCGCTCCCTTAACCTCCTCCTTTGGAAGATTAGGGTAATTTTTCTTGATCTTTGTAATTTTTATATGTAAATTATGTATTTAACTTTGTACCTAAATAGTTGATATTTCGAATAAACCTTGTATTTTCTTTCTTATCATGGTCTTGCATTTAAACTTGTTAAGCTTGTTTGAGATTTGTGACTTTCTTAATTTGATTCCATATGAACTGTGGTCTTTGATAGATTTATTTGCTCTTTTCTTCTTCGAAGAGTACTTTCAGATAGGACTTGATTTGAGAGTTGCTTATAGTTATTTGCCACCCACCTTGCATAAAAGAAGCTTTTAAGTATCTTTTCACATTTTTGTTCTCACTTTTATGTAATCTTCTTTTTTTCTAAAAAAACATAAGGTAAATAATCATGACTTCCATAATTTTGAGAAATGATTTCTCTCTCAAATCAATTATTTTATTTTGTAAACACCAAAAAAAAAATTAAAAGCTTTCTTATTGATCTTTAAAACTCTGAAAATTTGGTTTTGAAATTCATTTTTTGGATCACTTTGCTTTCTTTCTTTTACAGAAGTAGCATTTTACATTGAGTTCAATTAATAAGACCTGAAATTCGCTCGATAAGAAGACCATGAATCTGTATGGTAAGATTCATATTCCAACTAATAGGAGACTAGAAATTCGATCAAAAATGGAGATTCCCATTATTCGTAGAATATTTCTAACAAGGAGATTCAGAATTTCTTAAATGTTGATTTGATGTTGGGATCCTTGGTTCCGAGTAATAAATAGTTCTTGACCATTCCTTCGAAGACTATTGTACTTTTAGCTTGAGTTAGATTGGTCTTTTAATTGCACACTTTCTCTTAGAAAATTACTTTGATCCATTCTCATGATGAAATTACACTTACTTGATTGATCTCTCTTGCCCTTATTACCTTATAAGTAATGGTTTAGCTTTGAATTCTTTTGCCCCTTATTACATTATAGGTAATGATTTAGGCTGGTCAAGTGCGTTTGGGTGTCCATCTTAGGCAGAACCAAAGTCTTACCCATCCTCCCTCTAGGAGGTACTTCGGTCAGGCCTTATATGCAGAACCGAAGACTGATTGGTGCTTTGGCCAGACTATCTTAGGTGGGACCAAAGGCTTACTTCACCCTCCCTTTAGGAGGCGCTTCGGCCAGGCTATGTAGGTAGGACTGAAAGCTTGCAGTGCTCTGGCCAGGCCTTATAGGTGAGACCGGAGACTTACTCTAACCTCCCTCTAGGAGGTGCTTTGACCAAGACCTTATGGCGGGATCAAAGGATTTTCCTTTATTTTATAAGTCCTTTTCATGAGGCATTTCAGAAGCATTCCCCTTTATTAAGCACTTATTCTTGGTTGATACATCGATCTTTTGCTTAAATCTTGTTACTAAACACTTGGAGCTCCCCTTTTCCCAAGAAATTCTCAATCGTCCCTTTAAGGGCTCGGCACTAATTGGTTTCATGTTCATTTGTTCCATGGTATTGGCAATAAGCTCCCCCGAGATTACTTTCATTTCCTTGTTGCTTCTTCTTTGAAGGCCAATAGTCCAACCTCTTTTTAGTTAGGATAAAGATGTTTTCATAGGAGGTGCAAAGGGAATGAGCTCTAATAGATCGGAAATTCCTAGGGGATTATGTCCTTGGTCCCCGTTTGGCTTTCTTGTAACATTAGATAGGCTCATCAATTCTAACCGCAAGTTTTCTGTTTAAAAATGCTTGAGTTTTGATTGGTGTGGGAGAGTGATCGATTACTCCGTTTCACTTTTGGGCAAACTAATCGAAGTCCTTCATTATTTCATTTTCGAAGATTATTCCTTTAGCTTGGAGCTATATAGTTTTTCTCATTTTTGAGAATGGATCATTAATTTTCTTGTTTTCTTTTCTCAGAGTAGGATAATAGGTGAAGATCGAGGTAGATCACATATGGAATAGATTTATGCTCCAGTTATCGGGTCATGAGGAATCACTTGTCTCTGTTCTACCAAAGTCATCAATGCCAAGTTTCTTAATACTTGTTCCTTATGGAATTGGATATTATGGGTTTCTTGATAAGTGGACTGGGGAAAGTAAGTCTCGGAGGATCCTTGTTCGGTGGTAGTATTATGCGGTTTAATAGGTTATGCAGGATATGATAAGTCCCCAGTAGGGATATGCTGGATAGGGAAAGTCGAAGTCCTCTAAAGGGATATGTAAGATATGGAAAGTCCCTAAAGTCCTCTATAGGGATATGCGGCTAGGAGGTTCGGGTCTTCCTTCTAGCACCAAACTGTTAGTAAATTTATTCTCCAACCAAAATATGTAGGCAAGTAAAGGTTGGTTTTGAATAAGGTCTTAAATGGCCTTATGCAAGCTTGGAAGTATATGCAAGTTCAAGTTTTGGTCCAAGTCCAAAGATCAATCATATACATGTCCATTTTCCAAGCCCATGTACAAATATGAGTCATATGCATGTCAAGAGTTCAATCATAGTCAAATGTTCTTATTTGATAGAAGTATGCTATGCAAAGTTAATTGTTCAAGCTCTTATATGCAAAAGTCCCAAAATTACAATCAGTTGTAGAATCCCCAAATCAATTTAGGCTACACAATCTTTTAAACTTGAGAAATAGAAAAGAAAGAATTGACCCCCTCTTGGTGTTGATGGAGGTCTATTTATAGTGGTGTCAACCATGCAGGATAGTCGGCACATGTCTTAGCATTGAATCAGAGGGTTCTGATAGCATCATCTTAATGAAATTTCAGCATCCTTTGTGGTGACTCAACATCACTTGCTTTTTTAGGTTCACCAATTCAATCTTCTCTTGGTAGCTTCTCGATAGCTTTTGTAACATCCCTCATTTTGAGGCTGGAGACTAAGCGCTATAAATGCTACAGTCAACTATAGTATTGATTTCTGGTGACAAAATGAGGTAATGTTAATTGTATCAATAACATCAAATCACAAGAATATGAAATCATTTTAAACACAATTTCAAAGCAAAATTTTCTCATTATATTTCAAAGAAGATATTTCATATTCATTACATAATCTCAAAACGTTACCCAGGTTCAGATAAAATATAATTATTACAAAATACTCCAAGAGCAACATAGGAAGATGCCCCCTTGGTTGATCAAAGTTACTAGTAGGTAGCTATAACATGTGTCTTTGCATACACTTCAATAAAATAACTTCAACACAACAGATGAATAATATATATAGACTACTATATAGCTATCTTTGCCTCCTACATATCACCGGAAGCTTTATTCGCTAAAATCTACTTAAACTGAAAAGCCCTTACTCCTGACCTACTCAAACAAAATTGACTAGAGAGTTTAAGTGGAAAACATAAACTTCAAGTTAGACAAAAAGCCTGGTGTTAATAACAATAGGCCATCTCGGTTTATAGATATTCGGTGAAACCACGCAGCGGAACGGAATGGGTTTTCCCCTCACTAATATCCCTTTTAAAATATATCTTTTGTAAATCAAATTCCTACAACCAGACTGTTAAAATAGACAATATAAACAATAATATGCATGCATGGTACATGGGTAATTATGATTATCTGTCAAATCAGTGGACTATCTATCCTAATGTCTAATTTTCATAAGGTAACTACCAACATACATGGCTAACACGAGCCTACCATATATACCAAATTTCCTAACTGACTGTTAAAAGAAAATTGGATGGTATGTCCAAATACACTTATCCTAGTGTTTACCCGACTATTTGTCAATCTTATAGGTTTGCTAGGCTTACTATGAACCTAAAGGTTTTGCAAGCCAACCTTTAACCCATCTTACCTTTATGTATTCCTTTTTATGCGTAAACCTACTTTAGTCTTACCATTGACAAAGCCCGACATACTTGAATTTTTGACTTATATCAGCCAGGGGCTAACAACCGAAGTATAGTGTGCTACCCTACACCAGTCCCATCTAGTTTTCTAATCTCTACATCAATTTATCTTATTACAATATATCCAAAATTGATAAGAACAATAATCTTGTTAGTAAAATCCTATGCTAAATACCCTTTTTATTTCCTTGAAATATAATTTCTTTATAAATGATTTAACCCTAGAAATCATAATTAATACAAGGAAAATTTTAACCTTTTACTTTATCCAAAATATTTATGCCACGATATATGCTTTTATAAAATTATATTGATGAATGTTGAAATCACTTGGAAGTTATCTCACTTCGGAATCATATGCTATAGAGCCAAAACAATATAAATGCTTTATAGTGATAAAATGAGGCAAAGATATAGTTGATAGGGGTCCTCGCCCCTCAAAACATATTAAAATCTTTTATTAGTAAAATATAAGGGTATTATCAATGTTAACCACTTTGTATAGGATACTATAAAATACTAAAAGATACTCAACAATATTGGTGAATCTCAAAATCGATGTCTTAAGGAAAATAAACGTCATCATTCAGGCCAAAGTGATAATAGGCGGTAATTTAGCTTTCTTCGAAAAAAAGCTACGAAGATTAAGGTTCATAATCTATGAATTCGAAGTGATAAAACACGGCCATTGCCTTTCAAAGTCATTATCAAAACATGTGGCATCGTAATTGTCACTATAAGTTACTCTGAAAGCAATATGGTCGACAATGCCTTAGAAACAAGCGGTGACACAGTGTTGGGGAAAAACAAGTAGCATGCTCACTCTGAAGTTCATGACGTCGACCTTAATACTTGACTTCGCACTTTGACTCAAACTGATCCATTCCACACCAACTACAGTTGGTGCCATATGTATGCACTGGATTGACATCGAAGGTCAAAGGCATGGAACGATGAGAGGCGGCATCATTAGCTTTGGCCTTGCGATGTCGTAAATAACATGAAAACTGCTATTTTGCTATTAAAATTAATTTCTTTTCACCAACTTTTTTTATTTGTTAAAATCCAATTAGATAACAACTTTATTTATCAAAATATTAATCAGAAAACTGATCTAAAGTAGGTTTATCATTTCCAAAACATTTGCAAACCTTTAATCTTATATTAGTACCTTAATATAATAATTAAACCTTCTAGCTTAATAATTTTATAACCTATCATAAACACATGGGAAAATCCCCAAAAATTATAATAAATCAAATTTATTATATTATTTAATATATAAAAATTTCAGGACCAAAAACAATATTTAATTGTTCTTAATAATTAAAACCCAAAATAATCCATTTTCTCCATTTAAAAAATCATAATAAATTCGCACTTTCTTGGAAAATTATGAAATTTAAAACCCACTTCTAAAATAATGTTTCCAACATCATATCAAATTTCAAGTTATTTGGGTATCGTATAATAGGTTTTGTAACTTAAACATATCAATAAATTCCATAATAAATCATATAAGTTCAGCAAATACCATATATTCATTCAATCATTTAAAACATGGTATAATAACATCAAAAGTTTTTGGTTTTCACTTAAAATTGAAAATAACAATTAAAACTTGAGATGCATAACTATTATTTACCTTGAATGATATAAGAAGGTTGAGATTTGTATTTGATTTGATTCTCTTAAGCTTTAATCTTGCTTTCCTAACTTTTCTTCTCTTGAATCACCTTGGTGATGGTCGGCCTTTGCTTGCTCTATTTTTATTTTTATATGAATGAAGTTTGGGAGGAAATGAGAATGAGAGGTTATGTATTAAGGGAATATGTTCTTCCCTATATTTCCCTCCTCGTATCCTCTTTCTTATTAATGTTCTAATTAATTCCATTAGTTCATTAATTAAGGCTCGACCCATTATATTTAACAAATCTCAATCTCCTTATCATTCTACATTATTTTATTTATTTATCCAATTAAATATCCTAAATAATGTCAATCAAAATTAGGTTTGTTACAGATTCCCGTCCTTAAAGAATTTCATCCTCGAAATTACAATAAGGTACACATATCAAATATGTAAGCATATATGTAAAACATATGATCAAACAAGTCAAGATAAGTATCTCTAATATTGTCCACTATCTCCCAAGTACGGTCTATTTTGTCATCACGACATTGGACTTTTACTAATCTTATTGTCTTATTCCTTCACGCTTCTCATCTCTCGCTACAACTCAAACTGGTTGTCTCACAAAAGTTAGATCTGGTTCTCCTACTAAATTTTTCAATGCAGTGGAGTTATAATAGTCCTTGGATCTCGAATGCACTACCTCGGATGAGAAACATGAAAAACATTATGGACTTCTGCCAAGCTACTCGGTAACTCTATCCTGTAAGCAAGTTTCTCGATCCTTTCGGTGATAGGAATGGTCCAACGAATCTGGTGCCAATTTCTTTAACTTCCTGAATCTCACCACTCCTTTCACCTGTGACACTTTGACGAAAACATGATCTCCAACTGAGAATTCTAAGTCTTTCCATCTCTTATCTGCATAACTTTTCTATCTAGACTAAGCTTCCTTCATTCTAGCTCGAACCAACTCAATCTTTTCTACGGCGTCACTTACCCTATCTAGACCAAGATCTAATCTATCTCTGGTCTTCAACTAACATATTGGAGATTTACATGGTCTTCCATACAATCTTCAAAAGTGACATCTCTATACTAATCTAATAACTATTGTAATACAAGAATTCAACTAAGTGTAGATGGTTTTTCCACGATCCTTCTATACCTTGTACAAAAGCTCTTAACAAATCATCAAGTACCTTATTGACTCTCTCTGTCTGCCCATCCGTCTATGGGTGATAAATGGTACTCAGCTTAATCTTCGTACCTAATACCTCCTATAGACTCTTTCAGAATTCACCAGTGAACGAGGCATCTCTATCATTGCTATACGATTAGGAACTCCATGTAGTCTAACTATATTCTTTATGAATAACTTAGCTAAATAATTGTCTTCCTCATCAACTTAATGGGAATAAAGTGTGCACGTTTGGTCAGTTTATCTACTATGACCAAGCTACTTTCATTTTCCCTATTCGACCTTAGCAAATCATCTATGAAATCCATAGAAATAGAATTCCATTTCCATACAGGTATGTCTAAAAGTTAAAGCAATCCACTAGGCTTTTGATGTTCGGCTTTTACTTCCTAGCGATTCAGACATTGTTTTACTCATAAGCCTACATCCCTTTTCATACCCTCCTAGAACAAATTCCTTTCAGATCCTGATACATCTTAGTCACTCCAAGATGAATAGTAAACTTCAATCGATGGCACTCCCTAAGGACTTCTTTCCTTAGGTCTCTAACATTTGGAACACACAGTCGTCACTTCTTTCATAACCATCCATTTGGATCAAGATAAAAATCCTTCAAATAATAAATCTTGGTTCCACCTTCCAATATTCTAATTCTTTCAGCTATCAATGGATCATCTCATTGCTTTGAAGCAATTATGTCGATCAATACTGGTCAAACTTCTAAACAAGATAACTTTATTGTACTCTGACTAGAATTGGTAGTCAATCTTAACCACACACTTCAAGGAATCAATGCTTCCAAATCTTTCCACTTAGTCAACATAGCTAGCAACACATTCTAATGTTTCCTACTAAGTGCATCAGCAACTTTATTTCCTTTCCTTGACGTGTACTCAATTCCAAAATCATAGGCAGCTAAAACTCCAACCATCACTGTCATCTCATATTCAATGCCTTTTGAGAGAATAAGTATCCTAACAACTTATGATCCATATACAAATCGAAATGTTCTCCTAGAACATAGTGTCTCCACACCTTCAAAGCAAATATTACGGCAACCAACTCTATATCATGAGTTAGATATTTAACTTTGTGCAGTCTAAGCTGTCATGAAGCATATGTTGTCACTTTACCCCTCTACATTAACACAGCTCCTAATCCAGTTTCACATGCATAGGTATACACCACCAAATCTTGGTATCCATCTGGAACAACTAATACGGACGCGTTGGTTAATAAATGTTTCAGCTTCTGGAATGTCTCCTCACATTTATTGGTCCAAACATACTTCACGTCCTTCCTTGTTAGCTTAGCCATCGATGCTGCTATACAAGAGGAATCCTTAAAAAATCTCCAGTAATAGCAAGCTAATTCAAAAAAACTCTTTATCTCAGTCACTGTCTCGGGTCTCTACCAACTATTAACAGCTTCGATCTTGGTTAGATCGACTTGCGACCCTTTTTTTGAGAATACATGACCAAGGAATACAACCTCCTTCTTCCAAAAATGACACTTCGAAAACTTCGCTTTAATTATGCTGCCATAGTGTCTTGAGGACTACCCTAAGATGAAATTCACGATCTCTTCCATCCTTGGAATATATCAACATGTCATCTATTAATACCAACACGAATCTATTTAAATCCTCTCGGACGAATCGGTTCATTAAATCTACGAAGAAAGAAGGAACATTAATTAATCTGAATGGCACTATTAACCACTCGTAGAACCATATCTTATTCTAAACACGATCAGTGGATTGTTGTCTTTTGCCACTCTTAATTGATGGAACCCTATCACCAAATCTAACTGAGAAAATACTTTGGCTCCACTCAACTGATCAAATAAATTGTTGACTCTTGGCAAAGGATATCGGTTGTTCATCATTTTTTTATTCAACTTGCGATAATTGATACATATCCTTAATGACTCATCCGATTTCTTCACAAATATCACGACCACTCCCCAAAGCGAACTGCTTGGTCTAATAAAACTTTTTTCTTCAAAGTCCAGTAGCTGCAACTTTAACTCCTTCATCTTGGTAGGTATCATTCTGCTAGGCGTTCTGCTTACGGGTTCAGCTCCAGGTACGAAGAAACTCAGTAGCTTCTTTCGGTGGTAGTCCTGTAACAGGATCAAAAATATCTGCAAACTCTCTAACAACGAACACCTGATTCAACTAACCTTCCTCCTACATCACACCCAACATAGCACAAACATCCAAACCTGGATTCTCTAATGAGTATATAATTCGGTCACTTCTATTAGGTGTCTTAGTGATATTTTCCTATCGTGTCAAAATATCCTGTCATCATACTTACTTAACCAGTTCATACCTAAAATAATCCCAAAGCCTACGTAATCAAACACATGCAAACTGCAGGCAGATATATGACCTAATAATACAAACTCTAAATGGTCACATCTCATCTCCAAAGTTGCATAACCTCCTATTGGATTCGCAACCCTTAAGGAAGTAAGGTATGAGGGTTCTAGGTTAAGCTTATTCACCAAACAACAAGATATAACAGAATTTGATGCATTAGTATCAAATGGTATCTAATTGGTAAGCCATGAATCAAAAGCATACCTCCCATCATAACCTTTCCTTTCTCCTCGGATGTTGGTCTCGAGTTACCTAGTTCCAAAGCAAATAGTTTTTCTTTTTCTTCCTTGGCCACTTCCTGGTATTTGCTCTTGTAATGTCCCAATTGGTCGTAGTTAAAGCACTTAATGTTCTTCTCTCAAATGACTTCATTTCCCTTACTACTTCGGCACTCATGAGAATAATGTCCCTTCTTTTCACACATGTAACACACAACCTTAGACTTCCCTTTCTTGGCAGCTACACCCTTCTGAGCTCCTTTTTTATGAAACAACTTCCTCTTCTGGTATTACCTACTCTAAGCTTCTGTTAGTTTGTTATTACTAAACAAAGCAAGCATCTCTTCATTTCTCAAAGCAATTTCCATGACTATATCACATGCATCTCTAGGATATGGTAAAGTTTCCCTAACAAGCTCAAGTCTCAGTCTATGGATGAACTTCTCGTTCCTTTTGATCACTGTAACCATGGTAGCATACCTATATCAGAATAGCTCATAAAATCTGGTTTCGTACTCAACACCATCATATCACCTTGCAACAACTCAGCAAATTTCCTTAATAGAGTTGACTTAGCGATCTTGGACATAAACCTCTCTTCAGACCTCCTCTTGAATTTAGCCCAAGTCAAAGTTTCCTCTACTACTCCAATAATCACACTATTCCACCAATACAACGCAGCTTCTTGCGGTTGCTTGGATGACAATCTCTTCTTTTGTTCATCATTAAAACCAAGATTAGTGAAAATCCTTTCACAATGAAGCAACCAATTCTCCACTTCAATTGCATCCTCTATTCTAAAGAATAGTTTCCCTCCCAGTCTTGCATAATCTCCACTCAAAATAGCATAGTTGTTGACAACGGGAAATCCTTGCTTAGCTACTTCAGCTAATCTAGCAGCAGCTCTAGTTGCATCATGTTGATAAAGAATTGATACATGGCTCTCATATCAACTGGTGGTACTCGTGCACCCACATTTGTAGCTGTTTTTTGACCCGGATTCCTTTTAGAATTGGGCATGACATTTCCATTAGTAGTAATGCTTCCTCCATCGAGATTGACTCTTTTGTTTCCTGCCTCCATATCTTACTTTCTTAAATCTGCATTCGAACCTTAATAAATACGGAAGAACTATCCAAGAGAGAGGGAGAACAAAGATAAAGCATATACTTATATATAGCAAACACAAGTATGTTGTTATAGCGTTGTCCCATACCCCAACCTTATTCTTCGATTCATTTGGATTGTGTTTTCAAAACTCTTTTATGGTGACAAAACACGTAATGTCAATTACACCAATAACATCAAAGCATAAGAATATGAAATAATTTTAAACAATATTTTAAAACAAAATTTTCTCATTATAACTGAATGATGATATTTCATATTCATTACATAATCCCAAATGTTGATCAGGTTTAGATAAAATATAATTATTACAAAATACTGCAAGAGTGACATATGACGTGTTAGGAACTGAGTTGATGATGTTTTGATGACAGCAACCTTATATAGTTATTATACTTTACTTTATAAAATATATACTAACATTTTCATATAGATATATATATATATATATATATATATGTATGTATATAGGAAGTATATGCAGGTATAATCGAAGACTGATCAGTATAAAGAATCAAGCATCAAGATGAAGATTAGAGATTCAAGATTCAAGACTCTAGAGAATCAAGATTTCAAGATCTCAAGATTAGTGTCTAGTATTTTGTTAAAACTTCATAATAGCACTCTCATCTTTCTTCCAATTTTCTTTTGGGATGGAACCCAATTTCTATCGAAACCAGTGGCTTACAAACCCACGACAAGTAGCTTACAAACCTATGAAAAGTGGCTTACAAACCCACGAAAATCAAAATCATTTAAACTACTTTGTACAAGTTCTCGAGTCCTATGGAGGAGCTCTGTAGGAAGGTTCTTGCAATTTCAGTTTGAATAGATTTTTCAAAATGTTTTTAAATCTGTTTTTCAAAATGTTTTAGCTTTCAAAATCATGTTTTCAAAAATGTTTTCAAACTTTGTTTTAGCCTTAAAATATTCCTCCATTCTGATTTTTAAAAACTTCTATTTTTAAAACATCAAAACTTATTCTGATTTTAAATATTACTTATATAATTGACGCTCTATATCAATTTTATATATATATATATATATATATATTTAAAATAATGTTTTATATTCATTCTCTGTCTCAAAATATTGTTTAAACACTTTATTTTGCTTCAGAGAAGTTTCAACTTATTTTAAATTCAAATGCTTTTACAAAACAACATCTCTACAATTTTGAACTGAGGGATGTCGACATATGGGGATACCCCATGTCGACATAGTGACAGTTGGATTCAAAATTCAAATTTAAAAAGAAGTGTCCATTCGTTCAAAAACCTTTCGCCAATGGTTATGGCTGTTGAGCATCTATATAAAGGCTTCCAAAATGAATTTTTTAACTAACTACTTTCTTCTCCACCATTCCATATCCATAAAACTTCATATTTTCAAGATCGTGCCATCATTCTGCCAAATTCTCAATAGGAAATCATTTAGATACTCTCTCTATTTGATTCTCCATCATTCTACTAAAGATCAAAGTGCTATTCAGAGTTATAGGATCAATTTTTATTCAAAAAGTCCATAGAGTCTATCCATTCAAAAGGATTGTTATTAGAAAGTATTAGGGTGATCTTGTGTCCCGTAAATCAAGAGAGTTTACCCCAGACTCGGAGATAGGAGGGTTCCTCAAGGCCTTAGAAATTGAGGGTTATAATTTGGATATTGGCTTATAAAAATCTATACAAGGATATTGCCTTGGTGCAGGACTGGATGTAGGAGGATTCCGAACCAGCATAAAATCCGGTGTGTTCTTTCCTTTTACTTGCTTTACCTTACTATTTGCATTTGTTATATGTTCTGTGATCACTCTGTGTTAGAATTCTGTTTAGATTTGTGTTGAAAGTTTTAATTTAGTCATATAGTTCATATATTCTTTAAAACACTATTCACCCCCCCTCTAGTGTTATTTCTTCCTTAAGATCCTTAATCCGCATCCCCAACAATTGATATTAGAGCATTGGTTTTCATTGTTTTCATAATCTGAAACTTGAAAAATATAAAAATGGCATTTTTGGAAAATTGTGTTAAAACTGTTTTGAATATATGCATTTCATCAAAGTTTCATAAGTCTGCATATAGCTATTTTGAAAAATCAAGTTATCTACTGAATTGGTGTGTTATGCAGGAACAGACGTGTTATATGGCTTTCGACGAATCAACACCTAATGGACAAACTGTGCAAATTGAGAAAGATAAATGGATACTTGATAGTGGCTGTTCAAGGCACATGACTGGAAATCCCGAGATACTAAAGGACATTACTTATCAAGATGGTGGATTAGTCAATTTTGGTGACAACTCTAAAGGATATGTGGTTGGCGTCGGCAATGTCGGTAACTCTAAAACTTTACTTATTTCTGATGTTTTATTAGTTAGGAACTTAAAACATAATCTGCTTAGTATAAGTCTACTCTGCGATAAAGGGTTTAAAGTTAAATTTGAAAAAGATAAATGTCACATTGAAGATGATAAGTCTAATATAATTTTTGAAGGTATTAGGAAGAAAAATATTTATATCCTTAGTATGAAAATTTCAAATGATAACCTATGTCTTTTGGCTAATACAAGTGACCCTTGGATTTGGCATAAAAGATTTGGCCATTTGAATTTCAAATTATTATCTAGGCTATCAAAACTTGACTTAGTTAGAGGTCTACCCAAGTTAAACTTTAAAATAGATAGTATTTGTGATGCTTGTCAATTAGGAAAACTTAAGAAAAGTTCATTTAAATTAAAAGATGCTATTTCTACCTCTAGTCCTCTAGAATTACTTCATTTAGATTTATTTGGTCCATCTCAAGTTCAATCAATTAACCATAGTAAATATGTTTTTGTTATAGTAGATGATTATTCAAGATATACTTGGACAATCTTTTTAAAACATAAAAGTGATGTTTTTGAAATATTTAAAAACTTTTCTAAAAGAATTCAAAAACAACGTTCTTTCAAAATTAAAACTATTCGAAGTGATCACGGTGATGAATTTGAAAATGAAAATTTTGAGAATTTCTGTACTCAGAAGGGAATTACACACAACTTTTCATCTCCAAGAACTCCACAACAAAACGGAGTAGTAGAACGTAAGAATAGAACGATTAAGGAGTGTGCTTGTACAATGCTTACTGATAGTAATTTACCTAAATATTTTTGGGCTGAAGCAGTTGCTACAGCTTGTTATATATTAAATAGAATTTTAGTTAGACCATTAACAAATAAAACTCCATATGAATTACTTTATAATAAGAAACCTATAGTTGCTTATTTCAAAGTATTTGGGAGTAAATGTTTTATACTTAATACAAAAGATAATTTAGATAAATTTGAACCAAAGGCTGATAAAGGATTCATTATTGGTTATTCTAATAGAAGCAAAGCATTTAGAGTTTTTAATTTAAAAACTAATACTATTGAAGAAACTATGCATGTATCTTTTGATGAAAATCTTAAAGATATTGTACAAATAGATGATGAAGAAGATTTTATAAATTTAAATCAATCTAATGAAACTATTAGTAAAATAAATCAACCTAATAAGAGATTTAAAATATCAAAAGATCATCCTATAGAAAATGTTTTAGGAAATATTGAATCTGTAGTAAAAACTAGAAATCAATTAAGTAGTATGAGTAATGTAGCATTTATATCAACAATTGAACCTAAAAATCCAAAGGAAGCATTGTCTGATGATTCATGGATTCTTGCTATGCATGAAGAATTGAATCAATTTACCAGAAATGATGTATGGGGACTTGTTCCTAAACCTGAGGATAAAAGTATAATTGGAACTAAATGGGTTTATAAAAATAAAATGAATGAACACGGTGAGGTCGTAAGAAATAAAGCTCGTTTAGTCGTGCAAGGTTATTGTCAAGAAGAAAGAATTGACTATGATGAAACCTTTGCCCCCATAGCAAGATTAGAAGCTATAAGAATTCTACTTGCTTTCGCTAATTATAATAATTTCAAATTATATCAAATGGATGTTAAAAGTGCTTTTCTAAATGGTTTTGTAAAAGAAGATGTTTATGTGGAACAACCTCCACTTTTTGAAGATAATAAATTTCCAAACCATGTATACAAGTTAAAGAAAGCTCTATATGGTCTAAAGCAAGCTCCTAGAGCCTGGTATGAAAGACTAAGATCTTATTTACTTCAATCTGGTTTTGAAATTGGTAAAGTAGATACAACACTTTTTATTAAAAGAAATGATCAAGATATTCAACTGGTTCAAATATATGTAGATGATATAATCTTTGGATCAACTAATAACATAATGAATAAAGAATTTTCAGATATAATGACTAAAGAATTTGAAATGAGTCACATGGGAGAATTAAGTTTCTTCTTAGGGCTTCAAATTAAACAACTAGAAAATGGAATCTTCATAACCCAAGAAAAATATGCTAAAGACTTAATCAATAAATTTGGTTTAAGTACCTCTAGTGGAAAACCAACTCCAATGTCAACAAATGTAGGTTTAAGTAAAGAAGATAAATCAAAAGATGCTGATCAAACTTTATATAGGGGTATGATTGGTTCGCTACTTTATATAACGGCGAGTCGTCCTGATATTATGCATAGTGTTTGTCTCTGTGCAAGATACCAATCACAACCTAAAGAAACTCACTTAAAAGCTGTTAAAAGAATTTTAAGATATGTAAAATACACTTTAGATTATGGTTTATTTTATCCTAAAAATAATACTTTTGATTTAATATCATATTGTGATGCTGATTATGCTGGTTGTAAATCAGACTGAAAGAGTACAAGTGGAACTTGTCACTTTCTAGGACATTCACTGGTTTCCAGGTTCAGCAAGAAACAAAATACTGTTTCCTTGTCAACAACTAAAGCAGAGTATATATCTGCTGCTCTGGCCTGTTCACAAGTCATATTAATGCAACAAATTTTAAAAGATTTTGGAATTAACATAAGTAAATCACCAATATATTGTGATAATACTAGTGCAATAAATCTATCTAAAAATCCAACTCATCATGCTAGAACTAAACATATTGATATAAGACATCATTTTCTTAGAGATAATATAACTAAAAAAATAATAACTCTAGATTATATAAATACTGAAAAACAAATTGCTGATATATTAACTAAACCGTTAACCGAACAGAATTTTACTAAATTTAGAAGAGAATTAGGTATTTGTTCAAAATTTGAAATATAAAATAATATAGTATAATAATCAATAAAAATTCAAAATAAAAATTACACTTTTTCTGAAAGACATGTCGACATGCCCTATCCCCTGATGTCGACATACCCAACAAAAATTTGAAAATAGAATTTCCCTCCAAAGTTAGTTATTTGACTGTTTATCTATTTATTTCGTTTTCTCTCCTCTTTCTTCACTATATTCTCTGTAAATAACTTCTGAAACAATAAAATAATGGCCTCCTCTTCTACTAATGAACCCACTTCACCCACATCTCCTTATTCTGGTCCATTTCAACGATCTACGCACGCTCGAGTGATCAAATTACAAGAGAAGATTAAAGATATCCTTCAATTGTTGACTGAAATTCAAGTAAGTCAACTTAGGATGGCTAGAGAACAACAAAGGCAAGGGAATATTCTTAGGAATGTACAAAAATTCCTTATGGATAACCGTACAAATCCTATTAATATTGAAGACTCTTTACAAGCCATGGAATCAGAGGAAGAAGAACCTATGGAAGAGCCACAAGAAGACCAAGAGGAAGATCAACCTTTTCCTCAACCCGAAGTCCCTATAAATGAGGACGAGAGCGTTATTTGCGTTGGTGAGATCCTTGTTGATACTAATGGAAACATAATTGAACAACGTGGAAACTTTTGTCTCCACTACCCCAATTGTTCGATTCATAAGTCTCCTATAGTTAAGGATCGCCATTAAAGCGTACTTTTTTTATTCTTTGTTTTACATTGTTCTGTTTGTTCGTGTTTATGTATGTTCTTATATATGTCGTAATAACTAAAATGTGTTCACTTATACTCATTGTTTCATGCTTGTTTTATACATATTATTTGTTCATACTAATCATTCTTGAATTCTTAAGTAGTTAATAGTATTTGTTGATGACAAAGGGGGAGAAAGTTATAAAAATATATGTGCTTGGTGTAAGGGGGAGTTGTAGTTTTAAGAAGAAATCATGGAGTAAGATGGAGTTATGGTATGGTAAGAATATTTTATAAATAAAGGTTGTCATCATCAAAAAGGGGGAGATTGTTAGGAACTGAGTTGATGATGTTTTGATGACAACAACCTTCTATAGTTATTATACTTTACTTTATAAAATATATACTAACATTTTCATATAGATATACATATATATGTATGTATGTATATAGGAAGTATATGCAGGTATTATCGAAGACTGATCAGTATAAAGACTCAAGCATCAAGATGAAGATTAGAGATTCAAGATTCAAGACTCTAGAGAATCAAGATTTCAAGATCTCAAGATAAGTGTCTAGTATTTTGTTAAAACTTCATAATAGCACTTTCATCTTTCTTCCAATTTTCTTTTGGGATGGAACCTAATTTCTATCGAAACCAGTGGCTTACAAACCCACGACAAGTAGCTTACAAACCTACGACAAATGGCTTACAAACCCACGAAAATCAAAATCATTTAAACTACTTTGTACAAGTTCTCGAGTCCTATGGAGGAGCTCTGTAGGAAGGTTCTTGCAATTTCAGTTTGAATAGATTTTTCAAAATGTTTTTAAATCTGTTTTTCAAAATGTTTTAGCTTTCAAAATCATGTTTTCAAAAATGTTTTCAAACTTTGTTTTAGCCTTAAAATATTCCTCCATTCTGATTTTTAAAAACTTCTATTTTTAAAACATCAAAACTTATTCTAATTTTAAATATTACTTATATAATTGACGGTCTATATCAATTATATATATATTTAAAATAATGTTTTATATTCATTCTCTATCTCAAAATATTGTTTAAACACTTTATTTTGCTTCAGAGAAGTTTCAACCTGTTTTAAATTCAAATGCTTTTACAAAACAACATCTCTACAATTTTGAACTGAGGGATGTCGACATAGTGACAGTTGGATTCAAAATTCAAATTTCAAAAGAAGTGTCCAATCATTCAAAAACCTTTCGCCAATGGTTATGAATGTTGAGCATCTATATAAAGGCTTCCAAAACGAATTTTTTAACTAACTACTTTCTTATTTTCTTCACTCTTTCTTCTCCACCATTCCATATCCACAAAACTTCATATTTTCAAGATCGTGCTATCATTCTGCCAAATTCTCAATAGAAAATCATTTAGATACTCTCTCTATTTGATTCTCCATCATTATACTAAAGATCAAAGTGCTATTCAGAGTTATAGGATCAATTTGTATTCAAAAAGTCCATAGAGTCTATCCATTCAAAAGGATTGTTATTAGAAAGTATTAGGGTGATCTTGTGTCCCGTAAATCAAGAGAGTTTACCCCAGACTCGGAGATAGGAGGGTTCCTTAAGGCCTTAGAAATTGAGGGTTGTAATTTGGATATTGGCTTATAAAAATCTGTACAAGGATATTGCCTTGGTGCAGGACTGGATGTAGGAGGATTCCGAACCAGTATAAAATCCGGTGTGTTCTTTCCTTTTACTTGCTTTACCTTACTATTTGCATTTGTTATATGTTCTGTGATCACTCTGTGTTAGAATTCTGTTTAGATTTGTGTTGAAAGTTTTAATTTAGTCATATAGTTCATATATTCTTTAAAACACTATTCACCCCCCTCTAGTGTTATTTCTGCCTTAAGATCCTTAATCCGCATCCCCAACATGACGATGGCCCTTGGTTGATTATAGTTACTAATATATAGTTATAACAACTATCTTTACATATACGTTAACAAAATAACTTTAACACAACAGATTAATAATATAGATAGACTCCTACATATCTAGCATTGCCTCATGCGTGTCTCTGAAAGCTTTATTCGCCAAAATCTACATAAGCTGAAAAGCCTTTACTCCTGGCCTATTCAAATTAAATTTTGTGCACCCGAGAGTCTAAGGAGAAAAGATAAACTTGGAGTCAGACAAAATGTTTGGTGTCAATAATAATATGCCATTTCAGTGTATAGACATTCAATGAGACCACACCACTGAGAGGAATGGGTTTTCCCCTTATTAATATCCCATTAAAATATACCTATTACAAATCAACTTCCTACAACCAAACTGGTCAAAATATACAATATAAACAATAATGAGCATGCATGCTACATGGGTAATCATGACTATTCGTTAAATCAATGGACTATCCATCCCAATGTTTAGTTTTCATAGGGTAACTACCGACCTACATGGCTGACTCAAACCTACCAGATATACTAAATTTCCTAACTGACTGTTAGAAGAAAACTGGATGATCTGTCCAAATACACTTATATTAGTGTTTACCTAACTATCTGTCAATCTCATAGTTTTACTAGGCTAATTATGAACCTTTAGGTTTTACAGGCCAATCTATAACCTATCTTATCTTTACGTATCTCTTTTTGTGCGCAAACATACTTTTAGTCTTACCCTTGACAAAGCCCTACGCACTGGAATTTTGGACTTATATCAGCTAGGACCTAATAACTAAGCATAGGGGGCTACCCTAACCAGTCACATTTGGTATTCTAATATCCGAGTCAATTCATCTTATCACAATATATCCAAAAGTGATAAGAATAATAGTCTCTTTAGTAAAATTCTAGGCTAAATACCCTTTTTATTTCCTTGAAAACATACTTTCTTTATAAATGATTTAACCCTTGAAATCATATTTAATACAAGGGAAATTTTAGTCCTTTACTTTATCCAAAATATTTATGTTGTGATATATGCTTTTATAAAATTATATTAATGAATTTTGAAACCATTGGAAGTTATCTCACTCGAGACCATAGGCTATAGAGCCAGAATAATATAAAGCCTTTATATTGATAAAACGCGGCAAAGATATAGTCGACAAGGGTCTTCACCCCTCAAATTGGTAAAATATAAGGGTAAAAAGTTGAAGTTAACCACTTGGTATAACATATTATAAAATCTTAGAAGATACTCGATGACATTGGTGAATCTAGACATAACGTCTTAAAGAAAATAAGCGACATCATTAAGGTTAAAGTGATAATATGATGCAACTTAGCCATCTTTGAAAACAAGCTGCAAAGATCAAAGCCGGCAACCTATAAAGTTGAAGTGATAAAACACGACATCATTGCATGTTGGAGTCATTATGAAAACATGGGGCATCGTTATCATCGCTATAAGTTACTTCCAAAACAATAGGGTCAACAATGTTTTAGAAACAAGCGAGGACAAAGTGTTGGAGGAAAACAAGAGGCAATGCTCAGTCTGAAGTTCATGACGTTGACTTTAATACTTGAATTCGCACTTCAACCAAGATCGATCCATTCTACGCTAACTAAGTTAGTGTCATATGTATCGCACTGGATTGACGTCGAAGGTCAAAGGCGCAGCATGATGAGAGGCGATGTATCCTTAGCTTCGGCGTGATGATGTCGTAAATAACATTAAAATTGATGTTTTGCTATTAAAAGTAACTTATTTTCACCAAATCCTTTTATTTATCAAAATCTTATTGGACAACAACTTTCTTTGTTAAAATCTTTATTCGAAAATTGATCTAAAGCAGGTTTATCATTTCCAAAACATTTGCAAACCTTTAATCTTGTATTATATCTTAAGATAATAATTATGCCCTTCCAGCTTAATAATTTTATAACATTTTATAACCAATCGGGAAAAATTCCCAAAAATCATTATAAATCCAATTTGTTATATTCTTTAATATATAAAAATTTCGAGACCAAAAATAATATTTAATTATTTTTAATAATTAAAACCTAAAATAATCCGATCTATCCACTTAGAAGGTTCATAATAATTTCTCACTTGCTTCAAAAATTATGAAATTTAAAACCCACTTCTAAATAATGTTTATAACATCATATTAACATTTCCAGTCATCTAGATATCATATGATAGGTTTTCCAACTCAAACATATCAATAAATTCCATAATAAATCATATAAATTCATCAAATAGCATATACTCATCAAATCATTTGCAACATCGCATAATAACATCAAAAGATTTGGGTTTTCACTTAAAACTGAAAATAACAATTAAAACTTGAGGTGCATAACTATTATTTAACTTGAACGATATAGGAAAGTTGAGATTTGTCTTTTATTTGATTCCTCTAAGCTTTAATCTTGCTTTTTTAACATTGCTTCCCTTGAATCACCTTGGTGATGGTTGACTTTTGCTTTCTCTATTTTTGTTTTTGCATGAATGAAGTTTGGGAGGAAATGGGAATGAGAGAATATGTATTAAGGGAATATACTCTTCCCTATTTTGCTTTCATCATATCCTCCTTCTTATTAATGTTCTAATTAATTCCCTTAGTTCATTAATTAAGGCTTGACCCATTATATTTACCGAATCTCAATCTCCTTATCGTTCTACATTATTTTATTTTATTTACCCAATTAAATATCATAAATATTGTTAATCAAAGTTAGGGTTGTTATAGCTTTCATGATTGTAGATACTCGATATTTGTTATTGCGGGAGTAGTTCGATGATAGTTGACGTATTGCAGTGAATCAAAAAATTTAAGATTTTGAATGGGAATATTTAATTTATTTAAATATTCATATTTGGTTCGAATTTAACAAATATTAATAAAATCAATTTTAATAAATATATTCAATTTTTAATGACGTATTTTTATTTTAATTTATTTGATTTTTCTATAATTTTTAATTTGGAAAATATTTATATTATTAGTTGATGTATTTTACGGCAAACGATGGTATTCTTGTGATTTTACAGAACAAAATAACCGATGTATATTATTATTGTTTTGAGATCGTGTCATATTTTTGTGTATAATTGTATTATTGTTTTATCGTTCGTGGTCCGTACGTGAATGGAATTCTATGTAGCAAGATGCCGAAAATTGCAGTATAAACTAAACATTTGGCTTTTCCCTCTTTACTATTCAACTTTACCTCCTCTTTTCTATTTTTTCATTTTGCTGTAAGATAAAGTTTAAACCTCTTCCATTCGAAAATCCAAAACAAAAGAAATACTTGACTAAAAATTACAAAACATGAATCTATGGGTTCGTCTTGGCAAGATCTTCGATTTGGTATAGGTGCTGTAAAGTGCGGCGTTGGTTTGGGTAGTTTGATAGTCATAGGTAGATTAAGGTTTAATATTTCAAGCGACTGAGGCAGCGAGAGGTAATGGTGTCAGTGGTGTTTCGCTTGTGGGCAGAGGCGGGTTCGTGGTATTGAAATGGTATGGTGCAACGTTGTGTTGTGAGGTGTGACATTTGCACCTGTAGCAGCTCAAGGGATTAGTGGTTCAAGGCATGGGGTAGTGTTTTGGGTGGAAAGCGCGATGAGAGAGCGGTTGGTGAAGATGATCCCGATTTCGTAGGAGAACGAGAGAGAAATCGATGATAGAAGGAAACACACAATTGGATATCATCATTTCAGTTATATGGCTAGATTTGGGGAAGATCATTGCGGAGGTAATTAATTTAAATTGTTAATCAAGTGTAATTAATTAATATATTTAATCTCTAAAACTAATAAAATCAATAGCTATTTCATATGTGGTCTAATCGAGACGCAGTCTTTTGCATTATGCTTCTAATAACATTATCTTTATGTTGGAGATCTATAGTCGGTTTGAAAGAAGGCAGCCTGAATCATTGATTTAATAGCACCCAAGTCAATTTGAATTATCAAAGACTCCCATAGATAGTTTTTTTGCGACCGGCCTAAGGAAACACAGTAAATCTACCTCTGGGTTTCGTCAGGTCTGAAGCAAGTGGAATTTTGAGCTAAAATCGAAAGCTGTTCGATTTTAGTTTAAAATGGGAATGCTTAAGCATCAATTGGAATTTTGATGATTTATCTCACCTCTGGATGATTACTATAATGATATATATTAGATAAAAACTGCGTTTTGTGTTTGACTGATTTATTGGTTTGGTTAAATATTCACTTTAAAAAGTAAATGACATTTAAAATCAAATACATGCAATTTTGTAGAGAAATTCAGATTTTCCACCATTATAATTTTAGATTTCGGTTATATACCTATTGATTTTTATTCATTTTGTATATCTATTACATAAATTGTTGAAAGCTAAAAGTTGGTAGTTGTTTTTATTAGATGCAACATTGATATAAGCTAAAAGTTGAACCTTTTAGTGATAAAGATAGTAATAGCATTGGTTAAGTGCTATAACAGGTATGTAACAGCCCGCAAATCCGTACCACTTGATTCAACACTATTCTACAACAATCAACTCAAGTTGTACAGAAATACGAACCATTTAGGTTAAAGAAGAAGAGGTAGAGGAAGAAAATAGAAATCAACAACAGAATCTAACCATCGCAGTGGAATAAAATATAATAGATAATAAATAATCTTTACTCGAAATCAAATATATCTGTTTATACATATTACATCATCAGAGTACATCAATCACAGCTCACATCAATAACATACAAATGGATACATAACAACTCAACACATCGGAATATGTCTATATATACAAGTACGGTAGTGCGTATCGTCATCCTCCTCGTCTCCTGAACTCCACAGCATCATATCCTATATCCTATAATACTCGGTCTGACCCGAGCATTACAGTTAATAACACCCGAGTCAGTCTGGAATACCAGCGTGAGAAAATCACACCCAATTGATTATTAAAGTTTCAAAATCTTTTGAAAACAAAAGCATCTCGTAAGACCACGCCACAAATAAACATGTCGGGTTTTTACCTTACGATAGCTAAAACAATTTTTATAGAAATCCTCTGATATTATAATAGGGTCTATTTACAAATACTTATAAAATAGCCGAAATTGTTACATTCATTAAATTCCAGCTACTAGCCACAAAAGTGGGTAATACAAACAAAACTTGTACAAGGCTCGTAGGAAGAATGGATTTCCAACAAATGACTAGGCACTGGGGTACCACCTGTCACAGTACAGGGCCTAGATCACCGTACCGAGGAGTACGCCCGCTCCCCTGCAACACAAGGCCGGGACTATCCCTTACTGGATAATCCCGAGTGAGATCACCCCACGGTTGGGATCAGCAACCGCCCACTAAGCCGAAAAATAAAAAGGGACGTCCAGACTGGAATGACCTCACCCTGCTTGGGTGCTACCCACCTAGCCTTGCTGCATAACCCCTGATTTTCAGTCATTCCCATTTGATGAGGCTTGAGGCTAAGCGTTACCTTTTTAGAACAATATCCCTTAGAATGCCCATCACCCACCTGACGATGTTTCGCAAGCATTCATCCATACAAGTCCATCCCGGGTTCGAACGGAACCGAAGGCACTATTCCTACTGCATCCATTTTGGAAATATCCTCAGGATTAGTAGCGACTAGCCCTTGCACTTCACTGCTCCATCTTCGAATCCAAAATCGTTTACACGAAACGTACAAACCAGATCGAAGTGGTTTTCGAGAAATAAATCTCGATCCCGGTCTCTTCGAAACGATCAACACATTTGGCCAATATTGATAGTCGGTTATTTAACTATCAATTAATATTCACAAACATCCATCCAACAATAAATAATTTTCCAAATTATTCATTTATTAACTTCCAAATATCTTCACAAGATATATTTCTATTTTCAATCCTTTGAAAACGGTTTCAAAACCATCTTTCTTTTCAGAATCAACTTTCCCAAATATTTTCTATCTCCTCTGAAATCACCAAGCACAAAAATAATTTTTAAAATAATTTAAAACACTTCACTTTGAAATATATATACTTTTAAAACATTTAAATCAAAACTACTTTAATAATTTGTTAAAAATACATCTTATATGAATATTTGAAAATAAAGTTACTTAATAAAATATAAAACTAGATTTTCACTTTTGAAACAAAATACTATGTCACTTTTTAAATAATTACTACTATAATAGATTTGAGAAAATACTTACTTTAGAATTTAAATATTAGAAATAATAAATTTTTCAAAACATACCTTTTAAATCAATTTTAAAACTATTAACTTATATTTAAAAAAAATTACTTGAAAACATACTTAGTTATCCAGGGAGAATTCCAACTTCAATCACGTAAATCAATTTTCCAAATTGATTCCCAATTTATTCCATTTGAAATAAGTTTCTTTAATTACTCAATTCATTTCAAAATTTCATTAATTATGCACTTAATTATTATTGTTATTATTTTCCATTTGATTTTAAATCTTTTAACTGAAATATACAAATTTCAGCTTTTCCCAACTTCTTCTTTATTTTTTTCTCAGAAATTTAAATCTTAAATTTTAAATAAATGTTTTATTCTTTTAATTAATATCATTGAAGATTAAAATTCATTAACTTCCCATTTATTCAAATTTCTATTCTATACCAGGATCTATTTAGTAGAATTTTAAAGTCACTTTATTTTTTCCAATTCATTTAAAAATTTATTCACATTTCTATAATTATTTCACTTACAATTTCACTTCTTTTATTATCTTACCAAATCCAATTTATATATTTCCGGTAATTCATCATACCCAATGATATCCAATTTAACCATGGCTTTAAACATTCCAATAAAGATCATCATAGGATATCAAATAAATCACAACAGAGGGTTTTGAATAATTTAAATAAATATTGAGGGATCCAATTGGATCCCTCCAACCTATTTTTCCCTGCATCCACAAACGTCAGCACAATATAATATACCAATTCCAAAATATCATACTATATCACATCAATTCATTCAACCATTCAAACAATTATTTAAATTTAATCATTTTAAATTTAAATTTAAACTGAGTGAGATTAACTCACCTTTGGTTTTTGATTTGCAATCTGATCCAACCCGACTTGTTTTCTTCACAGTTTTAGACCTTGTAAAAACATTAGATGTTTTATTAGCATTCGAGTCAATTTAGAAATTTAAATTTCCATTTGGTAAATTTAACTAACTAGTATTTTTTTATTTTAAAAGTCCACGTTTTTAACAAATTCCCCTTAAATAAATTTATTAACATTTCAACTAAATCGAACAGTTTATTGTTGTTTATTAACTCAATTTGCTAAGAATTTTATTTAAACTAATTTCCCTTTAACAAGTTATTTCTAGTAAATAAAAAGGTCAAATTTGGTTAATAAACAAGTTAATCACTATAAAACATTGTTCTATAACAATTCTCTTCAAAATTCCTATTATATATATATATATATATATATATATATATATATATATATATTCGAATCTTATAAATAAATTTCCTGTTTCAGCATTCAAAATTTTAAGTACCCTAAATGCTCCCTTTCTTCTTTCTTTTTTTTTTCAAAAAAAAAAACAACACAGCAATCAGATTACTGTAAAAATCAAACCTCACCCGATGATGCCGACTACTCACCATGCTTGTTCACAAACTCCAATGACTGTCGCACCCCCTTTCTTTGGCCAGAGTTGCCATCGACCACTATGAACTCAAATCCAAAACTACTTCCTAAATCGAAGACGACACCTTCATAAAAACTTAAACCCTGGTCTCGAACTCGGCCGAGACTCAACACAGCCTCGAATCAAACACCACTACGCCCGTGTTCCAGTGAGTCACTTCTCTCGATCTCTCGCCTCTCCCATGCGATTGACTATGCTTCCACCTTCACTGACCAAACCCTAGCCAACAGCCGACCCCACCTCGCTCTTGAGCCTCGCGCTTATCGTCCAGAGCTACGCATGAAAATCGTGTTTCCCCTAATCGCGACTTATTCGATCGCAGATCCATTCTTTTTTTTTCTTCTGCGAACAATTGATTTTGTTTATGAATAAAAGAGGAGGGACAGATTTGTCTTGAAGGAGTGGTACAAATAGAAGTATCGGCCATGAATTTTTAAGAAAGGCTCGGCCTTGATTTTTTTTTTTGTTTACGAATAAAAGATAGAAAGCAAAAAGGGATGAAGGCTCAGCTTAAAGAGATGAGAAAAGAGGCATGCTGAAGAAGGGATAAGGAGACCGTACTGGCAACTACAGTAACTTTGAAATGAAAAGGTGAAATAATTTCAACTGAAATTGGTTGGTGTATATATATATATATATATATATATATATATATATATATATATATATATATTTGAATTCCGATAAAGATTTTTCGCGTTTACTTACCGTGTGCTCAAATAACAACTCCAAATGCTACGAAAATTAAAACCCGATAATATCACAATATTACGGATCCAATGGAACTGATTTCGTCGAATTCCGAGACTGTGCCTCGGAAGGCTATTTTTAAATGCAATTTAAACGATATACTTCAAAACTGAATAAATCACTATTAAATTTAACTTTAAAACTTCTGTTATCTTCAATATTATCAATATAAATTTAACAAGCCTTCTAATTATTTTTAATAGGCTTAGAATTCCAGATTCAGTATTTTACCCAACTTCAAATTATTTAATTCAACAATTTAGTTATCAATAAATTGTGATATTCGTAAGTTCAAGTTAAAATTACTCTATTGAACATTTATAAATCCCGATTTTAAATGCTCGAAAATTCCGGATCGTCACATTCCTCCCTCCTTAAAAGAATTTCGTCCCCGAAATTACAAGGCAGGAAGAATGGTCCCATACCCGTTACTATTTTCCAACACCAAACAGTTTAATTAACTAGCCATACATATCTTTTATTATGGACCCACAATCCTTCTTACTAACTTCCCCAAAGCCTTCCATAGTTTCCAAATATTATTACGTGCTCAATCATACAAATCATAATTCAAAACTAAGTTTTAAATTTTCAAATTTTCTCAAAAAATTTCTAACACCCTAAATTTCCGAAAAATTTCGCTAGCGTCTCCTTTGCGCGGCTAGCTCGGTACAACTACAAAAGGCCTCTACGGGCTCCCAAATCCCAAAAAGAAAACAAAAGGCCAAGTGGCTCAATCCAAATCCCAGTCAAATTTCATACCAAATTTAAATACATACCTTTTTGTCGAGCATTACAACTTTTTATCTTTTTGAAATCAAACCCAATTCTCATTTCTCTTTATAACACCTGCATATCTTACTTAGCAATAATATCCAATCACAACATTCCAAAACATTTCATCCACTTTCTCACAAAATGCCAATATCTATTCATTCCAATATTGACTTAAATTACATAGGTAGTATCAATTTTCATTTAAGACTTCACCATTCCCTCTAAAGTTTAGTTTAAGCATTTTATATGCTCCTTATATTTATTTTCATCTTCCACTTAAGTTTATATCTATTTCTATTCAACTTTCTTCTTTCATTTCCATATGAATTCAATTTGCCTACACTCTCAATATTTAAATTTTATATTTCATTTATACTGATTCATGTCCTTATTTTAATTAGTTTCATTTACTAGCTTATTTCAACTTCCAGTTTGAAACCATTTTGTCGTTAACAAAGTTTCCAAAATTTTCAAAAAATTTCTAACTCCCAAAATTTCTGAAATTTTTTGGCAGAGTCTTCTTTGTACGGAGGAGCTTTTGCAATTTGACAAAAGAGATAAATATATATACATCGACCCACACGGTCGGAAAAACCAAAAACAGTTCATATTTCCTAATTTTATTGCGTAGGCGTACCTTATTTAGCATTTTAAGCAAGCGGCTTATTAATTTTAGCAAATAGCACAACCAAATCCAGCCACACGGCTTCCAGGTACCTGTACTTACTCAATTTAAACATGTAAGTGCCGAATATATGAAGTTTAACAGTATATCACTTATTCACACTAGTTAAAACATATGAATTTTAAAAGAAAATTCACCAAACATTTTCCGTAAGCAATTTTACAACTTTCATAGTAATTCAACTATTTCAATTAATTTACAAACCATTTTCATTCAAATTTGAATGGTTTAAAACTCAATCGCTTACATTTAATTTATTCTTAAGCAAACTCAATTCATATTTAATTCCATTGCTTTCAAAATCAATTTATTTCACTCCTATTAATTCATAGAATTTTAATCACCTCCATTTACATCAAGTGACAATTTATTCTATGCAATTTGACAAGATCTATGTGAATAAATAAGTATTTATGGTTCATAACCATTTTAAACGGATTTCAACTCAATTCTATTCCGTTTTAAATTTTTTCACGATCCATATATTCTTATTTTCATTGCATTTCAGATTTGAATCCATTCACTTTGCATCTCACTTTATTAACCAACTAGTTCATTCAGAACCATTTACAACCTAGGTTCATCTTGATTGCCACTTAAATTTCTCTTTGTTTTTTTTAATCCATCCTCAATCGTTTATTTAGCTCAACATTCCATTTAAATTTCATTTACCATCCATTTATTTACATTTCATTCCAAATTTGGTTTTTTCTTCAAACTATTGTATTTAGCTCGAAAATAATCCAAGCTATTGCATTCCATAACCATTTCTCAACTTATTTAAACTACACTTCATTTGGTTCTTATTTATCCCATCCATTCATTTATTCAATATAATTAGTTTATCCATTCAATCCATTTTGAATTTTCATTTTCTTAAATTTTATTTACAACCCACCAAATTTTATTCCGATCCAAATTTATTTTTACTTGGTTTAAATTCCATCCAATATCATTAAACTTGGTTTTAAGTTGAATTCAATTCAACTCTCAATTAAATCTCATTTTTAATCTACAATTTCGTTTGATTAGTTATTACGAAATTTTAAATTTCCAGGTTTAACTCATTCAATCGATTACAAGGGCATATCCAATTTATTTCCACATATTTGGATTTAATTTGCAATTCATACCATTATTATTTTAATCCATTTACATTTGTATTCGTTTTCGATTATATTTAATTTGTTAACACTTCAAGTCAAATTTTAATTAATAACTCAAGTTCTGATTCCACCATTCCCCTTAACTTACCCTCAAATTTTATTAACTCACAATTCAACTTCATCCTTTATTTATTTAATTAATTGCAAGACCACTTTCAATTATATTTTCTTCACTAATGATTCAAGTCGAATTTGATTCATAACTTGAGTTTTATTTCCAAACTTCAATGTTAACTCACCAATTCAGCTTTTATTAAACTACATTACATTCCCATTTACACATTTTGTTAACTAATTTATCATCTAATTAGTTCTTCCCTTATTTATAATCCAACACTTGAATTTTTATTCCAAATATCACTTCATTTTATTTTCTTAAGTTCAATATACTTTATAATTCAAGTTTGGATTTTCTTTTCATTTTCCAATTCATCAAAATATAAAATTGGGCTTTGTATTCCATTTCCAATTTTATAAGTCACAACTTATTATTTACACAATTCCATTCATTTTAGGCTTAAATATGTTCATCTTTTATTTTTAACTCAAGCCTGCTATTTATTTATAGCCCAAGCATATTTTATTTCTACGGATTTTTAATTCTCTTATAAGTTATTCTGATTTATTATTTCAATTCCAATCCTTGTCCAATTTATTTTCCATTTATTCAGGTAAGAATTTAATTTCATTCATTAATTCAATTGAATTCTCATTCCAATTCAATTTAATTTTAACTCAGATTTATTTAACCCAATTCGATTTCAACTTAATTCGAGTACAACTGGATATTAGTTTCTGCTTATTCAATTAATTTCAATCCAGTCAAATTTTTATTTCTAAATCCAAGTTAATTTCATTTTCAACTTTTCTCCTTAAATTTAAATTCCAACCTTCAAAGCCTATACTCCATTCCTGATTTAAAAATCATTTCAATTTATAATCTTACAACCCGTCTTATTAGGATTTTTAAACACCCGGCTTTTGGTTTCAAATCATTTTGAAATCTCCAACATCTCAAATCATACTTCTCAAAAATTTAAACCAATCCTGGTTTTATTCCCAACAAATTTCTTTTGAAATTTTCAAAAACAACTAGCTCCTCTGAGCAAATCAAATTTTCGCAGTAATCCATCACTTAGAAATTCGTAAATGAATACTGATGATGCGTCCGTCATCATCAGAATTATTTCCCAATAATCCAAGTGATTTCAATGCTATATCACTTTCAAAATCCATTTCAAACAAGATTCCTTTCAGAAATACCTCCAAAACAATAATGCTAGTATTTATCTTCAAAATATTTCCAGATCTCCGGAATTTAGATTCCAAATTCTGCTTAAATCAATTTTAACTATAATTCATTTGTACAGTTTATGCTTATACAAATTCTCATTTGATTGTATTTCAATTCATAAATTACATTTATACTTCATATTTACAAATTTTATTTTATAATGAATTATTCCCTTAAACTTCGGATATATTGTCAATTTCTAGTTAAATTTTCACTTGACAATGATAATACTTTAATAATATTCTTCCTAACATCCAAGCAACCATATATTAGCTAAAATAGTTTACAAAAACTATTCTTTATACCGAAATATGTTTTTGGGTAAAATTATTTCATTTACCCATATTTAAAACAATACCGTGTCAATCGTTCTATTCAAGTGTTTAGAAACCCCTTCGATACAGCTGCGTAGACTGTGTCGACGAAGGTTCATATGCCACCCGATAAACCAATCAACATAATATTAAAATAGTTTATATTCACCAACAAATACGCGCTCATATTTATTAATACGCTCAAACTCATTTTAGAGTACTATAGACTCTATTAATAATGGTAATCCCCACCAGAGCCAAGGTTATCACCAACCTAAGCTCTGATACCAACTGTAACAGCACGCAAATCCGTACCCTTGAGTCAACACTATTCTACAACAATCAACTCAAGTTGTACAGAAATACGAATCATTTAGGTTAAAGAAGAAGAGGTAGAAGAAGAAAATAGAAATCAACAACAGAATCTAACCATCGCAGCAGAATAAAATATAATAGATAATAAATAATCTTTACTCGAAATCAAATATATCTGTTTATACATATTACATCATCAGAGTACATCAATCACAGCTCACATCAATAACATACAAATGGATACATAACAACTCAACACAGCGGAATATGTCTATATATATAAGTACGGTAGTACGTATCGCCATCCTGCTCGTCTCCTGAACTCCACAGCATCATATCCTATATCCTATAATACTCGGTCTGACCCGAGCATTACAGTTAATAACACCCGAGTCAGTCTGGAATACCAGCGTGAGAAAATCACACCCAATTGTTTATTAAAGTTTCAAAATCCTTTGAAAACAAAAGCATCTCGTAAGACCACGCCACAAATAAACATGTCGGGTTTTTACCTTACGATAGCTAAAACAATTTTTATAGAAATCCTCTGATATTATAATAGGGTCTATTTACAAATACTTATAAAATAGCCGAAATTGTTACATTCATTAAATTCCAGCTACTAGCCACAAAAGTGGGTAATACAAACAAAACTCGTACAAGGCTCGTAGGGAGAATGGATTTCCCACAAATGACTAGGCATTGGGGTACCACCTGTCACAGTACGGGGCCTAGATCACCGTACCGAGGAGTACGCCCGCTCCCCTGCAACACAAGGCCGGGACTATCCCTTACTGGATAATCCCGAGTGAGATCACCCCGCGGTTGGGATCAGCAACCGCCCACTAAGCCGAAAAATAAAAAGGGACATCTAGACTGGAATGACCTCACCCTGCTTGGGTGCTACCCACCTAGCCTTGCTGCATAACCCCTGATTTTCAATCATTCCCATTTGATGAGGCTAAGCATTACCTTTTTAGAACAATATCCCTTAGAATGCCCATCGTCCACCTGACGATGTTTCGCAAGCATTCATCCATACCAGTCTGTCCCGGGTTCGAACGGAACCGAAGGCACTATTCCTACTATATCCATTTTGGAAATATCCTCAGGATTAGTAGCGACTAGCCCTTGCACTTCACTGCTCCATCTTCGAATCCAAAATCACACAAAACGTACAAACCGGATCGAAGTGGTTTTCGAGAAATAAATCTCGATCCCGGTCTCTTCGAAACGATCAACACATTTGGCCAATATTGATAGTCGGTTATTTAACTATCAATTAATATTCACAAACATCCATCCAACAATAAATAATTTTCCAAATTATTCATTTATTAACTTCCAAATATCTTCACAAGATATATTTCTATTTTCAATCCTTTGAAAACAGTTTCAAAACCATCCTTCTTTTCAGAATCAACTTTCCCAAATATTTTCTATCTCCTTTGAAATCACCAAGCACAAAAATAGATTTTTAAAATAATTTAAAACACTTTACTTTGAAATATATATACTTTTAAAACATTTAAATCAAAACTACTTTAATAATTTGTTAAAAATACATCTTATATGAATATTTGAAAATAAAGTCACTTAATAAAATATAAAACTAAATTTTCACTTTTGAAACAAAATACTATGTCACATTTTAAATAATTACTACTATAATAGATTTGAGAAAATACTTACTTTAGAATTTAAATATTAGAAATAATAAATTTTTCAAAACATACCTTTTAAATCAATTTTAAAACTATTAACTTATATTTAAAAAAAATTACTTGAAAACGTACTTAGTTATCCAGGGAGAATTCCAACTTCAATCACGTAAATCAATTTTCCAAATTGACTCCCAATTTATTCCATTTGAAATAAGTTTCTTTAATTACTCAATTCATTTCAAAATTTCATTAATTATGCACTTAATTATTATTGTTATTATTTTCCATTTGATTTTAAATCTTTTAACTGAAATATAAAAATTTCAGCTTTTCCCAACTTCTTCTTTATTTTTTTATCAGAAATTTAAATCTTAAATTTTAAATAAATGTTTTATTCTTTTAATTAATATCATTGAAGATTAAAATTCATTACTTCCTGTTTATTCGAATTTCTATTCTATAGCAGGATCTATTTAGTAGAATTTTGAAGTCACTTTATTTTTTCCAATTCATTTAAAAATTTATTCACATTTCTATAATTATTTCACTTACAATTTCACTTCTTTTATTATCTTACCAAATCCAATTTATATATTTCTGGTAATTCATCATACCCAATGATATCCAATTTAACCATGGCACTAAACATTCCAATAAAGATCATCATAGGATATCAAATAAATCTAAACAGAGGGTTTTGAATAATTTAAATAAATATTGAGGGATCTAGTTGGATCCCTCCAACCTGTTTTTCCCTGCATCCACAAACATCAGCACAATATAATATACCAATTCCAAAATATCATACTATATCACATCAATTCATTCAACCATTCAAACAATTATTTAAATTTAATCATTTTAAATTTAAATTTAAACTGGGTGAGATTAACTCACCTTTGATTTTTGATTTACAATCTGATCCAACCCGACTTGTTTTCTTCACAGTTTTAGACCTTGTAAAAACATTAGATGTTTTATTAACATTCGAGTCAATTTAGCAATTTAAATTTCCATTTGGTAAATTTAACTAACTAGTGATTTTTTTATTTTAAAAGTCCTCGTTTTTAACAAATTCCCCTTAAATAAATTTATTAACATTTCAACTAAATCGAACAATTTATTATCGTTTATTAACTCAATTTGCTAAGAATTTTATTTAAACTAATTTCCCTTTAACAAGTTATTTCTAGTAAATAAAAAGGTCAAATTTGGTTAATAAACAAGTTAATCACTATAAAACATTGTTCTATAACAATTCTCTTCAAAATTCCTATTATATATATATATATATATATATATATATATATATATATTCGAATCTTATAAATAAATTTCCTGTTTCGGCATTCAAAATTTTAAGTACCCTAAATGCTCCCTTTCTTCTTCTTTTTTTTAAAAAAAACAACACAGCAATCAGATTACTGTAAAAATCAAACCTCACCCGATGATGCCGACTACTCACCATGCTTGTTCACAAACTCCAATGACTGTCGCACCCCCTTTCTTTGGCCAGAGTTGCCACCGACCACTATGAACTCAAATCCAAAACTACTTCCTAAATTGAAGACGACACCTTCATAAAAACTTAAACCCTGGTCTCGAACTCGACCGAGACTCAACACAGCCTCGAATCAAACACCACCACGCCCGTGTTCCAGTGAGTCACTTCTCTCGATCTCTCGCCTCCCCCATGCGATTGACTATGCTTCCACCTTCACTGACCGAACCCTAGCCAACAGCCGACCCCACCTCGCTCTTGAGCCTCGCGCTCATCGTCCAGAGCTACGCATGAAAATCGTGTTTCCCCTAATCGCGACTTATTCGATCGCAGATCCATTCTTTCTTTTTTTTTTCCATCTGCGAACAATTGATTTTGTTTACGAATAGAAGAGGAGGGACAGATTTGTCTTAAAGGAGAGGTACAAATAGAAGTATCGGCCATGGATTTTTAAGAAAGGCTCGACCTTGATTTTTTTTATTTTTTTTGTTTACGAATAGAAGATAGAAAGAAAAACGGGATGAAGGCTCAGCTTAAAGAGATGAGAAAAGAGGCGTGCTGAAGAAGGGATAAGGAGACCGTACTGGCAACTACAATAACTTTGAAATGAAAAGGTGAAATAATTTCAACTGAAACTGGTTGGTATAAATATATATATATATATATATATATATATTTGAATTCCGATGAAGATTTTGCGTGTTTACTTACCGTGTGCTCACATAACAACTCCAAATGCTACGAAAATTAAAACCCGATAATATCACAATATTACGGATCCAATGGAACTGGTTTTGTCGAATTCCGATACTGTGCCTCGGAAGGCTATTTTTAAATGCAATTTAAACGATATACTTCAAAACTGAATAAATCACTATTAAATTTAATTTTAAAACTTCTATTATCTTCAATATTATCAATATAAATTTAATAAGCCTTCTAATAATTTTTAATAGGCTTAGAATTTCAGATTCAGTATTTTACCCAACTTCAAACTATTTAATTCAACAATTTAATTATCAATAAATTGTGATATTCATAAGTTCAAGTTAAAATTACTCTATTGAACATTTAAAATTAATTAAATATCCCGATTTTAAATGCTCGAAAATTCTGGGTCGTCACAAGGTATCGACCTCGTTACAGTGTATTGAAATACTATTAATTGCAGTTTTGATTTGAAAATGGTTTTGATTCGAGAAATCATTTTTAAAGTTGATATTTATTTAAAATGGATTTTTGAATTTTTCTATTTTACTTTAACTTCTTTTATTATTCTTTTCTAATATATAAATATGTGTAAATGTTTTAAAATTATTTTGGAATATTTATATTTATAGTAAAGATGTTATATTAATGAATTTTTATTTTAAAGAAAATAAATGGGCTTATTGATTATATTAAAGTGATTTTGTTTTTAGAAAAAGATAGAAATATTTTAGAATAAATATTTGTGAAATGTTTTATATTAAAGACTATATAAAACGGATAGATTTAGAAATGGTATTTTATAAAGAAAAAAATAGTTTTATAAATTATGTTTTTATAATAAAAAGAATAGTTTTAAAAAGAATATTTTATAAAAGAGAAATGATATCATTTTTATAATTTGGTACCGTGAATCCCATCTATGGATTTATGGTAGTATGTAGAATGATCGTTTTATGGAAAAGTATTCAGTTCTATTTTGGAAACTGAAAGTTTGTATAAATTTGGACATTTATAAACTGGTGTTTTATAAATAGAAATGGGTTTTACAATGGGAATTTTATAAATTAATTTAGAGTTTTATAATTATATTTGGAGATTTATAAAGGAGATCTATAAATGAGATTTATAAAGTGGTTTATACATGAGATTTATACAGAGAAGTGTTTATAAAGGAGAAGTTTTTATAAAGAAAATTATAAGTACACTTTTTATAATGGAATTTATAAATGATATTTTGCAAAAGGGGTTTTAGAAATATATAAGGCGATTTATAAAAGGAGTTGTAAAAGAGATTTATAAAAGGGTTTTATAAAGAAGAACGAGATTTGATTTCCATAAATGATTGACTTAAATTATGATGGTATGGGAAGTATACTTTTCATACGTAACACAAAATTCCAAGATATGAAAACTCATCTCTATCTTGAGAATTAAGAATGTGAGTCAATGCAAGGATAATTTTCCAACTTGTCCGACCTCATTGTTAATCGAGGGATGGTATTGTTTGAAATTTGGAAGTGGTGATATAACGACCCTAATTTTGATTAATATTATTTAGGACATTTAATTAGTTAAATAAAATAAAATATTAAAGTGTTTAAGGGATTGATATTTGTGTAACTAAGGGGTAGCCGTGCCAACTTAAACAAATGAAATAAGGGAAAATGAAATAATACAATAAGAGTAGTTGATAAGAGCAAGATTGCAATAAGACCTATTCTAATACCCTAAACCGTTATGCACTTTCATTCTATACATTCATAAACAAAAGCAATTACTAGAGAGGCCTGCCACCATTAAGGGAAAAGCAAGAAGAAGATAAGAGGAAGAAGCTTAAGCAACTTAATCCAAGATCAAATGCCAACTCCTTAATCAAAAAGCTAAGGTGAATAATAGATTATATCTCATGTTTTCTTATTTTTCGATTTTAGATTGAGATCCGAATTATTTTGCAAAGGTTTTTCCATGTTTTGATTATTAAAATTGGATATATATGATTGTTGACGATTTATGCTATTTCATATGGATTTATGATAAGTTTTAATGTGAAAACCTAAAAAATGACATCCAAATGCCATGCGGTTTTAAGATAAATCAGAAATAATATTTTAGAGATGGGTTTCAAATTTTATAATTGTCTGAATTAATATGGATTTATTATTAATTTTCTAGTGAGGAAAATGGTTAATCTAGTTTAAAATTAATTACGATTGATTTATATTGTTTTTGGATCAGAAATTAATATATGTTAGAAAACATATTAAAAATGACCTACGCGAATTTTTGTAGAATTTTCCTAGGTGTTTTAATAAGTATATAAAATTATTTAAGGTATGAGACTTAAATGTTTTATATTTATATAAAAGCAGAAGGGGCATCTTATAAATATTTCAAATTATTTACTTCTGAAATTTCGGCAACACTTTTAGAAAAGAAATTAGAAATGAAATTAGCAACCAATCATATGTTGACAAACAAAGCGGCTTAGTTGAAAATGAATTACTTTTTAAAGTTAAAAATCAGCTTTTCTTATTTCTCCACTTTCGGCACCTACCTTTCGACTAGGTGCTTCCGCCTCCATCTCCATCAAAACCAATGCGCAAGGTATCAAAGACTTGGTACATAGTGAATTGGACATAAGCGAAAGGTATTGAGTTAAAATAGGGGTTTCGAAGGGGTCGAAGCCTAGTTTTGCTTATAAAAGGAAGTGCACCTGCTTTACTTTCGAAAAGAATGCTTTCGACTTAAATAGCTTTCGACTTCGTCAAATGGTTTTAAAGAATGGTTTCGAAAGAGATTGAGCCTTTATTTTGTAAAGAAGATTTCGAAGGGGTTGAAACCCCTTGCCACCGCATCCTACCTTTTGAAGCAATGCTTTTAAAAGGGTTTCCTTTTTTTAAAACCTAAGCCTCTTCTTCAATACTTTCGAAGGGATTGGTTTCGAAACCATCCACTTCATTTACTTAGGAAATTGCATTTGGCTTAGTTGTTTTAAGACTCTTTGTTCTATTGAAAGTTAAACCCAAAGGTTTTGAAAGGAATTGTTTTGAATGGTTACGAAAGTTTGTTCCATATGTTTACTTGAATCCAAATGCTTTTGAAAGGTTTGATTTATGTAAAGAACTTAATGCTTTCGAAAGGTTTAAGATAAAGTTTTCGAAGGGGTGGTTCCCCAATGTTTTCGAAAGGTTTTAAGTAGAAGGTTTCCAATGGTTTAGAAGGCATGTTTAAAGTGTTTTGAAAGGAGGATGTCTAGGGCTTTATAAAGCTTTCAAAAGAAATGATTTCAATGTTTTCGAAAGGATTAATGTAAATGGTTTTGAAAGGTATTTTTTAGCCCTCGACCTAGGTTATCAAGTAAAGTGGTTTACCTGTATCAAAAAGGGAACTTTCAATGGTTTCGAAAGGGGTACTTTCAACGGTTTTGAATGTCTTCATCAACAAATGTTTTGTGTGAAGTATATATATATATAACATGGCAAAGTAAGTTGACTAAGGCATAAAATATTTTCCTTGTTTAAGTATGATTTAGAGGGTTAGATCAATTTGAAAGAAATGTTTTAAAGGAAAATTTTAAGGGTAGATGACCCTAAGTAAAATGACTCGGATATTAGAATACCATATGTAACTAGTATGGGGCCATGCTCTATACTTTAGCTAGAACCCCCTAGATAATATAAGTCCAAAATTCCAGTGTGTAAGGCTTTGTCACAGGTAAGACTAAAATGATGTTACACATATAAAGGAAAATACAGAATGAGGATAGGTTATTAGTGAGTCCGTAAAATCATTAGGATTGGCTGACCCTGGGAGAAGTAAGTTAGGGACAGACTGTCCAATAGAGTATCTAACAGAAGTTAGTTTATTTGTTTATTTTATTTGGTAGGCCCGAGTCAGCCAAAGGTGAGTAGTTAGCCAAATAAAAATATGGTGTTCAGACAGATAGTCCATTTATTATCTAATTTGTATGAATGCATGATATTTCTAGTATTGTTTTAACCAGTTTGGTTGTAGGATTTAGATTTTCAAAAGAAATGTTTTAAAAAAAGATATTAGTGAGCGGAAACCCATTCCGATAGACAGCATGGTCTCGCTTAATATCATATAACTGAGATGTACAGTATTATTCACACCAGGCTTTATGTTTGACTCGAAGTTTATGTTTTCCCTTTAAACTCTTGGGTGCTCAAAATTGATTGAGTAGGTTGAGAGTTGAGGTTTACGGGTTAGTAGGTGGACAAATAAAGCTTCTAGAGATGAGAAAAAGGATAATGCTAGCTATAATTAGGAGTTGTTTTGTTTTATTTCTATTATGTTATATTAAGTCTGTTATGACTATTTAGTACTCTAATCAAGCATCTTTATATGTCGCTCTTGGCGTATTTATGTAATAATTATATTTGATTTGGACCTAGGAAACGATTGGGATTGTGTAATTAGATATGAAATATATTTTGTGAAATGTAATCAGAAAAATTGTTTTGAAATCTGTGATTTTGTTTCATATTAATGTGCTTCTAATTTTATGGATACCATTAACATTACCGCTCATCGGAAGTTAATACTATAGATGACTGCAGCATCTGTAGCGCTTAGCTTTGGGCCTCAAGATAGGGGATGTTCATCTTGGCATCAGAGCATAGGTTAATGAAAAACTTTAAACTAAAATGATTTTTGTAGACATAATCCTAAGGGATTAGGGAAAAGATTGGGGTATAGGATAACGCCATAGTAACATACTCAAATTTTCTATACATAAGTATACACTATATCTCTATTATCCTATCTCTCTTAGTTTATTCTTCTGTATCTTACGGAGGCTCGAATGCACCACAACTAATGGAAATTCCAGACCAAATACAGGGAGGAAGCAAGGTCAGGTACAAGCTAAAAATATGGGTGTTAGAGTCCCGCAAGTTAACATAGGAGAAATGTATCGGTTCTTTGTCAACATGATGCAAGCGAGGGTTGCTGCAAGAGTAGCTGGAGAAGGAAATCAGGAAGCTCCAGTGGTCAACAACTATGCTATCTTGATTAGAGATTATGCTCGGTTGGGAGGAAATCAGTTTATTGGTACTGAAGACACAATCGAAGTAGAGAACTGGTTACTCCATTTGCGAGAGGATTTTCACTGATCTAGGGTTCAATGATGAGAAAATGAGGGGACTAGCTTCTAGATAGCTACAAGGAGCCACGCTGTACTGATGGAGCAGTCTTACGATCAAAGTTAATAAAGAGACTATGACTTAGGCTGAGTTCAAAAGGAGATTTGAGGAGAGGTTTATGTCGAAGATTGTGAAGTCCACTCTTCTCAGGAAGTTTGTTCAGTTCGAGCGGGGATATGACTATGCTTGAGTATGCGACGAGGTTTGAGGAGCTAAAAATATATGGCTATACTACCGTCGATACTATTATTAAGAGAAATGAGAAGTTCATTAGGGAGTTGAAGCCTGAGCTTACTAAGGCCACATTAGCTCGTATTAGGGATCCATGTGTTGTGGTTGAGATGGCTTTGAGGCATGAGGAAATGCTTGCTATTCTGGAAAGAAATAAGGCAAAGGAAGTCCAGGTGGGGTAGATTCAAAAAAGTAAGTTTTTTTATAAGAAGGGAGCTCAAAAGGGTGGGGCTACCAAGAAAGAAAAGTCAGAGGTTATTTGCTATAAATGTGGTAAGAAAGGGCATTTTGCAGTTGAATGTCATCCAGGGGATGGAAAAAAGGTGATCAGGAAGAAGAATATTAGATGCTTTAACTATGATCAAATTGGACATTGCAAGAACCAGTGCAAGGAGCCAGCTAAGGGAGGAAAGTGTAAAGTTTTTGCATTGGAGCCAGCTACCTTGAGGCCAACAGCATAGGACAAAGGAAAAGCTGTGTTGAGAGGTATGCTTATGATTCATGGTACGTCAGCTAGCGTTTTGTTTGATATAGGTGCATTGCATTCTTTTATATCCCATTGTTTGATAGATAAGCTTAACCTAGAACCCTCGTACCTAGTCACTTCCTTTTGGTTACAAATCCGATAGGAAGATATGCGACGTTTGGGGTAGAGTATGCCTAGTTTGAGTTGTTATTTCATACATTTATTTGCAGTTTGCATGTGTTTGATTTTAGAGTGTTCAGAATTATTTTGGGTATGGATTGGTTAAGTAAATACGATGCTAGGATATTTTTCCATGATAGGAAAATATCGCTTAGACACCCTGATTGTAGTGAACAGATAGTATACTCCGTAGAAAACCCTAGTTGTGAGGTTAATGATTCTTTGGGTGTTGTGGAGATAAAAGATGAGTTGGATCATGTTTTTGTTGTTAGAGAATTCATAGATGTCTTAAAGCCTATAGTAGGATTTCCACCAAAACGAGCTATTAAGTTTCGGTAAATTTGGTACCAAGAGCTAAACCGGTGAGTAGACCGCCAAGCAGGATGACACTTACCAAGATGAGGGAGTAAAAGGTGCAGTTGATAGATTTGAAAGGCAAGAATTTTATTAGACCTAGCAATTCACCTTGGGGAGTAACCGTAGTGTTTGCCAAGAAGCCGGACGAATCGTTAAGGTTATGTATCGATTATCGTAAGTTGAATGAGAAGATGATAAAAAGTCAATATCCATTACCTAGAATTGATAATTTGCTCAACCAGTTGAGTAGAGCAAAGTATTTTCCTAATTGGATTTAGCTACATGATCCATCAACTTAGAGTGGCAGAAGATAGTATTCCTTTGATGGCGTTTAGAACTAGATATGGATCGTAAGAATGGTTAATAATGCCATTCGGATTAACTAATGCGCCAACATTCTTTGTAGATTTGTTGAACTGAGTTTTCCGAGAGCACTTAGATAGGTTCGTGTTGGTATTTATAGATGATATTTTAATATACTCAAGGATTAAAGAGAGCGTGAAGTTCATCTTAGAGTAGTGCTTAAGATATTGAGACAGCATCAACTGAAAGCGAAATTTCCGAAGTGTCATTTCTGGAAGAAAGAAGTAAATTTTCTTGGTCATGCAGTCTCATAGAAAGGGTTGTATGTAGATCCGACTAAAATCGAAGCTGTGAATAATTGGAAGAGACCTGAGACAGTGACTGAGATAAAGAGTTTTCTAGGATTAGCTGGGTATTACCGGAGGTTCATAAAGGATTTTTCGCGGATAGCAGCACCGATCACCCAGCTAACACGAAAGGATGTGAAGTTCTTTTGGACTGATAAGTGTGAGGAGGCATTCCAGAAGCTGAAAAACTTATTGACTAATGCACATGTATTAATTGTTCCAAAAGGGAATCATGATTTGTGGTGTATACGGATGCATGTGGAACTTGATTAGGAGCTGTGTTAATGTAAAGAGGTAAAGTGATTGTCTATGCATCCCGATGGCTTAGCTCGCGTGAGGTTAGATATCCAACGGATGATTTGGAATTAGCTATGGTAATTTTTGCGTTGAAGGTATGGAAACATTATATTTTGGAAGAAAGATTCGAGTTTCATATGGATCATAAATCGCTTAAGTATTTATTCTCTCAAAAGGAATTGAATATGAGACAGCAGAGGTGATTAGAGTTTATAGCCGCTTATGACTTTGCTATTGAGTACACACTAGGAAAAGGAAATAAGGTTGCAAATGCACTTAGCAGGAAACATCAAAACGCGCGTGTTGGAAATGATAGCTGAGAGGAAAAATTTAGAAGCATTGACAACGTGTAGAGTACAATGGAGATCTGAAGCTAGATCTAGTAAGGAAACGGTTATGTTGTCATGTTTAGAAGTTCGAGCAGTGATGATCAGAAAGATTACTTATAAATAGAGGGAGGATCCATTATTAGTAGAACGGATCGGGAAGTTAAGGGATGGAACAGAGAGCGATGACTTGAAATATTTTAGTCTCAACCAGAATGGGTGGTTAAGGAAGAAAGGAAGGATGTGTGTTTCAAATGTAGGAAGCATTGGGAAGGAAGTTCTTCGAGAATTCCATCATTTTAAGTTCACTATTCATCTACGAGGAACTAAGATGTACCAGGACATGAATAGGAGTTTTTTCGGGGAAGATGTAAAGAGAAATGTAGGCTTATGGGTAAAGCAGCGTCCGAATTGTCAACAAGTGAAAGTCGAACATGAGAAACCAAGTAAATTACTTCAGCCTTTAGATTTTTCGGTATTGAAGTGGGATTTTATAAATGGGTTTCCTAGATTTAATAGAGGAATTGAGAGTATATGGGTCATAGTGGACAAGTTAACCAATGGTGCCCATTTCATTCCAGTTAAGTCAACTCGAATGGCACATGTTTTGGCAAAGTTATTTATGAAGAATGTAGTTAGACTGCATGGGATTTCTAGTAGTATAGTAAGTGATAGAGATTTCTTATTCACTAGTGAGTTCTGGAAGAGTCTATAGGAGATTTTCGAAACCAAACTCAAGATGAGTACATCCACAGACCAATGGTTAAACGGAAAGAGTTAACAAGACCTTGGAAGATTTGTTACGAACTTATAGGCTAGATGATAGAGGATCATGGGAAGACCATCTACACTAGTCGAATTTTCATATAACAACAGTTATCAGGCTAGTATATGGATGGCACCGTTTGAAGCTTTGTATGGAAGTCCATGAAAACCATCCATTTGTTAGTTAGAAATTGAGGATAGGTTGGTTCTTGTCCGGATTTAGTTAGAGAAGCTGCAGAGAAGATTGAGTTAATTCAAGATAGAATGAAGAAGGTTCAGTCTAGGTAGAAGAGTTATATTGATAGAACATGGAAGGACTTAGAGTATTTAGTTGGAGATCATTTTTTCGCCAAGGTATCATCGATGAAAGGTGTAATTCGATTCGGGAGATCAGGAAAATTGGCACCGAGGTTCGTTGGATCATTTCCTATCGTAGAGAGGAACGATAAACTCGCATATAGAGCAAAGTTATCAAATAGTTTAGCAGGAGTCCACAATGTTTTTCATGTTTCTCATTTGGGAAAGTGTGTTGAGATCCGAAGACTACTATAGCATCGAGTGTGTTAGAGGATTTAGTAGTGGAACCGAATTTGACTATAGTTAGGAAGCCGGTTCGTATGGTCACGAGAGATGAAAAGAGACCAAGGAGCAAGACAGTCAAATTACTTAAAGTCCAGTAGAGTGGCGATGAGTGTTTGCGTCAAAATTGACCACAAGCACCCAATATCGTGAAAGCACCCGTTTATGAACACAAATTAGTAACAATCAATATAGAACTCAGATCTAAACAATAACAACCACAATAATTCACAAATAACAATCACAAACACAGGATTTATAGTGGTTCAGCGATCTTGCCTACGTCCACTCTGAAGCTTATGTCTTTATTGATTCACTTGATGGTTTCAATCGATTACAACAGATTACAACTGATGATGGCTCTCAAATCTGATTACAACAGCGATAATGAAGTCTGGAATTTGATTCGGCAGAGTCTGGATGTTCAATGGCCGAATATCCCCCTTTTCTGAAGGCTTCAAGGTGCTATTTATAGGCATGGGAGGCCCAGATCTCGCTCAAACTTCGGAAGACTTTTTCTGGCACATGAGTGGGCCCACGCGACCGACCCCACCAAGTTTCGGCTCGATCTGAGATCGATTCGAAGTGATTTCGAATCCATCAAAAAAATGCTCCAATCGAGCCGAAACTTGGCAGGAACAATCTTTACCTTGTATGGAAGCTACTGTGAAAATTTCATTGCATTTGACCTTGTGGTTTGGGAGATATGATCGATTCGAGTTTGATGAATCTCGTTCGGCTGTCCATTTCGAATCCATCGGTTCGAATCGACTCCTTCGAATCGATCACCTCACGCGGTCTTGTGAAGACGTGGCGTGCATACTTCGCCTCGATCCGGTTTATACTCCGAGTTGACCGCTTCGAATCCATGGATTTCGCCTCGTTCGTATCATGTGCCACGACCCAGTTCGCATCAATGTATTCAAAATGGATCGATACGAAGGGGATCAAGACGAGCCGAGTGGATTCGAACAGGGCAGAATTTATGGATACGAAGGAATGATCTAGCATTCTTGATGGATGCGAAGACGATCGATACGAAGTAGTGCTTGGGCACGAGACCGATCGATTCGAAGTAGGGTATATGGTGATGGATTTGAAGTGCTCCGGACTCAATGGATACGAAACAGTGCTTCAGCATGGATACGAACGTGCTCAGGGGATGCCCATCTGATGGATTCGAACCGATCGATTCTAAGTGATCAACATCACGTTATCGATCGATTCGAACTCGATCGATTCGAAGCATGTGTAAACCAACGGATTCGAACAAGACAATTAGTGATGGATTCGAACCCATGGATTCGAAGTGAGCATCTCCCCAACTTTTCGATGGGTTCGAATGACACTCCTTGGCTAACTTGCATCGATCATATCTCGTTCATACGACCTCCGATTAACCTGAAATTTGGAATGCAGGCTCCCATGACCTTGCTTGTCGTGTCCTATCAGTTGTAGCCTGATCCGGGCTCGGACAAAATTCATCGATATCCATAGCGAAGTGAAGTACAACCAATCTCTGAGACGAACTGGCTTTTGTTTTTGACCGATCTTTTGGTATCACGGCTTTGCCAAAAAGTGGGATAACATTTGCCCCCTAAAATATGCCTTGCGGTAGGAAGGCGTGTTTTGTAATGCCATGAGCTGGATGTTCATATCCTGTTGATGTCCTGCAAAGGAATTTATAGTTTTATGCGACCTCAAATAACGACAGTTCGGGATCGAGATTTTTGAGATGAAGTGCGCCCGTTCATGGTCAAGCGCCTAACTTCAAATGACGATCGTTCGGGATCGAGCCATTTGAGGTGTAGTCCGACCGTGCGCGGTCGAGTGGCGGACCTCAAATGACGACCGTTCGCGATCGAGCCATTTGAGGTGAGGTGAGTTGTGCCGTTCGGGGCGAGTTGTGACCGTTCGCAGTCGGGTGCCGTTCGAGGCAAGTTGTGATCGTTCGTGATCGTGTGCCGTTCGTGGCGAATTGTGACCGTTCGAGGTCGGGTGTCGTTCGTGGCGAATTGTGACCGTTCGCGGTCAGGTGTCGTTCGAGGCGAGAAAGTGCGCCCGGGAGGGCTTGGTATTGTTGATACCAGGTTCACGTTCGAGTGGGTCCCTGGATCATTTGTCAGGGCGGTTTATCGCCATCTCAGAACATGCCTAAGGACCGTTCACGACCCCATACATGTGTAAGTAGCTTAGCCATTTCAAAATTATCAGAATCAAATATCTATTCAACAGATGAGTTTTAAAATAGAAATTTCCAAACAAACAAAGTCCAAATGTCCAAATCAAAACAAAACAAAAGCAAAGTAAGGATGTCAAAGTGTAAGTTCCCACTAGTAAACGGTCAATGATCATTCAGAGCATGCCTGGAGAATGTTCGCGATCTCGTACATGTGTAAATGATTTAATTGTGTTAGTGGAATCTTATGACTTGTTCATCGTTATTTTAATTAATTGATAACCAAATGATGTCCTGGTTTAGGGTCGCCTCTAGCTGATGTAGACAGTGGTCGCTCTGGTTCCATCACTGGAGTTCGTCTCCTCACATATTGAAGGAGCATACCGTTCCTGATATGTCCTTCTACCTCGTCCTTCTGATGCCTACAATCATTAGTGTAATGACCGTTTAATTCATGAAATACACAAAACTTATCTGATCTTCTTTCATGGGAAGTTGGATCCCTTCGCATTGGTCTACGATACGGAACCTGCTCCTTGGTATCCTGATAAATTCGTTCCAGACTCTCATTCAGTTCGGTGTAAGTGGTGAATCGCGGCTCCCTCCGTTGCCGCTTTGACCTATCCCCGTCATCCTCAGTCTTTCTTTTACTTTTATCCTTGCCTGAGTCCTTTTCGAGAAGCTTTTTGTCATTAAGTACATAAACTTCTATTCTCTCTCCTTCTTCTCTTTCTGCATTCGCATCCTCCAATCGTAAAAACTTTTCTGCCTCATGATAGAACTCTCCTAGATCCACTGGTGGATCCTTAGTTAATGAATTTTTGAACTCTGTTCCGTCAGCTATTCCGGACACAGCCGCCATCATAACCATGGATGGATCTGGTCTATCCACTGAAGCTGCTGCCGCATTGAATCGCGTCAGAAAACTCCTCAAAGTCTCTCCAGCCTTCTGTTTTAAAGTTGCCAACGTCATCACATTCTTGGGTCTTGTGATGTGGACCCTAAATTGCCTCATAATTCTCTCAATTAAATCACTCCACGTTCCGATGGATCCATTCTCCAATTGTCTAAACCGCAATGCTGCAATATCCACCAAGTACAATGGAAAGCATCGGGCCATAACCTCCTCTGATGCCCCCGGCACTTCCATATGCCTTATACACTTCGTTAGATGAACCGTGGGGTCCGTTCTCCCGTCATATATGTCCAACGATGGTAACTTGAAATCCGGTGGGATCCTAGCTTGTCTAATTGTTGCAGTAAAAGGACTCCTATTAAGATCCTCCAAATCTTTGTTTACCAAACCGCCTCTCATAGCTCTTCTAACCATCTCAGCCAACCTGTCATTGTCTCCGAGATGCAATCTTTGTTCATTACTTTCGACCTGCCCCTCGAGTCCACAAGGGAATTCCGGGATATGCCTCCTTGACTGAGCGTTCACTTCTCTGCTGCTCCCAGGTTGTGCAGAAGCTCCTCTTTCTCTCTCCGAGATTGGACCAATGTTCTCCATAGGTGTGCCCCCTAGTTCAAGTGTAACGCCGGATGGTCCTGCTCCGTTCTGGACTCCATCCGCTACTCTATTCTGTGCTTTAAGCTGTCCTATCTTTTGAAATAAACTCTGGATTAACTCCTCTTGTTTCTTCATCATTTTCTCTATCTCGTCCCTAGTGATGAAGATCGACGGTTGATTCGCTCCTGAAGAAGCCTCTTGACTTCCTTGGTGTTCACTTCTCTCTGGCCTTTGTTTCTTGCTTGTTTGTCTCGTCATGGTTTCTCAAATCTGAACTTTCAAACTCTCCGAATCAACTTCTGATTGATAGATCTCCTGAGTTCAATTCTCAGTGAAAGCACCAAAAATGTTTGCGTCAAAATTGACCACAAGCACCCAATATCGTGAAAGCACCCGTTTATGAACACAAATTAGCAACAATCAATATAGAACTCAGATCTAAACAATAACAACCACAATAATTCACAAATAACAATCACAAACACAGGATTTATAGTGATTCGGAGATCTTGCCTATGTCCACTCTGAAGCTTATGTCTTTATTGATTCACTTGATGATTTCAATCGATTACAACAGATTACAACTGATGATGGCTCTCAAATCTGATTACAACAGCGATAATGAAGTCTGGAATTTGATTCGGCAGAGTCTGGATGTTCAATGGCCGAAGATCCCCCTTTTCTGAAGGCTTCAGGGTGCTATTTATAGGCGTTGGAGGCCCATATCTCGCTCAAACTTCGGGAGACTTTTTCTGGCACATGAGTGGGCCTACGCGACCGACCCCACCAAGTTTCGGCTCGATCTGAGATCGATTCGAAGTGATTTCGAATCCATCAAAAAATGATCCAATCGAGCCGAAACTTCGCAGGAACAATCTTTACCTTATATGGAAGCTACTGTGAAAATTTCATTGCATTTGGCCTCGTGGTTTGGGAGATATGATCGATTCAAGTTTGATGAATCTCGTTCGGCTATCCATATCGAATCCATCGGTTCGAATCGACTCCTTCGAATCGATCACCTCACGTGGTCTTGTGAAGACGTTGCGTGCATACTTCGCCTCAATCCGGTTTATACTCCGAGTTGACCGCTTCGAATCCATGGATTTCGCCTCGTTCGTATCGTGTGCCACGACCCAGTTCACATCAATGGATTCGAAATGGATCGATGCAAAGGGGATCAAGACGAGCCGAGTGGATTCGAACAGGGCAAAAATTATGGATACGAAGGAATGATCTGGCATTCTTAATGGATGCGAAGATGATCGATACGAATTAGTGCTTGGGCACGAGACCGATCGATTCGAAGTAGGGTATATGGTGATGGATTCGAAGTGCTTCGGACTCGATGGATACGGAACAGTGCTTCAGCATGGATACGAACGTGCTCAGGAGATACCCATCTGATGGATTCAAACCGATCGATTCAAAGTGATCAACATCACGTTATTGATCGATTCGAACTCGATCGATTCGAAGCATGTGTAAACCAACGGATTCAAACAAGACAATTAGTGATGGATTCGAACCCATGGATTTGAAATGAGCATCTCCCCAACTTTTCGATGGGTTCGAACGACACACCTTGGCTAACTTGCATCGATCATATCTCGTTCATACGACCTCCGATTAACCTGAAATTTGGAATGCAGGCTCCCATGACCTTGCTTGCCGTGTCCTATCAGTTGTAGCCTGATCCGGGCTCGGATAAAATTCATCGATATCCATAGCGAAGTGAAGTACAACCAATCTCTGAGACGAACTGTCTTTTGTTTTTGACCGATCTTTTGGTATCACGGCTTTGCCAAAAAGCAGGATAACAATGAGTGAGACTGTACTTGGGAAACTAAGATCAGGATTATAGATGCTTATCTTGATTTGTTCCATGATATGTTTTACATGTATGATTGATTGGTTGAGTACCTTATCATAATTTGAGGACAAAATTCTTTAAAAAAGGGAGTCTGTAACGACCCTAATTTTGATTAAAATTATTTAGGACGTTTAGTTAGTTAAATTAAATGAAATAATAAAATGTTTAAGGGATTAAGATTTGTGTAAATAAGTGGTAGTCGTGCTAACTTAGACAAATGAACTAAGGGAAAATGAAATAAAACAAGTTAGGGTAGTTGATAAGGCAAGATTGGAATAAGACCTATTCTAATACCCTAAACCCTTACGCACGTTCATTTTATACGTTAATAAACAAAATTAAATACTAGAGAGGCCGACCACCATTAAGGGAAAAGCAAGAAGAAGATAAGAGGAAGAAGCTTAAGCAACTTAATCCATGATCAAATCTTAACTCCTTAATCACAAACCTAAGGTGAATAATAGACTACATTGTTATCCCGCTTTTTGGCAAATCTGTGATACCAAAATATCAATCGAAAACAAAAGACAGTTCGTCTCAAAGATTGGTTATACTTTGCTTCACTATGGATATCGCTGAATTTTGTCCGAGCCCGGATCAGGCTACAATTGATAGGACATGACAAGCAAGATCATAAAAGCCATAGAAGTCAGCATCTCAAATTTCAAGTCAATCCGAGTTCATATGCTCATGTTATGATCGATTCAACCTAGATGAAACGGCCCAGCTTTCGTATTCATCGCCATTGTTGATTTCGTATCCATCGTCGAACTCCGGTTCGAATCGATCACGTTCGTATCGATCAGGTTTCAGCAATTTCGTATCCATCGAAGTGCCACAGTTCGTATCGATCAAGTTCGAATCCATCGAAGTGCCTCGGTTCGACTCGATCTCGTTCGAGTCCATCGGCTCCTCCTTATTCGAATCCATTGGCATCTCCCAACTTCGCATCCATCGGCAGATAACCTACTTCGTATCGGTCAACTCCCATGAGTTCGTATTGATCAGGATTGGTCATGTTCGAATCCATCGAGTTCGTATCGATGGACTTCGTACCTATCAGCAGATGATGCGCTTCGTAACGATCGGCCAGTATCTGCTTCGCATCCATCATAGGAGACTCTATTCGAATCCATCTAACGGGGCAATTCGCATCCATCGGCTTCGCCTCGGTCATGTTAGACTCCATCAGGGAGCCTACATTCGACTCGATCTCATTCGAGTCCCTCCGTAGAATATTTGTTTCATATCGATTGGCCAGATATTGTTTAGTATCCATCAGGCAGGGTACAGTTCACATCCGTGGTCAAACCTATATTCGAGACCACCGTCTTCGTATCGAGCAAAAGTATGATTGCATCGCATCCATCTATCTCGAATCCATCAAGCCACTGCTCTTCGTATCCATCAGACGACCTTGCTCCGTATCCATTAAAGGCTCTCGTACGAACCCATGACCAATGGTTCGTTCGTATTCGTAAGGACAAGTGGACCTGGTTTAACGCAGCAGCCTTCGATTCAAATGGGGCGAGATAAATGGAGACGACGCGGCCAAACCGAAGAAAAAGGTGGATCGATCCGAGATGCACGCGCCACGTCACCTCAGAAACACGTGCAACCATCGATTCGAAGGGATGGACACAAAGCCGTGGAGTCGAATGAAACAGCCACTCGATAATACTCATTTCATATCGACGATATCTGGAGATCTACCAATCCAAATACAATGAAATTTTCACAGGAGATTGCACACGAGACAAGGAACGTTCACACCAAATTTCAGCTCGATTGGACATCATCTTGATCGATGCGAAATGATTTCGTATCGATCACAGATCGACTCGATACTTTCTGGAATTGGTCGTGCGGGCCCCCTCACGTGCGAGAGCGAATCTCCCGAAGTTTGAGCGAAATCTCAGCCTCCTACGCCTATAAATATAGCCCCAGAGCCTACAATTTACTACTGTCAATTTCGAATTTCCAGTTGTAACTTGCTGTTGATTGTTGTAATCACTTGTAATCATTGAAAGAGAATCAATAAAACTGCAAAAAACTTCATAGTGGACGTAGACAACACGTCGAACCACTCTAAATCGCTTGTATGCGCATTTACTTTCCTGTTCATTAGAGTTTTTGTTAGATAATCCTCATTTTTAATTTATATTCTTCATTATTATCTCTTCAAAAACTTCTGAAGAGTGTTGTGACCAATTTTGGTGCAAACACTTTGGTGCTTTCACTGAGAAAACCCAGATTTTCTCCTTCTCGTTGGATCTGTCATCAGTACCGGATTGCATAAATCTAAGAGAGAGATCCAGATCACAAATCCAAGTTCCTTCCATTCTATTCAGATTTGCATAAAGTGTAGGAAAGGAATTCAACCTTCAAGAGTTAGCACAAGGACCGCCTCTAACGCTATCAATTAAGAGGAACAGGATAGACAGAATCCTACGCCACTACCTCCCTCTAACTAAGACCCTACCGGACACTCGGAACCATCAGGTCCGGTTACCTGACAAGAGTTTCAGCTGCTGCTCCAAGAGCTGACCCAAAGTCAGCAACAACTAGCAGAACAGCTACGTGCTAACGTCGAGCTAACCAATCAGCTGGATCGCCAGAAGCGAAGAAGATCTAGGAGAGATTATGCTTCTCAATCCTCCAGCGAAAGTTCTTCGTCTTTTGATTACCATCATTGATCTCCACGACCCCGGCTAGATGGGAGTCACATACAAGCTGCTGGATACCAACCGGCAATGACCGTTGGACGACTGAGAGTTGGCCCATCGGCCAGTTTCCAGACCGGGCCCTCCTTCCGAGGGGGTACCGCTCCTCACCACACCACAGATTACCATGCTACGACCGTTGCGGATGAACCAAGAGTCGATGCCCAAAATCAGTCGAACCTTGACCGCCGTCATCATGGACGTAGTCCTGAACCATACGTCTCAGAGCACTATGAGCCAAGAAGGCAAGATTTGGACCGCCGACAACATCCGGTCCAACCCCATAATGTGGGACCCAACCATAATCTGACTCAACACGTTCAGAACGTACAAATGCCGGATCTTCCGACCATGATACGTCAGATGATCCATGAGAGCCAGGGTCTCACGAATGATGATTGGGGAATTTCCCGAAGTCACACTCCTTTTACGGACGATGTTCTTACTGTTGAAACCCCCCCCCCCCCCCCCCCCCCCCCCGCGATTCAGGATGCCGATTCTACCCATGTACGAGGGAAACTCCGACCCCAACCAACACATTCCGAAATATGAATGGTCAATGAGCGCTGCCAGAGCTGACGATGCAGTGAAGTGTCGTAGTTTCCCCATATCCTTGGGGGTATTTCTACCATGTGGTTCACTGGACTGCCACCTCGATCCATTTCCTCCTTTGACCAATTGGCCAATAAATTTGTTGAGCAATTCTGCATGCACGTCTCAAGACAAAAAGACATCAATACTCTATCTAGCGTCACCAAAGCTCCTAGAGAGACGCTCAGACACTACTTAGAGAGATTACATGCTGCATGTGTGGAAATCATCAATCCAAACGATAACTCCATCCTCATGGCGTTGACTAAGGGGATTAACCCCGATTCTGAGTTCGGCAACTGGTTAGCTGGAAAACCACCTGCATCGTTGGACCGTTTTCATGCCAAGGCGGCTCAATTCCTGAGAAGGGAAGATGCAAAACAGTCTAGGAAGCAGACTGATGCAGGGCCAAGCACAGAAGGGATCCAAAGCAATATCGTAATCAAACAGTCCAGTGAGAGTTCCGGAAAAGTTCAGTTGAACCTTTAAAACAAACAAGCTCAGCAGAGAGAGAGCGTGAATCAAACTAGAAAGCGAGACCAAAATCATGGCCCACAGCGCAAGAATCCTATGTTTGACAGTTACACTCCTTTGGATACATCACTGGAGAACTTGTATTTACAAACTTGTAATACAATGCAATATAAAAAACCTGCTCCAAAACCGTCGTCAGAGGGGCAAATCCAGACGGGAAAATTTTACAGGTTCCATGAAAGCTACGGGCACAATACGAATGAATGTCGTCACTTGCAAGATCTCGTAGAAAAACTGATCAGAGAAAGGAAGCTAGAAAAGTTTGTTCGGGCGCCGCAGCCTGGAGGAGCGAGCCCATCAAATCAAAATAATGAACCCGATCGACCGAGACAGGAAGACTCAACCCATCCCGGTGGGAGATTGGTGATAAACGCCATCAGTGGCGGACCCTCTATGCCAGGAGCCTGGAACGACGAGGATCTTCGCTACGCATGACAGGCTTTATCTAATCCATGAATACTTTGCAATTTCTTTTACATTCTGAAGTTTGAACTTGTAATAAGGCACTGACTTTGCCATGTTTTTCCGTTCCAGCAATAAATTACTATCTCTTCAAGCTAGAGCTGTGATTCACCGAATGCGACATTCAACAATCACGACACACGAAGAGCTAAATTCTATCGCACGATGGGATTTATTCAAATAGCGAGTGACTGTGATACGACCGGCCACCCACTAAGTGAAACCTTAGCTCGGGGGCAAGCCATCACATCAAAGGCTGAACTAGACCGACACACGATAGTCCTGCAATCAACTCTAGGTTCCCAGAGTGCGAACCGGAGTATAAATCCTAACTCTACTTTCCCAGAGTGCGAATTGGAGTATAAACATCAACTCAAGGTTCCCAGAGTGCGAACCGGAGTATAAATCCTAACTCCACTTTCCCAGAGTGCGAATTGGAGTATAAACATCAACACTAGGTTCCCAGAGTGCGAACCGGAGTATAAATCCTAACTCCACTTTCCCAGAGTGCGAAGTGGAGTATAAACATCAACTCTAGGTTCCTAAAGTGCGAACCGCAGCACAAACACCAACTCCAAACTCCCAGAGCACGAATTGGAGTATAAATATATAAATGCAGTTCCAGAGAGGGTGGACCCGTCGTCCTAACGACTTCGGCTGTATCCTAACCAAGTTTTGAGGAGGATGGACCCGTCCGTTTAACGACCTTGCTTGTTAACTCGGGGTGGATGTGATCCGACCATCCACGAACCCGATAAATCCATCGTTCCTAGAGTGTGAACGAATTCCTAAAAAGCTCAAACAGATGTGACTGACCATCTGTTGGCTAACTCCAAATTCCCAGAGCGTGAATTGGAGTATAAACATCAATTCCAGACTCCCAGAGCACGAGTCGGAGTACAGACATCAATTCCATGTTCCCAGATTGCGAACTGAAACATAAATGCTAACTCCAGATTCCTAGAGCGCGAGTCGGAGTACAGACATCAATTCCAGGTTCCCGGAGTGTGAACCAAAACATCAAATGCAAACTCCAACTTCTCAGAGTGTGAATTGGAGTATAAACATCTATTCCAGGTTCCCGGAGTGCGAACCAAAACATCAATGATAACTCCAACTTCCCCGAGTGTGAATTGGAGTATAAACATCTATTCCAGGTTCCCGGAGTGTGAACCGACACATACATGCTGACTCCAAGTTCCCAGAGCGTGAATTGTAGCATTAACATCAATTCCAGGTTCCCGTAGGGCGAACCGAAAAATACAAATGTCAACTCCAAATTCCCAGAGCGTGAAGTGGAGTATAAACATCAATTCCAGGTTTCCGGAGCGCGAGCCAAAATATACATGCTGACTCAAAATTCCCAGAGTGTGAATTAGAGTACAAATACCAAGTCAAAGTTCCCGGAGTGCGAACTGTGTTACAAACATCGATAACTCTCGAATTCCCAGAGCGCGAACCAGATTATCGATCACAGATTATCGTAAGTCCCCGGAGTGTGGACGTGTGCTTAAGATTTGCAAAAGATGCGATCGACCATCGAAATACAAATGTTGTTCCCTAGACCTGGGGGCAAAAGCTTAAGTGTTAATCACTAACCGAAGCGATACAATGTCCAAAGTTCAACTCATTCATCAATCACGATGTGTGATCGAGATTTTCGGACGTAGCAAATAAAACGAACTTAACTTGAAGGTGAAAACACCACAAGTGCAATGGACTGAAAGCCAAAATACTGCAAATACATAAACACGAAAGAAAATAGAGTTGAAGCAAAGAGACTAAATGTCATTTCAACTAACTGTATGTGAAGATTCATGTACAGGTTATTCCAAAATTCCTACTAGCAGGGGGCTTATCTACTTTTTCTTTTTCGGCCTCAATGCCCGGCATTTCAAGTTTGGAAGGAGTCAAACTCTGAGCTCCTAGCAGTTGCAAGCTTGAAGTTTCCATAACTAGCTAACTCACGAGAAATCATCATTAGACGACAAAGCTTCGAAGTCCAGCTATAATGACCATCATTGCTGATCGTCACAACCGTATTATTAAAATGTTGGCAATCGATCCGGATTAAAGTTGTTACGGTTCCATCGACGAGCCTCGAAAAGTAGTCAAGTATGCAGTTTCACTATCAAGTCCAGATAGGCAAGAATGAAGCTCGTCGAAGTCATGCTATCGAGAGTTCACATTTTCGTATCCATCATGACACGGATTCGAATCGATCATCAGAAGCTTGTTCGAATCCATCAGGATACATGTTCGTATCGATCATAGGGGGCACGCTTCGAATCGATTGACAAGTTCGAATTCGTATCGACCATAGAAAGATGACTTCGAATCGATCCTTGATTGCCTGGTTCGTATGGATCAGGAAGGACGCAGCTTTATATTGCTCACGTTCGAATCGATACTTTTCATATCAAACATAAAGGTAAAATTCGCATCAAGCTAAAGCTGAGGACTTCGAAATGCCAATTATTTATTTTTCGTATCGATCATTCCATATCGATACGATCCACCACCATCGTAATCGGTACGAACTGCATCACCTCCATTGAAATATTCTAGGGATCGATGCGAAACCCAAGGAGAAATATAACTATCTTCATCGGTTCGAACACAAGCCCCCAGATCGATTCGTTCTTTACTTTTCCATCTGACCAAAGATTCCCATCGGTTCAAAGTGGACAGTGAAAATATCGGCTCGAAGTCCATGATCGCATCAACAAGTTCACAACTCCATCCACTGCACATCGATACGAACATCTATTTCGTATCCTTCAGTATATAAACATTAGCATCGTTATGGACAACACAACAAAGACCTGTTGGAGTCATTAGCATCAATGCGAATGAACATTTCGCATCCACCGAATTCTCCATTTACGATGCAAAGTCAATCTTTCAACCTTCTATATCGATTCAGGAGAGGATCGATACGAAGGAACTTCCTAAAACAACTGACGAACGTTGTTACAACTCAAATTTCACATCGATTCGGAGAGGATCGATACAAGAGGGTAGTCCAAAACAACCATCAAGCGTTGTTTCAACTCGAATTTCAAATCAGTTCAGGAGAGAATCGATACGAAATTCAATAACAAACAAAACTGACAACGACTCGCGAACACTCAATGCCAACGAGAGTCAAGTTAACATATATGCATCTATGTCAGACTAATATTCGATTTTCAACATTCACAGGGATCGAATACTCATCTCATTACGATTACGACAACAAACAGCTAAGCACTATTATACAGCAATCAGTTATATCAACGCAAGGTTACAACCTTCGAAAAAAGAGCAACGATTGTTTAGAGAGAATTTGTAGCTTTTCAAAGCATGTCATATTTCCACAAGACGTACTTTGGGGGGCAAATGTTATCCCGCTTTTTGGAAAAGCCATGATACCTAAAGATCGATCGAAATCAAAAGACAGTTCGTCTCAAAGATTGGTTATACTTTGCTTCGCTATGAATATCGCTGAATTTTGTTCGAACCCGGATCAGGCTACAATTGATATGACATGACAAGCAAGATCATAAAAGCCATAGAAGTCAGCATCTCAAATTTCAAGTCAATCCGAGTTCATATGCTCATGTTATGATCGATTCAACCTAGAGGAAACGGCCCAGCTTTTGTATCCATCGCCATTGTTGATTTCGTATCCATCATCGAACTCCGGTTCGAATCGATCACGTTCGTATCGATCAGGTTTCAGCAACTTTGTATCCATCGAAGTGTCGCGGTTCGAATCGATCAAGTTCGAATCCATCGAAGTGCCTCGGTTTGACTCGATCTCATTCGAGTCCATCGGCTCCTCCTTATTCGAATCCATTGGCATCTCCCTATTTCGCATCCATCGGCAGATAACCTACTTCGTATCGGTCAACTCCCATGATTTCGTATCGATCAGGATTGGCCGTGTTCGAATCCATCGAGTTCGTATCGATGGACTTTGTACCCATCAACAGATGATGCGCTTCGTAACGATCGGCCAGTATCTGCTTCGCATCCATCATAGAAGACTCTATTCGAATCCATCTAAACGGGGCAATTCGCATCCGTCGGCTTCGCCTCGATCGTGTTCGACTCCATCAGGGAGCCTACATTCGACTCGATCTCATTCGAGTCCCTCGGCAGAATATTTGTTTCGTATCGATTGGCCAGATATTGTTTCGTATCCAACGGGCAAGTTACAGTTCGCATCCATGGTCAAACCTATATTCGAGACCACCGTCTTCGTATCAAGCAGAAGTATGATTGCATCGCATCCATCTATCTCGAATCCATCAAGCCACTGCTCTTTGTATCCATCAGACGACCTTGCTCCGTATCCATTAAAGGCTCTCGTACGAACCCATGACCAATGGTTCGTTCGTATCCATAAGGACAAGTGGGCCTGGTTTAACGCAGCAGCCTTCGATTCAAATGGGGTGAGATAAATGGAGACGACGTGGCCAAACCAGAGAAAAAGGTGGATCGATCCGAGATGCACACGCCACGTCACCTCAGAAACACGTGCAGCCATCGATTCGAAGGGATGGACACGAAGCCGTGGAGTCGAATGAAACAGCCACTCGAGAATACTCATTTCGTATCGACGATATCTGGAGATCTACCAATCCAAATACAATGAAATTTTCACAGGAGATTGCACACGATACAAGGAACGTTCACACCAAATTTCAACTCGATTGGACAACATCTTGATCGATACGAAATGATTTCGTATCGATCACAGATCGACTCGATACTTTCTGGAATTGGTCATGTGGGCCCCCTCACGTGCCATAGCGAATCTCCCGAAGTTTGAGCGAAGTTTCAGACTCCTAGGCCTATAAATAGAGCCACAGAGCCTACATAAGAGGGATCTTTTGATTCTGAAGCGCCGAGACTCTGCCGAATCAAGATCTCCATCATTCTACTACTGTCAATTTCGAATTTCCAGTTGTAGCTTGTTGTTGATTGTTGTAATCACTTGTAATCATTGAAAGAGAATCAATTAAACTGTAAAAAACTTCATAGTGGACGTAGTCAACACGCCGAACCACTCTAAATCGCTTGTCTGCGCATTTACTTTCCTGTTCATTGGAGTTTTTGTTAGATAATCCTCATTTTTAATTTATATTCTTCATTATTATCCCTTCAAAAACTTCTGAAGAGTGTTGTGACCAATTTTGGTGCAAACATACATCTCATGTTTTCTTATTTTCGGCTTTAGATTGAGATTTGAATTATATTTCAAAGGTTTTGCTATGTTTTGATTGTTAAAATGGGATATATATATATATATATATATATATATATGCTTGTTGATGATTTACGCTATTTCATGTGGATTTTATGATAAGTTTTAATGTGAAACACGAATTAAATGACATCTAAATTCCTTGTGATTTTAAGATAAGGTTAGAAATAATATTTTAGAGATGGTTTACAAATTTCATAATTTTTTGAATTAATGTGCATTTATTATTAGTTTTCTAGTGAGGAAAATGGTTAATTGGATTGAATTTAATTACAGCTAATTTATATTGTTTTCGGGTCAGAAATTAATATACGTTAGAAAATGTAATAAAAGCGATTTATGGGAATTTTGTAGAATTTTCCTAAGTGTTTTAATAACTATATAAAATTATTTAAGGTATGGGACTTAAATGTTTTATATATTTATAGAAGGCAAAGGGGAATTTTCTAAATATTTTAAATTATTTACTTCTGAAATTTCGGCAGCGCATTTAGAAAAGAATTTAGAAAATAAATTAGCAACCAATTATATGTTGACAAACAAAGCAGGTTAGTTGAAAAGGAATTACATTTTAAAGTTAAAAATCAGTTTTACCACATTTTTCTTGTTTCACCACTTTCGGCACCAGCCTTTCGACTAGGTACTTCCACCTCCATCTCTATCGAAACAATGCGCATAGTATCAAAGACTTGGTACATAGTGAATTGGACATCGGTGAAAGGTATTGAGTCGAAATAGGTGTTTTGAAGGGGTCGAAGCCTTGTTTTGCTTATAAAAGGAAATGCACCTGCTTTGCTTTCGAAAGAATGCTTTCGACTTAGATAGCTTTCGACTTGGTCAAATGGTATTAAAGAATGGCTTCAAAAGAGGTCGCGCCTTTATTTTATAAAGAAGCTTTCGAAGGGGTTGAAACCCCTTATCGCCGCGTCCTACCTTTTGAAGAAATGCCTTTGAAAGGGTTTTCTTGTTTTAAAACCTAAGCCGCTTCTCCAATGCTTTTGAAGGGATTGGTTTCGAAACCATGCACTTCTTTTACTTTGGAAGTTGCGTTCGAATGAGTGCTTTTGACTTAGTTGTTTTAAGACCCTTTGTTCTATTGAAAGTTAAAGGTTTCGAAAGGAATGGTTTCAAAAGGTTGTTCCACATGTTTTATTTGAACCCAAATGCTTTCGAAAGGTCTGATTTATGTAAAGAACTTAATTCTTTCGAAAGGTTTAGGATAAAGGTTTTGAAGGGGTTGTTCTCAAATTTTTTTGAAAGGTAATAAATGGAAGGTTTTCAATAGTTTCGAAAGGCAAGTTTATAGTGTTTTGAAAGAAGGATGTCTATGGTTTTATAAAGCTTTCGAAAGAAATGATTTCGATGTTTTCGAAAGGTTTAATGTAAATGGTTTTGAAAGGTATGTTATGGCCTTCGACCTAGGTTATAAAGTAAAGTAGTTTACTTTTATCGAAAGGGGTACTTTACTTTAATTGGTTTCTAAAGGGGTACTTTCAAAGGTTTTGAATGTTTTCATCAACAAATGTTTTGTGTAAAGTATATATATAACATGGCAAAGTAATTTGAGTAAAGCGTAGAATATTTTCCTTGTTTAAGTATGATTTAAAGGGTTAAATCAATTTGAAGAAATGTTTTTAAGGAAAATTTTAAGGGTAGAGGAACAAAAGTAATTTAGATACTAGAATACCAAAAGGGACTGGTATGGGTCGCGCCCTATACTTTAGCTAGTAGCATCTAGCTAATATAAGTCCAAAATTCCAGTGTGTAGGGCATTATCACAGGTAAGACTAAAATGATGTTACACACAAAAAAGAATATACAGAGTGAGGATAGGTTATCGGTGTGCCCGTAAAACCATTAACATCAGTTGACCCTGAGAAAAGTAAGTTAGGGGCAGATCGTCCAGAAGAGTATCTAACAAAAGTTAGATTATTTGTTTATTTTGTCTGGTAGGCCCAAGTCAGCCAAAGATTAATAGTTAGCCAAACAAAACTATAGTGTTCAGACAGATAGTCCATTTATTACCTAATTTGTATGCATGCATGATATTGCTATTATTGTATTAACTAGTTTGGTTGTAGGATTCAGATTTGCAATGTTTTTAAAATATATATCGGTGAGGGGAAGCGTTCCGCTAAGCGATGTGGTCTTACTTAATATCACATAACCGAGATGTATAGTATTACTCACACCAGACTTTATGTCCGACTCGAAGTTTATGTTTTCCCCTTAAACTCTCGGGTGCTTAAAATTGATTTGAGCAGGTTGAGAGTTGAGGTTTATAGGTTTAGTAGGTGGACGAGTAAAGCTTCCGAAGAAGAGCAAGAGGCTAATGCTAGCTATATTTAGGAGTTGTTTTTTACTTTCGTTGTGTTGTTTTAAGTCTATTATGACTATTTTGTACTCTGATCAACCAACGGGGCATCTTTATATGTTTCTCTTGGTGTATTTGTGTAATAATTATATTTCATCTGAACCTGGGAAATGATTGGGATTATGTAATTAGATGTGAAATGTATTTTGTGAAATGTAATCAGAAAAGTTATTTCGAAATCTATGATTTTGTTTCATATTAATGTGCTTTTCATATTATGAATACCATTAATATTACTGTATTTTATCATCGGAAGTTAATACTATATATGACTGTAGCATCTATGGCGCTTAGTTTTGGGCCTCAAGATATGGGACGTTACGGGTGATTAGTGTATTTGGTCTAGTTTCCATATGATCCATTTATTAACACCATAAATGTCTTGGGTTTATTTTTATCAATGTCTAAAATGACATTTGTTTTAACCCAATTAAATATGGTTTTGGAAATAAAATCTTTTTTAAGATTCATGAATATACTTATATAGTTGAATTAAGTATATTTGTACATTTTCTAAATATTGTAAGTGTAATGTTTTGTGAATATAATTATATTGTTAAGATAAGTATACCAATATTTTTCAAGTACTTAAAAGAGTAGAGAAGGGTTTGTGGATATATCTTTGTAAAAGTATTTATCAAATAATAACAAGAACATCAAGTGGGATTGCTATATAAAAGGTAAAACTTGGCCTCAAGCCTCACAACCCGGTACTGACTAAAATTTGGGAAGATGCAACAGGATTATGTTGGTCTCACCCATTAGGGTAGTCATCACTATCCTAGATATATATTTATGGATTTGGTGTGTTCATAAGAGCTCGTTGCAAAAGGTTGCTAAGCATCCGGGATGATGACATATTCAGTACTATCTAGAAAGGGTACGTTGGTTATGTGTTGGTAGGGATGCAAGATGTTTTTGTTGCCTTCGATATATTTTTCTAGAGGTGTACTTTGACAGGTGATACCTCGATGCCTTGTCATTGATGGAATTCATTCTTCAACAAGTTCCTTACGGACTTAGGTGTGCCTAAGTATGTCGGAATATGAGATGCAAGCAACCCGGCTATTTTATATATTTATTTTAAATCCTAGACATTATTATATTATTACTGTATTTCCTAATAAAATAATTTGGTTATCGTAAGGTGAAAACCCATCCGTGTTTATATGCGGCGTGGTCTTACAACATTCCTTTATTTTTGGAAGGTTTTATAATATTAAAAATCCAAATGATATGTGTTTCTCACGCTGGTTTTTCAGACCGATTAGGGTGTTATTTTCTTAAAATGCTCAGGTCAACCGAGCATATTTCCAGATTTAGCTTTGGATGGTTTGGAGATTCAGGAGACGAGTTGGATGCCTCCAAGACATTTCATGCATATTCTATTTCCGCTGCATTGACTGTTTTTGTATTTATTAGCATTTGTGAGGACAGGTTGTTATAATTTTCTAGGTTGATGATAGATAGTTACTCTAATTAATGTGTGTATATTACAGTTTTCTTTTGTAAAGATCCGTTGTATATTATATATTACTCGTAATGATGTGAGATTATGTTCTGTCTTTTCTTTCTTTTCCCTTGATAATCTATCTTTCCAGTACTTGAATACTCGGCATATGGATACTCTAGATGTATTAGTGTTGAGTTTTGAGGGTCAAAAAGGTGGGTTATTGCACATGGTATTAGAGCTTAGGTTGAGCGAACACCTAGGCTTTGGTGGGGAAGACTCATTAGAGATAGGGTTAGTAACTCCCTAGAATGAGTTATAGTGTATATATACATGAGCGCTTGTTTGTTTGTGCTACAACACTGTTTTATATTTTGTTAGTTTATTTGTTGAGTGGTTTATTAATTCTGGTCTACAGAAGGAACATCTGTATCGATAGAGGTTTCTAAACACTTAAACCAAGCAAACCAACACGATGTTGTCTTGGAAATTGGTAAATGAAATAATGTTACCTAGATTTTATGTTATATATAAAAGAATAATTTTTAGAAATTAGCATAGTAATCTGTGATGTGTTTGTTTATTAGAAAATGATAATATTCAGTTATTATCATTATTGTTGATTAGTCATTCCCGTACGGTTTAGGAGCACTGACTATTATTTGAGGATTGATTTTTTGTGCCCGGATATTTTATCAAAATTTACATTTTTGGTTGAACTAAATACAAATACCTTATGGACTAAGTTTTACCGTTTGTCCATAAGGCTTTCGGTGGTAAAGTTGGGTTAAAATTTAATTGCAATAAAAGTTATTTATTATAGTCAAAACAAAGATATACGTTGTGAAATGATTATATATAAGAAAGTATATTTGTAAAAGTATGATATATAAATATGATTTATAAATAAAAAGGATTTAAATTGAGAATTTGGGAACTTAAATCCTTGGTATTCAAAAATTAGTTTTCAAATTTTTTAGAAAAATAATAGTAATAGTATTATTTGAAAGGTATTTATGAATTGAATATTTTAAAAGGATTTTATAGGAGATAGAAAGCACTGAACTCGCTTTTATTACTGGAAAATAATTCTAGCGGTGACTACAGCATCAACGGTGTTTACTTTCTAGTTTCTAAGTGGGGAAATGCTACCATAGTAGTTTTGCTTCAAAGTTGTTTTGGTTAAACAAATTTTTTAAATTCCAAAAGTATGATTGGGTATACAATGATTTGAAATAAAACCCAATGCTTAGTTCCTAATTTCTCTATTAAGTTATTATATGGACTCACGTATCGTGTGCATCAAAGAAGATTAGGGTTGTGCATCTCATTATGATACGTCGTTTGGTAATTTTCATTTATTGAAATGAAATAGATTTTCGATGAATTTGGATAGTCGAAAACTTCCAAATTAGTTGAGAAATTGATGCTAAGTGTTTTTGAGAAAATATAAGAAAATAAATTTTCGTGAATTATAAATTTGAGAAGATAGTAAGTTAAAAAGGTTTTAAATTTTTTGAATATCTTGGTTAAGTAAAAAAAATCTGAAATTGTGCATACTCTTAGAGATGTAGAAGAGTGTTATACAAGTATGAACTTAAGTTTAGAATGTGGATAAACATAAGTTGTGTTTTGTAAGATGTTTATAAACTTAAATAATAATTTTATGAAATGGTTCAAAAATAATTTTAGTATAATGAAATAATATTGGTGTAATTAAAAATAAATTGGTGTACAAAAGTAAGAACCATACATAAGTTGTACGTAGATCATTTTATTCGCATAACTGATTTTGATCCAAATTCGAGTACACCGATCCAAATAAGAATCTTTCACTCAATTCTTGATAGCAAACACTTGATATGGATTCTTTATATGATTTTTTAGTTTTCTATCATAGTATATGGTTATGTAAGGAGAACAGTGGTTTCTAATTAAGGAACTTGATCAGAGTCCGCACTAGGGAAGTCAATTGAGCAATACTAGCTCGAAAGTGAAATTTGTGTGATCGAGTAGTGATCAGATTTGATATTGCATAAGAATGACATATGTACATTATATGGGCTTTAAAATAATTGCATGCTATTGACATTAGAAAATGCAATTTATATGGTTTGATGGCATTGTTAAATGAGATACAGGTATATAGAAGCAAAAACTAGCTTGCTGCTTTTTGTTTCATGAGTAAAAATTTCTTACTTGACTTATAGGTACATTTTTATATAGTTAATGATGATTTTATGCCCAAGATATGGGAGACCACTTTTGGGCTTTTGTTTTCTTTCGTTGATTTGTGCCTGCCGTAGCGAGTTGTAGTTTTTCCGCGAGCTGCGCAAAGGAAGTTTTGTTGAAACTTTTTGTAACTTTAGAGACCTTAAAGTTCAATAATCCATTTTAATAAATTAATTTTTTAAGATTAAAAGTGACAAGTTTTTAAAGCTTAAGGGTGAGAGGACATTTTTCTTCCTTTGGCAATTTCGAGGATGAAATTATTTTAAAGGGGAAGAACATAACGACCAAATTTTTTAATTTTTCGAATGTGCATATTTAATTTATTTAAATATTCATCTTTGATTCAAATTTAATAAATAAAAAGAAAATCAATTTTTAATAAATAGACTTGATTTTTAATGACATATTTTTATTTTTGTTTATTTGATTTTTCCATAATATTTAGTTTGGAGGATATTTATATTATATTTTGACGTATTTTATGGAAAATGATATTTTTTGTGATTTTAAAGAATAAGATAACCAATGTATCTTATTATTGTTTTAAGATCTTGTCGTATATTTGTACATGAACCTATTTTTGTTTCGTCATTTGAGATTCGTATGCGAACGAAATTTTATGTAGCAAGATGCCTAAAATTACAACAAAAACATTATACTTAGAAAACTCAACATTTAATTTTTCCTTCTTCACTTTTCAACTTTCCTTCCTCTTTTCTTTTTTCATTTTACTGTGAGAGAAGTTTAAACCTCCTTCATTCAAAAATTTAGAACAAAAGAAATACTCAACTAAAAATATAAAACAAGAATATCTAGGTTCGTCTTGGCGAGATTTTCGATTTGGTATAGGCATTATAAGGTGCGGCATTGACTTGGTTTGTTTGATAGTCCTTGGCAGATTAGGGTTTGAGATTTCAGGGAACTCAGGCAGTAAGAGGTAATGGCATTAGAGGCGCTGCGCTTGTGGGGTGGAGGCAATTTCGTGGTGTTGGAATGGTGTGGTGCGGCGTTGTGTTGTGAGGTGCGACATTTCCACTTATGGCAGCTCGTGGGAAGGTTGGAATTTGACTTATGGGGTCAAGCTTGGCATTGGGTGGTGTTTTGGGTAGAAAGCACGATTTGAGGTGGTTGATGAAGACGGATGTTGATTTCATCGGGGAACGAGAGAGAAATCAATGGTGGAAGGTGACTGCATATGGGTATCATCGTATCAGTGATACAGCCCGGGTTTGGGGAAGATCGTTAAGGGGGTAATTAATTTAAATTGTTAATTAAGTGTAATGAATTAATATATTTAATCTCTAAAATTATAAAACCAATAACTATTCCATATGAGGTCCAATAGAGACGCGGTCTTTTTCATTGTGCTCGTAATATCAATATATTCATGATGGAATAAGTTTTGTCATGTTTGGAGCAAGTGGAATTTTGAGCTTTGGTTCAAACCGGAAACGCTTAAGCGTCAACTGGAATTTTGATGAGTTATCTCACCTTTGAATGATTGCTATAATGATATATAGTAGATAAAAATTACTATTTTGTGTTTAACTGATTTTTGGTTCGGTTTGGTTGAATATCCGCTTTAAAAAGTGAATGACATTTAAAATGAAATACATGGAATTTTGTGGAGAAATCCAAATTTCTCGCCGTTGTAATTTTAAATTCTAGTTATATACTATTGATTTTAATTCCATTTATATATCTAATATATAAATTTTTAAATGATAAAAGTTGGTAGTTTGGCCATATTGGATGTGACATTGGTATATGTTAAAAGTTGAACTTTTTACTGATAAAGGTAGTAATAACATTGGTTCAGTGATATAGAAGCTATTGGCCTCGTTATAGTATTTTGAAATACTATTAATTATTGTTTTGATTTGAAAATGATTCTGATTAGGAAATGATTTTTAAAGCTGACTTCTTTAAGAATTTTTATGTATTTATTTAAAATGATTTTTGAACTTCTCCATTTTACTTCAACTTCTTTTATTATTCTTTTCTACTGTATGTGTATGTATAAATGTTTTATAAATATTTTGGAAGGTATTTATCTTTATAGAAAAGTTCTTCTATTAATCAATGTTTATTTTAAAGAAAATAAAGGGGTCTAACGGTCATATTAAAATGATTTTGGTTTCTAAAGAAGATAGAAATATTTTGGAATAAATATTTGTGTAACGTTTTATATGAAAGGTTGTATAAAAAGTAAAGATTTAAAATGGTATTTTATAAATAAAAGAATAATTTTATAAATTGTGTTTTTACAAAAAAAGAATAGTTTAATAAATAATATCTTATGAAAGGGAAGTGATATCATTTTTATAATTTTGTACAGTGAATCACATTTATGATTTATGGTAATATATGGAATTATCATTTTTATGGAAAGTATTCGGTTATATGTTGGAAACCAAAAGTTTGCGATAAATTTAGAGATTTATAAATGTTATTTTATAAATAGAAATGATTTGTATAAAAGAAATATTACAAATGAATTTAGAGTTTTATAAATATATTTGGAGATTTATAAAGGAGTTTATGTATGAGATTTATATAGAGAAGTTGTTATAAAGGAATTTATACAGAGAGCTTTTTATAAAGGGATTTATAAGTAAAGTTTTTATAAAGGAGTATACACATGATATTTTATAAAATGAGTTTTAAAATTATATAAGGAGATTTATAAAAAGAGTTGTAAAAGAGATTTATAAAAGGGGATTTTATAAAGAGGAATGAGATTTGATTTACATAAATGATCAATTTAAATTATGATGGCATGGGAAGTATTTTTTCATACTTAACCCCAAATTCTGAGGTATGAAAACTTGTCTCCGACTTGACAATTAAGAATGTGTGTCGAGGCAAGAATAGTTTTCTAACTTGTTTGATCTCATTATTAATCGATGATAGTACTGTTTTAAATCGGGAAGTGGTGATTATTATGTTTGGTCTAGATTCTATATGATCCGTTTACTTACACCAATTTTTTTGGGTTTATTGTTATCAATGTTTAAAATGACATTTGTTTTAACCCAACTAAGTACGGTTTTGGAAATAAAATCTTTCTTAAATCTTCTTGAATATACTTATACAATAAAAATAATTATATGGGTACGTTTTCTAATTATTTCAAGTATATTGTTTTATGAATATACTTCTCGGTTGATATAGGTATATGCAAAAGTTTCCTAAGTTTCGAATGTTAAATATTTCCTAAGTTTTGAATGCTAAATATTTTGTATAGATGCTTATACAGTTGAGATAAGTATATCAATAATTTTCATGTATTGAAAAGAGTAGAGAAGGGTTTGTGGATATATCTTTGTAAAAGTATTTTATTATAATAATTTACAAAGTTGTTTTAATTAATGAAAGAATTAATTAAAAAGACTTAGTCATGGCTTATATGCTTAACCAATGTTGTTTTCATTATGGAAATAAATCTCTGATTGAATTATTTGTTGTTTGATAGTTAAATAACTGACTACCAAATGTTGGCTGATTTTAAAAACTATCATTGTCGGTTCGGAGAGACTGGGATCAAATATATTATCCAAAAACCACTACAAACTGGTATACGTGCCTGTAGTATACATGCTCGAATCATAGACATCTTAAAGGCGATGGAATCGAAGACAAAGAACTTTGAAGTGCAAGGGATAGTTGCTACTAATCATGAAGGTGATTCCAAAAAGGATGTAATAGAAGTAGTGTCTTCGGTTTGTTCATGTCATGAACAACTTGTATGGATGAATGTGAAGGTGTGTAAGATGTGTGGCTAGCTAACACTTTGGATCGTGTAATATGGAATATTATATTAGTATGGATATATAAACTAGATACTAGATAATAGATAATAGATAATAGTAATAAAGTAAATGAAATAAGCACACCAGGACTTTTTGTACTTGTTCAAACTTTCTATTCTACGTCCAGTCCCAAACTAAACTCTAGATTTGAATTCTATAGACCCTTCTCTTAACCCGAAGAAATAGGTATAAAACACCTGAGAAGCCGAACTGGATTTTTCCGCCTCAAACAGCCGAAGAGGACTTCTACTACCTGAAAAACCGAACAGGACTTCTACCGGTACAAGTAAATAGTTGACGCTTGTGTTCTTAATAACACGAATATGTCTTTAATAGTACACACTTCCTATAATCAAATCCTCAAGTATATATTGTGTGTGTAAAGATATGAAAGGAAGATATTGCTTAGATTTGAAGAATATATTAATTAGTTCCGATATTCAAGCAATATATAGATTGTGATTGGTTTTAGATTCCAGAGATAGATGGTAGAGAATATAGCAAGAAATCAAAATAAAATTCAGTAATTTGAGAAGTGGTTCTAACGTGTTTATATAGTGAACAAATAGTTACAACTATTCACAAAAAATTTCAACCAAAAGTTGTAGCCATATCTCTTCAATTTGAATCGAAACTTTTCATAATTTGAAGTGGCTCTTCAAGAAAAATAGCCGTTAGAGTCGGTCAGTTGACTAAGCAAGATTGACCGGTCAACCGAATATTCAAAAAATAGTGTAAAATGGTGCATATCTGTGCACTAAACAGGTTCAGTCGACTGGTCAACTTCGATCAGTCGACTGACATGGTCGTCAGTGCACAGTTTGCACATATTTTAAAAAGAATTGAACTTTAAAACAACTTTGAGTATGTGCAAACTACTTGAGGATGGATTTTAACAATAATAAACCATATCTAAGACTAAAACTATAGTAAATAATCATACTATACTTAGATTTGTAGTCTCATCTCCTTTGTAGTTTAATAGCTTGCATGTCTCATTCTCCTTTTGTCGCTTGATCGTATAGTCTCATCACCGATCGTTTAAGATTTTTTTCATGAATCAAAACTCATGATTCTACTTGCACCCCATTTTTGATCGATGACAACCTATTTTTTTGATGCTATATATTAAGAATTATATACCGAAAGTTATATATTTCTCCCCCTAAATATGTGGCGACGTATCTAATCCTGCAAAAATTGTTAGTCATAAAAATTTCTCCCCTTTTGTCATCGACAAAAAGGAAATAAACGACCATATAATACGTTATCACATAAGCATTGTGAACTAACAGCATAACAATCACAAACAACCATATTTTTTCAAATTGTACTGGGCTATTTATACAAGCCCATCAACATCAAAGAGATTAAACGATACTAGAATGTTTTTTAAATAAATAACTTACTACCACCATCATGAATTACTGTACGATACTAGAATGTTTTTTTTAAAATAACTTACTACCACCATCATGAATTACTGTCATCACTCATCAGAGTCTGAATTTGTCTCTTCTTCCTCTTCTTCTTGTGTTGGTTCTTTGCCTCGTGAAGAGCTTTTCACATATCGTCTACCGCCACCATTTCCATTAGTGTCAGAACTTATATGTTCTTCAGATGTAGACTAAGTAAATGAGGTGCCGGGCATTTTTTGGATTATGATGTGAAGGTTCTGCAGTGGTCAAGGAGGAATAAGAAATTGCATCCCATAGAATCCCGAAAAAGCTTTTGATATTGTCAAACTTCCTATCAATCTTCTTGTCGAGATTCTTAATGCTAGAATCCAAAATTACTTGATTACGTGCAATGAGATCAATGGACTCTCGGGTCCTTTGGGATGGGTAGAAGGCTAGGAATTCGTCAAGTATAAGCTTAGGCCGATTAATTTGAACATCACCCCAAATTTCATATAAAGCTTTATAATTCTCTGGGTAGAAAAGCTCATAAGACCCGGCACGAGGAAGGATTATGCGCATTAAGGCTCGATGCATAATTCAGGCTGTAGGATGTAAGCTGGTAGATTTTAATTCTGTCATGTCGTCCTCCAAAAATCTATGACTCACTTCATCTCGTTCTCCTAAAACAACATTCAAATCTTCTAGTGGAGTACCATTTGTTGGTGTTTGAAGAATGTGTCCAATTTTATCTAACGACAAGAAGACTTGTTGACCACAAACTAAACTCTGTACGCGATAGTTATGGTTTCTTGGATTTTGATGACCTAAATTCAAGTTAACGTAAAAGAATTTTGTCGTTGTTTGATTTAGTTTGAGATTGTTTCGGTTATAGTCAAGGAGAGATTCTATACGACTTCTTCTAGCAAGATCTTGAATTCTATATGCTGCGAAGTCAGGAAATACAACAAATGATCATTTTAAAAAGCGAGCTTCCTTCATCTTGTTTCATCTTTGGATAGCGGTGGCATCATAAAGCCATTGAGCTATTTGGATGTCTATAGGTTCAGAGGTTGAGGATGAAGCTTTTCTAGGCGTTTTGGTTGTCTTGGAGCCATTAGAATGAATAATTGAGTAATGGAATTTGAAAACTTAGAGGGCTAGGGTTTTGAAATATTGATGGTAGAAAGTAAAAGTGAGGAGTAAAAGTGAAGAAGATAGATTATATGGGTAAAAGTGGGTGAGACAGGAGTTAACAGGCCGAGATAAGCCGGTTAGTCGACTAATCGAATTGGTCAGTTGACTGATCAATTTTCTCGAAACATTATGTTTGTAGATTCAGTCGACTGACAAAATTCGTCAGTCGACTGAATGCTCTTTTTCAGCATTATCAGTCTTTCTGCTTAAAAAAATAAAAATAAAAATATACAATATATTAAACAAAGAATGTATATAAATTAGATTGAAATAAGAGGAAAGATATATATAAAATTATTTAGATAAAGAAGAAGTGGATGAATGCGGAGTCTTGCAATCTTCCGGTTCAACTTTAGTCTTCTCTTTGCATGGTTTCAATTGAGATCAGTGATTTCCACGCTCCCATGAATTTGGAGACACTGGAGGAGGTTGTGATGACTGAACCCATTGATTCTGATAGGAAGACGTTGTGGGTTGATGAACATCGAATGTAGATGTCCCATAGAATTTCCAACCTAGTTGCTTCATAAAGCTAAATTGTTCTAAATTAACCTTTTGATCATAGTACATTTCTCATTGTATTTCTATTGATTCCCGTTGATAATGATGTATATCATCAATCTTTGGTTTTTTTGTCGAAGAACCAAAGAATAAGAAACAACGTGCCTTCTTCTTATCTAGAGTATAACCAGTATGATAATTGGATGGTCTGGCAGGTTCATAACATGGAGTAGGTGTAGGTAGGCTAGAAGAATCAGAGGATGGTGTGGAAAAATCAAGAGAAGAATAAGCAAAGTCATTCTAGGAGTTTTTTTGGGAAGACATTGTTGCAAGGAATAATCAATATTTAAATCAAACAATTAATAGTGGAGAGAAAACAAAGAAACAAACCTAAAATTTATATAAAATAGGTATTGTAAAAATAGAGTAAATGATTGGTTAAACAAAAGATAACCAGTAAATAATGAAAGGAGTAGAATAAGCAGAATTTTGGATGGTTAAAAAAACTTTAAACAACTGAAAATAATATAAGAATAAGTGTATTATAGAAATAGTTGTGAAATAACAAATAGAGAAACGGTAAAGATATAGGACTTCCAATCTAAAGGTGCTGAGTTCAAGTGCTAGTGGAAAAAAATTATTTTCATTTTATTTTTTATAAAATTTCAAATATTATAATTTTTTAAAAGAAATTATACCTAGTTCTCTTCTTAGTTTTACAAAAATATTTTCATTGAGTGGTTTAGTGAAAATATCAACTAATTGATTTTCAAAATTTACAAATTCTAAATTTACTGTATCCTTTTCAATATTATCACAAAGAAAATGATGACGAATGTCAACATGTTTAGTTCGTGAGTGATTGACAGGATTTTTAGATAAATTTATTGCACTTGTGTTATCACAGTATATTATAGATTTATTTAATTTTATATCTAAATCTTGTAGTGTTTGTTGCATGTAGATGACTTGAGCACATGCTAAAGCTGCAAATATATATTCTACTTCACAGGTCGATAGTGAAAACGCATTTTTGTTTATTGCTAAACCAAGATACTAAGGACCGTCCGATGAAATGACAAGTTTCACTTTATTTTTCTATCCGTCCGACTTCCTCCAAAATCAGCATCGCTATAGGATACTAATTCGAAAGGACATTCTTTCGGGTAAAATAGTTCGAAATACATGGTCTTGCTATGATAACAAATTATACGTTTTACTGCTCGCATATGTGATTCTTTAGGATTTGCTTGAAATCGAGCACATAAATAAACACTCATCATTATATCAGGTCGACTAGAAATTAAGCAAAGTAATGATCAAATCATACTACGATATAGCTTACGGTCGACATTCTTACCATCTTCATCCCTGTCGAGATGTATACTTGTACTCATAGGAGTTGGTTTGGCAGAAGCATTTTCCATACCAAATCATTTAATTAGATTATTACAATATTTTTCTTGATTAATAAAAATATCATTTTGTAATTGCTTAATTTGTAATCCAAGAAAATAAAATAGTTTCCCACAAGTGACATTTCAAATTCATTTGTCATGGTAGTTGAAAATTCCTGACATAATTTTTCATTAGTTGAACCAAATATAATATTATCAATATATATTTGTATAATTAAAATATCTTGATTAGTTTTCTTAATAAATCAAGTTTGATCAACCTTTCAAATTTCAAAATCGCAGTCTATTAGATAGCTCTTAAGTCGGTCGTACAAAGCACGGGGAGCGTGTTTCAAACCGTATAAGGCTTTCCTAAGTTTATAAACATGGCCTAGAAATTTTTCATAAGCGAAAAGAGGAGGTTGTTCAACATAAATATTTTCATTTATATATCCATTTTAAAAAGCACTTTTAACATCCGTTTGATATAATTTAAAGTTATGAAAACATATAAAGGCCAGTAGAATACGTATAGCTTCTAATCTTGCGATAGGAGCAAACGTTTCTTTATAGTCTATTGCCTCTTCTTGATTATATCCTTGTGTTACTATTCTAGCTTTATTTCTAGTTATATTTCCTAGTTCATCGGCTTTGTTTTTGAAAACCCATTTTGTACCAATGACCGAATGATCTTGGTCTAGGAACTAATTTCCAAACTTCGTTTCTTTCAAATTGGTTTAGCTCTTATTGCATAGCTATAATCCAATAGTCATCAATGGAGGCTTCCTTAATACTTTTAGGTTCTATATTATACTGAAAAGCTACATGCCCATTTGATTTAATTGATGTCTTCTTCTTACATTTGAACTTACTTCCCCAGTTATAATTTGAATAGGGCGATCTCTAAGAATTCTTAGAGGAAATCTTACAATATTTTCATTATGAACAATGTTTTCATCTTCTCTAGTATTATAAACAACGTTTTCATCTTCTCTAGTATTGTTAATGTTATTATCTTGAAAAGTAATATCATTATCTTCTGAAATATTTATTATAATTTTACCAGAATTATTTTCCAAGTTTGTAATAATAGAAGAAACTTTGAAATTTTCATTGAATGAAACATGAAGAGTTACTTCGATTACTTTAGTTCTTCTATTAAAACCCAATAAGCTTTGCTTCTCTTGAAATATCCTATGAATATTCCTTCATTGGATTTTTGATCGAATTTTCCAAGCTAATCTTTAGTGTTAAATATAAAACATTTTGAACCAAATACTTTGAAATAAGATATACTAGACTTTCTACCATTTAAAAGTTCATATGGGGTGTGTTTTGTTAATGGTCGAATAGAAACACGATTTAAAGCATAACAAGCAGTTGCAACTGCTTTTGTCCAAAAATGTTTTGGTAGAGTGCTTCCATATAATAAAGTTCTTGCACATTCTTGTGATGTTCTGTTTTTTCTTTCTACAACTCTGTTTTATTGTGGTGTTGGAGGAAAAGAAAAGTTATGATTAATTCCTTTCTTGTTACAAAAATGTTCAAAAACTTCATTTTCAAATTCACCTCCATGATCAATTCTAATATTTTTAATTTTTGAATTCTTTGAACAAAAAATTTAAAATTTTCAATAGTATCACTTTTATGTTTCATGAAAATAGTTCATGTATATCTTGAAAAATCATTTACAATAACAAACACATATCTATTATGATTAATAGATTGAACTTGAGTAGGTCCAAAGAGGTTCATATGTAGTAGTTCAAGTGGTTGTGTTATAGATATGATTTTCTTAGATTTAAAAGAAGATTTTGTTAATTTTCCTAACTGACATGCATCACAAATATTATCAATTTTGAATTTCATATCAAGTAGTCCTTTCACAAGTTTATTTTTAGCTATTTTATTAATAGTACTAATATTTATATGACAAAATCTTTTATGCCATAGCCAAGAATCATTTTCTATAGCTACTAAACACATGTTTTTGTTATGATTTACATTCATATTTAAAATATAAATATTTCGATCTCTTATACCTTCAAAAATTAAATTTTGATTTTTATCAAAAATATTGCATTTATTTTCTGAAAAAGATATGTTGAAACCCTTATTACATAAATTCTCAATGAATTATGTTTTAAGTTTTTAACTAATAAAACATCAGAAATGAGAGGTAAATTAGAGATACCGTTATGCTCACATCACCTTTGCTGATGATATAATCTTTTGAATTATCTCCAAAAGTGACTGATCGTCTATTTGAGTAGATAATGTTAGTTAATATGTCTTTATACCAGTCATGTATTTTGAGCAACCGCTGTCTAAGATACATTTTCCTCTCTTTTTAAGTGGTACCTATAAAAAATAAAGATTAAATTGGTGCCCACTTTTCTTTTAGGTTCATAAGATTTAGGTCTTAGGAAACCAAAGCGGGTTCATCCCTTTATAAATATAACTCTTATTTTTATGAATAGTTTCCATAAATGTTTTGATATGTCTATTTCTAATTAAACTGTTATTTGTTTTAGGAATCCATATCTTTATAGTTTTAATATCTGTAGAAACTGTCTTCTTTATATCTTCCGTAATTTTGTCTTTAGTCTTTTTTAAACTTTTCAGATTACTTTGGATTTTCAATTTTCTTATATCCCTGTCCCATTTTATTTGAAGTAGATTGAGAATTTTCTATTATTGTAGAAAGATTCTCTCGTCCTTTATTGAAGTTAGAACTATTTTTATTAGTATCTTCTAACTTGGTTTTGAGTCTAGAATTTTCTTACTCTAATATTTTAGTGTTAGATTTTAAATCATTAATCTCTACTGATAAATCATCATTTTTATTTTTCTGAATTTCTAATTCCTGAGTTATCATAGAAAGTTGAGATGTTAAATTAGAATTAGATTCTTGAGTCATTTCAAGTTTTTCTTCTAGAATTTTCTTTTAATCTCTTAGCATACTAACTTCTAATTCAGATCTATTCAGTTTTTCTTGTAACTCTTTATTTTGCTTTTTAATTTGTTTTACTAAGTTTATAATTCTGAATTAGTTTCAACTGGATCTTCAAAAATTAATTCATTTACATCATCACTTGTAGCCATGAAGCATACTTTTGCTTACTCTATGTCACTATCGTTGTCACTGTCTGATGATGATGAAGAATCTGAATAATCCCATGTCACTAAAAATGCTTTCTTCTTGAATTTGTCCTTCTTGAATTTCTTTTTCTTTTTCTCTGGACAATCTTTCTTTATATGATCCTTTTTATGACATTCATAACATTCCATGGCAGAGGATGATGGTTTACTGTTATTATTGTTGTTGTTGAGTTATTTTTGTATCTTCTGAACTTGTTATTCTTTTTGAATTTCAAAAAAAATTTGAAATTTTTAGCAATAAGTGCCATATCCTCTTCATCTGAATCTGAATCATCTTTTTCTGCTTGAAATGCTGAATCTTCTTGTCCTGTGCCTGTACTTTCTTTGCCTGTAAATTCACTTCATATGACATTAGATTTTCTATCAATTCTTCTGGTTTCATGGTTGATAAATCATTAGCTTCTTCAATTGCTAAGACTTTTAATTCCCAATTGCCCGTTAAAGAATTGAGGATTTTTGTAACAATATCAAAATCAGAAATTTTTTGATCTAGTGCCAATAGTAAGTGATATATATCTTGGAATCTAGAGTACATGTCATTTATAGTTTCATTTGGTTTCATTTTGAAATTTTGGAACTGATTTTACAACATAGAGATTTTTCTTTGTTTGACTTTATTAGTTCCTTCATGAGTTACTTTTAGAGTTCTCCATATATCATAAGTAGTTGTACACATACTGACCCTATTAAACTCATTTTTATGTAATGCACAGAACAACATGTTCATAACTTTAGCATTTAAAGTAGCATCAGTTTTTTATGCAGCAGTCCAAGTTGAAAAATCTTCTATTGGCATGGTATATTCTTTTTGGGCAATATTCCAGGTTTCAAAACCATTAGCTTACATATGTATTCTCATTCTAGTAGACCAGTAATTATAGTTAAGACCATTAAATAGTGGTGGTCATGCAGTTGACTATCATTCAGTGAAATTAGTGTTAATGTTAATGCTAGAGTTGGTGTTACTTTCAATATTACTAAATATATCAAATAACTGTGTTACGGTTATAGGATGTCCTTGCTTTGATACTAAAAGAAGGTGTGTAAGTTGTGTGGCTAGATAACACTTAAGATCGTGTAATATGGAATATTATGTTAGTGCGGAAATATAAACTAGATAATAAATAATAGTAATAAAGTAAATGAAATAAGCACACCACGATTTTTTATACTAGTTCGAACTTCCCGCTCTACGTCCAGCCCCAAACAACACTCTAGATTTAAACTCTGTAGACTCCTCTCTTAACCCGGAGGAATAGGTATACATCACCTGAGCAGCCAAACAGGATTTTTCCGCCTCAAACAGCCGAAGAGGACTTTTACTACCTGAATAACCGAACAGGACTTCTACTGGTACAAGTAAATAGTTGACGCCTGTATTCTGAATAACACGAATATGTCTTTAATAGTATACCCTTCTATAATCAAATCCTCAAGTATATATTGTGTATGTGAAGATATGAAAGGAAGATATTGCTTAGAATTGAAGAATATATTAATTAGTTCTGAGATTCAAGCAATATATAGATTGTGATTGCTTTTAGATTGCAGAGATAGATGGTAGAGAATATAGCAAGAAATCAAAATAAAATTCAGTAATTTGAGAAGTGATTCTAACGTGTTCATATACTGAACAAATAATTACAACTATTCACAAAAAGTTTCAATCAAAAGTTGCAGCCCTATCTCTTCAGTTTGAATCAAAACTCTTCGTAATCTGAAGTGACTCTTCAGGAAAAATAATCGTTAGAACCTGTAAGTCGACTGGGCAAGATTGACCAATCAACCGAATATTCAAAAAACAGTGTAAAATGGTGCATATCTATGCACTGAACAAGTTCAGTCGACTGGTCAATTCCGGTCAGTCGACTGACATGGTCCTCAGTGCACAGTTTGCACATATTTTAAAAAATTTGAACTTTAAAACTACTTTTATTATGTGTAAAATACTTAAGGATAGATTTTAACAATTATAAACCATATCTTAGACTAAAACTTCAGTAAATAATCCTACTACGCTTAATTTGTAGTCTCATTTCCTTTGTAGTTTAATAGCTTGCATATCTCATTCTCTTTTTGTCGCTTGATCCTATAGTCTCATCACTGATCAGTTAAATTTTTTGTCATGATTCAACAGAATGTTGGCATTGCATTGTTGCTTGGGGCACAGTATTAGCAATCCAAGTAGAATTACTATATAAAAGGCAAAACGTAGCCTCAAGCCTCACTACTCAGTATTGACTAAATAAGCGGAGATGTAGAAGGACTATGTGGATCGCACCTATTAAGGTATGTCATCACTTTTCAAGATATATATTTATGGGTTTGGTATATGCATGAGAGCTCATGGGAAAACGTTGCAAAGCAACTGGGGCGATGACATGTACCATCCAAGAAGGGGTAGGTCAGTTCTATATAGGTAGGAGTGCAAGATGTTCTTATTGACCTCAGTGCATTTTTTATAATGGTATACCGTGACAGGTGGTACCCTGATGCCTTGTCATTGTTGGAATCTATTCTCTAATAAATGCCTCATAGACTTAGCTATGCTGCCCAGCTATGCTGAAATGTGAGATGCAAGCATTCCAGCTATTTTATATATTTATTTTAAACCCTAGACATTATTATAACATCACTTGATTTTCTAATGAAATGATTTGGTTACTGTAGGGTACAAACCCATTCGTGTTTATATGCGACGTGGTCTTACAAGATGTCTTTATTTTTGAAAGGTTTTACAATATTAAAAATCCATATGATATGTGTTTTTCTTGCTGTTTTTTTGGACTGATATAGGCGTTATTTTCTTATAATGCTCGGGTCTAACTGAGTATATTTTCATATTTAGCTTTGGATGCTTTAGAGCTTCGGGAGATAAGCTAGATGCTTCCAATCCGTATTCATGTATATTCTTTCACCGTCGAATTGGTTGTTTTTGTATTTATCAGCATTGGTAAGGACAGGTTGTTATAAATGTCCAAGTTGATGATAGATAGTTACTCTAATTGATGTATGTATATTGCAGTCTTCTTTTGTAAAGATCCATTATATATTATATATTACTCCTTATGATGTGAGATTATGTTCTGTCTTTTCTTTCTTTTCTCCCAACAATCTGTCTTTCCGACACTTGAATGCTCAGCACATGAATACCGTGGACGTATTAGTGTGGACTTTTGAGAGTTGAAAAAATAGGTTATTACGTGTATTATAGGCTCATCATCCCTTAGAAGCTCGATATCCCCTACTTGTGACTAGATACAACATCCCCCCTTTATTACATGTTCGAAAAAACTTCGCATTGCAGAAGCTCGATATCACTTCCTCGGCCTTTGTCGATCTTTCTATTTTTGACTTGGTTAACTTTCGTATTATAGAAGCTCGATATCTTTAAGCCTTATTGACTTGGTACCTTCATCAATTTACAAGCTCGATACTGTGATTCATTGTTAAGGTTCAACGTCATCTTTTGCTTTTTATATGCTCGACAATCTTTATGGTTGTTGAGGCTCGACACCACCTCCTTTTTGTGTTCAAGTTTGATATCCCCTATACTTGTCATTTATTTGAAGTTTGATATCCTTAGAGGTTTGGTACCTTCTCTATTCCTATTGACTACTTGAGCATTCGAAATCCTTTTTAATGTAAAGGTTTGACATCTTCCTGTTATTGCTTGAAGCTCGCTATCCATTGTTAAACCGCTAAGTGCTTGATGACTTGGCTTTCTTCTAACTCGACGTCACTTATTACTTCCAAACCCAACACGTTTTCTTTTAGAAGCTCGATATGCATGTTTGTATAAAACAGGAACCATCAACTACCATACAATCTAGCAACCACGAAGCAATTAAATCCTAATTTCGAAGAGAAAAAAGTTTACGGAAGAAAAGCTTGGGATGAGAAGTCCACATCTTCTCTTCGTTTTTCATGTGCTATCTGCCGGATTTTCTCCCTATTGCACTCAAACCAGCCTAATTTCTTTGTTGCGGAGCTTCCTAGCTTCATCCTTCACTATGCATGCGGTGGCACGGGGTGCTACCGGCTCTGTCTCAATGCCTACTAACTGATCAGGCTCTACCATGGTGGTTTGCTACGAAGGCATTTCCTCAAGTGCGAAACGTGAAACATGTCATGGACTCCTACCAACTTATCTGGTAACTCTACTCAATATGAAAGTCTCCATATTCTTTCCAAGTCCGGGGAAGGCCCAACAAACCTTGTGCTAACTTTCCCCGACTTACCAAATCTCATAACCTTCCTTAAAGGGGAAACTTTAATGAACAACATATCTCCTACCTTAAACTTCTATTCTTTCCTTTGCTTGTCTACGTAGAACTTCTGGGGATTCTATGCGACCTTTATTCATTGTTTAATCAACTCTATCTTTTTTGGGATCCCGTGAATCAAAACTGGTTCAAGTATAATTTTATCGGTGGTTTCCCACCAATAATTTGGCGATTTGCATGGCCCTCCATGTAACTTTTTAAAGGTTGTCATGCCAATCATTGCTTGGTGGCTATTATTGTACATGAATTCTATTAAAGGTCAATGTTGCTCCCAATGTCCTTCACAGTCCATGATATAAGCTCTCAACAAATCTTCCAAAATCCTATTTACCCTTTCAGTATGACCATCGGTATGCGGGTGGCAAGCCATGCTAAAATTCAATGAGGTTTCTAAATTGACTGCACACTCCTCCATAATTCGCTAGTGAACAAGGGGTTCCTATCACTAACAATGTTAACTGGGATTCCATGAAGTCGAACCACCTCCTTAATATAAATTTACGCTAAAGATGCTGCAGTCCTATTACTTCTAACAGGAATAAAATGAGTGCTTTTACTGAGTCTATCTACTATAATCCAAATAGCTTCATTACCTTTTGACTCCTAGGAAACCCATCTACAAAGTCCATTAAATATGCTCCTATTTCCAAATTGGCATCTCGAATGGCAATAATAATCCTTTGAGCTTTCCTTGTCCAGCCTTTATCCTTTGGACATCAAACACCTAGAGACAAATTCGGCCACCCTCTTCTTTATCCCTAGCCAATAGAAAATTCACTTCATATCCCTATACATTTTATCTCCTACGGGGTGAATATTCATCCTAAAATGGTGACATTCTGTTATCACTTCTTCTAAAACAACCTAAACCATAGGGACACAAAGGGGTCCATCACTCCTTAAACATCCTCTTTCATCAACTGCATATCTGCTGACATAGGGGAAATATTGTCCCCTATTCAATTTGCTCAAAATATCTACTATCACCGCATCCTTCTTCTGATCTAACCCAATGTGGTCCATCAAAGTTGGCCTAACCTCCATTGCTACCTAATAGCCTAGAGTGGATTCGAGCGGCGGTTGGAAATTGAAATTGGAGCGGAACTCCAACTGCATTCACTCATATATAGCACTTAAAGTAGCATGCCTCCTACTAAGAGCGTCGATGACAACATTCCCTTTTTCGAGGGTATATTAAATCCCAAAACATATGATGTTATAAACTACATTCACCTCTTCTACCTAAGATTTAAATATTCTTGGCAAAATAGGTATTCGAGTGATTAATGATCAATGAAGAACTCAAACCTTTCTCCTAAAAGATAGTGCCTCCATATTATTAAGGCAAAAACGATGGTTTCTAACTCTAAGTCATGAATTGGATATCGCTTCTCATGGTCCTTCAGTTGTCTACTAGTATAAGTTATCGCCCTTCCTCTTACATAAGAACAGCTCCAAGTCTTGTGCCACATGCATCAGTGTAAACGGTGAAAGGATACATCCTATTGGGAATAGTTAATGCTGGCGCGCTCGTCAACAACTCCTTCAACTTTTCAAATGCTTCCGTACACTTTTCATCCCATGTAAAAACCAAAATCTTCTTGGTTAAGTGAGTTAGTGAGATTGTTTTCTTCGTAAAGTCCTTTATGATCTTTTTATAATAACCAGCCAACCTAAAACAACTTCTATCTCCATGGAACTTCCAATCTTGAATAGTTTCCACCTTTACAGGGTCTACAGAAAATCCCTTCTCGAAAATAATATGTCCAAGAAACCTCACTACCTTTTTCCAAAAGTGACATTTTGAGAATTTGGCTTTAATTTAATGCCTTTTTAAATTCCCTAGTACCAGCCTTAAGTCATTTTCATGCTCGCCTTCATTCTTGGAGAATACTAAGATATCATCCGCAAACATTACGATGAATTTATTCAACTATCCCCTAAAAACTTTACTAATCAAATCTACAAAGCATGCTAGGGCGTTTATCATTCCAAAAGGCATCACTTCTCATTCATATAGTCCATCTGAAGTGCATAATATACTTGCTATCCTAAATCAATGAAATCCAGTGGCTAAGTCCAATTGGAAAAATATTTTGTCTCCCATAAACTAATCGAATAAATCGCCTACTTTAGGTAAGGTTGCCTATTCTTCTTCGTCAACTTGTTGAGTTCTCTATAGTCGACACATATCCTTAATTAGTTTTTTGCCTTAGTGGCAAAAATAATAGATGCTACCCATCTAGAAGTACTTCTATGAATGAATACTTTCTACAACAGCTTCGAAATTTTCTTATCCAATCTCCCCCCACTTTAGGGGCTATGTGTCTTAATGGTAGAGCGAAAGGTTAGCGTCCTTCTCCAAATTGATCCTAAACTTAATCTCCCTTCGGGGTGGGACACCCAAGACTTCTCCAAAAACGTCAAGAAATTCTCGAACTACATTTATGGATGAGAGCTCATCTTGTGACAAGCTCAGCAAATATAAGTAGCTTAACTTAATTGAGTTTGGGGCATACAACGAACATCTATGTCTCGCCCCTTACAACTCACTAACCATGCAATTCTTCTAGCGCAATCTAAATAACCCCGCAGTAAGATAATTAATCCATCCCTAAGATAAGTCCATACCCCTTAAAAGTAATAATATATGCATTATATATAAAATTAACATCGATCTGCATCTTTGCAAATCAAAGAAAGATGCATTGACCCCCTTAGTGGGATTTGATACTACTATTGGGTCGGTGACAATGAGGGTTTTTAACTCAAAAAGTTAACTACGTTTTTAGCTATGAATGAAAGTGATGCTCCTGAGTCAAATACAGTACGGATAGAATGCCCAGAAATAATAGTTGTACCTACCATTACAGCCTTCCTTGATCTCTAAAGGGAGGTCTACTCGAGATAAGAATAGCCTTGATGGCATCAGCTTTCCCACTCCGCCCTTCCTTTGCAAGCCTTGAACATTGATTCTTGAAGTGCCCCTCCTTGTGGCAATGATAGCACTTCCCCATGTACTCTTCCTTCATCAAACTCACTCTATAGCCTAGCGATGTGTCTTTTCTTTTGGCATCTCCGACATGTTTTAGCTTCCTTATTAAACTTTCCCTTGGCTTTCTTGTTTGTGCAAAATCCTCCTTTCTTAACTCCACCTTGATTTAGCATAGGTCCTACTTTCTCCTTCTCCTCCGAGCCAACCGTCCAAACTGAACCCATCTCAACTAACATTTCATAAGTAGTGCCTGTGGGTACATAGGTCAAAAGCTACTCTCTAATTTTGGAATTTAGGCCTTTCACAAATTTCATGACCTTCTTCATAGGGATATCAATCAAACTTATTTTGAGCTTAGCTAGTTATGTAAACCTACATATATATATTCCTTCAAAGTGGAGTTTCCCTGTCAAAGTTGTATAAATCTTTCCAAGTGCAAAATCACCTCAGGCCTAGACATAAATCGCGACTTAAAGCGGTTTTTGAACTTAGCCTAAGTGAAAACTCTCTTAGCATTCTCCTCGATCACAATAGTAAGGGATCTCCTTTAAGATGCCATGCTACCATTCTCCTCTAAATTTGATCCTTCCATCCAAGCTTTCGAAAGATGCGCTCAAATCTTTAATCTAAGTCTTCATCAACACAAAAAAATTTGCTCATGTATACACATTTCTACCCATATTGTGGACGCCCTTACATATCTTGGAAAAGTCTATAGGGCAGGGTGCTGCTTCAGCAGGCGAGGCAGCGAGTGCTGTTGGTGTAGCTTGTTGAGGAATGAAAACTTGCCCTACACGCCTCAGGTATTGCTTGAACTATTCAGGTGTCCCTCGGATAGTGGGTATCTCTTGGGTAAAGGGATTCCCATCCTTATAAGAACAATTTTCAACCATAATCAACTATTTATAGGTTTAAACTTTTAGTTATAATTTCCTAAGATAGTATTATATGCCAAAATAAAAGATTTGCCTAGTATGTTTGCGTATGATCAAAATAGTATGTGTGTGTGTATATTAGGGTATTGAAAAAAGTTTCAAAAATAACAAGTACGCACTCATACATATACTATACCCATTGATGGAGAAACCCAGGGTCTGATACCAAATGTAATAACTCATATCGAAATGGGCCTATTTTGGACTTAGAAAAGGCCATCAAACATTAGACTCGTTTCAAAGCTGGCTATTGTTTGGTAAGATTGATACAATGAACAATACGCAGTGTTATCTATTAATGTTATTAGAATCTCACGGCGGAAAGAGTAAAATATAATATCATAAATAGTACACATTTTATAAAAATTCAAATTACAAAACATAAAATCCCAATATCTATAGTATAATATCTCAAATTACAATAACGTCGTGTCTAAAATGGGTGCATCAAAGTATAAAAACATAAGTAGAGAGATAACTTCCACAAGACTCCATTTCCGACTTCATCTCCTAGATCTACATCATCTTCTCTAACCTGTATTGTAATGAGGACGGAGTCAGAGTAACAATGTCTGGTAAATAAAATCTCGAGTCTTTCCATAATAGTACTTGGGCAGTATAATTTATATAAGAATATTTCTTACGCATCCTAACGATATTTCTTTTAAGTACCTCTATATGAGCCGAAGGCTCTTCCAATCCAATCCTATAACTTACAGTTTCCTAATCCAGCTCTATAACATACTTTCAACTATAGGCCCAAGACCATTCCCGGTCCCATACATCTACCGTCAGTCATATCCTAACAATATGAGAGAAAATACGCAGGCTATTTAAAACATTTTCAGTTGGAATTAGGCAGACTTTGACCATTTTAATGCCTATATCTATGGTAGGTCTCAGTCATTTAGTACCTAACCCAAGACGGTCCCCTCTCTAGTACTATCTAGCTGAGATCGCACGGAACATCATCAGGCCAGTTAGTACTTCTTTTTGGAAGAGGCAGACCTTATAATAGCCACTTAATACCTCAAATCCAAAGCGAACCCTTCTTGAGATTTCCATCTACCATACCTAAATGTTATCTCCAACCATTTAATTCTAAACTAAGGAGAAGTCGGACCCTACAATAGCCACTTACTACCCCTTATTCCCGAACTAAGTCCTATGTATTATGACCCGTAACCTAAACTATGAAATCTTACATTAGCACGACTATTCGTAGGCACTAGTAGCCAGATTAATTACGCAGACTTAGCCTATAGAATTAGGACTAACCTAGCGTCCTCCATGGATACTTATTATAGATGGTATTTCACATCAGCCTAAAGTCATACTATTGGTAGCCAGATTAGCTTGGCAGACTTCCATGTGCTTTTGACTGACCTTCCATCTCTATAGCTTGGTCATAATATACACTTTCCTAACCACACTACCATATATGTTACCGCATTCTACTAAGGTTATAAAGAAAGATTCTTTATTTTGCCGCTAACCATCCTTGACTTCCATCCTATGGGGTTTTATTACTACTTACTAACCAATTTATAATGTAATTAATATGTTGTTAATTTTGCATTATTTACATGCTAATATATGTAAATGCGTAACTCAGATATTTCGAAGCCTGTAAAGGTTGCATCCTATTCTAATTGTTTAAGTGTTAAAACTTTCGATCTATACAAGTCTAACTCCATACCATATGTGACGATCCCAATTTTGGATTGAATTTAAATTAATAGTTAATTTAAATTTTGGAATAAATTTTTGGGATTAATTTGAATTTGAAATGTATATGTATATGTATATGTATATGTATATATGAGTAAATTTAAATTCGACCTTAGAATTTGAATTTGAATATAGAATTTGTATTTGAATTAAAATTTTAAATAAATGACTTAGAAAAAAAATGATTTGGGTTTAATAATATTATTTATGTAAATAGATTAATGGGTAATTAGTTCTAGAAACATTTTCTTTTAAATAATATGTGTGTAATAATGATTAGAAAGAAGTATTTATAAAATAAGAAAAATTCAATATAAAATTTATTTAAAAGCTTTTGATTCATGAGAAAAACAAAGTTATAAATAAATTTGTAAACCAGGTTTAAACTATAAATTTTAAATTTAATTACATAAAGGTTTTCAACATAAAATGCTAAATTATAACTAATTGAAGATATATGAAGAATGATAGAAACAAATTAGGTAAGAAAACAAGTAAGGATAGGTATGTAAGCTTGTAAAGGAAGACAATATTTTTTTATATTCAAGTATTTACTTATGAAAAACAAGATAGTAAAATATTTTTATGTACAAGCAAAAAGAATAAATATCTATGAAAAATAAAACAAAGGGTAAATATGAAAAAGTGATAAGCATAAGCTTGTAAAACAAGACAATGATAATTAATGCAATCTCATTTCAGTCGAAATAACAACATCATCAGCCACCAAAGTAGGAAAAATCTTAAGTCAGACATAAAACAAGAAAAAAATCTCTGCCCTGTTGTACAAAAGAAATTAATCACCCTGTAAACTTTCTTCCTATATATCAACATCAATTCCTCATTTCAGTTCGACCATTCTAAGCTGAGAATCTAAAGCAAGCATCATCTTACATCTTAAACAAAATTCAACTTAACAATAATCCAAAACAATATAAAACCAGAGAATCAAAGAAGAAGGTTTCAGCTAGCAAATTCAAACTGTTTCAACATAGCAAGCTCTGTTCTTTCTTCTGAAGCAAGGTGTGTAAACAATTCAAATCCAACTATGTATATATTTATTTGATGATTATAAAGCTTGAGTTGATGTTGTTTTGTATATATATATATATATATATATATATATATATATACATACATGAAATTTCCTCTGTGTATAACATTTTTGTAGGTGTGAAAGCTTGTATATGTTGAACCATCCTTGTTTCTTGTTTCAGAACATTAGACTCGATCAAAATTTCAAATAGTAAATCACTTGATCATTGTTAGACTTTGATTTCCAAACAAAACATGTGTATTTAAGTATGAACTATAATTTAAAAATAGTTTTAAGAAAATAAAAGAATATACAGTATGAATAAATTTGATTTTACAGTGCAAATTCAAACTTTGACATAATTCGACCATAGTGATTTGAAGATTTAATTATATAATCTGAATCCTTACTTAAAAATAGGATTTCTAAGAATAGTTTGGTGATTTTTAGCATCATGGTTAAGAGCGGTTCGAAGATGAACGAAAAATGGGTTTCGATCAAATTTCGATGCTCGGAGGCACTAGAGAGGTCGGGGTTTCACGTGGAGGTGGAGGAGTCTACGGCGCTGCTGGGAAAAATGGTTGGAGGTGTACTCAATCATCGAGGCGACGGCGGTGGGCATTTTTCATTCGTGAACCTAGTTTTGGCAAGGCTTAGTCTTTCGATTCGTTTGTCATCCACGATTAATCGAGTGCGACGTGATTAATGGGGAAGGTAGAGGTCGCGTTGAAGAAGTGATAGCCGGAATTTCAGGAGCTCTGGTGGCCGAGGTCGTGAGAACGGTGGCAGTTTCCAGGTTGATTGTGGTTCCAGTCCACATTTCCAGGTTTGAAGTGTGGGCTCGATTTTGATTTCGGGTTGAAGATGATGTGTTGATGGTTGCAAGGAGGTGTTTGGGGGATGCATGATGTGGGAAGATCATCAATGATGATCAGAGACGATCATCGTCACCGTGTATGTGCACGGTGCACCGATGTTTTGGTGAAATTGGTTTTGGGTTGTACTCGAGCTACTTGGCGCGTTGACTTGAAGTATTTTGCAGTTTTGTTCGAGGCAGTGGGAAGTTTGACTCGAAGTCAGTTTTATTTGGCTCGAGTAAACTGTTTTGTTACAGGTTCTCGTTTAAACCTGTCAGTGTTTAAGTTTTAAACTTAAACTAAAGTTAAAAAAATGTAAAGCAAGTTGAAAACAAGGTTTAAAATCAGTTTAAAATCTGATTTCAAAATAAATTTCAATTCCAGTTTTTTATAAATAAATTTTATAGAAATGAAATGTTTTAACAACTTTAAATTGTTAAAGTATTTTATAAAGCGATTTTAAATTCTGAAATTAAAGAATTAATAGAGTTTTAAATCTAAATTTAAATCGGGAAAATAGGAAAAGGACTTGGGTGTTTCGAGTAAACTGGAATCTTGCTCGGGTTCATGTGTGAGAAGAAGGAGAGATAACTCAAAGCAGGGTCAAGTTATCATCGGGTCTAACCCGAAGTCAGGGCAACTAAAATTCAAAAACTTGTTTTAATAAGTTCTTTTGGAAATGTAAAAATGAAATTGTTTTAATCCCTTATAGATTCTTTGAATTAAATGTCTTTCAAAACCTAAATTAAGAAACAGTTTGATTGTTAAATTAAGTATGTTAAATACCTAAAGATATTTTAAATTTGCTTATTTTATAAATAAAGTTAAATTATAATTAAAGTAAAGGTTTTAGAAATGTGATTTAGTATTTGACAAATAGGATGTTTATTTTAAGTGTAATTAAGACTTTGATAATTCATGAAATAAATTAAAGATTAATTAAGTAATTAATTAATTAAAGTGGATTAAGTGGTTAGGAATGATTACTTATTGTAATTAATTAAGAATAATTAATTAAATGGTAATTAATTAAGGGTTGACTAATCTGTTAATGAATTAATTAAAGGAAATAAATTAAAGGATAATTGGATAATTAAAGGTTGATAAATTTAAATCAATAAATGATTGAAAGACAAGTTACCAAACGATTTGAAATCGATTAACGTTAATTAACCATGATTTATGATCCATCTGATTTAAATTAATCAGATAATTAATTGAGTTTACTTATAGATGTTTGAATTCTATTGATAGTTGAACTGTTTGATATTTCTGATATGTTATGCCTTGTGCTATGGATTGTTTCAGTATGATCTACGATGAATGTAATTTATTATCTGTGATAAATTTATATTATTTATCTATGAATCTGTGAATGAACGATAAGCGTTATGGATTATACCGCTTATCAAATATCGATGTGTTTAATATGTGATGTGATGATTTATGATGTTGCACTATTGTGTGAAACCCCTGGACCACACCATACACACACAAATATGGATTGCACGAGGAAATCGGCTAAGTCACAGATCTTCAACAATTTCAAAGATTGAAGTCTTGAATCCAAAAATAGTTTTGGAATTGAAATTGAAAGCTTTTGAAATGAGTTTCAAAAATAAAATTTAGTTTATATAACTTAATAAAGTCTTGAAATTTAAATAATTTGATTCAAATTTGAAATCAATGATTTGGAAATTATGGTCCAAAAAGATTATACAAGTTATAAAGGTGTTTATATGGGTTTTAACCATTTAAAAGTATGGTTTTGGGAATTTAAATTTAAAACCCAAGTTTTATACTTGAATGGCTTTAACTTATGTAATTGTAATCAGCTTTTCCCAAAACGAAAACTATTTGTTACAAATAGTTATAGCTTTCATAAAAAGAAAGGATTTCCAATTTGTATCGGAAGATTTCAAGTTTGAAATGAAATTGTAAATAGTTGGGAAAAACAATGAATTAACCGTTGTGAAGATGATTAAAACTTGTTTTGAAATCAAAGAGAAATTTTTGAATGGTGTATCCTTTATATACAAGATTTGTATTGGAAAGGATTTGAAAGTTATGAATTAAATATTTAATTGAAAGATTGGATAGTTAATCCAATTTGGAATGGAAATTGTTTTGAAATCCGTGAGTGATCTTTGTGAAACTAGGTGAACTTTATGAAGTAAATCTTTTTATTTAAAAAGATGTGAAACGGTAATTTGTTTAAACCATTTGAAAGAAAAGTTTGGATATTAGGTTGTGACTTAACTGAAATCCCAATATCCATATGTTTTTAAATATTATGCTCATTATTCGGTTTAGCCGGAAGAGGACTTTGTGTCATATAACCCATTCCGAATAATGATACGTCGATATGGATAGCATTTGAAGACCGGTGGTGAAGACCGGGTATTTTCGAAAACGAAAGGATAACCCGTCGATTGTCTCTGCACTGAGTCGTGCCGGTATAGAAATTTCCTAAGTAATGGGAAGTCCGATCGGGATTGTGAATACCCGGATTTGCAAGGGCTTCTTCAGGAGTGCCTTCGGTTTTGTTCGAACCCGAAACAGACTTGTATGGATGTGTGTCTGACATTACACTTTGAGATGTAAAACTGGTTTCTATCAAATACATTTCTGTTAGTGGCAGAGATTTATTCTCTTAGCTTAACAACCTTCTCTAAGACGTACGAGCTCAGAGGTTATGTAGTTGATGGTTACTAGTGATACATTCCCAATTTGGTAGTGTGGCATGCTAAGTGATGTTGTGTGTTGATGATCATTTATTGATCATTTGTTGATCGAAGCATGACTTTGTGAAAAAAGCGTAGCTTTGTGGATGAGACTTCGTCGAGCCTCACAACCCGGTAATGGTCAAAACAGGAATCGTGGTAGCAAGGTTATTCGGGGGTAGCTCCTCCTAAGGGTATAACCATTTCCTTCTGGACAAAAAGTGATATCATGGTATGGAGCCCAGATATTTACTTATGTTGATTTTATGAAAGTCGGTATCATGGTATGGAGCCCAGATACTTTACTGCGTGGTTGTTGGATTGAGGGCCCTCGGATAAAAGTCGGTAACGACCGGGGGATGGCATACTTGTAACGACCCGGAATTTTGGGGCGCTATATGTGAATATTTAATTCATTTTAAATATTGAATATGTATTATAATTTGAATTTTGAAATAAAAAGATTTTGGTTAAATTAATAAGATCGGTTAAATTTCAAATACGAAAATTTAATTGAAATTTAAATAATAATAATAATATATTAGAATTGGGATAATTAGTGATTCTGGTGTAAATAGATATTAAATTAGATTCTAAAATTTATTTTAAGGTCTATTTGGATTTGAATTATAATGCTGGACTGTTGGATGGAATTAAAAGTCGATACGTTGAATTTGGAATTTTATATTAATTTAATAATGGAATTTAATAATATAATGATGCAAATAATCAAATTTTGATTTAAACTGAATCAGAATGATTTCTAATGTGGATATAAATTTTATACGAGTTATAATAGAGTTAATAAAATTTTAAAAGTGAAATTTTAAGTGATTTAGACGATTTTGGAAATCGCTGGATTTAATCGACGAGTTAAAATAGCCTTCCAAGGTACAGTTTCGGAATTCGATGAAACTAGTTCCATTGGATCCGTAATAGTTAGTTATTATCGGATTTCAATTTTCGTTGCAATCGGATTTGTCGTTTGACCTCGACAGCTTAAAACGCAAGGAAACTACTTTAATCGATTTAATTTAAAATTTATCGTTTATTTCTGTAACTCGCACATATGATCGAATTAGCCTCCGAAACACGTTCCATTGTGTTTGGAACGTGGGTAAAACCTTAGAAACGCCTGTCGGCATGCGTCGTTTGGAGATCATGTGAAAAGGTTGCTTTAAAGTGTATTAAATAATTAAATAACGGGTTATACGTATATATATATATATACGTTTAAAGAGGCCGCTGGTAATTTTCTTCAGCGGTCGCCCACGTTTTCTATGTCCAAAATCATCCCTTATTCTTCCATGTTTTTCTCTCGATCCAAGCGATTTTAGGCCAAACTCCCAACTGGAAAGTCGACGAGCTCGACGAGATCTTGAGATTTAGCAGTCGTGATGGCTTATAGTTTGTCAATGGCGAAGCTTTCTGGCTCCGTTCGTCGTAGGTTCGCACGCGAACTGCATTGTATAGAGATGCTCGAGTTCGATGGGGTTAGGGGCATGGGTGGAGCTCTCGAAGACCGTTGTTGCAGTAGTGGCCGATCGTTGTATTGATGATCGTGGGGGGAACAACGATCAACCTTAGGTCGCGTGCGTTTGGGTTTTGTTGTTTGTAGATGCGCGCGAGGAAGAAGGGTTTGGGAATGGCCTTGATTTCTTTCCCTTGGTATACGGCAGATCTAAGGTTTATTAAAAAAAATTGTTTCCAAATTTATATTCAAGCTTTAAAAATTCATATCTCGTGCGTTTGTTATCAGATTTCGATGAAACGAGAAACGTCGGAATCACGGAGACGAGTACTAAGTGGTGGAGCAATTCTGGATTCATTCTGAGCAAGTAAAAATTTAGGTTAAATCGAATGTCGTTCAATTTAATTTAAATTTGAACGCTCGTCGAAAACCCAAGGTGAGTTATTCTCACTCACATCTGGATACCAGTAATTTAAATAGCTAATATTTAAATGTTTGATTGATTGATTAGCTGAGTATGATAATTGTTATAAAATTGAATCGATATTTATTTGTTGCGGTAATATCTATGGATGTAAAGAAATAGGTTGGAGGGATCCAACTGGATCCCTTACAAATAGAAATTTATTTATATTCTATGATATATCTCATTTATATTTTGTGATAGATTTAAAATGGGAAATTGAATTGTGTTGTGCTATGATTGGGTGAATACAACCTGTGAATTTAAATATAAATAAATGAATTGGGTTTAAAGGAAATAAAAGAAATTCTTAAGTAAAGAATTTTAAAAAGAATTAAATTCAAGGAATGAGGTGAAATTTTGAAGTGTTTGGAATTGTGAATTTAAAAGGAATTGTGAATTGTTTAAAATAATAGCATGATTTACTTTTAAAGGTTGGAAAGTGTGCTTTCTCCTGGAAATTTTATTATGTTTTTAAGAAAAGCTTTCAAAATATAAATTTGCAGTTTAAATTTGTTTAGAATATTGTAGAAAGAAATATTATTTTAAATTGTTTAAGTGAAAGCAAATATATGATCAAGTAATTATGGTATTTAATTATTAAAAAAGTAAAGTAGTACTAAGTGTTCAAAAGCAAATTATAATATAAATATTTAGTTTAATAACTTTATTTTAAAGGTAAACTTGGCTTAAAGTTCTTAGGAAACCTATATATATTTCCTTCAGTGCTATTTTCAATTAAATAATTCCTAGAAGCTTTATTCTAAATATTGTAAATATATATTTGAAATTGATTTCCAGGAAATAGCAATATGAGGAGTTTATTTTTAAAATATGGAAGGAATTTACGGGATGAACGTAAAATTGAATTGGGGTAAATCGTGTAGGATTTATAAAAAGAATTCTTTGGGTTATCCTAAAATGAAAGTGTATTTCCCAGCCAAGTACGTTTCTAAAGCTGATTTTTTGAAAAGTTAGAAGTTTTGAAGTTTTATTAAAGAATGGTTTCAAGAAATGATTTAAGTTGTAAGAGTTTTAAAGGTGAATAATTATCAAATTAGTTATAGAAGTAATTATTTCAAAAGGTAATTAGAATTATATTTTAAGGGATATTATTAATATTTATACTTTATAAAATGGTTTTAATTTAAAGATAATTAATTCAAGTTTATTTGAAACTTGTATATGATTTCATAGCTGTATTTAAATTTAGTATGACTTAACTTTCATTTTGAAGAAAATAGTTTATATTTTATAAAGCAGTTTTATTCGAAATATTTTTAAAGGTATATATATTTTAATTTAAGTATGTAAGGAGTATTAATATAAATGTTTCGATGTATTTTCAAGAATAAAGAATTTAAATTATTTTAAATCTTAAGTATGGGTACTTGGATGTTTTCTAGGGAAGTAACAATTTGGGGGATTTATTCCACGAGAAGAGTTGGGTTTGGAAAGTGTTTTCAACGGGATTTGAAAATGGAAACATATCTTGTAAATATATTTTTGAGGAAAATAAATAATGTGGGAGATTATTTATTGTGTGATGGATGTTTGTGAATATTAATTGATAGTTAAATCACCGACTATCAATATTGGCCTATGCGTTGATTGTTTCGAAGAGACCGGGATCGGGGTTAATTACTCGAAAACCACTTCGATCTGGTTTGTACGTTTTCGTGGGAAAAACGAGTTCGGAGTCGAAGATGGAGCAGTGAAGTGCAAGGGCTAGTCGCTACTAATCTTGAGGATATTTCTAGAATGGATTTAGTAGGAGTAGTGCCTTCGGTTCCGTTCGAACCTGGGACGGACTTGTATGGATGAATGCTTCCAGAACATCATCAGGTGGACGATGGGCATTCTAAGTGAAACGAACTTAAAGGTAACGCTTAGCCTCAAGCCTCATCAACCGGGAATGACTGCAAATCAGGGGTTATGCAGCAAGGCTAGGTGGATAGCACCCATTCAGGGTGAGGTCATCCCTGTGTAGATGTCCCTTTTTATTCAGCTTAGTGGTGCGGTTGTTGATCCCAACCGTGGGGTGATCTTACTCGGGATTATCCAGTAAGGGGTAGTCCAGGCCTTTTGTTGCAGGGGATTGGGCGTGGTCCTCGGTACACTGATCTAGACCAGGTATTGTGACAGGTGGTACTCCAGTGCCTAGTCATTAGTTGGAAATCCATTCTCCCTACGCGCCTTTTACGAGTTTTGTTTGTATTACCTACTATGTGGCTAGTAGATGGAATTTAATCATGTAACAATTTCGGCTATTTTATAAGTATTTGTATATAGGCCATATTATAATATCAGAGGATTTTTATAAAAAGTGTTTGAGCTATCGTAAGATAAAAACCCGACATTATTTGTGGCGTGGTCTTACGAGATGCTTTTGTTTTCAAAAGGATTTTGAAACTTTAATAATAAATTTGGATGTGACTTTATCAGCTGGTATTCTAGACTGACTCGTGTGTTATTTCATTATAATGCTCGGGTCAGACCGAGTATTATATGTTCAGGATAGGATGCTATGGAGCTCAGGAGAGGAGCTGGAGTCCGAGACGTATTATCCGTACTTGTATATATCTGCTGCTGTGATGTATGAAATTGTCTGACTGTTAAATGTTGTTTGTTTGTAATACTCTGATGACATATTGTATAACGCTGATATAGTTTTCATTTTGTGTAAAGATCTGATATTGTATATTATATTTTATTTCGCTGCGATTGTGAGATTCTGATATTGTTTAGTTTCTTCTTTCTTCTATCTTCTTTCTTTTTCCTCAACAATCTGTCTTTTCCGACACTTTATCGTCGGCATATCATACTGTGGAGTATTTTGTATCAATTTTCTAGGGTCGAGAAGTGCGAGTCGTCACACTTGGTATCAGAGCTTAGGTTGGCGACAACCTAGGCTTTGGTGGGGAAATTACTCATTAAATCGAGTTAATAGTACTCTATTATGAGTTGAGTGTAGTAATAGCTACGAGTGCGTACTTTTTAGTGAATATAAAAAAAAAATCATACTGTGTTGACTTATTGGTTGAGTGTTTATGAATTCTGGTCGGTACGGGAAGTACAACCATATCGATAGGGGTTTCTAAACTCTTAAACAAGATAAACCGACATAGTATTGTTTTAAAGAGGGTAAATGAAATAATTTTACCCAAAATTATATTTTGATATAAAAAATAATAATTTTCTGAGATTATTATATATATTTGATTGTTTGGACGTGGATATCTTAATCAAATAAGAATCTAAAATTTGATCTAAAATTTGAAATGGTAATAACCAAATAAAATTCTATAAGTATAAAGTATACAAAAGAAGAATAACTAAATTTGAATTAAACCAGAATTTAAATCTCGGAAATTTTGAAAAGTGTTTTAAATGATTGAAAACAAAAGTTTGGAAATTTAAAATCCTGGGAAAGTTTAAAATGTTTGCTAAGGTGTTTGAAGGCAATAATGGAATATTATTTTGGGAGATATTTTTGAATGGAAACTGTTTTGAAATGAATTTGTAAAAGTGAGGAAGCACTCAACTCACTTCAGTCGCTGGAAAATAATTATGATGATGATGGCCACATCATTAGAATTCATTTTCGAGTCTCTAAAGTGAAGGGTTGCTACCATGTGAGTGATTATGATATTTGTTGGACTTGTTTGAGATACAAGTGATTTTAGAAATTTAAAAGGAGGAAATTGTTTTGGTACAACCAAGTTGTTTTTGGAAATCCGGAGATTTGATTTGGTGTACCAAGTAGGTATGAGTTGATTATTATTTCAAAATGGTTTTGAAACAAAACCGGGCAATTGAATTCTGGAAAATTCTATTTAAATAATGTGTAAAGTTAAAATGAATCAACCATTGAACTTATTAAGTGAAGTTGATATTAATAAGAAGGAAATGAAAATTTTAATCCTGGATTTAAAATTTAATTTGAGTATATGGAAGTGAATAGAAAATTTGAATTTAACTCGGGATAAGTGAAATAAATTGGACTTTGAATCAAATTGATTTGGGTTAATTGAAATGTAAAATGACTTTGTAATTGTGGGTCATTGTGTAATGAATTGTACCCATAAGCTATTAAGTGTTATACTTATAATTTGAAAATTGTGGATTTAAAATTTGCAAAGAATTAAATTGAAATAAAATTTGTATCCTTACGAATTCAGTGACACACATATATAAAAATTTGGAATTTATGATTATAAGATGGAAATAATTCGAATCAGCAATATAAACTTTGAAGTAGATAATTTGGTGAACTTATAAATAGAAAATGGAATTATAATCACAAATGGGAAATAGTTGAATGGTATGGTGAATTCAAACCTGATCTCAAATGAAATGTGAATTGGAATAAGGTGAAGAAAATATAAAATATAAAAGGGTCAATGAACTTAAGTCAGTGAATAAATTTTGAACTTGTATATGGAGAATTAAAATTGGATTGAATTGGATTTAACTTCAATTAAATGGAATTGATTTGAATTCGGATTGAATTAAAATCAAAATTCAGATGGGTTACGAGTAATTTTGAATATAATTAAATTCTTATTTAAAATAGTAAAAGAAATAGCATGAATTTAAGTTGGCTGAATAAATTTAGTTAAAACTTGAATTTAAATTGGAAAAGAATTGAGTTGAAGGAAAGTTGAATTTAATTGAAATGATATTGAATAATTAAATCCTTACTCGACTAAATTCAAAGGAATTGTTTGAGAATGAATTTAGCGTAAGCTAAATTAAATAAAGAAAAGCTTGAAGACGAATTTAATGTAAACTAAAATAAATGGAATTTGTATTGGCATGGATGAAATTTTGGTGGTTTGTTAAGAAAATTTTGAAAAGAAAAATAAAAATACAGTTCTAGTATGGGATTTAATTTTGGCAATAAAAGCTGAGAGTGTGAATGAATAATGGAATTAGATTATAATAGTGATGGATTGAATTATAAATAAATTCAAATGAGTGAAATAATTTAAAGTGATCTCATTGTTAACAAAATAAATTTAAAATGGATTGAATAAATAAACAAATTTAATTAAAATTTGTAAATGGATTAGAATTGATTTGGATGAGAACCAAATAAAAATAAAAATAAAATTGGTATAAGAAGAAATGGAAATATTGTGAAATTGGAAGAGCTTAAGCAAATTGAATAATAATTGTGGTCAAGCTTTATAATGTGGTCTTGGATAAATTTGTTTAGATAATAAAATTTAAATGCAAGTGAAAAGAATTTAAATTAATTATTGTGATGAAATAAGAATGTATTGGTTGTAAATAATATAGAATGGGATGATATTAATTTAAACTTAAGTTGATTGATAAATTTGAAGTGAGAATAAGGATTTGATTTAAAGATTGCAAGGAAATAAGAATATTTAGGGTTGTGAATAATTCTGAATGGAAAAAAATTAATATAAATTTAAACTGGAATTAATTTTAATGATTATAAGCTTAAGTGATGGTCACTTGCTTGGATAACCTTAAATTTGCATAGAATTGGCCATTTTGTTGTATTCGGAATTGAGTTTGTTTGAATAAGCAAATGAAATTGGTTTTTGAATCAATTGGAATGGATTGAAATTTTATTAAGTGATTTTTGCATATGAATGAAAATGGATCATAAAAGAAATACAAGTGCTTCAAACTGAAAATAAGAATTTGATTGTGAATCAATTTGGAGTTGAATTGAAATAGATTGATGTTAGTGAAGCACATGTTAATCATATTGATGAGAATATGGATTGAGAGTAGTAAACTTGAATTTAAATCATTCAAGTGAAATAAAAGTGAAGTTTGGATTTGTCGAGAAATTAAATGGTGATTGAAATCTTTGAATTGCTGATAAAATATGGTTAACATGTTAAATTCTGAAGTTTGCTTGGTTAAACTATGGAATTGATGTGTTTGGTTAGTTTAAATGAGTAAAATGTTAATAAATTTTCATCTTTATTGAAACTGATGTGTTTGTTTAAGTAAGTATAGGTATGGGAGGCAGTAGATAGGGTTGGAGTGCGTATATGCAGTATTATTTAGCTGCTTGCTTTTAAAATGCTAATAAAGGTACGTCTACGCAATAAAAATAGGAAATATGAACTATTTTTTGTTTTTCCGACCATGTGGGTCGATGTATATATATTTATATCTATTGTGATATTGCAAAAGCTCCTCCGTACAAGGGAGACTCTGTCAAAATTTTCCAGAAATTTTGGGAGTTGGAAAAAATTTGAGAAATTTGAAATGTTTCATTAACGACGAATTGATTTCAAATTAAAATTAAATGAAAAGAATTTTGGAATAGGAATCGAAACTAGCAGTTTTGATTCGAAGTTAAAGAATTTAGGAAAAGTGAAATTTTCACTAAGTGGGTTTTGCTATTGAGTTTGGAGCATTCTTTCTACCTTAGCAAATTTCGGGGAAGAAATTTTTATAAGGGGGTAGGAATGTAACGACCCAGAATTTTGGGTCGCTATATGTGAACATTTAATTCATTTTAAATGTTGAGTATGTATTATAATTTGAATTTTGAAATAAAAAGATTTTGGTTAAATTAATAAGATCGGTTAAATTTCAAATACGAGAATTTAATTGAAATTTGAATAATAATAATATATTAGAATTGGGATAATTAGTGATTCTGGGTGTAAATAGATATAAAAATAGATTCTAAAATTTATTTTACGTATATTTGGATTTGAATTATATGCTGGACTGTTGGATGGAATTAAAAGTCGATAGGTTGAATTTGGAATTTTATATTAATTTAATAATGGAATTTAATAATATAATAATGAAAATAATCAAATTTTGATTTAAACTGAATCAGAATGATTTCTAATGTGAATATAAATTTTATACAAGTTATAATAGAGTTAATAAAATTTTAAAAGTGAAATTTTAAGTGATTTCGACGATTTTGAAAATCGCTCGATTTAATCGACGAGTTAAAATAACCTTCCGGGATACAGTCTCAGAATTCGACGAAACATGTTCCATTGGATCCGTAATAGTTAGTTATTATTGGATTTCAATTTTTGTAGCAATCACAGTTGTCATTTGACCCCGGCAGCTTAAAACGCATAGAAACTACTTTAATCGATTTAATTTAAAATTGATCGTTTATTTCCGTAACTCGCACATATGATCGAATTAGCCTCCGAAACACGTTCCATTGTGTTCGAAACGTGGGTAGAACCTTAGAAACGCCTGTCGGCACGCGTCGTTTGGAGATCGTGTGAAAAGGTTGCTTTAAAGTGAATTAAATAATTAAATAATGGGTTATACGAATATATATATATATACACGTTTAAAGAGGCCGAACCCTAGTAATTTTCTTCAGCCGCCGCTCACGTTTTCTATGGCCAAAATCATCCCTTATTCTTCCACGTTTTTCTCTCGATCCAAGCGATTTTTGGCCAAACTCCCAGCTGGAAAGTCGACGAGCTCGACGAGATCTTAAGATTTAGCGGTCGTGATGGCTTATAGTTTGTCGATGGCGAAGCTTTCTGGCTCCGTTCATCGTAGGTTCGCACACGAACCGCATGGTATAGGGACGCTCGAGTTCGATGGGGTTAGGGGCGTGGGTGGAGCTCTCGAAGGCCATTATTGTAGTGGTGGTCGATCGTTGTATTGATGATCGTGGGGGGAACGACGATCAACCCTATGTCGCGTGCGTTTGGGTTTTGTTGTCCATAGATGCACGTGAGGAAGAAGGGTTTGGGAATGGCCTTGATTTCTTTCCCTTGGTATACAGCAGATCTAAGGTTTATAAAAAAAAATTGTTTCCAAATTTATATTCAAGCTTTAAAAATTCATATCTCGTGCGTTTGTTATCAGATTTCGACGAAACGAGAAACGCCGAAATCGTGAAGACGAATACTACGCAGTGGAGCAATTATGGATTTATTTTGAGCAAGTAAAAATTTAGGTTAAATCGAACGTCGTTCGATTTAATTTAAATTTGAACGCTAGTTGAAAACCCAAGGTGAGTTATTCTCACTCACATCTGGATACCAGTAATTTAAATAACTAATATTTAAATGTTTGATTGATTTTTTAGCTGAATATGATAATTATTATCAAATTGAATCGATATTTGTTTGTTGTGCTAATATCTGTGGATGCAGAGAAACAGGTTGGAGGGATCCAACTGGATCCCTCACAAATAGAAATTTATTTATATTCTATGATATATCTCATTTATATTCTGTGATAGATTTAAAATGGGAAATTAAATTGTGTTGTGCTATGATTGAGTGAATACAACCTGGGAATTTAAATATAAATAAATGAACTGGGTTTAAAGGAAATAAAAGAAATTCTTAAGTAAAGAATTTTAAAAAGAATTAAATTCAAGGAATAGGGTGAAAATTTGAAGTGTTTGGAATTGTGAATTTAAAGGGAATTTGTGAATTGTTTAAAATAATAGCAAGATTTATTTTTAAAGGTTGGAAAGTGTGCTTTATCCTAGAAATTTTATTATGTTTTTAAGAAAAGCTTTCAAAATATAAATTTGCAGTTTAAATATGTTTTGAATATTTTAGAAAGAAATAATATTTTAAATTTTTTAACTGAAAGCAAATATTTGATCAAGTAATTATGGTATTTAATTATTAAAAAGGTAAAGTAGTATTAAGTGTTCAAAAGCAAATTATAAAATAAATATTTAATTTAATAACTTTATTTTAAAGGGAAACTTGGCTTAAAGTACTTAGGAAACCTCTATATATTTCCTTCGGTACTATTTTCTATTAAATAATTCCTAGAAGCTTTATTTTAAATATTGTAAATATATATTTGAAATTGATTTCCAGGAAATAGCAATATGAGCAGTTTATTTTTAAAATATGAAAAGGAATTTACGGGATGAATGTAAAATTGAATTGGGGTAAATCGTGTAGGATTTATAAAAAGAATTGTTTGGGTTATCCTAAAATGGAAGTGTATTTCCCTGAAAAGACAAGTATGTTTTTAAAGCTGATTTTTTGAAAAGTTAGAAGTTTTGAAGTTTTATTAAAGAATGGTTTCAAGAAATGATTTAAGTTGTAAGAGTTTTAAAGGTGAACAATTATCAAATTAGTTATAGAAGTAATTATTTCAAAAGGTAATTAGAATTATATTTTAAGGGATATTACTAATATTTGTACTTTATAAAATGGTTTTAATTTAAAGATAATTACTTCAAGTTTATTTTAAACTTTTATATGATTTCATAGCTGTATTTAAATTTAGTATGACTTAACTTTCATTTTGAAGAAAATAGTTTATATTTTATAAAGCAGTTTTATTCGAAATATTTTTAAAGGTATATATATTTTAATTTAAGTATGTAAGGAGTATTAATATAAATGTTTCGATGTATTTTCAAGAATAAAGAATTTAAATTATTTTAAATCTTAAGTATGGGTACTTGGATGTTTTCTAGGGAAGTAACAATTTGGGGGATTTATTCCACGAGAAGAGTTGGGTTTGGAAAGTGTTTTCAACGGGATTTGAAAATGGAAACATATCTTGTAAATATATTTTTGAGGAAAATAAATAATGTGGGAGATTATTTATTGTGTGATGGATGTTTGTGAATATTAATTGATAGTTAAATCACCGACTATCAATATTGGCCTATGCGTTGATTGTTTCGAAGAGACCGGGATCGGGGTTAATTACTCGAAAACCACTTCGATCTGGTTTGTACGTTTTCGTGGGAAAAACGAGTTCGGAGTCGAAGATGGAGCAGTGAAGTGCAAGGGCTAGTCGCTACTAATCTTGAGGATATTTCTAGAATGGATTTAGTAGGAGTAGTGCCTTCGGTTCCGTTCGAACCTGGGACGGACTTGTATGGATGAATGCTTCCAGAACATCATCAGGTGGACGATGGGCATTCTAAGTGAAACGAACTTAAAGGTAACGCTTAGCCTCAAGCCTCATCAACCGGGAATGACTGAAAATCAGGGGTTATGCAGCAAGGCTAGGTGGGTAGCACCCATTCAGGGTGAGGTCATCCCTGTCTAGATGTCCCTTTTTATTCGGCTTAGTGGTGCGGTTACTGATCCCAACCGTGGGGTGATCTTACTCGGGATTATCCAGTAAGGGGTAGTCCCGGCCTTGTGTTGTAGGGGATCGGGCGTGGTCCTCGGTACACTGATCTAGACCAGGTACTATGACAGGTGGTACCCCAGTGCCTAGTCATTAGTTGGAAATCCATTCTCCCTACGCGCCTTTTATGAGTTTTGTTTGTATTACCCACTTTGTGGCTAGTAGCTGGAATTTAATCATGTAACAATTTCGGCTGTTTTATAAGTATTTGTATAAAGACCCTATTATAATATCAGATGATTTTTATAAAAAGTGTTTTAGTTACCGTAAGGTAAAAACCCAACATGTTTATTTGTGGCATGGTCTTACGAGATGCTTTTGTTTTCAAAAGGATTTTTGAAACTTTAATAATAAATTTGGATGTAATTTTATCAGCTGGTATTCCAGACTGACTCGGGTGTTATTTCATTATAATGCTCCGGTCAGACCGAGTATTATATGTTCAGGATAGGATGCTATGGAGCTCAGGAGAGGAGCTGGAGTCCGAGACGTATTATCCATACTTGTATATATCCGCTGCTGTAATTGTATGAAATTGTCTGACTATTAAATGTTGTTTGTTTGTAATACTCTGATGACATATTGTATAACACAGATATAGTTATCATTTTTTGTAAAGATCTGATATTATATATTATATTTTATTCCGCTATGATTGTGAGATTCTGATATTGTTTAGTTCCTTCTTTCTTCCATCTTCTTTCTTTTTCCTCAACAATCTATCTTTTCCGACACTTTATCGTCGGCATATCATACTGTGGAGTATTTTGTGTCGATTTTCTAGGGTCGAGAAGGGCGGGTCGTCACAATACTCGTGTCAGTTGTTACCTAGTTACAAAGGTAACCCGGCCTTATGTAGCAGAGATCTAGTTAGGTTCTTGGGGGCGTCCCTCCAGAGGCGTTCCATTTTACATGGGAAGTTCCTTTGCCCGACCATTTGTTGGGAATCCAAATAAAACAATACATGCCCTTTACGATTGCAATTGTATATCCTGCCACCTCAGGTGGTAGCTATAACTGGCATAATATAATGGTACCTATGCTGGTTAAGATTAATATTATACTTTCGAAATGTTTTCCACTATGCACTAATAATAATATCAAATGTTTTTCTCATAGTAAGCATGTTTGACTATCATAAGGAGAAATCTCCTCCAAGTTTGCGATTGCATTGTGTGTGTGGCGGGAGGCCTTATGGTAGTCTCATTTACCAAAAGCATTGCAGATTTCAATCTAAATTCTTTAGTTTTTTTTTAAAGATAAAACTATTTCGTTGCTCACACCAGTCCCATGACTGACTTGCAGTTTGTTGTTCCTTTTCTAAACTCTGGGTGCCCACAATTTTCCACATGGGCAGTTTAGAGTTGGGTTTTTCAGATAGTCGAATAGTAGGAACTAATTCGATAACCTTCGAAGCCTTTTGGACTTGTGGATCGCATTTTCTACACTTCAGCTTTCACGGCTGACCTTGTTTAGCTTGGTGCAACGTAATGGTTGTTCGAGCAATCTTTAGTTTGGAGATGGTGTTGCAATTGCATTTTGGAGATGTATCGTATTGAAGACATTATTTTTACGCTGCTATTTCTTGTATTTCTGATAGTGTTGATATTCAGTTGTATCATTCTGTTGTATCATCCAATGTATCTGAATATTGTATCAAATATTGTATATCAGATGTATTATTCATTTTCTTCCACTGTGTTGTACTTGAAGTGTTATAAGCTCCGGCGAACCAGATTCGACGTTTGGATCTACGGCATTGGAATATAAGTGTCGTATTCGATGCCGATTTTCGAAGGTCGAGTCAGGATCGTTACATTTGGTATCAGAGCTGAAGGTTGAAACTTTAGCTCAGGAGTATAACACATTAAGTACCTCATTAGAGATAGGGTGAAGTATACCCTAGGATGAGTATGTCCCTAAGATATCTGTTCGAATGCCTCAGTAAATTCTCTATTTATCCACTTATAGTAAGTATGAATGCGAGAAGAGGACAAGATAGGGGACAGGGAAATACCAGTGTGAATGGTCAATACCTTGCAACAACGGAAATAATCTGTCTCTATCAATCTCCTTTGATTCGATTTCAATTCTTTGATTAGCTTTGTGGCAGCTCGAGGGAGAAGCTTTGGTGTGATGGTGACCCTATGAATCGTGTATGTAAGTTTCTACTTCATATTCTTTTCGTTAAATTTCTATCAGCTTTTCGTTTTAACTTCAGCGAAACTGAAATTTGATTTGAAATAAATTGGTAAATTTAATATAAAGTTGAATATGAAGATTTGTATCGATAAAACAATTTCGATTAAAACCAAATTCGAACTTTTATTGTAATTTCTAGTGGGTATCAAGTCCGAAGAGGGGCAAGTTATATATACTTTGGGGTAATCCGACTTGAGTTTGGAATCCATATCTAGTGTTTGAGAGTTATGGAAAATTAAATCTATTGTTTGGGTCTCGAAATATTCTACGGGCGGTTGGTTATCCTTTGAACTAACCAATGCCCATGTGTATTTCGTAGATTAGATGATCCGAGTACCCTGTGTAGTATTGAATGAATTTGTTCTCATATTGGTGACATTCATATTTGGTGAGCCAAATACAGAATAGATACCCAGTTTGACATGGAAAACTATTTCTCTATCTCTGTGTATCTATCTTTGTTGTTTCATGCCTGCAAATTTCGGGGACGAAATTTTTTAAGGGGGGAATCTGTAACGATCCCAATTTGGATTAAATTTAAATTAATAGTTAATGTAAATTTTGGAATAAATTTTTGGGATTAATTTGAATTTGAAATATATATGTATATGTATATATGAGTAAATATGAATTTGACCTTAGAATTTGAATTTGAATATAGAATTTGTATTTGAATTTAAATTTTAAATAAATGACTTAGAAAAAAATGATTTGGATTTAATAATATTATTTATGTAAATTGATTAATGGGTAATTAGTTCTAGAAACATTTTATTTTAAATAATATGTATGTAATAATGATTAGAAAGATGTATTTATAAAATAAGAAAAGTTCAATATAAAATTTATTTAAAAGCTTTTGATTCATGAGAAAAATAAATTTATAAATAAATTTGTAAACCAGGTTTAAACTATAAATTTTAAATTTAATTACATAAAGGTTTTCAACATAAAAATGCTAAATTATAACCAATGGAAGATATATGAAGTATGATAGAAACAAATTAGGCAAGAAAACAAATAAGGATAGGCATGTAAGCTTGCAAAGGAAGACAATATTTTTTTATATTCAAGTATGTGCTTATGAAAAACAAGATAGTAAAATATTTTTATGTACAAGCAAAAAGAATAAATATCTATGAAAAATCAAACAAAGGGTAAATATGAAAAAGTGATAAGCATAAGCTTATAAAACAAGACAACGATAATTAATGCAATCTCATTTCAGTCGAAATAACAACATCATCAGCCACCAAAGTAGGAAAAATCTTTAGTCAAACATAAAACAAGAAAAAAATCTCTGCCCTGTTGTACAAAAGAAATTAATCACCCTGTAAACTTTCTTCCTATATATCAACATCAATTCCTCATTTCAGTTCGACCATTCTAAGCTGAGAATCTAAAGAAAGCATCATCTTAAATATTAAACAAAATTCAACTAACAATAATCCCAAACAATATAAAACCAGAGAATTAAAGAATAAGGTTTCAGCTAGAAAATTCAAACTGTTTCAACATAGCAAGCTCTGTTCTTTCTTTTGAAGCAAGGTGAGTAAACAATTTAAATCCAACCGAGTATATATTTATTTGATTATTATAAAGTTTGAGTTGAAGTTGTTTTGTGTGTGTATAAATATATATATATATATATATATATATTTATGCACACACATGAAATTTCCTCTGTGTACAACATTTTTGTAGGTGTGAATGCCTGTATATGTTGAACCATCCCGGTTTCTTGTTTCAAAACATCAGACTCGATCAAAATTTCAAATATTAAATCACTTGATCATTGTTAGACTTTGATTTTCAAACAAAACATGTGTATTTAAGTATGAACTATAATTTAAAAATAGTTTCAAGAAAACAAAAGAATATACAGTATGAATAAATTTGATTTACGGTGCAAATTCAAACTTTGACATATTTCGACCATAGTGATTTGAAGATTTAATTATATAATCTGAATCCTTACTTAAAAATAGGATTTTTAAGAATAGTTTGGTGACTTTTAGCATCATGGTTTAAGAGCAGTTCGAAGATGAACGAAAAATGGGTTTCGATCAAATTTCGGTGGTCGGAGGCACTAGAGGGGTCGGGGCTTCACGTGGAGGTGGAGGAGTCTACGGCGCTGCTGGAAAAAATGGTTGGAGGTGTACTCGATCGTCGAGGCGACGGCGGCATGCATTTTTTGTTCGTAAACCTAGTTTTGGCGAGGCTTAGTCTTTCGATTCGTTTGTCGTCCACGATTAATCGAGTGCGACGTGATTCAGGGGGAAGGTAGAGGTCGCGTTGACGAAGTGATAGCCGGAATTTCAGGAGCTCTGGTGGCCGAGGTCGTGAGAACGACGATAGTTTCCAAGTTGATTGTGGTTCCAGTCCACGTTTCCAGGTTTGAAGTGTGAGCTCGATTTTGATTTCGGGTTGAAGATGATGTGTTGATGATTGCAAGGAGGTGTTTGGGGGATGGATGATGTGGGAAGATCATCAATGATGATCAGAGATGATCATCGTCATCGTGTATGTGCACGGTGCACCAATGTTTTGGTGAAATTGGTTTTGGGTTGTACTCGAGCTACTTGGCGCATTGACTTGAAGTATTTTGCAGTTTTGTTTGAGGCAGTGGGAAGTTTGACTCGAAGTCAGTTTTATTTGGCTCGAGTAAACTGTTTTGTTATAGGTTTTCGTTTAAACCTGTCAGTGTTTAAGTTTTAAACTTAAACTAAAGTTAAAAAATGTAAAGCAAGTTTAAAACAAGGTTTAAAACCAGTTTAAAATCTAATTTCAAAATAAATTTCGATTCCAGTTTTTTATAAATAAATTTTATAGAAATGAAATGTTTTAACAACTTTAAATTGTTAAAGTATTTTATAAAGCGATTTTAAATTCTGAAATTAAAGAATTAATAGAGTTTTAAATCTAAATTTAAATCGAGAAAATAGGAAAAGGACTCGGGTGTTTACTCGAGTAAACTGGAATCTTGCTCGGGTTTGTGTGTGAGAAGAAGGAGAGATAACTCGAAGCAGGGTCAAGTTATCATCGGGTCTAACCCGAAGTTAGGGCAACTAAAATTCAAAAACTTGTTTTAATAAGTTCTTTTGGAAACGTAAAAATGAAATTGTTTTAATCCCTTATAGATTCTTTGAATTAAATGTCTTTCAAAACCTAAATTAAGAAACAGTTTGATTGTTAAATTAAGTATGTTAAATACTTAAAGATATTTTAAATTTAATTATTTTATAAATAAAGTTAAATTATAATTAAAGTAAAGGTTTTAGAAATGTGATTTAGTATTTGACAAAGAGGATGTTTATTTTAAGTTTAATTAAGACTTTGATAATTCATGAAATAAATTAAAGATTAATTAAGTAATTAATTAATTAAAGTAGATTAAGTGGTTAGGAATGATTACTTATTGTAATGAATTAAGAATAATTAATTAAATGGTAATTAATTAGGGGTTGACTAATCTATTAATGAATTAATTAAAGGAAATAAATTAAAGGATAATTGGATAACTAAAGGTTGATAAATTTAAATCAATAAATGATTGAAAGACAATTAATCAAACGATTTGAAATCGATTAATGTTAATTAACCATGATTTATGATCCATCTGATTTAAATTAATGAGTTAATTATTGAGTTTACTTATAGATGTTTGAATTCTATTGATTGTTGAACTGTTTGATATTTCTGATATGTTATGCCTTGTGCCATGGATTGTTTCAGTGTGATCTACGATGAATGTAATTTATTATCTATGATAAATTTATATTATTTATCTGTGAATCTGTGAATGAACGATAAGCGTTATGGATTATACCGCTTACCAAATATCGATGTGTTTAATATGTGATGTGATGATTTATGATGTTGCACTATTATGTGAAACCCTTGGACCACACCATACACACACAAATATGGATTGCACGAGGAAATCGGCTAAGTCACGGATCTTCAACAATTTCAAAGATTGAAGTCTTGAATCCAAAAATAATTTTGGAAAGGAATTGAAAGCTTTTGAAATGAGTTTCAAAAGTAAAAGTTATTTTATATAACTTAATAAAGTCTTGCAATTTAAATAATTTGATTTAAATTTGAATTCAATATTTGAAATTGAATTCAATGATTTGGAAATTTGGTCTAAAAAGATTATACAAGTTATAAAGGTGTTTATATGGGTTTTAACCATTTAAAAGTATGGTTTTGGGAATTTAAATTTAAAACCCAAGTTTTATACTTGAATAGCTTTAACTTATGTAATTGTAATCATTTTTTCCCAAAACGAAAATTATTTGTTCAAATAGTTATAGCTTTCATAAAAAGAAAGGGTTTCCAATTTGTATCGGAAGATTTCAAGTTTGAAATGAAATTGTAAATAGTTGGGGAAAACTATGAATTAACCTTTGTGAAGATGATTAAAACTTGTTTTGAAATCAAAGAGAAATTTTTCAATGGTGTATCCTTTATATACAAGATTTGAATTGGAAAGGATTTGGAAGTTATGAATTAAATCTTTAATTAAAAGATTGGATAGTTGATCCAATTTGGAATGGAAATTGTTTTGAAATCCATGAGTGATCTTTGTGAAACTGGGTGAACTTTGTGAAGTAAATCTTTTTATTTAAAAAGATTTTAAATGGTAATTTGTTTAGACCATTTGAAAGAAAAGTATGGATATTAGGTTGTGACTTAACAGAAATCTCAATATCCATATGTTTTTAAATATTACGCACATTATTCGGTTTAGTCGAGAGAGGACTTTGTGTCATATAACCCATTCCGAATAATGATACGTCGATATGGATAGCATTTGAAGACTGGTGGTGAAGGCCGGGTATTTTCGAAAATGAAAGGATAACCCGTCGATTGTCTCTGCACCGAGTCACGCCGGTATAGAGATTTCCTAAGTGATGGGAAGTCCGATCGGGATTATGAATACCCGGATTTGCAAGGGCTTCTTCGGAAGTGCCTTCGGTTCTGTTCGAACCCGGAACAGACTTGTATGGATATGTGTCTGACATTACACTTCAAGATGTAAAACTGGTTTCTATCAAATACATTTCTATTGGTGGCGGAGATTTATTCTCTTAGCTTAACACCCTTCTCTGAGACGTACGAGCTCAGAGGTTATGTAGTTGATGGTTACTAGTGATACATTCCCAATTTGGTCGTGTGGCATGCTAAGTGTTGTTGTGTGTTGATGATCATTTGTTGATCGAAGTATGGCTTTGTGAAAAAACGTAGCTTTGTGGACGAGACTTCGTCGAGCCTCACAACCCGGTAATGGTCGAAATAGGAATCGTGGCAGCAAGATTATTTGGGGGTAGCTCCTCATGAGGGTATGACCATTTCCTTCTGGATAAAAAGTGATATCATGGTATGGAGCCTAGATATTTACTTGTGTTGATTTTATGAAAGTTGGTATGAAGGTATAGAGCCCAGATACTTTACTGTGTGGTTGTTGGATTGAGGGCCCTCGGATAAAGGTCGGTAACGACCGCGGGATGGCATACTCGTGTCAGTTGTTACCTAGTTATAGAGGTAACCCGACCTTGTATAGTATAGATATGGTTAGGTTCTCGAGGGCGTCCCTCCAGCGGCGTTCCATTTTATGTGGAAAGTTCCTTTGCCCGACCATTCGTTGGAAATCCAAACAAAACAATACGAGCCCTTTACGATTGCAATTGTATAACCTGCCACCTCAAGTGGTAGCTATAGCTGGCATAAATAATGGTACCTATGCTGGTTAAGATTAATATTATACTTTCGAAATGTTTTCCACTATGCACTAATAATAATATCAAATGGTTTTCTCGTAGTAAGCATGTTTGACTATCATAAGAAGAAATCTTCTCCAAGTTTGCGATTGCATTGTGTGTGTGGCGGGAGGCCTTATGGTAGTCTCATTTTCCAAAAGCATTGCGGATTTGAATTTAAATTCTTCAGTTTCTTTTAAAGATAAAACTATTTTGTTGCTCACACCAGTCCCTTGACTGACCTGGAGTTTATTGTTCCTTTCCTAAACTCTGGGTGCCCACAATTTTCCACACGGGCAGTCTAGAGTTGGGTTTTTCAGATAGTCGAATAGTAGGAACTAATTCGATAACCTTCGAAGCCTTTTGGACTTGTGGATCGCATTTTCTACACTTCAGCTTTCATGGCTGACCTTGCTTAGCTTGGTGCAACGTGATGGTTGTTCGAGCAATCTTTAGTTTGGAGATGGTGTTGCAGTTGCATTTTGGAGATGTATCGCATTGAAGACATTATCTTTCCGCTGCTATTTCTTGTATCTCTGATAGTGTTGATATTCAGTTGTATCATTCTATTGTATCATCCACTTTATCTGAATATTGTATCAAATATTGTATATTAGATGTATTGTTCATTTTCTTCCGTTGTGTTGTACTTGATGTGTTATAAGCTCTGGCGAACCAGATTCGACGTTTGGACCTGCAGCATCGGAATATGAGTTTCGTATTCGGTGTCCATTTTCGAAGGTCGAGTCAGGATCGTTACGCCATAATATACAAATCAGCCAATATCCTTATCCCAACAATAGACTTGTATAAGAAAAAAGAATCAATTACCAAACTTATTTTATATTAAAATAGTATAATCAACATCAATAGAATTTACAATTCAAGACCTTTTACACTCTATTCAAATCTTGCATGTAAGATGAAAAAGGATTCATATCTCTACTATTAACAATGAGAATTCAGTGAATAGAATTCAAACGTGTCTTTTTGAATTTCTCAAAATACCCTTTACATCTCTATAAAGAATCATTGATAATAATTGGTTGTTGGTGCAAATTGTAATACAACTATATTAGCTAAAATTATTTCAACTAACTTTCAATTTGCATCCCATCCTGTTCGTGGGTCATATTATTAAACATCACAACAACATCTCAAGTAGATGATATTGGAATTACATTCTTTTTTATCTCTTAACTTATATACAACAACAATTAATATATTTTGGACGATGTGGGACTAATTAAAACAATTTGAATGTGTTTAATGTTACGGCATGTTTGAGATTTATTTTTGTGTATATATCAACCGGCTCGCATGTTTCCATCTCATCCTAAATATGCTTATTATATTCCCACGATCTTTCCATTTTCTCTGTCACTACCTATTTCGTTCAACCTTTCCATCATTACACTTCCTCATGCATTTTTTTGTCATTTGCTTCAAAAAGTATTAGATCTTTCTCATTTTTCATTTCCCTGTCTTTCACTAAAATCCTTCAGCCTTCTTACTTATTTGTTTTCTCACTTTGTTATATTTCAACCCTACTTTAGATGGACGTAATTTAGATGGATGAAGCAACCGAAAATGGACAAAGAAGGCGACATTGTTGTGTATTCAACCATGTCCTCCAAGTCTTTTGAGTATTATTTTTACTCAAATCCCTTTACAATACGAAAACTAAAGTTATATGAGGTGATTCTCCTAGTCCATGGTGATTTTTATTTCCCTCAGAACAACAACTAAAACTATGGCATATGACTGCAGCTACGTCAAATGGAAATATGTTATTCATGAATGAATATTAAGCATTGATTGTACATAGATAATGTTTATAAACACATTCCAAATATTCTAAAACCACTGATTTACTCCATGATAAATCCAGTTATCAGCCATATTGTCATGTTCCTATTTCTTACAAAATTGCATCCCCCTCACCCGCTTAGCACTCACTTCTATATTAGTTGTTGGTTCTATTTGTTGTTGTACAATGCTTTCTACAAGTGAATATTGTACTACACTCTCATCTTTGCTATCAATTAATTTTATGTTCTTTTTGTATAATTCAATAATTTATGTGTGCCCAATTTTCTAATGATAACCGTAGTCAGACTTCAACTTCTTATATTGTATCTCACTTGGTTATTGACAAAAAGCTACTTTGATTACTGACTATTCTTACTTATATTACAAGTGGTAAACATGCACTTCAAATTTTTATTCTTGGTTAAATTCCACTTATATTGCCTAAGATTAACTTTTTGTTTAGTTTTCGAATAACTGCTTGTGCACATCATATGTTCTGAGAAATGCTTTGATTCCCAGCAACTATGATTTGCTTGGTGTTTAAATCTATGGATATAAAACTCAACAAAAATGAAATGCATACTATTCATGGCTATTGTTCTCATCCAAATATTTTAACTTATCAAAAATATTTACATAACAAACCTATTTTGGCTTAACAACGGAGATAAAAAGTATTCGGGATTTAATTTTGAGTTAAGAAGTTGATTTCAACTAATTTTTAAAGCTTTTTTTTATAGATGAATTTTTTTGAGCTATTATAATTCATGATAATAATGAATGATTGGTCTTATTGTCTAGAGTGTTAAATCAACTTAGTTTGGAGTTGTTTTAACTGTTTAGAATAACTGGGTCGTTTTACGGATTAAATAGTAACTAAAAGTCCTTCCTATTAGACCAAAATGTATGTGCTTCATGTCCACTTGGATGGATTCAAACTTAGTATTTTAAATAAAATGCAGTTCATAAATCTCTTTACTGGACCAAATGATGAAAACACATTAAAAATTTGTCGCCAATTTTCTATTATTGGTTCAAAGCATAATGTTTAAATTTAATAGCGGATATTCTTATCTATTTTTTCACCTTTTTCCCCGAAAGTTCAATATGTACGCTTTTGTAATTTTTATCTATCATAGTATTTTTGTGTCATGAATGAAAAGCATCATGAGCCTAAAACACAATATGAATGCATTTTTGTCCCATGTGAATTTGAAAGACTGGATAAATTAGTTTCAACTGCAATGGGCCGTTGTTGTTCTAAATAAATTAAATGGATTATTTTACTCTGTCACTACTGCTTAGTTTCTTCACCGTCGCTTGGACATGTGTAAAGATTTTGTTACATACCAACTTCATATCCCATGTAATTACCTTCCATAGTTACATCTTATTTTATTGCTTATTCCAGTACGGTAATATAAATTATATGAAATATGCTAAAATATACAAGGGTTAAGAGGTTCAAGAATATCGTATTTGTTTATACTGAATTCAATATAGAATTCACGTGCTTTTTGTTAGCTTTAATCTGACTTACAGATTCACCATGGTCGTAGCTTAATTAAATTTAGTATTGTTAGTTTTGAACTGATTAATTGATTCACCATAGTCATAGCTAAACCAAAATTAGCAAGCAGACTCAATTATTATTCAGTTTTTTCTTTGTTTGGAACAGAATTTTCCACTTTCATCTAAGATTTGTGGATAAAGTACTCTGTTATGCATTGTATGCTTAGTATCATGCCTATCCAGAGAAGTCCACGCCTGAATATGGATTTTTGTTTGGAATTACAACCTTAAGATACTCTCAGTAAAGATATCAGAACTATTAGAAGATGGACTTGCATAGGCTAATTTTGCATTAGCGTATCATTTTTCTTTGTTAGTGTATTCATTATAGTTTTGAGACTTGCAAGTATTTTTATTTCCTCCGAACTGTTCATGATATGTACTACTAAATTTGTAAATGGAAATTCACATTGACATTTTTTAATACTGTGTAATTTAGTTCACAGACAATTAGTTTAGTTATTCACCAATTACTATTCCATATTATATTGAGGTTTAAGAAGAATGTAATGCGCTGTGGATTTTTTTCTAAAAATAACATAATGTCTTGAGGTTGCACAGTTTATGTACAGTATAGATTTTAGCGATAAAATATATCATGTCCATTTTTTTTACCACATGTGTGTACTCTGGAAATGATTATCTTTTTTTATTGGATGAAGTTAGCTTCTTTAGCTTTGCTTCTTCTGTCCACATTTGGTTACATTTTACGTGTAATTTTGGTACAGAAGATTCTCTGTTTATTTTGGTTTAAACTTTAATATTTGGGCATGGATACTTGGATATTTATCATGTTTGGAATGTTAGTGATGTAATTAGTATAATAATATGTTATAGAAGTTTAATTTGATACTAAATTTAGGTAGAAACATTGATGGTCCTCGGTCTTATAGCTTAATAATACAATTGGAACACATACTTTGTTTATCCATTATCTAATGTAATATATGTGCCTACCGACAAGTACTTGAAATATCCAACATACATTTACATTCGTATCCAAAAATATAAATATCTATATTCAAAAAGTGTATGGGATATTCGGTATCTGAAAAACAATTTGGATACAGATGTGGGTATAATAATGTACGTATATTTTTATATGTTTGTATTTGTATTAATAGGTATGCATATGCGTATGTATATGCATATACATGAGTATGTGATATGATATTATGTATGCATATAAGATTTTAAAATTGCATAAGTAGTGACTCAATAATCGCTACCATTTGCAGCAATTTTTCTTATACCGAATTATATTTCTTTTCATCTTTCTACTTGAAAATGAACTTAAATCCGAACAAATTGTTGTTTGTGCAACGTAAAATAACATAGAAGAAAAAAGTTCGCACCCATGCCATCGGCACGGGCTTCATACTAGTTTAAACGATGAAAATAAGCAAAAAAAACTATGAATAGGAGAATATATATTTTACACACCATTTCCTAACTTATTTTCTTTTTAAAACCCTTAATCACATCAAACGAGAAAAGTGAGAAGTGGAATAAAATGTAAAATATTAAAATTGCAATAACTATACAAATTCTTTTATTTTAATATAGAATAAGTAAGATTCCAAAACTTAAGAATCGACATTTCGCTTTGGGGAATTTTGGAGGTTTTAATTTGATGTTTTCATGAACAAAATTCCCGAAGACCTATGCAAAATCCACCTTATACTATACAAGTACTAAAACGAGATAAACTAAGATTTCTACTCACAAATAATTCCCAGCTTTCTCCTTTGGATTTGAACGTGCTTGTTTTCTATTCTCTTTTTAGACCTCTTCCTTTTGAAATATACAATAATTGGGTTGTACAACAATTAGATTCAGAATTTTAAAGATTGGAGGAGAATAGAACTAGAAATTGGATATTAATATCTAAAACCCCTTACCTGAAGACCTTAAGCAATTTCTAAATTGTGTAGAAGAGAGAGACTATTAGAGCTTCTCTTACGTTTTGAAATAATTTGTGAATAAAAGTGAGGGGGTTAGGTTCTTATTTTTAGTGGTTAGAAGCCACCAGAACGGTCGGATTTAAGTCGGTCTAAAATAATAAATCCAGGTCGTTCCTGGCCTAAATAACCCTAGTCGCCACAACACCCATTAGTCGACCACCCTTCCCCAAGCAGTCGACCGGTTGCTTGTATTTAGCAATGTGTTAATTGTTTTGTTTATCATTTTATTTAATTCCTTAATTAATTTTAATGTTAAAATTAATTAATTAAATTCTTATTAATCTTTATGGGGTGTTACATGACTCATAATTTTATGCTCAAAGAATTATTTCTCCCTACTGTGGCTTAGTCCATAATTCCAAAATAACTGCAAATAAAATTAGATACTTCTGCATTTTCCAATGATTCATAAATATCACTGTTATAGTTTTATTTTGTAAACAAAAAATACTTATACTGAAACAAAACTATGTCCGTTTTTAGGCCAATAATTAAAATGGTTGTTGTTTCCTAAATTATTTTTGGTACATTTTACGAACATAATTTTCGTAACTTGATGCTACTAACCAATGCCTTATTTCCACTATTTCCTCCATTACTAGAATAGTGTATGAAATACGAACTCCATTTAACCACTTAATATAGTCTATTTATTTTATTTATAGTGACTGGTTTACAGTCGAGAACTTTTAGATCAAATATCTTAAACTCAATGGAATAAATCTCATAGAAATCAGTTTTCTATATGAATATACATTTTGGAATAAAAATCATATTTCTTATTTCAAATGTTGAATGTCAATTATTATTTTACAATTCTCATTTTCAATTTCTTTTCATGAAGCAGAAGTGACCATTCACTCTCTTCATCTCATCTATGCCTTAGGTTGTATTCACTTTCTTCATCCCATCTATACCTTAGGTTATATCCACTCTCATACATTAGATTTTCTTTCTAAACGATCAAACCATTTAAAGGAAATCCCTACTATAATAAAATAGTGAACACTTTACTAAAGTGTATTTGGTCATTTTTAACTTTAAGGTATCAAATAAATTGCACTTTATGCAAACTGATCACATTGACATTTTAATGGTCAAATTCTTAGATCTATCGTATAGCTTTTGGTGCAGTATTACATTTAACACAACAAGATCATTGTTGTAATTAATCATATTGAATACATGATCTCACCATACAACATTTATGTGTGATCGCATATGGATCAAACATCCATATTGTCGTATTTCTTTTAGAATAAGAAATCATAAAAGGCGATACACGGTCTCAAGCAAATAAACACTTAAGCGACCAAGTTACAAATGTATCTAGTAGTTGTATAATCAGGCGTTACATGGGTCAACATGCAAAAATTTACTAGTAGCTATATTTATATTCCTATTTGTCAATATTAATCCTATTCATAAGTATATTTAATAGGTAAGTATTTTTTCAATTAAATTAATTACACAGACTTATCGACGCCGATTAGTCTAATTTATACATAGCAGATGTTCTTGCAATATTAAAAAGGTAAAATATTACCATTTCATTTTTCTAAAAAGATCCAACTAGACTTTTATGTCTCTCTGTATCGTAAGATGAAACATAGAAGTCTTTTAAATTCATTAATTAGTGTTAAGACTCGTCTGTCTTAGGAATCTAACATTGAGTTTGCTTAAAAGTCATAGCCCCACATACGATCAATAATTTCTTATTGGTTGCATCATATACAACTCTCAACCCATGGTTCCATTCCCTAATCTCGTTTTGACTTTCATTTTGCTCAACAAATTGAAAGGTACTATTCACTCATGCCTACCATTTCACGACGGCCTAAATATAGTATATGTATCTTGAGTTTGTTCAACAAATACATATAGTTATTTTACATTATTTATTATATATTAAAAATACTAAACTTAATATCCCTAACTTGAATTTTCTCAACAACTAGAGAGTATGTAAGTAATTTATTAAGATAGAAATGGTACAGGGCAATTCTTTTATTAAAGATTCATAATCCTTAATCGCAACACCCCATAAAATTAATAAGAAATTAAATAATTAAAAATAAGACTAAAAATGGAATTTATGCAATCATAATTTGTCCATATAATTTGCACCATTGTGTTCATGACGATTTTCTAACCAACTTCCATATATAAAGTTTTGCAATCGGAGTTCAAATAAGAAGTTATCGATGCTTAAAATTTTCGAATCGAGAATAATTCAAAAGAAATATTTTAAAATTAACACTAAAAAATTACACATTAAGAAACCATTAACGTTGTGTTAAAAAGGTAATAAATATAAATAAACGGCAGTGAACAAATTAGGTTCCAGGAGCATAGGCCGGTTGACCGCCATCATTAGGTGGTTGATCGCTAGCGGTCACCAATGAGGATCGGTCGATATATTGTCAATTGGCGGTTAGGGTTTGTGTAGGCAAGAACAACTTGGATTAATTTAAATAAAATATTCTTGATTGGACGGTTTCAATGCGTTCCAACCATTATAAATAAGAGACAGGCCCCCTTACATTTATTCACAAGAAAAAAATATGCTAGTGAAGCTCTACCAATTTTCTTCCTCCACACCAAACTTCTTGATTTAAGAATAAAGATATATATATATATATATATATATATATATATATATATTGTATGTATGTAACTTAGATGCTTAAGGATTTGGAAAAGGTAAATCAAGCTAAAGGAAGAGGTAATAAATTTTATTTATGTATCTCTATTTCTATGCTTCCCCGATTTATAAATTTAATACATACACATACAAATGAATTATACAGTAAAAAGGGAGATAATTGGAAGAAGGGGTATGCGTTAACATGAGAGAAGATTCAAAGAGATTCAAAGGAAGCTATATATGTGTGGAAATCTTAGAGTCCATTTGGTTTACTTTGTATTTTATGTTTTGAGTTTTCAACATTAATTACAAAATATGAAGGCTGGAGGGGACGAAAGGAGGATGGAAGAGACGACGTAAGGATGAATTGTCTTTCATTCTTTCGATATTTTCCAAAACATAAAAAATAAAAAAAAATGGTTTTCTATTTTGTATGTTAAGTTCGTTTTTTAAATCTATCGTTTTTCACAATATACATACGTCTATGCAATTTTGTATGGATGAAAATCCAAAATTAAAAACAGCAAACCAACTGCAGCCTTAATTTTTCTCTTTAGTGATTTGTGCGGTAAATATTTGAATTTTTTTTTATACCATGGAGAATTTTATACGTTAAAACTTTAAACTAAAACCTCAAATCCCCCAATAAAATGTTAATTCTAGAATTGGTCGGAATCTTATTTGTTTTATGTTAATATGGTAGAATTTAACCTGTTATTATTTGCAATATGAATAATTAATGTTTTATTTAACTTCCATTTTCCAATTTATGTTTGTGACAAAGGATTTTAAAAGAAAAATAATTAGAAAAGGGTATGCAAAGCATGAATTTTAATCCTATCTATAGTTTGCACTGCCTATTTCCGTAATTGAAGTAAATATGAATCCTTTTTCACTCCAATCTTATATATTTAAAAGGAGAACGATATATAAGGATTTAAATTGTAATTTTATAACCTTAAAATAGAGGCGTTAATTCTATTATGTTAATGTAAACCAAGTCGGATTTTTTGATTCCATTCTTTTAAACACACGCACACACAAAAGTCTATTTTCTTTGGCTACTTCAAACTGTGATATTAGCTATTAAGTAAGCTGTTGCATTGGACTGGGAATTGTATGGATGGAAATTTGACATTAGATTATTTTAATAAACCAAATAGGAAGTAGGAATCTTAGTATATAAATACTTTTATGCATGCCTAGGAACATTTAATATGAACTAGTTAGCCAAAAATTAACATTAAATGTAATTATAGTAATAACAAACAAGTCGTAATATATAAAATAAATAGGTTAAAGAATAATAATAAAAAAAAAGAAGGAAGTTAAGAACGGTTATGATAATCTATCCATAATTAAAGGCGAAATAAGGACTTTCCGTTATATGATCTTAACGCACAAATGCGAGTGAGGTATATTATATATATATATATATATATATATATGTATATATATGTATGTATGTATAGTATATATACCTTAGTAAATTTTTTAATGTCGGAGAGCAAAAATATGACTAAATTATAAGGATGTGAGGCCAGTTAAAAGCACATAGAAATCTACCTAGCTAATCTAGCTACTAGTGGTGTGGCTTTAGAACTGATGTGAGACATCGTCTGTAATTAGTATATAAGGTGGACGTAAGGTTAGTCCTAATTCCGTAGGGTAAGCATGTCTAGCTAATCTGGCTACCAGCACCTACGAATATTCAGACTAATGCGAGACATCATGGTTTGGGTTAGGTAATCCTAGGACAAGCCTACATCGGGCTGAGGTGTTAAATGGCTGTTACTGGGTGTTCATTTTTCTCGTTCAAGAAATATTAAATTATCGAGATTATCTTTTAGATGCGGTAGTGGAAATCTATAGAGGGGGTATACTTTAAGGTCGAGGTATTAAACAGCTATTGGAGGGTCTGCCTCTTCCCTATTAAGAAGTATTAAGTTATCTTATGGGATTTTTTACGATGTCAACTTGGAAGTACGAAAGAAAGGTCTACCTTAGGTCTAGATATTAAATGGCTAGGATCTACCTTTGGTATATGTGTTAAATGGTCAGAATCTGCCTATCTCCTGTTAAAGAGGCATTAAGTGGCTCAAATACTCTCTCTCACATCATTAGGACATGGTTGACGAATATGGATCATTGGACCCAGTATATTCCATAGTTGTGTTGCACCCGCGTTATAGTTACAAAATTAGACTAAAAGGGGACATTGGCCTACAGTTGGAGATACGTTGTGGAGCTGGACTGGAATGCCCTCGGTTTGTAGTTTGAGGTATACTCGGTAGGACATAGTATAAGATGCGTAAGACATAATACTCATTCAAATGATACTGCCCAAATACTACAATGGTAAGACTTGAGATTTTTATCCACTGAACATTTGTTGTTTTGAATCCCTTCTCATTACAACCCGCAGGTTAGGAGGAAGGACGCTGATGTCATTGTGTGAAGGAGGTAGTAAATATTGGAGGCAATATAGCTATTTATTTCTGTTTTTGATTTATTCTAATGTACCCAGATTTAGACTTGTTGATGTTCTGTTTTGAGATATTGTGTTATGGATGTTGTATTTCTAAGATTTGGAAATTTTGAAATAGATACACACTTTATTGTTATATTTTATCCCTTCTTTTGTAAGATTCTAAAAGCATAAACAAATAGCTCTATATATTGTTTGTTTAATTAATTTTACGAACCAATAGCCAGCTCTTGGTTATACCTAAGGTTCGATGGGTTTTATTAAGTCAGAACTTAGGCTTGTTCTAGAGAGTGTTGTTCCATTAATATATTTAATTGAGTAATATAGACCTATGGAATAATGTATTTCTATAAAATGCCATCATGATTCAAGTGTCGGACACATCAGAAATCACGGTATTCGTACTATATGTATATATTTAACAAGTCTTATTAGGGTTCTTTTTCCTATTCTACTTAATTTTATACATTCATATCATGTAAGTTTAACTATTGTATAAATTTTATCATTTAAATAAATTATATAATAGTCTTATGTACATTGCATTTGTGAGAAGCGGTGTAGTACAAATTATACTAGTATGAACGAATCTTAAGACTGTTATAACACTAAAAGGGGTAAACAGTATTTTATAACTCATATAGAACTTTGCTAAATTGTTTCGAGATTTATATTCAAACATAGATAACCAACAAATATATATACTAATATACAGTCACAAATATATATAAATAGAGAAGAAAATAAAGTAAAAGCAAGAGAGATGACAACAGGAGTTTTTATACTGGTTCAGATTGACCAATCCTACATCCAGTCCTATACAATATCTATACAGATTTCCTTTCAAATGCTTTCTTTAATCGGGTAGGAAGCAAACCAAAATACAAACACAATTTTAAGGCAATAAGATACACCCTTTTGACTTTTCGAGCTCGGGGTAGACTCGCTTGATTTAACTAGGCAACAAGCACACCCACTTAATTTGAATGGGAACAAGCTTACCCACACAAATTAGTAATAGAGATTTATTTATTTCAAATACAACTATTTGTACTTTGGATACATAACATCCTATGGCCCTTTGGTAGCACTTTAATCTTTGAAGTACCGAGAGAATGCTTGCAAAATAATAAGTAGAATGTAGATAATGAATGTAGTAACGTAGAGATTGAATTTAAGTGAATTTGGAGCATATAGAAACTGGATTTCATGAAATATATATTGGGAATTTAGAGTAATAAGAACACTCTTCACCGGTACATATGTCGACATACATAGGTAGGGTATGTCGACATACCCTTATATTTTAAGAAAAACAATAGTACATTTGAAGTGTTATAAAATTCTACTATTTGTACAATCGTTTAAAAATAGTTTTTAAATACTTTTTAATATATAGAACTTCTATAAAATATTTGAAGAAATATATTTTAAAAATAAAATAAATATTTTGATAAGAGTGTATTTAAAGAAAAGAAAGTTGTTATTCAAGGACAATGACAAATTTATCTAATTTCTATTAACTATAAACTTTAGTCTTGAACTCTTTATGTCTATGTCTTCAAACTCATGAGTCTTCGGTTATCTTGATCATCTCTAAGTTTTGATCTCTAGTCTTTTTACTAATTAGTCTTAAAACTCGATTATCTTACGCTTGCATAAATATGTGTAATATCCTACAAAATATTCTATACAACTTGGAGAAACATTATTGCCTATATTTATATGGTTGTTGTCATCAAAATCAATATATGTGGTATTAACAATCTCCTCTCATTTGATGACGAAAACCATGTACGTAAGTGTGTGTATTTATATAAAATATAATGTAAATCCACCTAAATTGGTTAACTCCCCCTGTTTTTAACACTCTCTCTTAGTATATGCATATTTTATATTTTTCTCCTCCTTTGCCGTCAACAAAATGGATGAAGAAAAAAACTCTCTTTAACGTGACGTATTAAATACTATGAAATGTGATAGTCTTGTATATGGAATCAATATCAATATTAATTGCAAAATAATACTTTTAAGAAATAACTTTTTACATATATACAATTATAATTACGTATGTTGAAACTGTACATTACAATTTTTACATCTATACACACTTACACATAATTAATTATAAAAAGCACAAATACAACTAGAGTCTAGAATGTATAATAAATACATATTATAGAACCAAATTAAAATTAGATTTTCTTGGGAACTTCGACTCATCCTTTGGATCCAAAGATTGGATTGAGTTGGCAACTTCCCAATCTTCACGTTCCACTTTCGCTTTAGAGTTCTAGGAATCTGGGATATTGCTTAAACTTTTTCAGCGAAACAAGAAATTAAATATTGAAGAGAATCGAATTGTTTTTCTTGTTCTTTGATCATTTGCATTTGACTCAACTCTGATTGTTGCTGATTGTGAATAATGAAGCAAAGAGCATTCTTGAATGATTGAAGAGTTTCTTCTAAATTTTCACTTAGTTTTTGTTTTGAAAAATTGATGTTTGAATTCATTTTTATGAAAAGAGATGTGTAGAAAGGAATAAAATAAAAGGATGAATTGATTTCTGGGGTTTTCCAGAAGAAATATAGTTTTATAGAAGTGAAGAGTCGAATTAATGACTACTCCCTCCAAAAAATAACTAATCATTTTGAATTCAAAAATTCTAAAGTATGTCATATATGCAGAAATTATTATGTTTGTTTCTGTTTTAATTTTTGTTTATATTTTATATTATCTTAGGTTATAATTCTAGAGAACAAAAGAACGTGATTAACAACGGAAATGAAGTTTCTATGCAAATGTAGTTAATAAAATAGAGAGATGCATAAACTTAATGAAAAATAGAAGAAAATGACATAAATGAAAACTAGAAAACAAAAAGATCGCTAAGTAGATCTAGAAAAATGACGATGAAGAATAAGAATTTCCACCAAGCTCTCTCGTTATTTTTCCAAAATATTTATCAACTTTGTTTGAGAGGCTGCTGAAGTTCTTACTAAAAGAGCATTTAAGCTTCTTATGATTGTAAAAAAGTTTCTCTTGATTCCTAAGGATCTCTTTGTTTGAATAGCAAGACTGTTTGTCATAGCTTTGAAGAGATGTATCCATTTCCTCCCCTTCTTCTTCTTTTTCTCCCTTCTCTTCTATTCCATATCATTACTTTCTTCTTAAAGAATCTATTTCTCTTCTTCTCTTGCCAATCTTTCTTCCTTTTCAGTAAGATATTTACAGGGTTCAAATTCAAGAGGGATGTGCATGAGAGAAAGGTTTGTTTTGTGGAAAATTTTATGAGGCAAAATGTTTTGCCTCTTAGATCAGTACCAAAATAGTTGAAAATCCTAGTGAGGTGCACACCATGACAAAATGTGTTTTCATGTCAAGAATTTTTCTTTTGAACAATGTCATCCAAAATCACTCGAGCCCAATTTAAATCATATTGTCCAAACGTAGCAAAAAGAGCATTGAATTTTTTTAGAATGGAGTTGTTATTTTTCGTTCTTGGTGTAATACTTTGTTATAAAATAAGACTCGTTAACATTGCTTTTGGCCTAAGATTTTGCCTTTAAAACCATATTCTTCATCATTTGAAAACAAAACATGGAAAACTTCTCTATTTTCATAATCAATTTCAAAAGTGGAGAGGTATTTTTACTGCATTTACAACCAAGAATTTGATCAAGAATTTCACAATCTAAAACAATAGTAGTATATTTTACACTATTCCAAATTTGACCTTCTTATTCTTGATAAAACTTTCCATTTTGAATTAGCATAATTTTTTTTAGCCAAATCGAAATAGCAATCAAAATTATTTATGATAAATTGATTAAACCAAGAATACCATTTTCCAAAGCAATATCTTGTAAACGATAAGAATAAAGTTCACTGAAATTAGCAAATCTTCCCTAAGAGACTTTACTATATGCAGCATACTCAATATGTTTCAATGGACTCTTAATCGTTAAAAAATTAACTTTAGATTCTTTTGGTAAGCCTAATGGCTTTGGATGAAAATGGTTAGCTTGAAGAGGATATTTTAAGTTTGTTTTGGAAGAAGGAGAGTAAAGAGTTTGTTTGATTTTTGAAATAAAGTATGTTTGAAGATAAGGTAAGAAGGAGTGAATAAATAAAGTTTAAATATTGTGACAGGTAAAAATGTATCTTTTCAAGTTCTGAATTTAATGTAAAAAGAGGGAATCTCAAAAGTTCAAATTTTGAAAAGATTCCTTAAATTTTACTAGATATGTCAATATATCTAGGTGGAGTATATCGACATATATGCTGAAATTTTCAGATTCAAAAGTTAAAGAAATATATTTATTATATATATAATATATTTATTATATATATAATATATTTATTATATATATAATATATTTATTTATACGAGTGTAACGGCACGCGCTTCGCGTGTGAATTCTTTTTCTTATAAATTGTATATGTTTAAATCGGTCAAAAAAATAATTTTTTATTTTCAACTGATATTTTGTAAAGAGGTATTTTGAATCTGTTAAGAAGGTTTAATTTTAGATCTTATTTTTAGAAGCGTTTTGAATTTTAAAGCATGTTTAGTTATTAGATCCTACTTTTATGGGCATTTCAATTTGTAAAAGAAATTTAGTATTAGATCCTATTTTTAAGTAATTAAGATTGGATAATATATAGAGGAATATTTTTGGTAGTTCACGTTGATACCAAAAAAGTGTGACACCAAAGCTATTACAACTATTATTAAAGATATACTTATTATTATATACGCATTTATATCTATATATACTTGTTGTTGTTATTATATATATTTATTCCTATATTAAATAATTGCCAAAAAAATAAAATGTAAAAAGTACCAATTTCGATGTTTCCTTCTAGAAAATAAGCTATATTTTTTCTTACTCCAAATTCCTATTATTTTATTTCCATAAAATAAACTATATGTGCCATTGAATTCAAATATAAATAGTTTTACTTTGGATACTGAATATCCTATAGCCCTTTGATATCACTATGATATTTGAATTGATGAGAGAATGCTTGCAAATTAATGAGTAGATTATAGAGAATGATGTAGTAAAGCAGAGATTGAATTTGAGTGAATTTGAAACGTATAGAAAGTGGATTTCATGAAATATATATTGGGAAATTAGAGTAATAAGAACACACTTTAACGGTACATATGTCGACAAACCCTTATATCTTGAGAAAAACAATAATACATATAAAGTGTTATAAAATTCTGATATTTTGTAAATCATTTAAAAATAGTTTTTAATTGCTTTTTAATGTATAAATTTTTTATAAAATATTTATAGAAATATATTTTGAAAATAAATTAAATGTTTGATGAGAGAGTATTCAAAGAAAGAAAGTTGTTATTTAAGGACTTTAACAGATTTAACTAATGTCTATTAACTATAAACTGTAGTATTGAACTCTTCATGCCTTTGTATTTATACTCATAAGTCTTCAATGATTTTGATCATCTCTGAATCTTAATCTCTAGTCTGTATTGATCAATCTTCAAACTCGATTATCTTGCACTTATATAAACTTGTGTAACGTCCTGCAAAATATTCTATGTAACTTAGAGAAACATTAGTACTTATATTTTGATGGTTATTGTCATCAAAATCAATATATGTGGTATTAATAACATTAATTCAATCTTACTTAATTAATTAACATTTCAATTAAATTTATGCTATTCAATTAAAAATTTTAATTGAATACATATAACATGATACTTATAGTTATGCACATATATCTATACGTATTTGTATTTTATTGTTTGTTAATTAACCTATTTAATTAGACAATTTAACCAAATATTAATTTCAAAAATTTCTTGTGTATATATATACTCATATCATCTTAAACAATTCAAGACAGTGTAACACACACACACACACACACACACACACATAGTGTACATGTGTATACTTTACTTAATTAACTATTTAATTAATTTTATTTAATTTATTAATCTTATTACTAAAATTTTTTTTTTGAATTATGTTTATTATATTTTCAAAGTACTTTGAAAACTATTTTATAACATTTATAACGCACATTGTTTTCAAAGCCAACTTTGAAAATCATATCATAACATTTTTAAAGAAATTCTTTAAATTAACTTTTAAATTTAAAATTTATTTTAATTTCAAAACTATTTTGAAATCACATTTTAACATTTATGATGTGTTTCTTGTTTTAAATTCAGCTTTTAAGTTTAAACTTTGTTTTTTATTTTTCAAAACAATTTGAAAAGTAGTCCAAGACACAATTGAAATTGGGCCTTTTCTATTAGGGACAACCTTTGGGCTCGCTTCACTTTTCAGACCGGACCAATAGCTAGGGAGAACATGGTACTTGATTACTCAAACCCAAGCCAGATACTATTTTTCTAGATACCCTGCTAAATTCGTAAACTTAATTGGTTTGCCTTGACTAATTTAGAGCGCATACACCATTTTCCTTTGATACCATTAAAACTCCGGCCAAAATTCCTTTGGGGTGACACAACTAGATACCTCACGAGCAAGTTTTACATCCAGCCTTTGGACTGCTACAAGACATGTAGGAGTAAGAGGCAATGCTTCATCACATATCATAATGCAAGAACCCCTTATCATCCTAGTTGTAGGGATCGAACCCGGGACATCCAATGTATCGGTGAACGTCTTAACCAACCTCGCTCCAATACCATTGAAGGAGCAAGATTTATTGAAAGTGGATGAAAATGGTAGATTTAAAAAAAAAATTCATATATGGATCATACTTGGCTTATAAAGTCTAAAGGTATATTAGATCCAATCTAATAAAATCTTATTTTCACTACTAAAAATATATTGAATTAATGACCAAAAATATCAGTCTTTAATAAACCTTTAACAACCGACAAATGACTAAAGAATTCAGTCACTATTTCCCAAGTCTCAAAATATAATGCAGCCTTAAAATATAAAGACCCAAAATTCAGTCTTAAAATATAAAGATCGAATTTCAGTTTTAAATAATTTTGAAGGCTGAATTTTAAAGGTTGAAACATTGTATTTTGTCTATCTCTAATCACAAATATATTTAAATATTAATATCTCTACATCATATATGTATTATTAACATGTGTATAAGCTTTAGTGTATGTACATATTTGTTCATGTCTTTTGAAATTTAAAAACTTCTATTTCTTGTAAAAAAAGTAGTTGAAAATCAATGACAGAAAAACTTAACACATAGATATATAGTGCAGGAATATAAGCACAACCATTACACATATAAGCAAAAAAATCATTTGAAATGTAAAAACTGGACCTTGATGGGCCCATTAGCCTAATAACCAGACCCTCTTCTTCTAAAATTTAACAAATCCAAATTGCATTTAACCAGCCATTTAATTGATTTCAGTCGTTGAATGTCTTTAGCCAAACTGCCCATTGCACTAATCAAAGATACTCATCATTATCAGCGAGGATGGCATATTTTTCTAGGAAATCCAAAACGCAATGCATTAAGTAGAAAGAGATGCATAATCCATTCCTTTAATTGTTATCGATACCAAAAGATATACCTTTAATGAAAGCTACACTGCTTAGACTATCCTTATTATCCATCTTTTGATGAAAAGATTATATTCAAAAGATATAATCCCTTCCCAGATTTTGTGCAGCATAAGATGTATGCGGGCATGGCATATTCAAAAGTCTACCTCGTGCTTGCCATCTAGAATTTCTATCATCGACCGCCAGGTTTGAGGGAAAATGTTGTACCCTTTATTATTATTAAATGCATACATTTGAAGGACTGAACTAAATGATAAGCCCTAATCCACTTGATTACTCACGTGTGCAGGTCAATCTATTCTGAATATAATGTGAAGAAAAATATAAGGAGTAAAAAGATAGCACATGATTTGGTTTTAGTGGAGGGGGAAGATAGAAGTTTTGATTTTTATGGAAAGAAAGTGGTGGAATTTAAAAACTCACGTGGATCGTCGTTTCAAGCCATTGAATATTTAGTAAAATAAGAGATCATAGCTATTAAATACATAAGTACTACCGATTAAAACAAATTTTAATTTTAAATCGGTCTTGAGTTATTCAAACCGATTAGTGACTACTTTTCTGTCTTTAATATTAAAAGTTATAAACCGAAAATCTTAGTATTTGATTGGTCTTTAGTTACAGACTGAAATGTATCATTCTTTAATTTTCATTCTTTATGTGGATTTTTTTTGTAGTGTTTTCTTTAAATTCTTAAAATAGAGATTTAATTTTGATTTAGATTTGTACATATTTTAATGAATGTATCAAATACATTCATTTGTGTGTAAGTGTAAGTGCAGTATATAAGTAGTGTGTGTATATGTAAATGAAACATGTATAAATGAATTTTGAGAAGGAAACCATATATTCCCTCTCTTAACCTATATAATTAACTAAGGAAAGATATGTCAGTATGTATGGAGAGAGAAACCTTTCATCCGTCTTCAATTGTAATAATCGATATATTAAATGACATTTATAACTTATTAACTAAATCTACACATGTCTTTCCTATTCAAATTTTTGACTAACGAAAAATATCTGTATATCCATATTAAATACACACACACACATATAGAAAATCTATCGGTTGTTTTAAATAATTTGAAACGTAAAGTTAACGTTAACGAAAATGATTTCAATCAAAGAAAGATTTGACAGCAAAAGTTTGCATTATCGCACAGATTCTGTTAGTCCTTGAGATGATGGTTTTGATGACAACAACCTTAAAATAAGATTATAAAATATAAATACTAACGTTATAGTTTAGATATATATGTATATGCAGGATTTAACCATGCAGGTACTAAGAATGAAGACGGTACAATATAGAGATTCAAGACATCAAGATTGAAGACTCGTGAGTATCAAGATTATCAAGAGTTCAAGATTTCAATAATAAGTAGTTTAATTAGGAATTTTGTTAAAACTCATAGAAAAGTACTGGCATCTTAAAATCTAATTTATTCGTGGAATGGAATCCACTTCGAGCCTGTTAAAGGGATGAAACCCTAAGTAGAATGGAACCTACGAAAAATCTAGTGGAACATTGTCTTGTATCCGCTAACCTTTTATTCAAATGTTTTTACAAAATTATATCATGTTTTCAAAATGAGTTCAAAACCTTCCTTTTAAAAGAATCAAAAACATCTGTCATGATTTTAAATATTTTAGCCTCAAAATAATCTTTATTTTCAAAATCAAATTATCCTTGTTTTTAAACTATCTTTTAATAATAATATATTTAACCTTTAAATATTTATACTTAGATTTAAATATAAAATTATAGTAACATTTTATATATACCAAAATATTATTCTCTATACTTATTTATGTATTTTAACTATATTTAAGTATATTTATAAAGTTTAAAATAATTTTAATACAAGATAGAAGTTATTTTCAAAGAAAAACAAACACCAAAACATCCCGTGGGATGTCGACATACCCAAGATACTCATGTCGACATAATGGCAGTTGATTTCAAAAATTTGAATTTCAAAAGAAGTGTCTATTCGTCATATCCCTTCATGAATGGACATGGCTGTTGTTCTTCTATAAATAGGGGCTATTTTGAATGAATTTTGATATATATTTTCATGTTACTCCTCTTCTTCTTCCATATTTCTTTATACATATTCTTTCATTACTCTGCCGAAATCAACATTGAATCTAACTAGATCATTTCTAGTTTCTATCACTATCTCAACAAGATCTTAGTGCTATTCAGAGTTACGGACTTATTTGTAATCAATTTAGTGAGAAAATGTGTGATTGTAGCCTTGGAAATCAACCAAGCGAGAAAAGGTGTGATTGTGGACTTGTAAATCAATCAAGTTAGAAAAGGTGTGATTGTAGCCTAGGAAATCAATTGGGTGAACTTGTTGCTCCTGAAATCAAGTATCTCTACGCAGAGGATTGTGAATCTGGAGTGGTGTACCTCGTGGCCTTAAATCAAGGGTGTAATTGTACAATTGCTTTTGAAGCAAAATCCGTACTTGTATGCGGGGCTGGATGTAGGGTAACTCCGAACCAGTATAAAATCCGGTGTGTTCTTTCCTTTATTGCTTTTACTTTATTTCTACATCTGTGTTTGTTTCTGTGATCATATCTGTGTCTGAATATTGCATATATTTGTGTTCAAATTAATAAAAACTCAAAAAAAATTAGTAATTCCTTTAAACACTATTCACTGCCACCCTCTAGTGTTAATCTTAGCCTTAAGATCCGTATTCCGCATTTCCCACATTTGGTATCGGAGCAAGGTTTTCAAAATTTTCAATCTGAATTTTGAAATTTTTTCAAAATGGCTACCAACACTGGTACTGTTAACACTACCAACACTGGTTCTATTATCCCTATAACTAGTTCATTTGTAGTAGGTCAGTCTACTGTCAGACCACCACTTTTTAATGGCAGTAACTATGCATATTGGGCATGTAGGATGAAAATATATTTACAATCTATAGGACTAGACACTTGGAATGTCACACAGACTGAATATTCTGGACCCACAACTAATTTTGCATAGTGGACTGCTGAGCAAAAGACTGTTGCACAAAATAACTCTAAAACTATGAATATTCTGTTTTGTTCGCTTGATAGAAATGAATTTAATGGAGTGTCAGTTTGTAAGTCTGCATATGAAATCTGGAAAACTTTGCAAGTTACTCACGAAGGAACAAGCAAAGTTAAACAGACCAAAATTTTTATGCTTACAAACCAATTTCAATTATTTAAAATGAATTCTAATGAGTCTATTTCAGATATGTATAGTAGATTTCAAAACATTGTGCATTCTCTAATATCCTTGGGAAAGGAATTTTTGGAAGGAGATCAAGTCAAAAAAATCTTAAATTCTCTTACTCTAGAATGGGATCAAAAGGCACTTGCGATCGAAAAGGAAAATGACATCGGTATCTTAAAGATAGAAGAATTAATTGGAAATCTAATGTCGTCTGAAGTCCAAATGATTAAGAGAAGAGAAAGCAAAGCATCTGAAAAGAAATCAGTGGCATTCAATGCATTGACCGATGGATCAGATTCAAACAACGATAATGATGAAGAGATAGCCCTTATGACCAAGAATTTTTGGAAATTCCTAAAATACAGAAAGATGAATAATCTCAAGAGAAACAACTATAAGAACTACGAAAATCGGAATGTAGTGCCAAACAATATCAAATGTTTCAACTGTGACGAACCAGGCCTTATCAAAAGAGACTGTCTGTATCCATATAGGCAAAATCTTCCTATGAACAATGATTCCATAAAGAAACGAAAACGTACATTTACTTCTACTCTAGATGACTCAGACTCGTCCTCAAGCGATGATGATCAGAAGACAGATAATTCAAATATGTGTTTCACGGCAGTTCACGACTCCGACAAATTCAGAGAAACAGACTTAGAAAAAGGTATACATTTACAATACAATTGGTTGAAATTGCATGCTTAGAATTGGATGATTGATTGATTGATTTTGAATTGGTATGTTGTTTGAATTTTAATTTTTAATTTTTAATTTTATTATTATTTTATTATTATTTTTATTTTTAATAGTAGCATAATATTTTATGGAATATACTATAATTCTAGTAATATTCCAGGTATATATAGACATCAAAAATAATAAATATATATATTAGAATACTTAAGAAAAATAATCATGGAAATTCAAAGGCACATGTCGACATGGTTCCTAGCATTATGTCGACATGGGTATAGAATTTGAAATTCAAAATTTGAATTCTCCCTCTACCTTTTCACTTCATTCAATTATCTGAAAATGCATCTTTTGACCAGATAACATGTCCTTTGAGAATCTATTTATTCACTATCTCTTATCACATCTTTTCACTTTCATTTTCAAATTCAAACACTTTCTTCAAATCTTTAAGCTCTCTACTCTCTACTCTAATGGCTTCTTCAAGCAACCTCTCCACAATGAGAATTTCCAAAAAGATAAAAGAGCAACTCTTCAGTGATCCGGAGGCCATAAAAGCATACATCAATTATGTTAACTATGGAAAATTCCATCCCGAAAAGTTTGCTATATTTCAAGATTTCTCTTCTTATGAAATTGATTCTCTTTTTGCAAATAATCAAATTCTTAGTCTTATTGATGCTTCTCAAAATGATTTCGTTTGTTATCCAAATCTTATTAAAATTTTCTATGCAAATTTAAACCGTGGATTTTATATTGGAAATGATGATGAAATTCGGAGTAGTGTCAAAGGCACTAAAATCGTTTTAAATTGTGATCTTTTGGGTACCATTCTCAATTACAAAAGCATGGAAATGGATCTTTCTAGTTTTAAAATCAATGAAAATGATCGTGAGACATTTCATCACATTTTCGAAGGAAATGATAATTTTGAATTTAAAAATCGAAACTTTCGACCAAAAGCTAGAATTTTTTATCTTCTTTTACAACATAATTTGACCCCAAGATCGGAAAAATTTAACAATCCTACCTCAAAAGTTTGCAAAGCACTTTTTTCTATTTTTGGAAATTATGATATTAATTGGGCGCAAGTTATTTTGGATGAATTTCGTTCCACAAATCTTGAAATGGGTGAAAACACTTTGTATCATGTAATCTATCTCACTTGGATTTTTAACTATTTTGGAGTGGATTTCAAAGGATAAGAATTTGTTTCAAGAAAGGTTTTTAATCACTCAAACATTTCTCTTATGAAAATTCCATTTGTTTTTCAACCTTATGAGACTCTTGCCGAAAAGGAAAAGCGTTTGGCTCATGAGGAGATGGAAAAGGAGGAAGAGGAAGAAGAAGGGGATGAAATGGAAATAGAAGAAGAAGAAGGTGAAACATCTTTGGAAAGTATTGACTATCCTCCCAATCCAACCAACAAAACCCTTCTCAAAAATCAAAAGACTACTGTCGAGAATCAACGGATTCTTAAACGGTCCGTTAGTAAGAAATTAGATAAAATGACATCGAAGATAAACAAGTTTTTCTCCAAAGTCAGCAAGAATCTTGGATTATCTTCATCTTCTTCATCCTCTAACTAGTTCTATCTTTTTATGTCGTGTTGTATTAGTTTAGTTTGTTTTGATTTGAAAGTTCGTGTAGTTCTTTATGATTAATCAATGTATCATTCTATTATGCAATGAAATTGAATTTCCTTTCTGTTATCTAGCTTATCTTATCTCCGGAATAAATTTTAGTATATTATATAAATATATATATACACACACACAAAATTATTCACAAAATCAAAATAAGCCATAAAAATTCACTGCACCATGTCGACATCCCCCTTTATGACCATGTCAACATGTACTGGTCAGAAATGACACTTCATTTGAAATTTGAATAACTACCTTATGTCTATTCATTTCAAACGAATTTCTACACCTATAAATACCTATTTCTTCCAGAATTCATTACTCGGTATTATTTCTTATCTACTTTATCTCTCATTCTTCTCACAAACTCAAATATGGCCAATCCAATTCATAATTTAACCGAGAATCTTAAAGAAACTCTTAATTCTTTCAAGAATATTCTTTCGTTTATTCTTCGTAACCAGTGACACTTAGAGTTGAGTCAAATACAGATGATCAAGGAGCAAGAAATCATTTCGATGCGATATGATATATGATTTCCTCCCTACACAAGGATGATAACGAAGCACATCCTCCGGTCTCTCTCACCAATGACAATGAAAATTAGGATGCCATTAAAGCAGACCATATATTTGGAGAAGAAGGATGGGTGGAAGTTCCTCGTAATGTTTGATTTCATTTGATTGTTTTATTTAATTTGAATTGTTTACTTGGATTGATTTGATTTGATTTGGTTTGGTTTGGATTGATATTCGGTGTGAAAAACATGTATAAATATGCATTGATATTTATATGATCTTTGATTAATTATCATGTCTATCAGTATAATTATCTCTTAATTTATCTATTATATATTCCATTGTATAGTTTATTAATGCAGGTACTTTAGTACAACAATGAGGGGGAGTTATATAGTTTGGAGTTATATAATTTCGAGTTAGTTTTTGTTGATGACAAAGCGGGAGAAGTATAAAATATGATAGTTAGGCATAGATTAAGAGGGAGCTATTAGTTTTAGGGATAGAAGTAATATTTTATAAAGGTTGTCATCGTCAAAAGGAGGGAGATTATTAGTCCTTGAGGTGATGGTTTTGATGACAACAACCTTAGAATAAGATTATAAAATATAAATATTTTATAATACTAACATTATAGTTTAGATATATATGTATATGCAGGATATAACCATGCAGGTACCAAGAATGAAGACTGTACAGTATAGAGATTCAAGACATCAAGATTGAAGACTCATGAGTATCAAGGTTATCAAGAGTTCAAGATTTCAATAATAAGTAATTTAATTAGGAATTTTGTTAAAACTCCTAGAAAAGCACTGACATCTTAAAATCCAATTTATTCGTGCAATGAAATTCACTTCGAGCCTGTTAAAGGGATGGAACCCTAAGTAGGATGGAACCCACGAAAAATCTAGTGGAACATTGTTTTATATCCACTAACCTTTTATTCAAATATTTTTACAAAATTATATCATGTTTTCAAAATGATTTCAAAACCTTCCTTTTAAAAGAATCAAAAACATATATCCTGATTTTAAATATTTTAGCCTTAAAATAATCTTTATTTTCAAAATCAAATTATCCTTGTTTTTAAACTATCTTTTAATAATAATATATTTAATTTTTAAATATTTATACTTAGATTTAAATATAAAATTATAGTAAAATTTTATGTATACCAAAATATTATTCTCTATACTTATTTATGTATTTTAACTATGATTAAATATATTTATAAAGTTTAAAATAGTTTTAATACAAGATAGAAGTTATTTTCAAAGAAAAACAAATCACCAAAATTTTCTTTAGGATGTCGACATACTCAAGGTACCCATGTCGACATAGTGGCAGTTGATTTCAAAAATTTGAATTTCAAAAGAAGTGTATATTCGTCATATCCCTTCATGAATGGACATGGTCGTTGTTCTTCTATAAATAGGGGCTATTTTAAACGAATTTTGATATATATTTTTCTGTTTTTCACTCCTCTTCTTCTTCCACATTTCTTTATACATATTCTTACCATTACTCTGTCGAAATCAACATTGAATCTAACTAGATCATTTCTAATTTGATTCTCTATCACTATCTCAACAAGGTCTCAGTGCTATTCAGAATTATAGACTTCTTTGTAATCGATTTAGCGAAAAAATGTGTGATTGTAGCCGTGGAAATCAATGAAGTGAGAAAAGGTGTGATTGTGGCCTTGGAAATCAATCAAGTTAGAAAAGGTGTGATTGTAGCCTAGGAAATCAATTGGGTGAACTTGTTGCCCCTAAAATCAAGTATCTCTACCCAAAGGATTGTGAATCTGGAGTGGTATACCTCACGGCCTTGAAATCGAGGGTGTAATTGTACAATTGCTTTTGGAACGAAATCCGTACTTGTGTGCGGGACTGGATGTAGGGTAACTCCGAACCAGTATAAAATCCGGTGTGTTCTTTCCTTTACTGCTTGTACTTTATTTCTGCATCTGGGTTTGTTTCTGTGATCATATATGTGTCTGAATATTGCATATATTTGTGTTCAAATTAATAAAAACTCAAAAAGATTTAGTAATTCCTTTAAACACTATTCACCCCCCCCCCCTCTAGTGTTAATCCTAGCCTTAAGATCCGTATCCGCATTTCTCATAGAATCTTCTTACAAATTTGAATTAAACTACACGTATATATTTCCATATATGTGATTATTACAATCTAATAATTTATGTGTAAAACGTCATATATTTGCAAATACTGTATCATATGATATATGTATATATACATAATATATAAATAAGTTTGACTTTAAGGTTAATACTTTTGATTAAACTTTTAATTTAGGAATGAAACTAGAGTATAAGATTTTACATGAGACTTTAAATTTAGAAAATCACAAAGAATAATAATTTGCACTAAAGTTCGTTCGTTGATTTTAAATCAAGTTTTTTATAAACAATGATTGAAACATTTATATAAAATTAAAGACTAATTCACCATATAAAATTAAAGACTAATTTCAAAGAACAATAAACCATTTAACTTATATAATTCATTTTCATAGTATGTAAATGTGATATAACTGTAAAAAAATCATTCAAAATTAGCTTCCAATTTCACAAAATTTCCAAAATAAAATAAAAGAAATTTGACAAAGTAGGCATGTATATATTTGTGATAGGAACTTATAGAACTAAATAATATAGAGAATAATAACAAGTTATCAAAAGTAACATGGAATTAAAAACATATTAATTTATCATGAATATATATTAAAAGAGATGATGAACAAACATAGATCCAAACTAAAACAATAGAATAAATATATTCTAATCAAAATAGACTTAAGAGAGGTTTAAGTTACATGTGGCAAGAAGAATAGTTGAAAGATGAAGTGAATCATACAAAGTCTAATTATCAGTGATGTAAATACATAGTGAATTTAAAATAGATTATTACCTTTATATGTAGCCAATAAATCACGGCTTGAATATATGAATACTCCTAGATTTGGTTGAATGATCTCCAGAAATTGCAACGATCTGAAGAAGCGCCTTTATATTTATTTTATTTGATGCTTGAATTGTTTAGGGATTTTTTTTCATTCACGAAGACATGAATTTTCAATCATTAGGGGAGATGAGGAGAGCAAGAGAAAAAATAAAATGGATTTTGTCAAGTTAAACGAATCTCATAGGAAATGGATTACTGGACACGTTTTAATTGAAAGAATGAAACTTTTCTCATTCATTTAATAAAAATTTCCCTAATTAATTCCCTTAATTCTCTTTCTCTCCACTCCTCTCTCTTCACATGGCAAGGCCAAAATTATTTGCTATCAAATGACATAAGATTTCTATAAATCCCTTCGTCCAACTATCTTTTATTTAAACCTGTTTAAAAAATACAGCGATATCGTATATCGATGCATGCAAATATAACTTTCACACATGCATTCAAATAAATACCAAAAACTTCCAAACATCAAATAAATTAAATAATAATTAATATTTCTCAAACATTGATTAATTTAATTAATTTATAACATTTTATAAATTAATTAAACCATGTGATTTTTTGGAGAATTCATAATTATGGTTATATGACTCAAAAGATGCAAATTCAATCTGTAATTAATATCGAATAATTCGAATATTAATGTTTACACGTCATCTTAGCTAATGGTATGACTTTTTGGCTGAATCTATCGCTTACGCATATTTTTGATAAAATTTAATTTTACTATTATAAGTGGAATTTAACAGTAACGATTTTTTATATCAATTCTCTTCGTCAAAACTATACCGCATTAGGGTTTATGAAATTAGATTCTGATCAAAACTCCAATATCTCCACATTCAACTTTTTAATTCCAAACACAAAATTATTAGTTCAATAATAACAATTATTTTTAACCTTACTGCTCTGGCCAGATATTTTGATTTTGAGTTGACTACAGTTGGTCGTGATATTAATCGCATACAATTGAGGAAACTAGTTCTTCGTTGAATATTGTTTCACTTCCAATGCTTTAACCATGGTTGTTCGATGGATGTTTTTCCATGATTTAACTATAATCAAAGTGTACTGTCTACGTTGAAGTTTTACAATATTCTCATGTCGATAGATTTATGTAACATCATTGCTACAAGATTATCTGTTTGACCTTAGTTATATTAACTAACATAGAACTCTTTCATTCCATAATTATCCAATAATTATCAGTAGATTACCCCTTGGTGCCCACAACAACGATGCGAAATACATTACCCAACATTTGGAGGACATTACGTACCCTAGTTTTAATGGATGAATCGATTTCTTCCTCGAAATATCTTGACTAGAAATATTTAAAACAATATGTTATTTTCATTGCGATCAAATCTCATGATTGCAACATTTTATAATTACTATCACATAACATATCATTTAAGGATTTTCCATCTATATACTTTAACTTAACTACTTAATTTTTATACACTATATAAAAAGTATGTGATAGAAAGAAAAATACCTTTTATTTTGAGCTAAGTTGGATATCGAGTTAGATATATGTAACAAGTTACATAATTATCCATAGGGCCCCATAACTCTATCAGTACATGTGTATTAAATACATATACATGTATATACTGCACGTGCAACATACATAAGTGTATATAATTTAATGCCCATATATGAGTGCTGGGATTTACACCGCAATGGACAAATTTGTCCATTTTATACATATTTTCTCTCCATAATTAATTTATATAGACACACATACACATACACATACACACATGCACACACGTATGCAGACGTTTGTATATAAAATGTTTATATAATGATTTTATTTATTTAAAAATGTTGACTAATTGAAAATGATTTAAATCAATATCTAAAATATCTTAAGACGGTGTTAAATTTAAGGTAGATCTAGAACTAGGAGAAAAGAAAATCTATTTTAGGTCTATTCAAATTTCAAATTTTGATATGTTTATATATATATATATATATATATTATAAAATAAGTAATTAAAATATTATATATTTAGTTTTAAAACATTTATTTATAAACTATCAATTAATAAGTATAAAAATGTATGTTAATTTTTTTCAACCGAAACCTTTTTATTAAAAATTAATTTTTCATTGGTATACAAATTTTTAAGGATTTCCATACTTTTATAAATATATTTTTTGTTATACATACCCTTGCTAATTTGTATGTTTTTTATATAACATAAATCTGCATGAATTTATATTAAAATATTTTTTTAAAACACACGCTAGTAATTTAAAAGATTTAAAATATATTTATATGTTAGTTATTTATATTTAGGAATTAAATAAATATATATATATATATATGTACGTAAATATTTTTCGAGTATATATATGTGTGTGTATGCAAGTACATATGTATGTATGTACATATGTATATTAATAGTTTTATTTATATATTATATATGAACAAACACAAGAATTACAAATTTCATATTTCAATTTTACCAATTTGTTAAAAGCATTTTTAATTTCGAAATTATTTTATTTATTTATTAAAATGGTAGAAAAGTTTGTGTGTATTTTATAAGTATTGAATTTTAGAGGAGGAGAGAGAATATGATCAATAATTAATTATATCACATATTTTTTCTCAGGTTCTACAAGCTCGTTGTACATGATTATATTTAGTTTAATTCTACTAGCCGTTGCTTAGTTCCTTAATTATAATTCTAGAAGCCATTGCTTATTTTCCAAATTATAATTCTGTTAGCCGTTGCTTAGTTTCAAAATTGTAATTGCCTAATTACACCATAATTACAACAAAGCATCAAATATAGCTAACGGTTGTATAATGGATGCTAGCCTTTCGTTTGTTTCCTGTTTTTAGTCTAAATGAAATAATCTGAGGCTATCATTCCTATTTCTCAACACTCCCCTTAAAGTTTGGGTTTGAATAATTTATAGAATCCAACTAGTCAAGTATGTTCAGATGGCTGGTCTTGTAGAGTGTATTTGTGAAAATATCTACTAGTTGTTGTTTGCTTTTGATAAATGGAATTTCTATTTCCCCCGATTGCACTTTATCTGTAACAAAGTGACAATATAACTCTATATGTTTTGTCCTCTCATGTAAGACAGGATTGGATGCAATATGACATGCAACTTGATTATCATAGTACATTTGCATTGTTTTTGTGTGCTCTATCTTCATGTCACTAAATAATTGCTTATGCAGGCAATCTCACTTACTATGGATGCCATGACTCAATATTCTGCTTCTGCACTTGATCTAGCCATAACATTCCACTTCTTACTTTTCCAAGTGGCCAAGTTACCGCTTACAAACGTACAAAACCATATGATTGATTTTCTGTCATAGCTTTCGGCCCAATCTGCATCAGAGAAACCAACCACATCATTAGAATTGTTTTTCTTCATTCAAATTCCTTGATTTGGAGTGACTTTAAGATATCTCAATATCCTATCAATTGCACTCAAGTGGTTGGTACATGGAGCATGCATAAATTGACTTACGACACTAGGCAATATTAGATCTAGTTATTGTAAGGTAAATTAATTTGCCTACCATCCTCTGATATTGTCTTATGTCAGATAATGGCTCACCATCTTCAACTCTAAATTTTATATTCGTCTCCGTAGGATTATTAGCTAGTTTTGCTCCTAGTTTACCAATCTCTTTTAACATATCAAGGACATATTTTCTTTGGGATAGAAATAATCCTTAACTTGAGTGGGCTGTTTCTATTCCAAGAAAATATGAAAGTATTCTAAGGTCTTTGATGTCAAATTCCTTTTTTAAATATTGTTTAACCCTTTCAATTTCCTCATTATTATTTCGAATGATGATAATGTCATCAACATGAACCAGAACAATAATAGCGATATTTTATGAGTGTTTGATAAACATAAAGGAATCGACGGTACTTTTTTAAAAAAAATATTTAAAAGAGAAAAGCTTAACTTGGCATACCATGCTCTTGGAGATTGCTTTAGACCACAGATCGCCTTTTTTAGTTTACACACCAGTAATGAGTTCGTCTCACTTTTTGTAGCTCAAATGAAGAGTTGTGTAGACTTCCTCTTCTAAACTTCTTTGAAGGAATGCATTTTTTACATCCATTTGGAACAAATTTCATCCCAAGTTGGTGGCTATTGACGGTAAAATTCTAACCGTATTCATTTTTGTTATTGGTGCAAAAGTCTCTTGGTAGCCAATAACATATATTTGGATAAATCACTTGGCCACTAACCTATCTTTGTACCTTTTAATAATACCATCACTATTGTATTTGATTTTGTACACCCATTTGCAACCTACTGGTTTTTTTGATAAATTAATAATGTCTCATGTGTCTTTTTTCTTCTTCTAATGGCTAGAAGTTCTACGTTCATAGTTTTACATCAAATTGGGCTTTGGTTAGCTTAATTAAAGTTGGTTGGTTCCATTTGGTTAGTGATGTTACTTAAGTAGGCTTGATATGAAGGGGATACCTTGTCATATGAAGTAAATCTTATATTGGATACATCACCTATTGGGACACATAATCCCTTAATTTGACGGGAGGTCGAGTTTGTCTTATAGATCTTCTTATGGCATTTTCTTCTTAAGTTGATTCTTCATGAGTTAATTCTTCACTTGAATGATTTATTTTTTCTTCTCCCCCTAAACGAATTGGACTTGTTTATCCGATTGGTTTTTTTATTTTGTATGATCAACCTGTTCTTGATATGTTTCTTCAGGAAACATGAAATTAGCTGGAGACAATATGACTAGTTTACCTTGTGTATTTCCTTGTCAACTTGTAAATGGTTCATTTTCAAGAAATGATACGTCTAGTGGGATATAAATTTTATGATTTTTTAGATCATAACATTTATACCCCTTTTTTGGGATGAGTATCCTACAAATATGGCTTCAAGAGCATTATTATCTAGCTTGTCATTTTTTTTAATGTGTATGAAACATGTACACACAAAAACTCTTATGTGATCAAGATTTATTTTTCCATTCTTAAGAATTTCTAAGGGACTCGTATTTTTAAGCATGACATATGGCAATCTATTTATGTGGTAACTTACAATTAGCACAACATCTGACTAATAAGATTTTGGAAATTTAGTTCGAAAAAGAAGTGATCTAGTGACTTCAAGTAAATATCGATTTTTTCTTTTTGAAACTCTATTTTGTTCAGGTGTATCAGTACAAGTAGTTTGGTGTAAAATTTCTTTTTGTTCAAAAAATTCTATGAAATCTTTGTTTACGTATTTTCTCCCATTATCAGATCAATTTTTTTTTTCATTTTTGTATTATACTGATTTTCTATAAAACTATAAAATTCTTGAAAACATGAAAAAACTTTTTTTTCCTTTTAAAAGGTAAACCCAAATATTGTGAGAAAAGTCATCAATAAATGTGACAAAATATTTAAAATGATCATAAGAATGAACATGTGTTGGACCCCAAACATCAGAATGAATTAGATCAAAGCATTTTTCCAACTTCTTAGTAGATAAAGAGAATGGTAATCAACTTTGTTTTGAAAGCTTACGAACATCACAAGTTTTGGAATCTAATTTATTACCAAAAAAATTATTCAAAATTTGATCAGATGGATGACTAAATCTCTGATGCAGCAATTTATCACGATCTGCTAAATTAATGACACATGACATTTATTGGTGCTTTCATCAAGATAATAGAGGCCAATTTTTAGACATCCTTCACCATTCTTCTTCCATGATTCTCGATTCTGAAAGTTCACTTTATACGGTGAGAGTATAACATTGCAATCAATTCATGGGTTATTTTACCAATTGATAATAAATTTGAATTAAAATACGGTAAATATAAAATATTTTTCACATCTTTTGTAAGAAATTTTATTGTACCAAAACCATAAATTTGGACTTTATCTCCATTAGAAATCTTTACATGTATAGATTTCTTATTTTGTGTAACATTGGTTAATTTATTTTTGTTCCATGTCATGTGATCAGTAGCACCTAAGTCAATTGTCCATCTACTTGTATTTTGATGCATTTTTGCAATTTCAAAATTGTGGTTGACTTTCGATGAATTAAAAATAGCATTAGAATGTACAAAACCTGAAGTTTGTTGCTGCAACAAACTGTTCAATTGAGTTGGCAGTTGATTCAGTTGCACTATTTGAGTCATAGAAAATCCTGTTGAATTGGAGGTGTTATTAGTCCATTGGGCCGATTCAGATCTATCCCTTTCTACCTTCGCTCCTTTGCTAAAACCACTGAACTTTTTCCTCCTTTTTTGTCCCGTCGGAATTACCTTCTCTCTGACGGGTCGAAGGTTGAGATGGAGGAACCAACGACCATCGCGGTTAAGCTCTGCTTTCTTGCAGTGGTCACATTGTTCAGTGCTCGAAGCTCCCTTCCTTCTTGTGGTGTCCCTGAAACTAAGGTTTGAGTGTTTTACCCGAATTGTCTTATTCTCTATATTTTTCAATTGTTATGGGTCCATGAGGACCTGCCAAGATTGCTCTTGCTCAATTCTTGCCACTACAACATCAAAACTTGGCACCTTAGCTGATATCAAGACTTGAGACCTGATCGATTCATAGCTAGGTCCAGGAGCCCCTAGGTAGGTGAAGATTAATTCTTGTTAAGATCTTTTTTGGATTTCAACTGGGTCTATTGTTTATGGGAGATAGACATTGAGCTCTTCCCATTTTAACATAATTTCGGTCATTGGTTCATTATTACTTTGGCGCTTTGTTTAGTCTGAGCAAACTCTTGTTTAAGGTTAAAGATATGAGCAATTTTTTTTTTTGGCCATACCTTCTTTTGGCTTTATCCAAACCCTCCTTTGATGTGCTGGAGTACATGAGTACATTTGAAATGTGGGGTTCCATTATGCTGAGAAGCCATGGCATGATTAATTAGTCGATTGATTCCCATCCTTCTATTTTTGTTTTCTCTTCGCGAGTTGGCTCATTTGGTTATACTGTTTGGTTTGCTCCTCTTTTCCAGTGACAAAGCTTAATTTTTCTTTGCCACCAAGACCAATTGATACTGATCTTGACTAAGGAATGTAATTTCTATTGCCATTGAGTATGATATTTGTGAGTTTAATATTATCGGATAAAGATATGTTGAACTTACCGCGGTTATTTGATATCTGCAGCAATTGATGTTGTTGCGGAACTTTTGAGTCAGGATTTGACCTGCTTTGATTCCATGTTGAATTTTAGAGGAGAAAAGAAAATATGATGAATAATCAATTTTAGTGCAAATTTTTTCTTTGATTCTACAAGCTCTTTGTACATGATTGTATATAACTTAATTATACTAGCCATTGTTTGTTTTCTTAATTATAATTCTACTAGCCGTTGCTTATTTCCTAGATTATAATTGCTTCATTATACCATAATTATAACAAAGTACCAAGTATAGCTAACGGTTGTACAATGTATGCTAGCATTTTATTTGTTTCCTCTTTTCAGCCTAGATGAAATAATCTGAGGCTATCGTTCCTATTTCTCAACCATAATTATATGAGTTTTTTTTATATCAATCAATTTAAATGTTTATACACATGTACAAAAATTAGACACCAATTATATATTTATCCGTTATAGCATATAACATGCAAAACAATATAACTAAAATGAACAACACACACATATATGAAATAGTAATGAAAATATATTATTATCAAAATGTAGCCAATGAAGAGCACCTTGAATGTTAAAAAACTTCTTAAGATCCAATCTAGACTCCTCTAGAAAGTGCGACTAACTGGAAGAGAGTACCGCTCCTTTGAAACATATTTTAATTGATTGTATTTGATTTAGAAATTCTAGGGAAGCACTGTAGCTTACAACCAAGAGAGGTAAGGGTAAAGGCTAAAAATCAAAATGAAAAACAAGAGAGAGGAGGTGATGTTTAAAAATAGGCAACATAAAAGAGTAAAATGTGGAGATCCGAATCTTCTTGTTTACCTCAACTCTTTACCGATTCAATACAAGCTTTTGCATTCAAAAGTCGCCCCTTTTCCCCCTATTATGGTCGTCCATTACATGGGTCAAATGAGCCCATGCAAATTTTCAAATCAAATCAGTATTTATTTAATTTAAATCCAATTTATCGATATCGTATGTCGATAAATGTATTATAACTTTTGTATGTGTACTTTATCGAATACTAATTCAAATAAAATTTAATGATTAATATTTCATAAATATTAATTAATTTATAACAATTATGATTTAATTAAATCGTATAGTACTTTGGAGTATTTAATGTTGTTAGTGGTGGTGGCATAAATGTGTAAATCCAGTCAGCATTAATACTGAACAGTTCAAATATTAATATTCGCACGTCATTTTAACTGGTATTGTCACAGGTTGGCTGAATTTATTACTTACACATTTTTCGGTGAAATCTAGTTTCACTATTATAAGTGGTACCCGGTAGCAGCAATTATTTATATAATTTTTCTTCATCAAAACTATGTAACATTAGAACTCATGGAATTTGGTTTTGGTCAAAACTTCAATAGCATCCACACTAAAGTTGTTTAATCTAAAATTCAAAGTCCTTGGTTCAATGATAATAAATACTATTAACCGAATTGATTTGCTTGGAGACTTTGACTTTGAGTTAACTATAATTGATTATAATACTAACCTCGTATAAATGAGGAGATGGATTCTCCATTGGATGATGTTTCGCCTCCAATACTTTAACTCAAACACAATTTTCGTCGATCGACGGATGTCGTACAACGATTTAACTATAATCAAAGTGGAGTATCCATATTGAAATTCATTAGTATTCTCAAGTTGAGAGAACCATGTAATATCGTCGCTTCGAGATTCTTTATTTGACTTAGTTATATTAACCAACATAAATCTTTCGAGTGAGTCATTTCCTAATTATGCAATACTGTTGATATGCAACTCTTAAAAACTCTAGCAGTCATGAGTAATACACTGCCCAGCATTTGGAAGGCATTACGTACTATAATCTCAATGGATATATTGACATCCTGTCGAAACATCTTGACTATGAACATTTATAACGGTACATTATTTTTAATATGATAAATTTATCATATTACAACACATTGCAATTACTATTATATAACATACCATTTAAGGATTTTCTATAAATATACTTAAATTAAATAATATTAACTAACTTAACATAAGATGACAAATATATAGTAGAAAGAAAAACATATGTTATTTTAGAAAAGATTTTATTACAAAATTAATATTTACAATAAATTGCAGTTGCCTTCAGGGCATATCTATTGCTCTATCAATCTTGCACTTGCACTTGAGGCCGATTATAGATCTCAGTCTCATCTCTTTGATCAGTTTGTCGAGAAATGACCGAAGTAGTTCCTTCATGGATAGTTTTGCTATGTTGTCCTTAGCATCTATTCTATCAATTACCAATTCTATATTAGCAATGAACTCTTTAATAAAGTTGAACTTTCAAAATATATGCTTTAATTTATTGTGAACTCTTGGTTTCTTTGCGATTTACATCGCAACATTGTTGTGAAATCTCTTGAGATCTTCTTAGATCCACCATTGAATTGACTTTGATTTCCGAGGTTTGAAGTGAGAGTAGCTTTGACTTTGATTCAACAGTTTCGATGTGAAATCTCTTGAGATCCGCCATTGAATTAAATAAAAGATGAGTAGAAAGTCATGTTTTGAAAGATAAAATGAGAAACGGTATAGGGTTTTTTGAGTGAGTATAGTATGAGGTACTCCTCCCCTTATTTGATTTTCCGATACATTTTTAACTGTATTTTGTAATTTATTTTTTCTTTCCCTATTGATCGTAAACTAATATATGAAAATAACATGCATTGTTTTTTCTTTAGCGTTCGTAGGCACTGGAGTTGCAAAATTTTGACGAGATGTTATTGGGCCTTTACTAACGACTCCTTTAAGATATGGCGGCAAACGAATATTTTTGGAGGGAGACCAAGAGACATTTGTCCTATAAGTTAACCCTAGTTGATTTCTTCTCCTGCTACTTCATTTCAATTTTTACTTCTCCATAAGCCCTAGTTCTCTCCTGATCATTATTTCAGCGTTGAGGTCAAGGTACGGTTTATACACATTGTATATTCTAAGAAGATTCAATTCTCCTGACTGGTAGTTTTTAAATTAGATCTGCGTACTTTGATTTGTTTCAGACATATTTCTTTGAATTTTTTTAAAATTGATTTGTTTCAGACATATTGCTTATCATCTTCTTCCTTGAAGCCTAGGATTTTTTACAAAATCTGAAAATAGAAGAGAAATAAATAAGTTTGCCTCTGAATCCTAGATTTTTCAGTTCAATTTTGCTGCTGCTGCTTCTTCCTATTCCTTCTTTTCTTTTTTCTTTTTTTGCTGAATTTAGATCGCGATGCAGAATTGAAAATCCCGATTCAGTATTGGACTCCAATATTTTCGTTCTGAAATAGGATCGTACATTTTACACGGGTTGCTATCCAATTTAACTCTTGGATCGGGAAAGCTGCTATTCCTTCCAAACCGCGCTTTGGAACGTACGATCTCGCGATGTTTGCAATTACTGGTTTGCATTACAACTCCAAGTTGTTATACACTTATTTTGGCTGACTGAAATTGGATACACAAACTTTGATTTATGCTTAAATTGCTTGGAGCGTTCCTTAAAAAATGCATTCTGATTCTGCCATTATTGACGTGGTAAAATACCATCTTCTTCTCTGAGACTCAATATTGAACAGTTTCAAGTTTCCAGGAGTATATTATAGCTGCAAAATATGAATGTATGCTTAATATTTAGGACACTTGGAATTTTTTCCCCCAAATTGTTCAGGATTGGTCATATTGATATTCTGTATTATTTTAGCAGCTCAATTTTATGGCAATTTTGTACGTCAGCGCATTTAGACGTGTCATTATCTTTGGGTTTTAGATTATGTCAAAAATTTGAAATTCTTGTATCAGTAGTCCACAAATTAGAATTTTTGATGTTTTTGCAAGTTTATAAATAATTTTGGCCGCTAGCCTAGGTAGACCAACACAAATATAATAGTAATTTTTGGCTACTGCTTCTGTGTGCAGTATGTATGTGTGTATGTATGTATGTATGCTTGCGTATGTATTTGTAACTTTATCATATTTTTGGCCAGTGTGTATTTTACAAATGTTTAACTAATTTTGATATCGTATGTGTTTGTGCGTGTGTACGTATATACAGACTGCCTAATTTTGATGCGTTATAAGTTTGATTTATGCTCTCATGGTAACTCCTGCCTTAATTACCGCAAATTTATCCATGTACATGGTTTGTGCACAATATTTCTTCAATTACCTCAACTTGTTTCCCCTCTTTACTTTTTTGTTACTTCGTCATTCCCTCTCCATTTTTTCCTTCCATCCAAAATTTTGTTCATACATCTCTCTCTTTTAATATTTTCCTTTCAATAATGGTGCATGAAGCGAGCACCTTTTATTAATAGCAGATGTTATGATACATGTATTTTCCATTTGCGTATCTTTTTTAGTACTTTGTGTTGGTTTATGGGGAAATAACTTATTTGATCTCACTCTTTTACTACAGATATGAAAAGAAAAACAACTACTATTTCTTCATCAAAGAAAAACAAATCAAATAACAATGAAGACGTGGAAGATATGGTGGTTACAAATATCACCGAGAATGATGCTGATAATGATAGCAAACCTGTTGTTCTCAAGAGGCCAAAGAGAGCCGCTGCTTGTAAAAATTTCAAAGAAAAATCTATCAAATTAGTAGATAAATCATCATATATTGAAACTAAGAAAAACAATATAGTTGTTGAAGATGAGATAGTTGCTATAGATCTTACAAAACTTGGTCCAGAGGATCTTCCACCATGCAGAAAGCTTCTTGATTTCATTTTGCATGATGCAGATGGAAATCTACAAGCCTTTGAAATGTCTCAATTCGATGATGTATTCATATCTGCACTGGTAATGCCATTAGATGACAACTTCAATAAAGAAAAAGGTGTCCAATGTAATGGTTTCGGAAGAATTGAATCTTGGTCCATTTCTGGTTATGATGAGGGTGTTCCAGTAATTTGGGTATCAACATCATGTGCAGACTATGAATGTGTTAAGCCAGCCAGCAGCTACAAAAAAGTGTTTGATCGTTTTAATGAAAAAGCACGTGTTTGTGTTGAAGTTTATAGAAAATTATCTGTATCTGCTGGTGGAAATCCAAATTTGAGCTTTGATGAATTAATTGCTGGCATACTTCGTTCTACGAGTCTTAATAAAGATTTCGTTGTATCTATTGGAGAATTTGTATATGACCAGTTGATAGGATTGGATGAAACTTCAAAAAACAACGATGTCAGTTTTGCCACTGTGCAATCTCTTATTGCTCTAAGAGATGAGTGTAATAGTCGGTCAGGATGCATTGCTGTTTCAACCAACGGTTCCCTAAAAATTAAGGATTCAGAGACTTCTGAAGCTAACACAGATGATGACAATGAAGACATAAAATTGGCTAAGCTATTACAGGAGGAGGAAGACTGGAAATTGATGAAGAAGCAGAAAGCTCAGCGCTCAATGTCATCTAACAAATTCTCTTACATAAAAATTAGTGAAGCTGAGATTGCTAATGACTATCCTCTCCTTGCATATTACAAACCTTGCGTAGAAGAAATGGATGAGTATATCTTCTTTGAAGATGATATGAACATGTCTTATTTTGATCTTCCAAGAAGAGTTCTTGATAATTGGGCACTTTATAATTCTGATTCTAGACTTGTGCCTTTGGAATTATTACCTATGAAGCCATGTACAGAAATTGATGTTATGATTTTTGGGTCCGGAAGCATGAAAGAGGATGATGGGAGTGGATTTTGCATAGAGAATGAAATTGGTCAGTCTTCAGGTGCTAGTTCTTTTGGTTCTATGGATGTCGAAGGAATTCCGATTTATTTGAGTGCAATTAAAGAGTGGGTGATTGAGTTTGGCTCAGAAATGATATTTGTTTCAATCCGTACCGACGTAGCATGGTAAGACGCATCTTTTTTGGCTTTATGTTTGTTTGACTTTCTCACGAATGCCTCCATACACCCACTGGCCTGTTAGCACAAAGATGCCCACAAGCAAGCATAAATTTCATATACTTTATGCCCATTCATTTTGTACCCTTGGTTATTCAGGTCCTATTAAACTAGAAATTTGCACAAATTATCATGTTAACCACGAGCCATATGCTATATATTCATACCCATTTGTTTGAATATTTCTACATTTATCTAGTAATTACTTGTGCATTTTTTAATGTACTGTACATGTTATTCAAATTCTTCATCTGTTTTTTGTTGGTTGCAGGTACAGACTTGGCAAGCCAACCAAACAATATGCCCCTTGGTTTGAGCCAATCTTAAAAGCTGCTAGAGTAGCGGTTAGTATCATTACATTGTTAAAAGAGCAGCTCAGAGTTTCAAGGCTTTCATTTTCTGATGTGATAAAAAAGGTTTTTGAATTTAAAAATGACAATCCTGCTTATATATCTTCAAACATGTCAATAGTAGAGAGATACATCGTGGTACATGGACAAATCATTATTCAGCAATTCTCTGAGTATCCAGATGTAAACATCCAAAAATGTGCATTCATTTCTGGCCTTTTAGAGAAAATGGAGCAGAGACGTCATACCAAATTTTTAACTAAGAAAAAGGTTGCATTACTAAAAGAAGCCAATTTAAATCCAAGTGCTTCCATGAATCCGATATCCAAAAGGAAAGCAATGCGAGCTACTACAACAAAACTAATTAATAAATTATGGGGAGATTACTATTCTAGCCATTTTCCCGTTGATAACAAAACCAAAGAAGGGCAAGAAGTAAAAGGAGAAGAAATTGATGAAGATGAGCAAGAAGAGAACGAAGAAGAGGAGGTAGAAGAAGAAAACATATTAGTAAATGTGGATGAAACATCATTATCCAGGTCATCATTGTCTAAGTCGAATTCATCTAAAAGGCCTCTTAAAGGCAAGGCTACAAAGGAGACTAAATGGGAAGGTAAGCCTGCAGGCAAGAAAGATTCTGGAGAATCTATTTATCAGTCTGCATCAGTTCGTGGGGAAATTATTACCGTAGGCATGTCAGTTATGTTAGAAGCTGATGAATCAAAAGACATAGCACCAATATTTTTTGTGGAATTTATGTATGAAAAAAATGATGGCACAGAAATTGTGCATGGCAGACTCATGCAAAGGGGATCCCACACTGTTCTAGGAAATGCTGCAAAAGAGAGTGAGTTATTTTTGACTAATGACTGTGAAGAATTTGAACTAGGAGATATCAAGGAGTCTGTATTTGTTAAGATGCGTAAGTTGCCTTGGGGGTATAAACATAGAAAGGAGAATACTGATATTGATATAAGTGATAAAGTAAACGCAGAAGAGAGGAAAAATAAAGGACTTCCTATTGAATATTATTGTAAAAGCTTGTACTCACCTGAGAGAGGTGCTTTCCTCACTGCTCCTTTCGAACATTTGGCTCTTGGTAATGGGATTTGCAATTCCTGTAAACAACGAGATGCTGAAGAGGAATTTAAACTAAGCTCCGAGCGTAGTTTTGTCTACAAGAAAATTGAATATACTATCCATGATTTTGTGTATATAAAACCACAATACTTTGATGATGGAAGTGAGAATGATCATGGTACATTCAAATCTGGAAGAAATGTGGGATTAAAAGCTTATGTTGTGTGTCAGATATTGGAAATTACACCTCCTGTTGGAGCAAAAAAAGCCACTCCAGAATCCACCAAACTCAAAATTAGAAGATTTTATAGGCCTGAAGACGTTTCTGCTTCAAAAGCATATTGTTCAGACATCAGAGAAGTTAGTACTTTTTACTAATTTCGTTTCTAACTGTATGAAATGCAATTTTACTGATATTTTGGTGCCTAAAAATGCAAATATTAGGTGTACTATAGCGAGGAAACACAAAGTATCACTGCAGAGGTACTAGAAGGAAAGTGCGATGTAAGAAAGAAAGCTGAACTTCCTGACCTGGAGTTTATATTAGCTGCTGATCATATTTTTTTCTACGAATATTCTTATGATGCCGTGAGCGGAGCTGTTAAGCAGGTAATTTAATTTCTGGTAAACTAAAGAAGTCTTTTTTGTCCTTTTTTTCTGAAAATTATGGTATTTTTTAAAAGTTCTTCAGTTGTTTAAACCTTATGCAAGAAGCACAAATACTGGGAAATGTAAATTAAACCTTGATTTCATTCATATGTTCATTTGTCTCAATCTTAGAAAACTACTTAACCGTACACGACAGATTAACTTTGGTTTGCCGTGATTGGTGCAAGTTCTTTTGCGTCATACGAATTTTATCGAGTTGAATGTTTTTCAATCAGTTGTCAGCCAATGTGAAGCTTGGATCTCAAAGCAGGAAAATGTCTAGTTCTTTGAAACGAAATAAAGGAAAAGGGAAATGCATTGAAGATGATCAAGAAAATAATGAGTTGAAAGATATTTCACATGAAAATCGCTTGGCTACTCTTGATATTTTTGCAGGCTGTGGTGGCCTTTCAGAGGGATTGCAACATGCTGGTATGTCCTATCAAAATTTTTTGATCAATTTTTATTATACCTCAATCGTTACATTTTTGGGTTCTTTCTGCATTTGGAATGCTCTTTTTCATGTAATTCTATTCATAATTCACTGCCAAATTATTTGATCACATTCATCATTTATGGCTACTAGATTTCATCTTCATGTAAGAAGCTTAAACCATTTTGACTCTATTTTGTCATCTGAACGATGAAGTTGGATAGTAGGTTGAATTTAGTATATGTTTTATGTTGCCATAATGTGCTAGTCATAATTTTAAAGCCATTTTTGCCTTATTTAACCCATAGGCGTTACATACACAAAATGGGCAATTGAATATGAACAACCAGCTGGAGAGGCATTTATTGAAAACCATCCTGAAGCACTGATGTTTATCGACAACTGCAATGTGATTTTGAGGTACCTCTGCAATCATTTACACTCATACATGGTATCTTTCTTAAGATATATTTGGAAGCAACAATATGTTAATGTTATCGTTCATTCGTCATACATGATTAATAGAGTAATTTGGTTACTACTTTCTTTGATTGATTATCTAAGAAACGTTGTTCAAACATATCCATAAAATTCCATCTAAAAAATCCGATGATCTTTTGAATATTGTGGGATGAAATGTCCTACATACATCAAGCATTTGGAAACAAAATTAAGCATATGAAAACCATTGTCTTAACAAGTTAAAACACAGGGCTATCATGGAAAAATGTGGGGATTTAAATGATTGCATCTCAACCACTGAGGCTGCTGAACTGGCAGCAAAGCTTGATGAAGAAAAGGTCAACAATCTGCCAGTTCCTGGACAAGTTGATTTTATCAATGGGGGGCCTCCATGCCAGGTTGAAATTAATTATTTAGTGCAATACTATAATGTTTTGTTTTGTTTATTTCTCATGAGTGGCTTTGTATAAACAGGGGTTTTCTGGGATGAATAGATTCAACCAAAGTACATGGAGTAAAGTTCAGTGCGAAATGATTCTTGCGTTCTTATCGTTTGCTGAATATTTCAGACCACGATACTTTCTTTTAGAAAATGTTAGGAATTTCGTGTCCTTTAACAAAGGGCAGACATTTCGACTGACTCTTGCTTCATTGTTAGATATGGGATATCAGGTTACTTTTTAATTTTTCTCTTCCAGAAGCTTTAATATTAAAAGAATTAGTATTAGATGATTAATTTAGAATACCTATGGTCTTGGTCAATTATTTGCTTTTGATTACTTGAAAGCCTAACTCTAGCCACTTGCACTTTTGTAATTAAAAACGATATTATGCATTGTAAAAATATTTTAATCATAACTTTTCTGACTTATGTAGCGTTTTATATTCAGGTAAGATTTGGCATTTTAGAAGCAGGAGCATTTGGTGTATCTCAATCAAGAAAAAGAGCATTTATATGGGCTGCATCTCCAGAAGAAATATTACCTGAATGGCCAGAGCCAATGCATGTATTTTCTGGGCCTGAACTAAAAATATCCCTCGGCAAAGATGTCCAGTATGCTGCAGTAAGAAGCACTGCCAGTGGTGCTCCTTTTAGACCCATTACTGTTAGAGATACCATTGGGGACTTGCCTCCAGTTCAAAATGGTGCTTCCAAACCTACAATTGATGTAAGCTTCATCATTTTCAACTTCCCTTATTTTATGCTTGGTTTATGGCAGTGTAACATGGTAGAAAATTTAATGATAGTATAACATTGCATAGTTAGAAAACTAATATTGTAACATTTTGCTTTTTTATTTTCAGTATGGAGGCGATCCAGTTTCATGGTTCCAAAAGCAAATTCGAGGTAATACGATGGCTTTGAATGATCACATTTCAAAAGAAATGAATGAACTGAATCTTGTTCGATGCCAGCGTATTCCAAAGAGGCCTGGTGCTGATTGGCGTGATCTACCAGATGAAAAGGTACATACATCTCTTGATCCTTTTTTTTTTTACATTTATAACATAGAATTCAACATATTTCACGTGAAATGCATTTTCCAAATATTTCAGCATGTTTGTAGATAGAAATACGTTATGCTTGTATTGAAATTAAGAATATCCATCCGAGCAATAAAAAGCCTTTCGATAAATACAGGTTAAATTATCATCTGGACAAACAGTAGATTTGATACCATGGTGTTTACCAAACACAGCAAAAAGGCATAATCAGTGGAAAGGGTTGTTTGGAAGGTTAGACTGGGAAGGTAATTTTCCCACATCGATAACTGATCCTCAACCCATGGGCAAAGTTGGAATGTGTTTCCACCCTGAGCAAGACAGGATTTTAACTGTTCGTGAATGTGCTCGCTCTCAGGTATTCTTTTGGAAAAACCTCTTTCTAAACTGTTACAAAAATATTGTTCTCAACTCTCCTTTGCAATAAAAGTTTCACCATATGCATTTTTATATACTAGTTACATTATGAAATGTTTCATTATTTTTGCACTTTCAATATTTTCAACGGAGAGATGAGAAAATGAGACATTTCATTATGTGTGCTAGTATATATATGTATACATTATGAAATGTCTCATTTTCACTAATTCAATCATTCTCATTCTCATTTTCTTCCAATATTTCCAACATCAATTGACTTTTATATACCATTCACAACATTATGTAGTGCAGTTTTAAATGTATCATTATTTACCGGTTCATGATGCTATTTATTAAATATTTTGTAGGGCTTTCGCGATAACTATAAATTTTGTGGTAATATCATAAACAAGCACAGACAGATTGGGAATGCTGTGCCACCTCCACTGGCTTATGCATTGGGACGAAAGCTTAAAGAAGCCGTTGATGCAAAACATCTTTCTGCATGATTTGTTCACATAATTTAATTGTACTCTTTGCAGGAATTCAAGCTCATGTTCATTCTAAATCTATGAAGTTTTTTTCCATTAGATTTTATTGAGTTCTGATGTTATTGGCTGGTTGTAGAATTTGAGTTTGATTTTGCAATTAATGATTGCAATTGCTTATGTACTGCCTTGTAATATCATGCAGTAATTGATCAATTTGTATGACATTCTACTCTATTGTTACTTTATGAAAAAATGTATAATAGTAGCAATGGTTTATTATGAAAAAATGTATGTTAGTAATGGTTTACTGGATGATTTTTTTTTATTCATATTGACTTGTATAATTCTTGATGTTATTCGTTATATGAAAAAAAAAAAAATTCGCCAATGCACCTCACTTTTGGTATGTTAAGGATTTGGACAGAACCATTTTGTTTAACTTTGTTTTCACATTCCTTCTTTGTACAAATGTCAATTTCGATAAATTTACTATTAAATCTATTTTCTCTAATGTAATATTGTATTTTGAACAAGAAATTGGTTTTGTCACTTTGTTCATATAAATGAGTTAAACCCTTTGTTATCTTTTCCTACTTAATATTGCTAATTAAGTAAATGAATTTTGGTATGTTAATTTGATTGGTTCAAAATTAAGGCAGTGTTTAGTCCATTGTTTTTAGTTTTGGATTTTCGTCCATACAAAAATGCACGTATGTATATTGCAGAAAATAATCAATTTAAAAAACGAAGTTAACATACAAAATAGAAAACAATTTTTTGTTATTTTTTGTGTTTTGGGAAATACAAAAGCATGTGAAACAATCAATTCTTCCGTCATCCCTTTATCCCTTTCATTCTCCCATCCATCTTCTTTCATCCCTTCCGTCGTCCCTCGGCTCTTCTCATATTTGACATACATATTGAAAATCGAAAACACAAAATTCGTTTTAAAAACAAACACTACTTAAGTTTTGTTACTATTTTTAGAGAAGTGTTTGCTAAGACAAGCTTAAATTTGATATCTCGTGGCACATTTGGTCGGATAAACAGTTTATAAATTTAGTTCATAATACTAGTGATGAACAAATCTAAAATTGAAAGTGTGATAACAACATATCAATATAGTTTATGCATTATAGCATTTTGTAACGAACATTGAAACATTCACCTAGAAGTAAAGAATAATAAATAAAAATTATAACATGATTTGAATTATAGATTAGGAAAAAAGTTTAAAGTGGAAACAAAATTTGAAATGTGAGAAATCGTATTGTTAAAATATTCTAATCTCTAATTGATTATTTCACATTCAGTAATACCCTTTATGGTAAAAATTCTTTAAAAGAAAGGTCAAACATTTATCTTAGAATATAGGTTAGTAATTGTTGATTTATTACTTTTGTTAACATTAATCCATAAAATGTAAATTCGTTAATATAAAAAATAGAAAAGAGTGAAATCCAAATAAGTACGTGATCATATTTTTTACTACTTGATGTAATGAAAATCAACCTTGATATAGGAAAAAAATGATAGTAACATAAAAATAATAAGTTGAATAAGAACTTAAAATTACGTGACTTGTAATATAATATAATCGTAGAGAACCTAACGAATATTTTTTTACACTTTAGTATTAATTATTGCGTGTGTGTGAGGTTATATTAATTTGATTGATTTAGAACTTATGATAGTTTAACATTTTTCGATCAGTATTTATAAAGATAATATTTTGAATTTGATATCCCATATTTTACACATTTGACAAGATAACTGGTTAATAGGTATCATTTCAAATATTCATCGAGATAACGATAAACTTATCTAGAACTGGAACTTTATAGGAATGGATGTAATAACCCGGTGTTAAGGAGTAATTAATTAAAGTTAATAATAGAGATTTAATTGATTAAAATAGATTTTTAAAGAGTAATTAAGGATGGTTTTTGAAAATTATCTACAAACATTAGAATTTGATAATAAAATAATCAGTGGCGAGATTAAATTGTTTTCGAAATAGTTATATTATTTAAAAAGAGATTATGCAGTGAATTATACCGGAATTTAAATATATTAAAAGTAGTTGAATAATTTTGTAAATTTTCTAATATTATTATATTATAAATGAGATTAGAAATATATTTCAAAATGGCAAAAGAGTCTATTTTATTTAAATAAGGAGTTTTGGAAACTATTTGATAACTAGATTTAAATTGTAGTTAAAAAATTAGTAAATAAAAAAGAGAAAAATTATGGGAAATAAATTATATAAAATATCATAATGATAGCCGATCACTGGGGGAATATAAATATAATTTTTATTTAATATTTACTAATGATTTGTTTTGATAGAAATTAGTTTTATAAAAGAAAAGAAGAAGAATAAGAAAATAAATATTTAGTAAATTTTCAAAGCCCAAGTCCAAGTCTCAAGCCCAAACTTCACCCTCCTATATCCTGATATTTCTAAACTTTAGAATTTTGTAACTTTGGAAAGTTATTCTTGTTATAATACACTTCACGTATGGTTCTTTTCGAGGATTCTTCTAACTCCTTAGTTAAGGAAACCCACCTCCTCTTTGTTTCTAAGATCAAAAAAAGTGAAACAAAATTCTACGAATTTCAAAATTCAACTATATGATTCTTATTACTAATCTACACTTATAACAATGATGAAGTTGATGTATTATTCATCTGGTGGAGCTCTGGAAGTGGGAGGCAGAGAGGAAAAGGAACTGGGAGGTTTCAGGTGAGTAAATCTTAATCACGAACCTATGTTTGAATCTATATATGTGTGTATTGGAGTGATCTTTGGATAAATTGAGCTTGCGTGCATTGAAATGATGAAGAAGTTGGCGAGAACGATGGGCAAGAAAGACCGAAAGTTGGTCGAAAAATCAACTACGACCGTTATTTGGTGCGACTGGTAGGTTAACCGGTCGGCTGCCAACTGGTTGGCCGTCAGTGATCGACCGATGGTGCAACCGGACACTTACCGAGTGCGTGCATGCGTGTGTTTTAAATAAAATAAAATAAAATAAAATAAATAAATGAAATTTATATTTGCATTGAGAAATAAAAATGTGTTATTATGTATATTTATGAAGTAAAATTTTATTAGAAATCTAGTACTTAATTATATTTAAAGTCGTTAATGTTATTGTTAGAAAATCTATTTTGATCAAAAATTATTATTCAAAAGTTTATATAATTTTTGTAAAATCAGTAGAAACGTTCTAATTAATATTTTAAGCATTTCAAAGTATATTTTATAGTTAATTATGTTTAATTAAGAATTATAAAGAATATTTATATATTTCAATGAAAGTGTGTATTTAATAATTTAAAATTTATTTGAATATCCAATTTAATTTTAGAAGTGTTATTATACGTCTTGATATTTTCATTTCCTTTATTTTATTTTATAATTGATATGGTTATTTAAGACTTATTAATTGTGGTTTACATAATTAAGTACTATAAATTTGTTAAATTACGTTATTCTAATTTCTCATTATTTCTACAGTGATATGGTTGACACGAATGATTCACCATTACATATTGTTTTGATGAGTTTTCATACAGTGATGACATCTTTCCGTATGATTTTATGATATTTATATTCTATGTAGCGAGGAATCTGAATAAATGAAGTTATAATACCGTTTGGTATGAGAATTTTGGTAATATTTCTTCGATTATTTGTTCGACTCGTTATATAGAATATTGGGAAGACTAAGTGTAGTTTATGAGCATTAAATAAACGTTTAAGTATCATGCGGTGGTATGAGACGCCGTTGTAATGCTTATTCGATTATTCAATGTAAGTAAACGATACGCACGTGATGAAAATAGTATTATGAGATTGTGAGGTGATGCTCATTGGCGTGAGCATGGTAGGAACCCTTATATTTATTAGCACTATGTTTCATTATCATGATGTACTCCTAGATTATCGGCGGAAGAGGACCATATGGCTAGAATCCACCCTAACATCCTGATCGTGGGGTCGCGCCCTGGATCCGCGACACCTTGAGAGTGTATATATTGGGATAGGTGACCCTACGGGTAGGTGCCCTATAACCTATGTGTCACTTAGACCAGCAGTCTGTTACCTATAGGGGCAAGTGCAGGGTCATGACTTTGTGCTTCGCGTAGACGAGCAATTGGTGGATATTTGTCACGATGACCGTCGAGGTAACTGAAGACTGTAGAGTGGGGTTAGATGATCCATGTGCGTGACTCTAGAGCCGGCATATTGCCATCAACCTCGCTTCTGGTTTTGACGGAATGATAGATTGGTACGTACTATTGATACACCTCATTTAGGTGTGTGTATATATGGGTTAGGCAACACACACACATGCAAACACTACTTAGGACTTCGTATTTGTCGTACAACCATTCCCCATTACGATATATTCTGATATATATATATATATATGTATGTATGTATATGTATAAGAGGAGATGAGATTATATCTGGATAGATGCCTAGAGTATAGTGTATTCTCATATTTTTTATTATATGGATAAACAGTCTATCACATACATTGATGATGATGTTCTATTTATTAAGGTTAAGAGATATATTTGGGCATTGCCGTGTACTTTCCTGATTATACTTGAGGAAATCTCATTTATTGGTGATTTCTTTATTTTAATGATGATTATAGACATAGATGATTCACCCGTTTGTTGTCGATTCTGTGATTTCTGATCTGATGTGCTTTTATATAGGTGATGAAATCTCTATGCATGGTTTTAGTGATATTTGACGTTATGTGATACTGTAGGATTGTCTATGATATTTTAGTTATGTACTATGCATACATTACCACATATTGAATGACATTATGGTTGTTGTCTTGAGTTCTTCTGATAGTGCTATCATATTATTACACCTTGTATGTATTGATTTATATATATATATAGAAGATACATATATATATTAACCTTTTATTTATATATAGTTTAACTCTCTTGTTACTTATGTAATACTCGAGTCAGTTCGAGACATTTCAGGTACATGGACGAAGAGACTAGCTTGTTTTTGTAGGCGTAGAGGATATTTAATATATAGGATTATTGTATATTATTAGTGTGATGTAGATTCATTGTATATTAATTATATATTATATATTATTTGAGGAGTTTTATACCCTCACTATCACCTATATATTTTATATTATATCCTACCTTTGCGTTACCGACTCCATGTTCTCTATTATATATTGTATATTGTTCTATCCTGAAGGCACACATGTTTACTGCTTTGTGCTTATATTGTGTAAGTTTTATAGTGAGTTACATTTGATGTTTAAAAACATGCCATTGTTAGCGCAAGTGAATATTCATGTGTATACTCCATATAGCTTTATTCTTCATATTATCTGATAGTATTACCCGTAATACTCTTGGATAGTATAGGTATAGAGGTGAGGTGTTACATTTGGTATCAAAGCAGATTAAGAACTATATATATATATATATATATATATATATATATATATATATATATGAGACACGAGTCAAGACCTTAGATGAGGCTTAGAGTTCCCACCCATTTGGGTGTGTTGGGTAGTTGCCCTATAATAAGGGATGGTAGTTATATATACGTATGAAGATTACCAAGGTAATCATTTGGGGATGTATTTGATATTATATATATATATTTATAATATTTTCATTTTTAACTTTTCTGAAATAACTAGTAGTGTGGTAGAGTTGGCCCGATCAGTAGAATCAATATTTGGATTGTATATTAGACCTCTGGTGGTTTGGTTTTGATCGGAGTGCACAACAAGAAATGATAAATAGATTTTCCTCTAAATGCATCAATCATTGTTTCTTATATTTGTTTGGTTATTGATAACTATTTGTATTGAATTTAATTTTGATTATTGTTTGATTGAATATTCATGTGTATTTATTGAAATTATGGAATGAATTCAACTTTTTGACCTTTACTTGTTATGAATAAACGTGTAAGGTGTTTGTTTGATTTTATATAATGTTTATTGAAATTGTTTATTGTTTTAATATATGTTGAAAGGGTGTTTGAAATTTTTTGGATGTTACCGAGTATATGTTGGAAATAAAGACTTTTGATATATATATATATAGCATATTATTAAATGTTTTTAGAAACTAAGCAAATGTTTTAGTTAAAAATCTCTTGATAAGTATACATGGTAAGTATGATATGATATTAAGTTTTAAAATAAATTAACAAAAGTTCTATAGAAGCAAGTATATCAATGAATTTGTGAGGTTAATGTTTATAGAAATTTTTGAAATAAATTTGTATTAGTTTGTTCGGTGAGTGGTTGAAGAATTCAAGATGCGTAACCAACGTTATCGATAGGGATTCCAAAACGCTGAGATGATACAGTTTGTAATAATCAGTATTTTACATATCGAGGAATTGTGATATATTTATATTGTTTTTTACATAGGGTGGTATGATTCTATAACTTTGGAAAATGAATACCAAAGATATTTTCCATCTTGAAAATTTTTGTTAGACGATTTCGAACCTGAAAATTTTGTATGTACTTTAACTTTTGATAGGAGCCGAAATAGGGTTTGAAACCACTTCCATTAGAACAGGATGATGGTTTCTCTTTCCGTAGAGCGATCATAATAGGAAAACATACTTACTATTAGGGAGTTATGAATGCTTGAAGTTTCATTTGATTTTGAGCAGCTTAGTGAGTAATTAAGGAGAGTAGTGGCTAAGCCTACGACCCATTTTGGATTTAGTACCCAAATGGGGCTGATGAAACTTCTCCTTATCATTTCACAGTTTCCAAAAATAGTTAGAGAAACCACCATTATAGTTCTCTGGCCTTAAACCACTGTAAACCTTGCTTTAGTTAGCCAGATCTTCTCATTAGAAGGAAATTAATGAAATTAGCAATTGGATTTGAGATTTGCCATTGAAGATCACTTGGAGTTGCTGTTCGTTTTGGGATTCGTGCCTATTTGGATTTATTTTGAATTTTGTTGAGTGATTAGTTCTCTCACCTAATAATTAGTCATTATACATTTTATAAAGATGTTTTAAAAATGATTTTTAGATCTTAAAACATGTTTTAAAGGTTAACTAATCACATATGTTAATTTCAAACAATTTGAAAAAGATTTGTGAAATTATGTCTTAATGGATCTCCCTTGTTCTTATAGTCTATACATTAAATGTAGGTTTCAGTTTGATATGTATGGATGTGTTCTTGTTAGGATATATTATATATGATGATAGCTTGAATGTATGATGTTTGTTTGGTTGAAGACGCCGATCAAAATGGCGTTTAGTTCTAGGAATGATAACCCATGGAGTTTAGATCATCCAAATGACTTGCAATCCATATGGTAGGTCAAGGAGGACACCCCAAAGCTAAGTTTCAAGTCGTTTGGAGTTCGTTTTCTATGCTTATGGTCAATTGAAGATGGATCGGTGTCTATTAATCAGTGGGAAGTTGCTTTGAGTTTTGGATGCATTTCTTTGAGCCTTAAGGTGTTTGCTTCGGGTCGTGAGTGAAGATGTATAGGTTGCATGATGGAGGTGAGAAAATTCTAAGTGGGGGATCGGTCGCGAGCTATGCTTCGTTGATAGGAGGGAAGTTGCTTTAGGGTTTGATATATGCTATGTGTATGCTTGCTTAGGGTATAGGTCGATGGAGAAAAGAGGGAGAATGATGATATGTGTTGGTTGGTGGCCCATGGGTCGGACCAATCCATGGATTTTTTGGTAGATGAAGGAGTATTGAGTGATGAAGTGTCAGGTCGGTGGAGTTTGTTAAATCATGGATCGATGACTATGGTTCGGTAGCATGGTTCAGTGATGAGGTTGGATCGGTAGCACTATGGTTCGGTGGTAGGTAGAGTTGGAGCTACTTCAAGTTATGGGCATGGTTTCTCCGAGCCAAAGCGGTGGTTGCTACAAATCACACCTTCAAATTTTCGAGCTAAGGCTTGGGTTGGTGCCAAACCTTGGTGTTCAATTGCGATTTCAACAACAACGATGTGTGATTCGACGATGATGATTCCATGATGGGAAGTGATGGATTCGACGATGGATAGATGTGCTTCGAATAGTAGATTAGAGGGATACGATTTGGGTTGAAGGAACTATTGGTGGAAGGTTACAAGACAACGATGATATTCTATGACTAGCGACGATTGTCAATAATGATTCCAAACTGTGATGATTTCAGACGGTAGTTGTAAGAACAATTCTAGGATGTGCTATGTTGTGGACGTCATAGGTAAAAGGATCGTTGATATTCATAGGTTTCAAGTGTACCTTTGAAGCAGGGGTATGCGAGGACACTCACTTGGGCATATGGGGAGCCCTGGGTCACATGATGTTTTGATCTGTTTACTTTGGGCAGTCTGCGGAGCTGCAGTCTAGTTCATGGGCTACTGAGTGGCATTGATTCAAATATCAAAAAATTGAGATGTTAAATAGTCCTTGACTATATGAGGAAGTCATATGAATATCATATATCCAACGCAATGAGTGAATGTGAGGATGGATGCTATGTTTACTTTAGTTGCTTATCACCTTAGGGATGACACAACACATAGATATCATCAATGTAGATATTTAGACACCCTTAATACTTTGATGTATGGTACACCATGATGACTATGATGTTGAGTAGCATATATTTTGTATTATGTGCTAAATCTGAGGATGCATGAATAGGTCAGGTATGATTTTCCATACCATTTTTCCTAGTATATCGACTTTATAGTATTTGAGATTTTCTACCGCTCACACTAGACTATTATCTGACTCAAAATTTTATTCTTTGATTCCTATTATTCCGGGTACTCTTAAATGAGTAGATTATGGATATCAGGTCTGATGAGCCTATGAAGCTGAACAGAGGATGAGCATGAGGTCATACTCTCGTATTACTACATTTACTTATTATGATTTTCTATTCCGCTGCACAACGCTGTAGAACTCATTAGTGCCTTTATTATCTATAGATAATTTATTTATGAGTTATTATTTGACGTATAACTCTATCACTTATGATGTATACTGTGTGGATCTGTGTACTCTGATTTTTGTAGTCCATTTAGCTATTACTGTCTCACTTGCTTTATATCTAAGATGTTTACTATTATATTTTATTAGATATGTTGTGAGATACACGATAAGTTTTATGATTGTTTTACTTCATCTTACAATTTTTGATGATGTCCTACATCGGTCGGGCACCGTTGCAGTGCACTATATAGGCATTATTTGGTACCAGTGGTGTAGGTTGGTTGTCACGTTTGGTAGCAGAGCTTAGGTAGCGTAGTTTAAACTAAGGGATACCATGGTTCAGTAGAGACAGGGTAGGAGTTCTCGCCTTAGACTTGGATCGAGTGTGTATATATACTAGAGCGTGTACTTATTATATTTTTAGTTTTCAAAACTATATAGTAGCATATATATAGTATATGATTCGCATTGCACGCATGAGTACCACTTTTGCAAAATTCATTTTAGATAGACCGAGCCTCTTTATTACAAATTGAAGGATTAGTCGTCAAACAAGAAATGTTGTTAGGAACTCCGTCTCTAGAGTCAAAGAAGGAGCTAGCTTAGGAACTGCTAATCTCGATTTGCAAACCATAATGTGGAACATGTTGCAGAATGCTTAAGTAGCCACTCCGAATGTTACTATTGATGGTGGTCCTCTGGTGCAGGCGCCCTGAGCCGATTTCGCTAAGCTGAACAAAGACTTTGCTAGCTTAGTGGCAAATAATTCCTAGGAACAGAGTCGACAATGGAAGTGAAGGATTAGCTTGATACTTTCGAAAGGATTTTCAATGAATTAGAGCTGAATGATGCAATGAAAAGGCAATTAGCTTCCCGACAGTTTCTAGGGCGAGCCATGAACTGGTAGAATGCAATGGGGTTTGCTACCTCTGAGGATTGGTTTACTTGGGACCAGTTCAAAGCCATATTCGAATAAAAGTTTATATCGAAAGCTCAGAAGTCGATCTTATTCCACAAATTCATGGATCTGAAGCAAGAAATATGACTGTTTCCAAGTAAGTTTCTAAGTTCGATGCCTTATCGAAATATGGAATGTCTTCCATCGACACTCCATTAAATAAGAACGAGAAGTTCATCATTGGCTTAGACTATTTGAGGGAGCGAATTATAGGCCACATTGATGATACCTTTGAGATGACGGTCGAGAATGCCCCAAAGCATGAGAGTCTGTATCCGAAGGCGAACGCTATTGTTCCTAAAGAAGAGCCAAAACCTTAATCAGGCAGAGGAGGCAAGAAGAAATGGAATAACAATAAGAGAAAGCAGTTTAAGAACAAAGTGGCCAAAAGAAGAAGGTCAAGTAAGGATTAACTTGTTACAACTGCGAAGATAAAGGTTACTTTAGTAATGACTACAAAGCTGTGGGGAAAAAGTGCTACACTGCAATAAGCTTGGGCATATCAAAATGAACCGTTCCAAGTTTCCTAAGAAGAAGAATTGGTGAAAGCGTATGCTATCAATGTTGTCCCGACTTCGTCGAGTGCTCCATTAGCGAAAGAGAAGGGGAAGAGCTTCATTATTCAAGGTATGTTTTTCTATTTACAATGTTCTTATATGTATTTTGTTTGATACCAGGGCTTCGCATTTCTTCATATCTAGCGATTTGGTAGATAAGTTAGGATTGGAACCCAAAATTGTTGACTGACCGTTGATTGTGACGAACCCTGTTGGAGGCTCCATTAGCCTGTGTATGGTTTGTCATGGTTTGGTCTTATCGAGTCACAGATGTTCTTTTGGTTGTGATTGCTTTGTTTTGAGTTTTGCGGGGTTTGGTATTATTCTGGGTATGGATCGACTTCATAAATATAGAGTGATGGTGGATTGTGAGAGGTCATTTGTGACGGTAGAGGTAGATGATGAGTGGACAGTAGTGTTAGGCTGCATACCAGATAATGAGGTGATGGTTAGCTTTCTATATCGCTCGATATCCAACACGACGAGTTGTCATTAGTGCCTATTGCTGGGGAGTATCTAGATGTATTTAAGGAGCTGGCTGGACTTTCACTACAAAAAAGGTCGAGTTTCGTATTGATTTAGTGAGACACCGGATCAATAGTAATGCCGTTGAGGAGGATGACACCTAGAGAGCAACGGGAGCTCGAGGTGCAACCAAATGACCTATTACGACGAGGGTTCATTCGCAGAAGTATTTCTAAGTAGGGAGCGCCTGTAGTATTCGCCAAATGTGGTTGATTCCATTAGGTTGCATATTGATTATCGTGAGATGAATAAAGTAACGAGAAAGAACAAATATCCACTCTCACATATTAATGAGTCGTTCGATCAGCTTCATGGTGTTAGAGAATTTTCTCAGCTGGATCTTGCGACGAGATTTCACCAACCGAGAGCAGCGAAGGAGAGCTTACCGATTACATCATTTCGTATGCCATCAGGTTTCTATGAGTGGTTGGTTATGCCATTCGGGATAACTAATGCCCCGATGTACTTTGTCAATCTCATTAACCATGATTTTAGGGGTCAGCTAAATAATTTTTTTCTAGCTTTCATTGATGATATTCTCATCTATTCATGAATTGAGGAGGAAAAAAAGATAAATTTGAGGATTATGCTTGAGGTGCTTAGAAAGCACCAGCGGAAAGCAAATTTTTTGAAGTTTCGCTTCTGGAGGAGGGAAGTGAAATTCTTGGGTCATGTTGTTTCTAAGCAAGGCATTGCCTTGGGTCCTGCAAAAGTTGCAGTAGTTCAAGATTCGACTCGACCTAAGAATGTTATGGATGCAAGAAGTTTCTTGAGGTTAGCTGGATATTATAGACGATTCATATAGGAATTCTTCAAAATAGCCACGTCATTGACTTAGTTGATAAAAAAGAATCAGACTTTTACTTGGGACGTGAGATTTGAGCATGCATTTGTGAGTTCGAAAGAAAAATTAGCGAGTGCACCAGTTTTGACCATTCTGAGCGGGAATGAAGAGATAACGCTATACATTGATACTTGTGGTACCGGATTGGATGCAATATTAATGTAAAGGGGCAAAGTTGTTATATATGCTAATCGACAACTAAAGCCGCATGAGAAAAATACTCGACCCATGATTTGGAGTTAGCGGCGATTCTGTTTGCGCTGAATATTTGGAGGCACTATCTTCTATAAGAGAGGTTTGAGCTATTCACTGACCTAAATCATTGATGTACCTTTTTCCATAGAAGGATCTCAACCTTCATCAGCAGAGATGGTTAAAGTTCCTAGATTTCTATGACTTTGATATTGCATATACACTGGGGAAATGGAATGCAGTTGCTGATGCACTAGGTAGGAGACGTGCCAGCTTGGGAGCTATGTTCCTAGAGTGGACACAGTTAGAGTATATTGCAGGTTCTAATTTCCAATCAAGATGCAATCTAGAGGCAGAGGTATTGGTGAGCCTGTCTATCAGGCCTACTTTGATTGAGTGGATTGGTACTAGCCAGAGGCATGATGCTAGATTAGCTAAGATTATTTCTTAACTGAAGCTGGAGTAGAGTCTAAAGAGACGAGACAATATAGACTTGACCGAGATGGTTTGCTTCGCAAAAGTGGAAGATTGTTTGTTCTCGATGTTTGTAACGACCCGGATTTTTGGCAATATTATTTTAATAAATAATTAATCCAATTAAATAAAATGTAAACTTATTTTTTTTAAATAGTAAGACTTTTGGAAATATTTACCATTTATTTATATAGATTTGTATTTTTGAAAGGAAGATTTGATTTGAAAATTTAAAATAAAATCTCTTAAAAATATGTTTGCAATAAAATCTATCTTACATAAGTAAATTAAAATGCTTACCTTGTTAACACTTGATAAATAAATATATATGGATAACAATGTTTAAAATAGAATCAAATTCTATCAATATTAAATATAAGTAAACCATATTGAATATAATTTAAATAATGATAGTCAAAATAGAAATAAAAGTGAAAACAAGAATTAAGTAGTTAAGATATGCTTGTAACATAAGCTGAAATTTGTAAACACAAATGTATAAAGTTAAAATCAGATAAAGTGTATATATATGAATTATTCAAGAAAGAAGACAAATATTTATAAAAAAAATATCTTCATTCACAAAGACCTAATGTCTACCTTCAAGTGAATAGTTACATACAAATATTTATATACACAGCAAACATAATGATAATATGTAAACATATTAGGGAACCTTAGCATTTAATGCTATCTTCTCAAGCCTAATTTTTGTCAATTCAAAACATTGCAAATCTTATCATTTTCAGTAATAAAAATCTGTTCTTAACAAAGGAAGAAAGCTGACCAGATAATGCCTTCTTTATTACACAATCTACTTTCTTCTATTTATATATGTGTCCATCTATTTGTTTTAGTTCGTTCAGCAAACATAAGAAAACCAGAGAATAAGAAATAAGCAACTTCACCTTTTAAAAAGTAAAAAGCATCATTCAGTTCAAAACAAAAAAAGGAAAGAACTTAGGCAGATTCAACTACAGTTTTCCCAAACATCAAAGTGCTTTCTGTTCAATTTTTTTTTTCAAGTGAGTAAACATAATTCTTAAAACTTTAAGTTTAATTTAAAACAGTTCATGATTCAATGATCATATGATATGGTATATGCTTTATCTTGTATACAATTCTGTGTTGCTCTGTGCTCCCTGTTGTTTGTTACAGTTTGCTTTTTTTTTCAAAACTCAAATTATTCTCATCAAAACATTGTTAATCTGTAAGTTTTCAACTAAAACAATATGTTTAAACTAAATTAAGATTTTTAAAAGCTGATTAAACTATGTTTGTAAGAATATACCATTGTAACTTGTTCTACAGGTAAATTTGATTGTTATAAAAAGCTAATTCAAGTTTATATCTTGAATTCTTACTACAAGTTATGATTTTTAAAACTAGAATGAAGATTTTTAGTTCAGTATTTCAAGAGCAGTTTGTATTTGAATAAAAATTGCATTTTTACAAAGTTCTGACAATCGAATCAATAATAAATGTTGAAATTTGTTTTGAAGTTAGTATGAACATCTGTGATGTTGGGAAAATTGTTGAATTATTTTTCAAATGCAAGAATTGGTCGAACGAATTCACTTTAGGGTTTTGTTTCGAACTTTTGGTCATGACTGTATCGTGGTGTGTTTGTCTTCTATGCGTGTCACGAGAATTTGAAGGAAGGAAGAATGACGTGTTGTCGTGGTGTGGCCGAAGCTTGGGCATCTCTAGTGGTCTATGCGGCGGTGGTGAGGCGTTTTAGTTGATGGGTCGTGTTTGCAGTTTTTCGAGCAGGAGGCCCTTTTTTCGATTTCGAATGTTTGGCGCTAAATCATGTTTGGATTTCGAGTCTATGGGATTTGCCTAAGGCGTTGGAGTTCGCTGGAGTTGAGTCGCGCCGGCATGTGTACGGTGTGGAGGATGGTGTCTGCGTCGTTGATGGGTGAATGGTATTGAGTCGTTACTCGAGTTAGGTGGTCGCTTGCTTTGGGTTTTAGATCGAGTTTGTGAGTGAGTCTCATGATGCTTTAATTTATGCTTAAGTTTAAATCTAAAACTTACTGGAAATGAAAAAAAAGAAAAGAAAAGAAGAAGACGCGTACGTGGATGAGTGTCTCGGGGGATGTTGATGAAGAACTCGAAGTGTAACTCGAGTTAATCAAGGGAAAACTCGGGTTTTTTCAAAACTGCAGTATTGTATTTTAAAAATTAAAGTTAGGCAATTTGTGTTTCTACAAGTTTTAAGCAACTGTAAACTTAATAACGGTTTAACAATTTAAATTAAAAACTTAAATACAAGTTATAATTATAATTAATACTTAACAAGTGTTTTTAAACTCTAAATTTATATTTTAATTGAGTAATCAATTTACATTAAGTATTAACATTTAAGTTTTGTAGTTAATAATAATTTGATTTTCAAAATTTAAAGAAGACTTTTAAATGTTAATTAAGATGACTAATTAATATTAATCAATTATTTTTAGAAAGCAATTAAGAATGGTTACATTATAATTGTAATTAGAGATTTCTTAATTAATGATTAAGTGATTAATAAATGGTAATTAACTACTTAAAGTTAATTAATGTATGATTAGTCGTTAACTAATTTGAAAGTCTATATGAGTGGGTCGTATATGATATATATGCAAGTATGAACAACTATATAATATAACTAGATAGATAATAATAGCAACGTAAATTAAAATAATCACACCAGGATTTTATACTGGTTCGAACCTCCCGTCCTACGTCCAGTCCCGAAGCTCCTCTTCGGATTTTTCTTTCAACTAACCCTCACTTGACTCGGAGGAACAGGTTTACAATAGCAGAGTTTCTTTGTCAAGAATGTGTTTTATAACACTGATGTTGACTATTGAGTACAAGTGCTTCCAATATATATATCTATCTTGAGGATATTGAATGATGAATTCTGAATACATGGAAGTGTTAAATACAAGTAGTTGATTGCTAGAGAACAGGTATAAGTCAGAGTATAGGAAATAAGAGCATAAGTAAGCAAGGTAAGAAAACTCTTTGCATTCCTGATGCTATTTATAATGATGAAGAGTTTTCTTGTATAGTTGCGTCTGTTGTAATCTTCTTAAAGTCGCTTTCTGATGGTGATGAAGGGTGCGATAAAGAGAAGCAGATGTATCCTTTCGAATGTGACAATTGCTCTTGAAATTGCCCAGTCGAGTTCAAATTCAGACGTCTGGAGGAATGTTTCAGACGTCTGGTCTTCATATGTTTTTTGTATCTGGTTGCTATTCAGACGTTTGAGTTTATTATCAGACATTTGGTTTCTTCTGAATTGTGAACCAGAGAGTTTAACCAGACGTCTGAGCTTATTTCCAAACGTCTGTTTCCTTCTGAATTGCGAACCAGAGAATTTATCTAGACGTCTGAGCATATGTACCAGACGTCTGATTTTCTTTGATTTGCAAACCAGAGAAAACATTCAGACGTCTGGCTGTTGCACTTAGACGTATGAAAATGTATATGGTGCTTTATTTGTGTTTGTGCCATTTCTTTTCAACTTCTACCGATTTGACGTCTTTTGATACTTCTCTTGAGTCTTCTCTTTGGTAATGTTACTCTATCATCTACCTGTACATATAGATATATATACATTCGATTTCCATTGTATAGTTGTTATCATCAAAACCATAGAGTTGATTTCCTAACAATCTCCCCCTTTTTGATGATGACAACTATTCAATGTACTTATATATAGATTAAAAGTCTCCCCCTGAATATATGCTTATTTTTATTGTTTTATGCTTATATTTAAATTTCTCCCCCTTTGACATTATCAAAAAGAATTCGTAATAATTAAGATAATCGTCAAAAAAGAAAAGTTTCATTAATAGCATAAAGGAGTTACATTCAAGGATGTGTACAAAAACATAAACAACTACGATTCCTAATTTTTAGAGTTTCTTTGGAGAAGATTGATTTGGATCATCCTCCTTTGGTGAAGCTTGATTTGTATCACCCTCCTTTGGTGAAGCTTGATTTGTATCATCTTCCTTTGGTTCTTCTTTGGTAGAAGTGCTAGCTTTTGAAGGAGATGTTAAAGCTTCCTTTGGAGGTTCGTCCTCAAATAATTTAGAATGTTTTGCATGAGGAGAAGGTACAGGGGTTGCCCAATCGTCAGAAGGTGGAGTTGGACCATGAACCCTTTGTAACACTTCTTTAAGAATCGATAGAACATTTGAAAGAGAATCTTCAACTGTGGCTAGTCGTGTAGCGAATGAAGTTTCAAAGCTCTCAATTCGGTTAGCCAAATACTTTTGATTTAGAGATAGTAAATGTTGGTTTCGGAGAGTGAGATCTCGAATACTTTCATTTGGATTAGTTTCTAGTCGAGTTTCTAAAATTTCTTCTTGTCCCGGATAATCAAAAGGTTTAGGAGGAGGAGGAGTAATTTCTCGTTGTTGCTCTTCTTGTTGAAATGGAACAATGGGTGGTTGAGGAGGATTTTCAACTCTTCTAGATTGTCGATGATGCGTCCAATCTTCAAAGGACATGAATTCCGGAGGAATTTCAGGTAAGTGCATCAAGGAAAAGAATTTTGTGAAAGCGTACTTTGGCGAAATTTCTTCGAACGTCGAGAGATAAGAAGGAATATTATGTGAACGAAGAAGTCTCATAATATAGGTAGGATAGATGATCGACGGCTTTGATCGAGTCCAAAAATGTTTGAGCTTGTCGAAGATAAATTTTTCCCAATTTAATCTTGTCCTACTAAATATAGCATATAATGCTTTATGCTCCAATTCAGTAATTTGCTCGTGACTACCCATTCTTGGAATAATTGTATTAACTAACATCCGTGTTAGGAGTCGAGCTTTCGGACGTAAATGCTTTGAAGCAAACTTGGGCATTTCGTTTCCCCAGATTTGGTGAGTAATAATATTTCGAGGCTTGAATCTCATATCTGGTATGTTGTGTAAGTCTTCCCCGGTGTCGAAGCAACCTAGGGTTCGTCCTATCAAACCAAGGGTCAATCGAATCATATTCCCGTATATACTAGACCAAAGCCAATTGTCCTCGTCCTTGGTGTTCCATACTGAGGCACTACCTAGATTCACATAAAATAGAAAAATGGCTAATTGGTCTATTTGGATATCATTTGATGTAAAGTTAATTAGAGTCTCTAATCCGGCATCTTCATATAACTCATCCAATTCATACATTGGGAATTTTAAGAGATTGTAAAAAGGTCCTATGTGAAGTTTCTTTTTCTGGATATCTTCATACCTTTTTATAGAATGCGGGGCTCTATTCATCCATCGTTCAATTTGGTCGCCCGAACAAACCTGGGGATTCGAAGATGTAGTCGGTTGATCTTGCTTTCTTTTGGACATTTTAGGATTCTTAGTACAAGGCGGCATCGTGGTAATATTTGGTGTAGGATAGTGAATTGGAGCAAAAATTTCCTTTGAGAAAATCGTAGGAAGTAATAATTTTGAGATAAAAGAAAAAAAGTGACGTTATCTGATCGATTTTAAATGGTCGATTGGGAATCAGACGTCTGGATTAGAAATCAGACGTTTGGTTTGCCTTAATTTTTGTCCAGAGGATAAAATCTGACGTCTGCTTTATGACCCAGACGTCTGGTTTTGAGCATAGTTATAAAATTGTAGATACAACGAGATTTTTCAGACGTCTGGAATTGAAAACAGACGTCTGGAATTGAAAACAGACGTCTGTTCTTGTTTAATTTCGAAACAGAAAACTAAGGCAAACGTCTGGATCTTATTTCAGATGTCTGGATTTTTCTGAATTTTATTTAGAGGAGACAGAACAACATTTCAGATGTCTGGAGGGTATATCGAATGTCTGATATATGCACACTCCTAAATTTTGAATAGTATATCCTTGTGTCAGACGTCTGGAAGTTGTTGATAGACGTATGAAAATTGCAGATGGGCTAAAAATGACTTAAAGTGTGATGATTTCACTTACATATCGAATGTAGATAACAAATAACTTTATTGTTGTAAAAATATAATAACAAATAAGTTTAGATACATTCAATAATTAATACAATTTATTTATTTAGATGGAGATGGAGTTTTTGGATTTTTTGACTCATTATCCTTCCATGGTCTAAGTGGAGACCATATATTTCCACGTTCGTGAGTCCTTGGAGAGCCAGAAAATCGTCTTGGTGAGGGATCTGAAGAAGTACGATACGAAGAAGATGGATCCAATGAACTACAAGGTTTTGGTAGCGGTTCATGAACGTCTTTCTTTGGGGACGAACAAAACTTCATCGCCACTTGCTTGAGAAATCTTAACCTTCGTGCTATAACTTTTTGTTCGAAATAAAGCTCTCGTTGAAGATCTATCTATTGTTTTTGATAATGATGGATTTCATCAATTTTCTCCTTTGTGTTAGGAGAAATAAATAGAGAACTTTTAGTTTTCTTATTATCCGGAGTAAAACCCGTACGATATGAAGACCATCTATATGTTGGTTCTTGCTTTGGTGTAGGTGTCGGAAGTCGTTGTGGGGTGTCAACCGAGCTGTCCGTTGTTGGTGTTGAGACGGAGAAAGATATATAGGAATCTTCTGACGACATTGTTATATTTTGTTTCTTCCTTTTTATTATTAAAAAATTCAATTATTTGAATGTAGTTTTTCTGTTTGGCTATATTTATATGCTGAAAATATTAAATATAGGCAAACTAATTTTCTAAAAGTTTAAAGGTGCAGAAATCAATGATATAAATTGTGGTTGTTACTTTGGTGACTAATTTTAGCCTTAAAAAAATTATTTTACATACATATATATTAGTAAAGAAGAAGGTCATTTAGTGAGAAAATACCTAAACTTCGTCGGAGTTTAGAGAAAGTTTGTTCTTTTAATGGTTTTGTAAAGATATCGGCTACTTGATTTTCGGTATTTACGTTTTCTAATGAAATTGTTCCTTTTTCAACATTGTCTCGTAGAAAATGATGTCGTATATCTATATGTTTGGTTCGTGAGTGATTAACAGGGTTTTTTGACAAATTAATTGCACTTGTGTTATCACAATAAATTGGAGATTTGGTGATAATTTTACCAAAATCCGTTAATGTTTGTTGCATGTATATTACTTGCGCACATGCTAGAGCGGCGGAGATGTATTCGGCTTTGCAAGTAGATAGAGAAACACAATTTTGTTTTTTACTAAATCATGGAACTAAAGATTGTCTGATATAATGACAAGTTCCACTAGTACTCTTACGATCTGTTCTACATCCACCGAAATCCACATTGCTATATGAAACAAGTTCAAACGATGATCCTTTAGGGTAGAACAAACCATAATCTTTAGTGCAAGATAGATAACATAAAATTCGCTTAATCGCTCTTAGATGAGATTCTTTTGGTTTTACTTGAAATCGAGCACAAAGACATACACTCATCATAATATCTGGTCGACTAGCCGTTAAATAAAGTAGAGAACCAATCATGCTACAATATAATTTTTCATCAAAATCTTTTCCGTTTTCATCCTTTTCTAAGTGAATAGTGGTGCTCATTGGTGTTGGTTTGCTTAATGTTTTATCCACTTCAAATCGTCGTAATAAATCGTTACAATATTTTTCTTGATGAATGAAGATTCCATTTTCGAGTTGTTTTATTTGTAAACCTAAGAAGAAATTTAATTCTCCCATGTGTGACATTTCAAATTCATTTTTCATAATATTAGAAAATTGATTACATAGTTTTTCGTTGGTTGAACCAAAGATGATATCATCAGCATAAATTTGTACAACCAAAATATCGTTATCTTCTCTTTTAATAAATAAAGTTGTATCTATTTTTCCTATATGAAAACCAGATGTTATTAAGTGATTTTTAAGACGTTCGTACCATGCACGAGGTGCTTGTTTTAATCCATATAGTGCTTTATGTAATTTAAAAACACGATCAGGATATTTTTGGTGAACAAATAGTGGTGGTTGTTCGACGTATACATTTTCGTTAATAAAACCATTCAAAAAAGCACTTTTGACATCCATTTGAAATAGTTTAAAATTGTTATGAGTTGCAAAGGCGAGTAATATATGAATGGCTTCTAATCTTGCTACTGGAGAAAACGTTTCATTGTAATCTATGCCTTCTTCTTGATTATAGCCTTTAGCAACCAAACGTGCTTTATTTCTAACAATATTTCCATTCTCGTCTGCTTTGTTTTTAAATACCCATTTTGTTCCTATTATCGATTGATCTTCAGGTCTTGGTACTAATTCCCATGATTATGTTCAAATTGATTTAATTCTTCTTGCATAGCTATTATCCAAAAATTATCATTTGATGCTTCTTTATGATTCTTTGGTTCAAAGTTTGACACAAATGCTATATGGCTTATATGATTGAGTTGATTTTTAGTTACTCTTGAATTAAGATCTCCAATAATATTATCTATTTGATGATACTTAAGAATTCTAGGAGATGATATTAAAGTGTTATTTTGACTATTTGTTTCATTAGTAATATAGTTTGTTGAATTTGTTAGTGGAATAATTTCTTCTTCATCATTAGTATGATGTTTAAAAAGATTTTCATCGAATGAGACATGTTAGCTTTCTTCAATAGTATTATTTCGTTTATTAAAAATTCTATATGCTTTGCTACGTTTCGAATATCCAACAAAGAAACCTTCATCGGCATTTGGATCAAACTTTCCTAAATTATCTTTTGTATTTAATATAAAACATTTTGAACCAAAAGTTTTAAAGTATGATACTTTAGGTTTTTTTGCCAAAAAAAATTTCAAAACAAGTTTGTTTAGTCATGGGGCGAATAGTTACTCGATTTAGTACATAACAGGATGTTGCAATAGCTTCAGCGCAAAAGTGTTTTGGTAATCCACTACTATTTAGTAATGTTCGTGCACATTCTTGTAATGTACGATTTTTTCTTTCTACGACATCATTTTGCTAAGGTGTGCAAGGAAAAGAAAAATTATGAGTTATACCTTTCTTATTGCAAAAGTTTGTAAAAAGATCATTTTCAAATTCTCCTCCGTGATCACTTCTAATATTTTTAATCTTTGAATCCATTTGAGTTTTAATTCATTTAGCAAATATTTTAAACATACCAAAAGTATCGCTTTTATGTTCTAAAAATAAAGTCCATGTATATCTTGAAAAATCATCGACTATTACGAACACATATTTGTTGTGATTTATAGACCGTACTTGTGGTGGACCAAATAGATCTAAATATAACAATTCTAATGGTTGTTTTGCAGAAATATTAGATTTAAACGAGCTTTTCTTTAGTTTTCCAATTTGACAATCATCTACTTTGTAATTTTTTTAGGTAATCCTCTTATTAACTCATATTTTGCCAATTTATTAATACTTTTAAAATTGATATGACAAAATCGTTTATGCCATAACCATGGATCATCATGTTTGACGGTTAAACATAAGTTTGAATTTTTATTTATATTCATATTTAATACATAAATATTTTTGTTTCTAAATCCTTCAAAAATGAGTTGTTTGTTATTATCTAAAATATTACATCTATCTTTTTCAAAATTTATTTGAAAACCTTTATCACATAATTGACTAATGCTTAGCAAGTTATGTTTTAAATTTTCTACTAATAAAACATTTGTAATAATAGGAGAGTTAGATATACCAGAGTTGATGACTTCTCCAATTCCTATGACATATCCTTTTGAATTGTCTCCAAAGGTTACCGTTCCACCATCGATGTATGTTATATTTGATAACATTTTTGAATTTTCGGTCATGTGCTTGGAGCAACCGCTATCTAGTATCCATTTCTCCTTATTTTTTATTTTGGGTACCAGCAAAATAGAAATTTTTTAATTGGTACCCGTATATTTTATTAGGGTCCTATTTGTTACCCAAGATGGTTTGGTACCTTTATAAATATAAATTTTATTATAGACTATATTTCCTAAGTAATTATTAATATGCTTTTGTCTATCATTTATTATTTGTTTTAGGAATCCAAATTTTCATATTATTGGTATTCAATTTAGTCTTAGACAAACTTCTAGCTTTTATATGTCTACTATTTTTAGCATTATTTACTTTTTGTTTAAAAGAATTTTTGAATCCTATTCCATTTCTATTACCTGATGGTTTTAAAGTTTTGATAAGATTTTTCAAATCTTGTTTACCTTTATTAAATTTTGATACATTATTGGTAATTTTATCTAATTTTTCTCTCAACTCTATATTTTCAATTTTCAACAATTCAATACTATTTTTAAAATCAATATTTTCTTTTAACAGATTTTCTTTTTCTATAGAAATATTATCACTTTCTATCATATTATTTTTGATTTTTTGTTGAGATATTTCAAGTTCTTCTTCTAGAATAATTTTTTCATCTTTCAACATTCCTACCTCAAGTTCTAATCTATTTATTTTAACTATATATTCTTTGTTAAATTTTTTTATTTGTCTAAATTTATTGTCTAGTTCCATGCTAAGTTCTAATAGTTCATCGTAGCTAAGTTCAGGACATACCTCTTCAGTTTGTGCCATAAAACATACATTAGCTTGTTCTCTGTCACTATCACTATCACTTTTAGAAGATGAAGAATCCGAATCATCCCAAGTTACTTTGAAAGCCTTCTTCTTCTTGAATTTTTGAATTTTGTTATTCTTTTTGTCATTATTGAGTTTAGGGCAATCCTTCTTCATATGTCCGTATTGATCACATTCATAGCACTTGAATTGAGATATGTTTGTTGTGTTGGACTTCCCTTCTTTTTGAAACTTGGTCATCTTTCTAAATTTCTTGAATCTATTATAATTCTTGGCAATAAAAACTATTTCTTCTTCATCTAGACCAGAGTCATCATTTTCTGTAGCTTGAAATGCTATATTCTTTTTCTCCGAATTTAGTTCTTTTCGTGCCTACAAGTTAGCTTCATAAGACATTAAATTTCCTATCAACTCTTCAACTTTGAGAGTGGAAAGATCATTAGCTTCTTCTATAGCTAAAACCTTCCTTCCCAATCTGATGTCAAAGAGTTGAGTATTCGAGATATTAAATCAAAATCAGTGAATTTAACTCCTAATGCCATAAGATCATGTTGGATAGTTTGAAATCTAGAATACATGTCAACAATAGTTTCATTTTGCTTCATTTTGAATGAAGAAAATTGGTGTTGCAGAATCGAAATCTTAGTTTGTTTGACCTTTGTTGTACCCTCATGTGTAATTTGTAAGGTACGTGAAATGTAGAATGCAGTGGTGCATAACATGACACGTGAAAATTCATTTTTGTCTAAAAAACAAAATAAAACGTTCATAGCTTTATCATTATTTGATGCTAAGGTCTTTTGTGCATCAGTCTAAGCGTTCATAGCAGTGGTAGGTACGTACTTCATATCTATCTTGTGTGGCTGACCAAATTTCAAGACCATTAGCTTACATAAAAATTCTCATACGTGTTGACCAATATGCATAGTTAGATCCATTAAAAAGTGGGGGTCGTGAAGTGGATTGTCCTTCTTGAAAAATACTTGCCATATTAAATTGATTCAAAAACGTGTTAATGTTATTTGATCAAAACCTTGCTCTGATACTAATTGAAAGTCTATATGAGTGGGTCGTATATGATATATATGCAATTATGAACAACTAACTATATAATATAACTAGATAGATAATAATAGCAACGTAAATTAAAATAATCACACCAGGATTTTATACTGGTTCGGACCTCCCGTCCTACGTCCAGTCCCGAAGCTCCTCTTCGGATTTTCCTTTCAACTAACCCTTACTTGACCCGGAGGAACAGGTTTACAATAGCAGAGTTTCTTTGTCAAGAATGTGTTCTGTAACACTGATGTTGACTATTGAGTACAAGTGCTTCCAATATATATATATATATATATATATATATATAGAGGATATTGAATGATGAATTCTGAATATATGGAAGTGTTAAATACAAGTAGTTGATTGCTAGAGAACAGGTATAAGTCAGAGTATAGGAAATAAGAGCATAAGTAAGCAAGGTAAGAAAACTCTTTGCATTCCTGATGCTATTTATAATGATGAAGATTTTCCTGTATAGTTGCATCTGTTGTAATCTTCTTAAAGTCGCTTCTGATGGCGATGAAGGGTTGCGATAAAGAGAAGCAAATGTGTCCTTTCGAATGTGACAGTTGCTCTTGAAATTGCTCAGTCGAGTTCAAATTCAGACGCCTGGAGGAATGTTTCAGACGTCTGGTCTTCATATGTTTTTTTTGTGTCTGGTTGCTATTCAGACGTCTGAGTTTATTATCAGACGTCTGGTTCCTTCTGAATTGTGAACCAGAGAGTTTAACCAGACGTCTGAGCTTATTTCCAAACGTCTGTTTCCTTCTGAATTGTGAACCAGAGAATTTATCCAGATGTCTGAGCATATGTACCAGACATCTAATTTTCTCTGATTTGCAAACCAGAGAAAACATTCAGACGTCTGGCTATTGCACTCAGACATATGAAAATGTATATGATGCTTTATTTGTGTCTGTGCGATTTCATTTCAACTTCTACCGATTTGACGTCTTTTGATCTTCTCTTGAGTCTTCTCTTTGGTGATGTTACTCTATCATCTACCTGTAAATATAGATATATATATATATACATACGATTTCCATTGTATAGTTGTCATCATCGAAACCATAGAGTTGATTTCCTAACATAATTATGTAATTTAATTAAGAATTAAGAATTGATTAATTAAGTAATTAGTGGTTAATAAATGGGTAATTAAGTTTTATAAATTAATAATTAAGTTATTAATTAATAATTAAGGGTAATAAATTAAGTAATTAAGATTCAATAATTGATTAAGAAATGATTAATAAATTAAATGATTTGAAATGGAATAAGTAATTAATTGATGTTTAGACAGAGTTAAGTGATTAATTCTCAAGTAATTGATTTAATTAATTAATTACAATAAGAAATCAAGTTGTTTGCTTATGAATGTTGTATATGTAGAATATCTGATTTGTGATACTTAGTTGGTGATATTCTGTGATGCTTTATGATATGCTTTGATATATCTATGATGATTGTGTATGATTTATCTGTGATAAATGCTATGTGAATTCAAAGTGTTGAATTTAAACTGTTTAAAACTATTAAACAACTTGACCTTTAAAATGGCGTTTGGATTTCGATGAGATCGGGATCGGGTTTCATTTATGATTATCCGAAAACCACATCGATCCAAATTAAACGTTAGGTCGTAAAATCTCAAGTGAAGATCGAGATGGTGTTTCAGAATGCAAGGGTTATTGTCATTGACTCTAAGGGTGATTCCAAAATGAGTGTAACGAGATAATGCCTTCGGTTTCGTTCGAACCCGGAACGAACTTGTATGGATTAAATGCTTTCAGAACATCGTCAGGCGGACGATGAGCGGTCTAAGAGATATGTTCTCTAAAGATAATCGTAACCTCAAGCCTCATCAACCGGGAATGGCTAAAACATGGGATGTGCAGTAAGGTTAGGTGGGTCATGCCCAAGCAGGACGCGATATAGTCCTGTCTAGATGTCTCCTTTTCTTTCGGCTGAGTAGGCGGTTGCTAGCTACAATCGTGGGGTTATCTTATTCGGGACTGTTCAGTAAGGAATGGTTCCGGCCTTGTGTTGTTAGGGGTCGGGAATGATCCTCGGTACGGTGATCTAGGCCCCGTACTGTGACGGGCGATACCCTAGTTTCCCTGCCATTGATGGAAACTCATTTTCCCTATGAGACCCTACGGTTTTGATTTGTATTACCCACTTTCGTGGCTAGTAGCTAGAATTTAATGAATGTAACAATTTCGGCTATTTTCTATTTACTTGAAAACCCTATACACTATTATAATATCACTGGATTTCCTACAAAATGTTTTGGTTAGCGTAAGGTAAAAGCTTACCCGTATTTATGTATGGGGAGTCTTACGTGATACCTTTATTTTCAAATGTTTTCAAAGTTAAACAATTTTAAACCGTTTACTCATACCAGATCCATGTCTGACCCGGAGTTTATATTTTTGTTTTTCATAAACTCTAGGGTACTCAAATTTTATGAGTAGCCAAGTGATAGGTTTTGGATTGTTGAGTTATGGAGGAGCTGGAGCAGGAGTCCAGACGTATGTATCTATCTATCTAGTTCCGCTGTGTTAGTTGATGTATGCTGTATTTTGGGATGTATGTAGTGACAGATGTATATATGACTGTCATGTATATGATATTGTGTAACTCTGATATATGTAAAACTATGTAATAGTTATGTGATGTATTATATTTTGTTCCGTTCCGTTGTGAGATTCTGATGTTGTTATTCTTTCTTTCTATTCTTTTCTATTTCTATCCCTTTCTTTCTTATTGATGAAACGTCTTTCTGTGAGTAGATAGGCGGGTCGTCACAGTTGGTATCAGAACGCTAGTTTGAGCGAATACCTAGGCTCTTGAGTGATTTCTTTCTTGAGAGAGCGTATTTGTAATTTTGATATATATATATATATATATATATATTTATTTCTACCTATTTTTTGGGTTACCTGTTCTGGTTTTCCAATATAAGTTATAAAGGTAGATAGGGTAGTGGTGTGTGTAACACGACTACAAATGGTTGGAGTTTGAATATTTGAGGTTGGAAGTGTATCTGTCGAGACTGTAGACCTATTACCATCTCGAGTGAGCTTTTGGTGGTGTAAGAATTTCATCGTTCTCTGAAGGAAACCTGTTATGGTTCGGAGTTCATCTTTGAAGGGTAAGTTTGGATGAGCTAGAGTTTGGATCTGTTGGTTGGACGGAAGCAAGTTATGATATCTTGATACCTCAGGATGTAGTAGTTGTGTGATGAGACACAGCGATTATGGATGTCTCCGAACATGTTTCTTTGGAATAAGTTAAGGAAGTATGTCTGCTTCGGTGTTGCGTCTAAGTTCAGTAGGGTGTTTTTGTTTGGTTCGAGGTCCGAGTTTCTCGAAGAGCTTTGGATAGGAAGTCGTTGGGCATCTGGGTCAGCAATGTAGCTCGAGGTGTTCTGTGTGCCGTTGAGAAGGTTTTCTGGTTATCAGTTTTTCTTGAGGTAATTTCAGAAGTAGCAGAGTGGTTCCATTTTTTCGATGGATTGGCTCGATAAGTATAAGGCTGTTCTGAATTGTGATGAGAGAACAGTTTCGTTGAAAACTGATTTGGATAGGATTGCTAGAGTGTCCTGTGATAATTCTGGAATTCACTTGAGTAGTCTTTTGCATGGAGTTGAGACTTCTCAAGAGAAGGTTGAAGATATCGATGTGGTCCAAGATTTTTCTGATGTATTCGAGGAAGTTAAGTGTCTGCCTCCATATTGAGAGATAGAGTTTCGTATTGATTTGATTTCAGGAGCAGTGCCGGTGATTCAGCCTAGTAGGAGGATGGCTCCTAGGGAGAGGGAAGAGTTAGTTAAGCAGACTCAGGATCTTTTGGAGAAGGGATTGATTAGGCCCAGTTTTTCTTGTTGGGGTTCTGCGGCAGTGTTTGTCACTAAATCGGATGGATCGCTAAGGTTCTGTGTTGATTATAGAGAATTGAGCAAAGTGACCATCTGAAACAAGTATCCTCTTCCTCGTATTGATGATCTTTTTGACCAGTTGCATGGAGCTTCTATCTTTTCTCAATTGGATTTAGCTTCAGGTTTCCATCAGTTAAGGGTAGCCGAGGACAGTATTCCCTTGACTTCATTTAGGGGACCGAATTGTTTCTATGAATGGTTGGTTATGCCTTTCGAGTTAACAAACGCTCCTGCTTACTTTGTTGATCTGATGAAACGAGTCTTTCGGAATGTACTGAATAAGTTTGTTTTGGTATTCATCAATGATATTCTGGTTTATTCTAAGTCTGAAGAAGAGCACAGGCAACATTTGAGAATTGTATTGGAGACACTGAGGAGGCATGTTTTGAAGGCGAGGTTCTCCAAGTGTCATTTTTGGAAATCGAAGGTCAAATTTTTAGGGCATATTGTTTCTGGTGAAGGTATCTCTGTAGATCCAACGAAGGTTGAGACTATCTGGAATGGAAGCAACCGAAGTCACCGACTGAAGTTCGTAGTTTTCTAGGGTTAGCTGGCTACTAAAGAAAGTTTATCAAGGATTATTCCAAGATTTCTTCGCATCTGACTAAGTTGACAAGGAAAGGAGCTAAATTCAAATGGACACCCCAGTGTGAAGAAGCTTTTCAAGAATTGAAGACGAGGGTAACCAGTGCACCAGTGCTAGCTATTATGGATGGCAAGAGCAAATTTGAGGTTTATACAGATGTCTGTATAGTTGGTCTGGGAGCATTTTTGATGCAGAATGGAAGAGTAATTGCATATGCGAGTCGGTAATTAAAGCCACATGAAAGGAACTACGCTACGAACGATCTTGAGTTGTTAGCCATTGTTTTTGCTTTGAAGATTTGGAGACACTATCTTTTAGGAGAGAAGTTTGAGTTATTCACGGATTACAAACCATTGAAATATCTTTTCTCTCAAAAAGATATTAATCTGAGGCAGCAATGATGTGTCTAGTTTCTGGCATCATATGATTCGGATATTCTGTATACCCCGGGAAAGGCAAATATTGTAGCCGATGCTCTTAGCTGGAATGCAGTTTTGTCTCTGTTGGAAGTTGTTCCATCTCTCCAATAAAGAATCATAAGTAAGCAAATGGAGGATAGATCTTTTGAGGAACTAATTCTTGGAACTAAGGATGGTTAATATTATGATTTCAAGGTGGACGATCAAGGTGTTTTGAGGATTAATGGTTGTTTGTGTGTACCTAATATAGATGGATTGAGGCAAGAAGTCTTAGTTGAATGTCATTGCTCCAAACTGAATATCCACCCAGGAATCTCTAAGATGTATAAAGATATGAGAAGAGTTTTCTGGTGGCCGAGCATAAAGAGGGATGTAGCTGCTTTCGTTAATAGTTGTGCTATCTGTCAGCAAGTTAAAGGAGATTAACATAAATCAGCCGGTTTGTTGCAGCCTTTGGAAATTCCAGAATGGAAATGAGAGATGATTTCGATGGATTTCATCGACGGTTTGCCTAGAACCAAGAAAGGAAACGATGGAATATGGGTTATTGTGGATCGTTTAACTAAAAGCATCCATTTTACACCGATTAAGGCAACTCGTACTGTAGTTTCTCTGGCAGAGATTTTCTTGAGGGAGATAGTCAGATTGCATGGTGTTCCTGTTAGCATAGTAAGTGATCGTGATCCTATCTTTACCATCAAATTCTAGGAGGCTCTGGAATCAGCTAGGGGAACGAGTTTGAGATTGAGTATAGCCTATCATCCTCAGATAGATGGACAGACGGAGGGGCTGAACCGAATTCTAGAGGATATGCTGCGAGCTTGTGTTTTGGATTTTGGTGGATCTTGAAAAGACCATCTTCATTTGGTAGAATTCTTCTATAATAATAGTTACCAAGCAAGTATTAAGATGGCACCTTATGAAGCTCTTTGTGGAAGACCGTGTAGATCCCCATCCTATTGGATAGAATCGAAAGATCGTCTTGTGCTTGGGCCAGATTTGATTCGTGAAGCATCTGCTAAAGTTGAGCTTATCAAGAAAGGATGAAAGATGCTCAGGACTGTCAAAAGAAGTATGCAGATAAGAGAAGGAAACAATTGGAATTTGAGATTGGTGATTTTGTTTTTGTCAAAATTTCCCCGATTAAAGGAGTTATTAGGTTCGGAAAGACGGAAAAACTTGCCTCGAGATATATTGGTCCATTTCGGGTATTGGAAAGGAGTTGGTGCTGTAGCTTACAGAATTGAATTGCCAGAAAAGATGTCTGGAATTCATAATGTATTCCATGTATCCCATCTATGGAAATTTGTTCATGATCCATCATTAGTTGTAGAACCTGTAGTCCAGGAAGATTTGGAAGTCGAGCCGAATTTGACAGCGGTCAGGAATCCAGTTCGGATTGTTGATCAAGACGAGAGGCAACTCAGAAGTAAGGTAGTGAAGCTCGCCAAAATGCAGTGGAGCAAGGATCCCAGAGATTGCACCTGGAAAACTCTGGATAGTTTTAGGAAAGCTTATCCGGATTTATGTCCGGATAGCTAGTGAAGTTTGTTAGGATAGACTGCTTGATTGTTTGCTAATGTATGGATGATATGTGTTTGAATGGTTGATATAACAGCTTTTGAATTATCTTTTGTTTTAAATTTCGGGGACGAAATTCTTTTAAGGGGGAAGGAATGCAACGACCCGGATTTTTGGCAATATTATTTTAATAAATAATTAATCCAATTAAATAAAATGTAAACTTATTTTTTATATATAATAAGACTTTTGAAAATATTCACCATTTATTTATATAGATTTGTATTTTTGAAAGGAAGATTTGATTTGAAAATTTAAAATAAAATCTCTTAAAAATATGTTTGCAATAAAATCTATCTTACATAAGTAAATTAAAATGCTTACCTTGTTAACATTTGATAAATAAATATATATGGATAATAATGTTTAAAAAAGAATCAAATTCTATCAATATTAAATATAAGTAAACCATATTGAATATAATTTAAATAATGATAGTCAAAATAGAAATAAAAGTGAAAACAAGAATTAAGTAGTTAAGATATGCTTGTAACATAAGCTGAAATTTGTAAACACAAATGTGTAAAGTTAAAATCAGATAAAGTGTATATATATGAATTATTCAAGCAAGAAGACAAATATTTATAAACAAAATATCTTCATTCACAAAGACATAATGTCTACCTGCAAGTGAATAGTTGCATACAAATATTTATATACACAGCAAACATAATGATAATATGTAAACATATTAGGGAACCTTAGCATTTAATGCTATCTTCTCAAGCCTAATTATTGTCAATTTAAAACATTGCAAATCTTATCATTTTCAGGAATAAAAATCTGTTCTTAACAAAGGAAGAAAGCTGACCAGATAATGCCTTCCTTATTACACAATCCACTTTCTTCTATTTATATAGGTGTCCATCTTTTTGTTTTAGTTCGTTCAGCAAACATAAGAAAACCAGAGAATAAGAAATAAGCAACTTCATCTTTTCAAAATTAAAAATCATCATTCAGTTCAAAACAAAAACAGGAAAGAACTCAGGCAGATTCAACTGCAGTTTTCTCAAACATCAAAGTGCTTTCTGTTCAAAAGAATTTGCAAGTGAGTAAACATAATTCTTAAAGTTTCACGTTTAATTTAAAACAGTTAACGATTCAATGATCATATGATATGGTATATGCTTTATCTTGTATATAATTCTGTGTTTCTCTGTGCTTTCTGTTGTTTGTTACAGTTTGCATATTTGTTTTCCAAAACTCAAATTATTCTCAACAAAACATTGTTAATTGTAAGTTTTCAACTAAAAAAATATGTTTAAACTAAATTAAGATTTTTAAAAGCTGATTAAACTATGTTTGTAAGAATATACCACTGTAACTCGTTCTATAGGTAAATCAAATAATTCTTTGATAAATTTGATTGTTATAAAAAGCTAATTCAATTTTATATCTTGAATTCTTACCACAAGTTATGATTTTTAAAACTAGAATGAAGATTTTTAGTTCAGTATTTCAAGAGTAGTTTGTATTTGAATAAAAATTGCATTTTTACAAATTTCTGATAATCAAATCAATAATAAATGTTGAAATTTGTTTTGAAGTTAGTATGAACATCTGTGATGTTGGGAAAATTGTTGAATTATTTTTCAAATGCAAGAATTGGTCGAACGAATTCACTTTAGGGTTTTGTTTCGAACTTTTGGTCATGACCGTATCGTGGCATGTTTGTCTTCTATGCATGATCGAGTGTCAGGAGAATTTGGAGGATGGAAGAATGGCGTGTTGTCGTGGTGTGGCCGAAGCTTGGGCGTCTCTGGTGGTCTATGCGGCGGTGGCGAGGCGTTTTAGTTGATGGGTCGTGTTTGCAGTTTTTCAAGCAGGAGGCCCTTTTTTCGATTTCGAATGTTTGGCGCTAAATCGTGTTTGGATTTCGAGTCTATGGATAATTTGTGATTTGCCTGAGGCATTGGAGTTCGCTGGAGTTGAGTCGTGCCGCCGTGCACGTATACGACGTGGAGGATGGTGTCTACGTCGTTGATGGGTGAATGGTCTCGAGTCGTTACTCGAGTTAGGTGGTCACTTGCTTTGGGTTTTGGATCGAGTTCGCGAGTGAGTCTCCTGATGCTTTAATTTATACTTAAGTTTAAATCTAAAACTTTCTTGGAAATAAAAAAAGAGAAGAAGAAGAAGATGCATACGTGGGTAAGTGTCTCGGGGGATGTTGATGAAGAACTTGAAGTGTAACTCGAGTTAATCAAGGGAAGATTCAGGTTTTTTTCAAAACTGCAGTATTGTATTTTAAAAATTAAAGTTAGGCAATTTGTGTTTCTACAAGTTTTAAGCAACTGTAAACTTAATAACGGTTTAACAATTTAAGTTAAAAACTTAAATACAAGTTATAATTATAATTAATACTTAACAAATGTTTTTAAACTCTTAATTTATATTTAGTTGAGTAATTAATTTACGTTAAGTATTAACATTTAAGTTTTGTAGTTAATAATAATTTGATTTTCAAAATTTAAAGAAGACTTTTAAATGTTAATTAAGATGGCTAATTAATATTAATTAATTATTTTTGGAAAGCAATTAAGAATTGTTACTTTATAATTGTAATTAGAGATTGCTTAATTAATGATTAAGTGATCAATAAATGGTAATTAACTACTTAAAGTTAATTAATGTATGATTTTTAGTTAACTAATTAAGTAATTTAATTAAGAATTAAGAATTGATTAATTAAGTAATTAGTGGTTAATAAATGGGTAACTAAGTTTTATAAATTAATAGTTAAGTTATTAATTAATAATTAAGGGTAATTAATTAAGTAATTAAGATTCTATAATTGATTAAGAAATGATTAATAAATTAAATGATTTGAAATGGAATAAGTAATTAATTGATAATTAATTGGTGTTTCAACAGGGTTAAGTGATTAATTCTCAAGTAATTGATTTAATTAATTAATTACAATAAGAAATCAAGTTGTTTGCTTATGAATGTTGTATATGTAGAATATCTGATTTGTGATACTTAATTGGTGATATTCTATGATGCTTTATGATATGCTTTGATATATCTAAGATGACTGTGTATGATTTATCTGTGATAAATGCTATGTGAATTCAAAGTGTTGAATTTAAACTGTTTAAAACTATTAAACAACTTGACCTTTAAAATGGCGTTTGGATTTCGATGAGACCGGGATCGGATGTCGTTTATGATTATCCGAAAACCACATCGATCCAAATTAAAATTTAGGTCGTAAAATCTCAAATGAAGATCGAGATGGTGTTTTAGATGCAAGGGTTATTGTCGTTGACTCCGAGGGTGATTCCAAAATGAGTGTAACGAGATAATGCCTTCGGTTTCGTTCGAACCCGAAACGAACTTGTATGGATTGAATGCTTTCAGAACATCGTCAGGCGGACGATGAGCATTCTAAGAGATATGTTCTGTGAAAGTAATCGTAACCTCAAGTCTCATCAACTAGGAATGACTAAAACATGGGATGTGCAGCAAGGTTAGGTGGGTCATGCCCAAGCAGGATGAGATATACCCCTGTCTCGATGTCCCTTTTTCTTTCGGCTGTGTGGGCAGTTGCTAGCTACAACAGCGGGATTATCTTGTTCGGGACTGTTCAGTAAGGAATGGTTCCGGCCTTGTGTTGTAGGGGGTCGGGAGTGATCCTCGGTACGGTGATCTAGGCCCCGTACTGTGACGAGCGGTACCCCAGTAGCCCTGCCATTGATGGAAACCCATTTTCTCTATGAGACCCTACGGTTTTGATTTGTATTACCCACTTTCGTGGCTAGTAGCTGGAACTTAATGAATGTAACAATTTCGACTATTTTCTATTTACTTGAAAACCCTAGACACTATTATAATATCACTGGATTTTCTATGAAATGTTTTGGTTAGCGTAAGGTAAAAACTTACCCGTATTTTTGTATGGGGAGTCTTACGTGATACCTTTATTTTCAAATGTTTTCAAAGTTAAACAATTTTAAACCGTTTACTCATACCAGACCCATGTCTGACCTGGAGTTTATATTTTTGTTTTTCATAAACTCTTGGGTACTCAAATTTTTATGAGTAGCCAAGTGATAGGTTTTGGATTGTTGAGTTCTAGAGGAGTTGGAGAAGGAGTCCAGACGTATGTATCTATCTATCTAGTTCCACTGTGTTAGTTGATGTATGCTGTATTTTGGGATGTATGTAGTGACAGATGTATATATGACTGTAATGTGTATGATATTATGTAACTCTGATATATGTAAAACTATATAATAGTTATGTGATGTATTATATTTTGTTTTGTTCCGCTGTGAGATTCTGATGTTGTTATTCTTTCTTTCTATTCTTTTTTATTTCTATCCCTTTCTTTCCTATTGATGATACGTCTTTCTATGAGTAGAAAGGCGGGTCGTCACAATGTTAATGGGTTGAGAGATGAGGTGCCACGAGAATGCCATCATTCAAGATTGGCTATCCAGTGGTAATAAGATGTACTATGATATGAACCTGACCTATTATCGAGAAGGGGTAAAGAAAGACATTACGATATTCGTATCGAAGTGTATAAACTTTCAATTAGTTAAGGCATAGCAAAAGAAGCCTAGTGGTTTGATCCAACCACTAGAAGTTCCATAATGGAAGTGGGAACATGTATCGATGTATTTCATCGATGGACTACTAAAGGATCGAGAAGGGTACGACATCATTTGGGTCATAGTCGATTGATTGACCAAAAGTGCCAGATTTATACCCGTCAAGTCAAGTAGAATGGCAGCAAAACCGCCAAATTTTATGTGAAATGGGTAGTACGATCCCATGACATGCCAAAGAGCATTATGAGCAACTGAGACCCATTATCCACTTATGGGTTTTGGAAGAGCTTACAAGAGACGTTGGTGATAGAGCTGCATTTAAGTACAGCTTGTCACCCTCAAACTGATAACCAAACTGAAAGAGTGAATCATATCTTAGAAGATCTCTTATGGGCTTATATACTCGACTTTGGAGGCTCAGGGATGATCACTTACGTCTCGTTGAGTTTGCAACAACAATAGTTATCGGTCAAGCATCGATATGGCACCGTTTGAAGCATTGTATAGCTGACTGTGTAAAACACCTTCATGTTGGTTAGAAACGGGCGAAAAACTTGCACTTAGGCCAGATATGGTTAGAGTAAGCTCGGAGAAGATCGATATCATTCGGCTATGGATGAAAGCTGCTCAAGACAGGCAAAAGAGCTACACTGATAAGAAACATAGAGATCTAGAGTTCTCTGTCGGTGATATGGTATTTGTCAAGATTTCTCCATTGAAGAATATAATTCAGTTCGATAGTAATGGAAAGTTGGCACCAAGATTCATAAGTCTTTTTTTGATACTAGAGAGGATCGAGAGCCTTGCTTACAAAGTCAACTTACATCAAAGAATAGTGGGAGTCACAATGTATTCCACATTTCTCTCTTGTGGAAATTTGTGCACGACTTAGGCGTAACTATCGCACCGGATCAACTAGATGACATCGAGAATAAACCTGAGGCTCTGAGATTTTGTTGGCCTATTCATATCGTTGGACGTGATACGAAGTAGCTTAGGAGGATGATGATGAAGTTGGTGAAGGTTCAATGGAGTGAAGACTAAGGCGTTTGCACTTGGGAGGCCGAGACGAGCATAGGGACGGCTAATCCCGAGATCTTTACTCAGTGATATTTTTTGTTTATCACTTTTACTTTCACTTATAATATCATGAAGTATACCTTAGTATATTATCCTGCATGCTAGGATATGAATAAATATTGTCTTTTACATTCGTTGCTATTGTGTTTGCATGTTTGATGTGTGATGGTTGCCTATGCTTGTGTATGGTTGTTAGGCATGCATGATAACCCTATTGATTTTTTTTGGAATTTCTAAAGCGAAATTCCAAAAGGAGGAGAACGTAATGACCCGTATGTTACGTATCGGAGGATCATAATATATTTATACTATTCTATATATAGGGTTGTATGATTCTATAACTTTGGAAAATGACTACTAGAGACATTTTCCATCCTTAGAATTTTTATCGGACGATTTTGACCCTGAAAATCTTGGATGGACTATAACTTTTGATAGGAACCGAATCAGGTTCTAAAACCACTTCCATTAGAACAGAACGAAGGTTTTTCTTTTATAAAGTGGTCATAATAGGAAAACGTACTTACCATTATGGAGTTACGACCGATTGAAGTTCCACTATATTTTGAACAACTTAGTAGGTAGCTTAGGAGTTTAATGGCTAAGTCTATGACCCGTTTTGAGATTAGCACCCAAAGGGGGCCGATGGGACTTCTCCTTGTCATTTTACATTTCCTAAAATTAATTAAAGAAGCCACCATTATCATTATCTAGCCTCAAACCACTCTAAACCTTACTTTAATTAGCTAAATCTTGTCATTAGAAGGAAATTAGCTCTTGGATTTAAAGATTTGCCATTGGAGATCACTTGGAGTTGCCGTTCATCTTGGGATTCATGCCTATTTGGATTTTCCTCAGATTTAGTTGAGTGATTAAGACCTTTCACTTACTAATTAGTCATTATGCACTCTAAAAAGATATTTTAAAAAAGAGTTTTGGATCCTAAAAAGCATTTTAAACTTTAACTAATCATATATCTTCATTTCAAACAATTTGAAAAAAGATTTGTGAAATTATGTTCTAAAGGTTCTCCCTTTTTCTTAACATTTATACCCTTAGATTTAGGCTTCACTTTGATATGTACGGATGTGTGCTTGTTAGGATATATCATATATGATGATTACTTGAGTGTATGATGTTGGTTTGATTGAAAATGCCGATCATATGTCAGTTTAGTTCTAGGAATAAGTTTTGTATTGGTGATGACCTATGAAGGTAAGTCTTCGAAATGACTTGCGACCCATAGGGTAGGTCAAGAAGGACTCCTTGAAGCTACATTTCAAGTTGTTTGGAGTTTATTTGCTCGAGTTATGTTCAACTGAAGAAGGATCGGTATTGATGGATCGACGGGAAGTTGCTTCGAGGTTTTGGAAGCATTGTTTCGGGTCGTAGGGATGTTTGGTTTGGGTTACAAGTGAATGTGTATGGGTCGCATAATGGAGGTGAGAAAATTCTAAGTGAGGGATCGATCACAAGCTATGCTTGGGGATAGGAGGGAATTTGCTTCGACCTTTGCTTCGACCAATGTGTTTGCTTGTTGGGGTATAAGTCGATAGGGCAAAGAGGGAGAATGATGCTGAGTGTTGGATCAATGGCCCATGGATCGGTATCGATCAATGGGGTTGTTTGTTTCAGTGATGGAGGACTCTTGGGTGAGGAAGTGTCAGGTCGGTGGAGTTTGTTAAATCATGGATCGGGGGTTATGGTTGGATAGCATGGTTAGGTGATAAGGCTAGATTGGTAGCATTATGGTTCGATGGTACAGAGAGTTGGAGCTACTTCGAGTCATGTGCATGGTTTCTCCGAGCCAAAGCAGTGGTTGCTTTGAGTAACACCTTTAAATTTTCGAGCTAAGGCTCGAGTCCTTGCTGAACCTTGGTGTTCGATGGTGATTTCGACGACAATGGCCCATGATTCAACAATGATGATTCCGTGATGGGTAGTGATGATTTCGATGATGGATATTTGTACTTTAAGACGCAAAATAGAGGGCTATGAGTTAGATTGAAGGAACCGTTGGAGGAAGGTTATGTGACAAACGGTGATATTCTATGACTGATAATGACTGTTAAGAATCATTCCAAATCGTAATGACTTCATACGGGAGTCGTAAGAACAATTCAAGGATGTGCTACGTTGTGAATGACGTGTGCAAGGGGATCTTGATGTTCATAGGTTTTGAGTGTGCTCGTGAAGCAGAGGTATGTGAGGATGCCCACTTGGGCATATAGGGAACCCTGGGTCATACGATGTTTCGATCCGTTTACCTTGGGCGGTATATAGGGGTGCAGTCTAGTTCCTGGCCAATTGATTGGCATGGACTCGAGTACCGAGAAACCGAGACATTGAGTAGTCTTCACTTATATAGGAAGGTCATACAGGTATCATATATCCAATACACCGAGCGAGTGAATGTGAGGAAGGATGATGGATGCTAGGTATGCTTTGGTTGATGTAACGATCCATAATTTTATCGCTTTAATTTGTGAATATTTAATTTAGTTTTAAATATTCAATTAATGGTTTAACAATTAAATAACATTCTTTTAATTTATTACTAATAAGAGAATTTAATTTTTGAATTCTTTTTACATAAATAGGTAGTTCGAAAAAAAACAGAAATGTGACCGAAACCCGCTTTTCGAATTTCCAGCTTTTTTATCGAACGGCAAGTTGTAGAAAGTCATAAGACCTTACATACTTAAGAACAACATTGGAAAGGTTAGAGAAAAACATTTTTATGTTAAGATAAATATATATTTGAGAATACTTATAATAAAAATATAAAGTTATAGTCAAATTTGAAATTGAAAAGATGATTGGATGACTTAAGTGTTTGCATTGAGAAAAGTACATGGATCATCCTATAATCCATTATATTTTCATATGGTTTGGTACTTGATTGAATTTGGAAATGATGGAAGGAAAGAAAAATGAAGTAAGAGAATTTTGGGTCTTTTAAGTCTTCTTCCCTTTTAATTTATACTTCGTCATATTACATATATGCCTCTTGGAATTGATATTTCCTTTTTGTCCTCATCTTCTTATAGGCCATTCTTTTATCATCTCTCTTTTTTTATTGTTCTTTTTAAAATTATACTCTTTTATTTTAATTTTTTTGAATATTTAGCGATAATGGAGTTGGGCTTGCTTTGCTAAAGGAAAAGATTTGTTTTTTGCATTTCAAATGAAAGGCGAGAACACTAAACTCTAATCTTTTGTTTCATACTTTAGAATATGAATAAATGTTTGAGAACTCTAAAACTTTATTTCATGCTTTGAAATTATTGTTTAAATCTTAAGCTGTTAAAATTGGTGTTGAAATGAAATGAAATGCAATGTTTGCTGAAAATTAAAGACCTATTCGAATATGCCTGGAAATATGAACACAGACACCCTTTCTTCTTCATTTTCCTTGACCTGCTCTCTGCCTAATAAAGTAAACACACACCACTTTCATATTCAAAAATCCTTATCTCTCAAACCACAATGAATCAGCAAACGCGATCAACTAAAGTTGTTCGTTTTAGTGTCTAACTATTTTTTTGAAATAGTCATGCGTCGTTTTGTCGAGTAGAGAGGAAGAGATCTGTCGATTACAGTGAATGCTTGAGTGATGATAGTTTTTTGACCATCACGAATTGATGAGCGGAGTTCACGGTAGTGTTTGTCTAGGAAAATCGTGATTTTTGAAGGTGTTCACATGATTTTATGGTGTTGGGTTTGGTCGTGGGTGGTTAGTTGAATAGATTTCGTTTATTTTAGAAATTTCAGCGATGCCAAGGGTTTTGAAGTTGGCGGTGGTGTTTGGAGAAAGCCTGGGGGATGGAGGAGGCACTGTTGTCGGAGTTGGGACCGCCGGTGGTCGGAGTGGGCCAGCATAGGTCGAACTAGGGTTTGGCTGTAGCTTTTCCCGAAGTTCAGATTTTAGTGTCATGAAGTGATAGGGTGTTACAGAGTAGCCGAGGTGGTGCTGGAAGATGGGGTCACATGTGGGGGTTTGGTTGGTGGTAGCGGCGGAGGTTGAAGGTGGACGAGGCAGTGGGGCAAGCTTGAGATACAAAATCTGAGCGCATTTCTTGATTTCGGTGATGGTGGACAGAAATTGAATGGAGGCGCTGGAGGCGTGGGCTATGGTGCAATTGTGATGAAGAGGCAAGGGTGAGTTTGTGGTTGCATGAGTGCACGTGCATGTACGTTGAAATTGGGTTCAACAATGTTCCATTTGGGGAAATAGGGAGGAGATGGTACTGTTTAATGTAGATGCCAATAAGAGAAGTTAGGCCTTGGGCTAAATTGGTTTGGGTGGGAAAATAAAGATTTAGTTATTTATTAATTTAATATGTTGATTTTTAAGTAGCTATATCTCCCTCGTTTTAAATCCATTTGACACACAAATTTTTACGTTAGACTTGTATTGGGAGTAAATATTTTGGTATAAATAGTTGCTACTTATAGTATAGTATAATTTAATGATAAACTAACATCGACTAGATATAATTACGTTAATTTTATTAATTACATAATAATTAATTTGCCATATGGATGATATTTGTTAGCAGAATAAATGCCCATTCTATTATTATATAAATTTGGACATTTAATTATATGCCAGTTGAATAATATTGGATAAGCGATGTGTTAACAATTAATTGTTAATTATGAATTTGGTTTACATATATGCCTGCTTATATAAATACTAGTATTATAACTTGGAAAGTTAAATTGAATCAAATGGTAGTTTGTGCAAGTACCATTGTGGCTGCTAAGCCTCTTTCTGAATAATGTTTTGATATTAATTATTATTATATTAATAATGTTTTAAAGTTTATTTATTATTATATTTATTATTTTTTAAGTTAATTTATTATTTTAAAATGATTTTTAAAGTTTATAAATCATTTTATTAATTATTTTACAAAGTTAACTAATCTTTTATTTAACGATGTTTTAAAGTTAATTAATTATTTTATTTAAGTTAATTAATTGTTTATTTTTGATGTTTGAAGATTAATCAATTTATTTATGTTGTTTTAAATAATAAATTTTTAATTTAAAGGTATTTAAATATAATTAGTTTATTACAAAAGGAAGTTTATTTAATAAAAAGGATTTATTAAAGAAATTGATAAACTGGAAAGAGATCTTTGAATTTGGAAAAAGAAGTGGTTTCTAAATGATTTTAGAAATTTATAAAAGGGATTTTATATATCACTTTAGATACTTATAAAAGAATTTTTCTAAATTAATTTGGAGATTTATAAAAGTACTTACATAAATGAAATGGGCTTATAGAAAAGGGAATTTTATAAAGGAATGTGATTTATTTTGACGATTAATCCTTCTTAATTATGGTGGTATGGAAACATTCTTAATTATGGTGGTATTGAAACATTCTTTTCATACTTAACACCGAAGGATAATGGTATGGTTTATAGTAAGTAATGTTTTTAAACGATATTTGTTTTGCTCCATTTAAATATAATTTTGGAAAAATGGAAATCTTCCTTAGGTTTTGTAAATATACTTATACCATTAAGATAAGTGTACAGATATATTTTCTAAAAATTGAAAGTAAAATTTCTATAATTTAATTCTACCGATGAGATTAATATATGAATGTTTTTCCCAGTATTGAAATAGGTATAAGGGATTCGTCAAAATATCCGAAAGTATTTTGATTCAAAACAATTTCAAAGAGATTTAATTAATTGAAGATAAATTTATAGAGGCTTAGTGGATCCTACATGCAATTAAATCTATGTTTGATTATTTGTTTACTTGATAGTTAAATAACCGACTATCAAATCTGAATCAATTTTTAACTCTACAAATATCTGGGAGAAAACATAAGAATTATATGGTACAGTTATCCTTGGGGATACTATACTGTGCATTTAAACTCATGTGTTCTTCTAAGACAAATATTAAGGAAATTCATCCACTTAAATGGCGATCTCTGCTCTTACGTATTATCTGTATATTTCCAATAGAACCGAAGTTGAGTTTAAAAAAACTATAGAATGCTGGTTCAAAGAGACAAGGATCGGATAAATATGAATTATCCAAAAACCACTTCAAACTAACTCAAGCGCTCGATTTGGAAGCATCTTGAAGATTATGGAATCGAAGATCTTTGAAGTGTAAAGTCTACTTGCTACTAATCCTGAGGGTGATTCCAAAAAGGATGTGGTAGAAGTAGTGCCTTCGGTTTGTTCATTCCAGAGCAACTTGTATGGATGATGCTAGTAGTACATTGTTGCCTGGAGGGCATTATTAGCATTCCAAGTGGGATTTACTAAGAAACGAAAAAGGTAATCATGATCTCACAAGTTTCACAACCTAGTAATGACTAAAACAAGGGATATTTTTCAGCGTTATGTGGTTCGCTACCATTAGGAGTAGTTATTCCTCGATCTACAATCGATATTTACTGATTTGATATGCGCACAGAAATGGAGCCATGGCCGGTGCATTTTGTTTTAGAGCCTTGGACCCAGGGAATGATGTAATCCGGTATGTCATGTTAAAGGGGCAGCCGACTCTGATTCGCAGGTGGTCTGTATGAGGCATTTGGAACATTTTTATCAAGGTGTACCGTGACAGACAGTTCCACACTAGCTTTGTCACTGATGGAAATCCAATCTCCGACATGTACTTTTGCAGACTTAGTTATGCCCAACTATGTTGAATGTGAGATGCAAGCACTTTAGCTATTTTATATATTTATTTCAACCTCTAGATATTATTATAATATCATAAGATATCCTATAAAATGATCTGGTTATCGTAAGGTAAAAACCCATCCACGTTTATGTACGGCGTGGTCTTAAGAGATACCTTTATTTTGAAAGGTTTTTTTAATATTAAAAATCCACTTGATTGTGTTTCTCAAGCTGGTTTACCAGACTAATCTAAGCGTTATTTTTCTAATAAAGCTCAAGTCATCCCGAGCATATTTTTAGATTTAACTGGAAACTTTGGAGCTTCAGGAGACAAGCTGGATCCTCCAAAGCGTATTCACATATTTTACCTTTCGTTGTTTTGTTCTAGTTGTATCTATCATAATTTTAAGGACATGTTGTTATAACTGTCCAGACTAATGATAGGTTAGTACTCGTACGAATGTGTACATAAAAGATTTCATTTTGTAAAGATCTTGGTATATTATATATTACTCGTCACGTTGTGAGATTCTGTTTCTGTCTTTTCTTTCTTTCACCCCAACAATATGTCTTTTCGGCACTTGGATGTTCGACATGTGAATACTGCAGATGTATTGGTATCGACTTTTGGTGATCGAAAAGGCGGATCGTTACAGTTGCTTATCACTCTAGGGATAACACACTACATATATATCATCGATGTAGACATTTGGAAATCCATTTATACATTGATGTATAATATACCATGATGATTATGACGTAGAGTAACATATATTTTGTGTTATGTGCTAACTCTGTGGACGCAGGGGCAGTTCACGCATGATTTTCCATACCGATTGTCCTAGTATATCGAATTTATAGTATTTGAGATTTTCTACAACTCACATTAGACCGCTATCCGTCTCGGGATTTTATGCTCTGCTTCATATTATTTTGGGTACTACTAAATGAGTAGATTAGAAATATCAGGTCTGGTGAGCACGTGTAGTTGGTCAGAGGATGGATAGGAGGTCATACTTTCGTATTACTACATTTACCAATTATGATTTGCTATTTCGCAGCACGGTGCTATGGAGCTCGCTAGTGCCTTTTTTTATATCTAGAGACAGTTTATTTATTAGTTATTATTTGATGTATAAACCTATCACTTATGATGTATACTGTACGGATCTACGTACTCTGATTTTTGTGGTTCATTCAATTATTACTGTCTTGTCTGTTTTATATCTGAGATGTTTACTTTATATTTTATTCGATATGTTGTGAGATATGCGACATGTTTTGCGATTGTTTACTTTACTTTACAACTCTTGATGATCGTTCTACATCCATCGGACACCATTGCAGCTCACTATACACATATTATTAGTTGTCGGTGGTATTGGACAGTCACCACATATTTAGGCATATCATTTTGAGAGGATTAATATGTTTTGTAAATACTTTTGTGATTTGAAAGCTTTAAAATTTTAAAGCATAAAATGTTTTGAATAATCATAGAATTATTTTTATAAATTTATCATACATTACTTAGAGGATTTCAAAGTTATAAAAATTTATTGGATGTATTTATTAGATGATTTATTTTGGTTAGAAATATGGTTGTTACTTTTGGATTATTAAGTGTTACAAACACGTATAAAGATTTACATGGTGTATGTGTGTGTGTGCATGATTGAAGAAATTCGATAAAAAAGATGCAAGTGTATACAATTTAAATGTTCAACATTTTCAAATGTAAAATGGTGTTTGTATATTAATGAATGTAAAGATATATGGGTAAATTGGTTGCAAATTTATTAATGGAAGGTATTTGGAGAAAATGTAGTGAATTTTGTAAAATAGATTAAGAATTTTAAAGAATGTTTTAAAAGTAATATTATGAGTTATGTTTTGGAGATAATTATAGTATTAATTATGTAATATAGAAATCTGTAAGATATTTGAGGTTTAATAGTGAATCTGGTGATATAAATGATCTTGGAAATGCTATTAACATTGTTTTGAATAAAAAGTTGTGAAAAAATATTGTAAGCTATATTTTGGAAATTTAAATAACTTTAAATTCTTGGATTTTGGGATTATGTGATGTTATAGAAATTATATAGTAATTATAAATACCTCAAGGGATAGTTAGATATGGAAATTTTTTTATATGATAAAGTGCGTTGGAAACATTTATTTATGAATTATTTTGAATAAGAAATATAATTTTAGGTTTGAAATGTAAGGTTTTAAATCTCCTTTATAATATATATATATATATATATATATATATATATATATAATTTTGACAAAATATTTAACATTTGGAATATTTAAGAGTATTTAGATCAAAATTGTGAAGTGAAATCTCAAAGAAGCCGGTTTGAGAAAGGATTGATTAAAATTAAACCATTTTGATGTTTTTTAAAAACCATGTTATTAATTACCTGATTAATTAAATTTAATTATCAATAATTAATTCTAAAATGTGGTTTGTGAAATTTAGTTATGAAATTAAATCTATTTTTTGAGAATTTTTGATTTGCTTTATTTTAAGAAATGAGTTTTATTTCTTACGGAGGGTTCCAATTTAAATTTGAAATATTAGTAAAACCAATTATTTAAATTTGGCATTTAGGATAAAATGTTAATATGGAGATTTATTGTTTAAAATGGGAATTTGCAATATATAGTTTATTTTTTTATTGAAAATAAATTTTATTTTCAAAAATTATATTTAATTTTACAAGATATTTCAATACTAATAGAATGATAATTTTTAGCTTGTTTATTGGTTCTGGTAAACTTGATAAAGCAAAAAAGGATAAATAAAACATTATTTAAGGAGAAAATAATAATAAGTAAACACAAAAGAAATAATACCATTTCTCTTATTGGGTTCATATCTTACCCTTTTGGTCCAAGTAGTAGTAATAAGGATTGAGAAACAAGTTCTGTACATTGCAGTCTCATTCTCATTCTTTAGCCAAAAATTTGAAAATTAACTTTCTCCTATTCTCAAAATATTAGCTCCAATAATCCCTAATTCAAGTTGAAAATCATAGGGCTTTTAGCTAATTCTTGTAGAAATTAAAAGAAGGTAGTTATCAAGATGTTAGGAGATGCTATAGAAGTTGAACCCCATGGACCAATTTGTTGTTACGATCTTGTAATGTATAGTTGTGTATTCTCTTGTGTTATGGGCATGAAGTCACCTTATTCAAATGGGTTGGAAATTTATGAAATTATATCTATCTTTTTTCTATATATATATATATATATACTGGCATAAGTGATTTTATAAAAGGGAGTTTATTTATATTTATAAATCTCAAACTTGTTTCTAAATTGATCTAATTCCAATTATAAATGATTTTAACAAATTATTTATATATTACGTATTGTTAGCAAAATGGAAATGGAATTTAGAAATATGGTTTTGGAAATATAAAACTAATTTATTTTTAAATTAATGGTTATTTATATCAAAATGGGTTTGGAAGATTAATAAGTATGGTCTTATGAAATAAATGGCTATATATATTTATGATCTTTGGAATATGGTTTGTGAATAATATAACTTTATGTAATTTAAGATAACAACATATATGTGTGCCTGTGTATATATGTTGAGATCAAATGGAATATATGGTTTATTTTATCTAATGATAAATAAAGCATATAGAAATCATTTCCTATACAAAAATTCATATTATTGGATTTCTAAATTATAAGTCTTATAAGGTAAATATTTTGAGAGCCTTAGTTGTAGAATATGAGGAGTGCTAATAAGCGAAGTAGTGTTACTGATTGGTTTAAAAAATCTTGAGTAATGCTTCACCAAATATTGTACAACTCATTGAATAAAATGTTTGAGTGGTACTTACTAGCTCCTTAGAGAATACTTGAACTTCACTGGGTATTATGGGACACTTTGATTAAATTCATATAACTGCTTTAGGTAATTATTTAACACTTTAGGGTTGCATTCTCTTTTGATGTTCGACCAGGGGACGATAGATCCTTAAGAGAATATAATTCAGGTTTTTCAGTAGTATCCGTAACGAGTGAGATTTACTAGCTTAGCAAATACTTGAATTTCACCAAGCGGTATGGAACGTTTTGGTTAAGTTCTAGTGACTACTGAAGGTGATAGTGTTTGGCACTTTCGAATGTATTTCTTTTTAGCATTATGTCGAGGGTTGATAGATCCTTAAGACATATACTCATGTATTTATTTATGATCATCTTGATCGGTATGAGTTATATATATATATAAGTAAAAATATGTAATAATGAATAATCTAGAATCTTCGAGTCATGGTTGCTACGATCACCAAGATTGGTATGGATGATTCTTGAGATCGGTTGTGATTCTGTTTCTACGGTATGGACGATCTATGGTATCAGATCGGTATGGAAGATACCAATTTTTGTTGTTGTTTGCCATGGTATGGACAATCGTTAAAATTAGTATGGACGATCAGGTTGATCGGTCTTGTATTAGAAATTTTGTTCTCCGTTCTGGAATTCTGTGTTTAGTGACTATCCTATGTTTCTTAATCTATACATAAATTCCTGTGCCTTGAGATAAATTCCGAGTCAAATCATTTCAGTGACTAGTGTATTTTTATTATGTCATATACCTTTATGCTATATCTTGTTCCGATGTTTTTGGATATCTAGAAATAGTCTGACCTGTTTATTATTTTATAATACTCGGGTCAGGCCTAGATTTTTCGGTTTCAGTGCACTCAGGATTTTGGGTAGGTGTGCTAGCAGATGATAAACATTTTGACATTTCAATTTACCTTCTATATGATACTTACATATTTTATTATGGGATGTATTATTTGAGATAGTAACTTATTTTGGATGTGTATTATGTGGGCCTAGTTGTATATTTTGTAGACTAACAATATGTGTTGTATATGATATATATTATTTTGTTGTGATCTGTGATTATTATTTCATATGATATATTGTTATGATTTTGAGAAATTGATGTGTCTATTACTATGGACTGATACTCTACACCTAAAAAAATTTGACTCTAAATATTCAGTAAAAATAGTAAGTTGACATATCGGTGTTAGTTTAAATATGTGTGTGTGTGTATATATTTACATTTGGTCGCCCTTAACAAGCTGCATTCTCCGTAGTATTAGACGACATTATTTATAATTTTCTTTAATAATATGATTATAAGGGTAGGGTAGTTACAGTTGTTAAATATCATATATATCCGAGAGGTAGATGACCTAAAGTCCCGTTCCCTGGGGTGTGTGGTAGATAGTTACATTAACTATCTAATTAAAGAAAGTAATATAAAATGATTATGGGATACTCATTTGGGATGTATTTTGATTTTTGATTGATTATATTAAAAATATTATTAGAGTTGAATTGTGAAGAATAGTATTATGGCGGAGGCATACCTTGAGTTACACTACGATCGACCAATAATACTGGCACAGAAGGGATATTTTTGACTCCTAAACAGATTTTAGAGATTGTCCGTGCTACCTAAACGGCTGATCCTAATGCTCATTTAGTACGTGCTAATTTTGCTTAGCTATGCAGAGACTTCGAGCATTTGGGAGGTAGACCATTTAAGGGAATGGAGAAGCTCTTTGAGATGCATGCTTGGATAAGGACATGCGAAAGGACTTTTATCTGCATGAACCTTTCTGATGCTCAAAGAGTTATAGTGGCATCTAGTCAATTGCAAGAAAGAGAATTGGAATGCTACGACTTGTTAGTGGAAGATTTTGAAGAGATTCAACTTACTTGGGCACATTTTAGACATAGGTTCGAGTAGAAGTTTTTGCAGAAAGCAGAGAAGGAAGCAATGACTAGGAAGTTCATTGATCTTAAGCAGAATCGGTTTTCCGTTATAGAGATTGTAGCAGAATTTGAGGCATTATCTAAGTACGGGTTGGATTTAATTAATACCCCAAAGAAGAAAAATTAGAAGTTTATTTGTGGATTACGTAATTTATTGACGAAGACCTTGTTACTTCAGTTGGATATATCTTTTGAGTCTTTATTGATTTAGCCCTTCGTTTTGAGGAGGCGGAGGACGATAGAGAGGAGAACACTTCTGTGAAGCAAAAGCAAGATTCAAACCAAAAGAGGAACCGACCTATTGAGCAAGGAAATCCCATACCTAAGGGTAAGAGGAGGAAGCAGGATGAGTCTGGTTTTACAGCCCCATAAAGGAGTCAGGTAGCATGTTTTAGCTATAGAACCAAGGGCCACTATTCGAGTGAGTGTAGGAAGCCTCGAGTCTCTTCTCCAGCTGGCGTTTTATTTTATTGCAAGTAGAGGGGAACATGATAGCAGCTTGCCCATATAAGGAAAAGAAGGAAGGAAAGGGGAAGGCCATTGGGACTTTTGATAGATCGGTTTAGCTAGGTATAGCTCATTTTATTCTAGAAAGTACTCTTTCTTCTGCAAGGTTGCATTTGAATTAGTTTTAGGAATAAGTTAAACACCTTATCTGAGCTTTATGTATTGTGACTAAGATTAATCAAGTTCCAACAGGATTAGGATAAATGTTGTTTACTTTTGGTTGATTGGTTGTTAGGAATTGATTGTTAGTTATATTTATTTTGAATCGAATGCATGGATGCTGTTATTGATAAAAAGGATACTTGTAATTAATTATTGCACTGAATTGTTTGGTAAATATTTAAGGATTTTGATCGATATATATGACGCATGTTATCGATAGGAATTCCTAAACATCGATTGAGATATTTTGACATGAGAATTTAAATATAATTGTTTTGGGAAGAATGGAAAGTATTTTGAGTTAAAAAATAAAATTGAATTAATATTTTAGCCATAAATAATTATGTGAAGCGAAGGAACTAGGTAAGACATTGTTGGTAGCTTATGTGATCAACTTTGTAAGTAACAAAGTGAAGCATAAAAATTAGTGGCTTAATATTAATTTATATAATGAGATAATTATAATTCATAATTTATGAACTAGTTGTAAAATTTTTAAGAGTTCTTTGAGAAATAAAAGAATAGAGTCTCTTAATTATCCTTAAGTGCTTAGTAAACTTGACATAATTTTTTTGATCTTTTTGTAAATAAAAATAAATTAACGGAATAATTATTCATAAAGAATAAGTAAAAGACAAAATTCGAAAAGGACTGATTTAAAAAGGGTTTTCTTTTATTTTGAACCTTGGGGAAGTAAAGAGTTATAATTAAAAATTTCTGTAAAATAAAATTTTGGCTAAGGAAAAATTTGAAAATTTAATATATAGATTTCTTTCATTAAGGAAATTATGGGGATGCAATTTCATTAAGGGGGAGTCTGTAACAACATTGTTTTAATTACCTAATTAATTAAATTTATTATGAATAATTAATTCTAAAGTGTTGTTTTTGAAATTTAATGATGAAATTAAATCTAGTTTTTGAGCATGTTGATTTGACTTATTTTAAGAAATGAGTTTTATTTCATAAAAAGGATCCCAATTTAAATTTGAAATATTATTAAAATCAATTATTTAAATTTGGCATTTAGGATAAAATGCTAATATAGAGATTTACTATTTAAAATGAGAATTTATAATTTACAGTTTATTTTCTTATTAAAAACAACGAGAATAACTTTTATTTTCAAAAATTATATTTAATTTTATAAGATATTTCAAAACTAATAGAAATGAGAATTTTTGGCTTGTTGATTGGTTTTGGTAAACTTGAGAAGTCAAAATAGAATAAATAAAACATTGTTTAAGAAGAAAGTAGTGTTTTATAATAAGTTAAAACAAAAGAAATAATGACACATCTCTTATTGGGTCCATATCTTACCCTTTTGGCCCAAGCAGTAGTAATAAGGAATGAGAAACAAGTTCTGTACGTTGCATTCTCATTCTCATTCTTCAACCAAAAATCTGATAATCAACTTTCTCCTATTCTTAAAACCCTACATCCAATAATCCCTAATTCAAGTTACATATCATAGGGCGTTTAGCTAATTCTTGTAAAAATCAAAAGAAAGTAGTTATCAAGAAAAGCTAACCTAGAAGAATCCGGGTTCTAATCATCAATTCAAGTTATATAGGTGAATTTACCTTAAATAACCATCTCTAAATGAAAATATGATTTGCTTTTTGGTTGAATTGGATGAATATATGATTTGTATTGATCTTAATCTTTTGGTATTGTTTATTTTTTATATTGCACAACTCCAAAACCGTTGAAACCCTACCCTTATGATCTTATTTAATTGATAATTATAGTTGTTTATATGGATGCATGCACTCAGAAATCACCTTAGAAAAATCACTCAAGACCTAGGACCAAACTGCCTTCCCTAGGGATCGATCGGAGGGGATTCTAAAGCTAGAACAGCTCCAAAATTCGTCCCCATCGGTGGACCGGTGGTGTGCCACTGGTGCACTGGTTGGGGATCATGGGGCTGTTCTAGCTCTAGTAAATCTCCCCGATTCTCCCATTTTTCCTCTTGTTGTTACAATTGTTTGTGTTGATTGTTTTATATCTGATGAGTGACCTATTTTAGCTTTTGTAGTAACCATTTCAACTTATTAATTAATTATTATAATAATATGTTAGGAGATGATATAGAAGTTGAACCCCATGGACTAATTTGTTGTTACGGTCTTGTGATGTATAGTTGTGTATTCTCTTGTGTTATGTGTTATCCCGCCTTTTGGCAAGGCCGTGACGCTAAAGAAATGACTGGAAACCGAAGATAATCAGTCCCGAAGATCGATTATACACCTGTTCGCCATGGATACTAGTGATTTTTGTCCGAGTCTGATCAGGCTACAATTGGCAAGACACTACTGCAAAGCTATGAGAGCCAACGTTCCAAATTTCGGGTCAATCAGAGTTCATATGCTCAAGTTATGGATCGATCAAGTTTCATGAGAAGGGTGCTTATTTCGTATCCATCGAGTTCATGTCCATCAAACCTCAAGCAAAACATGGCCAGTTCTTATCCATGGAGGGAAGCAATGTGTTTGCATTCATTCCATCAAACAAGCCTCATTCATATCCATCGAACATCCTTCAGTTCGAATCCATCATGCATGCTCCAACTTGTATCCATCACATGGAAGCGCTTCGTATCGTTCCCACTAGTGCACGATTCATATTGCTCGGTTCCTCCACAATTCGTATCGATCGGCTGAAGATCAATATGATCCATACATCCTTCGAGCGATACAAAGCGGCCCTCTCCCACCATTACGAAGTGATGAAGTCGAAGCGATCTGAAACTAAAGATATGAAGAGATCGATACAAGATGTGGTGTGATTGATGGATGCGAGTGAAGTCACATTGGTCGATACGAATAGGGAACGATCAAGAGAAAGACTCGGTCACTCAGCATGAGAAGTGGATCGATTCTAAAAGATAGTGCCACATCATTGGCCATCATGTGCATTTCATCGATAGAAACAGAGCGATACAAACGTATCGATGCGAAGCTCGTCTACACATTGAAAACACAAAATTACATCGATCATATCTCAAAATCTACAAGTCCAAATGCCATTAAATTTTCATAGGAACTTGCGTACTACCTTAAGAATGTGCTTGATCGATTTCAGCCCAAAAAGATCATCTCTTGATCGATTCGAATTCCATACGTGTCGATCATGGATCGAGTCCAAATGTCCAGGGATCGATCGCGTAGGCCCACCCACATGAGAGAAGGGGTCTTCCATGATTGGAGCGAGATATTTGCCGCCGACGACTATAAATAGTAACCCTGGACCTTAGAAAAGGGACTTTTGGCTTCTTTACTTCGATACTCTGCCGGAATTGCGATCATACTTTGATCGTACTATTGTAATCCACTTGTAACCAACAAGTTATAATCAATAAACATCAATATTTTCATATCGGATGTAAGCCATACGTAGAACCACTGTAAAAGTTGTGTGTTTATGTACTTTTGCTTATTTTCCCACTGGTGTGTTTGTTAGATCTGCCTCATTTTACATTTACTTTCTTCATTTAATCTCTTCAAACACATCTGAAGAGTGTTGTACCCAATTTTGTTGCAAACACTTTGGTGCTTTCACTGAGAGAACCCAGTTTTTCTCCTGCTCATTGGATTTACTGCCGATGTCGGATTGCAAGAATCCAAGGAGGAGATCCAGATCTCAAGCCTAGAAGTTCTTTCATCCTATTCAGATCTACACTAAGTCTAGAAGAGAAATTCGCTATTCACCATGGTCGCTACTAGGACTACCTCCACCACTGCGGATCAAGAAGGACAAGATAGGCAGAACCCCACACAACTTCCCTCTGTAGACCAAAATGCCACTGGAGCTTCGGATCCACAATGCCTTATAACCAAGGAAGAGTTCCAGCTACTGATGCAAGAGCCGACTCAAAGCTGCCAACAGCTCACCCAGCAGCTCCATGCCAACAAGGAGTTAACCAACTGTCTGAACTAAGAAAGACGAAGGAGATCCAGAAGGGACCAGGCTCTCTACTCATCTACTGAAAGTTCATCTTTCTCCGATTACAATCATAGATCCACGCACCCATGGCTGGATGGAATCTATAAACAAGCTACTGAATAGCAATGCACTTTGAATCTTGGAAAAGCGAGAGTTGGTCTGTCAATCAGCCACCAGACCGAACCCTCCTTCCAAGGAGGAAAGGTTCCTTATCACACTACCGACAACTGTGCTGCTGCCGCTATCGAGTTAGAAGCTGACACTCAGAACCGAATGGATCCGAACCATCACCATTGTGATTATACTTCTAAGCCTTATGTCCCTGAAGACCTAGATCCAAGGAGGCATGGTATGGACTGTCGACCATGCCCGACACATCCTCGCATTGTTGAACCCGACCACACCTTAGCCTTGCATGCCCAGAATATCCAAATGCCTGACATCCCGCAATGATCTGCCAGATGATCTGTGAAAGCCAAGGTCACACCAATGATGACTGGGGAATCTTCGGGAGTCATAACCCTTTTACTGATGACATCCTCTACGCTGGACTGCCCCGACGATTCAGAATGCCAATTAAGTTTATGAAGGAAGCTCTGACCCTAACCAACACAATTTAAAGTATGAATGGTTGATGAAAGCCGCAGGGCTGATGACGCGGTCAAATGCTGAAGTTTTCCAATCTCCATAGGGAGCATCGCGACTATGTGGTTTACTCGCTTACCACCCCGATCTATTTCATGTTTCGACTAGTTGGCTACAAATTTTGTCGAGTAGTTTCGCATGCATGTCACAAGGACCAAAGATGTTAATACCTTGTCTAGTGTCACTCAAGCTCTTGGAGAGACACGTAGACGTTACCTAGAGAGGTTCCACACTGCATGCCCTGAGATTAGTAACCCTAATGACAATTCCATTCTTGTGGTATTAACTACGGGAATCAATCTCGATTTCGAATTTGGCAACTGGTTGGTCGAAAAAACCCCTACGTCATTATACCATTTCTATTCCAAGGTAGCTCAGTTCTTGAAAAGAGAGGATGCAAAACAGTTTAGGAAAAAGGATGACACAAGGTCCAGTATGGAAGGAATACAAAGCAATGTAGTTGTAAAACAAACCAGGGAGAGTTCTGGAAGGTGCAGTTAATTATGCAGAATAAGCAGAATCGGTAGAAATGCAATGGAAATCAGGGTAAGAAGTGGGATCAGAATCGCAGACCGTGATGTAAAGCTCCCATGTTTGACACCCATAACCCTTTAAAAACATCCTTGGAAAATGTGTACTTACAAACTTGTAATGCTATCCAATATAAGAAACCTGCTCCGAAGTAATCGTCAGAGAAACAGATTCAAACTGGTAAGTTTTATAGTTTTCACAATAGTTATGACTACTACACGAACGAGTGTCATTATCTACAGGATATTATCGAGAAGTTGATTCGAGCAATGAAGTTCGATCGGGCATCGCAGGCCGGAGGTGCGGGCCCATCAAATCAAAATCAAATACCAAATCAGGTTAGACCAAAGGAACCCACGCGTACTGGCGGGAGGTTAGCTATTAATACTATTAGTGGTGGTCCTTATCCAACGGATCAGAGCTGGAGGGAAATGGAGTCGTATGCCAGCTCTATTGGGCGTGCGACTTTGAATGTTGCAGTAACTTGGAAGACGGGGCTTCGGCCAAATAGTAGAAGACAATGATAGATGACATCGTTTTCCTGGACAGGGATTTCGATAGAGTTGAAGCCCCTACCATTGATCTACTAGTCATTTCCGCTTATATAGGTCCTGCTTAGATGAAGAGGATCTTGGTGGACAGTGGAAGTTCAATGAACATACACTTTAAGCGAGCCTATGATCAAATGAAGATGGAAGCGAAAGATTTAAGGCCTTGTCAGTCTCGTATTCATGGCTTTAATGGAAGTGTGATTATACCCACTGAGATGGTGGAGTTACCAGCGGAGTTGGGAGTTGGAGAACGTCAGAGAGTCCGGGACTGTAGTTTATTGTATTAGATGTTGATTCACAGTACAAGGCTTTCTTTAACCGAACAGCCCTAGCTGAGTTCTGGGTTGTTATCACCCCTTGGTGTTTGACTTTGAAATTCCCTACCGACAATGGAATCGAGGTTGTTCAGGGGGACCAGGCTGCTGGACGGGCCTATTATGTTGTTGAGCTGCGGGGGGCACAATGAAAAGAGAAGGGAAAGGGCGTAGAGTAATCTCTCGGTGTACGCTTTGCAAATAATTGACAGTCAACGCCCAAGCCTAGGACCGAACACCACAACCAATTCCTAAGAGATCATAACCCATGAGATACTGAAAGCGACGACATCAAAGACAGTCAGGCTTCTCCGACAAATCTAACGATTGATGTTTCGGTCGACAATGACGACGATTATAGAATGATAAAGATTGGATCTCAGCTAAGCCAATAGATGAATGAGAAATTGGTTGAATTTCTTCGGATAAACCTCGACGTGTTTGCCTGGACGAACTCTGACATGTGTGGGATCTCGCCGAACATCGCAAGCCGCACCTTGAATATTGACCCACGACACCTCCCGGTCAAGCAAAAAAGGCGTGGTATGGATCCAGAGATCCGCTGCCCTAAAGGAAGAGGTAGATAAACTTAAGTCGAACGAGTTTATCCGACATCCGCTATACCAAAAATGGGTGTCCAACCCTATACTTGTCAGGAAACCTAACAAGAAACGGAGAACTTGCGTTAACTACTTAGATTTGAATAAGTTTGCCCTAAGGACAGTTTTCCGCTTCCTCGGATTGATCAACTTGTAGACTCAACCGTTGGACACGAGCTCTTATCTTTCATTGATGCATATTCCGGCTACAATCAGATTCCCATGCACCTGCCCGATCAGAAGCACACCAGCTTCATCACTGATCTAGGAATTTGCTGCAACAAATTCATGTCATCTGGACTCAAAAATGCTGGAGCAACTTACCAATGGCTAATTAATCGAATATTTGCTAATCAAATCGAAAAAAATATGGAGGTATATGTGGACAACATGCTTGTGAAGTAACGATTCTTCACCAATCATATCAAAGAGCTGGAAAGATGTTCAACATCCTCCTAGAGTATAGAATGAAGCTTAACCCGTTGAAGTGTCACTTTGGGGTCGCGTTCGAAAAGTTCCTTGGATTCATCGTTAACGCTCGGGGAAACGAAACCAACCCCGAGAAGATCAGGGCAATTAGAAATCTTGAGACTCCAAGGACTATAATGCAAGTTCAAAGCTTCAATGGGAAGGTAGTAGCGCTAAGCAAATTCATTTCAAAATCCATCGACAAATGCATTCCCTTCTTTGGTCTAATCAGGAAAAGGGAACAGGACTTTGAATGAACTACTGAATGTGAAGGTGCATTTCGAGCACCGGTTCAACACTTATCCACACCACCTATTTAGTCAAAGACTATTGATCATGAGAGATTATGCATTTACTTAGCAGTGTTTGAATGCATAATCAGTGCTGCTATGATTTGAGAGGAGGATCAGATACAATAACCAGTCTATTACGTCGGCAAACGACTGACGGAGTAGAGAGAACTTATCCAAAATTGGAGAAGTTAGCTTACTATCTTGTCATTGCCTCGAGGAAGCTTCGGTCGTATTTCCAAGCTCATCCTATCACTATCTACACCGACCAGCCGTTACGACAGGTCCTTACATGGCCTGAGACATCCGGTAGGTTACTCATGTAGAATGTCGAGTTGAGTCAGTTCGACATCACTTACATACCAAGGCGATCTATTCAAGGACAAGTCCTAGCAGACTTTATCACTGAATTCACTATCCCAAAGGACTTGCTCGAAGATAATGAATCTTCCAAATATGTCTGGAAGCTGCGCACTGATGGTGCATCAAATGACCGCTGCTCAGGCGCTGGAATCATGCTTGAAACTCTGAAGGCCGATCTATAGCTATGCTTTGAAGGTTGATTTCCATGCGACCAACAATGAGGCCGAATATGAAGCTTTACTTACCGGACTTAGACTCGCCAAAGACTTGAAAATTACTACTGTAGAGATTTACTATGATTCACAATTGGTCGTGTGCCAAGTTCAAGGGGATTACCAGGCCAGGGACCGGAGATTGGATGCTTATCTTGCTCAGGTCTAGGAAATATTGAATCGGTTCGATTATTATTCCATCTATTACATACCTCGAGAAGACAATTAGAAGGTCGATTCTTTAGCAAAATTAGCTAGCACAAGTGAGGCACAACAAATGGGACTCGTTCCTGTTGAGACAGTATCTTCCCTGAGTATTGATCAAATAGAGACCGACTGGGTACATGAAGTCATGCCCTATAAGGAACCATGAATGACTCCATTCAAGAACTATCTTGACTGTGGGAACATACCGGAACGCAGGACTAAGAAAAGACAAGTTCTCTCGAAGGCTTCGCGATTCACTATCCAGAATGGAGTCATGTATAGAAGAGGGTACTCTGTTCCTTTATTCCGATGTATCATCCACGATGAAATCAAACGAGTATTACATGATGTGAATGAAGGATAATGTGGTGATCACACCAGGGGGCAAACCGGCTATAAATCGTGACACATTAGATTATGCTAGGAAATGTGACAAATGTCAAAAGCATGCTCGAATTCCAAGATCCCCACCCACCGAAATAACTCAGATGGTCAGTCCATGGACGTTCATAATATGAGGCATCGATATTATCGGATCTCGATCTCTGGCTAAAGGTGGCGCAAAGTACGGCAACATTGCAGTTGATTACTTTACCAAATAGGTGGAAGCCGAGCCCCTTGCTACTATCACAATGAAGAAAGTGATCAACTTTATGGTACGCAACATTATCTACCGATTTTGTCTCCCACATACCATCATCACTGAAAACAGAGCCCAATTCGATAGTGTCGAGTTCAATAATTTCTATCAGGTCCAAATCTAAAATAAATTCTCTGCAGTTGCATACCCTGAAGCGAATGGACAGGTCAAAGCTGTTAATAAAGTTATAAAGTCCATTTTGAAGAAAAGATTGGAAAAAGCCGAAGGCAAATGGGTCGATGAACTTCTTATGGCCCAACGGGCATATAGAACAATCCACAAGTCCATGATCGGCCACGCTCCATTTTCACTTTCCTACGGCTCAGAAGCTGTCATTCTGGTTGAATTGGAAGTACCTTCTCACCATGTCACTTATTATGACCAAAGACAAATGCTATATTACTTGCTGGATCTCTAGACTTACTGAGAAACATGAAGATGCTGATTTAAGGGAAGCCATGCACCGAAGTCGAGTCGCCTGATTGTGCAATGCTAAAGTCCGACCCCGAACCTTTGAACTTGGAGATCTCGTGCTTAAGGGGAATTATCCAGTCTCTTCGCATATGAGACTTATCTGGTCTCGAACGTTGAGAGCTCTTTTCCAGGAGTCTGGAACATCGAGAGTCTTCATCGCTACTACACGTAACATGCTTTATTTATTCATTCAGTCTTCTTTTCATTTGCAATTTGTTTATGCATTTCAAATTTTGAACTTGTAATAAGGCAGACTTTTCCATGCTTTCTATTTCGACAATAATGCAATCTCTTCAAGCCAGAGCAGTGATCCTTAAAATGCATCATACGACCATCACAATGCACAGAGAGCTAAGTTTCATCCTACGGTGGGACTTATTCAAATGGGGATTGATTGTGATACGACCGGTCACTCGCTAAGTGAAACCCAAGCTCGGGGGCAAGCCATTACACTAAAGCCAAAAATGATTGACACGCAACAATCCTCTAACTAACTCCAGCCCCCAGAGTGCGAGCTGGAGTATAAACTTACAAATGTGGGCTCAAAGAGGGTGTATCCGTCCACCTAACGACTTCACCCGTGTTTAATCCAAGTCTAAGGAAGATGGCATCTAATGACCTCACTTGTTAACTCAGGGTGGATGTGACACCCGACCATCCACGATCCTGATAAATATATCGTTTCCAAAGTGTGAATGAAATCCTAAAAATCAAAACAGATGTGATCGAACGTCGGTTGTCTAACTTTAAGTCCCTAGAGCACAGACTGGAATATAAACTGCAATTGGTTGTGACTGACCAACCAAAACTAACTCTAAGTTCCCGGAGCGTGGACTAAAATATAAACTTCAATTAGGTGTTACCGATCGCCCATAAATCAGCTTAAGTCCTCAGAGTGTGGACGTAAACCTGATCATTAAAATGGGTGTAAATGACCACCCATAACTAACTCTAAGTTCCTAGAGCGTGGATTAAAATATAAACTTCAATTAGGCGTGACTGGTCGCCCACAAATCTACCTAAGTCCCCAAAGTGTGGACACGAACCTGATCATTAAAATGGGTGTGACTGGCCACCCACAACTAACTTTAAGTTCCCAGAACGGGGACTAAAATACAAACTTCAATTGGGTGTGACAGATCGCCCACAAATCAGCATGTCCCCAAAGTGTGGACACAAATCTGATCATTAAAATGGGTGCGACTGACCACCCGAAAAACAACCGAAGTCCCCGGAGTGTGGGCGTAACTTTAAATATTAAACAGACATAATCGACCGCCCGTATGCAAGTTCAATCCCCAGAGTGTGGATGCGATTGTCAATAAGTGATCGAGTGTTACTCGACCACTCGAATTCATCTCTCTACCACTCCATTCCGACTAAGTGAAGCTAAAAAATGTTGAAGGTGGAAAGCAACCACCGTCCGACCACTTCAACTCATCCCCAGGACTAGGGGAATGACTCCAACACCAACTACTAATTGAGGCAGTACTAGGTTGAAGTGCGACTTGATGTTTGGTTACTACCCGAAACCATGACTCTGGGACTTAACAAACCGAACACAAGTCCGATTTAGAGGCTGATGCCTCACAAATATGTCGAAATAAAACTCGAGTGATGCAACACTAAACAAATAAACTCAGAGTTGTGCAAAAACAAAAGGAAATTCTATTTCATTTATCGTTTAAAAGCAAAATAGATACAAGGAGTCTATGCTAAGAAATCCTACTAGCAGGGGCCGAACCCACATCTATGCACGACCTACAAGAATGGAAAGAAAGTTCTTAACTATCTACCAAAAAAGGGATGCCAAGATTCATTCCTACTCCTTGGTCTTCTTTCTCTTATGCTTCTTCTCCTTTGGAGTCGACCCATCAGAGTTGCCACTATGATGCCGCTTTGAGCTTTTGCCTTTGTTGGGCCTGTCCTTGATCGGGGGAAGTATTAGGGTCCCCTCTTTCGAACTCACCGAAATCAGGATGCTTTCAGAATGCCTGGTCGGAGGGACGGGGGCACTTTCCATGTGAAAAGATATGGGGGAAACCCCAGTAATGATAATCGTGCCACCGGGAGGGATCATGAGTAAAGGAGCTGGGCCAAGTCCTGCCATTCCGCCTCCTGTAATCTACCCATTGTTGCTCCCGCCATCTTAGCATTAATATCTGTCATTTTTGTAGCATCATGAGCTGCTTGAGTATAGGGTGGAACACTGTCAGTTGGAGCTGAAGAGCTAGCCGCAAACACACTTCCACTCATGACAAATGGCAAGTCAGAAAGAGTATCGTTGTGGGTGCCTAGGAGCTCATCCATCGTTTGCTCGTTAAAAGTGAAAGCGCTCATATTAACTTCCTCGGCTGTAGCAATAGTGGTGGTCGTCGTCGCCTCCGTTATGATAGCCTTCTACTCTTGGTTTTGTTCTTAAGTTGTAGGGGGCATGGTCGGTGCTGCTTCAATAATTGAATGGAGATAAGTGAAAATGTTAGAAATTTCATTTGACAGTACTCCAGACTTTGAATGAGTTCGAGAAGTGTTTGGGATACCTTCTTCAGTTTGGCCCGCGGCAGGGCCCAAAGTTTCTCCTGACACGTACTCGCAAGCTGGAGATAGCTGTGGTTGATCCGGATCATATGCCGGCATAGGTTAAAGGATCAATCGCAGGAGCAAATTCAGGCTGGATTGACTCAGGGATCTTAGACCTTGCATCATGATGCTCGACATTAGAGCCCTCTCCAACCTTCGAGTGTTGAGAGTAGCAAGCTTCTCTTTCTCAAATGCAACAGTGGCGTCGTAAATAATTCGACTCTCTGCCTCATTCAACACTCGATTTTCCAGATCAAATTCATCAAGGGATTAAGTGTGATGCTATGCCTTCTCACCGACCAAGAGATGGTGCTAAGAACTATGTAAGTGAATTGGATAATCACCGAGCCAACTCAAGTCACAGTATTTTAGAACGTTGACAATGTAAGTGATTGAAAGATCTTGAATATCGCTCTCAAGTTTGGCCTTCGCTGCCCTGGCCTTTAACCTCAACCCCAACTTCGGCCTCCTGAGCTTTCAACTTCGTCGCATCTCGCTCGTTCCGAGCCTCCATAGTTTAGTCGTAGGCCTCCTGAGCAATCTTGTTAACTTCATCTTTTTCCTTAATGACTTCGTCGTATTTAGCTTTAAGCTCTACCAGCTCTTGGAGAGCTCTGTCTTTTTCAGCGATGACTATGGCGCTGTTGTGGCATATCCTCTACTAACCTTAAATGCTCCTATCTCATCCTCTCCAACTTCTTATTGGCCCCATCCACCTTTTCAGGGCCTCTATTTTGGAATTCCTTAAGGTACCATTCTCTCTAGTGAGCACTATGACAATGCGATCCTTTTGGGCGATGGTTTCTTGAAGCCCTTCAATTTTCTTCGCCTGCTCAAATGCCACAGCTGAAACTTTCTTGGTGGCTTTCTTCCACTCTCGGTATTGGCCAAAAGCATGATAGACATGATCATGAACGACTTTTCCACTCCATCTAGAAGCACCATTAAATTTGAAGGAAAATGGAAGCCATCGAAGCATATATTTGGAAAATCTCTCTTCGGTTGAGCTATCCGAGCGACTCCCTCACCCGTCGTCTCTATGACCGACGAAGTAGCTGCGATAGAGGTGTCCGCCTCGGTTGTACGATGATGTTTGCTGAATCTTGGAATTACCAGAGCGTTGGCTGGCACGCAGAAACAGTTTGTGTCCCCAAACTAGGAGGTGACAACAAAATTCTGGAGGGAGGAGACCGTGATCAGATGCGACGTTTATCTCGCCTCTCCTTTTCTACCTTGTTCTCTCTCTTTTTCCCTAGCTCTCTCTCTGTCATAATAATCCCTCTCTTGACTAGAATAGCAACGTTCATAGTCATCTTACGCCTACGAGGTTTCCTGTAAGAAATGGAAGATTCGCATGCAGTGCTGAGACTACCAAGCATAGATGGTTTCTTCGACATCGGATCTGCAAAATTAAAAGAAGGGAAAAGTTAGTTATTTGCGAAGATTGGACAGCTCGTGAATAATGAGTATGTGATGTCGTGATGTGTATGCAAGTATGTGTTAACCCCTACCAACTCGTTATATCGGTTTTACTCGAAGGAATTGACTCGCATAGATCTAAAGCACTCTGAAGCCCTTCCAATCTGGTAACTTGTTGGAGCGACACATAATCCGAGATTAGAATGTCTGCAAGTCCTTCGAAGGGGTTCTCCATATGTGAGGAAGGAGCCTTCAAAATTATAACACCGGCGGTTGGCAAAGACACAACCATAGATTTTCGTCTCGTAGACTTACGAAGCTTATGAGCAACCGCCTTGCCTTTCCTTTTTCCCTCTGAACGTCGATGACTATCTGAAGGCCCGACTATGGATTCATCTTCAGTGGGCATACCCTCTTCGCTACACTGCTCAACAATTACAATTTTGGGCGCTCTAAGTCTAGCAATTCTTGTTGGAGCTACCCTAAGAGATCCTTCAAGCCCTATGCTCTAATATTTGTCAATCATCCCAACAGACCTCAGATTTTCATCTGTAAGCACAACTTCCATCTCTCTAGACTAGCTCGGCACCTCCTGAAGGATCCTGAGGATTTCCCTAAACTGATCGCCTTTAGGTCGAGGAATTGAAGATATAAAGAGGAAACAACATTAAACTCAGTATCAATGGAGATTAACCAATTAGTCGCCAGAGGAATTACAACACTTACGTCTAACAAGCCACTATCTAGCGAATCTTGGCGAGCACGAAACATAGAACCACTCGGTTTTGAAGTAGCTAAGTTTGGTCCAAGTCCCAATCAAAATTTGATAGTTTCTGACTCCCTCTAAAAATGTGAAAGTGGGATTATCTCCCCGACTCTTTGCATTGAACAAGAATTTGACTTCCTCTGGAGTCGAGGGCCGAAAAAGGTGCTTCATGAAGACGATGAATATGCTGTTCAGCAGAGCATACCCGTTCGGATGTAACTGTGATGGGGCAATCCCTAGATAAGATAACACCTCCCAAATATATTGTTTGAATGGTGGGAGTGTCTCGGCTGTGTAGAAAAATCGATTAAAAGTGGTGTACCCTTCCGAAGGAGTATGTGGCCTATCGTTGGGCCCTCATAGCAGGACATTGTTCAATGATAGCTCGTGCCGTAAAAATAATTCTCCCCAACATATCTTTGGAAACATTGGATGGTACCGAATCTTGTGAATTTCCAATGAAGGTTGCTCCTGGCAGCTCGTCCGGAGCTGGACTTACGACTTCGGCCTCGATGGCAGGCATCTCTATTATCAAAGGGGGTGGACTTTGAGCTTCCCGTTGCTATGAACTCCCGGGTTCCATAGCTAATCAACTCATCAAAAACCATCGTTAGGTGACAATAATCCTGTGTTTCCTCCAATGGAAGTGCATAAATGTATTGTGCAATGCAAAGCTGTAAGTTACTTAAGAAAATTCCACGAAGATTAGCAAAGCGTACGAAAGACGAGACTTTAGAATTCAACCGGAGTGACTTTCATCGCTGACCGTCACAGTCATGCCATCCAGATTTTGGTAATTAATCCAAGTTGAGATTCGTTACATATTGCTAAATTACAGTTCCATCGACGAGCTTCGAAGGTTAGTTAAATACGTAGTGAAATGATTGAGTCCAATTATGCAAGGCAAAAGCTTGTTGGAGTCATATGTTCTAATGTACAAAAGGCTTCAAATTCATTAAGATTCAACTCGGATCGATCAGCAAAACACCAATTCATATCGGTCAAGGAGGTAATTCATATCCATCAAATGTGCGAGTTTGGATCAATCATCAAAAATGCATTCGAATCGATCCCTTAACAGACAATTCGTATCAATCAGGTACATTCGATTTCATATCGATCACGTACATTACCTTCGTGTCGATCAGCAGGTCCAAGCCTTCATATCGATCGTCTCGAATTGATACGAAACCTTACCAGTGATCGATATGAAGATCTCCATTTTCTCGTTACGAAATCCCATTACCCAAATCGATTCAAACGCTCTTAATCCTGATCGACACAACCCATTCTTCCTCCTTCATCGATACGAAGAAGAGACCAAGCCAATCCTCTATAAGTCCTTCATATCCTAATCTCCATCTTCTCCAAAGGCTTCGAAGGGATCATCTCTTCGACCCTCGACCTCATTCCGACCATCCACGGCAGCCACATCACCAGAATTAGAAATGGAGTCGGCTAGAATGGCCAGAGAATTCGAATCTCATCGCCTTTAACATGGATTTATAGATTAATTACCTAAAGTTAATGATCGAATTGGGTATTAGAGAGTTTGATTCGATCTGAAATAAAGGACAGTCTTCTTCTGTTTCAAGCAATATGAAGGCGAGGCTAGATTGAAACATGAAATTGAAAAACGGCTAAGTACCAAGCATATTTATAATAAAGAAATGACCATTCGTCTCCCAGTTCCCCCTACGGTCAAAACAGTCATTAGGGAGATCGATATGAGTTGGTCATTTCGTGTCCAATGGCTCAACCGAGGCGAAGCAAATGCAACTTGAGTCTTTTGTATCCGGTAGCCTATTTGTACGAGATAAAAGGCAGAAGGTTATTTGAGCTACCCGAATCGATTCAAAATGCATCGATACAAAGTGCTTTATTCGTACCCATTTAATACAACAGCCATTCGAATCCATTAGTTCCCATCGATACGAACACCGCTACCAAGTCATGATTGGCCTGCTCAACTCCATCGATACGATATATATCAGTGAATAATTAATACGTATCGATCTCCATCGATATGAAGCATATTTTTCGACTTTTCACATCAATCCTGGAGAGGAGCGATACGAAGAGATACCCCAAAACAACCATCAAGCGTTGTTACAAATCAAACTTCATTTCGATTCAGGAAAGGATCGATACAGAATTCGATAAAGAAACTGATAATGACTCATGAATGAGAAAACATTAGTAGGAGTCAGGTTAACACATGTTCGAGCATGATGAACTAACACTCAATTTTCAAAATTCACAGAAATTGAATGCTCACCTGGTGACAATTACAACAATGAACAACAGATTGCTAACACTCGACATTCAGCTGAAACAATGCACCGTGTAATCATTGGCAGTCCATAATTCAGCACTTATATTACTGGAAATCATCCAAGGGTTACATCATTTAACGAGAAGACAACGATCTTTCAGAAAATTAGGCAAAACTTTTCAGACTAAAGATTGAAACTTTTCAAAGCATGTTATGTTCACACAAGACGTACTTTGGGGGGCATATGTTATTCCGCCTTTTTGGCAAGGCCGCGACAACAAAGAATTGAGTGGAAACAGAAGATAATCAGTCCCGAAGATCAGCTATACACATGTTCGCTATGGATACTGGTGAGTTTTGTCTGAGTCTAGATTGGGCTATAATTGACAAGACACAACATGCAAAGCTAGGAGAGCCAACGTTCCAAATTTCAGGTCAATCAGAGGTCGTATGCTCAAGTTACGAATTGATCAAGTTTCACAAGAACGGTGCTTATTTCATATCCATCGAGTTTGTGTCCATCGAGTTTGAAGCAAAATGTGGCCAGTTCGTATCCTTGGAGGGAAGCAATGTCTTCACATCCATTTCATCAAACAAGCCTCATTCGTGTCCACCGAACGTCCATCAGTTCGAATCCATCATGCATGCTCCAACTCGTATCCATCACCTAGAAGCGCTTCGTATCGTTCCCACCAGTGCACGATTCGTATCGCTCGGTTCCTCCACAATGTATATCGATCGACCGAAGATCGATCGATCCATACATCCCTCGAGCGATACGAAGCGGCCCTCTCCCACTACGAAGTGATCGAGTTGAAGCGATCTGAAACTAATGATACAAAGGGATCGATATGAGATGAGGTGTGATTGATGGATACGAACGAAGTCACGTTGGTCGATACTAACGAGGCACGATCAAGAGAAAGACTCGGTCACTTGGCATGAAAAGTGGATCGATCCTAAAAGATAGAGCCATGTCATTGGCCATCACGTGCATTTCATCGATATGAAATGGAGTGATACGACGTATCAATACGAAGCTCAACTGCACATTGAAAACATAAACTTGCATCGATCATATCTCAAAACCTACAAGTCCAAATGCCACCAAATTTTCACAGGAGCTTGCATACTACCTCAAGAATGTGCCTAATCGATCTCAGCCCCAAAAGATCATTTCTTGATCGATATGAATTCCATACATATCGATCATGGATCGAGTCCAAATGTCCAAGGATCGATCATGTGGGCCCACCCACGTGAGAGAAGGGGTCTTTCGTGAATGGAGCGAGATATATGGTACCTATGCCTATAAATAGTGACCTAGACCTATAGAAAAGGGACTTTTGGCTACTTTACGTCGATACTCTGCCAAAATTGTGATCATACTTTGATTGTACTGTTGTAATCCACTTGTAACCAGCAAGTTATAATCAATAAACATTAATCTTTTCATGGTGGACGTAGGCCAAACGCCGAACCACTCTAAAAGTTGTGTGTTTCTGTACGTTTTCTTATCCATCGGCTGGTTTTTTGTCAGATCTGCCTCATTTTACATTTACTTTCTTTATATTATCTCTTCAAACACATCCGACGAGTCTTGTGCCCTATTTTGATACAAACATTATGAATATGGAATCACCTTAATTCAAAAGGGTTGGAAATTTATAAACTTATATCTATCTATTTCTAAAAACATACATACATACATATATATTGACATATAAGTGATTTTATAAAAGAGAGTTTATTTGTATTTATAAATCTCAAACTTTTTCTAAATTGATCTGATTCTTATTATAAATGATTTAATAAATTGTTTATATATTATGTATATTTAGTAAAATGGACATGGGATTTGGAAATATAAAACAAATTTATTTCTAAATAAATGGTTCATTATATCAAAAGGGGTTTGGAAGAGTAATAAGTATGATTTTATAAAATAAATGGCTATTTATATATGTATATGTGTATATATATGATCTTTGGAATATGGTTTGTGAATAATATAACCTTATGGAGTTTAAGATAACCATAGATATATATTGAGATCAAGTGGAATATATGGTTTATTTTATATAATGAAAAATAAAGTATTTAGAAATCATTTCTTATATGAAAAATTATACTATTGGATTTCTAAATTACAAATTTTTAAAAGGTAAATATTTTGACAGCCTTAGTTCAATAATATGGGGAGTACTAATAATTGACTCAGTGTTATTGATTGGTTTAAATGCTCTCGATTAAAGCTTCATCGAATATTGCATAACTCATCGAATAGAATGTTTGAGTGGTACTTACTAGCCCATTAGAGAATACTTGAACTTCACCGGGTAGTAAGAGATACTTTGGTTAAATTCTTGCGATCGCTTTTAGGTAAGTATTTAACATTTTAGGGTTGCATACTCTTTTGGTGTTCGGTTGGGGGTCGATAGATCCTTAAGAGAATATAGTTCAGTTTTCCTATGGTATCCGTAATGAGTGAGATTTATTAGCTTCTAGTAAATACTTGAATTTCACTAAGCAATATGAGATGATTTGCTTAAGTTTTAGTGATTACTGATAGTAATTGGCACTTTAGAATATATTTCCTTTTGGTGTTCGGCCGAGAGCTAATGGATCCATAAAAAATATACTCATGGATTTCTTTACGATCTTCTTGATCGTTATGAGTTATATATGTAGGAATATATATATAGGTATAAATGTATAATAATGAATAATCTATAATCTTCAAGTCATGGTTGCTACAATCGCCAAAATTGGTATGGACGATTGTTGAGATCGTTTGTGATTCTATTTATACGGTATGGACGATCCTTGTTATTAGATTAGTATGGAAGATACCAGTTTGTTTTATTATTTGCCATGGTATGGACAATTTTCAAGATTGGTACGGTCGATCAGGATTGTAACGACCCGGAATTTTCGAACACGAAAATTCCAGATAGTTATGAAAAAGAAGAAAGAGGTAGAAGAAGAGAAGAACATAAACATCAACAACTCACATTCACAGCGGATAAAATATAATAATAAGTAATAACAGTTTACAAAAGAATACTATATCTATTGATTACATTTAGTATATATCAGAGTTTCACATACATACAGTCACTGAATAAATACAATTATCATGTCTCAGATTAACAATAATATAAATACAGCGGAAATATTCTATACGCTCCTGCCATCCAGCTCGCCTCCTGAGCTCAAGCACGTACTTACCTGAAAATCTGTAATACTCGGTCTGACCCGAGCATTACACCAAAGTAACACCCGGGTCAGGCTGGAAACCAGCGTGAGTAAACCCATCTAACATGGAATACAAAAGTATACAACTCATATAAAACCCGGGTAACTCAGATAGATTCACAAGCCACAATTTAATCTAGACGACACTTATTCCATATATAAGTTTCTAAATGCCAAAGATTTAGATTTAAATAGTACCTCCAAAATCACTTTACTCCAGCATATAGATTTTACATATCGATCTATAAAAATTTGAAGTGGTTTCGGGTATTTCCTAATACCTGACCCCGGTCTCTTCAAATCCAATGTTATCTTAATCCAAGTTATTTATGTGATTATAATTCAGTTTTAAATACAAGATAGCAATTCATGATCGAAAGACAATCCACATTATCACTTTCCTCCCAAAATCATATTACATAGCATCACGATCACATACCAGAAATAACAAATAATCCAAGGTATTCAAATATCATTCAATCCTCCATATATGAGCAAGGATTAATTAATCATACTACTTCTTCTAAATTTAAAATGAATCAAATTAATTATTTTTAATTAATTTAAAATAAATTAAATTAAACACTTACATCACACAAAACTTGCTTACATAATCATTATTTGATTTCAAATCAATTAATTAATCACCATTTAATTACCCATATTAATTAATCATCCTTGATTAATTATCCTTTAATTACATTCAATAAATTAGCCTTTAATTAATTTTACAAATTAATTATTTCTAACCCAATACAATAATTTGAATTTAACTACTTTGTTAAATAAATTAATTTCTCCTAATTAATTTATCATCCTGAATTAATTCCTTGATTTATTACATTGAGTAATTAAAGTCAAATTTCTTCGATTAATAAATCGTCCTTCAATTACTTACATCCAGTAATTTTTCCTTTAATTACTTCACTAAGTAATTTCACTTCAATAATTACATTAAGTAATTACGCTTTAACAAATCATTTCGTGATTATAATAATTAATTAAACTAATTAAATCTTTGAATACTTTAAGTAATCATCATTAATAAATCGCCTTTAGAAATAAATCATTAATTATCCACCTTACTTAATAACATCAAACAATTATCTCAAAGCTTCAGTAGTTATCATTAATTAATACATACTAAGTGGTTAATTCTTAATAAATCATGTTAATAAACCAATCATTAAAATTGATTTCACATATTCAATTACCTTTAATTAATTAATTAACCGTCCTATACCTTAATAATTTGGTACAATTATTCAATTATACTTTAGTTCACCTTAAAACAACAACTTGAATTACATTTCGAAACTTTGGAAATTCGTTTTCAAAACTTGCTCATACTTGCCTAAACCCTGGTCTACGGTTTTCATTTGAAACATACTCACCTTGATATGCTTTACCTAAGCTTACCAAAAACCCTGGCCCGAAACAAGAATTCCCAAACTAAACAAATGTAAGCCCGATCAAACCCAAGCAACCAGCCGTGCACATCATAACCCAAACTGCTTTTAACAACCCATGCAACTTCACAAGGTCGCACACGAGAAATATCAACACCCAAGTTCCAAACATTCTGTGCTCAGAACATCTCGTGCACGTGCACCGACACTTGGCGATGCTCCAGCTACCTCGATCACCACCGGCAAGTCGCTTACAACCTCCTCCATCCATCTGATTACTCCGAAATCTCCATTTACCTCGGCATCAAAATTTGAACACGAGCGGTTCCAAGGAATGAAGCTGTACGAACCATCTCACACAAATTTTCCTCGTCCCTACATCTCTGATCACCTGACGCCTCGAGACCCCTGCCACTACTTCACCATGAAACCCCAAACCCGATTCCCCATGACCCATCGAGTCTCGAACTTCAACGACATCGCACCAAACTTGCGATATCAGATAAACCCATCAGCACCTAAAACCCTAAATCGACCAAGCACCGTTGCTATGATGATCAATCCTCCCTCCTGACATTTTTGCCGACCTCTCCAGTCGACAAACAACCCTCGAAGACAACCACGACATTCAACAGTTCTTCGATCACTAGAAAATGGCCAAAACCCATTTTCTGTTCCACTTTGAACCGCACCCTTGATACTTAGATAAAAATCGAGAAATTCATCTTAAGAATCGTAATTTACGATGACTATTCAGATTATATAATTAAATTTGCAAATCATTTCACTTGATTTTTAACCCATTTCTTTATCTTACTGCTATTCTCCATTTCCTAGAGATATCCAAACAAAATTGTATAAGTAAAGTTTTGTAAAATTTAAATTATGTTTCCAAAAACAACTTTTGTGTGTATACTTAATCAAACAGAGTTTTCAAGAAGATAATAGAATTTTTTTTTATTATTATTAGTCCTGTTTGGAAATAAAAAGAGCAGGGATCAACATACATACTGTCAACATTCATATCAACATGAATCCTAGATTTATCAGACATGCACCCATGAATTTAACAATATATACATTTCAGGATTCACAAGACATTTCAAAACTTCAGTTTAAACTAATTTTAGGGGTTAACTTTTACTCACCAGATTTAAGAATAGAGAAGACTGTGAAAACTTTTTGAAATCTAGAAGCTGGATTAATCTTTGAAACTGGAACTAAAATTGATCTTCTATTGAGTTGCTTTGATCCTCCTTATGTTTTTAAATGGCGGCTCTTATTTTGCTTACCACCTAAGTTTGTTAGAATGAGTCAAAAAAAGCATGGTAAAGGTACTTAATAAAAACAGGCTGTAGTTCTGTACACAGCAAGCTTCTGTCATATTTTTTATATTGATCAGAGAGTTTTCTTTGTAATGTCGGCTTGCCATCAGATTTTGTATGCTGACTTGATTTCATGTGATATGCTTGCATTAATTATGTGTTTCCTCATTTGTTTACACATATATATGTATTCATGTATAAATTCATGCTTTTCCCATTTCTAGACAATGTACAAATGCATGTATATCTTATTTTACTTTGCTATGTTACCTCTTTTATTTTATATATAGATATACATATGTTTTACTTCATATTACAAACGACACTATAAGTTACTTATATTTTATTCTTAAATTTTATATTGATGGAGTTTAATTTTATTTAACCATTATCATATTTATAAATATATATATATATATATATATATACACACACACACCAAATGATAACAAGGTAAAGCATTTTAATTCACTTATGTAGGCTGTATTTTATTTCTATATTTATTTATGTATATATTAAAGGTTTCTATAAGATTCAAAAATTATAAAATAAAATATTCAGTTTTTTTTTAGGTTTAAATTAAATTTAGATATTCAGATACTTTAACCGTCCGACATTTATTTGACTGCTTAATATTAATATTTTAATAATTTAATTCATTAATTATCAATTAACACCCATTGAAAAATCTGGGTCATCACATTCCTCCCCCCTTTAGAACTTTTCGTCCCCGAAAAGGAACGAAGCCAGAATTTATTTCAAATGCTTAAACTAAGATAAATATTCTTTGATCATTTTTAAAACACTTTTTAATATCTATATAATATTATTCTAAAGTCATATAAAAATACTTTAACAACTCGATGTTTCATCAAGTCTATCCTTGTTCTCACAGAAATTTGGTTATACGTTGATCAGGCGTATAACTGAAAATCTATAAGTACTTGGTAAACCCGTTTTCAACACCTAGTGAAAATACTTGGAAAACAATTTTATTGAAATATAGAAAACAATTTTGATAATAGAGGAAATATATTATTATTTTTTAGTGAGGATGCCATGGAAATCATCACCCCCATTCCATGGTCACAGTTACATACCAGGGTAACGTTGCAGTCACAACAAAGTTCATGTAATTGCAGGCTCTCCGCGGCCTCTCAATTACGCCATGGAACCCACACAACAGATCGTAGTTACATCCAGGGTTACGTTGCAGTCACAACAAAAGTCCATGTAACTGCAGGCTCTCCGCGGCCTCTGATCTCGCTATCAAAATGAAACTTCTCCACTCTTACATAGGTCGCAGTCCACCGAGATAAACTCAAACGCAGACTGTTGGCTCTCAGCGGCACACACGACTTTCGCTATGTTATACCATAGGTCGCAGTCTACCGATATAGAATCAAACGTAAACTGTTGGCTCTCCGCGGCACACACGGCTTCCGCTATGGTATACACTACTCATAATCCCCAGGAACTAGTTTTGTCCGGACTCCTCACAGGATCAACTTTAGAACCCCCCTTGGGGCTCAAGGCAGCACCACCCGGTGGCACTCCTGAGAAGTCCATTTCAAGGGAGCGCCTTTTTCCCCAGAGCCATCATCAAAACACTTTATACTATATATAGTATCTTTCAAATCATACACCTAGTATGAATTTTATCAAAGCTCCTTTATACAAAATCGATTATCCCAAATTGATAATTCTCAAAATAGGCTTTCCAAATTTCAATTTTGATTTTACCCAAAAATCAAAAACCTTTCCAAATCCAAAGGTTCCCAAAACCTTTTCAAACTCCTCATAAGATCCTTTATATGTATATACAGATATATATAATTTTTAAAACTTTGGATCATTTCAAACTTGTATAAAATTCCTTTTATACTTCAAACACTTCCAAAATCCCCTTTTCTTCCAGCAATAGATTCAACAAGGGAAGGTTCACCTCTTATAACAAAGTATATAACTTTGTTTACTCGAAATCAAATATTCAAATTTGATTACTCTTTCCAATATCAATTTCTTTAATCCCTATTTGGATTATTACTTCAATCCTTATCTCAGTTGGGAATTTAACCAGTAACAGTTGAACTCCGACCAGTTTATTTCTTTAGAAAATAGCTTAAAAATTTTAAAATAGATAAGTAGTTGAAAAATAATTAATAATTTGCAAAATAGCTGTAATATAGTTGACTACTTGTAAAATAGTTGGAAAATAGTTAAATAGTTATTGAAATCTTAGATAATTGCAAAATAGTTGTAAAATAGAAATTAATTCGTAATTTAGTTGAAAATTAGTAATTAGTTTATAAAATAATTGAAAATGGTTAAATAGCTTCAAAAATAATCGTAAAACAAGTATATGAAATAATTTGGCTTTAAGAAAGAAAGGTAGTATATATTTAGTAGCTTAGGAAAATAAGTTATATTAAAACAATTCATATTGAAAATAATCCAGAGCCAACTGTTCATTTCCCCAACAATTCAATTTAAATCTCCATTTAAATTGACTCAATTCCAATTCAAATAACTCCAAATTCCATTGGACTTGATTAATTTCCAATTCAAGTTGAATCAATCTTGATTCCTTCCCCAATTTAAATCAAATTCTAGTTGATTTTAATCCTGTTCAATTTTAATTATAATTTCATATTATTCCAATCAAGTTGAATTATTATCAATTTGATTTCAGAATCCAAATCACTTCAATCTAATCCAATCCAATTACTTCAACCCAAATTAAATTTTGATCTAATTCAATTTCAATCTTGAATTTTAAACTACCTCGAATTACATAAATTCGAGTTAAATTCTCAAAGGTTGATTTAACTTTTTAAACCAAAGTAACTTTTATTTAAAGTTTTTAAACAATCTCAAATTTCTGAGTCCAATTCTTCATTTCAACTTATCTCTACTTATATTTTTTTTTTTAATTCCATAAACATTTTATCAAGATTGCAGAATTTAAACAAATTTCCAAATTTCAATATCACCTTAGAATTTAACTATATCCAAAATTCTTTGGCGAATTCAATTTTCCCTTTGAATTTCAAACCAAACCCAATTCACAAACAACCCCAATTTAAAACAATTTGGTAGCAATTTCTCTTTTAGAAACTCGAAAATGAACATCGATGATGCTGCAATCATCACCGAATTTATTTTCCAGTGACCAAAAGAGTTCAATGCTTTTATCTCTCTAAAAACACTTCCAAATATTTTTGATTTCAAATCTCCCAGATTTCAAATTCACACAAATATTTTTGAAATAATACTGTTATTTCTCCAAAACCTTTGGAAACCACTTTCAAACCCAGAGGAATTTTTAATTTTTCCCAAAAATTCCAAATTCCCAATCCATCCAATTCATATTTTAAACATTACTCTGGAATTCTATTTCAAATTATAATCTCATTTATTTATGAAGTTTATTTCAATTAATAAATTACATTTACAATTTATATTTCAAATTCCATTTGTTCTAAACCAATTCCACTTTAATTACAATTCCAAATTATTCAAATAAATTTGGACTAATTTCAAATCGAATTCACTTCAATTTCAAATTATTCCAATTTCTATAAGAATTAATCCCAATTCCCATTTGAATTTGAACTTTATACTTATCCTTCTTCAATTTTAATTAATTCAAACCAATTTTAACTTGAACAAATTTATTTGAAATCTCAATTTAAACCATCTCGAATTATATAAACTCGAGTTAAAATTTTAAATGTTGATTTAATCAAATCAACTTATATCTTTAAACTGTTTAATCCTGAATCCAAAATCCATTTAAACTTATTTTAAAATTCAAACAATATTTCAAATCTCTCTTAAAGAACTAAATCCTGAAATTAAATTTATCACCAAATTTAAAATTTTAAGACCCAACCTTTGAAGTTTTACCTTAAACATTTCAGTCTTAAGCCCAAAATGATTCCATACATTAATTCACTACATACTAGTAGTTCATACATTACATACATTTATCCAAAATAAAAGTCTTGCAGAAGTTATTAATCTAGATGCCTTCCTATTACCTAGAGGTTTGGGAAGAACAGAGCCCTAATACTCCTACAAGATCCTTCCTATAGACTTCCGTCCAAAGGGCAAAACCCGAACATACACTTCTCAACAGGGTGTCCCCACTTATAACATTTACCACAAAATGTTTCTACCCTGTCATCAATCTGGATAACCTTCACGCCTCCAACAGTACGTTCCACAGCCTTACTCCTCTTCTGCCTCTTGGAACAATTCCTAGCAATGTGTCCTGACTTCTTACAATGATAGCAAATAGTCGACTCATTGACAGGTTCCACTGGTTTACGCTTTGCCTTCTTCCTCTCAGGCCAATGATTTAGAAAATGTCCTTTCTTATGACACTTAAAGCACGAGATCTCAGAGCGAAACCGATGGAATGTACCCTTCAATTCCTCCCTTGTTTTACTGCACTTGGCTGCGTAATGGCCCTTATTGAAACATCTGTAACAGGCGACATTATCATAAGGTCCAGGTTCAGCCCTTTCCTTAACCTGTTTCTCTTTCTCCTGAATTTCTTCTTCCTGATTCCTTCGGGCAGCTGCTCTTTTCTCTCTGCTCCAAACCTTCCATTCTTCACTCTTAGTCATCTTTCTCAAGACTGAATTCTAGAGGGGCTTCCTAACCTATAAGTTAGACTTAATTAGAAGAATTCAACTTTTACTCTTATATTAGTTTGTTTACTAAATTATACCTTATGTTTTAACTTCTTTGGTTTTTAATTTCAAACAAAGTTTCAAACAACTCCTTATTTCAAAATAAGACTACCTTCAGAACTATTCTGAATCATATTATTTATCATTCCCTTTAACAATTTGAAACCAAATTTAATTCTAATGTTCCTTATATGAATGGTACATTCTATTCAATTACTTCTCGGATACATATAATTACCACTTAAATTCTTATTTAATTTCAATATTTTAGCCTCCCATTACCATAATATTTATTAGAAAGAAATATTGCCTTATATATCAAAATATAATCTTATATAAAATCATTTAAAATCCTTATATAAGAAAATAACAAGTACGCTCTCTCATATATATACACTCAACTTATTCTAGGGTTCTATTGACCCTATCCTTAATGAGTATGCCCACCAGAGCCAAGGTTCTCGCTTAACCTTCAGCTCTGATACCAACTGTAACGACCCGGAATTTTTGAACACGAAAATTCCAGATAGTTATGAAAAAGAAGAAAGAGGTAGAAGAAGAGAAGAACATAAACATCAACAACTCACATTCGCAGCGGATAAAATATAATAATAAGTAATAACAGTTTACAAAAGAATACTATATCTTTTGATTACATTTAGTATATATCAGAGTTTCACATACATACAGTCACTGAATAAATACAATTATCATGTCTCAGATTAACAATAATATAAATACAGCGGAAATATTCTATACGCTCCTGCCATCCAGCTCCCCTCCTGAGCTCAAGCACGTACTTACCTGAAAATCTGTAATACTCGGTCTGACCCGAGCATTACACCAAAGTAACACCCGGGTCAGGCTGGAAACCAGCGTGAGTAAACCCATCTAACATGGAATACAAAAGTATACAACTCATATAAAACCCGGGTAACTCAGATAGATTCACAAGCCACAATTTAATCTAGACGACACTTATTCCATATATAAGTTTCTAAATGCCAAAGATTTAGATTTAAATAGTACCTCCAAAATCACTTTACTCCAGCATATAGATTTTACATATCGATCTATAAAAATTTGAAGTGGTTTCGGGTATTTCCTAATACCTGACCCCGGTCTCTTCAAATCCAATGTTATCTTAATCCAAGTTATTTATGTGATTATGATTATAATTCAGTTTTAAATACAAGATAGCAATTCATGATCGAAAGACAATCCACATTATCACTTTCCTCCCAAAATCATATCACATAGCATCACGATCACATACCAGAAATAACAAATAATCCAAGGTATTCAAATATCATTCAATCCTCCATATATGAGCAAGGATTAATTAATCATACTACTTCTTCTAAATTTAAAATGAATCAAATTAATTATTTTTAATTAATTTAAAATAAATTAAATTAAACACTTACATCACACAAAACTTGCTTACATAATCATTATTTGATTTCAAATCAATTAATTAATCACCATTTAATTACCCATATTAATTAATCATCCTTGATTAATTATCCTTTAATTACATTCAATAAATTAGCCTTTAATTAATTTTACAAATTAATTATTTCTAACCCAATACAATAATTTGAATTTAACTACTTTGTTAAATAAATTAATTTCTCCTAATTAATTTATCATCCTGAATTAATTCCTTGATTTATTACATTGAGTAATTAAAGTCAAATTTCTTCGATTAATAAATCGTCCTTCAATTACTTACATCCAGTAATTTTTCCTTTAATTACTTCACTAAGTAATTTCACTTCAATAATTACATTAAGTAATTACGCTTTAACAAATCATTTCGTGATTATAATAATTAATTAAACTAATTAAATCTTTGAATACTTTAAGTAATCATCATTAATAAATCGCCTTTAGAAATAAATCATTAATTATCCACCTTACTTAATAACATCAAACAATTATCTCAAAGCTTCAGTAGTTATCATTAATTAATACATACTAAGTGGTTAATTCTTAATAAATCATGTTAATAAACCAATCATTAAAATTGATTTCACATATTCAATTACCTTTAATTAATTAATTAACCGTCCTATACCTTAATAATTTGGTACAATTATTCAATTATACTTTAGTTCACCTTAAAACAACAACTTGAATTACATTTCGAAACTTTGGAAATTCGTTTTCAAAACTTGCTCATACTTGCTTAAACCCTGGTCTACGGTTTTCATTTGAAACATACTCACCTTGATATGCTTTACCTAAGCTTACCAAAAACCCTGGCCCGAAACAAGAATTCCTAAACTAAACAAATGTAAGCCCGATCAAACCCAAGCAACCAGCCGTGCACATCATAACCCAAACTGCTTCTAACAACCCATGCAACTTCACAAGGTCGCACACGAGAAATATCGCCACCCAAGTTCCAAACATTCTGTGCTCAGAGCATCTCGTGCACGTGCACCGACACTTGGCGATGCTCCAGCCACCTCGATCACCACCGGCAAGTCGCTTACAACCTCCTCCATCCATCTCATTACTCCGGAATCTCCATTTACCTCGTCGTCAAAATTTTAACACGAGCGGATCCAGGGAATGAAGCTGTACGAACCATCTCACACAAATTTTCCTCATCCCTACATCTCTGATCACCTGACGCCTCGAGACCCCTGCCACTACTTCACCATGAAACCCCAAACCCGACTCCCCATGACCCATCGAGTCTCGAACTCCAACGACATCGCACCAAACTCGCGATATCAGATAAACCCATCAGCACCTAAAACCCTAAATCGACCAAGTGCCGTTGCTATGATGATCAATCCTCCCTCCTGACATTTTTGCCGACCTCTCCAGTCGACAAACAACCCTCGAAGACAACCACGACGTTCAACAGTTCTTCGATCACTAGAAAATGGCCAAAACCCATTTTCTGTTCCACTTTGAACCGCACCCTTGATACTTAGATAAAAATCAAGAAATTCATCTTAAAAATCATAATTTACGATGACTATTCAGATTATATAATTAAATTTGCAAATCATTTCACTTGATTTTTAACCCATTTCTTTATCTTACTGCTATTCCCCATTTCCCAGAGATATCCAAACAAAATTGTATAAGTAAAGTGTTATAAAATTTAAATTATGTTTCCAAAAACAACTTTTGTGTGTATACTTAATCAAACAGAGTTTTCAAGAAGAGAATAGAATTTTTTATTTATTTAGTCTTGTTTGGAAATAAAAAGAGCAGGGATCAACATACATACTGTCAACATTCATATCAACATGAATCCTAGATTTATTAGACATGCACCCATGAATTTAACAATATATACATTTCAGGATTCACAAGACATTTCCAAACTTCAGTTTAAACTAATTTTAGGGGTTAACTTTTACTCACCAGATTAAAGAACAGAGAAGACTGTGAAAACTTTTTGAAATCTAGAAGCTGGATTAATCTTTGAAACTGGAACTAAAATTGATCTTCTATTGAGTTGCTTTGATCCTCCTTATGATTTTAAATGGCGGCTCTTATTTTGCTTACCACCTAAGTTTGTTAGAATGAGTAAAAAAAAAAACATGGTAAAGGTACTTAATAAAAACAGGCTGTAGTTCTGTACACAGCAAGCTTCTGTCATATTTTTTTTTATATTGATCAGAGATTTTTCTTTGTAATGTCGGCTTGCCATCAGATTTTGTATGCTGACTTGATTTCATGTGATATGCTTGCATTAATTATGTGTTTCCTCATTTGTTTACACATATATATGTATTCATGTATAAATTCATGCTTTTCCCATTTCTAGACAATGTACAAATGCATGTATATCTTATTTTACTTTGCTATGTTACCTCTTTTATTTTATATATAGATATGCATATGTTTTACTTCATATTACAAACGACACTATAAGTTACTTATATTTTATTCTTAAATTTTATATTGATGGAGTTTAATTTTATTTAACCATTATCATATATATATATATATATATATAGACACACCAAATGATAACAAGGTAAAGCATTTTAATTCACTTATGTAGGCTGGATTTTATTTCTATATTTATTTATGTATATATTAAAGGTTTCTATAAGATTCAAAAATTATAAAATAAAATATTCAGTTTTTTTTTAGTTTTAAATTAAATTTAGATATTCAGATACTTTAACCGTCCGACATTTATTTGACTGCTTAATATTAATATTTTAATAATTTAATTCATTAATTATCAATTAACACCCATTGAAAAATCTGGTTCATCACAAGGATGATCGGTATGGATTTGTTTTCTTTGTATTAGACATATTGTTCACTGTTCTAGAATTTTATGTTTAGTGACCATCCTGTGTTTCTTAATCTATACATATATTCCTATGCCTTGAGATGAATTCCAAGTCAAATCATTTCAATGACTAGTTTATTTTTATTATGTCATATACCTTTATTTTATATCTTCTCACCTTTTTGGATATTTAGAGATAGTCTGACCCATTTATTAATTTATAGTACTCAAGTTAGGCCAAGACTTTTCAGGTTTCAAGGCACTCAGGATTTTGGGTAGGTGTGCTAGCAGATAATAGACATTTTTACATTTCAATTTATCTTCTATAGGATATTTACACGTTGTATTATGGGATGTATTATTTGAGATAATGACTCATTTTGGATGTGTATTATGTGGGCCTAGTTGTATATTTTATAGACTCACAATATGTGTTGTATATGATGTTTATTATTTCATTGTGATATGTGATTATTATTTCATATGATATATTGTTCTGATTTTGGGAAACCGATGTGTTTATTACTATGGACTGAGTCGTGCAATTTGAAATTTTGATTCTAAATATTCAATAAAAATAGTAAGTTTGACATGTCAGTGTTTAAAAATATGTTCACATTCGGTTCGCCCTTAACAAGTCACATTTTCTGTATTAGTAGACAACATCATCTGTAATGCTCTTTAATAATATGAGTATAACGGTTGGGTCATTATAAGTCTGGTTAGGATAATTTAAATTTGAAATTCTTTATAGTATTTAAATTATTTATAGAATAAAACTTTTTGAAAAAGAATTTATTAAAGCAAAGTATTTTGTAACTACGAAAATAAATTTTCAATTTTGGTGAATATTTTTTAAAGTATAATAAATTCACAAACTATCATAAATTATCATTCTTTGAAAAGCGATGCTCGAATTAAGTATTTTAATATCTTAGAGATATAATTGATTACTCTAAAAAGCCACCAATGAAAGTTCTAATCATTGATTTTTGTGTTACTCTATTGGATGCTTGGCTGGTCGATGTAGATTACTATACGTGCTAACTCGGATAAGTAGAGACAAAGTATTATGAATTTGTTTAATGACTATTTTTTTGCATTTAAATATAAACCGTAGCTGGTATAGTTAAGCTTGGATTTATTAACTTAGTTATAGATTTTCCTTAAAGGAAATTGCGAGGATAATCCGATATTAAGAAGTAATTAATTAAAGTTAATAATGGAGATTTTATTGATTAAAATATATTTTTAAAGATTAGTTAAGATGAATTTTGAAAATTATCTTTAAATATTAGAATTTGATAAAAATTAATTAGTGACGGGATTAAATTGTTTTGGAAATAGTTATACCACTAAAAGAGATTATAGATTGAATTAATATTGAATAATTTGTAAAAAATTAATATATATTATATTATAAATGAGATTGGAAATATATTTCAAAATGGAAAAGGGATCTTTTTTTAAATAAGGAGTTTTGGAAATTGTTTAATAATTTTATTTAAATAGTAATTAAAAAATAAGTAAATAGAAATCAGAAATTATGGCAAATAAAGTCTATAAAAATCATAGTGATTGTTAATCACTTGAGAAATATAAATACGATTTTGGTTAATTTTTAATAATTATTTGTTTTGATAGAAAATAGTTTTATAGGAAAAAGAAAAATAAGAAGAAAATGAATATTTAGTAAATTTCCAAGCTTAAGTCCAAGTCTCAAGCCCAAACTTCACCTTCTTATATCTTGATATTTCTAAATTCTAGAGTTTTCTAACTTTGGAAATTTCATCTCATAGTTCTTTCCGACGATTCTTCTAACACTTTACGTCAAGTAACCCACCTTCTATATATTTCTAAAATTAATATAAAATTAAACAAAATACTATAAATTTCAGAATTGAGTTATATGATTCTTAATACCAATCTACACCTATAGCAATGACGGAGTTGATGTTTTACTCATATGGATGATTCTAGAAGTGGGAAGCAGAGGGGAAAAGGAAATGGATGACTTCAGGTGAGTAAAACTTACTCATGAACCTATTTTTTTAATACACACACATATATATCTGTGTGTGTGTTTATCTTTGTGTGTGTATGTGTGTGTGCATGCATGCGCATGCATATTGGATTGATGTTTGGATGAGTGAGTTTGTATGCAATGATTTGACGAAGAAGTCAGCGAGAACGAGGAGGAAGCGACCAGAAGTTGATCAAAAGATCAAATACTATCATTGTTTGGTGCGATGGGTAGGTCAACTGGTCTTCCACCAACCGGTCGACTACCAGTGGCCAATCGATGGTGCCATCGGTCACCTACCAAGTGTTCGTGTGCGTGTTCTGAAAAATAAAAAATAAAAAATACAATAAATAAAATAAAGCAAATGTAAAATAAATAAATTATATATTTGCATTGAAAAGTGAAAATGATTTATTATGTTTTTAATTAAAGTTTTATTAAAAATATATTATTTAATTATATTTAAAGTCGTCAATATAATTGTTAGAAAATATATTTTGATCAAAAATTATTGTTCAAAAATTTATATAATTTTTGAAAAATAAGGAGAAACATTCTAATTAATATTTTAAGCATTTCAAACTGTATTTTATAATTAAATGTCTAATTAAGAATTATAAATGAAAGTTTATATATATATTTAATGAAAATGTGTATTTAATAATATAAAATTTATTAAAATATCCAATTTAATTCTAAAAGTTTTATTATACTTCTTGATATTTTCATTTCCTTATTTTATTTTATAATTATTGTGGTTATTTAAGAATTATTAAGCGTACTTTAAAGAATTGAGTACTTAATAAATTTGTTTAATTATGTCATTCTAATTTCTCATAATTTCTGTATCAATTATGGTTGACATGAAGATTCACCATTACATATAGTTTTGATGAGTTTTCATATGGTGATGACTTCCTTCTGTATGATTTTGTGATATTTTATATTTTACGTAGTGAGAAATCTAAATAAACAAAGTTATAATACTGTGTGGTATGCTCTCGGCAAAAAAATTTCGGTCATTCTTTGGACTTATTATATAGAATGTTAGGGAGATTGAGTGTAGCTTATGAGCATTGAATAAATGTTTTAAGTATCAGGCGGTGGCATAGGACGCCGTAGTGATACTTATTCGATTATTCATTGTAAATACATGGCGCTCACATGACGAGAATAATATTTGAGATTGTTCTTACTCTAGGTGATACTCATAGGTGTGAGAAGGGTAGTGCCCTTATATTTATTAGTAATATGTGCCATTATCATGATGCACTTCTAGATTATTGGCAGGGGTGGATCAGATGGCTAGAATCCACCGCAGTAGCCTGATGGTGGGGTCTTGCCCTAGATCCATGACACCTTGAACGTATATATATTGGATAAGGTGGCCTAAAAGGTAAATTCCTTATACCCCCTGTGTCACTTAGGCCATCAATCTATTACCTACAGGGGCAAGTGCAGGATCATGATTTGGTGCTACGCGTAGACAAGCAATTGGTGGTTATTTGTCACGATGATGGTCGAGGTAACTGAAGACTATAAAGTCAGTTTAGGTGACCCATGTGTATGACTCTATAGCTGGGGTGTGGCCATCAGTCTACCTTCTAGTTCTGATTGAGTGATATATTGGCATATACTATTCATACACCTCACTTAGGTATAGATATGGATTAGGCAACCCAAGGTTAGGCGACCCACACACTCACACACACATGACACTACTTAGGACTTCATGTCTGTCGTACAGTCATTCCCCATTACAATATTATGATTTATACATATATAAGGAGAATATATTATTTGGATAGATGTCCAGAGTATAGTGGATTCTCTATATTTATTATACTGATAGGCAGTCTATCATGTACATTGATGATGATGTTCTTTTATTCAGATTGAGAGATATATTTGGGCATTGCTGTATGCTAGCCCGATTATACTTAAGGATATCTCATTTATTGGTATTTTTGGATTTTGATGATGATTATAAATATGGATATTTACCCATTTTTCATTGATTCCATGATTTTTGATTTGATGTGCTTTAATATGGCTGTTGACATCTTTGTGCATGGTTTTGGTGATAGTTGACTTATGTGATACTTTGAGATTGTCTATGATATTTTAATTATATACCATGCATACATTACCACATATAGAATGACATTGTGGTTATTGTCTTGAGTTCTTCTAAAAGTGTTATCATATTATTGAACCCTATACGTATTGAGTTAATATGTATATTAACCCTTGATTTAGACATAGTCTGACCTGCGTGTTATTCATGCAATACCCAGACCACTCTGAGATATTTCAGGTACATGGATGAAGAGATTAGCTTGTGTTTTATGGACATAGAGGAGACTTGATATATAATATTATTGTATATTATTAGTGTGATGTAGACTCATTGTATATTTGATATAGTGTTGTATATTGATTATACAATATATATTATTTGAGGCTTTTTGTACCCTCACCATCACCTATATATTTTATATTATATTTTACCGCTATGTTATTGATTCCATCTCCTATGTTATGTACTGCATATTGTGTATTGTTCTATCCTAGAGGCACACATGTTTCCTGCTTTGTGCTGATACTATTACGTTTTGTGGTGAATTATATTCGGTGTTTAAAAACGTACCAGTGTTAGCCCAAGGGAATATTCATGTGTGTACCCCATGTAGCTTAGTTCTCTATATTATATGACCGTATTTTCTAGTAATACTCTTGGATAGTATGTGCATAACCGTGTGGTGTTACAATAGGTCGCTACAGTTTATGCAGTAACATATAATAAACAGGTGTGGTGTTACAACGGGTCGCTATTGTTTATGCATTAACATTTAATAGATACCAAAATATATATTTACATTGGAAACATAATACAATGAAGAATTAATAAACTAATACATACGTACCTATATTATGTATGTATATGCATGCATGGATATGTATAAGGTAGGATTTGTAGCCCTCGTTATGCTTTTATTTCGAAAGATTTTGAAAGGAAATTTTTTTTGCATGGAATATGTTTGCTTACTTAAATCATCTATACAAAATTAAATTGTTTTGAGGCTTTTAACTCATTCTAATTTTCATCTCAAACTAATGGTTAATGTTATTCTACGTCTGCTCATATTTATCATGATTTTAAAAGAGTCAGATGTTTCAAAATGATCTATTTTTTTAGATGATCTCGATAGCATACAAATTATATCCACATATCTTTTTATCTCAAACAATTTTTATACAAAAAGACAGATATGGGATGTAACGACCCTTAATTTCACTACTTCGAAAATGAGAGATTTCCTTCGTTTTTAAATTAAAAGGAATTTAAAACTTAAATAAATATGTTATATAATAAACAATTATCTATTCTTATAGTTAATAATTAAAAGTATAAATTTGGATTTTAAAACAAATCAACAAAAGTTTAGTTTTGTTAATAATAAATAAAGGCTTAAATAAATGGATTTAAATATTTATCTAAAAAGATAAATCTTATTTAGAAACATCTAATGAAGATAATAAAAGTATATTAAAAGATTTAAAAGTATGTTAATAGTCGTTTTACAAAAATAACCAAATTTTGTCGCATTTTGTCAGTTTTACATACACTGTAAAATTAGAGATTTTGATATTAATTAAGTATGATTTTAAAATATAAAGAGATATGTTTTAATTTATTTATAGAACTAAAAGTTCATTTTAAAGTTTAGTTTACTTCAATATATAGCTTAACAAAAACGTTAAATTTTGACTGCAAAATTTGTCGACAAAAACATCGTTTTCAACCAAAACAAGTTGTCGCAACGTTGAATGATCATATGCATTTTATAACTTATATAATACTACTTCATAAACTGTACAACACTTTCATTTACATCTTATAAAATCAAAATGTCATTTTTTATAAGTTAATAAAAGAAAGATGATAAAAATAATGTTAATACATGATTTGAAAAAAGAGTGCAAAGGTAAACTAAGAAAACAACATCATTACACACACTTCTGTTCTCTTATGTAAGATGGAACTTATACACATAGAATTAAGCAAAATAAAATATGAAAAGAAAGCTAGCTAAAGGGATTAGTGACACATATGCTTACCATTAATGCAAATCAAATCAAAGGAAAAAGTCTTCTTTTTTAGTTTAAAATTTAAGAAAGGAAAAGTAAGCAATCATTCCTATCTTTAACATCACCATTACTGCATATCAAATCTCTCCTTTCATGCATAAAAGAAAAGTATATTTAAATATAAATATGAAGAGGGTAGTAACGTCATTTTCCACTCAATTCTCCACCGATAAATACAAGCTAAATTCCCTTCATTTTTCACTATATTTCCATTCTACTAATTTCTAAACTCCATTCTCTTCTTCTTCTATTGCTTCCTTCCTCTTCCACCATTTCTCTTCTAGCTTCAAGCTATCACCTCCACATCACCAAAACTTAGCCACACCATCACCTAAACCACCCTAACTCTGGGCCAAAACACTCTAGTACCTTCCTATAACATACGCCCTCCTCCTAGACCACCAATCCGAGCACACCAAGACCGTACCCCCTCCTACACACCAAGGCCGAGCCCCTAGACTACCTACCCCTCTCAAAAACCACATACCCGCCTCAAGAACCACGGCTAAAGCACCTACCCCTTCTTATAGTCCACGACCACACTAATAAAAAAAGAAAAAGAAAAGAAAAGAAAAAAAGAAGGAAAATAAATTAAGGCGAGAATTCGAGACGTTCGAAAAAAGCGCATTAGTTCGAGAAGCATGTTAGCCGAAAAAATAATTGACAGAGTGGATATGAAGGTGAAAAATGCTCATCGCTTTTGAAATTATATTTTGCTTATGTTAAAACAATCACATTTATACCCTTATGACGTATGAATGTTTATACCAAATTAATTGTTAGTATGGATGTTTGATAGTTGGTTAGATAATTGAATTATGATAATGTATCCCGTTGTGGTATTAATAGTAAATGTTGGATTTGAAATCATATGTTATGTGATTAGTTGAATGGATGTTATGTTAGTGATGAATATGGACATTGGTTAGTTCATTTTGATTTATCCCTTTGTTAAGAAATACCAAATTTTAGTGATATGAGATATTTTGGAAAAATAAGCCTCTTTTCAATTAGAAGTGAAATTAAAGTAAAAATAAAAGAGAATTTGAAATCTGAAGTGAAATTGTTTTGAAAAGGATAGTGAAATTGAAATTGAAATTGAAATTGAGATGAATAGTGAAAATGAAATTGAAATCGATTTTGAAAATTGAAGCTGAGATTAAGGTTGAATTGAAGTTTAAATTGAAATTAGAATTGAAATTTAAGTTTTAAATGTGTTTAATTTGAAGTTAGAATTGAAACTGAATTGAAATTGGAATCAAAAATTTAATACTAAAATAATGGGAATATAATAATTTTATAATATGGTAATAGCGAAAATACATTTTGAATACTTTAAAAAGGAAAAATATTGATTCGTAATGATTTTATAAGTAATAGAATTCAATTTGAATAAATTATTTCAACTATTGAAAAATAAGTTAAAACTAGAAGCGTCACGCAACAGTAGATCGCGATTTCGCGTAGAAAAGTTCAAATGAATGTGTAGAGTGGAATATAGCTCGGAATTCTTCGAAATAAGAAAATTACGGACTATTATATCCATATCTTCTAAACGAAGAAAGAAAAATAAAATTTTGTTGAGTATATTTTGGATTAAGTCCAAATCAATTTTCTAGAAAAATCGCACTAGTGTAGTTAACTGACCATAACAGGAAATCCATTTAAATGAACGTTTTTTATATTGAAAAAATATGAAATAGATTTGATAAATCTATTTAAATGATTTAAAAGAGATTTGAATTGGAAAGTATGAATTATCGAATGTTTAAAGGCTGGTTAAATAAAATAAGCTTATATAGCACTTTCCACAGTACTTTTGTGCTACGAATTCCATAACTTTTGAATGTGAGTTTAAACGTGATGATTTTTCCTAGAATCAATTGTGTATGTTTTTAAAAGGAAAATTGAGCATTTAAAAGATAATTTGAAATCTTAATAATCAACTGATAATGTAACGGCCCACTATTTTGCACCATTCAAATTTGACAATAAATTAAAACATGTCAAACTTGAATAGTTCAAAACAATAGATTGTAATAAAAATTGGAGCAAATGAAATCAAATCATAGAATCACAGACATAGAAATCAGAATACTCGCAGCGGAATTAAAATAACTTAGTGGTTCATGAAGCCACTATCACTTAGTCTCAAAATAAGTACAAATTACCTAGTCTTAAAACCGAAAGAGTTTGAAATACCACAGAAAACCCCAAATTCATTTATCTCGAATTACATATGCTATGATAAAGACTGAACGGAAAATAGACAACAGCTCGATAAGATGATCTCCGGCAGTCCTAGCTTCAAAAAATTAAAGTCCGAACTAATACTCAGGCTGACCCGAGCGTAAAATAAAACATAAACACTCGAGTCAGGACATACATACTTACACAGTGTAAGCTAATTCAAATGAACTGTAATAGAGTGCAAGTAACTTAAAGGATGCTTGGGACCGCCCATCCTCTAAGGATCCGTTAAACTATTTACTATGTAGTAATATTTCGCTATTATAACAGTGTCTATAGTAAAATAAACTTACTTTTAAATAGCGTTAAGGAGTGATCCAATATTCCCCTTAACACGCAATAGTCCCAATAGTCCATCCAGTATCAGCGTATCTCCAGATCGGGAGGCTACCCTAAATATTCCAAGGGCTACAGGAGAAAACCAAACTCGTACAAGGCTTGTTAGGGTAGGTGACACGGCACAACTAGACAATGTCCGGGTAGATATACCAATTGCTATCCGGACCGGTGGTAGCGCGTTGCAGCTACTACCGCACACCTCGAACAACACTCCCAAAATAAAAGGTGTGCACCAAATAATCACCAAGTAATAGAATGTCATACGAAGAAGTGCGTCCGATAAGAGGTGATACCTCCTTGGCCCGAGAATCACTCCTGTTTTAGCCACCTTATGTTGACTTACGGGAGTCGGGTCCACGTACATACCTCAAAAGAACGGCCACCACATTACTTCATTCTGGAATATCCAAAATCTCAACTTCAGCCACTGCAACACTTAACAAGTGCTACTATAGCCCCTTTATTTACTCAGGTTTAGTTTAGATTTCGCAACCACGGCACTTACCAAGTACCGCGATAGTCCTTAATTAATTTTAGCATTTAGTTCATTTGCATCAACTACGACACTTACAAAGTGCGGTAATATCCCTAATAACAGATTTTAAGTTAATTAAATTTCAGACTTTAATATAAATTCATCAATAAATAAACTTTAATTTAAACAAATTTAACTTATAGAAATCATATTTCCATTTGAAATAGTCATTTAAATTACCCAAAAATTTTATGATTTTTATAAAGTAAATTCCACTAATAAATATCAACTTCTCAAGGCTTCGCTTATTAAAGTCAAATGCAAATTTTCTATTCTTGGTATTCAAATTTTACTTTAACCATTAAGTTTAATTTCCATTTCCAAAATATAACTTATTTTCCAATTCATTTCTTAACTTACCCTTTCTCTGAACCAAACTTCACTTTTCTAAGTTTAGTTATATTCAAAATTAGATCTTTATATATTTATATATTTAACCATTTAATTCATAGAAAATTTGAAAAACACCTTATTAATCCATTTTAAATTAAAATTTATATCAAATTTATTATATTTTATTTACTTACTTGAATTCCATTCCTTTACAAAAATCAAAATTCCAAAATAAATTTATATTTCAAATTCCAACTTAACCATTCATTTAATTATATATTTAACTTGTATAAAATCACTAACAATCATTTTAATTTAATTTAAATCAAATAATATGATATACAAATTTAAAATACTTAAATTTTTCCAGAAAAATATATATATAAATAACCACGTGTCTGTATAATATTTTCTACCCAAGGCCAAGTGATAAGGATAATATATTATTTCAATCCGTAATTTACACCAAAAAAATCCGGGTTATATCATTTCAAACCCGCAATCCCAAGTTAAATAAATAAGTAAATACATAAATAAGTACATAAATATCATTCAAGCCCATCATTTCATCCCATAACGATTCTACTCTACAGGGAATTTGCAATGATAACAGTGATAAATAAGTAGTATAATAACATAAATATAACAGCATATAATATAACGGATGATGTGACAGTTTTATAACTGGGTTTTAACATCATAAAATTTATATCACAGGCAAGTAAAAATATAATATAATCATTCTACAATTTCACTTGTTATCAATTTACAGATCTACAAGTATGTTTTTCAGGCATGAATACTCACCTCTACGACGCTGAAGATTTGATTCAATAAAAACCATATCCACACTGGAAAAACATACAGAAGGCACGATCAAATTTCAGAGGATGCAACAACTCGATCCAAATCTTGAAACAAAATAAATAAAAATAAGTACGCAAATTCAATACGATCATATCAAATTCTAAATAAAGCAACTGGAACACGATTGAAAAAGTATGATATTAACAAAATTGGCTCGACCACTTCACCACACGACTTAGCCCATACCCACATTCAAAGGCTCGACCATGTCCAAAGTCAAAGTCTGACATGCACGCATGACAAGGCAGTGGGGTGTTAGGTTGTTATAAGCAAAGGTGGTGCATGGAATTTTTTTAAAGGTTTGGTCAAGCAATAGGTGGCACGACTGTGCAAGGCTCGGTCAGTGCACCATCACCTGGAGGCTCGGCAAGGCATGGGGCGGGTCACGACCTGGAGTGGATGGCGGTGATGGTGGTAGTGGCGGCTGCACGTGATGGTGGAGGCGAAGCATTTGATCGACAAGGCATTTGTACTAAGGGTTTTGAAAAGGTGACCTTGCTCACAAACTCTCGGCCATCTATCACTTCCAGAGGAGGAGAAGGAGGAGTGTAGGCGTTCGTGCCAAGGTGGTGGAGCAGTCGAGCACAAGGTGGATAGATAAATGGAATAAAAGAAAAACTAAAGAAAGAAGAAAATAAAGATTTGTAGCCATTACCTGATGTAGAAGCTCACACAAAAGAAGAAGATTGATGTGGCAAGGGTTGTGTACGTGGGTTTTTAAATATATATCAGGGAAGTTGCGCAATTAAAGGAGGAAAGAACGGCAAGAAAGATTATAACCAAATATTTTTGCAGTGGGTATTTGTGTACGTGACTGAGTATTTAAGAGAAGTATATGCATTGATATTGCGTATGAAAGGCAACGAATAAAATTTGATTTTTGAAACGGCTATGGAAATTTTGGGAACGTGGGTTTTAATTTTAGACGGGTTGCGTAAATTTTGGCATGCGAATTTTTAGGCAAGGAAGAATGGAATTGAACAGTTATTTGCATTCAAAGATTTTATACCAATTATAACAAATGAAGCAAAAGGAAAGTGTAGAAGTTTACACATGAATTTTCAAGCAGGCTTTAAATGAATTTGAACGGCCAAGGGATTTATTTCCTTCCCACTTAGTAATTCACGGCTACTGATTGATTGATTTTTATATAGCTAAGGTAAGAATTTTAAGAGTGCGTATAATAGATACAATAAATTAATCGAAACGTACGCCCGAATTTATAACAAAAGTAACATATTTTATTTATTCGTTTCTTATTTACTTGCTTCTTATATATTTAGTAAAATACGCTAAAGAATATTTCATCAAATAACGCACCATTTATAACGCCAACTAAATTTAACAAAACGGATATAAACGTACCAATTAAACGTGAAATTAAATAGCTTATTTACACTATTCATTACTTAATTTAAAATTTTGATCTGTTTACATTCATTTGATTTATTTGTCATTTAACTAAGAAACTGATGTATATACTTATAAAAGAAACGTAAAATTTACTTCTTTTTACCCAATATTTATTACTTAATTAAAAAAAATAACCAAATTTAAAAGAAACAAAAGTGGAATAAAATGTTGTACCAATATATACAGTTTAAATAAGAGATTTAGAAGTTATAATTTAAAAAAATTTAAAATTCCAATTAAAATTAAATTTTAACCAAAATAAAAATTATAGAAATTGCTTATTTTTATAAAAATTTGGGCAATGATTTATAATAAATTTAAAAATTCAAACTTTTGTAATATAAAACCCCAAAGTTTTATAAATAAATGAATAAAATATTGGTTAAAATTTTTGTGCTGTTATAGATAACTTAGTATGCGGAAATGACTAGTACATTTGTCCCGTCCGTGAGATCTAGAAAGATAAAACAAGGTGTTTAACTAAGGTTAGGGATGGAGTAACCAATGTCCTGAACTTACATGGTCTATGTTTTCTTTTTTTAGGCGAGGGGTGGAACAGATCGAAAGGAAAGCCCGGATGCTCTTTAAAAAGATCGTATTAAGGTTCTAAAATAAAAGAAGATTGGTACTACCCAAAATGTAACGACCCGAAATTTTGGCCGTTAGATTTTGAACATTTTATTCAGTTTAAATGTTGAATGTGGATTATGAATTGATTTTGAAATAAGAAATTTTGGTTAAATCATTAAAATTTGTCAAAATTTCAAATATGGAAATTTAATTGGATTTGGATAATAATTTAATATTTGAAATTGGGATAATCTATAAATCTGGGAATAAATGGTTATGAAAACGATTTCTTAAATTTATTTAAGGTCTATTTGGATTTAGATAATTATGTTGGACTTTTGGATGGAATCTAAAGTCGATAAGTCAAATTTGGAAATTTTATATTAATTTAATAAAGGAATTTAATAATATAATAATATGAATAATCAGATTTTGATTCGAAATGAATCAAAATGATTTCTAATGTGATTATAAATTCTATATGATTTATTATTGAGTTAGTAAAATTTTAAAGGTGAAATTTTAAGTGATTTCGATGATTTTGAAAATCGCTCGAATTAATCGACGAGTTAAAATAGCCTTCCGGGGCACAGTCTCGGAATTCGACGAAACCTATTTCATTAGATCCGTAATAGTTAGTTATTATCGGATTTCAAATTTCGTAGCGTTTGGAGTTGCCGTTTGTCTGCAAGGGTGAGAAACGCGTTGAAATTAAAATCGATAATTTAATATTTTAAATCGATTTAAAAAGCTAACTTGCACATACGATCAAATTAGCTTCCGAAACACATTCTATTGTGTTAGGAATGTAGAAAAACATTATAATCGCCTGTCGGTATGCGTTGTTTGGGGATCGTGTGAAAAAGTTGTTTTAAAGTGGATTTAATATTAAAATAATTCTTATAAACGTATATATACACACTTAAGCTTAGGGAAACCCTAGCAGCAAATTCACGAGCCGTCGCTTGTATTTTCTATGGCCGAAACTTTCCCCACTTCTCTCCTTGATCTCTTCTCATCCACTTAATATCACCGAAGAGTTTTAACACGAAAGTCGAAGGGCTCGACAAACTCTACAGGTTGAACGGCTATGCTCGTGTTTCGAGCAACTTGATGGTCGAAAATCGAGCCCGTATGTTCTCAGTTTTTGCTCGAAATTCAAGCTTTGGGTAGTTCCGAGCTTGGCTCCGCTCTGGCCATGAATGCATGCTACGATGGGCTTCGGGAGGGTAGGTTCCAATCGTCCAAGAAGTCGTCGTCGTAGGGGCGACATGAGGGGGAAGCGACGTCGAGTTAGGTTCGTGCGTTCTTGTTTGGCCTGGAAGAGATACGGCCGATGGTAATAAAAAAAAAAGAGAATTTAGTTTAAATTATGTTTAAGATCTCTAAAACTGAATATCTTTTGCATGCTTAATCAGATTTCGACAAAATGAGAAGCACCAGAATCGCAGCGACACGATCTACGCGCTGCAGCAAGTTCGGAGATGTTTGGAGCAAGTGGAAATTTTAGATTAAATCAAATGGTTCGATTTAATTTAAAATTTAAAATGCTCGTTGAAACTCAAAGTGAGTTAATCTCACTCACATCTAGATGCCGTTTAATTTAAATAGTTATTAATTAAATGGTTGACTGGTTGATTGGTTGAGTATGAATTTTTTTATCAAATTTGATAGATATTTGTTTGTCGTGCTAATATCTGTGGATGCAGGGAAATAGGTTGGAGGGATCCAACTGGATTCCTCACAATATAGAAATTATTTGCATAATTGATGATGTACTTTATTTATATACTCTGATAGATTAATTTGAAAATTAAATTGTGTTGTGCTATGATTGGATGTATGCAATCTGGGAATTTAAAATATAAATAAAATAAATTGGGTTTAAATGGGAATAAGAGAATTTTTTTAGTGAAGAATTTAAAAGAACTAAATTCGGAAATTGGTTTGGATCTGTTAAAATGTTTTTGAAATTTTGATTTAAAAGGAAATGTGAAATGAAAATTTATAAACTGGGTTTATAAATAAAGTGAAATATTTATCGGGGATAAATACTGAATGTATAGGTTTCCGGTGGGAATTTCTAAAAGAAATAGCAAATTACTTAAAAATAATAGTAAGATTGTTTTTTAAGGATGTGAAGTGTACTTTTTCCTGAAAATTTAGTATGTTTTAAAGAAAAGCTTTCAAAATATAAATGGGCAGTTTAAAATGTGTTTTAGAATACTTTAGAAAGAAAATATTTCTTTTAATTATTTTTAAGTATAAGCAAATATTTATTCAAGTAATTATGGTATTTAATTATTTTAAAAGGTAAATTGGTATTATGTTTCAAAAGGAAATCTCAATATAAATGTTTGATTTAATAACTTTATTTAAAAAGGTAATCTTGGTTTACATTACTTAGAAACTCTTATGGAATTTCTTCAGTATTATTTTTATTTAATGTAATTTTAGTAACCTTGTTTTAATGATTTAAGTATATCCTTTGAAAGTGATTTTCCAGGAAATGGGAAATGTGTTAAAAATAAAAAGGTGTTTATATTTGAAGTGTGGTCAAAATTTACGGGATTTAAACGTAAATTTGAATCGAGGTAAATCGTGTAGGATTTATAAAAGAAGATTCTTTGGTTTATTCTGAAAATGGTAGTGTGGTTCCTTGAAAAGCCAAGTACGTTTCAAACAGATTTTTTTTAAGTAAAAATCAAAGTTTTAAATTTGTTTTTAAAGGAATGTTTTAAGAAATTATTATTTAAGTTGTAAAAACTTTAAGAGTAAATATTTAATAAATTAGTTATAGAGTAATTATGTTAAAAGGGTTAATCAGTATATGCTTTAAAAGAATATCATTAGTATTTATATATTTTTTAAATAGTTTTATTGTAAAGATAGTTTGGTTAAAGTTTTATTTGAAAAAATTGTATAAGATTTCATAACTTTATTTTAAAATTTAGTATGACAACCTTTATTTTGAAGAAAAATAGTTTATACTTTATAAAGCAGTTTTATTTGAAACATTTAAAAAGTAGTATGTATTTCAAATAAAGTATGTAAATAGCTTTAATTTAAATTATTATAAATCTAAAGTATTTGGCTTGGATGTTTTCAGTGGAAATCAATATTTGGAAATTTATTCCATAAGGAGTGTGTGGTTTGAAACTATTTTCAAGGGATTGAAAATGGAAATATATCTTGTGAAGATATTTTGGGTTTAATAAGTAATTTAGGTAATTATTTATTATTTGATGGTTCTTTGTGAATGTTATTGATAGTTAAACAACCGACTATCAATATTGGCCAATGCGTTGATCGTTTCGAAGAGACCGGGATCGGGATTTATTTCTCAAAAACCACTTCGATCCGGTTTGTACGTTTTCGTGAGGAAGACGAGTTCGGAGTCGAAGATGGAGCAGTGAAGTGCAAGGGCTAGTCGCTACTAATCCTGAGGATGATTCCAAAATGGATGTAGTAGTAGTGCCTTCGGTTCCGTTTGAACCCGGGACGGACTTGTATGGACGAATGCTTTCGGAACATCGTCAGGTGGACGATGGGCATTCTAAGTGAAACGTTCTAAAAGGTAACACTTAGCCTCAAGCCCCATCAACCAGGAATGACTGAAAATCAGGGGTTATGTAGCAAGGCTATGTGGGTAGCACAAATTAGGGTGAGGTCATCCTTGTCTAGATGTCCCTTTTTATTCGGCTTAGTGGTGCGGTTGCTGGTCCTAACCGTGGAGTGATCTTACTCGGGATTATCCAGTAAGGGGTACGGTGATCTAGGACACGTACTGTGATAGGTGGTACCGCAGTGCCTAGTCATTAGTTGGAAATCTATTCTCCCTACGCGCCTGTATGGTTTTGATTATGCCCAACTATTGCTGAACGTGAGATGAAAGCATTTCAGCTAGATTCTATTTTACTTTCTACAGACACTTTTATAATATCAGACAGATTTGATAAAAAGTGTATTGGCTATCGTAAGGTAAAAAACCGACATGTTTATTTGTGGCGTGGTCTTACGAGATGCTTTTGATTTCAAAGGATTTTGAAACATTAATAATCAATTTGGGTGTATTTTTCTCACGCCGGTATTCCAGACTGACTCGGGTGTTATTTTATTATAGTGCTTGGGTCCGACCGAGTATTATATGTTCAGGATAGGATACTTTAGAGCTCAGGAGAGGAGCCGGAGACCGAGTCATATTACCCGTACTTGTTTATATCCGTTATTGTGATTTGTTTGTAATTGTCGGGCTGGTAATTGTTGTTTGTGTGTGATACTCTGATGATGTAATACATAAAACAGATATAGTTTTCATTTTTTGTAAAGATCTGTTATTGACTATTATATTTGTGCCGCTGCGATTGTGAGATTCTGTTATTGTTTAGTTCCTTCTTTCTTCTATCTTCTTTCTTTACCCTCAACAGTCTGTCTTTTCCAGCACTCGAGCGTCGGCATATTATACTGTAGCATATTTTGTGTCGATTTTCAAGGATCGAGTGGGACGGGTTGTCACACAAAATTTAAGCAATCTCCAAAATGAATGATTTCTGTGATCCTATTTACTCAAAAATGTTTGCTAAGATTTATTTTAGGGTTTATCATAAACGATGTCTTAAATAACATTATTTTTGACCGGCCTAAAAGTAAAGGAATTTGGATCAAGAAGTTAAGGATGGAAATTTGAGATATTTTCCAAAGTAAAAGAAGAGTTACGTAGAGTTATTTTATATCAAAAGAAAGAGATTTCGAAATCATTCAAAAAGAATTAAAGTGAAAAGAAACTTAATAAATCCTGTATACTCATATTCACTTTTTATCGATAATTGGATTTCAAAGGAACCGAGTTCGGATTTGGGCAATTCCTATCCGAAAACCACTTTGAACCAATGTATACGTTCGAATGTGAAGACATGTTGAAGATGATGATTATTGAAGACCATGGACCTTCATAGCGTGAGGATTTCTTATTGACTTGCTCTGCGTCGTGCCCATTATAGAGTTATATATAGCAGTGGTCTCCTCGTTGTGGAGATTTTTCGAATTGCAAGGACTTCTTGCTACTAGTGGTAGTAGAAGAGTGCCTTCGCTTTGTCATATTTCTGGACAACTTGTATAGACGTTTGTATAACATTGCATTTTTAAATATTACGTACATTGGTTTTTGCAAACATACATCAGCGGTGGCGGAGAAGGCAACTTCTCGTAGCTTAACACCCTCCTTGAGACGTATGAGCTTAAGGGTTGTATTTTTATGGAAGGCAATTAGTAGTTAAAGAAAATGGCAATGTGGCATTCAAAGATATGATATGTACTATGTGAAAAGGTAATCGTTGCCTCAAGCCTCATCAAACCGGAAATGACCGAAAAGGGATTAGATGCAGTAAGGTTAAGCGGGTTATTCCTAAGTAGGGTATGGTCATCCCGTTCTTAAAATTTCTTCCTTCTATGACGTTCGGGATGTAAATTAATGTGGTTTGTATGCTCCGGTGCCTGGTTTAAAGGTTGGTAACGACCGGGGGATGACATATTCGGTACCATCTAGTTACAGAGGTAGGCTGGTCATGTGTTAGTAGATGATCCTTTGTGATGGTCCTCGGGACATCCATATAGAGGTGTACCCATTCAGAAGGTAGATGCTTTACCTGGTCATTTGTATGGAAACCCATCCTCCAATAATAATCTACGGTTTTGTTTGTAGAGCCTAATATGCTGGATTTTAATAATGGTAACAATTTCGGCTAAGAATAATAAGTGTATTTGCAAAGGTTTTCAAAGAATGTCATTAGAAATAATATCAAAGGTTTTGATATAAAAGCGTTTTAGTTATCATAAGGTAAAACCCGTCCGTGTTTATGTGTGGGCGTGGTCTTATGAGATACTCTTTCTTTTCAAAGGATTTTATTCAAAGGATGATATATGACAGTGTCTTATTATTGAGTTTTCCTCACGTTGGTTTATTAAGCCTGATCCAGGTATTTTCAATACTTGAGTCAGATCTAAGTAGTTTCAGATTTAGTCAAAGATGGTTGGAGTTTCTAGAGGAGAGCTGGAGATATTCATCTACTATGGGAATGTTCTATTATTCGCTCTGCTTAGTTAGTTTTAGTTTGGTGCTTTTCAGCAATGGTAAGGACAAGTGTTTATAACTGTCCAAGCTGAATTTAGGTCAGACTCTGTTATATGTATTTAAAAGTTTTCCGCTGTAAAGATATTTGTTCAATATTATACGTTATTTCATTCGTTTGAGATTTTATACTTTCTATTTTTCTTTATTACCCTTGATCATCCATACTTCCATGTAACTTGGGTCGGACATGAGTGTTTTATTTGTCGACTCAAAGGGTACGGAATTGTGGATCGTCACAAGCTGTTAGTAAGATTTTTGTCTTAGAACATGCTTGTAGTATATGTAATGCTGTGTGAATTTATGAATATGTAGATGCAAATCAACTACTTGTTAACATGCGTAAAAGACTAACTAAATTTGGTAGATAAAAAAGTAAAATATAAAAGAAACCACACACACAGATTTTACGTTGTTTGAATATTAAGTAATCCTGCATCCACAATACAATTTTCCATTCCTTAATTTATGATTACAAGTACATATTTCCATAAAGAAAAGCCTGCTAATTCTGACATTGCTCCCACACTTTTTAAAGGTTTTCCATTTGTCCTCCCTTTTTATGGAACAAAACTTTATCTACTTATAGAAAGTGGAAAGCACGGGATTGATGACACCATGCCTAGGTTTTTACACATACCATCAGACTTTTCCACGTATCTTCCATCCATATCGTCATTAGGATGCATGACATAGATTACCGAAGTTAAAGGCATAACAATACAATTTTAGGCGAGATTATATTTTGGTGATGAGGGGTTAACTAAATTTTGAATTAGTATTCTTGGGATTAGCGCGACTCCTCTAGATAAGTGACACGTGTTCCCACACTATAATCTTTATGGTTGTATGGTTAGATGGTTTGAGTTGCAGTTGCGTGCATGCTCATAAATCACTCTATTGAAAATGGTTAGGGAATAAATCTATTTGAGATACCCCATATAGCAATTTAGAAAATGCGAATTCCAATTTAGGAAAATATAATTTTCATAACATGCCTCCTTTCTCTAGTAGCATCAACGAGCATCGTATCTCGGTTTTTCAGATGTACTTAGGTTAGTTGCCTACTATAATGTCTTTTTTGACCAATGATTAGCGATGATGTCCTTTTAGATGGAAAAGGGTATAACCCTTGCCCCATAGTCTACCTAATGATATAAGGGTAGACTAGGTGCTTTACCCATTTTCCCAACGTTTAGCGAAACTTCTTGCATTTAATGCACTTTATACATGTCACACTATGATTTTTCTCCATGTCCTTTCCAATTCATAATACAAAATGTCATATTTCAAGACCATTAGTTGATATGTATAAAATTATATGACTGTGATTGATGCATCATTTGAGAATTTGTAGTCCAGATTAAACTTCACCAACTATATAAGCCATTTTCCTCTTCTTTGTTATCTTTGTTTTACTTCTTTTATGGCTTTGACATTTTCTTCCTAGGAATTCTTGCTACTTATTCTCTACATCTTCAAGTTTTCTTCGTCTTACTAATTGATTGGTAATCTAATCCTTCATTTCATGTCTTTCTTTTCTGGTTTTCCAATGCATTTTCTCTTTTGCAATGAACATGTTTGTATGAATGCCTATGAGACATTTTCCTGTTTTCCCTTTTCCTTTCTTTCTATTTGGTTTTCTTTTTCTAGTATGGTACCATGCAAAAAATTGTAAAAGACGATGATGTAAATCATGATCGTTTAAGCATACGTTTATTATCAAGAAAATAATTTGAGTAATGATGATGACCATTGAGGGAGATTTTTGTGTTTTAATTCAATTCCATTGATGCCTGGTCGTTTGTGCCAAGTTGGTCACATTTCCCCAAAGCATCTAGCACAACACTTCCCACGATTCTTTAGGGACCAAGTATATGGATCTTCCAGTAGTCATTTCTTCACTTGAAAAGTTATCAAAATCTTATCGACTTATGCCTTTGTTGAAAATACTTATCACATCCCATGACTTTCTGATCTCATTCATCTTCCATCGACCAACCGTATTACTTTAACTTTTGAACACATCCGATGTGGGCTCTATCTTTTTGTTAGCTTCGCATAGTGGATTAGAGGTTTTGATGTTGCTCCATACAACCAACTCCATCGACTTATTATACGCCGATACGCGTTCATATATTTTGCTGAGAATCTAGGATTTCCTCCTCCTTTGAATAAATATGTTTTCTCTTTTCTGTAAAAGGTTACCTCTCTTCTACCATCTTCAAACAATGGTTTCCTTTCTTGTTGCCTCCCCTCGCAAGACTCAAATATTTCTGCCCCTACGTTTAGGTAGGGTATTAAGATACCTTCTTGTGAAAGAATTTATTTATCTTACTTTGTGTATATTTTCCTTAGTTATTGATTCACATATGCATATCTTCGTTGGTAGTTTGTAGCTTGACCTTAACTGGTCATCTGTTTCTTTTTGCAAGATAGGCAGCTTTCTTTGGCTTTGAGATGTATCTTTCATCCTCTTTTAATCAAAGCGGGGAGGAAGAAAGTACTACTTTGACCTCTAAACCAACCCTCATAAGGAAAAGGCAAAAGAGAAAGCATGTAAGCATTGTGCTTATTTTTAGAAAGCCAAGGAAGAATCCTTGAACTACACCCATTGAAATGTTGTCTCTCCTCGGTCCATTCTTCCCTTGATGGCACCATCTTCCTTCCATGTGACTCATACTTTCACTTTTTCATATTCACTTATCGTTGTTATGGACATTTCTTCTGTACATATTATTGAACAGCTTGGACGTGTTGTAGTTTCTGAAGTTTGCTCCTCAACTATCAAACTTTGATGGGGTTTCAATCTTTCTAAATTGATGATGATGGTCATTTTGAAAGTGATCATCATCATCATTCTTTAGTGAGTACTCTCGTAGTAAGCATTTGTTTTACCATTGTTGACACCAAAATTTTAATTCCATTTTGCAAAATCTTTCTTGCTCTTATTGAATCAAGAAGCGTTTCTTTCTTATTGAAGAAAAATTAAATTATAGTATGACCTTCCTAGACACCCTTCAAAACTCTCATTTTGATATGGAGTAGGAGGTTATTTAGCTTCACTTCGATCTCTCTAATTTACAGAGAAAAGAAACCATCCTCTCTTCCTAAGCGGCCTCCCTAAAGCAAGACAAAAGGAAGACAAGACTTCTTGATAATCATAAAAGGGAAACTCAAAGAGGTAGCCCCCTTAGAAGATTTTTGCAAGTGCCTGAATGAGAATATCCTTAATGTTCTCTACGTTTTACAGTTAGTTCAAGAGGTGGTTCATCATAGGCAAAAAGGAAGATGGAATTGGTGAAGTTGACCTTTCTTTCCATAGAGGAAAGTAGGGGTGGCAATTAGATTCGTCGAGTTGGGCCCGAACCTGACCAAGGCATCTCGATTCTAGATGGGTTAGGTTTTGTTGGGTCCAAAATATACATATTAGAACCTAGACCAACTCAACTTGAGGTTAGATTGAGGTCTGGTCGGATCTATTTAAATCTTGTTGGGTAATAACACTAAAATTGCATAAATTTTTATGTTTTTGGTTGGTTCTTTCAGGTCGAGTTGGTTTGGATTAGGTTTAATAAGGTTTTCATGGTAATTTTCATCGCCTAGACTTGACTCGAGACCCATCAGTTTGGTTTGGGTTGGTATAGTTCGGTTTTGGGTCTGGTTGCATTAGTTTTGTTTGGGTTTGCATTTCTTAGTTCTTATTGCCAGCCCTAAGGAAAAACTTGTTGACCATGCTGCCAAGTGCTGTAGGGAGCATTTATGCCTTGGGCTAAGGAGAGGCAACACCTTCTTGACAAAGGGCACCCTAAAGCCTGCCCCTTTGAATATAGTGAGAGAATCCAATGGGTGGAGCAGGATATTGAAGTAGAGGGTAAAGCAGAAGCTAAGTCGCAGCCAGCTAAGGAAGGACTAGTGGCTCTAAATGAAGAAGCTTCATCTAAACTAGAGGTAGATGATACCTATTCGGATCAGGTAACCTAGCATATGAGCTCCTTACTCTTCTATATGGTTGAGGAGATCTAAATCTTGGATGTCCTAAGCCCACCCTTTTTTGAATAAGCTCGTTGTTTTAACTTGATGACATACATGTAAAAAGATTTAATTCTAAATTACCCTATGGGTTTTTGTAAATCAGATCCTATTATGTTTTAATACCGCGTAATTTTGGGGAATGCATTAGCTTTAGGTATGGTCTTTTTCCAACATTGTACATATACAGATTTCACAAACATAGATCTTTTAGAGGGAGAAAATGTAGAAAAAACTCATCCTACTTAAAGTAGATGGAGCCTCCCACATTTTGAATTAACAAATATCTCTAGAAAACATTTTAGTAGGAGTGAACTAATTTTCCTATTTTTGAGTAGAAACTTAGAGGAAAAAACATTCTTTATGCTTACAAGACATACATCAAACACCTTGAAAAGAAAATCAAAGCCAAGCTTAAGGCTAGTGCTAAGCTTATGTTTAAGAAAGAAGAGGAGATTGCAAACATGAAACAACTAAAAAAGACACCTAAGATCTCCTAGATAACCTAGCTCAAGTTATTCTTGAGATGGATGCCATAAGTAATGCCCTCCTATGCATGTGGTAGTAAAAAATAATGGGGACTTCTCCTTCTTTTATTAATCCCTCTTAAAGTCTTTTAAGGATAAGTTAAAATTGAAGTTGGCGCAACATTCTAGTCAACCTAGAAAATCTTACTCTAAGCCTTCGTGCACAATGAAACTCCACTTTAGTCAATGATCTTAGTCTTATTATGTAGTAAGCTATAGTTTGAATCCCTTATGTACCTTAAACCACTTACCAACTTGTTTAGAATAAATTTTTGATTTCTTGTTATTTGTCATATGTTTAATATTTTGTTTGATGTTCACTTTTGTTTGTTTATTATGAAATACTTGGTTGTCAACGACAATTCACCTCTCTTTATAATCTTCACTTTTATGCAGGATTGTATTCACCCAGTTGAAATAGGTGAATCTTATATTCGTCTCATAAGGAAACCTTTAACCCTTTCTGAATATGACTCCAAATGTCTCACCTTAGCAAAAGTGCACCAAAATCTTGAAAAGAAGATACAATATTTGTAGAAAGCCAATAAAGAGTTAGTAAAAGAAAACTGCCCCATTGAGCAGATTATCAGTGATAACTATCGGAAGTCCCTTGCTTACTTAAGGATAACCCCCAAACTCTTAATAACTATATGTCCTAGCTTGGGGAGAAGGAGAAAATCAATTGAAGAGCATCAAGAACAGTTGAACCATCTATGGGGTTTGTATGCTGCCTCTTACAATAAAGAAATACCCAAACTGAATCGGCTAAGGGATTTCAAGAATAATGTGACTCTCTTGCCCTCCCTACCCTAAATATATAGCCAGTCAGGATGAAAGGAGTTGCCCCACCTTCCATCAAAAAATAGACTTTGAAATCAACCTAGTAATTTAAGAAAGAGCTCAAAATTTTCAACCAAACTAAGTATAATTGACTGAGAGTCACATATGAGGCATAGTTTAACAAGCTTCGTAGAAAATGACAACACCTCCAAAGTCATATTGATTCCTTGTTTTGCCCACTTTCTCAGTATTTTTCTATTGGGTGTCGTTCATAATAGAAATCCTGGAATCAACTTTTGGCAGTGGTAGAATAGGTTATGAAAGCTATGAAAAAACCTATATGTGCACCTTTTATTGAGGTTGACCTTTCAAAAGTATAGATATCTAAGAAAGCCATTTCCATCGATACCGAACTACTCGACGAACCACAAAAGGCTAAAGTCCAATAAATGATGGTAAAGATCAGGCTTGCTCATTGTATTCATGTAATAGTGGTTTTATGCCTTAGCACCGACCTTTCGTTCCTCAGCCACCTAGCCAGCTTCTTGATAGAGTTAGCGATATGCCTTGGACAATTATGTAATCTGTTGCATATATTTAACTCGATAACCAATCTTGTTCATAATAAATATGTTTAATTTATATAATATACTTTATTATACTATGATATAGTTAATTAAATAATTACTTTAAAGTGTATTAAATAGAAAATCCTTAAATGATATGTTATGTGACAGTAATTACAACGTGTTGTAATCATGATAAATTTGTCGTATTAAAATGACATTTTACTTAAAATATTCCTAGTCAAGGTGTTTTGAGGTAGGATATCGATATGTCGGTGAGACTAGAGTACAAAATCCTCTTTAGATTTTGGCCAATGTATTATTCATGGTCATTAGGGGCACCTAAGGGTAATGTACTAATAGTTATTGGATAACTATGTAACGACTCACTCAAGATTTTTTTAAATATACCTAAGGTAAAATAAAGAACTTAAGTGACGATGTTACATAGTTCCCTCGACTTGAGAAAGTGGAACTTCAATGTAGATGCTATAATTTTCTTATATTTAAACCATGGCATTGCGATCCATCGAGTAATTATAGTTCGATCTGAGTTGAAGCATTGCAAGTGAAATACACCCCTTAATCAAGAATTTCTCTCCCCGGTTATAAAGGGTTACTGTTATGAACAACTGTAGTCAACTCAAAATTAAAGTCTTTGACTAGAGTAGTATAATTAGTAATGATTGTTATTATTGAATCAAAGATTTTGTGCTTAGACTAATCAAGTTGAATGTGGAAAATATTGAAATTTTGGCCAAAACCAAATTCTATAAATTATAAAGTGATATGTTTTGACGAAGTGAATAGTGTAACAATCATTACATACAACTTATAATAGAATTAGTGTAATAATTATTACTGAAAAGATGTGAAGCAATAAATTTAACCAAAATATCACACCACTAGCTAAGGTGAGTGTGAATATTAATATTTGAATTATTCGATATAAATCGCGGACTGAGTTTACACATTTAAGTCGTACAACCATAATGATGAATACTTTGACAAACCATATAGTTTATTTAATTTATAATCATTATAGATTAATTAAATGAATTAATATTTATGAAATATTAATTATTAGATTTTATTTGGTTTGATGATTGAATGCCATTAGTATTTAATGAAAAGCTTATATATACTAGTTTTGTTTACACGTGTCGATATACTAATCGATAAAATATTTAAATTTGATTTAAAACAATTAATCACTTAGTGGTTTTGAAAAAAAAATTGGCCTACATAACCTTATCTTGGTCGTCCATACATGATAAGGAGGAGGGGATCTGATTGAGATTCTGTGAGGAATTAAAGAGGGAATGTTTTAAGGAAGGAATGGAAAAGATTTCAATGTTTCCATTAAAATAAGATTCCTTTCATTCATTCATTGATTCTTTTCTCACAGTTCATTTTCACTTGCTCTCTTTCTCTCTCCTTTGGCTAAAAATCAATAGCCTCTAAGCCAACATTACCAAAAAAATCAAAAAAAAACTAAAATAGAATAAATATAAAAGTGGTGCTTTAGATCGTTGTAATTTCTAGAGGTGATTCAATCATATCTAGGGGATTTTCTTCATTTAAAGTGTGATTTTTGGCTCCACAAAAGGAAAATTTTAAGCTCTTTTAATATATATTACGTCATGTTAGAATGGTTTAGATATCCTATTTTTACATCTCATTATGATCACTAGAATGGGCCCGTGCTTCGCACATGGGCTGTTTATGTTATTGTATACGTTGATATTTTGTTTGAGCGTAAATATGTAAAAGGGAAGCAAGGGCATTTTTGGAATTTCAAAAAGACACCAAGTAAATTAGTTCAATGAATTTTCTTTATTAGTAGTAGAGATATGTTCCACCTCGTTAATTTAGTTGAGATCTCATATCTTATCCAAGGGATTTATATATGCTTATTTGTCCAACCTTTTGTTTACAGATATTTTAGAAGTTGAATGAATTTTTTTAGAACTAGATTCAATTTTAATTAGTTCAAATATGTTTTAAAATATTTTATATACAAGTATAAGTGAAACGCATACATATTCTAATGGAAATTATCTCATGAAATTAAATACGATTTTCATGTATATATATTATTTTGAATATCAAATACTTTTGGTAGCTATATACATATGTTTATTTACATAATTTTAATTTAAAATTTACCAGTGGACTTTTGTGTAAAATTATAGATCCAACGTTGAATTTCTTCCAAATTCAATAATAGATTTCAAATTGTTAATTTTAAATCATAAAACATATAAAATTATAAGTTTTACACACACACATATACAATTTTAAATTTAAATATAGTTTATTATTATTTATATATGTGTGTGCATATATATATATTATTTCAATTCAAAATTAATAAAACGACTTTTGTGAAAAATTATAGATCTATAGTTGAACTCCTTCTTATGTCAAAACTATATTTCAAATTGTTAATTTTAGATTCCAAAACATGTAAAATAGTAAAAATCAGTTTTAATATTTATGCACACACATCTTTGTTATTTTATATATAATTAAAAAACTAACAAATATATCTGTTGCGACCAACATCTATAAATACATTAACCATGTACACTGCTTATATGTTCCACTTGCACCATACATATATGACTGTATTTGATACGCCCATTATAATATATCAAATCCGAATTAAACAAAAACTTTTTTAAAAAATTTAAATAAAATAATAATTTATATGAAAACAATATTAAATTGGATCTAAATAACCCTTTAGACATCATAGGTCCAGTAGGTCCAAAATAAGTTTTTTTTAAATATACTTATTTACCCGCTTCCGACTAGCCCGAATCCTTTAATGGCATCGAAGCACAATGGTTTATATAGTCTAAATTGGCAATATTTAGGGTTAAATTACCAAAGCCTACTCATTTAGTTGGGTGTCTAGAAAGGTAGTGTCTAAGGTTGGGTTTGGATAATCAAGTACTTTGCCTCACTTAGATACTGGCCTAACCTGAATGATGATGTTAGACCAAAGTTATCCTCAATATAAAGGCCTAAATTGATTTAGGCCTTAGGGATAATTTTCAAATTATGTTTGAAAATTTAAATTATATTTTGAATTTAGAGGTTAAATTTAAAATATAAAATAATTTTATAATGGTTATAAAATATTATTCTAAATTATTTTAAAAAAAACTAATATTTTTCAAAATTATTCAATAATTTAATTGATTGGATTAATTAAAAATGTAACTAATTAAAAGTTAATAAATCAAAATAAACATATATGTATTGATGTACATGCATGCATACATATATATATATATATATATATATCTTGAAATGTTTAAGGTATATAAAATATTAATTTTTGAAATTTATTAAGAAGTAATTTAATTAAAAAATTTTAGTTAATGATTATTTATTTTATAAATATATATTAGTTAATCAATAAACCTATATCTGTATATAATGACATACATATATAAAATTATAAACATTAGAGTTAATATTCATTTTAAATTGTTTAAGATGAATAAAATAAAATTTTGAAATATTGAAATAATTTAGTTAATAAATTAAAATTAATTAAACAATATTTAATTATATATACACACATACATAAGAATAATATATTAGTTAATCAAATTATAAACTGTCACATATGAAATAAACCTATATAATGTTAATGTATGAAACTTAAGTGGAACTATGAGAAATCCAACTTAGGTTTAAGGAATAAGTGCATGTGTATTGTATGTATACCGCGACTTCAGATGTGTCCGACACTCGAATCATGAGGATATTTGATAAGAAATACCTTGCCCTAAATCGATATCACTCAATGCGTCAACATGTTAAAGATTATGAATCCTTAATATATTTGTCGTACTCTACCATTTATATACTAACATATTACTTCAATACTTTTAGTTGTTGAGCAAAATCAAGCTAAGGATGTTATGTGTGATATTATTAAAATATTGACTGCATAAGGTAGATGCATGCATGTATTTCTTGAGCAAACTCAAGGTACGTGCATTATTATTAGGCCATCATAAAATGTTCGGTATGAATGGATAATCTTATTTGGTTTGTTGAGTAAACTCAAGGTCAAGATTGAGTTAAGATAAAGACCATGGGTTAATAGTTGTATATGATACAATTATAAAAATGTTATCCATCATTTGTGGGCATATAATTTGTTCAGCGAACTCAAGTTCAAAATCCTAAGGCAAACAAGTTATTGTTGAAGTTGCCTGTTTTAATTTAGGCAGAAGGGGAACTAGACTACCAAATGTTTGGTGTTGAGAGCCCAAGGAAAGATAAAGTGTTTTTATTACGACAAAACTATGCATCACAAGAAGGACTGTATAGAGTTGCATGCTAGAGTGTTTGCTTTAGAAAGACTAAGGGTAAGACCATTTACCAAAGAGAAATACAAACACCCACTGGAGGAATCAAAAGAATTTTATGTTTATCTTAGGGTTTTGATAAACATAAAAAATCTAATGGGTGCCTCATTACAAAATGAAAAGGTAATATTTAACCTTTCTAATATTGTAAGAATAGAAATTTATGCAACTAATATAAATTGATAAAATGTGTATAATTTAAAATATACAAATGAACTGAATCTAGATTGACCAAAGAAATATAAATATACACTTACCAATAAATGTTTTGGCATGCTGTCACTTCAGGACCCATGTAAGAGCTAAATAATATAGCTAATAGATACATTTGTACCTTAGTCACTAAAGAGTTTAATTGTGCAGGACTATGTATTGTCTTTTATGAATTTTAAATTCTTAAGTAATGCAATAATATGAATATTTGATCCATACTCGGATACATATAATTTTTATATGGTGAATAGTCGTTATTATTGACATATGAAACTTCGATGAAATTAGTTCATTCAAAATAAGCAAGTAAACAATAGTGTGAGCTTATGTAATTAATATGATTAACTACAGTAGGGATCACAATTAATTACAGTTGGGATCTTGTTGATTTAGATGTAGCACTAAACCAAGAGCTACATGATGTACCTAGAAAATCGATCACCGAAATATCAGCTTGATCAATTTTCACAAAGACTAACTTATTTAATATCCTTAAATGTTAAGGATGACCAAATGCATTTTTGTAAAGAGTTTGTTACAACCTTGTGGTAAGAGTCTCCTTTTGAATGGCTCAATCATTTGGAAAGGAGAGAAAATGTACCGAAGTGGATGCAACGTAGGCACGGTTGGAATGAAGAGAGTAAATGATCACCCATGCTTCATGAAGAGACATTCAAAATAAGATTTGTGTAAAATGCCAAAAAATACTTAATATGGAATGAGAAATGTGATTTCTATCCTAAATATATTTTCATATAGAAAATTGTTTTCTATGAAAGTTATTTCTTCGAGTTTAACATATTTGATCATCATACTGAAATTAGCAACTGGCCGACAATAACATTAGCAGGAACATCTGCCCATCATGAGACGGTCGTGAGAGTGGAGTTTGATAAGATGATGGCTGAGCTAGATCATAAGATGACTGATTGCCAGAAGGAACTATTGGAAAATATGGATGCTTGTTGGCTTGGTTGACCTAGCAGTACCCATAGGGAACAAGGAGGAGCAGAAGGGAGACTTCGTCTACTGGATCTAAAGAGGAGAACTCATCTGCTTCTAGTCAGAATAGAAGAGATGGAAAATAGAAGCAGAGGGAAAAGGATATTGGAGTCCTAGGGACATTTACTACAGTTAGTAGAAGAGTCCCCTCTAAGGGGATTCAGATCAGTACTGACCATAATCAAGTCAATACTGAGGTGAATCTAAGGCCATTAGAGGGGCAAGGAGCTGAGGCTGTTGACTTATCTGATTCCAAGGATGAGCTGTAGCACGATGGTGATGGTTATGAACTGGATATCGAAGTTCGAGATACTAGTGTACAGAAAACCTCTACGGAGCTAATCGGGAATCAAAAAAGAGCTGAAGGAGTGGTTCTCCCAGAGATTGAATAATCTAGATGTCAAAAAGGTAACTGAGACTATTTGTAGAGCCAAACACTTGGCATAGCTCTTGACAGTCGACCTTCGGAGTGCCAGGCTAGTGAGAAGCATAGAGCAGATATTATTAAGAAGTTGATGGAGGAAAATAAACAAGGAAATAATGAGGAATGGGGTTCTGCGCCAAGCAGAACCCCATTCACAGAGAATATTCTTAGGGAGCAATATCACAGGAAGTTTACGATGCCTACCATGTCATCCTATAATGGGACTACCGATCCTAACTAGCACATGTTTAAGTATGGATGACATATGGATGGAGCCAAAGCTACAGATGATGTTCTGTGTAGATGCTTTATATTTTTCTAGATGGTGTGGCATCATTGTGGTTTACTCCGATTGCAGCAAAATCCATATCGAGCTTTGGTGAGTTGCGCAGAATTTTCTAGAGCAGTTTTGGCTCCATGATGCTCGGCCTAAGGACATAATGTCCTTATTTAGCCTTTCTCAAGGACATCAGGAGTCGTTGAAGGGGTTCTTAAATAGGTTTAATATTGCAGTTACGGAGTTAATAATCCAAAGGAAGACTTGGTGTTTATGGCATTGATCTGGGGCATACACTCAGACAAAGACTTTGGAAAATGACCAAAGATGATACAGCCGATAACTATGGAGGAATTCCATTAGAAAGCTAATCAATTCTTGCATGGAAGAATCATGTTAGGCTGTTGGAAAGACTAATGGTGGGTAATCAAAGGAGGTGATTCAAAACAACGTGGTGATTAATAAAACCACTGAGAGTTTTGGTAATATGGTAGTAAATGTTGGTAATTCCAATAATTAGAAAAAGAAAAATCAGGGCATTGGAAGCAGGCAGAATGAAACCAAGAAAATCCCAACAAATATGAGACCAGATGAATATACGCCTCTAATTGATACATTGGAAAATATATACCTTGCGACGCAAGGCATGGAAAGGTATAAAAAGCCGCCAAGGAGGGAGGCAACTAAGCAAGAGCGATGCTTAGGCAAGTACTGTCGTTTCCATGAAACTCGTGGACACAATTTGAACGATTACCAATATCATAAGGATTTTATTGAGGAGTTGGTAGGAAAGAAAAAAATTACGACAGTATGTAAGAGAGCTAAGAGAGCCGTGGGGTACCAGACAAAATGCTAGACTCTAAGGGCCGAATGCTAAAGGAAACCAATCTGGACCTACTAGAGAAGGCCCAGGCGAACCGATGGAAGGATATTCATAAATACTATAATAGAAGGATGTCATCTAGCAGAGAAAAACTAGAGCTAAATGGAGTGGTACATGAGTACATTAAGGTACGTACCGTAGGAGTACCGCTTTTCCATCGAGGATGGAGCTTCGATTAAGAAAAGGATGGTAATTGACGATGTTGTGTACAGAAATAGGGATTGTAGTGGAGTTGAAGCACTAACTTTCGATCCCATGATAATTACGGCTGTAGTTGGCCCGACAACGGTACACCTGGTCTTGGTTGATAATGGAAGTTCTATGAGTACTATGTTTAAATGGACGTTCAATCAGTAGGAGTCAACAGAAGAATGTTAAGCCTTATAAATCCAGGAATCATGCATTTGCTGATGAGGCAAAACAACTGGTTGCGACAAGAATTGGGTGATAGATACCATAAGGTAGTGCAAATTCATAAGTTTGTTATAATTGATGTATATCTGGCATATAACGCCTTTTTGGGTTGATGTCCCTTGCTAATTTCAGGATAGCACTGGCTCCTTGGTGCTTAATGATGAAGTTTCCCACAAAAAATGGGATCAAATTAGTTAAAGGAGACCAGAACATTGGATGAGACTGTTATGTCACTGAGCTGAGAGAAGCAAAGTGACGGGAGAAAGTCAAAAATGTAGAGAGGACTCTCTGCATTAAAAATTTGGAAGCATAGCAATAAAAGACCAAGCACTGGGTTGAGAACCATAGCTGGTTCGATAAGTCTATGGATCTTAGGAAGAAGTCAAAGAAAGTGCGAGCGACGATAGCTGAGTTGATGGCTAATGTTCTAATCGATATGGATGATCCTACTCGGACTCTCAAGATCAGATCTCAACTCAGTGCGGGATTGAGGAAGGAGTTAGTTAACTTTCTATGAGTAAACTTGGATGTATATGATTGGGAACATTCGGATATGTCTAGGATATTGTCGGAGATAGCGTGCCATGCACCAAGTGTGGACCCTAAGTTTCCACCCGTGAAACAAAAGAGGCACTATCTAGGTTCGGAGCGATCTGCTGCGTTGAAGGAGAAAGTAGATAAATTGAAAGCGAATGGTTTCCCTGTGTTATTCAAGATATCGAATGAAAAGTGAAAGACATGCATTGATTACTCAGACATGAATAAATTATGCCCAAAGCATAGCTTCCCTTTGCCCAGGATTGACAGCTAGACAGGACTGTAGGACACAAGCTGCTCCCTTTTTATGAATGCTTATTCTAATTATAACCAGATACTGATGCACATTCCAGATCAGGAGCACGTGAGATTTATAATAGATTTGACATTATATTGTTACTATGTAGTGTTGTTCGGTCTGAAGAGGGCTACTTACTAAAGGTTGATGAATTATATGTTCAAGAATCAGATCGGACGAACAATAGAGGTGTATATGGATGATACTCTCGTGAAGTCACGACTATCAAGGAACTACTTGGATGAACTTTTGAAGATATTTGAAGTACCGCGGAAGTATAAAATGAAGTTAAATCCATTGAAATGTTCCTTTGGAGTTTCATCGGGAAAGTTTTTAGGATTTTTCGTAAATGCGAGCATTGAGGCCAATCTGCAGCAGTGTGAGTTATGAAGCTTGAACGAAAAGATTGCCTCTTCATGTAGGTTTATCTCAAAGGAAACAAAAAAAAGTACCATTCATTGATGCCCTGAAAAAGGGAAAGAAGAATTTTGAATGGAATTAGGAATGTAAGGATGCCTTCGAGGAATTGCCGAGGCACATTGAAACAACACAGGTTCTATCCAAACCGTTGGACGGTAAGGACTTGTTTGTCTATTTGGCAATGTCTGCTCACGTACTAAGTGCAGCATTGGTACGTGAGGAAGCGATGATTCAATAGTCAGTTTATTATATCAACAAGCAGTTTGCTAGAGCTGAAAAGAATTTCCTAAAGTTGGAAAAACTTCCTATTACTTTCCGATTGTGTCAAGGAAGCTGCGATCATAATTTCAGGCTTATCCGATTAAGGTGTTAACAGATCAACCTTTAAAGAATGTATTATACGTCCAAGATTTTGGGAAGATTGCTGAAATGGAATATTGAACTAAGTCATTTCAAAATTACTTACCATCTGCGGAAAACGATAAATGGGAAGGCGTTGGCAGACTACATTGCTGAGTTTACTGCACGAGATGGTGAAGTGGATGACGATATAGTCACATTTTCTCATTGGAAACTGTTTGTGGATGGAGCTTCGAACGAACATAGTTTAGGTATAGGAGTGGTGCTTGTAACTTCGAAAGGACACTGAAAATTTGAATTTCCTACGACTAACAATGAGGCTAAGTACATGGATTTGATTAAGGGACTCGGATTTGCAAAGCAGCTGAGAATAAGGACGCTGCATAAATTCAGTGATTCCCAGTTGGTGGTTTGTCAAGTGAAGAAGGAATATCAAGCTAAGGGTATGAGACTCGCTCCTTATTGACGAAGGAATTAGAACTGATGAATGATATAAGCATTGCATGAATGGACTTCCCTAGAGAGGAGAATGTGAAGGCTGATTCATAGGCCAAGCTAGCTAGTTTTGGGGAAGCATAGATGATGGCTTTGGTTTCAGTGGAAGTTTCGATGGCTCCGAGTATTGACCATATGGATATTGAATGGATTTTGGATATCATGGAGAAAGAAGAGTCATAAATGACCCCAATAAAGGATTATTTAATTAAGGGAATTCTTCCGAGAGAAAGGATTGAATGGAAGAAACTCCTTCGAAAAGCACCACGGTTCATCATGTATAAAGGAGTGCTTTACAGGAAGGATTTTCTATCCCTTGAGGGTAGTTTTTCTGATCAGACCAGGAAATAGACGTTAGCAAAAAAGGTAATTCACTATGGATATTTCTAACCAACGATAAATCGAGATGTAGCTAATTACACCAAATGATGCGACCATTGCCAGAGATTTACAAAGGTTCCGAGAGCCTCATCTGCAACAATCTGCACCTTAATAGGTCTAGATTTCGACTAAATCGAAACCCAAGCCCATTAAGGTATTGATCTTTGATGTTGGTAACTTGTAATAAACATAGGTATATCAGAGAGTGGATTCATAGTAGAATAGTAAAATATAATAAAACATATAAGTCGACAAAGTCCACTACATCTGAATAAATATTATTCCTTGAATATCTAGTTGCTTTGTCAACGTCGAGCATGAACGAGAAGACCTCTCCATCTACCATTCCTGTCTCTGATAACAAAAAATTGATTAAACTTTGGGTCTTTGTGTATCCCATACAAATTTAATACTAGTAGGAAGCAAAATCCATCAGGGCATAATGCAAGTCTTTGCTAACTACCGCTTGGGACTGCTGGAATCAAAGCCTATATATCAACCTACTTCTAAATATTAATTTACCAACGATACTGACATAGCTCTCTGACCTCCCACACCTGAAATCCTGTTTAGACTTACCTAATATAAGTAAAGAAAAGTGCCCACTCTAGTTACTTAATACCTCTAGTTCAAAAATGAAGCAGACCCCATTTTCCAGTTTGGTACTTTTGTAGGTTATTTAAGACGTCTTATATAAGGAGGAGGCAAATCCAATGGCCATTTAATACCTTAATTCTTGAAGTAAACCCCTTGACTTCCCTAAAGGTACTAAGCCATTTAATACTCCAAATTCGAGACGAACCCTTGGTCACATACACGCAAATGTATATCCCTTCCTTATGAGTGCTATAGTTGGAGATGTCCCACGTCAATATTACATATACACAACTACTAGTAGCCTCTTGGTAAAGGGCAGACTTATATTGTGTAACTCTACAAGCCTTGCATTTCAATCCATGCTAAACCAAGCCATTATTAATTAACCTAAATATTGAGCTAGGCCCATTAATTCGCGCTCGTCATAAACGTATTATTGAGACCATATAATTTCCACCGTGGAAATTATACTGCCTTCTAAGTTTATTTATTAGTATTCATTTATCCATTCGACGAACCTAATCCTATCTTATACACTTATTTCCTTATATTCTTCATTTCCTTTTATGTCATCTAATGTTACATATTCCTTTAACTCCGATTAATTTTCCTTAATAAATGGTCCTTATTTTCAAATTGGACAATCACTAATGACATTCATTCATTCATTTTAGATCTAACTGATTATGCCTCTCCTATTTCCTCCATATATGTCATGTTAAATTCTATAACCGGTCCTATTTATTCATCTATGTCCCTATTTAATTTCTAAAACCTTCCATTAACTGCACATTCAATGCCCGGTACTGTTACAATCATTATTCATTAATATTGGAGTTGATACCCATTTTTCATTGCAACATCCTATCCCTATTGTTTATTATTCTCCTAATACTTAAACATAATTAATACAAGAATAGACGTATACTTATTTATTACGCTTTAATCACCGCCTTATGTATATTTATAATTTTAGGTAGTAGGCACGGTTGTATATAATGTATATATTTCTATTTTTAACTCATTAATTCCAACATTTAGAAATTTCAGAATATACACTTATATATACATTCCACAAAGATACTCATTTGCATAGTTTAATATATTGGATCCACCTTTCCCATGAAGGAAATTATTACCCACTATAACTTTCCATAAACTATCTAAAAGTGAGACTTTTACTCCGTTTGAAATTATAAGAAATTATCCCTTTTTATTTGTATTGAAGTAGAGAGTGTAAGCAACGGAGAAGTACATTCGTACTTTAAACATCTATTTCATTTTGGTATATTCCTTATTATTCCTATCGGCTCACTTTTTATACATAGTCGTGAAGTTAGATAGCATATGGAAATTTATATAGAAATAGGTAACTAAATTGTACCTTCAATGCTTCTAATAAATTAAAACATAGAAATTTACTCCAAGTCAAATTGGAGCATTCCAAATATTACTAAACAATTTACAAACCAATCGACATAAATCTGGAGTAAACTGTGAGAAATGCGGATTACGGATCTTAAGGTTCGAATAACACTAGAGGGGAGGGGGTGAATAGTGTTTTATGGATTTTCTAAATCTTTTTGAAACTTATATAATTTAATCACCAACAAATGCAATTCACAGACACAGATATAATCATAGAATCAGATGCAGATGCAAATACTAAATAAAAGCAGTAAAAGGAAAGAACACACCAAGATTTTATACTGGTTCATAGTTATCGTACATCCAGTCCCGTACAATCGTACGGATTAATTACCAAAATAATCTCCTAAATTACACCCTCGGTTTCAAGGCTACGAAGTACACCCTCCTATATTTGATTTCACGACAACTCTCTTGATTTAACCGTGCTACCAGATCACCAAACTGATTTTCAAGGCAACAATCACACCCAATTGATTTCAAGGCTCAACCGCACCTTTTACTTAACAGATTGATTTACAAAATATCATATAACTGTAAATAGCACTAAGATCTTATGGAGAGAGTGACAGAGAATCAAATAAGAAATAATCAAGTTTGATTCACTTGGTATTTCGGCAAAGTATAGTTTAGGATTCTTTAGAATAAATGTGGAAGATGAAGAGGAGAGAAAACAAATTGAATCTGATTGAAAATTCTTTAAGAACTACTAATATTTATAGTAGAGCAACATCCATATCTATTCGTGAAAGGATACGACGAATAGACACTTCTTTTGAAAATTTGAATTTTGAATTTAACGGGTACCATGTCGACATGGGGGTTGAGGGATGTCGACATGGGGGTTGAGGGATGTCGACATGCTCTAGGCAAAATTGGTGTTTTAATTTTCTTATTAAAATTGGTTTCTCTAATTTGTCAAAACAATTTCTAAACTTTGTAAATATATTTGAATATAGTTTAAACATATAAAAGAGTTTAGAAAGTAATATATAATCTTAATCTATAAAGTAATTTAAAACCTAAGTATATAAATATTTTAAAGCTAAATATTTAAAACAAGAGTTAGTTTAAAATGAAGGACAATTTTGAAATCAAAATATTAAAAATGATAAAGATAATTTTGAGGCTAAAATATTTCAAACAAGAGAGATGTCTTTTTGAAAAGAAAGTTTTGAAAACTTTTTTAAAAAAAAAACAAGGGATATATTTTTAAAAAGCATTTTTATAGAATTAGTGGACATCAAAATAGGACAACTATATGTTCCACTAGATATTATCGTGGGTTCCATCCCACTAGAGTTCCATCCCTTTAACAGGCTCGAAGTAGATTCCATTCCACTAATAAATTTCGAATAAAGATGTAAGTGCTTTTAAGAAGTTTTATCATAATTCTAGATTCAATACTTATCTTGTACTCTTGAAATCTTGAACTCTTGATATCTTGATACTCATGAGTCTTCAATCTTGATATCTTCAGTCTTGAATCTCTATACTGTACAGTCTTCATTCTTAGTACTTGCATGTTTATATCATGCATATACATATATATATAAACTATAATGTTAGTATTTATATATTATAACAAGTCCTAAGTTTTTTGTCATCAAAACCATCATCTCAAGTACTAACAATCTCCCCCTTTTTGATGATGACAACCTATACTTCTCCTTCGCAATAACTCCCCCCAAAACTAATAATGTGATAACTCATATTTTGGACATCTAATAATTGGATAATTTACTGGTTTATTCAAACTAACAGATACAAATTCTGATAATAAAAAGATATCTGGAAATGTGAATGAATTTGAAATGAAATAAAGTTGAATTATAAATATCTGGATAAATATTTAATTGATAATCTCCCAATATAATCATTAAAGTTTGACAATATTAGTTAATAATCTTCTTTTATAACTATTTAGTTGGGCAAAAATTTACCTTTTCAAAATTTATAAAAATGATTTTCTAATCATGATATATAATATATAGGTATATATTTATTGAATTGGAAGTTATGTTTTAATAATTTTCAAGAGGTATTTAAAGTTGAAATCTATATTTTAACACTTAGAATAGTATATATATTTATTTATTATTAAAGTATTATATAGCTTAAAGACTTAAAATAGGATTTAATAAAAGAGTTTATTACACTTTCTTTTTAATTTTGTTGAACTAATTATGATTTGTATAAAAAGATATCAACATAGATCAATAAATATTTAGTAGATCAAAATTATGATAGCCTAAAATAAGATTCAACAAGGGTTTAAAAACACTTTCTTTTATTTAAAATTTATGCACTTTGTATATATAAAGATAACACATGTTAATATAAATACATATGAAATATAAAATATAAAAAAACATGTGGAATTATTAGTGCATGCAATTTTACAAGTGAGAGTTAATCATAACATACAAATTACAAGTGGCAAATTTTGTTTTGATCATAAATTTAGTGTTAAAGCAAAACCAAGACTGTTGCATTTATTTTCATTTCTTATTTTCTAACTCTTCCTTCATCTTCAAACTAAAAAAATACAAAACTGTGAAGAGAGAATAAAATCAAACAAGCAACTTCAAATTTTCAACCTGAAGTAGTAAATTTAAATCCAGTTGCAAAATCAAAAGCATTTCCAGGTTTCTCAAAGGCCATGGTTTCTCTATTTCATTTCGCAGGTGAGTACGTCCAAGTTTTAAAGATCATTTAAACCTGATTGCATGAGAATGATGTCTGAAAGATGATGTGATTAGTTGTTATGCATAAATGAAATTATGTTTGCTTGTTTAAAAATATGAAGTGTTAAGTATTCGTGGCTGTATACATATTAGAACTCTCTGTTTTAGATTTATGGGGTAAATTATAGATAAAAAATTGAAAATCAAATCTTGTAATCTCTTATAGGCTACGTAGTTCAAATAAGATTTATTTGTTTATACATAAACAAGGTTTTGAAAATATATTTGAGCATAGTTAGTTTGAAAACTATCAGGAAATTAAGGAAGATAATGGAAATTACAAACATACCAAATTTTAGACCTAAACAATTTAGGTTTCCAGGTTTAAAATTTATTTTGTTACCGAAAAACATGAATTATGAGAGTTTATTCCAGATTTTTAATACTTTATTGAGTGTGAAATTGAGGATGATCGGAAAATAGATTATGAGGTTTTTCTGGTCTCCACTTTGAGGGCTCAAGTCGTGTCAGAAGAAGGCTGGACAGATGGAGAGCTTGACAAAAATGGTGACTGGACCTATAGGCCCCTGTAGTGATGGCACAGAGGTGATCTAGGGTTTTAAACCTAGTTTTGATTGGCGTGGTTTTAGGGGGAAATTCATCGTCGATAGGACATCAGGGATGACCGATCCGGGGGGAAAAGTAGCGCTGGTCAATAATGCTTCTCTGGTCGGAGGATCGTGGTCAATGTTGGTTTTTTGGCGGCCCGTGGCGATTATCTGATGGTGGGTGTGTGTTCCAGGTTGAAGTCTGATAGGTTCGAGTTCACTCGGATTTGATTTCAGAATGGATCGTGGGGTCTGGGTAATGGGATGCTCGAGGAAGGTCACCGGCGACTTGCGAGTGCTCTCGGCAGCGACTAGTGGTGATCGGCGTGGTCGTGGATGTGCACACGTGCACAAACATGTCAGGTTTGGGTAAGGATCGTTACAGCTTGAGTTCGTGCTCATGAAATGTTAGGGTAGGCTCGAAGTCAGGGACGTAAAGAGAAGCATGGGGTTTAACTCGAGTTTTTGGGAGGTAATTCTCGGGTTTGCTCTGGGTTATAAATTAGATATTAACAGGGTCAGGATAAATTAATTATCTTAAACTATTATAAGTGATAAATTGATTATTAAATGTTTTATTAATTTAAGTTGAGAAAGTATTTAAGTTTTTTTAAAAGCTTAATTAGTCAGATAATTAAATAATTTAATTAAAAGATTAAATGTTTTAAATTTTATTTAAACTGAAAGCTTTTAAGTTATTTTGATTCCAAGGTTATTAGGTAAGATTTTGGAATAATAATTAAGAAGATTAATTAAGATAAATGATTTATCATTTAAATTTATTGATAATTAAAGATTTATTAATAAATAATTAAGGATTAATTATTGATTAATAAATTAGAAATTAAAGGGTGATTATTATTAGCAAAAGAGTAATTAATTGTTGTGACTAATTTTTGATTTAGGGTTAATTAATCAATGTAATTGACCAATGTAATTAATTAACTAATGGTATAATTAGCCGATGAAAGTAATTAAAGGTTAATTACTTAAGGAAAGTAATCAAGGATTAAATTACTTAGTGAAATTAATTAAAGGATAATTAATCAATGTAAGTGATTATAAGATAATTAATTTGAGTAATTAATTATGGATGAATGTGATTAATGTGAATGAGTGAAGATTAATTAATTTGTGTTATCAATTAAGGCTAATTACTTAATGTAATTAAAGAGGATAATTAAGGGATGATAAATAAATGGTTTGTAATTAAGTAATGTTAGATAAGCAGGATTAATAGTAATTAAGGTAATTACTTTAATTTATTTTAAATTAATTAGAAATGGTATGACAAATTAATCTTGCTTATGAATGATTGAATGATATTGTATGCCCTAGATTAGTTGATATCTCTAATATGTGATTTGTGATGCTATGTAATATGATATATATGGTTTAATCTGTGATAATGTGGGTATCTATCGATGATGAATTGCAATGTAAAGGTGACACCCTGTGTTTAAAGTTTGAATTGTATTCCACTTGAATTTTGGGTTAAGATAACTTGGGATTCGAAGAGACGAGGGTCTGTTCTCAGTAAATACCCGAAACCACTTCGATTTGAAATCCACTATAACTCTTTTTAGATTTGATATGTGAAATCAATAGGTTGGAATGAAACAATTTAAGTAAGCTGGACCATTGAGACTAAGTAAGGATACTTAGAGATTGTTTATGAAATAAATGTTGACTACAACATGTTAAGACTCGTAATAAGAACGAGTTACCGCAGAATTTAAGTATGTTATAACATAGAGTTTTCTAGCATATGGGTTTACTCACGCTGGTTTCCAGCCTGATCCGGGTGTTACTTTGATGTAATGCTCGGGTCAGACTGAATATTACAGATTTTCATGTAAGGACGTTCTGGAGCTCAGCAGACGAGCTGGATGGCAGGAACGTATGGAGTGTATTCCGCTATGATATATTGTTATTTATCCGGGATAAGTTATTTTAAATGTCTAGTAATTGTGAAATATTGTAACTCTGTTGTATTGATGTAAATTAACTGATACAGTTTTTCCTTGTATAACTGTTATTTTATATGATATTATATTTTGATCAGCTGCGAATGTGAGATTCTGTGTTTCTTTTCTGTTTCTTCTTCTATCTCTTTTCTTCTTTTTCTAACAATCGGAAATTTTCGGGATCGAAAATTTCTGGGTCGTTATATTTGGTATCAGAGCCGAAGGTTAAGCGCGAACCTTAGCTCTGTTGGGTTTACTCATTAAGGATAGGGTCAGTGGTACCCTAGAATGAGTTGAGTGAATATATATATATATATATATATGAGAGCTTAATTGTTATTCTCTTATATAAAGGTTTTAAAAATGGTTAAAAGTAAATGATTTTTATATAAGTTTATATATAAAGCAACGATTCTTCTAACCACTATATATTAAGATAAATTGGTTGTTGTATTATTTGAATTAAAAGAAATAATGAGAACTAATTGGTAATAGTAATATAACCAAACTGAAAATAAAATCCTGAATTTGTAGAAGTGTTTTCAGAATAAGATAAAAATGAAATTGTTTCCAGATATGATAATCTTGGTTATTATCTTCAATGGTTGTTATGTTTAATAATGAAATGTTTGTTAATTATAAAACGAAATGAAATGTTTTATGGAATCAAACATTTAGGTGAGTATGACTTATAAATTGGAATTGAAGAATTTAAAATTGTGAAGTTTTAAACCTAAGTCCAGAAATTTAGAATTTGTTTCCAAGTACTAAAAGAAATAATAAATAGTATTATTTGAATAAAAGGGTTCTGTTTCAAACAAGAGTTGTTTGAAAATTTAAAAGAATTTGTTTTGAATTAAAACCAAAGGTGGTTTAAATTTTAAAGTTTGTCTTGGTGGGCCAAGAAGTAAATATGTATATATGTGTGGATATACATAATATCAAAGATGATTTGAAATAAACTCCAAAGTGATGAGTTTTGATTTTTCTTGAAGTGTGATGTAAAAGCCCATAATGAAATGAGTTTTTGAACTTAAAGTAAGAAAGAATATTGATAGAAATTTAAAATTTAAAATGAAGAATTCAAATTTGAGTAAGGATAACGGGACTAAATTGAATTTAACTTGGACGAAGTTAAATAAGATTGGAATGAACAGCCTGAATTTGAAATTTCAAAATGAAATTGAAATTCAACTTAGGGAAGTTAAATGGGTTGATTTGGAAAGGAGTTATGTGAGATCTCAAACGGGTTTGAGTTTTAGGAATGGGTAATAGATGCTATTGGTGGATGTTTTAAGTAATTGGATGTTTATTTACTTTGACTTATACTAATATCATCATGCTGTTATTAAAATCTATGAATTGGATTATTTGAATAAATTTAGAAATGGATTGAGGAAATATATATCCATTGTAGAAATTAAATGGAAATAAAATTTTAATATGAAATTATTTAAGTAATTTTGGTTTTTGAAATAAAAATTGAACTTGTGAAAGCGAAAGCACTTTGAACTTAAGTTTGGATGTTTAAAGGGTAACTTAAAATTTTAAATTGTTAAGAATCGGTTTCAAAGCTGGAAGATAAAATTGGGTAATAAATTTGATTTTAAAGATAAAATTATTTTGGACTCTTATTTGAACTTAGAAATAAGTTAAGTAAAGGTGATTTAAATTGGAATATGTGAAATTTGGACTCGGAATTAAGTATTTAAAGACTTTAAAAGTAAAGATTAATTTGATTTAAGGAAATTAAATCAGCAATTGAAATTTAACTCGAATTTATATAATTCGAGATGGTTTAAAGTGAAATGGAATTTGAAATTAGTCCAAATTGAAATTTGATGTGAATGAGTAAATTCAAATGGATTTTGATTTGAATTTAAAAAGAAATCAAGGATAATTCAACTTGAATTGGGATTGAATAAATTCAGTGGGTTGGAAAGTGATTGAAAATGGAGATTGGAATTGAAATTAATTCAAACTGGAATTGAAATGAATATAAATTGAAACTGGTTCAATTTGAAATCTATTTGAATTCACTGAGATTGGAATCGAAGTTGAATAAAGTTTAATTTGGAATGGAAATTGAAGTTATTTAAAATTGAATTGATTGGAATGAAGGTTGGGTAGTGGAGTTTGGCTATGAAACTATTTTCAAACAAATTATTTTAATATAAGCTTTCTCAAATCTATTTTTCCAACCTATTTACTATATACAACCTTTCTTTTTAAAGCCAAATTATTTGATACTTATTTTAACAATTATTTTTGAAACTATTTAACAATTTTACAATTGTTTTATAAACTGATTTATATTTTATAACTATCTTATAACTAATTATTATTTTACAACTATTTTGCAATTATCTAACTATTTTATAACTATTTTCCAACTATTTTACAATTACTTAACTATTTTATAATTATTTTACAACTAATAATTATTTTTCATCTACTTAAATTTTCAAATTATTTTTTAAATATAAGCTGATCAGAGTGCAAACTGTTTATGATTAATTACCAATTGAGATAAGAATTGAGGTGATAATCCAAATGGGATTGAAGCAACTGTGAATAAATGAATGAAAATCAAGATGAATGTGAATAGAAAGGAGAAATTGGTTTAGCTAATAATCAATGGAGATAAATACGTAGGATGTACGTAGATTATTCTATTCGCAGAGTGATTTGATCCAGATTCGAGCATAGAATTTCGTGGTAGCACATCGATCCGAGTTGGGATTTTTCACTCAATTTTCGACGGCGAACCTAGATATGGATTGTTGATTGGTTTTGAATATTCTCTATCATAGTTATGGCTATGCAAGGAGAATGACAGTTTCTGATCACGGAACCAGATCTGAGTCCGTACTAGGAAGTCGGGTGGAAGATACTAGTTCGGAAGTGAAATTGTGTGACCAAGTGGCGATCGGATTGACATAGCATATGAATGATATGTGTACATCATGCGAAATTGAATGAAATTGATATTGAAAATTTGTGGGTAAGAACTGTAAATGATTTTTGAAATGAAAAGTATATTTTGTGAAATATATGATGAAATAAATTGGAAATTGGATATATTTATGGTAGAAATTTACTTTATGGAAGTAAGTAATATGGTAAGTGACTTTATAGAGTAATCAAGCTTGAATATTGTTTTGGCATAAACAAAGTTATGTATATATCACTGATAAACTCCCCTTGTTGAATCTATTGCCAGAAGAAAAGGGTTTTTGAAAGTATTTTAAGTATAAAAAGGGAATTTATATAAGTTTGAAGTGATCCAAAGATTTTCAAAAGTTTTATATATAAAGGATCTTATGAGAATGATTTTGAGAAAAAGGTTTTTGGAACCTATGGATTTGGAAAGGCTTTTGATTTTTGGAAAAAATCAATTTTGGAAATTTGGAAAGCCTAGTCTGAGAATTATCAATTTTGAAAAAATAGATTTTGAGAAAGGGAGATTTATATGGGATTCCTACTAGGTGTATGATTTGGAAGATACTATATATGTATAGTATAAAGTGTTTTGAAAATCGCTCTGCAGAAAAAGACGCTCCCTTGAAATGAACTTCTTACGAGTACCATAGGTTGGTACTGCCTTGAGCCCTAGGGGGGGTTCTAAAGTTGATCCTATGAGGAAGTCCGGACAAACTAAAGTTCCTGAGGATTATTGGGTAGCGAAACTCGAGGGCGCTGAAGCCTACAGGGGAATTTGGGTTATACTGTGACGATAGTGTAACTCGTTGTCGCTGTAATATACTATGGACCATAGCGAAAATCGTGTGGAGGTGAGTGTCAACGGTCTACGTTTGATTTCGCCAAGAAGGTAACGTAACATCGGTGGACTGCGATATATGGTCGAGTGGAGTGGAGAAGTTTCATTCTTTTGGCAGTGAAATTCGACGGCGCTGATGCCTACAGTTATATGGGTTTTTGCCGTGATAGCAACGTAACCCCAGATGTAGCTGCGATCTATAGCGGGTTCCATGGCGTAATCGAGGGGCGCGGAGTGACTACAGTTATCTACGGATTTTGTCGGTATGGCAACGTAACCCTAACTGCGACCATGGATGTGGGTGATGATTTTCAGAGCATTTTCATAAAAGATGTTTCCTCTGTTTAAAAAAAATGTTTTCTATATTTTCAACAAAATATTTTCCAAGTATTTTTACTGGGTGTTTAAAACGAATCTGCTATGTACTTATAGATTTTTAGTCCTACGCCTGATCAACGTATGAACGAATTTCTGTGAGAACAAGGATGGACTGGTTGAGACATTGAGTTATAAAAAGTATTTTTATAAAACATTTTGGTAATATTATATAGATTTTGAAATATTTTTTAAATTTTTTTTGAATAAAAGAGTTTTTAGAAGTAATTTATCTAAAAATAAATATTAAATAAATTCTGGCTTCGCTCCTTTTCGGGGACGAAAAGATTCAAAGCGGGGAGGAATGTGATAACCCGTATTTTGGACATCTAATAATTGGATAATTTACTGGTTTATTCAAATTAACAAATACAAATTCTGATAATAAAAAGATATCTGGATATGTAAATGAATTTGAAATATTGATAATCTCCTAGTATAATCATTGAAGTTTGACAATATTAGTTAATAATCTTCTTTTATAATTATTTAATTGGGCAAAAATTTACCTTTTCAAAATTTATAAAAATGATTTTCTAATCATAATATATAATATATATGTATATATTTATTGAATTGGAAGTTATATATTAATAATTTTCAAAAGGTATTTAAAGTTGAATTCTATATTTTAACACTTAGAATAGTATCTATATTTATTTATTATTAAAGTATTATATAGCTTAAAGACTTAAAATAGGATTTAATAAAAGATTTTGTTACACTTTCTTTTTAATTTTGTTGAACTAATTATGATTTTTATAAAAAGATATCAACATAGATTAATAAAAATTCAACAACGGTTTAAAAACACTTTTTTTATTTAAAATTTATGCACTTTGTATATATAAAGATAACATATATTAATATAAATATATATGAAATATAAAATAAAAAAACATGTGGAATTATTAGTGCATGCAATTTTACAAGTGGGGGTTAATCATAACATACAAATTACAAGTGGCAAATTTTGTTTTAATCATAAATTTAGTGTTAAAGCAAAACCAGGACTGTTGCATTTATTTTCATTTCCTCTTTTCTAACTCTTCCTTCATCTTCAAACTAAAAAACAAAACAAAACATGTGAAGAGAAAATAAAAACATACAAGCAACTTCAAAATTTCAACCTAAAGCAGTAAATTTAAATCCAGTTGCAAAATCAAAAGCATTTCCAGGTTTCTCAAAGGCCTTGGTTTCTCTGTTTCATCTTACAGGTGAGTACATCCAAGTTTTAAAGACCGTTTAAACCTGATTGCATGAGAATGATGTCTGGAAAGATGATGTGATTAGTTTTTTTACATAAATGAAATTATGTTTGCTTGTTTAAAAATATGAAGCGTTAAGTATCCATGGTTGTATACATATTAGAACTCTCTGTTTTAGATTTATAAGGTAAATTACAGATCAAAAATTCAAAATCAACTCTTGTAATTTCTTATAGGCTACGGAGTTCAAATAAGATTTTATTTTTGTTTATACATAAACAAGGTTTTGAAATTATATTTGAGCATAGTTAGTTTGAAAACTATCAGGAAATTAAGGAAGATAATGGAAGTTACAAACATATCAAATTTTTGACCTAAACAATTTAGGTTTCCAGGTTTAAAATCTATTTTGTTACTGAAAAACATGAATTATGAGAGTTTATTCCAGATTTTTAATACTTTATCGAGTGTTTAAATTGAGGATAATCGAAAAATAGATTATGAGGCTTTTCTGGTGAACTGCTCCACTTCAAGGGCTCAAGTCGTGTCAGAAAAAGGCTGGACAGATGGAGAGCTTGGCAAAAATGGTGACTAGTCCTATATGCCACAGTGGTGACGGCACGGAGGTGATCAAGGGTTTTAAACATAGTTTTGATCGGCATGGTTTTATGGAAAAGTTCATCATCGATGGGACATCAAGGATGACCGGTCCAGGGAAAAAGTAGCGTTGGTCAATAATGCTTCTCTAGTCGGAGGATCGTGGTCAATGGTGGTTTGTTCGGCGGTGCGTGGTGATTGACTAATGGTGGGTGTGTGTTCTAGGTTAAAGTCCGATGGTTCGAGTTTGCTCGAATTTGATTTCAGAATGGATCGTGGGGTCTGGGATGCTCGAGGAAGGTCACCGACGACTTGTGAGTGCTCTCGATGGCGACCAGTGGTGATCGACGTGGTCGTGCATGTGCACACGTGCACGAACGTGTTAGGTTTGGGTAAGGATCGTTACAGCTCGAGTTCGTGCTCGTTAAATGTTAGGGTAGGCTCGAAGTCAGGGACGTAAAGAGAAGCATGGGGTTTAACTTAAGTTTTTGTGAGGTAATTCTCGGGTTTGATCTGGTTATAGATTAGATGTTAACAGGGTCAAGATAAATTAATTATCTGAAACTATTATAAGTGATAAATTGATTATTTAATGTTTTGTTAATTTAAGTTTAGAAAGTATTTAAGTTGTTTTAAAAGCTTAATTAATCAGATAATTAAATAGTTTAATTAAAATATTAAATGTTTTAAATTTACTTAAACTTAAAGCTTTTAAATTATTTTGATTCCAATGTTATTAGGTAAGATTTTGGAATAATAATTAAGAAGATTAATTAAGATAAATGATTTATCATTTAAATTTATTGATAATTAAAGATTTTTTAATAAATAATTAAGTATTAATTATTGGTTAATAAATTAGAAATTAAAGGGTGATTATTATTAGAAAAAGAATAATTAATTGTTGTGACTAATTTTTGATTTAGGGTTAATTAATCAATGTAATTAACCAATGTAATTAATTAACTAATGGTATAATTAGCTGATGAAAGTAATTAAAGATTAATTACTTAAGGAAAGTAATTAAGGATTAAATTACTTAGTTAAATTAATTAAAGGATTGATTATTAAGGAAATTAATTAAGGTTTAGTTGAATGAGAGTGATTAATTAAAGGATAATTAATCAATGTAAGTGATTATAAGATAATTAATTTGAGTAATTAATTATGGATAAATGTGATTAATGTGAATGGGTGAAGATTAATTAATTGGTGTTATTAATTAAGGCTAATTACTTAATGTAGTTAAAGAGGATAATTAAGGGATGATAAATAAATGGTTTGTAATTAATTAATGTTAAGTAAGCAGGATTAATAGTAATTGAGGTAATTACTTTAATTTATTTTAAATTAATTAGAAATGGTATGAAAAATTAATCTTGTTTATGAATGGTTGAATGATATTGTATGCCCTAGATTAGTTGATATCTCTGATATGTGATTTGTGATGCTATGTATATGATATGTTTGGTTTATTCTGTGATAATGTGGGTATCTATCGATGATGAATTGCAATGTAAAGGTGACACCCTGTATTTAAAGTTTGAATTGTATTCCACTTGTATTTTGGGTTAAGATGACTTGGGATTCGAAGAGACCAGGGTCGGGTCTCTGCAAATACCCGAAACCACTTCGATTTGAAATCCACTATAACTCTTTATAGATTTGATATGTGAAATCAATAGGTTGGAATGAAACAATTTAAGTAAGCTGGACTATTGGAACTAAGTAAGGATACTTAGAGATTGTTTGTGAAATAAATGTTGACTATAACATGTTAAGACTCGTAATAAAGAATGAGTTACCCTAGAATTTAAGTATGTTATAACATAGTGTTTTCTAGTATATAGGATTACTCACGCTGGTTTCCAGCCTGACCCGGGTGTTACTTTGATGTAATGCTCGGGTGAGACCGAATATTACAGATTTTCAGGTAAGGACATTCCGAAGCTCAGGAGACGAGCTGGATAGCAGGAACGTATGGAATGTATCCGCTATGATATATTGTTATTTATCAGGGATAATTTATTTTAATAGTCCAGTGATTTTAAAATGTTATAACTCTGATGTGTTGATGTAAACTAACTGATACATTTTTTCCTTGTATAACTGTTATTTTATATGATATTATATTTTGATCCGCTGCAAATGTGAGATTCTGTGTTTCTTTTCTGTTTCTTCTTCTATCTCTTTTCTTCTTTTCCTAACTATTGGAAATTTTCGGCATCGAAAATTTCTGGATCGTTACAAATAACTCCCCTTTAATCTAAGCCTAACTACTCTAACTACTCTATTTTATATTTCTCATCCTTTGTCATCAACAAAAACCATCCTAAAACCATAAAAATATAAAACTCCCTTTTAAACTGATATTAGAATAAAGTATAGTAAATGGAATGTGAAAGACATTAACATAATTATATTATAATTATTTAATACATAAATATGTATAAGTATATTTCAAATAATCCAATCAACACGCACATCAAATCCAATCATGTCAAACAATTTGAACAAATCAATCAAGTCAAACAAGTCAATCAAAACATACCAAACAAATTAAAAACTAATAATCCTATACTATAAGACAATACTACAAACTCCCCCTAAATAAAATGCACTCGTTATGAATACATGTATGCAATATGTAGTTTGTAATGCAGTATGAAATATATGACATATGCAATGTAGCATGAGATGATATGCAGAATGAAGTGCAACTTGTGATGCAAATAATTATGATATTTCATGCATTGATGTAATATGCAATGAAATGTGATATGAAATAGAATGCATAATGATAGGTAATAAAATGACAACGAAGTAAAAATAATAATAATTTGCAGTATGATGATATATATACTATGGTAAGAGATATTCAGATTATAAGATAAATATGAGTGATAAGTAATATCTAATTGACAAGCATATATATATATATGTGTGTGTGTGTGTGTGTGCATATATCAAACTATTTATTATAAATCACTTCAACCAAACAAGGTAATACACACCAATTACTAGACTTAGGTTAAGGAAACTAATGAATGAGACTGAAAGAGTAGTAAAGACAAGAGTTTAAAGGTAGTAAATGATATTAAAACTATAACATATTCATGAAAGGTAGTAATCATACTCAATATCAAAATCAAATTGCTAAGAAATATGGACTTAAACTATATTTATGATCAAATATGGTTTTTATAAAAATCAATACCCTCCTTATTTAATTTCTTTAAAATATTTTTTTAACTTAATTGTTTTTTAAGAATCCAAACTTCCATGTTTATAAAATGCTTAACTTACTAATTAAAACCTATATATTAAATTATCGTTGATTAAAATATTTAGAAACATGTTTAAACACCTCTTAATTAAAAAATATCATAATTAAATGTAAAATAACAAAGATTGAAAAACTAAAATAAACATGTGTTATATTAAGGCCTAGTAAGTTAAAAAATTAGTTAATTATTAAAAATATATTTGAACATGAAATTAATTTAAAATATTCTAATATAAGTTAGAAAATAACTCTAACAAGAAAAGAGAAAAATACTTCATTTACATATAATTTTTTTATATATAGTTTAATGTTTCAAATAGAAAAGACAGCATTTGCAGAATGCTATAAAAATCTTTGTAGTAAAAATATAGTCAACACATTATTAAAACAGAAACTGAGCATTTACCAAATGCTGTGAAAAGTTTCTGAAAAACTACCGCATTTCAAAGTACAGAAATGCTGTAAAAGCGTATTTGCAGCGTAACAGAAGCAAAGATAACATTTCAGAAAAGCTATCTAAAGTTCTGGGTCTGTTCTTACCATGATTTTGCACTAATTTTATGACAAAATTTTGATACGTAAATAATTGATTTTTGACCCAATTTTTTATAGTAGTTAAGATAATTAAAGTAATTAAAAAAACATAAAAAATAATAATGAAAAAACATGTGTAAAGACACTTAGCATTATGCATGTAAAAATGCTTTTATTAAAGAATAAGTGTAACGACACGTGTCATTTTGCATGTATGTCACTATCTATTTATATGACAAGTGTCATGTGATGTGGCACAATCTTATTAATTGAAAAAAATCTATAAATAGACCCTTATTCTAACATTCTAAATTCCTTCTATTTATTTCTTTAAAATATAAAATTAGTATCTTAAAAGAGTACAAGAAGTAAAAACAACATTAGAAAAGTTGAAATCATGAACGATGGTATGTTTTTCTACTTAGTAGTTGTAATTAATTAGTGGAGATTTTATTTGAAAGGAAACACATTTAAAAAAAAATTAGACTGGTATGTCGATATGTATACTATGATGTGTTGATACATGGACCAAAATATCAAAATTTATAAAAGAGATAAATTTCTATAACTAACTAAATGCATAAATATATATTCCTAAATGCAACAATAAAGTTGAAGCAATGGTAAAGTACAACAATTTTTGCACTCCATCTTTCTAACTTTGTTGTTCTTCCATTGTCGTAAACCACACATTTATATCTTTTAGAATTTGATGACAAGATCCATTCTACCGCGACATGCTCGTTTTACTGATTAGTGTAGTATATCCATTTGTTAAATTTGAAAACCGTATGAGAAAGATACAGATAATTTAGTAGATTGACAAACTTGGTGCCAAAACTTTGAATTCGAATTTTGAGTGAATGGACACTTCAACCACTATAAATAGGCCAAACAGTCATCACTTTTCATAGAAGTTTTTCTTCTTCTTCCCGTTTTTCTATTTACTATCAAACTTTTAGAAGGAATATCTCCTTCATTTCTTAGTGTAAATGGAAGAAACTAGTGGCAAATTGAAGAGGAAGGCAAGAGCTACGATCTAGTAATAGTTTGGTGATGAATTTGGATGGTATTGTGGTGCAACAAACCGAACAGTAAGAGAAATGTAGGAAATCCCGTACATAGTTTTCAGTTTTGGATAGCCAACTTCAAACTTTCATATCTCACTCAATTTTGATCTGAATTTGATCATCCACCCATCAAAACGACCGTGAGAACAAGAACTACAATCTGAAATAGGAGTGAGAACAAAATACTCAAATATATGGATGCAATTTGAATAATACCATTGACAATTTTTCTTTCTTTTTCTCTTTGTTCACCAAAACTTCATTTGACCATAACTTGGTCATTTCTTGATGGATTCACACGAAACCAGTGAGATTGCGAAGTAGATGGAGAGAAGTAAAGTATCATATCAAGTTATAGATAAAAATAAAAAGCTTTGTATTGATCTGGTACCCATTTCATTGTCGATTGCCATTATATATCCATTAGTTCTTCTTGATCGATGAATGATTATCTGGTATCTTTTAACCAACAGTCATTAGGCATAACTCTTCTCCTACAAAACAAAATAACTTTTTAAAGAATCAAGCGAGTCTTCAAAATGACTCAATATAATTTGAAGCAACAATATCATGGTAATTCTGTGACATATTCATATGAAAATAGTGTTAATAATTTTATCAAAAAAATGCCATCTTAAAAATTTTCAAAAATCAGATTATGAAATTTTGAAAACCAATTCTCTGATACCAAATGTGAGAAACGTGGATTACGGATCTTAAGACTGGAATAACACTAGAGGAGAGGTGAATATTATTTTATGGATTTTCTAAATCTTTTTGAAACTTATGTGATTTAATCACCAACAAATGTAATTCACAGACACAGATATAATCACAGAATCAGACACAGATGCAAATACTAAATAAAAGCAGTGAAGGAAAAACACACCAGGATTTTATACTGGTTCGGAGTTTCCTTACATCCAGTTCCGTAATATCGTACGGATTTCTTATCAAAATAATCCAGTAGATTACACCCTAGGCTTCAATGATACGAGGTACACCCTCCTGTATTTGAGTTTAGGGCAACTCTCTTGATTTAAACATGCTACAAGATCACCTATTTGATTTCCGGGGTTACAATCACACCCAATTGATTTCAAGACTTGACCGCACGTTTTACTCAACAGTTTGATTTACAAAGATCCAATAACTCTGAATAGCACTGAGATCTTATGGAGAGAGTGGCAGAGAATCAAATAAGAGATGATCATGTTTTATTCACTTGGCATTTCGACAGAGTATAGTTTGAGATTCTTTAGAATAAATGTGAAAGATGAAGAGGAGAGAAAACAATTGAATTTGATTAAAAATTTGTTTAGAACTACTGGTATTTATAGTAAAGCAACAACCATATCTATTCGTAAAAGGATACGACGAATAGAGACTTCTTTTGAAAAGTTGAATTTAGCGGGCACCATGTCTACATGGAGGGTTGAGGGATGTCGACATGCTCTAGGAAAAATTGGTGTTTTGATTTTCTTATTAAAATTGGTTTCTATATTTGTCAAAATAATTTTTAAATTTTGTAAATATATTTGAATATAGTTTAAAATTATAAAAGAGTTTAGAAAGTAATATATAATCTTAATCTATAAAGTAATTTAAAATCTGAGTATATGAATATTTTAAAGCTAAATATTTAAAAGAAGGGATAGCTTAAAATCAAGGACAATTTTGAAACCAAAATATTAAAAATGATAAAGATAATTTTGAGGCTAAATTATTTCAAACAAGAGAGATGTCTTTTTGAAAAGAAAGTCTTGAAAACATTTTTCTTTCTTAAAAACAAGAGATATATTTTTGAAAAGCATTTTTATAAAATTAGTGCATATCAAAATAGGACCACTATATGTTCCACTAGATATTGTCGTGGGCTTCATCCCACTAGGGTTCCATCCCTTTAACAGGCTCAAAGTGAATTCCTTGCCAGGAATAAATATCGAATAAAGATGTAAGTGCCTTCAAGAAGTTTTAACATAATTCTAGACTCAATACTTATCTTGTACTCTTGAAATCTTGAACTCTTGATATCTTGATACTCATGAGTCTTCAATCTTTATATCTTCAGTCTTGAATCTCTATAATGTACAATCTTCATACTTGGTACCTGCATGTCTATATCCTACAGATATATGCATATATATATATATATATATACTATAATGTTAGTATTTATATTTGATAACAAATCCTAAGGTTGTTGTCATCAAAACTATCATCTCAAGGACTAACATAAACTTCACAACCCTGTCAACATCGTATTTTAAAATTTTAAGGGATTGATTTTAAAATTTCCAGATAAGGTTGTATATGCCTTCGATCACAATTACATAACTTATAGAATATGTAGGTGATATTTCAGTTAAATATATTCATTTTAATCCTATAATTCAACAAGTCTTGCATGGGCACAATAATCAAATAAAATTCAACGATTTAATTTCAATGTTATATATAAATCATATAATTTAATACTTGCCTTTCTAGCTTTTCAAATCTTCAAATCCAAATTCATTCCTTTAATTGACTCTTTTTTCCTTTTCGACCCAAAAAAATGTATAAAGGGATATATACATACCTATTAGAATTACAGATTTGAGGGGATATTTGAGTGAATGGAAATTTTGATTTATAATTACAGAGTTTACCTCTTCATAGGATTGATTCACTCCTTCCTTCTTCTCTTTTAGTTTTTTCCCTTCTTCGATATGTGTATAATAGTAGCTTTATAATTTCTAGAAATAGTTGAGAAAAGAAAATGGTAGAGCTCCACTGCTATGTTTAGAAAACATGAGAAGAAAAGTGATGGGTTAGGCCTTCATTTATAGGCGCTCGAATCAATTATATCCATTAAATTAATATTTATTAAATCCGACCAATTAGATGGGGGTTCAACCTAGCTGCCACGACTAGAACCGGTCGACCACATCCTGTAGGCGGTCTACCGACCCAAAGAGGGGGTCGATTTGTAGTGGTCCATTATCTAATGCTGCTGTTAATTATTTGTTTTCTTATTTCCATTTTGAATTATTTTCGATTTGAAATCTTCAAACGTCGATTACCTCTTCGTTTGAACTCCAACAGGAAAACTTCACACATGAAAGTTGCTTAAAAAATCGTTATGAACATCCTGGTGCAAATTTCATGGCAAAATTCCGGCGTTTGCTCAAATTTCATTTCGAGCCTAATTTAGTTATTTGCTACTTATTTTACGGGGTATTGCAGTCCCCCTTTTTAAGAATTTCGGCCCCAAAATTGCTCAAGGCTTGAATTATGTAACACAACACACAACCATTATAAACTATCCAACCAATTAGTTTAAAACCAATTTTACAGCCAATCATGCACAAGTGAACGGTGTATCATAACACATATGATCTGTATGATGAATAATACTAAATCAGTGCCTCCTATATGAATGCAGTCTTTTAAAAATATTTTGAAAATATGATGCAAACAACTTGTATATATTGGCAGTTATATATGTATGCAAGTTTTCGAAAATCAAAATCTTTATTTTCACATAATTAGTTCCACACTCCTACAAATAGGCGTATGATTCAACCAATTTTTCATCCAATCCCTAACATCCACTACCTAACACACAATGTCTAACTTCCAAAATATTGAAAATCAAGTTTTCCTGAATCTATATCCTCATGTCAAAAATTAGTTTAGATGAATTTTTTTATATTTCCACTCTTCTTTTGGATACCAATTCGCATAGGGAGGTTTACTTTTATATTTTAAAAGTAGAGTTAATTTAGAAACTTGTTTTGTTTACTACCAACAAAGTATGAAAATACAAATTTCAAAGCTAAAACAATTTTCTTCCTTTTTATTATCTATGCTTTATATACTGTCACCCTTATTGCGCAGTAACATTCATATCCACTAACACTTTGACTCTCCCTACGCTAAGCATGGGCACTTGAAAATTAGAAATTTTCAAGTGCCCAATTAAAAATCCTTTTCCCCTTTCAGTCAAATTTGTAATAGTTTGAAAATTAAATATTTCGAAAGTATTTAAACATAATTTTTCAAAAGCATTTGAACATAATTTTTTCAAAAGCATTCAAACACAAATTTTCAATGGGTTCATATCAACATTCCTTATATTCAATGAGGACTACTTATTGCTACCTACGAGCATTCGTAGCTATTTTATTCATAACCTTACTTTTACCATATCTTACCTAAGTAGTCATCCTTATCTACTCCATATCAAAGTTGGTTTGGTTTTTACACTCCTTATAAAATTAAAACTTCACAGTTACGAAGTAATTAACCCAAAAAAATTTATCTTTGAAAATATAAACTTAAAATCTTTTTATTGAATTCCAAAGCCAATGTCGGCAAGTTAAAAAGATCGTCTCCCTAAAAACGCATATCTTTATTCTTTTCGAATAGTAAGAATCAAACTTTTATTGCATGAATAATCATTAAATCTATTTTTCCATTCAAAGAGTTTCTACAACATATATTTACTTCCATGAAAGTAGGATTTTTAACTCAAAACATTTATCATGTTTGCATTTAAAAACTCAATTGCTATACTAAACCATTTTTCAAATATGCACTGTTACAACGTTTCTAAAACATGTTTTATAACTTTAACAATGAAACACTAGAGTAGACAAAGATAAATTTCATTCTATTATTTTCCTACTACTCATGCTATTTCCACTTCTAACCTCAGCGGAGATTTCAATAGCATACAGATGAGACTTTTAAAAGATATGTGCAGTTACTTTACATGTTTATGGAAATTATCCATCTTTCGTTAGCTTTCCTTTACATTTCTTACATTGTTTCTAACTAGATTACTAACACTATTGTAATATAAATTCCTTACGTTGTTCCTATTTAAATTCCTAGTTTTACTGCTATATATATTTCATTTACCAAAATGACTTCTACTTATATTACACTTTTCCTCTATTATAGTTTCCTCAATGACTCATTGCATTGTGTTTGCCAATTGCTTTAGCCATCGATCTTTCCTTCATTAACATGAATACACACACACACACACACACACACACACACACACACATATATATATATATTTGTGTGTGTGTATTTCAATTGTTTTTTTACGTATTTTCCTTATATGGGAATATTTTTCCAATCTTCATTATTGGACATTCTTACCCTTCCAACATCTTTACCCTTCTTAAATCATATACCATTTTCATTATCCATCCTTTAGAAAGAATTTTAAAACATTGACTTGAAGAAAGTAGAGAAATAATTGAGCCAAACATACGCCCTATTTACTTCAAAAACGAAAAATATCTTTACTAAAAACCTTTAAATTGAATTTTTTTACCCAACCGATTTTAAACTTCACTAGCTATCTTTAAATAGCTCCTTAATTTAAAATTTCAAAATTTTCCACAACTTTTCAAAACAACAACTTTCCAATGATAGAATCCTTCTACATTTAAATAGATTCTTTTAAAAACAATTCAAATACTTTTAGAAAATTAAAAAAATCTTTGATTAACTTCTTTTACATAGGGTCATACTCGGAAATGAAATTAATTGTCTTTTTTTGGACTTTTCTTCGTTTTCTTTTATTCTCAACCTCTTCATATTAAGAACATATACTAAAAACCTGGTTATCATCTTGTGTTGGTCAATGCACATCTTCTTGCGGGAACTTGTTCAATCCTATGTACCTTCGAATATTTGCAACATATAGGCCCACACTTTCCATTTATCTAGTTGAAATTATGTCTTCAATTGGTAATCGAGAGAAATCCACCATCATAGGGAAGCCTATGTTCGTATCTTAGGTAGTGGTTTTGATGATTACAAATATATGAATTATATAAAATATAAATACTAATGTTTTATCATGTTATATATAGTATATAGTGCGGGATATTAGACATGTGTTGATTAAGAAGACTATACCATATCAATAGTAGATTTAAGATGCTGATATAAAGTTTCAAGAGTTGAAGAATGAAAACTCAAGAGTATTGAAGAGTTCAAGACTTCAAGATATTCCAGATAAGTTATAGAGCCGTAAAATTTATGTTGAAATCCTGATAGCACTTCCTGATCTCTCTCTCATTCTCTAATTTATTTTTTAAATATTTTTCAAATACCCAGATTTTCAAAATAATTTTTTCAAACATCTATTCAAAATATTTTTCGTGATTTGATGGATGATTGTTGCCTTAAACAAAGAAGAACTGACCACCAATCCATAATATACTATCAACAAAGATGACAAAGATTGGATGCTATTACAGTGGTTCCAATCTTTAGCACTGATGTATGGATTGAAGTTCCTCAAAATGTCTAGTTTAAATAGGTTTGATTATATATAAATAATAATACTTGATTTGGTTTGGATTTGATCGGTTTGATTTGTGTGGATTTGTTTGAATGGTGTGTGACATTAAATTTGTTGGATTGGATGAATATTTAGATTGATTATGATTATCTCATGATTATCTAGTTTTACATATCACTTATTGTTTTTAGACAATCATACTCATCATCATTGTATATAATTCTTATATATATCAATTAGTATTTTATTTAGAGGGAGTTAGAGTTAGAATTAGAGTAAGAGTTAGTATAGAGTTACAGTTTTAGGTGGTTATTTTTGTTGATGACAAAGTAGGAGAAATATATAAAATCTGGGCATATATTAAGGGGAAGCTATATTATATTTTATATACAGAGTTGTCATCATAAAAAAGAGGAAGATGTTAGTACATTAGGTATTTCTTTTGATGATAACAAATATAGATATTATATAAAATATAAATGCTAACGTTTTATCAAGTTATATATAGTATAGAGTGCATGATATTAGATAGGTGTTGATCAAGAAGATTGTACAGTATCCAGAGTAGATTCAAGATGCTGATATAAAGTTTCAAGAGATAGATAATGAAGACTCAAGAGAATTGAAGAGTTCAAGATATCCCAGAAAAGTTATAGAGTCATAGAATTTATGTTAAAACCTTAATAGCACTTTCCTGATCTCTCTCTCCTTCTCTAATTTTGTTTTAAATATTTTTCAAACATCCTAGTTTTTAAAATAATCTTTTCAAACGTCTGTTTAAAGTATTTCTCAAAATAATTTCTTAACCTTTTATGTTTACAAAATATTATATTAAGTTTTTAAGTATTTTTTAATATATTTTTTTTTCTGGTATTTTAGTTTATATCTTCCTTATGATTAATTTTGATATTTATATTTAGATTTTAGATTTTTAATTATAATTCATAAAAAAATTTGGAATTTAAGCGGGGTAAGAGGGTGCCCTACCACTTTATTGAAAAACATAGAATTGAAAGAAACTTACAAAACATGAAGGAAGGAAAGCATAACAGAAAAGCAAAAAAAGAAAGAAAATTAAAAGCAGATGAAATATTGATCTCAATCATGGAGGGCCAGGATTGAGAGCACTATTAGATCTAAGGATGGAAATAGAGTTTCTAATGTCATTAACAACAACATGAAAAAGCCCCTCTTAGTTGTAGATTTTCGTTCGAACAACCTTTGATTTCTTCCATGTCAGATACGATGTACGGTCTTATGTAAGATGAGATGAAGCATACGATCCTTATTAGTTTTCCATATATTGTTCATGAAAATCCATTGGCATTGTGAAGCAAAAGATCCGATTCTAGCAACATAGCCATAAAGGGCAAGGAATTTGTGACATAGTTTATGAACGAAGGAATATTCAAAGAAAAGATGTTCTATGGTTTCAAGGTTTGCATTGTAGAAATTGCAATTAGCATTGATACAAAGGCCACGAGCGAACAATTTTTGTTTAGTTAGGAAAGTATCATAAATAACCTTCCACATGAGCAGGTTGTCTTATGACTCCCAATGTGATTTCATATGCGCTTGTGACAAGGGTCTATGGTAGGATGTAAATTCATGATGAGGAACTTATACACCTTACCAATGGTATGAGGCTTAAGAGAAGTCCCCCAAGCAACATCAGCCTCAAGGTTATATGCTGTTCGTTAGCTAAAAGTGACCATAAATTCCTGATATCCTGATTGTTATAGTATGGAATATTGATAATTCCATTGAGAACATAATTTCTAGCGAGATCATTATTAGGGATGCCAGTGCTAGCTTTATGACTGTAAGTTAGTGAATTATTAAGGACGACACCTCTTTTTGCCCAAGGAGTGTGCTAGAATTCATGGTTTCTTAGAGGAGAAACTTTGTATTTGACCATAGGCAGGAAATCATTTCTTAGTTTGAGCAGAGTTCTAAATGACCAACTAGACGAGCTGTTCCAGTCCATGGTCCAATTTTTATTATTCTAATGATTCATCATCCAAGCATCCCACAGAGAGTGATTTGGAATTAAAAGGTTATTAAAGTGCCTGGAGGCTGCAGCTTTGTTCCTTAGTGACAAGTTTAGAATTCTCAAACCACCGGCATATTTTGGTTTGTTAATTTTGTGATACCCATAGGGAATAGGTTTTTTCAAAAAAATAATCACCATGCCATAAGAAGTGGTTGAAAGCCTTGTTTAACATGGATATGAGTTTCTTAGGGAGTATGAAGGTTCTAGAGATGTAAGACACCATGGCGACAACAATGGAGTTTATGATTGTCAGAAGACCAGCTTGAGAGAGGAGCTGAGTTGGCCATTTATTAAGTTTAAACGTGATAGACTCAAAAAGTTGCAAGCATTGGTTGGTTGAAAGTTTCGTTATGGAGAGGGTTATGCCTAAGTAAACAGATTTTGGTGGCATATATTGCAGTTCAAATAGTTGTGTTATGTTAAGAGAATCTTGTTCAGACAGGCCACCAATTAATCTATGGGATTTATCATGATTCACATCTAGTCCAGTAGCACATTTTGAGGACATGTAAACTGGTGTCGATAGATGTAATGGATCTCAGATCAGGTTTGGAGAAGATGATCAAGTCATCAGCAAACATAAGAGACACAATTATGGGCATTTTACATTTTGGATGAATTTTGATGGATTTATCATGGACACTTTAAAGTAATAGCTGATTAAAGTATTCCATCACAATGATGAAGAGGTAAGAGGATATTGGATCTCCATTCTCACATGATGACTAGAGTCGAAAAAACTAAGGGAGTTTCCATTGAGTAAGATGGAGAATTTTACAGTAGAGATACAAGAATATATCCAAGCAATGTAGCGGGTTGGGAACTTCATGTGAATAAGAATAGCCACAATGGAGTTCCAAGTTAAGGAATCAAAAGCCTTTCGAATGTTAATTTTCATCATACATCTAGGGAAAATGTACTTAGAGTTATATCATTTGATTAATTCATGTGTAAGCAACATATTATCAGTGATGATTCTACGAGGAAGGAATGCGGTTTGGTAGGGGGAGATAACTCGCATGAGAATTGGTTTTGGTTTAACAGCGAGAACTTGGGTGATAGTTTTATAGATGACAGTGCAACATGATATTGGCCGAAAGTGGGTGACATGGTCTGGGTTGGTGGTTTTGGGTATGAGTGCAATGAGGATAGCATTGACACCACTAAGGAGAATGTTAGTTTTGAAAAAATGTTGTATAGCCTTGGAGAACACATTACTGATAGCATTCCAACATTTTTGGAAGAAGTGTGCATTGAACCCATCTGGTTCTCAAGTACTAGTTGCCATAAGACTAAAAATAACCTCTTTAATCTCATCATCTCCAACAAAAGTTATCAAGGATGCTTGTTCTTCAGGTGTGATATTTGGGGAAGGAGTGTTTTAAATGAGAGAAAGATTTAAATCTTCATGAATGTTGGAATTAAAACTATTAGAGAAATAATGAAGGAAAGAGTCATCGATCTGTTGCTGTTGAGTGTGTTTGTTGCCATGCATGTCAGTAATAACATGAACTTTGCTTTTAGCATTTTTTATTTTCAAGGAGTTATGGAAAAAAGTAGTATTTTGGTCACCAAGTAGATAAAAGTCCATACCAAGTTTCCGCTTGATCATGTTATTTTCTTTAATAATAGCTTTCTTGAATTCATCACATATAGTATGCTCAAGAAGAAGAGATTGACATTATCAGGATTAGAAATCATATCCTTACGAACACCTTCAAGTTTTAGTCTAATTAAACCAGTTCTTTTATTTCCATGACCATCAGTATTCTTTATCCATGTTTTGATTGCAATCTTAGTATTCTTGAGCCTTGTTTGAAGCCTGTACATTGGATTGCCAAAAACAGGTTCATTCCACCCCTGCAAAACAATACCAATAAAATTAGGGTTATCGGTCCACGTATTAAAAAAAAAATTAAACGGAGGATGTTTTCAATGTTTTCTTTCGGTCTAGGAGAGAATGAGAGGGGAGTAGTCAGAAATTCCAGATGGAGGAGTGTTTGTTATAAGGTTAGGCCCAAGAAGAATGGCAACAATGTTGTGAAAAGAATGATCAATTTTGCAGAAAGTTCTTTTACCAATTTTGCTTTTGTTGTTCCATGTGTAGTAGACCCAAAATAAGAGGTTTCAAACAATGATGAGAGTTGTAAATTTTGATTGAGGGGAGAGATATCATCAAAGGATAGGTAGTTTCTCCCGTATTTTTTATTTATGATGTATATACAGTTGAAATCCCCTAAACACAACCAAGGGTTATTGATAGAGGAGAATTGAGGTAGAATATCATGGAGAGGCTGTCTAGAATTTTTGCTGTCAAAAGCATAAACAAAAGTGAGATGAAAGGAGATATTGGATTAAATGTGAATGCAGAGAAGATGAACAAATTGAGAGGAAGCTGAAAGCAGAGATGCAATAAAGATTAAAGGGTTGAAGAGAATGAGGATTCTGCCATAAGGAGAGTAGTGGGGATTATCAACACTTTTCAAATTAGCACCAATGTAGGTAGAAGCTTTGGCAGATTTCTCTTTATTTAATTTTGTTTCAAGGATGGCAACCATCTCAAGGGAGTGATTAAAAATGAGGTTTTTAATTTTACTTTGTTTTCTTTTCAAATGTGCATCTTTAATATTCCGTGATGCTATCTTATCTATGGTGGTACCAATGCTTTTTCTTTAGCCTGCCAGATGCACTGAGCCTTGTTTCTCTGATGTTGGTGTTACTTGCATGGTCAACAATGATATCGTTTTCTTTAAATAGGGAACTGATGTTAATTTCATTACGATCATTTAATTCAGAATCTTTTAGGTAATCATTTCGTTTCTTTTTCTTCATGGTCATTTTCATTTTATCGACTTCAGGAATTTGTTCAAAAATGATAGTTGAACTGATATCCAGTTGAGGTGGGGGAATTTGAGTAACTGGTTCATTGAGAGATGAGGAAGTAATGGTTGTTGGAGGGTCTGGTCCAATGTTAAAATGAATCAGAGCATTAGTAACATGTTTGTTGATTGAGGAGAGATTTGGATGTGTAGAGTGCTAATGGTTGATGTGTGAGGTTAGTGGGAGGGAGTGTGCATGCGGTGTCATGTGCAAGTGCACATATCACATTGTTAATTTCCAGTGGGTTTATATTTCCAGGCATATGCGTTTCTTTGTGTGCATGTATTACACAGTTAAGTGCATAAGTCTGATCATCTATTTGGCAAGGGTGTGGTCCTAGTACCGAAGTAGCAGTTGGTTGGATATATTATATTCTAAAGCATTATTCTTATTAACAAGCCAAAATGCCCTATTTTGGTTTTTCTAAAGTTTTGTTTTGCTTCTCTTTGTTTGCCACTGGGTTTGTTCCTTATTTACTGCTTCTAGCACGGTACTTTTAAACTTTTCTTTGGGTTCTCCTCTGTTGTTTGTATTTTGCATTTCATTATCATTTTTTGTCAAGGCATCATCACATTCCAATGTGGTGTGGCCAGAACATTTGCAAATAGTGCAAGTGAGAGGTTTCCAATCATATTTAACCTTAACATGTACATAATCCTCCTTTTCTCCAACCTTCAGAAAATCAGGCAACTCTCCGTCTAAGGTGATTTCGATAAGGCATTTTGCATGCTCAAATCAGCTCATTTTCTTAATAGCCTTGTTCATACATGTTAACTTGCCAAGATGATAGGCAAGCCAGTTTTCTCCAACCAACTACCAAGTGATTAAGGCATATTATACAAATGTGCCCAAATAGGTACAGATTTAACAATGGATCACATGTTCACATGAGATGGCTGCCAAATAGTGACTATAAATATTTGTCCTCTAATGAAGAGAGGATCAGATTTAAGCACTCTATCTCTATCATCATCATCAGAGAACTCAAAAATAATCTATGCATCAAATTTGACAATAACTGTACCATTAAGCTTCCATACTCGTTTGACATGCTAAATGATAGCAGTATAAGATAAGTTGCCATAAAGGAAGAAACCTGCAAGATGTTTATCCCAGTATTGAGTTCCTACCTGCTTGACTATGTCAGGGAGAGAAAGTGGCGAGTCAACATGATCAAGGTTGAAGTTGGTAGGCATGTATTTCCCTGTATTGCATGGAAGAGATTTAAAAAGAGAGGACCGGTTTTTGGGTTATGGGATGATGTAAGTAGGAGGAGTAGCTGGAAGTAGGTTAGAAGAGTGGTCAGGAGGCAGAGGAGGATTGGGTGGTAAGGACAGCATTCGGATGTGAGCAGAAGAAACAGTGGTAGCGGCGGTGGGTACAGAAGGGACACGTGAGTGAGGTAAGTGATAGGTATGGTATGGTAAGACAAGGTGGAAGGTAAGTGTAACAACCCGCATATTTATCGAGTTTACATTTAAATATTTTTATTTAAATATTAAATCGTTAATCGGATTTTGGTCCGAAAAACTACTTTTTGCAAACGGTCAAATTAGGACTCGAGACCACTTCCATTGAGTTCGAAATGTCGTTTACAACATTTTAAGTATAAACATCGATAGGTTTGGAGTTAGTGAAATTTCACTAACTTTTCCCGCTTTGGACTTTGGGTTAGTTTAGCCTATTAAGCCCAAGTTCCAACCCTCTTCTCCTCACTCTTCATAAATTTCCTAACTAACTCAAGCTTTAGCATTAATGGTGAAGAGAATGGGAAATTAAAACTCCAAGCTCAAATTCAATTGCAACTCCATCATTCAACTCCAAATTCAAGTAGAAGATATTGGATTCAAGCTTTGGATTGCTTCTCCTTGCTTTCAAGCTTCATCTTCATAAATTTTAGTGCAAAGGTGAGATTTTTACCTCACAATTCTAGCCTATAACTATATTGGACTGTTGGGAATGATTCCCTATCATTTTTGCATGCATGTTAGCATTTGGTTTGGATTGGATTGGCGAAAAACTCCAATTTTTAGCGTTTTGGGTGAATTTTCTGCACTTGAGTCGTTCTGGCCATTTTTAGGTCGTTCGGAGTTAAGTCGTTCGTCCTTGAGTCGCTGAGTCGTTGGACTCTTGAGTCGCTGAGTCGCTGAGTCGTTGGACCCTTGAGTCGCTGAGTCGTTGGACCCTTGAGTCGCTGAATCGCTGAGTCGTTGGACCCTTGAGTCGCTGAGTCGTTGGACCCTTGAGTCGCTGAGTCGAACGTTGGACCCTTGAGTCGCTGAGTCGAACGTTGGACCCTTGAGTCGCTGAGTCGTTGGACCCTTGAGTCGCTGAGTCGTTGGACCCTTAAGTCGCTGGGTCGTTGGACCCTTGAGTCGCTGGGTCGTTGGACCCTTGAGTTTTTTGGTCGTTAGACCTCATTTTATCTTCACTAGGTCGTACCGTTTTGGTCGGGGCGCTGCCCCCTGGACTCCCGCGACCTGACCGGGCAGGTCGAACCCCGTAAGCGGTGGCGTTGCCCCCGCACCCCCACCTTGGGGGGTTGCCACCCCCCCCGGACCCCCCCCTCCGTAGGGGATCTTATCTGAAAAACATTGAGCTGATTTCTTTGGATTTTATTCACATCTCCGTATGCGATTTTTGTGACTGATTGTTTCTACAATTGCTTCTGTGTTTTGTCACTTTATAATATAAAGGTTTCAATACTAGTAGTAAATATCAAAACTCTTTTAACAAACAATTTCAACTCTATTTTTAATAACAAAGCTCTTTTCTTAAACCGTTTTCCAATCTATTAGTATATACAAGCCTTTACCTCACTCGGATGAGAAATCTAATTAAACGACTTAGTAAAACAAGTGGTATGAAACGCTTGCGTTCACTTCGTCGGTTAATTCTTGGACTTGTTCGATTGAACCTCTTGTGACAATTTTATTAGTGAAGATTTACAGTTTGTTCGTAAATATTTAAGTTAAGCAAGTGGTTATGGGACATGAAGCTAAACTTCTATATTTACTAGCTTAGTGTAATTGACACTTCTCGTTGATCTTGATGATCGCTTTATGAATTAGACTAGCAATTGCGCGATGTCTCTTTCATTGCAAGGTTAGACTAGACACCACTTGTGTGATTCCATTCACACATACCTTTCTGCTTTTTGGTTAGTCTTGACCTCATTCTGTGTGATTCCACTCACACATGTGGGGTAGCTCCCCATGGTCTTCGGACCGTCATGTGATAGGCCTCTTTCCCTTTTTATGATTTCTGGATTTCTCGTGTTGATTTCTGGAATTTATGTCATTGACTTGTTATGAGTACAAGTTTAGGGTATGATGCCCCCTTCGAATCTTTGAGAAGATTCTTGTCATATTGATTATCTCTTATTGATTGATCTTCTGTTGATCATTATTTACATACTTATAGCGGTATGTCGTTATGGATGTTTATGTTTATGCCATATCTTTTATGTTATATCATGTCATCTGATATTTATAGCTAGACTGATCCGTTTATTATTTTCTTAAATAATACTCGGATCAGACCGAGATGTTACAGGTGCTTCTGCTTGACTTCTTCCCAGGGATTCATCACTCTGACTTTTGGCTAACTGTTTAGATTAGCAGTTTTTGTTGTATACACTTGAGATATAGACTCATAGTTGTATTCTTTTGTATAGCACGTGTTGCTATTCTTTTGTATTATCGTGGATCTTATTGACCACTACTCTGATGTACACTTTCATGTGTTAGTTATATATTCATATCTTCTTCCGCCTTTGTGATATGGATATCTGTGACTGATTTGTGATATGATTATTTCTATGTTTGTTTCCGAAGATTATTTATAGCCACCGTGTGATAAGCAATTACATGGATGGTCGCTCCTCAACAGCCTTATTCTCCGTGCTACTTGACAGCACTTCTCCGGAGTGTTCTTGGCTAGCGTGGGTATAGAGGTGGGGCGTCACAGTAAGGGAGGGTCAGAAGGCAGAGAGAAAGAGGATATGGAAAATAGTATTCTGATAAATTCATAACTATATTGATTTTATATATATTATTTACATTATATTGAGTACTCTTATTAAATCTTTCAAAATTATTTTATAAAGTTTTAGTAAGTTATATTTTGATTAGAATGTGTATAAACTATATTTAAATAATTCTATATAGTATCAAATTATTTTACAAAGTAACGGATTTTCAAAATAATATTTCTAAATTGTTTTTCAATTTTCAAATTTCACGTTTAAATGGAAGTGACTTTTCGTCATATCTCTTTGCGAATGGAATGAACATTGTTTCTCTATATATACTAGCCTTTCAAACGAATTTTTAATCATCGTTTTCTTATTCATCTCCCCTCCTTCCACTCTCTCATTTTCTAAATCAAAATATACCCAAACTCTACCGAAATTAAGCGCCAGAATCAAATTCAATCGTCACTAGTTCGATTCTCTTTCATCTATTTTCTGATTTCTCTCATCTCTCTCGCTCAAACCAAGATCAAAATGCTATTCAAGTGTTATCGGGTCAATTGTAATCAAGATCAAAGATCTGAGTATGTAAAACTCTATCAAATCACACTGCTAGATTTATGGGTGTAATTGTAGCTCATAAAATCAATTGGGTGTCCTTATCAGCCCGTAAATCTAATGGGTGTGCTTGTAGCCTAGAAATCAAGCTACTCTTCCTAAAGGTTGGGATTATAAAGGGTGTGTCTCATGACTTTGAAATCGAGATTGTACTTGCATTTACTAGTTGAAAAGAAATCCCATAAGGAATTGTGTAGGACCGGATGTTGGGTAACTCCAAACCGGTATAAAATCCTGGTATTCTTTCCATTTTACATTTACTACATTTACTATTATCTGTGCTTTGATTTAGTAATTTTTTCTGTGATTGTTAATTACATCATTCCAAGTAGAATCTTAAAGGATTTGAAAAATATTCTTATAATCCATTAACACAATTCACCCCTGCTCTAGTGTTAATTTATCCTTAAGATCCCTATTCCCCTTACTCACATTTGGTATCAGAGCATTAGTTTTCAAAGTATTCATCGTCTGATTTTTGAAAATTTTTAAATGGCTACCAATACCGGTAATACTACTATTGGTAATACTATTAATAAACTTGTTATTAACTCATTTGTCAAAGGACAATCTACTGCTACACCTCCACTTTTTAATGGTAGTAATTACACATATTAGTCATGTACAACGAAAATTTATCTACAATCAATTGGTTTAGACACCTGGAATATCACACAACCAGGTACACTGAACTCAAGACGAATTTTGCATAGTGGACTGCTGACCAAAAAATAGTTGCATAAAGTAATTCTAAGGCTATGAATATATTATTTTGTTCACTAGATAGAAATGAATTCAATAAAGTATTTATATGTAAGTCTGCATTTGAAATTTGGAGGACTTTGCAAGTTACACATGAAGGCACAAGTAAGGTTAAACAGACCAAAATTTCCATGGTAACAAATCAATATCAATTATTCAAAATGAGTCCATATCCGATATGTATTGTAGATTCCAAGATATAGTACACTCACTTATCGCACTTGGTAAAAGTTTTATGGAGGATCAAGTTAGAAAAATTCTCAATTCACTTACTCTTAAATGAGATCAAATGACTCTTGCAATCGAAGAGGCTAATGAAATTAGTACTCTAAAAATTAAAGAGTTAATTGGAAATTAACATCTTTTGAAGCACAAATGCAGGGCAAGAGAGAAAAAAAGCAATAGAGAAGAAATCTATGGCTCTTAATGCCATAACGGAAAATCTGGATTCAAACAGCATTGATGATAAAGAAATTGCCTTCATGACAAGGAATTGAATAAAATTTCTAAAATATAAGAAGATGAATAATTTCAAATGAAATGACAACAAAAATCCAGGAAGCGAAAGCGGAAGCGGAAATGACATTAGATTTTATAATTGCAATGAACCTGGCCATTTAAAACAAGACTGTCCACATCCCGATAAACTGAAACTACACCAAACACCGATTCATCCAAAAAATAGAGAAGAGCCTATACTGCAACATTAGACAAATCTGACACATCCTCAAGTGATAATGAATCAGATACAAAAATTGCTAACACATGCTTCACAACAATACATAATTCAGAACAAAATGAAGAAATGGATCAAAAAAGTATGCTTTTAACATATTAATAGTTATAATTTCTTGAATGAATTTTTTTGTTGCTTTATTGATTGTTAGAAATATCCTATAGATTAATAATAATATTGGTTGAATATTGTGTGGTTATATTTTAAATTTAAATATTTTAATAGTATAATAATAATAATATAAAATTTATTTAAAACTATTTTTCTATAAATATAATAACTATATATATAATAGGATGTAATGAAACAAAAATTAGTTTTGAAAAAGTCGACATATATGTCGGCATACACCCCTAGCATATATCGACATACTAGGCAGATTTTGATTTTCAATTTCAATTTCAAAATTTGAATTTCCCTCTACCTTTTTACCAACTCCTATGTTCTGAAAAGGTGTCCCTTGACCAGAGAATATGTCCTTTGATTCTTCATTTATACACTCTATCTCCATCCATTCATTTTTCACTTTCATTTTCAAATTCACAAATCATAAACTCTCTTATCTCCTCAAACTACTCTTCAATGACATCCTCAAGCAACACTAAGATAACTATGAGGCATTTTATGAAAATAAAATATTATCATTTTAATGATTAAGAAGCCATGCAAGCCTATATTAAGCATATATCTTTCGGAAAAGTCTTTCCCAAAAAATTGCTATTTTTGAAGATTTTCCTACTTATGATCTTTTTAATCTCTGTTTTCAAAATGAAATTCTTGGTTTAATCAATGCTTCCGAAAATAATTTCATTTGTTATCCAAAATTGGTGAAAATGTTATATGCAAATTTAAAAGGAAAGTTTTATGATGGAAGAGAAGGAGAAGTTTGGAGTAGTGTCGAGGGGACACAAATTGTTTTAAATTGTGAACTTTCGGGTTACATTCTTGGATGCAAATATAATGGAATGGTCTTTTCAATTTGTCAAATTGATTTTCAAAATCATGAAGTAATCCACGACATTTTCAAAACTGATAATGATTTTGAATTTAAAAACAAAAACTTACGTCCAAAAGCAAGAATTTTAAGCCTTCTTTTGCAACAAAGCATCACTCCTAGAATGGGTAATTATAATAACACGACATAAAAAGTTTTCAAAGCAATTTTCGCCATTTATGGTCAATACAACATAAATAGATCTCAAGTCATTTTGGATGAACTTTTTCCTAAAAAATATTTCTATACATGAAAACACACTATTTCATAGTGTGTATCTTACTCGTATTTTCAATTATTTTGATATTGACCTCAAACGAGAGGAAAAAATTCCTCGAAAAATATTTGTCAAGGATAACATATTACTTATGCATATTTCACCCTTTTTCGAGCTTTATGAAATGCTTACAGAAAAGGAACAAAGGTTGATTTAGGAAGAAATAAGAGAAAAGGAGGAGGAAAAGGAAGGGGAGGAAATGAAGGTCAATGAGGAAGAACAAGAAGAGGAGGAGGATACTTCTTGTAGAAAGTATCAATATGCCAACTAATCCATCCAACAAAGATCTTCTCAAAAATCAAGAGAAGATCATTTTCGCAACCAAAGACAACTTAAGAAACCATTCTCAAAGAGATTTACCACAATTTCCAATAAAATGGATAAATTCTTTGGAAAGATCATCTGTATGCTTGGTGGTTCTTCTTCAACTTAATCCACAATTTTCTCGTTGTTTGTTTAAGCTACCTTTGTATTTGGATTCTCTAGTTTTAAGTTTATGTTGAAACTCATGTATCTTTCTTTATTCATTGTACTTATCCTTATTATCAATGAACATTCTCTTTCTTGCTGTTATATATTGTCATTTATCTCTAGAAAGTCACACAAATATAATAGTGTCGGCCAAAACAATAAAATTATAAAATAAAGTAGTTTTGAAAAATATATTACATATATCGACATATGCAAATCATGTATGTCGACATATAATGGCCAGTTTCAAAAAAGTTAAAATTAAAAAATAATAATTATCAAACATCAATTCATTTCAAACGACTTCTTACCCCTATATATACCTATTCACTCCAGAAATCATTATTTTCAGTCTCTTTCTTCACTCTTTTTCATATATAAACTTATCTCTTCAATAATAACCTTCCCACATCGAAAACTTTGTGAAAACCTTGAATGAACTCTTGAATCATTCAAGAACATTCTTTCTTTCATCTTAAGAAGCCAGGGGAATTTAGAATTGAGTTAAATACAGATGATCAAGGAGCAAGAAAGGCATTTCAACGTGATTTAATGGATGATTGTTGCCTTGAACAAAGAAGAACCAACCACCAATCTAGAATATACTATCAACAAAGATGATGAAGATTGGGATGCTATTACAATGGATCTAATCTTTGACACTGATGGATGGATTAAAGTTCATCGAAATGTCTAGTTTAAAAAGGTTTGATTATATATAAATAATAATACTTGATTTGGTTTGAATTTGATTGGTTTAATTTGTGTGGATTTGTTTGAATGGCCTGTGACATTAACTTTGTTAGATTGGATGAATATTTAGATGATTATGATTTTTTCATGATTATCTAGTTTTACATATCACTTATTGTTTTTACACAATCATTCTCATCATCATTGTATATAATTCTTATATATATCAATTAGTATTTTATTTAAGGGGAGTTAGAGTTATAATTAGAGTAAGAGTTACTGTTAGAGTTATAGTTTTAGGTGGTTGTTTTCGTTGATGACAAAGGGGGAGAACTATATAAAATTTAGGCATATATTAAGGGGGAGTTATATTATATTTTATTAACCGAGTTTTCGTCATCAAAAAGAGGGAGATGTTAGTACCTTAGGTATTGGTTTTGATGATAACAACTATAGATATTATATAAAATATAAATACTAATGTTTTATCAAGTTATATATAGCATATAGTGTAGGATATTAGATAAGCGTTGATAAAGAAGACTGTACAGTATCGAGAGTAGATACAAGATGCTGATATAAAGTTTAAAGAGTTAAAGAATGAAAACTCACGAGTATTGAAGAGTTCAATATTTCAAGATATCCTAGATAAGTTATAGAGTCATAGAATTTATATTAAAACCTTAATAGCATTTTCCTAATCTCTCTCTCCTTCTCTAATTTTCTTTTAAATATTTTTCAAACATCCTGACATCTATTCAAAGTATTTCTAAAAATAATTTCTTAACCTTTTATGTTTACAAAGATATTATATTAAGTTTTTAACTATTTTTTTGTTTATTATATTTTTTGGTATTTTAGTTTATATCTTACTTATGATTACTTTTGATATTTATATTTTGATTTTAGATATGTACTTTGTAACGACCCAGAAATTTCGATCCAGAAGATTCTAGATAGTTCGAGAAAAGGAGAAAGAGATAGAAGAAGAAGGAGGAACAGAAACACCAAAACACAGATTCTCACATTCGCAGCGGATCAAAATATAATATTAAATACAATAGTAGTTATATAAAGAAAGTTGTAATTGTAATTTTTACATACATTTTATCAGAGTTACAACATTATCACAAACACTGGATAGTAAAAGCAACATGTTCCAGATACAAATCAATAATATTCAACGGAATACACTCCATATGTTTCTGCCATCCAGCTCGCCTCCTGAGCTTCAGAATGTTCTTACCTGAAATCTGTAATACTTAGTCTGACCCGAGCATTACAACAAAGTAACACCCGAGTAAGGCTGGAAACCAGCGTGAGTAAACCCATATAATATGAAATACCAATGCATACAACTATTCTAAAACCTGGGTAATTCGTACCTTATTACGAGTTCTAACTTGCCATAATCAAAATCACATCTTACATTCATATCTAAGCATTACTACTCGGACTAATTTACCAGGTTTACATCATTTATTTCGTTCCAAACTATTTATTCCAAAAACAAATCCAAAAGAATTATTACAGATTACAAGTCGAAGTGGTTTCGGGTATTTACTGATACCCAACTCCGGTCTCTTCGAATTCAATACCACCTTAACCAAAATTATTCAAGTGAAATACAATTCAACTTAAATATAGGATGTCACTTCTTACGCAGCAATTCATCATCGATGGATAACCACATTATCATTGTCCACCCAACATATCATATCACAAAACATTTCATATCAGAGATATAAATCAACTCAAGGGATTAAATCATCATTTAATCATTCATTAGCAAGATGGGTCATTTCCCAAATAAACTTAATTTATCTCTAATTAAATTAATTACTAATCCTTTAATCACTTAGTACCTTTAATTAATCATTAATTAATTACAAACCAATTAATTAATCGTCTTTTAATTATCCATCTTAATTAATCACCATTGACTAATTATCCTAAATCAATTAATCCTTAATTAATTACTTTAAGTAATTAATCCTTAATTACTTTAAGTAATTAATCCTTAATTACTTCCATTAATTAATTAACTAAATTAATTACACTAAGTAATTAATCCTTAATTAATTTCATTAAGTAATTACACTCTAATTACTTCATTAAGTAATTCCCCCTTTAATTAATAACATCCAGTAATTATCCATTAATTACTTTTTTAAGTAATTACACTTATTAATTCTTAATTAAGTGATTATCTTTAATTAATTACATTAATTAATTAACTTAAAATTAATTACATTAATTAATCAATTAATCATTTCTTAATCTCTAGTTAATGATTCATCTATTAATTACATTCATTAACTATCCACTAATTACTTCATTAAGTAATTATTTTTAATTACAATAAGTAATTAACCTTTAATTTATTTAACTAATTTATTTTCCTTAATTATTTTCCAAGTAATTATCCTCTTAAATTGATTGCATTATTTATAAATCTTAATTTATCACAACATAAATAATTTAAGGACAAATTTTTTATCTTTAATAAATTCTTAATTACATTATTTAAGTTCCATTTGAAACATTTTGCAATCAACTTTAAAATTTAAAAGTATATAATTTTCTTAAAACAAAACAATTTAAAACATTTAATCTTAATTATTAAAGTCTTTGAAAACTTATTCAAACTTGTTTAAATAAATTCCTATTCTTTGAAAACTTAATTAAACATTCCTTTTAAAACTTATTCACTTTAAAATATATTTAAAAACTTAGTTAGACATTTTTTTTGAAAACTTGATTACTTTCAAAATTTCCAAACTTTAAACTTGTTTAAACATTTTTCCTTTTGGAAACAAATTGTTTAAAAACTTTAAAAAAAAAAATTAAACAATTTAAAACATTTTTGCTTTAAATTAGATTCAAAATTTACTTCACATAAAAAAACTTGAACATGTTCTAAACTAGGCTCGAAATACTTAAGCCCGAGCCTAACCCTTAAACGTCCCTGAGTCCATCCCGTGCCAATCGAATAAAAACCCGAGCAACTCACCTTGTCACTCTACTACGAGACAAACTCCAGAAAACTTCGAGATCAACTCGAGCACGATGCTTCTTCCTAAACTAATCGAACCACATCAGATACGAACGTGCACGCGTACACGTGTACGTCGATCTGATCGACTCCAATGCCTCGCCGAGGCCTTTAGCAAGTCGGCGGTCATCCATACAAATGCTCCGATCCCTCAGCATCGACGAAAACACGAAGAAACGAAATCGAGCAACCCGATTCCCACTAGAACCCAATCTTGCAGACCAAAACAACCACCTGCTATCGCCTCTGAGCACCAGACAACTCGCGACTCCGACCAAAGCCTCGTCACTACCCTATGCCACGTTCCCCCTCGGTCCGGTCCACCTCGAACCACCACCGACGATGAAATCAACACTTCAACAACCTCGGCTAGAACAGCCTCCAAAACCCTACTTCGCCGTCCCTCAACCACCACGGTCATCTTAAAAATGTCACTCCACTTCTCCAATGATCCCAGACCATCAACCATCCTCCAGCCTTAACCACGACCCCCATCCACCTCGCGATCACCAACAATCAACAGAAACCCACATTCCATTCATTCTGAGATATCTCACCAAAAAATTATTTAAAAATCGTGATTTTACTTCCTAAATTCATCATTATAAAATACTAATCTGGATATATGATCAAAACTTCAAATTAACATGATCGATTTATAACCCATTTTTTATTTTCACTGTCTTTTATAAATTTTTGAGAAAATTTCCTAATATAAATTTCTGGAACTATTTTTATAATGAACATTACACTACTAAAATCATTTTTCATTCACAGATCTAAGCTTACATTTTATTGGATTAGGAGACATGAAATTTTGTTTTGTTATTTGGAACAAAAATCATAACAGGGACCAGATATATACATACAAGCATATACGTTCATATACACAGAGCCATTCATATACATACATACATACATACATACATACATACATACATACATACATACATATATATATATATATATATATATATATATATATATATGCATCTACATCCATGAACACATGCAACTATATCACAACATTTAAGCATAAACACAGGTTTAAAACTGTTTTTAAATTCAAATGTTTATTCACCTGTATAAGCAAACAGAGGACAGGCATGTATCTTGGGTCTGGAACTTGTTTTGTTGACTTGATTATTTTTATCCTTTATCTACACTTGATTGTCTGAGTTTAATCAGCTTTGCTTTGGTCTTTGATTTTTCTCAATTGAAACCTTAAATTCTTACTCAGGAAAAGCTTGAAGTAGTTTGATTTTTCTCTGGTTTGAATTGCTTAGTTGACTTGAGGTAATAAATTGTTAGATATTTTTTTTCTATTGATTTTATATATATTATTTACATTATATTGAATACTCTTAGTAAATCTTTCAAAATTATTTTATAAAGTTTTATTGGGTTATATTTTGATTAGAAATGCGTATAAACTATATTTAATTAATTCTACAAAATATCAAATTATTTTACAAAGCAATGGATTTTCGAAACAATATCTTTGAAGTGTTTTTTAATTCTGTGAAGAGTATGTCGACATAATCTATCTATGTATACGGACATAGTGGCTGTAACTTTCAAATTTCAAGTTCAAATAGAAGTATCTTTTCTTCGTATCTCTTTGTGAATGGACATGACCATTATTTCCCTTTATATACCAGACTATAAAACAAATTTTAGTCATCATTTTCTTGTTCATCTTTCCGTATACTCATACTCTATCGAAATTCAACCGGAATCAAATTCAATCATCACTAGTTTGATTTCTCTCGTCTCTCTCACTCAAACAAGATCAAAGTGCTATTCAAGAGTTAAACTATCATTTGTAATCAAGGTCGAAGATTTGAGTCTATAAAACTCTATCCAATCATACTTCTATACTTATGGGTGTAATTATAGCTCGTAAAACAATTGGGTATGTTTATTAGCCCGTAAATCTAGTGGGTGTGCTTGTAGCTCGAAAATCAAGTGACTCTGCCCAAAGGTCGGGATACCTGGTGTGTTCTTTCCTTTTTTACTTTTACTGCATTTACTCTTATGTGCATTTTTTCTACGATTGTTTCTATGATTGTTAATTACATCATTCCAAGTAGAATCTTAAAGAATTTTAAAATTATTCATATAATCCATTGAACACTATTTATCTCTCTCTAATATTAATTTGGCCTTAAGATCCCTATTCCGCGGACTCATAGCCTAGGCTTAACAAAAGATTCAAGTAGCATCCGGCTTCGAGGATCCTTTTATAAGTTGTGCTCATGCTCTTTGGTTAATGCCTTAGGGTTCGACTTACATCCCATAAGTTAATCAGGGTAGGTATATAAATTTAACTCTATTTATTGTTCTAACTCATAGTTGTCTTATCCATCTTTTTAGGATATGATCGCAACTAATTCTATGTCGAATTCATAAAGTTTGATGTATAATATATATATATAATTATAGGTAAAAATACAAATATGTTTACTCAGCGTATCCAAATTTCTACCACCGACTAACATAGTTATGATATCAAATATAACAACTTTACATTGATGGGCCTGGATTTCAACTAAATTGAAACCCAAGTCTATTAAGACACAGATCGTTGGTATTGGTAACCTATAATAATCATAAGTATATTAAATAGAAACTCACAGTGGAATAGTAAAATATAATAAAACATGTATACCAACTAAAGTCACTACCTTTGAATTAATCATATTCCCTGAATATCTAGTTTCCTTGTCAACGCCGAGCATTAATGAGAAGACCTTTTCATCTGTCATTCCCATCATGCACCAGTAGCATATCCCTCTAAATCTATCATGTGGGTTGTTCATTTTATTCCCTATGCATGTACGGTATACCCAACCTTCTCCGAGGTATAACTATACATTTGCATATATGTATGTATATATATATATATATATAACTGTTGCACTACCCAATAGGAAACCCCGATCACTTGATATTTTTAAATAGCAATGAGGCAGATCGAACAACTGTTTAATACCTTAACCCCGAAGCGGTCCCTTCTTAACAAAATCAGTAGTCAAGGATCCAAACTATGAAGGTCGACGGCTCCTAGATACGACTTTATAATTTAGTTTGGCATATTATTGATGCATCTCAAAGACTTATCTAAGGGTTAACTAGCCCACCTTTAACCATAAAAAATTAATTAAACTTTGAGGTATTTGCATATCCCATACAGATTTTACACTAGTAGGAAGTGAAATCTATCAGGCATAACCCAAGTCTTTGCTAACGATCGCCCAAGACCACTGGAGTCAAAGCCTATACGCCAGCCCTAATTCTAAATACCTATTTACCAATGATGTTAACCTCCCATAGCCAAAATACCATTTATACTTACCTAATATAAATTAAGGAAAATTCCCTCTCTAGTTACTTAATAGCTCTAGTTTAGAAATGAAGTAGACCCCATTTTCCAATTGGGCATTGTCATAGGTTATTTATGACTTCTTAAATAAGGAGGAGGAAGACCTAATGGCTATTTAATACCTCAATCCTCGAAGCAAAACCCTTTACATATGTAAATGTATCAATCCATTTAATACTTCAAATCTAAGGCGAACCCTAGGTATATTTTACTACACCTATACACGAACGTATATCCCTTCCCCACGAGTCCTATAGTTGGAGATGTCCTACATCAGTAGTACATATAAACAACTGTACCGATCTCACATCCCAACCCATACTAAACCAAGCCATTATTAATTAACCTATATATTAGGATAAGCCCACTAATTCATACTCGTCATAACATATTATTGAGGTCATATAATTTCCACTGTGGAAATTGCATTACCTCCTAAGTTCGTTTATTAGTATTCATTTATTTATTTGCTGCGAACTTAGTCCTATCTTATGCACTTATTTCCTATATTCTTCATTTCCTTTTTATGTCACTTATTCCTTTACCTTCAATTAATTGTTCTTAATAAATGGTCCTTATTATTCAAATTGGATAATCATTAATGACATTTTTTCATTCATTTCAAATCTAATTAATTATGCTTATTTCGTTTCCTCCATGAATTTCATGTTAGATTCTATAGTTAACCCAATTAAACACATTTATGTCCCCATTTAATTTCTGTAACCTTCCATTAACTATGCATTCAAAGCCCATTAATGTTGCAATCATTATTCATGAATATTGGAGTTGTTATCCTTTTTTCATTGCAACCTCCTAACCCTTTTATTTATTATGCTATTAATACTTAAATGTAATTAATACGAGAATCGACATATATTTATTTACTATGCTTTATTTGCCATGTGTATATTTATTTTTTTAATTATTAGGTGCGGATCTACTTAATGTATGTTTATAAACATATATAACTCATTAATTCCTACATTAGGAATTTCAAAATATGCACATGTATGTACATTCTACAAAGAACATTCATTTTCACATTTTAACATATTGGAGCTACCCTTCTCCGGAAGGAAATTATTACCGTTATAACTTTTTATAAACTATCCAAAAGTGGGACTTTTTCACCTGTTGAAATTACAGGGAAGTATCTTTTTTATTTCTATTAAAATAGACAGTGCAAACTACAGAGAGGTACATCCATACTTTACACATCTCTTTTATTTTGGTATATTCCTTATTATTTCAAATGACACACTTTTTATACATAGTTGTGAAGTTAGATAGCCAATGGAAATTTACATGAAAATATTTACAACTAAATTGTACCATCAACAATTCCAATAAATTGTAACATAAAAATTTACATTTCAAGCAAAATAAGGGAATTCCAAATGATTACTAAACAATTTCCAACCCAATTAACATATATATGGAATAAACTTCACAATCTTATCAACGTCATACTTTAAAATTTTGAGGGACTGAATTCTAAAATTTCTAGATTTGGGTGCATATGTCATTCCATCACAATTACATAACTTACAAAATATGTAGGCAAGATTCAATTAAATATATTTGTTTTAAGCCTAAAATTCAACAGATATTGCGTAGGCATAATAATCAAACAAAATTCAACGATATAAATTTCGGTGCTATATATAATCATATAATTTTCCACCCGCCTTTCTAGCTTTTCAAATCTTCAAATCTGAATTCATTCCTTTAATTGACACCATTTTCCTTTCTAACCCAATAATATGTATAAAAGATATATACATACTCATTAGAATTACAGATCTGAGAGAAGATCTGAGTTAAGTGGAAATTTAGATTTATAATTATAGAGTTTACATTTTCGTAGGATTGATTTACTCCTTTCCTTCTTCTCTTTCATTTTCTGCCCTTCGTTGATATATATACATATATATATATAATAGTTTTATAATTTCTAAAAATAGTAGAGAAAGGAAAATGAAGGAGTTCCACTGCTCTGTTTAGAATATATGAGAAGAAAACTAAGGGGCTGGACCTTTATTTATATGCTTTTGAATCAATTCTGTTCGTTAGATTAATATTTATTAAATCCAGACCGTTAGGTCGAGGTTTAACCCAAGTTTCCATGACTAGAACTAGTCGACCGCTCCTTATAGGCGGTCGATCGCTAGCAGTAGACCGGCCCAAAGAGGGTGCCGACCAGTGATGGTCCAGTATTTACTGCTGCCGTCAATCACTTCTTTCCTTATTTCCATTTTAAATTATTTTTGATTCGAAATCTTCAAATGTCGATAACTTCTTCGTTTGGACTCCAATCGCAAAAATTCATATATGAAAGTTACTCAGAAAATCACCATAAATAAATGGTGCAAATTTTATGGCCATAATCTAAGGTTTGCTCAAATTACATTTTTGAGCCTTATTTAATTATTTACCGTTTATTTTACAAGATGTTACACCATAAATGAAGCTTACGTAGATGGTCGGCCCATTACTATTTGCTGCTTAGGGAATTGATATAATTAGTGTGCTGCCAATGAAAAAGAAGGATCTAAGTGTGGTATAGTTGCGGTGGATTACTTCAATAAGTGGACCAAAGCAAAACCCTTTGCCTTAATCATAATGAAAAAGTGATTAACTTTGTCACTAAAAACATCATCTGTAGGTTTGGAGTACCTCAGAAGATTATAAAGGATAATGGTACTCAGTCTGAACATACTGAGTTTAAAGATTTCTATAACCAATACAAGATTGAAAAAACTTTAAGGAAGTAGCACACCCATAGATGAACATACAATTGGAGGTGGTGAATAAAATAATCAAGTTTTCCTTGAAGATACGGTTAACTAATGCCAAGGGTAACTAGCAATGAGCTTCCACTGGCATTCAGGGATTATAGGATGACTCATAAGTTTGTTACTAGACAAATGCCATTCGGTTTGGCCTACAGATTAGAAGCCATGATCCTAATAGAATTAGAAGCCTCTTCTCATCGTAAAAGGCATTATATTCTAAGGTAAATTAGGAACTCTCGCTTGAGTCCCTCAATTTGGTTGATGAGAACATAGAGGAAGTGAAATTAATGGCATGTGCTCACTATTAAAGAGTAGGTCCAAAGCCTTACTTTAGAGGATCTCATTTTCTTTAGGATATGAGGCACTTGGTCCAAATTGGGAAAGTACTTATGCAATCAAACAAAAGTACATTCAAGCTGACTACTGTTGATGGAATCCTGAATCATGGACATGAAAAGCGATCTATTGCGATGCTATTTCATTTACTTTTATTTAGTTTTTTTTTTGCAAATAAGTCACCCAAGGATTCTAAGGGCAACATAATAAGGCAGGACTTGCACGTTTTTTCTATCGATAAATGAAGTTAGCTTCTTGAACCAATGAAATGTATTATTGTAACCAAAATCCTATGATGTGCCATTACCAGTATGTTTAGGTACTCAAAAACGAAACCTAACTCCTTTCATCCAAGATTAGGACCAGAGAGTATAAGCACAGTGGTCGATTCGATAATTCAACCCCATCCTTCAGGTACCGACTGTTACCTAAAGATAGGCAATGTCGAGAAGGAATGCCTAGAACAAGGTGATTAAAGCACTAGTCTTTGGAGATAGAAACTGGTGCACAGTTGAAATTCTAGTGACCACGCTTGCATTCTGATAGCATATGATAGGCCGAGGATAATCAAGGACGGTCAACGGACGCTCTTGTTGAATGCTAGACAATAGGTGTAACTAAGAGCAGATTCTCAGAGACATGCATTCGAGCTGCCGGTTCTCAAAGATAGGAACTGGTAAATGGATAAGACTTCCATGACTACGCTTGTGGCCTAGAGAGATGCGCTCGGTCAAGGCTAAGTGAGGATAGTCGTTGAAAGTTGAAAACAAGTACTACTAGACTCCTTCAGTCCATGATAGGGACCGGAAGCATATAATTGGATTGGGGCAATTTGATAATCTGCTTCATGTGGTCAATTAAAGGTACAGTTAGTTAAAGGACTAGGGAATTGAAAATGGGCAAGGTCAGAGAAGATTCTTGAATTTTAGTATTTGGACAAGTACCTGAGATAGGACTCGGTATGTCATAAAGTCATATTAAAGGTATGATTTCACTCACGGCCTAGTGGTACTCGCTTCGCAAAGGTTAAGTAATGGAAATTTATGGATGACTCCAATCATTCTTGGTTATCGGCAAGATCGTAGATGTCAAGAAATAGACATTTAAACCACTATTTCTCGAAGATAGGAAATAGTGTGGAACTTGGATTATTTATAACTCACTAATGGTCATAGGAAACTTGACCTAAAATAGAAAAGAACAACCATAGACTAGGTTAAATAATAGTTTTGTTTGGTTAAACGGAAACATTTTGGCGATAAAACGGAATTGAATAATAAAATATTAGGAAAGCAATTGCAAGAATTTTATTTATATGTATAGAGCTGTAGTAAATAAATGCATTGCATAGAAATAGACTTGTTAGCATGGATAAGTTATATTGCAAATATTTATATTATATATGTAGGTAGTTGTATATAGAATGAAATAGAGTATAAAGTGCAGAAATGAAAATGGAACAAAGATTGAAATGGATAAAAACGGTCTGTCATTTCATTCAAACATTATACACAATGAATGAGGGGGTCGATCCTACACAAACATGATCTATGTACAATGAACTACAAAAACAAAAACTATAATCCCAATGGAGACAAATGGAGATTATCTCATTGTCACCGGAAGATAGATAAAGAGCCTATTTTTATGACCCTTCTTCTTCTTTCCTGCCTTACTGCCTGAGCCATCATAAGGCCTTTTATGGTCGTTCTCATCTTTAGGTGTGCTGCCTCCAGAAGGAATGGTTTCTCCATCAGTAGTAATGGCGGTCGGATCTTCAGGATGGTCAATAGGAGGTCAGACATCTCCATGATGATATCGGTGCTACTACCTTTAGGAGGTCTAATAGGAAAGATTTGGGAAGAAGGTTTCGGCTCCTTAGTACCCACTGGCTTTTTGAGTCCAAGCTCAATCTTAATCTTAACTTTAGAGATATAAATCTTTTAATTCTCCATCATGGAAATGAATTCGGTTGGTCCCAAGGTGCTAGTGATGGTGGTGTCCTCCCCTAGGTACTGGGAAGCATCGTCTAATCCTTTTAAAGATTTAATTTTTCCACATCGAAACCAAGAACGGAGCTGGAGGAAAGGCTAAGATTGACCAATCTCATAGAGATGGAGGTCAACTTGGTAGTGGTCATGGTAGGGCCTAGACCAAGAGTAATTTGCAACAGAGGAGGTGGAAGATAAGGATGACCTACGAATTCACAAAAAAAGAAGTAATTATAGTCTCGGCAAGAAATGAAGGATCTCAAACATTGGTGAAATGAGGGATATACCTTTACCAGACATAGTCTCCTTAGTGGGAGATGCAACAATCGCACCCTCCTTTTGTGTTGAAAGGATAGGCTGGCAGATGGAAACTGGGATACACGGTTCAGTAGAAGTAATAGCTATAGAAGTTGGAATCACTTGGGCGGCCTCGGAGCTTGTCCCCTCAGTTATAGAGATATCCGCTGTAAGCTTTTGGGACTTAGGAGTTGATGATTCTACCAAACCCGATGCGTTGGGGTCGATGGGAGCTTCAATGATAGCATCTTCTACGGCGAGGATGGATCTTCCCTCTTTAAGTTTTTCTACTTCCTCGGCATCAAGGTAATGTATATGGCTTTCAAATCATCATCGGTGAGGCCTTCATCGGATTCCTCTACACAAGGCCGCACCTCCTCCCAAGCATCGGCGATGGTAACGGCGTATGTGCTTGTCAACCACTTTAAGTTATTGTATTGGATGACATTAGCAAAAAGCTTCTAATGGGCAGTGTTAAATTATTCCCTCTCTTTGACATTATTCTCTTTCAGCTTGCTTAGAGCATGCATGACTACAGTGTGGTCGACTTGAGCCTCCATTGTCTCGGCTTTCGATAGGAGTAAGGCAAAATCGAGCTTTTCACTTTGTCTGTAGCTTCTGGATCTCGGCTTAGCCTCATCCTTTTATAAAATGACCTTATCCTTCTCCAAGAGGGCCAAATCCTTCTCGGCAAGATGTGTATTAAGAGCAGCATTATCTTTATGAGTGGTCCTTCATAGATCTTTCATCATGATCTTGGCTTGGTTGTGAGCTTTCGTCATCTCCACAACCAATGTTTTGGCTTTCTCTCAAATTCTAGAGCCATGTCTCTATCATTTTCTATCTTCCCTAAATCCATCTTATACCCTTTTATGAGGCTATGATAGATTATCTTTTCAGGTTCAAAAGATTGGATATTTGTTTGGTTTATTCGGTTGACAATGGAGAGGGCATAACAAAGCTTCTTCCACTCATATCCTTGGTTGACAAGCTCTTAGACCATCCAACCTCATGGCCCGCCTCTTCTTTTGGAATATTTTTGATGTCACGGCCAAACATGACACAAGTTTAGCAGTGGTCAAGGAAGGTGGCTAGCATGTGGTTGAACAAGTCTAAAGGAGGAGGTGGATGAGTGATGATTCCTTTGGATTGAGGAGGAGGAGGAATGGTATTAGCAAGTGGGAGTGATGTTGGAGTCTATTGCTGCAAGGGAATCTATGGTTGAAATTGAGATGAAGGAACACCAGAGGAGGAACCGCGGCGGTTATGTGAGTCTTTATGCCTCTTTCCATGCTTATAGAGCTGCCTTTCTTCAGCCTGCCTCTTCTTTTAATCCCTCTCAGTGTAGTGGTCTTATTCCGCCTCTCGCACTTTATCTTTTCTATGAAATATCTCCTTATATGTTTCCTTCTCCCCATGGCAGCTGGAGTGAGGCGATTATGGATCGGGAGTGCGCTTCCTTTTTTCAGAATACCATATTGGAGATTACTTAATCAATCTCTGACCATTTTACCTGAAAAAATAAAAAGGATTATATTAGTTTTAGAATATTGGAATGTGATAAAATGCAAGGAATGTGTGATCGTGGAAGTTTTTAGAGTGTCGATGTCCCCTTAAGTACTCTACGGACCATGTTCGAAAGAAAGTAAGGATGGAGTCTTGCCACCTTCAACAAGGATGCCTACAGAAGTGAAGTCAAAGCCATGAGAGCCGTCCTTAAAGAGATCAGCAATCAGAATGTCAAGTTGCTCAACGAGCCAAATATGTCAAAATTGCCCAAAGAACCAAAGCCCTTCCAAAAATGCTCTAAACAAAACTAGAATACAAGGCTGCCTAGTAACATAGGGCACCTAGAGTTTAAGGGAAGGAAAATAAACTCCGGATCAATCATGGAACTGGTGTGATAAACTCAAAATATGAGTATTAAAAACAAAGGTATCTCATAAGACCACGCCGCATATTGACACAAAATCGGGTTTTACCTTATGATAACCAAAATATTTACTAAGAAAAATCTGGCAATATTATTTAATGACATTCTTTTGATAACACTTTCAAGTAAACATACATAATCTTAGCGAAATTGTTACATTATTAAATTCCAGCATATTAGGCTCTACTATCAACTCAGAAGACACTTATTGGAGAATGAATTTCCATACAATGGCAGGTAAGGAACTACCTTCCGTAAAATACACCTCTAGAGGCATGTACTGAGGATCAACAATTTTTGAAACCTCTACACCTGGCAAGACCAGCCAACCCATAAACCCAACTTGGTGGTGGATAGAACCGAATATGACATCACCCCAATCATAACCGACCTATCCAAGAGCTCTCTTAGCATATACAATGTACTCGACATATATTAAGCAATCTAGAAAGCTGATGACCATAACCTAATGGTTGTGAACCACATAGCCTCACGGCATGCCCTATTTAAGCCATTTCCGGGTGGTGAGGCACGAGGTAACAATTACCTTTTAATATAGCACATTTTACTTTAAATCCCACACTGCCATTCCATGATCTCACAACTGATTTCAACAAACGTATAACTCCTAAACTCGTATGTCTCACGAAAGGGTGTTAAGCTAAGAGAGGTTGCCTTCTCTACCACCAAACAAATGATATGTTTATAGAGGTCAATCAATGTGATTAGAAATGCAATGTTAGACATTCTTCCATAAAAGTTGTCAAGGAACATGACAAACTGAAGGAACCCTCCTACCACATCCAGTCGGGAATCATCCTAGGATTAGTGGCGAGCAGCCCTTGCATCAAAGATGAAATGAAGATAGTACTGCCACATACATATGATATGGGAAATTTCCCCTGAGGGTCGGTGATAAGCAGCCCTTCGTTCATTTATTATCATTCCAAGTCTTCACTTCTAATACGTAAATTGTTTCAAAGTGGTTTTCGAATAAGCACTACTCAAATCCGACCCTGGTTCCTTTAAATCAATCATCGATAAAAAGATATTAAGTAAATAGGTGCTTATCATTTGATTAATTACTTTATTTTTATCAAAAATATCTTCTAGAGATATATATATATATATGTTAAAAACATCTCTTTTCGGTATATATAGAATCATTAAACCTCTTTTGTCAACTCCTTTATCCTTTGGTTACTTTGAAACCTTTTTAAATCTTGGAGTAATTCCAAATCATTTCATCCGTTACTTTGGAAAATATCTCCAGTAGTTTTTTTAAATCTTAACAAAAAAATTCTTATTTTCAAATCATAACTTTTTCATAGTTTGAAATCATGTTATCTAAGATGGTAAATCAAAGTTAGTTAGTATTCGAGTAAAACAGATCTATAGAAATTATACTAATTTTACTCGACATCAATATCTGTATTCAACCTTTACTATCCGTTGAATAACGGTGAAATCACCTATTAAATTCACATGGATAGTATGTGTTTCCTCTTTGAAATTTATTTACAAGTATAAAAAGATTATCTCTATAGAGTCCAAGTTGTATTAAATTAAATTTGAGAATTTGAATCTTTTATACTTCCTTGTTTCCGACATTTCGACCTTATCTATTCCTCGTCTAGGAGGAGCCAAGTGAGTCAGGGCACTGGTTACTCTTTAACATCACCTTAGTTTTAGCACCTTACATCGAGATTTCACGAATAGAAAAATCCAGTCTATTCGTTGGCTTTTAGAGCCAAGATTAAATCACTTGATTTTGACAGCTTTTCTTTAAATCGTTTATTTAAACTTTCTTAAATAAATTATAAAACCTCCAAATCATCTTCAAAACACTTATATATTTATCTGAAAACATTTATAAAAATTAGGGAAAGAATACTTAAGTTTAAAGCTATATTTCAAAAGTTATTAAAAATTGATGAAAAAATGCTGCGAATAGTGCTTTTAAGGCTTATTTGATCAAAACATATTTTCGATCATTTAGAAATCCTTTTTTATAACTCAAATCTCTTTTAAAACATTTTAAAAGATTTACAGCATTTATTCCATATTTTTAAAGAATTAAAAATATCATTTATAAAGAATTTGTCGCTTTGATTTTCGAACTACCAAAGTGCGACTATATTGAAAACTTGTTTTTGCTCATATTTCGAAATCTACTAAATGAAATCTCGCTCGTTTTATTTTTTGAAACTATAATTATAAGAGTTTGGAAAATTATTATTATAAAGAATTCTAACTTCGAATCCATCGTATAAATGGATTTAACTTTCTACAGCGCGAAATTGCGAACTACCGCCACGCGACGCGTCTATTTTTGACTCAATTTTCACAACTTATCAAAACTTCACCAAATTGGATTTTAGTATTTATAAAACATTTACAAACCATTTTAAAGAGGTTTAACAATATCATATACACCATTTCATTTATTAAGGGAAGTGATTTCCTTTGTGATATTTGACGTGTATTAAATGTGACTTGTTTCAATATCAAAATAAACATATAATCAATATCTAAACTTGATGATGAAACATAGTAAATAATAATAACAATCATATCACATCATCATATTACATATATGTATATTATATATAGAGTTTCTTACTGTTCTTGGTTTCTAGTTCTACGAAAATTCTCTATAGCTTCATACGATCTCTTACTTTATTGAAACATAACTAAACCTATCCTAATCATCACTCAAACTCTTCTCCTACTTCCCTCATGCTCACGGCCATGACCTTCCTCCTTATATATGCTTACGGCTTTCCCTCCAGCATAACCAAGTTCATATCCATCCATCACCACTACCATACATGTTCACGGCCTAGTGCCTCCTCCACTTTGCCCTTGTTCTCCACCTCCTTTGCTCACACCACCATCACTTCCTCCTCATTGTTTTCTCTCGACCATAGGCCATTTCTCTCATGGAAGCTCAAAGAAAGAAGTAGGGAAGAAGAGAAAGAAACGTGTGTATGGAAATGTGAAGCATAAGGGTATATTTATAGGAAAACAAATAGAAAATATCTTTCATCGCTTCACCACCATCCCATCACCCATGTGCTTCACCTCCTCCATCATCTTTCATGTCAAAGCCACCGCACATGTGCTCCATCATTTCATTTCACTTCCAAGCACGTGCATTGGCTTAAGGATGCTTAAATAGTAAGAAATGAAAAATATCTTGGATATTTTGATTATATATGTATATTTAAATTTATATGTATATATTTATGTAATATATGTGCAAAATACATATAAACAAGGTTGCAACAACTTTTGAACAACTTTCGTTCATTAAGCCATTGAAAATCAGGAAGCCGATACTTAGCCACATTTTCTTAGTTAACATACATATATTTGTGTACAAAATTTGAAAACTAATTTCTTATCATTTTTAACAAACTAAAATGATCACATTTGATTTAAAAAACCACATAAATAAATATTAGAAAATTGTTTACAAAATTCGTTGTTATATTAACAAAGAGATACGAGTTTTCTTATATTTCAAATCAAGTATATATCTTTATAAAACTATTATAAATGATTTATTATCACTTCATAACTAATTAAAATGAATTATTATCATTTAAAAACAATTATTAGAACAATTATAGTAATTATTAAATCATTAAATCTTAATTTAAAATCATTAATCAATTATTAAATATAAGGGCATCACCGATAATGTCATAAATAATTTTAATTTCCAAAAAATAAACGTATTATTTTGTTTCATATTCTTGTTTATATAGATAAATAAGTGTATGTATCCAGCTCGGTGTGCGAATTCTGATAATTATAAAGCAGTTTATTGATAAAACGGTTTTCGACCATTTTATCGATATTTTCTAAAGTATATATTTTTATAAGTATTTATTCAAAATAAGATTACCAATATTATTGTTCAAAACATTATAGTCTATGTTTCAAAAAGCTTACATTTGAATACTTAATAATAAATATAATTTATCCGAGTGATAAATTTTTGGGTCATTACATATGATTGCGAGGCTCAAAGGTGTGAATTTAATCGATGGTAAATATTGAATAATTCAAACATTCATGTTCACACGTCACCTTAGAAAGTGATACAATAATTTGTTCGAATTCATCGCTTAAAGGTCTTCTAGATAAAATCCAATTTCACATTTTCCTAAGAGGTAAATTTTGGCAACCATTATTTACACATATTGTCTTCATCAATAATATCATTTAAGGATTGATGGAATTGCTTTTGATTAAAATTTCAGTATTATCCTTATTCAGCTAGTTAGTCCATAATAAAGTCCTTGGTTCAATAATAATATTTATATGATGTATCCACAAGGAGTAATCGAACTTTATTGTACAAAGTAAAATTGATGATGGATGAAGTTGAGTTAACTTCTCTTTGTAAGGAAAAGTGCTTAAGAGTAAGTACATATGTATTTTTAACTTCATCCAAAGAAGATTTTACAATATTATATTCATATAATATATTAATTGATAAGAAACCGTAATCTTAAACTTTTTAAGAAGTTGGGTTCTCTAATTAAAACATCAAGTTTTGTAAACTTAAAATTATGTCAGGTTTATACACATATAAAGGTAGGTTGTAAAATATTTCTGAATGCCTATTCCATTATATGGAGAAACAATTATTGTTTCAAGAAATACCATCTTCATTATCAAGGAATTTAATTAGAAACTAGCGGTAGTATAATGGACGAATATGATCCAAAGAGCCAAACATAAAAACCGATTACATAAGATGATATATAACCAACCAGGCCTAAAATGGAAATGTAACACATTAAAATATCAAGTAATAATAATCATACATTAAAAAGAAACTATGAGTTTTTCATCAATGTAGAGAAAAAGAATTTTATCAATAACAATTTCCTCAATTGTCAAATAAACCATAAGGTGTATAGACACTATCACATGGCATAATGATTTAAATCTAAAATAGATTCCAAGTACATTTTCAAAATATAATTTTGATAGTTGTGTCCGAAGGGATGTGATCCATCGACTGCAAGTGTTTCTTCAACGAGATCAATGCCGTTGAAATTATATAAAGCAGTGTTAATAGGAAATAACTTTATCGATTTCAAATGTTGAAACTAGTGATGTAATTTTTCTAGTCAACATGCTCGAAATCATTCGTTCTATATGTAATTATCGCACAATTTGATTATGAGTTTTGGAACTTTGATGTTGAAACAGAACTTTTAAATAATGACTTATAAGAGATTATTCGCACATAACCAAAATGAGTCAAAGTCAATAGGAGTAGTAACATGATTCACTTGTTTTGGACATGATCTAAAAGCAGATATAGTGATGGCGTGCGATTAGCATCAAACATAAAGAAGTATTCTGTTAGAGAAATCAAACTGTTTGCGTTTCATTCAAAATACAGAGGAAGCACGTGTTTATAAGAAAGAACATTATAGGTACAAAAATATTTCTTAAACTATAACCAAACAACAAAATTATGGTTGTTAATGATGTACCCATGTTAAAATAATTTTTTTGGGTTATTTATCCTCGACATTGGATATAAAAATGACATCTTTTATAATCATTATAAAATGATGTTGGAAAATCCCCATATAATATATATATCGACACCATACTAAAATGTTCAATGTGGAGCATATAAGATGGATTCTTATGCGTCGGCAATAGGAATTATCACATAAGTTATGTAATCTATTATATCACATTTCGCTTATACCTGGTACATTGAGAAAATATCAAATCTGAATTAAGATCACCTAAATAGTTAAGAGTATTCTTGAGTATTTGCGAAATACCAGAGAAATCTTTGCGGAAACAGCGAACTCCCTATGAAGGGGTATTCAAACACTTACTCCATAAGTGATATCGAGTATATTACATCAATCCTAAATTCATGTTCAATCTCAATTAACGAGATTTAAGTTAGAATTATTCCAAACGAAAGGTTGTGGCTAATTCAACCAAAAGGCTAAGTATGTAGCCTTGAATACACCATAGCAAAAGGCGTATATATATAATGCACAAATTTATAACCGAGTTAGGGGTAATTCCAAATGTTGGGAATCCCACATCTTTGATTTATGAATACAATGCCGCTATAAGGATTGTTAAAAAAACCTAGAGCTTATTAGAAATTGAGAAATGTACTCCAAAAAGTTTCACATGATAAAGATAGCCTATCAATGTTGGAGAGAGTTGATTGATAGACTAGATAACTAAGACAATATAGCATATCCATTCATGAATGGGCTAGCTTGATAAGTTCTGAGCAAATTGATCGAAGGGATGGGTCAAGATACCATACTTGACTCCTAGTGGAAGTGAGAGTTTGAAAGAGTTAATGGTATGTCGTAGGGGAAATTATGTAATTTGTTACATATATCTAACTATATACTCAATCATTTTCATAGTAACGTTTTTTCTTTTTCTTTTGTACTTTGTTATATTGTGATGTAGTTAATTAAGTGATTAATTTAAAGTGTATATTAAGAAAATCATTAAATAAAATGCCACATGATTATAGTAGCAAATAGTTGCAATCATGAGTAATTAAATATAAAATAGAATGACATTTTGTTTTAAACATTCGTGGTCAAGATGATTCAAGAAAGGATATCGATACATCCATTAATACCAAAGTGTGTAACATTCTCCAACTATTGGACAATATATTCTCATGGATGTCAGGGGCACCAAGTGGTAACGCATATGTAGTTATTGAATAACTATGGAATAACTCATCTGAGAGTTTCCTATTGATTAATAATAACTAGTCAAATAGAAAATCTGAAGTCGACGATGTTATACAGTTCCCTCACTTGAGAATACCGTGTAACTACAATGTGAATATTCCACTTCGATTATAATTAAACCATGGAATGTCGATCCATAGAGCGACTATAGTTGGGTTTGAGTTGAGGCATTGGAAGTGAAACACTATTTGATAGAGAATTTGCCTCCTCGTTACATAAGTTGGTATCACAATCAACTACAGTCAGCTCAAAGTCAAAATCTCTGACCAGAGTAGTAGTATGGTTAATAATAAATATTATTATTGAACCAAGGATTTTATTTATGGACTAACTAAGATAAATAAGAATGATAATGGAATTTTGACCAAAACCAAATTCCATAAATCCTAAAGTGATGTATTGTTGACAAAGAAATTGTGTGTAAATAATCATTGCTAAAAAGTACCACTTAAGAAAAAGTGAAATTATTTTTTTACAAAAAAGATCTTAAGTGATGAATTTGACCATACTCTCACACCACTAGCTAAGTGACATGTAAATATTAATATTTAAATTATTCAAAATTAATCATTAACTGAATTCAAATATCCGAGTCTCACAAACGTATCCGTGAATTTTTTTTATAAACCGCACGATTTTGTTAATTAATGAAAAAAATTTGTTAATTAAATTAATCAATATTGAAGAAATATTAATTATCATCTAATTTTTATATGTTTTGGAGTTATTTGGAATTATTTTAAATGCACATATAAAAGTTATATTTGCATGCATCGATATACGATATCGATGTTACTTCAAACATGTTTAAATAAAAGATAAATGCATAAAGGAATTTACAGAAATTTTATGACATTTGATGGAACATATAGTTGACCAAATCAGAGAAGAAAACGTAGTGGAGAGAGGGAAAATTATGGGAATTGATGAGGGAAGTTCCAATTGAAAGAAAGGGAAAGATTTTATTCTTTTAGTTAAAACAAATATACTAAATGCAACATTCCTATCATTCACCTTTTCTCCCCTTTCTCCAGTACCATGACCAAAAATAAAATCTTCCAGTATAAAGAAAATCAACTCCAAGTCAAACGAAACTATCAAATAAAAGTAAAATTAAGTAGTTCATCCTTATCTTGCAAAGCTCGGTGTGGATCTACCTAGAGATCTGAGGAGAAATCTCAAATCGAGGTGTAACTTGTTGGCTAGATCCATAAAGGTAAAATTTCTTTTCATATTTGTATTTTGTTGTACCTCATTATAAATATATATATATATATATATATATATATCATTGGGTCATCATGATTTATAATTGACATTAAGATTTAAATAATTAATTAGATGATGTGATTTGATTTAATTCATTTTTTAAAACTGAAATTGTTTATGTGTGTCAAAATATAATTTCATCTATAAATATGATTCAATATATATAATGATTTATATGGTAATTTATAATTTTCATGAATTAAATAACATTGATTTGAATCATTTTGAAACATGAAACACATTGATACCTCGTTCTAAATTTATGTTTATATTTTGGTTCAATAATTTCTTTTTGATTGTTTTGTTTTAAATAGCGTTAATTTTGAGTGAATTTTTTTACCATTTTAAGTATGTACATAACATACATACTTATTATAGGTTTACATGTAAAAGTATTTAGGAATATGTGAATCTTATGTTTATATTAAAACGGTTTAAATTTAAATACGTATGTGTGTATACATGTATATACCTTGAATAATTAAAATTATTTTCAACTTCATAATTATAGAAATATAAGTATACAATTTAATAATAATACTAAGTTCACTAAGCTTTTTTCATTGATTAAATTTAATCTAGATATTAATTATGAGTAAAACTTGCCAGGCCAAATTTATAATTCTTACTTTAAATATGAATTTTGAGTTTTCTATCAGTCGTTTAAGTTTTTTGTCTAATCAATCTTTGTTATTAAATTTAAAGTCTCATAATGTTTTGTAACTAAACATACATCTTATAAAATAAAATTGAGGCAATTAATATATACATATAAACGACGAATATATACATGGTATATACAAATCCCAATATCTACTCATGTATATATTAACCTTGTTGTTTTGTTATTTTTGTCATGTTAAACATTTTATTATTACATGTCATTTTGAATAACAGTCGGGTATAGTTTTAGTTAAAAGTTTTCAAAAGAGGAAGGTTTAATCAATTGTTGGTACCACCTTTTTATTTTTCTCTTTTTAGACTTGATGTGATTACATTTAGATCTAATAATAAAAAGTTCGTCCCATTTTTATACACCCTTTCGAAACATGAATATATTTGATATATTCGTACCTTTACAAACATTAGATTTAATAAACATAGATTTAAAAAATTAAATCAGAAAGTTAAATAAAATTGGACTTATTTAAATTAACTAAATTTGAGCTAGTGAACCCCATTAGACTTCGTAGACCCATTATGATCCAACTAAGGAATTTTTTTTGAAATCTACCTATTTCACCAACCGTTGACCAGTCCGGTTCCTTCATGATCTTGTTTAGGGACATATATTGCTACTGGTTATATTCAAAGTAAGCATCCATAAAGGAGAGTAGTTCATGCGCATTTGTTCCATTCACCAATCGGTTAATTCTTGGAAGCAGGAACCAATCCTTAGGAAATGTATCATTCATGTTTGAAAAATTAGTACATGTCCACCATTTTCCATTTGGCTTCTTGACCAAATTAGGATTAGTTATCCACATTAAGTAATGGGACCATTAGATAAAGCCATTTGCTAGTAAAGTCTTTACTCCTCGTTCAGGGCCGCCAACCAATCGGGCCCATTCACATTTTCTTATGCTTTACCGACGACAATCTTAATTTGATGGTAACGCATGACATGTAATGCTATGAAAGATCCCATATAAGTCGGCATAGGACCATGCATACACACCTTGATTATTCCATAAAAAACCTACGAGTTGTGCTTTCAGACCCCACTCCAATTGGATTTTCATTAGTTTAGTTGGATCGTGTTTGTCAGTTTCCACAAACTCCATTGTCGTGGCTCTACGGCAGCCTCCTCTTCTCTATCTCTTGAGTCCAGTTCATTGAAAAAGTCACTAGTGTATCCAAGCAGCCAAGGGGGTTCCTTTAGTTTCTATGCTTTCAAGGTTTTTTATGTAAAGAGCGATCTCTGTATTTTTTCCTTTCTCCATACACCTATTCCCATAGATCTCTTCTACAAACACTCCCTAGCAACATCTTGATCCTCTTTGACAATAACAACTGCGTTAGTTGTATAAAACTTCCTTTTCAAGCATCACCAGGCTTAGACCACGTGGATGCTCGATAAATCTAGTTTTTCTAGGAAAGCATTGTACCTTGAGAAACCATGAACCAAAATGAAAGTTTGCTTTTATGTCAGATATGGGATAGTCCCCAACTCGGAAAATAATTCTAGCTTCCCCAATGGCATTTTTCCTTCTTCTATGAATCCATGTAGTTGCTTGTTGCATGGAGTAAAGTCTTTAGGCAATCCCATATTATCAAAAGTGTCCATGAATAAAGCATTAACCGAACTCCTACTATCCACCATTATCCTATGAACCTCCGTTGATCCAAGCATGAATGAGATCATGATCAATCGGCATGTGGATATTATTTTCCTTGTAGGTCCTTGACACTAAAATTTATTTCAGCTTCTTCATAATGAGGGTCCATAGCATTACACTCCTTTCCTATGGAGTACACGAATCCTTCACCATTCTTTAAAGACTTGGCATACCTTTACATTTCAAATCTACTCTTATCTGCTACATAGGGCCCTCCAGTTATACTATTAATGAATAACGCCCACATTGTTGGCGCGATTAGCGCTGGTTCCTTCTCCCTTATCTCTATGTGGAAGTTGTCTAGGTGGTTGGGATATAGGGATTGGAGGGCTATTGGGGTTTTAACATATCGTTACAATTTATTTTTCTATATGTACTCTAAAATAAGGTCGCACAAGTGTTGACACTCATTTGTATCATGTCCATGATATTCATGGAAGTGAGAATTTCCGAGAATTTAGGTCAACTTCGGTCTCCTTTTGGGTTGAGGCCTCTTATACTTTAACTTTGTTCGCATTGCTAGATAAATATTTCCAGTGATATCATTTAGGTTTATGTAAGCATCAAACCTTAGTTCAAGCCTCAACCTTTTCCCCATTGGTCGTTGTCTTTCTTATTTTCGATGAAGTTTTTTCCACCTTGCTTCACTATGGCATTCGCTCCGCTTGACGTTTCTGCAACTCTGGTTACTATATTAAGCTGCCTTTTGGATGAAACATCCTTTAGACTCGTATATTTTGTCTCCTTATAGGAGGAATCCTACAAGGTGGATGGTTTCTCTTTTGTTAGTCTCCTAGCATATTTTGTTTCAGGATGCACTCCACTTCATAAGGCCATCAAGGTCAGTCGTTCATCCATTTTCTGTGCTCCAACCACTACGGAATTAACCAAGATTGGTGCTGTTGTAGAGACTAATGTTCTTTTTTCCTCATACTAAATAATGAGTATGCATCCTTTGGTTGTTTGATATGCACCCAGAATTAACTAGTGAACTTCTCCTTTAGCATTACCCATGAATGAATTGAACTTTAATGTGGATGGTAAAACCACTGGCGGCTAAATTTGCCAAGAATAGTGATATTTTTTTGCGTAATACCTCCTTTATAGCTCCAATCATTAGCATATGTTGAGTGTATCTTTGCAGTTGCACCATGGTTCGGCGAATCCATTGTATGGGTCCATAATGGGCATTCTGAAATCTTTGGGGTTTCAGACGGTCTCTATCTATATGGACAGGAGACTGCTAACCTTGACTCTTATACATAACTCCATTTTTTCACATTGAACACATTCTTAAAAGATCTGTGCCATTATATCCTTTGGCTCAGGAGATTGTTACGATAATTCAATCTATCTCTTCGAGGGTTAATGTTCCTTTCGTTCTCTCTATGATGGTTTGATCTTCGGTCCCAACCATGATCTCAGCTCCTAGAACAATCCTAATTATCACTGCTTACTTTATTGATAGCTACTTCAGCAAGGGTAGGAGAATGTCAGTAAGAACAAGAAGTATTAGCTACAATTGCCTGCATCGACGCCTCCCCTATTTGATTCAGTATCGAAACACTCCTCAAGCCTAAGTTTGGGCTAAACTATTACGCATTCCATCTCCTCAACATTCACTCTCCTAGTCTATTGATTTTTCAGATCTCTGTTAACCCTTTTCATCTTCTAGATCCCCCAGGCTAGGATCATCCCCGATTTTTATTGTTGTGACAAGAGGTTTGCACCTACCCCTAGCATGCGATAAGCTAGTCCACGATTGCTTATTGTTGCCTAGGGAAATGATTGTTGAGCTCCACCACTACCCTACCTAGGTCGCCTTTATTAATAGCATCTACTAGCATGTGGTTGCTTGTTAATGATTGTATTAATTGGCAGTCATCTGATTATGTACGTTGATATTCCATGCATTCCCACCGATGGCACCAACCTTGTTCTTTGTCTTAGAGGCATATTAAGAATTAGCTCTTAATGAAAGCACCAAAAAAAATTCTAAACAATTGGGAAGACACTTCCAAGTCATTGAGTTTAGAACCATAAACACGAGATGTAAAACACAACTTTCATGTTTTTCGTCTTTAGAGAACAAATCATGGATACATTGTATAGAAAGTAAGCGTAATAAAGTAAAGAACAACAATATTTATAATGGTTTATCTAGAATTACCTACGTCCATTATTCGTTTTCATTACTTTTCTTATAGATCAGTAGTACAATAGCCGAAATACGAAAAACAATTACCCAACACTCAGGAAAAGGTGAGGCATATCTCCATGGAAATCTGTTTAGCTGTCTGTTCAGTAACTTTGGCTCCCTGAATTGTCTGCCATTACTGTTCCATGCCTAGGTATTATAGAAGTGAAGTTATATAGGGGCCAATTTGATTATTCCTTCAAAATAGGTACTTTCCTTAAACGTGCTCGGTTCAATCATAAGTGCTCGACACTTCTTGGTTCGATAGGGCACATCTTGGTTCGATAGGGGATTATCAAATATAATTTATATTCGGCTTAGGACTACCAAAGAAAAACATCTGTTTAGTAGTCGCACTACCCAACATGAATTTCTATTCGATAGACCTTCGAATTAAGCTTTAGTCTCTTTAGAAACTTTTTGTTTTCTTCAGATTCTTATTGTGCTATCTTTTTACCTTCTTTCCTTCTTGTCCTAGTCTCATGGTCAAACAAGGATGCTTCAATTCCAGACTTTCCAGTCAATTCTGTAATGCTTAGTATTTTTTCATATTCACTGCGTTGTCGGCGAAAACACCCACAATAGGAAGCCATATGTTTTGTAAAGAAAAAAAGAAGAAACCTTACAACCTTTCATCAAGGACTAGCAACTCAAAGTGCAACATGCATGAGTGTTTATGTGTGGAGTGTGCCTAAAATAATTGAATGAACCACTAGGCTCATTCATCAAATCCAACTACCACTGGATCTCATCCGTGGACCCTGCATCCCCTCTTTAATCTTAATCTCCAGATTTATTAATAGTTGGGGATAGAAATGCACCCTTCGATGGCTTCATCCTCACTAGAGCCAAAAGCATTATGAATAACGCGGTCTATGTTGACACTTATTATCATATTTGGACTAAACTGATCAATGTCTGAAAACTCTTCCTTATCATAAACTGTTTTTTTGTTATCATGTGGGGATAAACTCTTGACTGTAATAGTTGTTCCTTCCAAGCAATCATCACACCAGTTCCTTATCGATGTAGTCAGGTTTCATTGAGGAGGAGCTTTATATCTCATCATGCTTGGGAACGTATATATTGGTACCAGTTAAGGGAGCTTGAACTGACTACTCCCAACTTGCTTCCCTAGTTTTTGAAGTTTTAGCCTTTCCTTTACGAGTGGGTCACTGGGCAAGGGGAGCTCTGGCCCTTCTAATCGAACGACTCTCTGCTAGCAATCCAAATTGATTGAGCACCTCGTTATTCAATAGTCATGTAGCATAATTGGCTTTCGGAGGACTCATTCTTAGTCTCTCCAACATCTCCTCTATATCTTCTACAGAGGCGGCCTTCATAAAACCTAAAAAAACAACACAAGATACATTTAACACAAGGTCCCAAGATGAGCGGGGTTGCACTACGTAGTTAACCATCATTTACATCCAGAGTGTCATTTTTGAAAGCACGGAGATTTATCTCTTATAAAGAAGTACTCACGCTTAAATATGCTATACTTAGAGTATATATCTGTAACCGACTTGAACCGACTACTCGATTTGAAATAAAAGAAAGATGTGTTCTTTGTCTTGCTTTTGAATGTACATAAGAATCGAAAGGTGAAAACGCTACCGTTTTGCTTCAATGAACCCCTTTCGAATTAGTAGCTTCCACATGCATAAAGGAGTTTCGAATGAGTTGAGGAACACCTTTCGAAGACAATAGAATACAAGCTCTCACATGCACACCAAAACTTTCGAAACTGTGGGTTTCACCTTCATTCACATTCCACAGAAGAACATTTGGACAGAAGAACATTTGGACAGAGCTACCCCTTCGAAAGCATAAATAAGCCTTTCGAACAGGTTGAGACCATTCATAGTTATAAAAGAAAGCTTACTTATGCTCAATATGGCATTCTCATACACTAAGGGATGGGTTTCCGCATCAGTCAACAAGTATGCCTTTGAAAGTTACCTTCTGCATTTGAACCTTCTACTACTTTCCAACTCCTTCGAAGCCTTAAAGATTCACCTATCGATAGAATTGAAAGCCCATATCCCTCCCTACTTGCAATGGCACATCAAAAACAATTTAGAGAGCGCATTAACACCTTTCGATCAGTTTGAAAGAACTCAAGTTCAATTTAAAAGCAAAGTAGAAGGACGCTCTGATGTTAGCAACAATGAAAGGTCTTCAAAGCACCCTTTTGACTAAGTCAAGAGGACCGATTCGAAAGGGGTCAACCCGTGCCTATAAATAAGACCCTAGAGGTACTATTTTTAGGGATCCGATCTCATTCTCTCCATATTTGTTCTATCTTGAATTTGTAAACCCTAATTCTAAAATTAGATGGGGGACTTGACTTTTCTGTATTACTTAAGCTTCTATTAATAACGGAAAATATTATCAAAGCAAGTGTATGACATTTTTTGATATATTAGATGATCTAATGTTTCTGTGTAATTTTGGTAGTGATTTTCTTGTTTCAACATGATTGAAAGGCTACCTTTCGAAGGTGTCAAAACCCTTTAATTCAACTAAAACCCTTATATCATTAGGTCTTAACCTCGAGTCACCTTGACCACTTCAAAAGGAGGTTTTAATAGGATCTTCAGCTAATTCAACTAGTTTGAAAGGTATTTTCAAAAGAGTTTAAGTGTCTCGATTGTGTCGAAAGGTTGTTTACGTAAGAGAGATTTAAATCGCCAGGATTGTTGGAAAAAAGGATTCGAAAGTTTCAAACTATCACCATCTGTTCGAAAGGTGATCTCGAAGGGTTCACTTACACTTTAAACTCCACTTTGGAGTATTGACAAGTTTTCTTGCTAACATTTGGTGCTAGAAGGAGATCCTGAACCTCCAACCTTGTTGAGTTATCAACTTTGTTTTCCTCTAACCCATTTCTGTTCCAAGCTTACCTACTTTTGACTTTACACTACTATGTTTAGCAAAGTTAAAAACTCCGAATAAGAATTCTCAAAGCCATATTTAGTTAGATTCTCTCATAGAACAATTAATGATTCTAAACTACATGAAGAACAAATGTTGAGATTGAAAGCTTTAAGGATCATAAAGAAAAGGAGAGCTGAATCTTATGACCCAGACAAGTGGAGCTTAAACCCCTTTCACATTGGCCCCATACCTATCTTTGCTTTAGGGAGAACAAAAGGTAAGAGTTATAACTTGTTTGATCAAATGAAGAAGATAATTCAACTTTATACCAAAGACACTAACTTTAAAGAGGAGGGATGGATGATTACAACACCTTTTCATAAAAATGGCATCAAGCAACAAGTGGGACATTGCCTACATGTGAGTTTCAAAAGGTTTTAAGAAGGAAATTGGTCGCTGAGGGTGAAACCTCAGAATCAAGCAATAAAAAACCTAGAAACCATTCTCAAAAGACAAGCTTCAAGTCGAGACTCCCTAAGGAATGCAATCTGACTACATCAATTGAAATATTTATTTGCTAACCAAGGAGGAACTCAACTATTGGCCATCCTAGAAAAAAGCCTAAATATGAAAGGAATCAGGGAGGATCCTACTGCCACTATCATATGATGAATGGGCATGAGACAAATCAATGTAGAACACTTGAAGGAATGGTGATCAACTTTTTCAAACAAGGCAAAATCGATGGATTTGTAAAGCGATCTTAGTCAAATTCGATAAAGCACCACCTTTCTAAGAGAAATCCACATGGTCGGGAGTAGAATTCTCCTCAAATTTGGAAATTACCTTAAACGGTCAAAGCCTTTGTCCACGTCAAGTTGGCCAAGTTAAAGCGTCTTCTAGAGGGAGGTTAGAGTAAGTCTTTATCCGCGCCATGCTATGGCCAGGTTTAAGCATCAACAAGCCCTTGATCGCGCCACGCTATGGCCAAATCAAGATGCCTGCTGGAGGGAGATTAGAGTAAGGCTTTATCCATGCCATGCTATGACTAAGCTAAAGCATCAATAAGCCCTTGATCGCACCAAACTATGGCCAGATCAAGGTGCCTCCTGGAGGGAGGATGGAGTAATCCCTTGGTCCCGCCATGGTATGGCCTAGCCAAGGCACCAAACAAGTCTTTAGTCCCACCTATAATGACTAGCTAGAGCGCTTACTGGAGGAAGGTTGGGTAAGTCCTTGGGTCCTGCTTATGTATAAGCTAACCAAGCACACCAGACAATAATGGATTAAAACGTCTGAAGCGGCATATCAAACAATGACCACATACGAGGCCTAAAGGGTGGCACATGTCAAAAGAATGAAAACCCAAAGAGTGGTGCAGAATAGAAAGCTCAAACAAGAGTCTATAGCCTTTGATTGATCTCCAAAAGAGGATGTTTGGACTTCACTTATTAATACCCGAGTTTGGGTTTCGAGTCTCTTATTGTTAATTTATGACTTCACTTATTATTTCCCGAATATGGGATCTGGGACTTCCATTATGGAGACCTTTATCATGGAATTCTGGACATCATTTTGTTAATACCCAAATCCCAGTCTCGGGTCTTTTAACTTTTAAATTTCATTCGTTAATGCTCGAATCTGGGTTCCAGATCAACTGATATTGTTATCACTATGAATTTCTAGTCTTCTATTAACTCAGGATCTATCTTATTAATGCATAAATCAGGGTCACTGGTCTTCTACTACTAACTTTTAGGCAACGCTTGTAAACACTCGAATCTAGGTTTCGTATCTTCTACTATAAAGATTCATAATCTTTTATGACTTATTTCCAGATGATAATTCCTGTACTTTATTTAAACGATTATTCTTGGCCTTCTATTAGTTATTTCTAGAAAAGGAATCTCTAAACTTCTATAATTAATACCGGAGCTGGATTTCTAGTCTTCTATTTTTGATATTCTATCAACATATTTAGAGTCACATTCCCGGCCTTCTCTAATTATACCAAAGCTGGTTTCCAAGACATTCAACCATATCCAATTATGGAATTTCTTCTCACTTATTATCATTATTTTCACATGATGATCTGTTCCCTTCCATTATATAGATTTTTGTATTCTTAATATTACCACTGATAACGTGAACAAATCATTGAACATTTTTTTGCATAGGTGGTAAATTAATGATAAGGAATGTTGTCTACTTTGTACTTTTAGGGAAACGAGATCAGTAAGGAAGATTGAATGGACCAACAAATACAAAAACCATAGTCAAAGTTATCAGAAAACAAATTCAAAAATAAGAGGCAACAGACTAGGTGATGTTTACATAATTTACATAATTTATAAATTTATTTAAAAGTATACAACATAAGTGTATGTTTCACAAATCCTGAACAGCCTTATCTAGATTTTTAGCAACTAAAGGATCAACGACATGGCGAATCCGTATGCAAAGAGTTTCTTTAAGTTTCTTTTTCTTTTTCCTTATTTCGTCGGTGGATTCTATATGAGTCTATAAAGCATGATTAAAAGCTTTGTTAGCACCTTTGAGGGTTTTGTTTTGTCTCTCTAAATCAACAATGCGCTTTTGAAGAAGATACTTTTCACGTTCAATTCTTTGAATCTTAGCTACATATTCATATATGCGTTGTGAATATCTTACCCTCTGTTGATCATCAAAATATCATCGTTTCAAATTTCACCTTCTTACACCATTCACCTAATGCTTTCTCGTTAAAACCTGGGGAAGGGTTTGTCGTAGTAGGAAATTTTTGAATTGCAAGAGATGAAGTCCTTGTTGATTTTACGACAGATGAGGTGATTGGAGAAGTCGGCAAATTGATATTTGGAATGTTGTCACATGATAAATTCCAATGATTGGCATTGAGCTCGACTGTCTTTTAATTTAATCTCCAAATTGCTTATCTGTTGAAGAAGCTCAGACATCTTATGACCAAAATCAATCAAAGGATTTGACTTTATTTGGTGCTTCGATAGAGAAACCGTTTCATCCTTATCCTTGATGTCCACGTCAAGACTGTCTATTTGATCATTAAGGTTTCTAATAATTTTTTTTGAAGTAAAAATCTCCTGTACTATCCCAATGCTACCACATTGCTATGAAAACGAGCAGATAGAGTATCCTTAAGTAGACTCCTCTTTCCGACATCCGCAATTAACCTATCTCTGATGCTAGTAAAATGAGATAAGGAATCCGATGAAAGTGTTGCGATAGCTAGCTGTGAGTCCTATTTAAACCCAAAAAAAACAATAAAGTCAAGACTCAAATAACCAATTTATTTTATTACAATAATGGAAGTTACAACTCAAGAGGAAATAAAACAAAAGGTACAATCTCATTGTCATAATCAAATACTTGTTTTATTACATTAAAGCTGAGAAATAACATTTTTGAGTTTGTTCAAGGAATTACCCGAAAGAGTAACCGTTTAATCCAAAGGGACATTAAATCTTTCCGGGGTAATAATTGGAGGATATTTGTTATAGTCTCATTCTTCCACTGAAGGACTATCACGATCGCATATTAATTTGGTATGATATGTTCGAATTTCCTTAAGAAGCTTTTCCTTTTCTTCACCAAGAAAATCGATACAAAGGCGGGAATTTTGCATATAAAGCCTCTAAAGATCTCCAAGAAAGAAATATCTAGCCAATTTTGAGAATTTCAAGAGCGAAGCTTTTTCTAAATCGTATCTTCTTAATTTGACATATTTTCTTAAATAATCTCTATTAATATGACTGCTTGAGAGACATGTACTTTGTAATAATGTAACAAAATACAATTAAGTATAAAAGGAAACTAATATAGAAAATTAATATTACATGATTACCAATATTCATCTGGTTCGTACAAAAATGATTTTTTGAATAAATCGGAAATGAATTTATCCTTATAATATTTGATTTTTTCTAAAGGCAACTCATAAGGGATTGATTTGACGCGCGATAAATTCCAGCGAGCCCCTGGAAGTGGATCAGATCGAAATTCATCTAAATATCTCCTATGAAGACGCCTAAGTAGATCCCCAATAAAATCAACTGAATATGAAAAATCTACAATAGGGTGTCAGCGGCTTTGTATTGGAAGTCTTTTAAGATGTCACTTTCTTTAATCATTCCAAAAGAGTGTTATTAACTCCCCGTTCTTTTTCAAAATCTTGTCATATAGAAGGCTCTTCAGTCGGGAGGCAGCTTCATGGTCTTTAAAGGACGTGATGTGCACGCAAATGTGCATATTTTTACTTCCGTATTTAATCGAATTTAATTAAATAAAAGAGCATATAGGGTATTTTAACATGTTTAAACCAAATTTCATTTATTTTCAAATCATCATATATTCATCTTTATATAGAGGCAAAATGGTCACTTTTGTGCATATATTAATTTGAGAATATTCATTTTCACATTTTATTTTTATTTGTAGGAAAATTGGATGGAAATTACAAGAGGCTTCATGGAAAATATGCACGCACAAGAGGATACAATAGAATGAAGATGGAAATAATTCAAAGCATGAATCATAGAGGACCCCACCTACCCACTTACCTTAATCTGCAATTAGAAGCTAATGCATAAGTTAGTGGAGCGAAAAGTTTCATACACATTTAAATGGAGGATTATCTCATGCTAATGATAATTGGTGGCCACACTTCCTAAGATGGTAGTTTGGGTAGTTTCCAAAAATATGATTAGGGTTTTAGGCTTTTACAAAAACCCTATATGTTCATGTAATTAGCCTCTTAGCCTCCATTGAGCCTCCTCTTGTAGTTAGTTTAGTTTGAGGCTCAAAAATAAAATATAAGCTTTCTTTCTATTTCATGGCTACTTAGCCATTTTCTTTTATGTAATTTTATTATATGCAAATTTCAATTCATGCTCTTATCTACTTATATGCTCTCTTTCCTCTTAGGTTAGTAGCTTAGCTTTATTTCTTGTGCAAGTAGATTAGCTTTTATTTCATTTTAATTAGCTCTCTTTTTAACTAGCTTGCATTTTTTTCTTGTTTTTGTTTCATGTTGCAATCTAAATTTGTTGAAATGATAACAAATATGAGAGGCTAAACCACTTCAATTTAGGGGTAACGAAGCTGTCTAATTATGTAGATTCAACATTTTGATAATTTTTGATCTCCTTTTGTGCTTAATGGAAATATTTGAATGGTTAAATTTTGTTGTTTTAGCTTTGAATTTGATAGCCTGTGTTGTTGACACCAAATAGGTTATGCTTAAACAAACACAAACACAAATTACCTCTTCATCTACATATGATGTTGGTAATGAAGTGATTTTAAAATCAAAATTTGATAGTTTATATTTCTAATCTATAGTTAATGGACCATGCTTAAAATAGATTTTATTTTTAATTTCATTGCAATTTTCATGAGAGTTAAGAAGTGGTTTAATGGGTGTGTTATAGTTTGATGGTTTATATTGGACTAACTAATAGCACAAATATTCCATACTTATGATAAACACACCAATTAATTTCAACAATGACCAAAAAAAGAGATCATAATTTCATGTTGTATTGATTTTTGTGATCAAGAGAGTGGATTTATCTCTAAAATGCCTTCTACTCTCATATTTTTATCCATTCTAGCTTTTGTTAATTTTTTATAATTTTTTAGCTTAACACTCTCAAATCTTGGTTTAATTTAATTGAATAGAAATTTTAAAATCTATATAATTCCTTACGGATCGACCCTTACTCGTCACGTACTAAAACTGTACGCCGTATGCTTGCGGTTATTTTTAATTAAAATTTGATAAGCTATTTTCTAACTACAAAGAGAATTGGCCGTCAAACAAGTATTTGGCGTTGTTGCTGGAGAATTGATTTGATTTTAATTTTAATTTTTCGAATTATTTTTGTTCGATTTTATTGTGTTTTACTTTGCATTTTAAAAAAAATCGTTGTGTGTTGTGTGTGATTTTTATGTGCATTTTGTGTGTGTGCATCTCTTGTTTTCTAAATGCATTTGCATTAGCATATTTAAAATATATACACACACACAACTTCATTTGAAAAAGAATTTTTTTATTCCATTTCATTTTCTTTTACAATTTCATTTACTTTTTACCATTTTGTGTTTACATTGAAAATTATCTTTTTACTACTGTGCATCTTCACTGCTCATCCCTCTCGCCCATATCAAATCTGCCTCTAACCACCACTACAAAAACTACTACCCAAAGCACCACACAAACTCCCTTTGTCAGACCCACCAGTATTGCCACTGTGAACCACTGCATACTCACAAGACATTGCACACACTACATGTTTGCGCCAAAATTGGTCACAAACCCCCAAGTATTGTGAAAGCACCAATGTTGGAATATAAATCAGCAATATCCAAACACAAATCACAAATTTAAGCAAGCAACACGCAGTAAAATAGAAATTATGAACGAGAACACACAATTTATAGTGGTTCGGCTATCTCTGGCCTACATCAGGTTTTAACTTTTATTGATGTTCTTTGCTGATTACTCTTGATTACAGCGGATTACAGTTGATGATAGCCTTGAAATCTGAATACAACAATGATAATAAAGTATGTAATTCAATTCGGCAGAGTCTGGACGTTCAATGGTGGAAGCTCCCAAAAGTCCCCCTTTCCGAAGGCTTCAGGGTGCTATTTATAGGCGTAGGAGGCCCAGATCTTGCTCAAACTTCGGGAGACTTTTTCTGGCACGTGAGTGAGCCCACGCGACCGACCCCACCAAGTTTCGACTCGATCTGACATCGATTCGAAGTGATTTCGAACCCATCAAGAAATGGTCCAATCGAGCTGAAACTTGGCAGGAACAATCTTTATCATGTATGGAATCTACTGTGAAAATTTCATGGCATTTGGATCAGTGGATTTCGAGATACATGGATTCGAAATGGCGTTTTCTGCATGGCTGTTTGGTTCGAAACCATCCATTCGAACCGATGGTTTCGAACCGATGGTGGCACGTGCCTTCGCAGCGACGTGGAGCGCAAATCTCGAACTGATCCGGTCTTCACTCCGAGTTGACCGCTTCGACTCCTAATATCTCGGCGCATTCGAACCAATGAAGGACACGTCACCATGGCTAGCTGACCCAGTGGATTCGAACGAAGCTTCTTGGATGGGTTCGAATAGGGTTCCAACGATGGGTTCGAACGAAGACCTATCGATGGAGTCTAACGACCGATGCTTGATGGATTCGAACCAGCTACTCTCTGATGGATTCGAGGCTCATTGTTATGAACTTGATAGGTTCGAACTTGATGGGTTCAAACCCGAGGCACCCCGAGGGGTTCGAAGGTGATGGGTTCGAACCTGATGGGTTCGAAGGTGATGGTTTCGAACCTGATGGGTTCGAATCTCGGGCCTTTTCTTTCGAATTGAATCGATTATAACTTGAGCGTATGAACTCCGATTGACTTGAAATTTGAGATGCTGACTTCTACGGTCTTTCTCGCCGTGTCCCATCAATTGTGGCTCAATCTGGATTCGGAAAAAATTCATCGATATCCATGGTTATCCTGCAATGCATAGATGATATTCAAGAATAACAATCATTGATTTTTACTAAATTCTGAGTATCTCAACTTTGCCAAAAGTTGGGATAACACTTTGCCCCCCAAAATATGCCTTTTTGTAAAAGGTATGTTTTGAACGGTCTTAAATCGAATGTAGTAAATTCATGTCTCATTCATAGCTGCAGCATTATCAATCAAGTTTATGGCCGTTCGAAGCCGAATCAGCATTCATGAAGTTTCGTAGTCTCTCCGGACTATTAATGGCTACTCTGAACCCCTACTAAGTCCATTATAGACTTAGTGATTGAATAGAAAGATCCTATTGCACTCTGGCGTTGCCTTCTATCCCTTGCACTCTGGTCCTGGTTAGGACGTATAGCGATGTCATGGTCGTTCTGGACCGATCATAGCCTCTCAGGGCTCTTGCTGGATCCCATCCTGTCACACTCCGGTGAAGGGGAAACAACACTTAAGTGAGTTGATCCCGTCGCTCTCCGGCGAAGCAACTCACTTCTTGCACTCCGGCTCAGTGTATCTGAACATTAAGCGATGTCTTGGTCGTTCGAGACCGATCATAGCCTCTCCGGGCTCTTGCTGGATCCCATCCTGTCACTCTCCGGTGAAGGGGAAACATCGCTTAAGTGAGTCGATCCTGTCGCTCTTCGGCGAAGCAACTCACTTCTTGCACTCCAGACCCCGCCTCTCCGGGTAGGGTCGTGAAGCGATCATATTTGTATTGGTATTTAATGTTCATCCTCTGACTCTCCGATCAAAAGGTTTATTGCAAGAGATTCTAATATATTTATTAAAATTCGAGTTCTAGATGTTCGATCTCAAACATCAGAAAAAGCTAAACACTGCCTCTCCGGGCATATCGGTCTATCTCCATCTCAGAGCATGCCTAGGGATCTCTCCGGTTCCCGTACATGTGTAAGTGGAGTAACCGTTTATTTTGAAAACAAAAATAAAATTATTCGACCAAGGTCCAAATCCTAGACTTGGCCCTTGCCATCTTTAATCAGTGGATGACGAGTCATGATACCGATCCAGGATCGTTCCTGTTATTCGGAGGCGGTAGTTGTTCAGGTCTTGCCGCCGTTGTTCGTTCCCTGACAAACTGCGGCAATCTACCACCCCTAGCATGTTCTTTCACCTCATCCTTCAAGTGGCGGCATTCATCTGTAGTGTGCCCATCCAGCTCATGGAATAGGCAGTATTTTCCAGTCCTGCGCTCCCGCTCAGTGGGATCCCTTATAGGTGGCTTTCGATAGGGGAGTTGCCCCCGAGTTTCAGTGTAAATTCTTTCTAGGCCTGCATTCAGATCTGTGTACTGCCTAAATCTTGGTTCTCGGAATTTTTTCCGTTTACCAGGACCATCATGTCTATCATCCTGTTTTCTTTTTCCCTTGTCCGCTCCTGACTGTTCTCTGGAGGTTCCTTCGCTCTGCGCAACATTTGTTTCCAGCCTCTCGGCTCGTGATTCTTCTAATCGGATGAACTTTTCAGCTTTATGAAAGAACTCTCCAAGATCTTGTGGTGGGTCTTTAGTCAGAGAATCTTTAAATTTGGTGCCTTCCGCGACTCCTGCCACCGCCGCCATCAAAATCATCGATGGATCCGGGCGATCTACAGAAGTCACTGTTACATTGAATCTTAGCAGGAAATCTTTTATGGACTCTCCGGCCCTTTGCTTGATCGAAGCTAAAGTCATCACGCTCTTAGGTCGCGTCACATGGACCCGGAACTGTCTCATGAAGCAGTCTACAAGCTCGCTCCATGTTCTGATTGATCCCGTCTCTAGTTGCCTGAACCAAAGTGCAGCCAAATCCGACAAATATAGAGGGAAGCATCGTGCCATCACCTCCTCGGATGCTCCCAACACTTCCATGTGCCTAATATATCTGGTAATATGCATGGTCAGGTCTGACCTCCGGTCATAAGGTTCTAGCGTTGGTAGTTTGAATTTTGGAGGGTTCCTTGCGTTTCAGATGTTCGGAGTGAACGGACTCCGACTAACTTCTTCCAGCCCTCCACTAGGTAATCCTCCTCTCATGATTCGTCGCATTAGGCCAATCATTCTCTCGTCTCCGTCTAGGGGTTGCCCCCTTGTCAAGTTCCTATCCTGTCCCCCGAGCCTCGAAGGGAATTCTGGTACATATTCTTCTGGTGGCTCGTCAGCATATGTATTGACTCCAGCTTGTTGAGCTCCGTCTATCGGTCTTCCAGCATCGGACCCTGAGGGTCTGCCCCCAGGTCCTTGTTGATCACCTTCAACTCCTATATTCTGGTCCTGAACCTGACCTTCATTCGCTTCTATAATCCTAATTCCTTGTCCCGCTGTAACATCCCGCCTTTTCGCACACTTTAAACCGACACACGTGCCAATTCAAATCATACGCAAGGACGGATTGTTATGGGGTAAATAAGAAAAAAAAACAGAGAAGAAATAAACAAATAGAATCTCACAGCGGAAGGATAAAATATAATAAGAAAATATACAGTTTATAAAACTGTTTACAAACATTTATATAATACATATCAGAGTTACACATACCAATAACAATGCAGCGGAACAGTGTGAGTGTAGTGCAATACTATAAATAATAATAATACAAATTCTTCGTCTTCGTCCTCCAAAGCTAAAGTCTTCGATCCTGAAACGCTCGGACTGACCCGAGCGTATTTGAAAAGACAAAAACACTCGAGTCAGAACTAAAAGATCTTATGTGAGTTAAATTAACAGAAATAAATATGAGTGCAATAACTCAAAAGATGTTCGGGATTTACATCTCCTAAGGATCCGTTAAACTATTTACTATGTAGTATATTGCGCTATTATAATAGTGTCTATAGTAAAATAAACATACTTTTAAATAGCATTAAGGCTTTACATTTTCCACCTTAACACGTAATAGTCCCAGTAGTCCATCCAATATCATAGTCCCTCCTGATCGGGAAGCCACCAGAGGATACCACACGGGCTACGGGAGAAATCCAAACTCGTACAAGGCGCGATAGGGTAGGTGACACGGCACAACTAGGCAATGCCAGGGTAGATATACCAATTACGCTTCCGGGTCGATGGTAACGCGTAGCCGCAGCTACCGCCCACCTCGAACAAACTCCCCAAAATCAAAATAGAAGTGGCCACTGAATCAATCCAAAGTCAAAGTATAATATCGAAGAGGAGTGTCCGATCAGAGGAATGACCTCATTAACCCGTCAATCGCTCCTGTTTTAGCCACCTTATGCCAACTCACGGGAGTTGGGTCCACGTATTTACCTTATAGGAAACGTCGCCACCAACCTACTTCATTCTGGAATCTCCACCGCGTACACGGTTAGTCAAAGTGGTTTTCGGTATCGACAGAGAGTATGTCCATATCCGATCCCGGTCTCTTTGCCAACCCATCGTTATTATAACACCGCGGTCATTTAAAAATAGTTTATACTTTAAAAACCAGAATAAATTTTCCATTTCAAAACTATGAATTCGATATCAATTTAAAAACCCAAAATAATATGATATCATTTTATCTCAAATATAACTCTTTTTCCAAAATCATACCGGTTTAAAATATAAATATCTGGAAACCAAACATTTGAATTATATTTTCAAAACATAATATTTCGGAATTCATACTTTTAAAACCATACTTCTAAAACTTGAATGGTTTGGATATTCAACAGTATATAAAATAAATGGTTTACTTTTAAGGTTACTTTGTAAAGAAATTATTTCCAGGGCTTTACAAATATACTTCTTTATTTAAAGTCTACCAAATTTAAATATCACTTTCAAGTTCCAAAACCACTTCAATTTCTATTTATATATATATATATCCATTTGGAGTATTAATATTTCAAAACTAAAGTTGGAATTTATTCTTTCAACAAATTAAATGTTCTATTATTTAGTTTTGAATATTTACATAAAATCTATAAATAAAACTCCAATTTCTAGAAATTAACTATTTTCTTAAATTTAAATTATACTAAAATATTCTATTTAAGTAAATCTTGGAAAATCCATTTATAAATATCATACCTTAAAATTTCCAAATTTTAACATATAAGATAAATCACCAAATTCCATTTTCTCAAATTTTTATCATTTTATTCAACAGGTTTATACACAGCTTAAATTTAAAATTTTAACTTCATATGTGTATATCTCGAAGAAAAATATTTTATAAAATATCAAAATTAAATTTTATAAACCGTATCCCATCCAAACCATAGAAATCACTTTTAAAATAATTTATATATAGACCACGGTGCCTGTATATAATTTTCTATCCTATGGTCAAGTGATACGGATATTTATCATTTCAATCCGCAATTTAAAAATAAAATTTTGCGGTTGTATATCATTTTAAACCACAATCCCGAATGAAATGAAAAATGCATGATAACTTGCAATTTAATGATATCAAATAAACATCCATTCATCAACATCATCCATTGTCCAAATCACAATCATCCATCAATATCAATCAAAATCAATATATATACGAGATTATATAGCAGGTAATAACTGTCAATTATATTCAAATTAAATTTAACAACTATTAATCTAACATTTTATATTCAGTAATAATTTATATAACTGTTAACTAGCAGTTTATATGCAAACAAATAAATTATAACTGTAAATAAATACGCAATAAATAAATTAAATTAACAGTTAAATTTAATAAATGCAATTCAACAGATATGAATGAAATAAACATGCCAAATACTCATAAATAAATTTCTATTCATTTCTAAAATTAATTTAACAAACATAAAAACTTTTAGAAGTTGTGAGTGGGTTAAAACACTCACCTTTTGAATTTAAATCGAATTTAAATCCGATTTAAACCCAAAAATTCGCCCGTCTCAGAATTCGTCCAAACCGGCGTCATCAAGTCCGGAATTAAATTACGATCCTAACAAAAGAAATTTCGTGTGCATCCGACTTCGTATGAGAAAGTTATGGCGAAAAATGGTGATTGAATTCAAAATTAAATATAACCAAAAATGACACACATTTACTCACATATATCTCCACGTCAGCCTAGTATCATCCCTGGAAACGTGCTCACGCAACAGTCTCCTCGTTCCAGAACGAACGCACGCCATCGCCACTTTGACCGCTCCTAACGACCTCCACCGTCCACCAGAGAATAGCCGACCACCTCCCAACGTCTTCCCACTCCAGGCCGCCGCCGCTAGACCACGTGCGCCCCCTTCTATTGCCGCCGCCGGTTAGGTGTTCAAACCTTAGTTCAAAAATCGCGCCACATCCAACCATCGAAACGCCAAACAAAATACATAGATGCGCTCCCCATCGTCCATACTACAATACCCACAAACAGAATTTCGATCAAACGAAGTTTTGTGCGACGATGATGAACGGTTTTGGGGCTGTTTGAATTTATTCTGGATGAACGACAGCTCCAATTAAAAAACGAACTACACCATGAGATTACGCGTATCGAATACTTCAACATATATTTTTTCTGGAATTTTCTGAAATTTTTGAGTTTTGACTTTTGATTTTGAACTGTGGATAGATCTGGAATTTGGATCTGAGATGTATCCATTGAAAAAGAAAGAAGGTTGAAGAAAATGAACGTACAGCAAATAAAAAAAAGAAGGGAGCTAGGGTTTATAACTGTATATTTATAGATAGATAGAAGAAGGCTAGGTGGGTACGGATAACGAACGTGCTAAACGGTAGTTGGCCCAAAAACCCGCTATGCCTCCGGAGTCGAATTTGTTAAATCTATATATCCAGATAGGTATTTTAAAATATTCTGAACGCGATGGAAAAAGTTTCACGACCAAATTCGATCGTATGAAGAAGTTATGCTGAAAACAAGATTTCCAAATTGATTCCAAATTGATTTTAATAAAATCGATTTCAAGGCGTTTCGCGTCCGTACGATCAAACGACAAGTCCGATCGATACGAAACTTGAAACCCTATAATAATTCACCGATACGGATCCGATGAAACTGGTTTCGTCGAAATCCGAGTCTGGGGCCAAAATGGCTATTTTTAATATTTATTAAATAAATTAAAATAAATTATAAATCCAATTTTTATATTTCAACTTCTAATATTGGCCAAACTTCATTACTTATATAATCCAATCAATTCCAAATGATTTATCAAGCTTGGATGTGAATTAAAAACTATAAGTATATCAATTTGCAGTGTTAATCTCTGCACTTCTTATTATTTGGGAATTATAAATTTTATTCTCAAAACCCAATTATTTAATCTTATACTTTTATACTCTCATCTTAAATCTAATTAAATAAATAACTTGATTTCCATTTCAACTCATTTGATTGCAAATAAACTTTTTACCATAAATAAAATTCCAAATTATTAATAACTTTATTCCCATTTCCATTACACACAAACATCGTATTATAAGGTATCTACATTATCTCCATTGGTTTGCCTTAACTTATTTAAGGTAACCTTACATTAATATCTATTGCTATGTTTTCAAATTATTCTTCCCTCATTCTTCTTTACTATTATTAATTCCAATCTTAATGAATTCAACATTATAGGTTTGATAAATTTATTAAATTCACTCAATTGTTTACAAATTCCATTTTAAATCCAATAACGTAATATTTTACGTTTAATTCCCTTTTACTTGTAGTAAATACCCTTTGTTGGATTTAATATTCAAATTATAGATAAAATCTTGCTTTCCAAAGTTATATCAACAATGTCCAACTAAATTTGAATTAGCTTTAACTTTATTCTATGGAATTAACTATTTCCATAAATCCAAATTAATAAATAAGGCTTAATTCCTATATTAACTACTTTGGTTCCAATTAACCTTTTATGGTGAATATGAATTTCAAGGTATAATTGAAATCTTATATCCATTTGATTTCACTGTTTCATTTTTATTATTAAATCCATTATAGCCAAATGCATGAAATTAATATACACAAATATTTTAAATCCCAACTTAAGTTTTACTTAACGTATTAATAAACGTTTAAATTTTCTTAATTGCAATAACTCAATTACCTTCATTCTTTTTATTCACGTAGCTAAATCTTGATTTAAAAATCTTTACTATAACCCATAGTCTTATTAAAATAGGAATTTACACTACCTGTAACGTTAATTTCCATCATTAAAGATCTTACACCCTTTGTTCCATAGATTTAGATTTCACAAATTTAGCTACTGCATTAATTCTTATTTATATAACATAAATGTTCATATACTTTGAATTCATTCCCAATTCACCAACTCAATTAATTATGCTTTACAAATGTGTTTCCAATATATAGGTATTTTATACTAATTGTTATCATACCCATAATTACACGCTTATAACTAATTCCCACATTTGCATAAATTTATTTAGTTAGAATGTTTATTAAGGTTTATGCATTTCCAACTTGTGCTGATTTTACACAATTATTATGATTTCTCACAGAACGTTGAATTTATTAAATGACCATTTATTATAATTTAACTCCCTTAATTGAATCAAATGCTTATTATTATATTTTCATTCTTACCATTCTTTCCCATTATAACTCATTTACGTATTTACACATATCTGTCTCAAATATTAATAACCAAACTGATTACAAACAATGTCCTTATCAATCTTCATCCATTTGCTCAGATCTATACTCTTTCATATAATTAAAGTTTATGTTTCTATTAGATTTTTCTCTTTCTACAGACATTAAATTTTTCTATCTACACTTATTGCATTTTTGTATACATGAATACTATTAAAGTTAATATTTATATTAACTTTTATAAATTCAACTTCCATTCGTTTCTTATCACTAACTTTCAACAAAATGTGACCATCTACATTTACCAAACCTATTGTCATAATGTTTTATTGTTACACTAAGTTACGCAACTACTATACCAAATTTCTACATTTATTCCCAAACAAATTAGAAATTATACTAATCTAATTTATTAAATATTATTAATTTAACGGGTCGTTACAATCTCCCCCACTCAAAACTTTTCGTCCCCGAAAAGGAAAAGAATGGAAAAGGAAGAACAAACAGTACATCTTATTTCAAATATTAACTTATAAACAATATTTTACTGGATTAATTTCCTTTAATGAAATATACTTGTTTTATAATCATTATATCCTTTAATACTTGAATTATTAAAGTTGGAAAAATATTTTAACAAAATTCTAAGTCCAAAATTTACGAAATTTTTTGGCAGAGTCTCCTTTGTACGGAGGGACTCTGGAGAAAATATAATATCCAAATATACAATATATTACATATATATCCAAAATAAAATATCCCAACACGGGAAAATATATAAAATAGCGCTTTAAAACGTAATCCGGAAACGTACCTATTTGTCGGGCAATATACGCTTATTACTATGGAACCAAAAGTAGTAGCAGTTGTTTCCATCACCTGTATTCACTTATATAATCTAAAAGGTTAAATATTTATATTAAAGTGAAATATTCAAGTAGATTCAATCATTCATATCCAATCAAATGCAACAACCATAAATTTTAACAAACAGCACACACCATAAACAAACAATCATTCAATCAAACAAACAATTAGTTGTTCGGGTTCAAATTCTGAAATTGTACGAAATGGAAAAATAACTATCAAGTGCATCCTTTACTCAACAGTCTTAGATGGAACAAAGATAGATTATTTATTCATCCAACAACTTCAAATTCCTTACCCAACAACAAACAATAACAATTCAAACAAACAACCAAATTACTTATTATACATTTATTTCATGCTTCAGGGTTTTGATTTTCTTTCTTTCATTTATTGAGGGATTTCTTTATTTCTTACAAATTTTCATTTTCCATTTATTACAAAATTCATTATATTCGTATCCCAATTTACTGACTTAAGTTTATATCATCTATTTATACTTCTTACCCTTTCTTATATAGAAATTTCCAATTAACTTAAGTTATTACAATCAAATCTCATTAATAATAGCAAATTAATAGAATACCTTTATTACCTCCAGCTTCACTTGTAAGATTTCCCTTTACATTTTTCTTACTAACATTGCAACTTTTGTTATATGGTAAGTTATGTATGTTTAAGAATGTAAGTGAAAATTTTCAAGTTTCTTCTCAATTCCTTTAATTAATATATATTTGTTTTATAAATTACAATTTCAACTTACCTTTAATTTCATTCATTTATTTAGGGTTGAAGTTTCTATTATATTTAATAGTAGTAACAATTTAATTACCCACTTTCCATTATATTTAATTGCAGTAACCCTTTAATTACACTTAAATTATTAACCTTAAAACCTCCATTCTTATAAATAAAGGATTTTATTAATTTATTACTTAGGGTTTACAGTCATTTATTTAAGAATTTCATTTAATTTACTTAAGTTCATATCACCTATTAATGATACTTAAATTTAATTATGGTAAAATTTCAATTATTCTTAAGTTATACCATCTAATTCTTATTTAATCAGCAATTTATTGAATACTTCACTATTTCCCAAAAATTTCTACTTGTATAATATTCTATTCCAATCTCTTATCTAACATTTCAACTTTTTATATTTGGTGAGTTTATTTATGTTAAAAGAAAAACGCAAAAGAACTTATACAAGTTTTATCTACATTCTTTTAATAAAATTTAATGTTAATCAATATTACTCTTGGTAACAATTTCAAATTTCTCTTTATAACTTTGCAATAATTATCTTATTTCAATTAGAGGTTTCAATCCATTTATTACTTAACTTTTATTTCACTAACAAATTTTAAACAATTAATTAACGGAAAAATTTAGAATTAAATACCGGGTTAAATTTTAATTTATTTCAAAATAATAGACAAATAAGTTCTTACAACTCAATATCTCTAATTATAGTTAGAGCAATAAAAGAAAAAAAAATTTAGAAAATTTCAAAATAAATCTGTAGTAGAATTCACTACAGTAGCCTTTCCCCTTCGAAACCTGAAAATGAAAGTCGATGATGCGGCCGTCATCACCGAATTTATTTTCCAGCGACAGAGAGGAAAGTACAGAATTTAATTTTTTTTCCCAAAATCTTCTTTAAAACAATTCTTCCAAATTATACGAAATATTTATATAAGAAATTACTTATAAACCAAATCAATAAATTTCACAAATTCTTTGAAAGCAGATTTGAAAAAATCCCGGACTTAAGTTCTAAAATCTCCAATTTGATTTATCATAATTTCAACTTAGCTTCAGTTATTATAAATATTTTTATTTTCTAACACCAAATCTATAGCAACCAAATATATATATATCTTTATAAAACTATTTTTTTATATATAGAAAATATAATATGCAAAATTATTTCATTCACCTATATTAAAAACGGATATTATATCGGTCTGTCCTTTTAAGTGTTTAGAAATCCCTATTGATGGCATAGCGTCTCATGCATCAACCAGAATTTATAAATACAAAGCGGAACAGATTAACACAATATAAAAATCCTTTTATTAATACTAACAAATACGCTCTCTCATATATATACACTCAACGACTCCCATAGGATATTACTACCCTATTAACAAAGAGTCAAACCCCACAAAGCCAAAGTTTATCGCTAAACCAAAGCTCTGATACCAACTGTAACATCCCGCCTTTTCGCACACTTTAAACCGACACACGTGCCAATTCAAAGCATACGCAAGGACGGATTGTTATGGGGTAAATAAGAAAAAAAAACAGAGAAGAAATAAACAAATAGAATCTCACAGTGGAAGGATAAAATATAATAAGAAAATATACAGTTTATAAAACTGTTTACAAACATTTATATAATACATATCAGAGTTACACATACCAATAACAATGCAGCGGAACAGTGTGAGTGTAGTGTAATACTATAAATAATAATAATACAAATTCTTCGTCTTCGTCTTCGTCCTCCAAAGCTAAAGTCTTCGATCCTGAAACGCTCGGACTGACCCGAGCGTATTTGAAAAGACAAAAACACTCGAGTCAGAACTAAAAGATCTTATGTGAGTTAAATTAACAGAAATAAATATGAGTGCAATAACTCAAAAGATGTTCGGGATTTACATCTCCTAAGGATCCGTTAAACTATTTACTATGTAGTATATTGCGCTATTATAATAGTGTCTATAGTAAAATAAACATACTTTTAAATAGCATTAAGGCTTTACATTTTCCACCTTAACACGTAATAGTCCCAGTAGTCCATCCAATATCATAGTCCCTCCTGATCGGGAAGCCACCAGAGGATACCACACGGGCTACGGGAGAAATCCAAACTCGTACAAGGCGCGATAGGGTAGGTGACACGGCACAACTAGGCAATGCCAGGGTAGATATACCAATTACGCTTCCGGGTCGATGGTAACGCGTAGCCGCAGCTACCGCCCACCTCGAACAAACTCTCCAAAATCAAAATAGAAGTGGCCACTGAATCAATCCAAAGTCAAAGTATAATATCGAAGAGGAGTGTCCGATTAGAGGAATGACCTCATTAACCCGTCAATCGCTCCTGTTTTAGCCACCTTATGCCAACTCACGGGAGTTGGGTCCACGTATTTACCTTATAGGAAACGTCGCCACCAACCTACTTCATTCTGGAATCTCCACCGCGTACACGGTTAGTCAAAGTGGTTTTCGGTATCGACAGAGAGTATGTCTATATCCGATCCCGGTCTCTTTGCCAACCCATCGTTATTATAACACCGCGGTCATTTAAAAATAGTTTATACTTTAAAAACCAGAATAAATTTTCCATTTCAAAACTATGAATTCGATATCAATTTAAAAACCCAAAATAATATGATATCATTTTATCTCAAATATAACTCTTTTTCCAAAATCATACCGGTTTAAAATATAAATATCTGGAAACCAAACATTTGAATTATATTTTCAAAACATAATATTTCGGAATTCATACTTTTAAAACCATACTTCTAAAACTTGAATGGTTTGGATATTCAACAGTATATAAAATAAATGGTTTACTTTTAAGGTTACTTTGTAAAGAAATTATTTCCAGGGCTTTACAAATATACTTCTTTATTTAAAGTCTACCAAATTTAAATATCACTTTCAAGTTCCAAAACCACTTCAATTTCTATTTATATATATATATATATATATATATATCCATTTGGAGTATTAATATTTCAAAACTAAAGTTGGAATTTATTCTTTCAACAAATTAAATGTTCTATTATTTAGTTTTGAATATTTACATAAAATCTATAAATAAAACTCCAATTTCTAGAAATTAACTATTTTCTTAAATTTAAATTATACTAAAATATTCTATTTAAGTAAATCTTGGAAAATCCATTTATAAATATCATACCTTAAAATTTCCAAATTTAAACATATAAGATAAATCACCAAATTCCATTTTCTCAAATTTTTATCATTTTATTCAACAGGTTTATACACAGCTTAAATTTAAAATTTTAACTTCATATGTGTATATCTCGAAGAAAAATATTTTATAAAATATCAAAATTAAATTTTATAAACCGTATCCCATCCAAACCATAGAAATCACTTTTAAAATAATTTATATATAGACCACGGTGCCTGTATATAATTTTCTATCCTATGGTCAAGTGATACGGATATTTATCATTTCAATCCGCAATTTAAAAATAAAATGTTGCGGTTGTATATCATTTTAAACCACAATCCCGAATGAAATGAAAAATGCATGATAACTTGCAATTTAATGATATCAAATAAACATCCATTCATCAACATCATCCATTGTCCAAATCACAATCATCCATCAATATCAATCAAAATCAATATATATATATATGAGATTATATAGCAGGTAATAACTGTCAATTATATTCAAATTAAATTTAACAACTATTAATCTAACATTTTATATTCAGTAATAATTTATATAACCGTTAACTAGCAGTTTATATGCAAACAAATAAATTATAACTGTAAATAAATACGCAATAAATAAATTAAATTAACAGTTAAATTTAATAAATGCAATTCAACAGATATGAATGAAATAAACATGCCAAATACTCATAAATAAATTTCTATTCATTTCTAAAATTAATTTAACAAACATAAAAACTTTTAGAAGTTGTGAGTGGGTTAAAACACTCACCTTTTGAATTTAAATCGAATTTAAACCCGATTTAAACCCAAAAATTCGCCCGTCTCAGAATTCGTCCAAACCGGCGTCATCAAGTCCGGAATTAAATTACGATCCTAACAAAAGAAATTTCGTGTGCATCCGACTTCGTATGAGAAAGTTATGGCGAAAAATGGTGATTGAATTCAAAATTAAATATAACCAAAAATGACACACATTTACTCACATATATCTCCACGTCAGCCTAGTATCATCCCTGGAAACGTGCTCACGCAACAGTCTCCTCGTTCCAGAACGAACGCACGCCATCGCCACTTTGACCGCTCCTAACGACCTCCACCGTCCACCAGAGAATAGCCGACCACCTCCCAACGTCTTCCCACTCCAGGCCGCCGCCGCTAGACCACGTGCGCCCCCTTCTATTGCCGCCGCCGGTTAGGTGTTTAAACCTTAGTTCAAAAATCGCGCCACATCCAACCATCGAAACGCCAAACAAAATACATAGATGCGCTCCCCATCGTCCATACTACAATACCCAGAAACAGAATTTCGATCAGACGAAGTTTTGTGCGACGATGATGAACGGTTTTGGGGCTGTTTGAATTTATTCTGGATGAACAACAGATCCAATTGAAAAACGAACTACACCATGAGATTACGCGTATCGAATACTTCAACATATATTTTTTCTGGAATTTTCTGGAATTTTTGAGTTTTGACTTTTGATTTTGAACTGTGGATAGATCTGGAATTTGGATCTGAGATGTATCCATTGAGGAAGAAAGAAGGTTGAAGAAAATGAACGTACAGCAAATAAAAAAAAGAAGGGAGCTAGGGTTTATAACTGTATATTTATAGATAGATAGAAGAAGGCTAGGTGGGTACGGATAACGAACGTGCTAAACGGTAGTTGGCCCAAAAACCCGCTATGCCTCCGGAGTCGAATTTGTTAAATCTTTATATCCAGATAGGTATTTTAAAATATTCTGAACGCGATGGAAAAAGTTTCACGACCAAATTCGATCGTATGAAAAAGTTATGCTGAAAACAAGATTTCCAAATTGATTCCAAATTGATTTTAATAAAATCGATTTCAAGGCGTTTCGCGTCCGTACGATCAAACGACAAGTCCGATCGATACGAAACTTGAAACCCTATAATAATTCACCGATACGGATCCGATGAAACTGGTTTCGTCGAAATCCGAGTCCGGGGCCAAAATGGCTATTTTTAATATTTATTAAATAAATTAAAAATAAATTATAAATCCAATTTTTATATTTCAACTTCTAATATTGGTCAAACTTCATTACTTATATAATCCAATCAATTCCAAATGATTTATCAAGCTTGGATGTGAATTAAAAACTATAAGTATATCAATTTGCAGTGTTAATCTCTGCACTTCTTATTATTTGGGAATTATAAATTTTATTCTCAAAACCCAATTATTTAATCTTATACTTTTATACTCTCATCTTAAATCTAATTAAATAAATAACTTGATTTCCATTTCAACTCATTTGATTGCAAATAAACTTTTTACCATAAATAAAATTCCAAATTATTAATAACTTTATTCCCATTTCCTTTACATACAAACATCGTATTATAAGGTATCTACATTATTCTCCATTGGTTTGCCTTAACTTATTTAAGGTAACCTTACAATAATATCTATTGCTATGTTTTCAAATTATTCTTTCCTCATTCTTCTTTACTATTATTAATTCCAATCTTAACGAATTCAACATTATAGGTTTGATAAATTTATTAAATTCACTCAATTGTTTACAAATTCCATTTTAAATCCAATAACGTAATATTTTACGTTTAATTCCCTTTTACTTGTAGTAAATACCCTTTGTTGGATTTAATATTCAAATTATAGATAAAATCTTGCTTTCCAAAGTTATATCAACAATGTCCAACTAAATTTGAATTAGCTTTAACTTTATTCTATGGAATTAACTATTTCCATAAATCCAAATTAATAAATAAGGCTTAATTCCTATATTAACTACTTTGGTTCCAATTAACCTTTTATGGTGAATATGAATTTCAAGGTATAATTGAAATCTTATATCCATTTGATTTCACTGTTTCATTTTTATTATTAAATCCATTATAGCCAAATGCATGAAATTAATATACACAAATATTTTAAATCCCAACTTAAGTTTTACTTAACGTATTAATAAACGTTTAAATTTTCTTAATTGCAATAACTCAATTACCTTCATTCTTTTTATTCACGTAGCTAAATCTTGATTTAAAAATCTTTACTATAACCCATAGTCTTATTAAAATAGGAATTTACACTACCTGTAACGTTAATTTCCATCATTAAAGATCTTACACCCTTTGTTTCATAGATTTAGATTTCACAAATTTAGCTACTGCATTAATTCTTATTTATATAACATAAATGTTCATATACTTTGAATTCATTCCCAATTCACCAACTCAATTAATTATGCTTTACAAATGTGTTTCCAATATATAGGTATTTTATACCAATTGTTATCATACCCATAATTACACGCTTATAACTAATTCCCACATTTGCATAAATTTATTTAGTTAGAATGTTTATTAAGGTTTATGCATTTCCAACTTGTGCTGATTTTACACAATTATTATGATTTCTCACAGAACGTTGAATTTATTAAATGACCATTTATTATAATTTAACTCCCTTAATTGAATCAAATGCTTATTATTATATTTTCATTCTTACCATTCTTTCCCATTATAACTCATTTACGTATTTACACATCTCTGTCTCAAATATTAATAACCAAACTGATTACAAACACTGTCCTTATCAATCTTCATCCATTTGCTCAGATCTATACTCTTTCATATAATTAAAGTTTATGTTTCTATTAGATTTTTCTCTTTCTACAGACATTAAATTTTTCTATCTACACTTATTGCATTTTTGTATACATGAATACTATTAAAGTTAATATTTATATTAACTTTTATAAATTCAACTTCCATTCGTTTCTTATCACTAACTTTCAACAAAATGTGACCATCTACATTTACCAAACCTATTGTCATAATGTTTTATTGTTACACTAAGTTACGCAACTACTATACCAAATTTCTACATTTATTCCCAAACAAATTAGAAATTATACTAATCTAATTTATTAAATATTATTAATTTAACGGGTCGTTACACCCGCACTTGCAGGTGTTGTAGTTGGTCCAAGGTTCTGCATATTCACCGCCCTCATTTGTTCGAGGAAATTCTGCAGCATCTCTTGTTGAGTCTTCATCATGCTTTCGCGCAATGAATTAGCCATAGCCTCCATCTCGTCTCTAGTGATGTAGACGGAAGCTTGTCCTTCTCCTGCTCCTGAGGATGCTTCTTGGCTTCCTCCTTGTTGGCTCCGATCAACTCTTTGTCTCGTTTGTCGAGTCATTGTCTCTGAATCGGAATTCTGTAAACTTTTAAATTCAAACTCCGAATCTAGTGTAGCGGGTGCTAGTTCTTCTCAGTGAAAGCACCAAAGTGTTTGCGCCAAAATTGGTCACAAACCCCCAAATATTGTGAAAGCACCAGTGTTGGAATATAAATCAGCAATATCCAAACACAAATCACAGATTTAAGCAAGCAACACGCAGTAAAATAGAAATTATGAACGAGAACACACAATTTATAGTGGTTCGGCTATCTCCGGCCTACGTCCACTTCAAAAGTTTTAACTTTTATTGACGTTCTTCGCTGATTACTCTTGATTACAGCGGATTACAGTTGATGATAGCCTTGAAATCTGAATACAACAATGATAATAAAGTATGTAATTCAATCCGGTAGAGTCTGGACGTTCAATGGTGGAAGCTCCCAAAAGTCCCCCTTTCTTAAGGCTTCAGGGTGCTATTTATAGGCGTAGGAGGCCCAGATCTTGCTCAAACTTCGGGAGACTTTTTCTGGCACGTGAGTGGGCCCACGCAAACGACCCCACCAAGTTTCGACTCGATCTGACATCGATTCGAAGTGATTTCGAACCCATCAAGAAATGGTCCAATCGAGCTGATAAATGGCAGGAACAATCTTTATCATGTATGGAATCTACTGTGAAAATTTCGTGGCATTTGGATCAGTGGATTTCGAGATATCATGGATTCGAAATGACGTTTTCTACATGGCTGTTTGGTTCGAAACCATCCATTCGAACCGATGGTTTCGAACCGATGGTGGCACGTGCCTTCGCAGCGACGTGGAGCGCAAATCTCGAACCGATCCGGTCTTCACTCCGAGTTGACCGCTTCGACTCCTAATATCTCGGCGCATTCGAACCAATGAAGGACACGTCACCACGGCTAGCTGACCCAGTGGATTCGAACGAAGCTTCTTGGATGGGTTCGAATAGGGTTCCAACGATGGGTTCGAACGAAGACCTATCGATGGAGTCGAACGACCGATGCTTGTTGGATTCGAACTAGCTACTCTCTGATGGATTCGAGGCTCATTGTTATGAACTTGATAGGTTCGAACTTGATGGGTTCGAACCCGAGGCACCCCGAGGGGTTCGAAGGTGATGGTTTCGAACCTGATGGGTTCGAAGGTGATGGTTTCGAACCTGATGGGTTCGAATCTCGGGCCTTTTTTTTCAAATTGAATCGATCATAACTTAAGCGTATGAACTCCGATTGACTTGAAATTTGAGATGCTGACTTCTACGGTCTTTCTCGCCGTGTCCCATCAATTGTGGCTCAATCTGAACTCGGACAAAATTCATCGATATGCATGGTTATCCTGCAATGCATGGATGATATTCAAGAATAACAATCATTGATTTTTAGTAAATTCTGAGTATCTTAACTTTGCCAAAAGTTGGGATAACACTACCCATATAACAGTGCCCTATCACTGTTCAAACTACATCTCCAACCTTGCTGCTTCAAGCCTCTCCTTCACCAATCAGTCCTGCTTCCTGCACCACACAATTACAACCTTCTGACCACATCAAACTTTTTAACCAAACCTCCCTTGCTACATTTACTTCAACCACACCGCTGTTCATCATCTCCAAATACCACATCATCACCAAACTGCCTCTTGCCAATACAACTGCCTGTCACAAACTCCATATTGTCATATTGATGTTGCCTGCCCTTTCCCTGACCATCACACTTCTACAAACATCAATACCCATAACATCAGCAACACAACATAACAACTGTGTCCAATCATCTCCACCATACAATTGCAACTACCACAAAACTGCAAATACAAGTCAACTTCATTACCAAATATCACTCAACAACCTTTGCAATATTCCATTGACTTCTCCAAGCCCTACCGCTTATTACCCCTCATCCCGTCATACTATCGCAAACTTCATTCCATTTGTTGCCTGAAATACACCCCACAGCAGCCCCCCCACCCCCGCTTCATACCACAGCACTGCCACTTTCTACAACACGACACACTAACTACCAGCACATGTACTCCACTGCCGTCATACAATATAAACAAATCACTGACCCACTCGCCCACCACACCACTTCACCCACTTCACCAACACTTCTACTGCATCAACATCTCTCACCAACATCTCACCTATACACTTTAAAACAACATCACCAGACAACACCACATACAACTCATCGCCTGCCTATAGCACATCAACTACTTTCTCCTCTTGCAACCTTCCATATACAGTCACCACTTCCATACAATATCATCAACCATATAACTACAAAGTAACTACATAAACCCACTTCACCACATACGTCCATTCAACCTCACATCAGCCTACAACATCACTTCCTCCTCTGCCTTCCACATCAAATACCCCTTGCACAGTATCACAGTTCATCAAAAGTTTCCCTTGCACAGTGGTACAACTGCTAGTTCCAACATTCAACTAAGCACCTTTCCCTTGCCCTTGCACAAGCTTCCCCTTTCAACTTCATAACTTTAGAAACTCCATAACTTCGTAACTTCACTGCAACAAAACTCTACAACAACCAAGTCAACTTTAGAAACTCCATAACTTCATAACTTCAACATTCATCTCTATTCTACATTAACTATCATTCCACTGCACTGCTATCCCTACCACATAAACATACCTCTGTCATCAAATACCTCCTTCCCCCCACTGTCACCATCCATCAACATTGTTGCATACTCCTCTGTCAACAAGCAAACAAACTTCACATCCACATACCCAAAATACAAGCCTTCACCTCCAACCTGGATTGCCTACATACCCTTCAATTTGACCAACAATACAACCATCTGCTTTGCGACCTTCAATCGCCCACCACATGAACGCCTGAGCAAACCGCTTCCATCCATCACTTCAGCAACCACCGAAATCTCCCCCTTCGATCTCCCAAAACCATAACATAACCTAATACGCCAGCCTTCTTATGAAAATTTGGGAATTGAAATTTTGATTTTGGGTTTCGAAACGTGCGTTTGAAACAAGGTTTTCGTTTGGGGATTTCGATTTGGATTTTGGGGATTTTGACTTTTGAATTTGTTTTGAATTTGTTGCATACGGGTTCATTTATTTTGTGTTGGCATTAAAACGAGATTTTAAGTGGGCGGGTTCATTTGTTCGGGTCAGGTTAAAAATTGGTGGGCTTGTTTTCAATTTTTTTTTTTTGAGTTTTAGTTTATTTAGTTTACTCTTCTTAAAAAACAAACAATTAACAAGTTGTTTTCAATTGTTTTAGTTTCATTGTTTTGTTTACCATTTGTTTTAGTTTTCTTCCTTTTTAAAATTAAAAAAAATGAATTGTTTAGGTTTCATTTATTTAGTGAATTTGGTATCAATTGTTTTGAATTGTTCAAAAAAAGTACGCTATACATATCTTATTCAATTTCATGTTGCCAAAGCATTAGAAGAAGAACCGCTTACAAAAATTAACTGCTCGTTTGCTTATAAAAAAATTTGCCGCTTTAAAATAATTTGCTAATAATTTTGCACGCTCTGCTATCGTGCATATATCTTTTGTTTTTATTTGTATTGTTGGTTGCTTGCATTTAAAAAAAAATAACAAAAAATTAAAAACAAAAACCAAAATCCATTCGTAGTTGCATTGTTAACGTTTAATCTGCTTTGAATTACATCCTAGAATTTGCTAATAATAAGGGTTATACATCTAACTTAAGGGTGTCACGGACTCACTTAGGGCTTAATTGTATATTGACAAGTTGACCTCTTTCGACAATTTAATTTCTTAGTGTCTGGGCTACGGCAGAGCAATAATCACTTATAAACATTACGGTGATTCATAAATATTATATTGATTATTTCTCTCAAGGTACTTAAACCTTCGGCTACATTGCTACGGTGATTCGTGGTGCGCCGATAAATCTTGTCTGTTACCTGGCTGAGAACTGTCTTGTTGGACTAAATCAAAGTGTGATTATACAATTTTGGGTTAGGAGCTGCTTAGGATAGAAAAATTATAATTAAATCCTTGCATTCATTTAGTTGCATTAGTTCATGCATATTTCAAAAAAAAAAAATTCAGAATCCAAAACTAAAATAAATTATAAATATTTGTCAACTTGGTTTTTAAATCCTTTGAAAATTTTCAAACAAAATAAAAAAAATCCAAAAAGAAAAAAAATTAAGTTGGTTTTTTTTAGAAAAACAAAATTCAAATATATATATATATATATATATATATATATATATAATCTTTTCAAAAACTAAAAAATTTTAAAAAACAAAAATCAAATTTCTCTTTTGAATAATAAATTCCATTTGGTAAATAGTTTTCATTTATAAAAAATCCAAAGAAAAGAAAAAACACTTTGAAAATGTCTGAATTTCTCTATTCTCAAAAATTTTACAATAGTTGTAAAAATCAATATAATCCATATAGTTTCTCATCAAATTCTTATGGATATTTTAATGACAACTTTTGTTCAAACAATTCGAATTTTAAGCACAAAATTTTCAAAATGATGAGCAACCCTCAAGCCTTGAAAATAACATTGGGATGATTTTGTCTTTACTTGAATTCTCTACACAACAAAATCAAAGGATAAATGATTTATGTAATTCATATTTGTGCAATGATTCAAGTTAAAGTTTTTAAAATAATCAGAATTTGAATTCACTTCAAAATTCAAATGATTTCGAGTATAACCTATGCCAAGTCAATTTCGTACTTCAAAATGAGATTCAAAGTCAAAATGAAAATGGAAACAGCTTTTTAAATGATTTTGGCAATGGAAATAATCTCGACTACGATGAAATCGATAATTTTTGTTTTCAACAAGTTCAAATCGTAAAAAGTCTTAAGTTAATAATTATAAATTGGATTTTGTTGAGCAAATGAACGAGATTTACAAAGATCACATGGATTTATTGTTTAGAACGTATATGAAACAACATGAGAAGCAAAATCAAATTTCAACATGTGCCGGGTCAAATAATAATCCATCTTTAATCAAAATTGACGGTTTTCAAATAACAACTTTTGAAATTGAAAACGACAACGTTAATGAAGTTGCTGAAAATACGGTAATTGAGTTGGATTTTAATTCTTTTAAAAGTGTGGAACCAAATTTAAATTTTGATCTGCCTTTTTTCGATTTTGAAAATTTGAATATAAAAACTTTGGATTTTGAAATTGATATATGCAATGAAATTGTTGATAATCCCACAAAGGAAGACGAATTTAGCAAACATAAATTCTTTGGATCGAAATGAGTTGATTAATTCTGAAAGCGAAGATTTACATCACCATTTTGATTTTAAAATTCGATAATTCTGAAGAAGTTTTCAATGATAAGCTTGACTTTCAATTTTGTGAAAATAAAATTGAAGTTCAACTAATTGTTCTATCAACCTCGAAAATCATCGGAAAAAAACAGCTCTAACGATTTTTAATAAAACTACATTCGCTTTTCCAAATCAACATTCAACTTTGAAATCTTTTACGGGTTGGTTTTTCATGCTTAAGCCGTGTCTCTCATACTTGACGTGACAAATGAATTGGTCTTTGGAAGGCCGTTTCATTTACTCCTTGAAGATATATTTTCTAATGTCGTGTAAATAATAATCTTTTCATTTTCATGTAAATATAGGTCATTTTTTTTATTTTACTCCTTTCACTCGTGTTGTCTGTGGGGACACAGTCAAAATCAAGTGGGGGGGGGAGTCTTATCTTCAATTTTTTTTTTATACTTTTCATGGTTATATTTTGCATTTTCTTTCCGAAAATTAAAAAAAAAATCAAAAAACAAAAAATAATCCCAAAAACTTATTTTCTTTTGTATTAGCATTTTGATTTATTTTTGAAGAAACACTATAGGATAATTATATGTTTTTGGTTATTAAATTGAAATTTTCAAAAATTTATTTGTCTCCACAAAAATAAAAATGAAGCTTGATTACAAGTAGCGATGGTTTAACTAGTATATAGGAATAATCATGTGTGATAATTATGAAGTATATCCTAACTGAAATCTTTGTTTAAAAAAGTGATGGATTTAAAGTAAAGGATATAACATTTTTGATCTTCTAAGTTAATTAGTGTTACGATGATTTTTGTAAAAATCTCTCTTCAAAAAACTAAAAAATATATAACAAAAAGGAAAATTAATGTGTTTGTATATTTGTATACATTTTATTAACACCTAGAGTCATGTGTTTCATATAAGTGTGTACATTCTCCATGCTCTATACCCTTCTCACGTAAGCCTGAAAGGCAGTGCACGATTGGTATATCTGGCCTCAGTTTATCTGAATTAGGTGTATGTATATTAAAAAGGTTCTTTTATTAATAACTCTTACATTCAATAGGTGTGCATACTTATGTGTTCACTCACCACACTCTGTATTTCCCTCACGTAAGCCCAAAAGGCAGTGAATGGGTCATATATATGGCCTTATTTTTTTTAGTTAGGCATATGTAAATATTGTTAATATCAATAAAATTTTCAAAAAAAACAGAGAGAGTAAGAAATTGAAATCTAAGCACTATTTTTACTTGTTTGGTTAGACTTTTATTCGAAGAAATGAAAATACCACTTTAAAAAAACTTTTATAATCAACTAAGGATCCATTTCATAGTTACACTATGTTATCAACCGAGAAACCTAGCAGAACTAGAGTCTATTTGTTATGATAACTTGAATTTTGTTGGATGTTTTGACAAGTAAAAGACATAAATTTATTGATAATGACCAAAATTTATATTTAGCTTATTCGTGTTAATTTAAAAGTAAATTCTTCATTTGTAAACTTGCTTTCATCTCTTTGTCAATAAATCTTGCATTTAGAAATTTTTCACTTTGCATTTGGATTTTGTAGGTAGTATCCGTTGAAAACCCTCATGAGACAACACTCTTCCTACTAGGGACACCTACAGGTTTAACGGTTTGTTGCATACGCTCAATACAATCGTGCTCCCTACGAAAACGGATTTATCTTAGTTTATTCGAGGATGAATAAAAAGATAAGTGTGGGGGTATTTGATATGCACGTAAATGTGTATATTTTTACTTCCCATATTTAATCTAATTTAATTAAATAAAAGATCATATAGGGTATTTTAACATGTTTAAACCCAAGTTTCATTTATTTTCAAATCATCGTATATTCATCTTCATATAGGGGCAAAATGGTCATTTTGTGAATATATTAATTAGAGAATATTCATTTCCACATTTTATTTTTACTTTTAGGAGAATTGGATGGAAATTGCAAGTGACTTCATGGAAAATATGCATGCACAGAGGATACAAAGGAATGAAGATGTAAATAATTCAACCCACGTATCATGGAGGACCCCATCTACTCACTTACCTTACTCTACAATTAGAAGCAAATGCATGAGTTAGTGGAGGTAAAAGTTTCATGCACATTAAAATGGAGGATTATATCATGCTAATGATAACTTGGCAGCCACACTTCCTAAGAGGTAGTTTGGGTAGTTTTCAAAAATATGATTAGGGTTTTAGGCTTGTATAAATACCCCATATGTTCATGTAATTTTCCTCTTAGCCTCCATTGAGCCTCCTCTTGTGGTTAGTTTAGTTTGAGGCTCAAAAATAAAATATAAGCTCTCTTTCTATTTCATGGCTACTTAGCCATTTTCTTTCGTGTAATTTTATTATATGCAAATTTTAATTCATGCTCTCATCTACTTACAAGCTCTCTTTCCTCTTAGGTTGGTAACTTAGTTTTACTTCTTGTGCAAGTAGATAAGCTTTTATTCATTTTAAATTAGCTCTCTTTTTTAATTAGCTTACATTTTTCTTCGTATTTTTGTTTCATGTTGCAATCTACATTTGTTGAAATGATAAAAAATATGAGAGGCTAAAACTCTTCAATTTAGGAGTAACGAAGCTCTCTAATTATGTAGATTCAATATTTTGATAATTTTTGATCTCTAATTGTGCTTAATGGAAATATTTGAATGGTTTAATTTTGTTGTTTTAGCTTCGAATTTGATAGCCTATGTTATTGACGCCAAATAGACTATGCTTAAACAAACACAAAAACAAATTACCTCTTCATCTACATATGATGTTAGTAATGAAGTGATTTTAAAATCAAAATTTAATGGTCTATATTTCTAATCAATAGTTAATAGATCATGCTTAGTATAGATTTTATTTTTAATTTCATTGCAATTTTCATGAGAGTTAAGAAGTGGTTTAACAGGTGTGTTATAGTTTGACGGTTTATATTGGACTAACTAATAGCACAAATATTCCATACTTATGACAAACATATCAATTAAATTCACTAATGACAAAAAAAAGAGATCATAATTTCATGCTGTTTTGGTTTTTGTGATCAAGAAGTGGATTTATCTCTAAATTGCCTTGTACTCTCATATTTTTATCCATTCTAGCATCTGTTGGTTTTTTTACAACTTTTTAGGTTAACATTCTCAAATCTTGGTTTAATTTGATTGAATAGAAATTTTAAAATCTATATAATTCCCTACGAATCGACTCGTACACGCCATGTACTAAAATTATACGCCGTGCACTTGCGGTTATTTCTATTTCAAATTTGATCAGCTGTTTTCTAACTCGATAGAGAATTGGCCATCAAACAGGATGCTAACACCACGACATTCTCATTAAGCACATGGTAATTGTTGAAAAGTGCATTATGATCCTTTAATTGCTTATCTAAATCCCTATACAAGCTATTTATTTCTGCTTATTTTCTTTCAAGATTTATTTTATAAACTTAGATAGATTTCTTCTTTATCTAAAATAAAATAATGCCAAGTATTGTTTTTCTTGTAAGTGAAATCCATTTGGATAAAGAATCCCATACCTAAGAAATGGGAATTGAAGTTTGTGGAGTCTACTTTTTCTCTCCTTGTTCTCTAGCATCAATATTGGCAGCTTATTCATGGAGATCAGAAAGCTTAGGAAGTTCAATTTAGTTTCCTTCATGGCCACTAGGATCGAGGTTAACTTTGTCTAAAGCCCTAGGAATGTCCTCGCCATACCCTCCATGAGAACCAGCATGATCACCACCGCTGCGGCCTGAACCTGATCTTTATCCCCATTGTCAGGGTTGTCATCATCATCGTTTCTGCCTTCCTCGACAACGACTTCGTCCTCATCATCTTCTTCATTAGAATCCGAATCTCCTTCTATACAAAGGACTTCGAATGATGAAAGTTTTTTAGCATCATCAATCTCGCCTCTCTTGGGATCTTTGATCCTTTGATCCATTTCTTTTATTTTATCCATAAATTTTTTGACTAGAGCAGGATCGAGTAAAGGAAAGCTTAAGTCTAGGCACTTTGCAATGTTGTCAGAATAAGAAAGCATAAGAGCATCTTCGTAAGAATTCATGATGATGTTATTGAGGGAATTGCTCAAAAATTGCGACATCTTTTTCTTGGCTTTAGAAATAATATTAATGGCTAATGTTAAAGAATTTTTCTTCTTCCCCAGCTTCTTCATGAGAGAAAATTGTTTAGCAACCATCCAAGTCTTCTCTTTCTTAGACTCTTTTAAAGCCATTTTTAAAGTCAAATTCTCATTAGCTAAGAGTAATCTTGCCTTCCTTTCCTCAGAGATAGTAGATTTCACTTGAACAAGAGAGGCCCCCAACCTTTCTTGTTACTTCTTTGCATTATCTTTAGCAGTAAAAAGGGAAGTAATTTGGCTATTCATAGTTGAAATTTCTTCTTGAAGCTTAGACACCTCAGCGGAAGACTTTGAAGCGCTTTCTTGAAGATAAAACTAGCTTTTAGAAATATGAAAGGAAAGGAACGACACGAGTCAGAATTCAGTAAGAAATAAGTAATAAGATGGACGAGTAATATAAAACGTATCGGAAGTTGTTGACCGATTAGAGATCGAAAATGGTCCGTCAGGTCAGGAATGGAAGAAGGTTGATGAATGAAAGTAAATAAAGAAGAAATTAAAATTGAGTGTACAATCATGTCAAAATCATTTGGAGAAATCGGTAATGGAGGTCCAAAGGAGTTCAACTCCTGAGAAGGATTTGAAGTGCCCAAATCTTTTTGCACCTGTTCAATGACGCTAGGATAATCAGACACAACAATGTGGGACATGAGGTTGTCCTTTGAAAGAGTTGTTATGGATTGACCAATAGGAGCTTCAAGAGTAGAACCCTTTAAAGTTTTTCCTACATCAACAGTTTCACCCTCTTTTGGAGGATGAGGAGTCTAGACATCAGCACCTTTGTTTTCTTAAGAGAAGGACATGTTGCAGTCATCTTGTTTAATTTTTTTTGGAAATCATCTTCAACTGGGCGATGGCCTCGGTCAAAGATGATGTGCTGGATTCAAAAGTTAAGGGAACTAGATCTCTTGTGATCAATTCAATCGGGTGAGTAGTTGCTAAAAATTCAAAAAGTATAAGTTAGTAAAGAAATCTAAGGAGTAACATAATGATAAAGTGGAAGTACTATGCTTAAGCTTACCAGGATGATCCGGATAAATTGGAGACATAGCAGTGAGATTTTGGGATCACCCAGGGAAGGAATACGCTTGCTCTTAGAAGTATGTTGGACAAGAGGGGGCTGTCCAAGAACTCTCTGACCTGTGGGAAGGAGGGAATGTTTTTGAAGATTGCTTGGTGTCTACAGAGTAAGCCTATTCCCTATACTACTCGACGCAGGGGTCAACAGCTTTACGATCCTATTTCCCTCATCGTTGAGATCTTTAGGAGCAGGACCTAATAAAGAAAATTAATTCAACAAAAGAAAGTAATTTAATAAAGATGAAGATTATGATCAACTTACGAGGAGAAGAGAAGACTCAGCTAATGTTTGGAAAACTTTTGACGTAAAAGAACCAGTCTCCCAGTCTTTGAACTTATTTACTCCCTTTGAAATTAGTTTCTTACGGGGGTTAGCCCTGAAAATTTGGCTATTCAATTTGCCAAGCTTGATTAAACGCACTAAGTAATTGAGAACTTCAGCACTTAAAAAAGGAATGCCTGATTCCAAGGCCATGAGATCTAGGGAGATAAGTATATACAATTGGTGATAGTGGAATAGGTGCTAATCTTAGGTGATTCAGGAATCTAGATAAGAAATATGGGAATGGAATAAAGCCACCATGCCAGATGTGCATGGCAGTATAAGCAAATATATTCTTCGTGGGGATTTCGATGGTATCACTATCACCAGGAGGAATAGCTTCCGCACGTATGATTCCGAAGTCATTAAGAATGGCATCGACTTTATCTTGAGAAGATATCAGAGAATGTCTTGAGATGGATTCAACCTTTTTTGGTAAAGATTCTACTTCTAGAGATATATCCTTTTCATGTTCCTTGGAAATATTTTTTAAACTCATGATTCTGTTACGTGAAACCATTTCATTAAAAATTATAATATGTTTCATTAGTAACACCTTTCGAAAACGTCGAAAACCTATTCCAATAATTCAAATATCCATCAAGGTATATAATTCCATATCTTCGAAAGGATGTTAAGTTGATTTGAATCATTAAAATCTTTTACTTTTAACGACGTCGTAGGGGTAGATGGAATAAAAACAATTAGACACACCCTTCCACAATGTCGGAAACCTGAATTATTTTTTTATTATAGATGCAACTAACCCTACAATACTAATTTGAATATATATATATATATATATATGTGTGTGTGTGTGTGTGTGTGTGTGTGTGTGTGTATTATTAGAACTATTAACAATGTTCCACAATCAAGCCAAATAAAATTTTTGACAAATTCGAAACCCAAAAATCTTAGTTTACTCAAAAACATGAATATTGCCAAAACACTGTACACTCATTAAGTCGAAAGACTTTGGTCCAAGTGATTTTAATACAAATTAAAGGGCCTTGGAATGTTTCGATAGCATTTATATTGAGAAAATGATAGTTATATTCTTGTTGAATATAATAAGTCTCGAGCAAGTCGAAAGGGGGAAATAGAGTTTCGAAAGCATATAAACAACTAGGCTTGTCTCATTATGAGAGGTTTTGATCAGGTTGAAAGGCTTAATAAGGTTTCAAGTTTAACAAAAATGCACTATTTTCAATCCAGTTGATGATAAGAGGTATAAATTTTTAACTTTTAACAACTTCAAAAGTAAGTCAAAATCGAGTATGATTTACTCAAAATAAAATGACAAATTAAATCCACTTTTATATATGTTAAATTTTGAGTCCTTTGAAAAAAGAGTTCTTTAAAAATATATGTTGTGTAGCCATTAAATTGGACCCTTTGAGATTACATCTTCGAAAGGTGTCAGAATATGTCAAAACATATTTTTGCTTTCGAAGAAGTCCATCTTCCGCTAACCATGTCAACCTCTTCGAAAGGGCCCACGAGAAGGTAGATACTCGACTTCTTTTCAACCCCTTCGAAAGAGGTTAAAGAAGTAGAGTGGAGTTAGCCATCTCAACCCTTCTGAAAGGGTTGAAGAGTCAAGTTATAATATTGAGTTTTATTTGTATGACTTAACCTTCTCTTTGAAGCCACTATAAAAGAATTTTCTCCCTAATTCAATTTTTGACCCAATGCTTCTAGATGCTAACAATCAAATTGATTCGACCATGAATTTACATTCGACAATAATGAAAATCCTAAGTTCATGCTTGAAGCATAATTGTTCGTAAATGAGTTAGATTTGAGTGCAATATATTAGAGCTTGGGTTCGTGCACAACAATTGCAATCAGCCCTAAATCCGATGAATTCAAATTCAAACCCAAAATCGATACCATAGATTGATCGAAATCAAAATAAAAAGTGAATTTAAAGATAACTTTATAGACACGAAAAACTTGAATCATTCTCAAAAATTAAAGCAGTAATGCAAACTCAAACCCTAAATTGAAAATTAAACGTGAACAATAAGTGTATACCTCGAATTTGAATTTGTGTCTGCTGAGATTGAGAATTTAATAAGAAATTGAAATTTTTGATTCTTGCTTTGAGTTTCTTAATGGCAGGTAAATGAAAAAGGGGAGAAGGAAGCGTGATTTATAAAAGAAGCGGATGCGGGGAAAGCCACTCGATCAAATTAAATGAATGACCAAGGTCCATTTGGGAATATCAAAACGCAGGAATTTTTTTGCCAAAATGAAGATGCATTTTGAAACAGTTGACTTGGAAAGTAAAGAACATCCCTTCGCTAAGGGGCTAGTGTTATCATCAAACTTCACTTCAACCTTGTCGAAACCATGAAGGATATAAAAGAGGGGTTCACAAGGAATGATAGCGTCAACAAAACCTTTCGAAAGTGTGGAAGGGATGATTCAACCAAAAGTTAGATGAGTTGGGTACTTTCGAAGAGGTCGAAATATGACAGAGATACCCTTTCATTTCAATGAACCCCTTTCGAAATAGTAGCTTCCGCATGCATAAAGGAGTTTCAAATGAGCCTAGGAACACCTTTTGAAGATAACAGATTACAAGCTTTCACATGCGAGCCAAACCTTTAGAAACAGTGGGTCTCGCTTTCATTCACATTCCACAGAAGAACATTTGGATAGAGCCACCCTTTCGAAAGCATAAATTAGCCTTTCGAACTGGTTGAAACCATTCATAGTTATAAAAGAAAGCTTACTTAATCTCATTATGGCATTCTCATACACCAGGGGATGGGGTTCCACATCAGTTAAAAAATATGCCTATGAAAGCTACCTTTTGCATTTAAACCTTCTTCTACTTTCCAACTCCTTCGAAGCCCTAAAGATTCGCATATCGATAGAATTGAAAGCCCGTATCCTTCCCTACTTGCAACAACACATCAACAATAAAGTATAGAGCGCATCTATACCTTTCGATCAATTTGAAAGCATTCGAGTTCAATCTAAAAGCATAATAGAAGGACGCCCTGATGTTAGTAGCAACGTAAGGTCTCCAAAGCACCCTTTCGACTAAGTCTAGAGGACCATTTTAAAAGGTGCCAACCTACGCCTATAAATAAGACCCTAGGGGTACTTTTTTGTGGATCCGATCACATTCACTCCATACTAGTTCTTTCTTGAATCTGTAAACCCTAATTCTAAAATTAGATTGGGGACTAGACTTCTTTGTATTATTTAAGCTTCTAGTAATAATGGAAAATATTATCATAACAAGTATAAGGCAGTTTTGGATATATTAGCCGATCTAATGTTTCTCTGTACTTTTGGTAGTGATTTGCTTGTATCAATGTGATCGAAAGGCTACCTTTCGAAGGTGTCAAAACCCTTTAATTCAAATAAAACCCTTAGATCATTAGGTCCTAACCTCGAGTCACCTTGATCACTTCGAAAGGAGGTTTCAATAGGATCTACAGGTAATTCAACTAGTTCGAAAGGTATTTTTAAAAGAGTTTAAGTGTCTCGAGTTCATCGAAAGGTTGTTTACTCAAGAGTGATTTAAATCACCAAAATTGTTGGATAAAAGGATTCGAAAGGTTCAAACTATCACATCTATTCGAAAGGTAATCTCGAAGGGTTCACTTACACTTTAAACTCTGCTTTGGAGTGTTGATATGTTTTCTCGTTAACATCGTAAAATATTATTTTTTGAACTAAATTAGGTCCAAATTAAATATAACTCTAAAGAATGTTAACTATTGGCATTTTTGAACCGTTGAATACACACTGGACGGTTTAAACATTGAAAATCTTGTTAGGTGCATAACTTTTGATAGGAGCCGAATTATGGTTTGTAACCACTTGCAAATAAGAGATATGATGGTTTCTCATTTCTAGACTGGTCATGCAGAGATATGCCTATTTTAAATCTTGATAGTAATTTAGATAGATTAATGGGTAATTAACCCAAACCCATCATTAAGACTATTGATGATTTTGAGATTACGGTTAATAGCAACCTCCACAACAACCACTAATCCTTATTTATCGTCTATAAACATCTCATCACCTTCATTTGACTATCCACTATTAATACTCCATCATTTTCATTGTTAAACTGGCATAAATAAAATAATTAGAGGGTGATTAGCCTAGGTATTAGCAAGGGGACATTGGGGTTTTGTGCATTGAGAAGCATGTAACTTCTTCCCAAACTCAAACTAGAATTGTTTGGTATTTTTGTTGATTCTACACCATTAAGTGAGTGATTCTATTCACATGCGTTAAAGGTTATAGATAATTTTATTTTTGTTTTAAACTATTTTGAATCGGGGAAATGTTATTTTTGCTAGATCTAAACACACCCATACTCTTAAATGAATTTTAAATGATTTAAAATGGATTTTAATTGGATCGATATATGTGTTGTTATCGTTACCCCCCTTTTGATAATATGCTAGACTGTGCAGTTAAAGCGCTCAGCAGATTCAAAGCGGTGGAGGTGCAAAAAGTCATAGCGGGGATACAGCGAGTATATAGCGGGATATAACGGATAACTCTAAAATAGCATTTAAAACTCAACTTAATGTTTCTACAAATATATAAATGGTAATTAAATGAAAATTTATCATTCAATTGAATTATAATTAATACATAAATGTTTTGAAACAAAAAACATGTGCGAATATACTTTAAATAAACGTAAAACTGTTATATAACATAATTGAATATAGTAGAATATTAGAGTATTTCCATTTCTGAAAATATATTAAAAATTAAATCAAATAAATTAGTTTCGTAATTTCTATAATGTATAAATGCAATTTTTTAATTCATTTTATTAAAGAAGATATAGCGGAAATAGCAAAATATAGCAGAAATAACGGGATATATTGGAAATAGCGGGGATTAAAGTGGAAAGGCTATATTTTGGGGCTATATGGAAAAATCGTAGCGGTAGAAATCCTCATAAGATATTGTGGGGTTATAGCGGGGAAATAGCAGGGCATTAACTACACAGATGCTAGATTTGGATGACATAATTATTCGTTGTAGGTTTGAATGGATGTATTATATGATCATATTATGTGTGTGTGCGTATTGCCATGTTTGTATGTTTATATGTGTTTGTGTGGATATTTGGTCAAAAATACAAATCGATGGCGAATTAGAGTTAGGATTATTCTAGGAGATTGGATCTTGTGCATATGGGTTGACTATAGGATGGGCTATATAAGAGATTGCAAAAAGGATGGGATATTCAAATTGATGGAACAAAGTTGTTTAAGTTGTAGAGTTGAATAATGGGGTATCGATCAGATCTAGAGTTGGCATGCAAAACTTAGCAAAGTGGACTTGCATCGATATAGATGGTCAGAGAATGACTTAGTTAAATTTTTGGCTAAGTCATATCGATCGGTATCGACCTATTGGACTAGTACCAATCGGTGGGGGAAGAGCACAAGTGCAAGGTTGCAACTGAGGTGATGAGGTAGGGGTGGATCAAGGTTGGAGTTCTTAGCCAATGTTTAGCTTAAGTAAGAATCAACATAGGTTGGTACTGACCAATATTGGTCGGTATCAAACCACCCAAAATTTGGAAGAATAAAGTTGGAAACCTAGAGAGCGTGCCTTATAGATTGTTGGTTTATTGAATGATGGGATAAGAGGTTATGGCCTTGGACCGGTCGATTTAGCAATGAAGAAGACGGTCAAGATTTCTGGAGTTATACTTTGGGAATGACCTAGGGAATTGATGCGGTGACTTTGGTGCCAAGATAAGGAGACTCTAAAATTAGGATTTTTTACCAGAGATGTTCTGAACTTTAACGACTCGAGGATGGGGGTTATTCCGATGATCCATAGGGGAAAGTTCGTTGATGTAGACTAGTGAAGTGGAACGTATAGTGTGTTCTACCGTAGAGAGGTGTGTTAAGGCATTATTGGAAACTCAAAGGTTTCTCTATATGCTTATGAAATCAGGATATGTGTGCTCACCTGCATTTGATTATCCTTGGTCTTTGATTATAGATCTATGTACCTTGGACTTTTGATGTTAAGTCTAGTTCCTAACATTCGAAGTGGTGTGGATGTGAGTATTGAGAAAATGAGATGTTGAGTAGTATCTAATAGGATGTGGCCATACAATTTATCATATATCTAATGCATTTAAGTGAGTGAAATTGGTTGATGGTTGCTAGGTTTGCTATGTTTTGTTGTGCTATGTTATGGATGTCACATGAGGTAGGTATTATTATCTTAGATACCTAGACATTCAATATTATACCTTTACTAGTAGCACACCCTAAGGTGATAAGTTAGGATATAATATTATATGTACTAACTTGTTGGAAGGATAGGTTGGGTATGATTATCTATACCTTGTGTTCCTAATCAATATGTCGACCTTTATAGTATTTTGAGATTACAAATCGCTCACACCAGACCATTGTTTGATTTGAGATTCTATGCTTTGCTTTTTATTATCTTGAGTACTTTTGAATGAGTAGACTAGGGATAATAGGTCAGAGATAACACATGAAGCAGTGCGAGAAAATGCAGGTGGGGATGGCACTTTTATATTATATGTTTTGGATCTATTATTGTTATTCTAATGTGCAATATTGTGGAGGTATTATCGATACTTATCTACAAGAGATAGACTTCCTTTGGAGTTTATTTACTTAGATGTATGAACACCACTTGTTTTGTGTAACTGTGATGGATCTTATGCACTCTAATTTATTTTGATTCCTCTATTACATTATTATCTCGCTTGTTACACACACACACACACATATTGATTATTATATTTTTATACTATGCACTATTGTTATCCTACCTTTTGGCAAGGCCGTGATACCATGGAGTTGGCTAAATGGATTTATGATCATCAAGGCAGGATGCCCGGAGAGATGATTATTAGGTTCAAAGATCAGTTATAAGCAAAGCTCTGGATGATAGTCAAGTGGATTCTAGAAAGTATCATCTCAAAATTGGCTAAGTATGGATTTGCACTTCCCCTAGGCAAGGGATCGGATTAATACGGTTAGGAATGGATCAGATTAGATCACTATGACTATGGATCACTCGATTGGCAGTTCAACTTAGCGATGGTCGCTCAATATCTCAACAAACACCAGGGGAACCAGGCAAACAACTACGGAAAGATGAAGTAGAAGTGGAGGGGAACGACCGCAACCGATTACATGGCGTCGTGTAGCCCCCACCACTGATCGGTGTCAATCCCTCGTACAGGCCTAGGTGGGCCCAAACATTTTGGATCGGTTTGTCTGGTCCTCGGCCTTCTACATGCAGATTTTTCGTTGGATATTTCGTTGTCTTCTCCTATAAATACCGGATCATTGGCTCAAGAAAAGGGATCTTCTTTCTAGCTCCCTTCATCTTCTTCCCAAGGCTATACCTTGCCATTTTTACTCTTAAATTTCATGGATTGTTACTGTAATCAACTGTATAAACAAAAGGAAAAACTTTTGGAGTGGACATAGGTCGGAGTACACCAAACCACTATAAATTCTCTTATGTTCATTTTCTCACTGTTTTAATTTTCTTTCTTCATATTTTATTCTCCACTTCATTCTGTTTGGATTTGGAAATTGAATCCACGATGTTATCATATTAATTGAGTGCTTATGGCCAATTTTGGTGCAACCAACTGTAAGATATACGACATGTTTTTTTTATTTGCAGTACTTTACCCATGACAACAACTCTACATCTGCTAAATACTGTAGCAACACACTATTTCTCTATTTGGGGTATCTAAGCTGTAGGATGGTTCACATATTTGGTATCATAGCTTAGATCGATTGATCGACCTAAGTTGATACTTGGATTTCATTTGCGGTAAACTAGGAGGTATCACTCAATAATGGATCAAGAGATTTATGAGAGAGTGTATATGTTATATATATATATATATTGATTTTTCAAACTATATAGGGTAAAGTTACAATGCACACATGAGTACCACTTATAATAGTATTCCATTTTGAGATATTGAACATTCTTATAACGGATTTTAAGAATGAGCAAGCATACAAGGATCACAACTAGGAACTCTTCTTCAGGATTGAAGACCGAAGCGGGAAATAGGACAACTGCAAACCACAAAATGTAGATGATGTTCAATATTATGATGATGAACATGATGAAGAATAACCAATCATGTGCTCAAGCTGTAGTAGGTGGTGATGCTCCAATGTAGGTGCCAAGGGCTAATTTCTCTGAGCTAAATAAGGATTTTGAAAGCTTTAGAGGTAAACCATTTCAAGGGCCGGAATCAGCTATAGAAGTCAAAGATGGTTATACACATAAGAATGCATCTTCAATGATCTTGAGTTGGAGGACACATAGAAGAGGAAGTCGGCTTCAATACAACTTCAAGGAAAGGTGATGGGATGGTAGAATGCCCTTAGAGTTGCTACTGCTAAGGACTGGTTTATTTGGGATCAGTTCCAGGCTAGGTTTGAAGAGAAGTTTATACTAGTAGCTCAGAAGTTGATGCTGTTTAGAAGAATTGCTAATCTAAAATAGGGTAATTGTTTCCGAATCTGTAGAAGGGTTCGACACATTATCGAAATATGGGATATCCTTTATTAATAGTCTGTTAAAGAAGAATGGAAAGTTCAAAACTATATTGAACAATTATTTAGGAGAAAGGCTGGTTGGCTACATTGATGAAATTTTGAAAGGATAGTCGAGAAGGTTTTGAGACACAAGAGCTTGTACCTAAGTCAAAAGCTGTTGTTGTTTCGAAGAAGGAGTCTAAATCATAAGAAGGTAGTAGGAAAAGGAAGTGGAACAATAAGAATAAAAAGCAATTCCATAATAAGGAGGACCATAAGAAGGAAAAATAGGAGTGTTTTTGTTTTAATTATAGAGAGAAAGGCCACGTGAGCACTGCAAAAATGATTGGAAGAAGTACTAAAACTGTAATAATTTCAAGCATATCTAGATAGATTTTTCGAAGTTAGTGAAGTAGAAGAAGATAGCGAAGGCATATGCTTTTGAAGTTGTTCGAACTTTGTCGAATGCTCCATTGACGAAGGAGAAGGGGAAGGACATCATTATCCAAGGCATGCTTTCTACTTATGATGTCCTATTCATATCCTATTCGATGCCCAGGCTTTATATTACTTTATACTAAGTGACCTGGTAGATAGATTAAAATAAAACCCAAATCAATAGATTGACATTTGATTCTGTCAAACCATGTGGGAAGTTCGACTAGTTTGTCTACAGTTTGTCGAGATGTAGTCTCACCGAGTCATGGATGCATGTTGGTTTATGATTTTTTTGTACTTTCTTTTATGGGGTTGGCGTTATATTGGGGATGGACTAACTAAGAAAGTACAAAGTTTTTATGGATTGCAAAGGGTTATTGGTGACGATAGGGACAAATTATGAGCATAGACTAGATTTGGGCTGCCTGTCAGATAATGAAGTGATGATTAGCTTTCTTATTCACTCAAGATCCCAAATGATGAGTTATCGACAATACCTATAACTAGGGAGTATCTTGACATATTCTAGGAGGCGACCAGATTACTACCGCATAGGGAGATAGAATTCCATATTTACTTGGTGAAAGGTACTAAGCCAATAGTTATGCCATTGAGGTGTATGGAACCTAAGGAGTAGAAAGAATTAAGGTGCAAGTGAATGACCTATTAAGGAGAGGCTTCATACAAAAGGAGTACATCTGAGTGGGGAGCACATGTAGTATTCGCAATTGAGGTAGACAACTCTTTAAGACTTTGCATCGATTACCGTGAGCCGAATAAAGTGATATGAAAAATAAGTATCTGCTCCCAACTATTGATGACTTATTTGATCAGCTCCATGATGCAAAGGTATTTTTTCATTTGGGCTTGGCAAAGAGGTTCCACCAACTAACAGTGACAAAGGAGAGTGTGCCGATTATTGCATTTTGTAGGCCATTCATATTTTATGAGTGGTTGGTTATGTCATTCGAGCTAACTAATAAGCCATCATACTTTATTGAGACGATGAACCTTGTTTTCAGAGATCAACTAAATAAGTTTGTACTTGTGTTGTTTATGATATTCCTATCTATTAATGAATGGAAAAGGAACACAAGATGCACTTGAAGATTGTACTAGAGGTGTTGAGGAAGCACCAATTGAATGCAAAGTTTTTATATGCCACTTTTGAAGGAGGGAAGTGTGATTCTTAGGCCATGTTATTTTGAAGTAAGGCATCGCATTAGATCCTGCCAAGGTAGCAGAAATCCAAGATTAGGGAAAACCAAATTATGCAATGGATGTGGGGAATTTCCTTGGATTGGTAGGTTACTGTAGATGGATCTAAAGGACTTCTCAAAGGTAGAGCACTGTTAACTAATTTGACGAAGAAGAATCAAACTTTTTCTTGGGATGAGAGGTGGGAACATGCGTTAGTTAGATTGAAAGAGAGGTTGACGAGTGAACCAGTGTTGGTCATTTTGAATTTGAATGAGGAGTTGACAGTATACACAGATGCTTGTGGTATTGGATTGAGCATGGTATTGATGTAAAGAGGTAAGTTTATCACTTACGCTAGTCGGCAGCTAAAACCGCATGAGAAAGTATACCTGACCCATAGTTTGGATTAGCTACCATAGTGTTCGCATTAAAGAATTGGAGGCATTATTTGCTTGGAAAGGTTCGAGTTATTTACCGACCAAAAATCATTGAAGTGCCTTTTCTTACAAAAGGACCTTAAACTTCGACACTAAAGATAGGTAAAGTTTTTTGGCCTCCTACGACTTTGACATTTCCTCTATGATTGGTAAGGGAAATGCAATCGTCGATGCTTTAAGTATGAGACATGACGCCATGGGAGCTATGTTCCCAAGGTGGACAAAGTTATAGTATATCGCTAGTTATGATTTCCAACCTAAATGTTAGCCAAGGGCATTTATGTTGCCACGATTGACTATTAGACCTACTCTGATAGAGTTGATCGGTACTAGTTAGAAGCATGATACCGGACTAGCTAAGATTATTGCTAAGATTGAGGCAAGCGTAGAGTCTAAAGAGATTATGTAGTTTGGACTTGACTGAGAAGGTTGGCTCCATAAGGAGAGTAGATTGTTTATGCTCGATATTGTTGGACTTAATGATGAGATGTTTCAAGAGTGCCATCATTCGAGATTGACTATACATCCCAGAGCAATAAAATGTTTAGGGATATGTGGATATTTTATTAGGAGAGGATGAAGAAGAATATGAAGTCGGCATTCATTTCTAAATGTATAAATCTCTAGTTCATGAAGGCTGAGTAGAAGAAGAAAAGTGGTTTGTTACAATCACTTGAGATTCCCTAATGGAAATGAGAATAAAATCGATGGATTACCAAGGACTAGAGGTGGATATGATAGAATTTGGACCATTGTCAGAAGATTAATGAAAGGTGCTCGATTCATACCCATTAAGTCTAATAAAATGTCACAGAAGTTGGTTTATATATGAAATTGATTATACGATTCCATGATGTGAAAAGTGCATTGTAAGGGATCGAAATCCATTATTCCCAAGCGAGTTTAGGAAGAATTTAAAAGAGACATTAGGAATGAAGTTTCATTTAAGTACATCTAATTACCCACAAATTTGGGGTCAGTCCGAGAGAGTAAATTTTATATTGAAGGATCTTTTATGAGTTTTCATTGTAGACTTTAGAGGCTCATGGGATAATCATTTGAATTTGGTAGAGTTCGCATACAATAATAGTTATTAGTCTAGCATTAGTATGGCACTGTATTTAGCTTTGTATGTTCAACCATGCAATAACCCATCATGATGGTGGGAGACGAGTAAAAAATGATACTTGGGTAGATATGATTGGGGCAACTTTAGAGAAGATTGACATTATTTGATAACAGATGAAAGGTTCAGAGGACATATAAAAGAGTTACATTGATAAGAAACGTCAAAATTTGGAGTTCTCTTTTAGTGATATGGTGTTTGCCAATATTTCTCCATTTAAGAATATAGTTCAATTCGGTATAAGGGGAAGTTGGAACTGAGATTGCAAGTTCTTTTCAGATACAAGAAAGGATGGGAATCTAGTATATAGAGTCGAATTATCTCAGAAGATGGCAGGTGTGGACAATGTGTTCCATGTTTCTCATTTAGGAAGTTTATGCACGACTTAAGCGTGACTGTTACACCAGATCAACTGGATGATGTTGTAGTTGAACCTATATCATCAAGACCTATGAGACCTATTCTTATAGTAGAGTCAATATGAAACAGCTTAAGAAGAAGACGATGAAGTTGGTAAAGTTATAGTGGGGTGAAAGCAAACGCGATATTACTTCGGAGATTGAGGAGAGTATGGTGACCACTTATCCAAAGCTCTCTACTTAGTAAAGTTCCATTTTATCATTAGCCTTCACATTTTGTAGTTTGTTTAGTTAGGTTAGTACCTTGCATGCTAGGGTTTGTATATGTTTTACTTCTTGCATACGCAAGTGCATGTTTGGTGTATGGTATGATAGAGTTAAGGGTATGCCCTTTGGGCAACTCTATAATTTATTATGAATTATTAACTTTGTATTAAGTTTCATTTGAAATAAAGGTTTTTTGTTTCTTTTATATGCTTGTTATAATGTGTTGTTATTTAATTCTTATTTAAGTTAAGTATATTTAGCAGAAAATCCATAAACGGTGTGTTTTGTGATAGTAATTACAATTGTTGTAATCATCAATATTATATGATGTATATAGTAAACACATCGTTCTAAATATTCCTAGTCAAGATGTACCGAGATTGGATATCGATGCATCCATTGAGACTAGAGTTCGTAATGCTCTCCAAAAGTTGAGCGATGTACTCATGACTACTAGGGGCACCATGGAGTTTAACTTGATAGTTATCGGACAATTGTGGAATGTACACTCGGTAGTTTTCCGTTGGTTAATATAATTACAGTCAAACAGAAAATATCGATGTGACATCTTTACATAATTATCTTGACCTGAGAATGCTGTTGAGCTTCAATGTGGAAACTCAGCTTTAATTATAGTTAAATCATGGCACGATGTCCATCAAACAACTATGCTGGTTCAAGTGAAAGCTTTAGAGCGGAACACTATTCAAGAGGATTTCATCTCCTCGGTTATATGAGGTTAGTTTCATGGTCAAATGAAGTCAACTCAAAGCCAAAATCTCCGACCATAGTAGTTTGATTAATAATAATTGTTATTGTTATTTCTTCCAAAACTAATTGTTATTATTGAACCAAGAACTTTATATTTAGACTATAAATTTGAATATGCATGATACTAGAATTTTGACCATTACCAATTCTATAAGACCTAATGTGATATAGTTTTAACAAAGGGAATTTGTGTATATAGCTGTCACTACCGAGTAATACTTAAATAAATAAAATTATATTTTACCGAATCTACGTGAGTGATAAATTTGGTCATAATGTTATACCACCAACTAAGATGACGTGTGAAAGTTAATATTTGAATTGTTCGACATTAATCACTGATCGAATTTTCACCTAAGAGTCACATAACCGAAATGTTGAATACTTCAATTACCACCAGATATGATTAATTATAACTGTTGTAAATCAATTATATTTATTAATATTTATTAAATTTTAATTATAAATTTTTATTTAATTTGTGTCGATCAGTATTAAAATAGTGCGTATATAAAAATTATGTACACATGTATCCGTGTACGATATCGATGAGCATTTGAATCGAATTTAAATGAATTTTTTATTGATTGGATGTAACGACCCTAATTTAATTAACATTATTTAGGAAATTTAATTAGTAAATTAAATGAAATGATGTAAATGTTTAAGGGATTGAGATTTGAATAATATGGGGTAGCTATGCCTAATAAATAAATGAAAAAAAGGAGAAATAAAATGAAATAAGTAAGGGAAAAATAGGAATAGGTTATATTCTTATACCCTAAACCCTCATGCTACATTCATTTATGCATTCATAAACAAAATTAAAATTTATCAAGACAGGCCGCCATTAAGAGAAGTAAGAGGAAGTAAGCTAAAATCAAGAGGAATGAGCTTAATCAATTAAGTTCAAGAGCAAATCTCAACTCCTTAACATCAAGCTAAGGTAAATAATAGATTACATCTCATTTTTATTTTTTTTGGTTTCTAGCTGAGATCCAAATTTATATTGCAAATGATTGGCCATGTTTTGATTGTTTAAATGGTATATATGCTTGTTGATGAATTTTATTTGTTCATATAGATTTTTAGGATAAGTAATGATTGAAAAACCTATCAAATGACATCCAAATGCCTTGTGATTTTGATATATGACCAAAAAATAATATTTTAGAGATGATTTTCAAGTTTCATAATTTTTTGAATTATTGTGGATTTATTATAAATTTTCTAGTGAAGAAAATGGTTAAATTGGGTTTAAAATTAATTATAGCTATTATATGTTTGCTTTGGTTAGAAATTTATGTATGTTAGAGAACATGTAAAAAGTGATTTATGGGAATTTTTGGAGAATTTTTCTATTTGTTCTAATAAGTATATAAAATTTTTTGAAGTATGAGAATTAAATGTTTTATATGTTTATAAAAGGAGAAGAGGCAATTAGTAAATGATTTAATTATTAATCTCTAAAATTCGGTAGCATTTTAAAAAAGATTTTGGAGAAGTATTGGTAACCAATAATATTTGACAAGAAAAACAAGTTAGTTAGAAAGAAATTACTTTATAAAATTAAAAATGGGTTTTACAAGGTTTTGTTGTTTCGCCACTTTCGGCAGCTACCTTTCGACCACATACTTCCACCTCCATCCTAATCGAAACCCATACAAATGGTATCAAAGACTTGGTACACAGTGGATTGCAGATAGACGAAAGGTATAGAGTCGAAACGCGCCTTCGAAGGGGTCGATGCCTTGTTTTTCTTTCAAAGGAAATGCTGCCTGCTTTGCTTTCAAAAGAATGCTTTCGAATGAGATAGCTTTCGATTTGGTCAAGTGTTTTAAAGAAATAAGCTTTCGAACGAGGTTGCTGCCTTTGTTTTAATAATATTTATTCGAAGGGGTCGAAATCCCATCTGCCGCAATTCTACCTTTTGAAGTAGTGCCTTCGAAAGGGTTCTTTCGCTTTAACCATGAGCCACTTCTCCAATGCTTTCGAAGGGGTTGGTTCGACACCATCCACTTCTTTTATTTAGGAAAATGCTTTCGAAAGAGTTGCTTTCGTCCCAGCTGTTTTAAGACCCTTTTGATATTTTGAAAATTAAAACCAAAGGTTTCAAAGGAATGGTTTTAAAGGTATCAAAACTATGTTCCACACATTTTTACTTGAACTCGATACTTTCGAAAGGTTTGATTTTTGTAAAGGACTTAATACTTTCGAAAGGTATAAGATAAAGGTTTTGAAGGGGTGGTTCACTAATGTTTTCGAAAGGATTATCTTTAGTGTTTAAATGGAGGTTTCCAATGTTTTTGAACAGCGTGTTTAAAATGTTTTGAAAAGAGGATGTCTAAGGTTTTATAAAGCTTTCAAAAGGGTCATTTTCAAAGTTTTCGAAAGGTCTATATGGTTTCAAAAGGTATGCTTTGGCCTATCGGCCTAATGTTACAAAATAAAGTAGTTGATTTGTTTCGAAAGGGCTACTTTCAGTGGTTTCGAAAGAGATTGTTTAAAGCTTTAAACAAAAGTTGTGAATGTTTTCATGAACAACATTTTGAGTAAAGCATATATCATGGAAAAGAGATTTGAGTAAATAAAGTATTAGTTTTCCTTGTTTAAGTATGATTTAAAGGGTTAAATTAATTTGAAAGATTTCTTCAAGGAAAATTTGATGGGTAGTTAACCATAAGAAAATGATTCGAATATTTGAATACTAGATGGGACTGGTATAGGGTCGCGCCCTATACATTAGCTATAGCCCCTAGCTAATTTAGTCCGAAATTCCAATGTGTAGGTGTTAGTCATAGGTAAGGCTTAAATGATGTTACACATAGAGAGGAATATATACAGAGAAGGGGGATAGGTTATTGGTGAGCCTACAAAACCATTAAGATCGGGTGACCCTGGGAGAAGTAAGTTAATGACAGACCGTTCAGAATTGTGTCTAACATATGTTAGATTATTTATTTTGTATGGTACGCCCAAGTTAGCCAATTGTCGGTAGTTAGCCAAACAAAACTATATTGTTCAGACAAATAGTCCGTTTATTACCTGATTTATGAGCATATATGATATTGCTATTATTACTTTAATCAATTTGGTTGCAGGATTCTGATTTGCAAAAAGATATGTTTTAAACGGATACAAGTGAGGGAAAATCCATTCCACTAAGTGACGTGGTCTCACTTAATACCAGTAAACTAAGATGTAATAGTATTATTCACATCAGGCTTTATGTATGACTTGAAGTTTATGTTTTCCTCTTAAATTCTCGGGTGCTTAAAATTAATTTGAGTAGATTGAGAGTTAAGGCTTTTCAGGTTTAGTAGGTTGGACGAATAAAGCTTCCAAAGACGCGTAGGAAGCAAAGCTAGATATGTAGGAGTTATTTAGTTTTATTTCTGCTGTGATGTATTAAGACTGGTATGTCTATTTAGTATTCTGATCATCCAAGGGGGCATCTTCACATGTTGCTTTTGGTGTATTTTGTAATAATTATATTTGATCAAAACCTGAAAATCGATTATAAGATTATGTAATTGAATGTGAAATAGTGATTTGAAATGTAATCAGAAAAGTTGTTTTAATCTGTGCCGATTTTATTTCATATTCAAGTGCTTCTGATATTGTGGATACCATTAACATTACCGTATTTTGTCACCAGAAGTTAATACTATGGATGACTTCAGCATCTGTAGCGCTTAGCTTCAAACCTCAAGATATAGGATGTTACAATTTGGTATCAGAGCATAAGTATATGAAAAACTTAAAATAAATTTTAAACTTAAAATGATTTTGAAAACATAATCCTAAGGGATTAGAGAAAAGATCGAGGTATGGAATAACGCTATAGTAACGTACTTGTATTTGTTATATATAAGTATACACTTTATCTCTATTCTCCTATCTCCCTTAGGGTATCCTTCCGTATCTTACAAAGATTCGAATGCAGATTTTACAGACCTAAGATATGGATGCTAGAAGTAGAAGGGTTAACATTTGTGGCGAAAGTACCACAACCAATGGGAATGTCAGACCAAATACCAGGAGGAACCCTGGTAAGGCACAAGCTACAAATGTGGGTGCTGGAGTCCTTAAGTTGATATGGGAGCAATGAATTAGTTTTTAGTTAACATGATGCAAGTAGGAATTGCTGCAGGATTAGGTGAAGGAAATGCTGAAGGAGGAAATCAAGAAGCTCCAATGGTTAATAACTATGATGTTTTGAGTAGAGATTATGCTCAGTTGGGACCGTTTATTGGTACTGAAGACGCAATTAAAGTGGAGAATTGGCTACTTCAATGCAAAAGTATTTTTGCTGATTTGGGCTCAATGATGAGCATAAGAGGAGACTCACTTCTAGACAACTACAAGGGGCAACACTGTTTAGTGGAACAGTGTTACTGTTGGAGTCAATGAGGAGACTATGACTTATGCTGAGTATAGGATGAGATTTGATGAAAGATTTATGTCGGAGATTGCTAAGTCTACTCTACTTAGTAAGTTTGCTGAGTTGGAGCAGGGAGATATTATAGTACTTAAGTATATTATAGTACTTAAGTATGCAACCAGATTTGAGGAGCTGCCAAGATATGGATATGCTACGGTGGATGTTGTTATTAAAAGGAAAGAGAAGTTCATTCGTAGGTTGAAGCTTGAGCTTGCTAAGGCCGTATTATCGCATATTAGAGATCCATGCGATGTTGTTGTTGAGATGGCTTTAAGGTAGGAACAGATGCTTGCTTTTCTTGAAGAAAATAAGTCTAAGGAAACTCAAAGAGGGCAAAGTCAAAAGAGGAAGTTTTTCCATAAGAAAGGAGCTCAAAAAGGTGGAGCTGCTAAGAAAGGGAAGGCAGAGGTTGTCTGTTATAAGTGTGGTAAGAGATGAAACTATGCTAATGAATGCCGGACTGGCAAAGGAAAGAAAGATGCTAAGAAGAAAGGAGTAAGGTGTTTCAACTATGATCAGATTCAACACTATAAGAACTAATGCAAGGAGACAGCCAAGGATGGGAAAGGCAGGTTGTTTGCATTGGAACCAACTACCTTAAGACCAACAATATAGGAGAAAGGAAAGCTATATTGGGACGTACGCTTTTGATTCATGGTATGTCAGTTAGAGTTCTATTTGATACTGGTGCATTACATTCATTTATATCTCATTATTTGTTAGATAAGCTTAACTTAGAACCCTCATACCTAGTTACTTCCTTAAGTGTTGCAAATCCGATAGGAGGGTATGCGACACTTGGGATGAAGTGTGACCACCTAGAGTTTGAATTGTTAGGTCATACATTTGTTTGCAGTTTGCATGCGTTTGATTTCGTAGGGTTTGGAATTATTTTAGGTATGGATTGATTAAGTAAATACGATGCTAGGATATTTTTCCATGATAGGAAAATATCGCTTAGACACCCTGACTGTAGTGATCAGATTGTATCCACCATAGAAAACCCTAGTTTTGAGGTTAATGGTTTATTGGGTGTTGTGGAGGTAGAAGACGTGTTGAATCGATTTTTTGTTGTTAGGTAATTCACGGATGTCTTTGAACCTGTTGTAGAATTGCCGTCGAAACAAGATATTGATTTTTGGGAGATTTAGTACCAGGAGCAGAATCGGTGAGTAGACCGCCAAGCATGACGACACCTACCGAAACGAGGAAGTTAAAGATGCAGTTGGTGGATTTAGAAGGTAAGAATTTTATCAGAACAAGAAGTTCACCTTGAGGATCGACCATAGTGTTTGTGAAAAAACCGAATGGATCATTAAGGTTGTGTACTGATTATCGTAAGTCGAATGAGAAGACGATAAAGAATCGATATCCGTTACCTAGAATTGACGATTTGTTCGACTAATTGAGTGAAGCTAAAGTATTTTCCCAGTTGGATTTAGCAACAGGGTTCCATCAACTTAGAGTGGTAAAGGATAGTATTCTTTTGATGGAATTCAGAACTAGATATCTATCATAAGAATGGTTAGTAACGCTATTCCGACTAACTAATGCGCTAGCATTCTTTGTAGATTTGATGAACCGAGTATTCCGAGAGCACTTGGATAGGTTCATGTTGGTATTCATAGATGATATTTTGGTATACTTTAAAGATGAAAGAAATCATGAAGTCGTCTTAGAGTGGTGATTGACATGTTGAGGCAGCATCAATTGAAAGAGAAATTTTTGAAGTGTCATTTTTGGAAGAAGGAAGTGAAGTTTCTTGGTTATGTATTCTCGAAAAAAGGGTTGCCAGTAGATCCGACTAAGGTTGAGGCAGTGAATAGTTAGAAGAGACCGGAGATAGTGACTAAGATAAAGAGTTTTCATGGATTAATTGGGTATTTTCAGAGATTCATAAAGGATTTCTCATGGATAGCCGTATCGATGACCAAGCTAATGTAGAAAGATGTGAACTTTGTCTAGACTGATAAGTGTGAGGAAGAATTCCAAAAGCTGAAACACTTATTGACTAATGCACATGTGTATGTTATTCCAAAGGGGAATCATGGCTTAATGGTGTTCACAGATGCATGTAGAACAGGATTAGGAGATGTGTTAACGCAAAGATGTAAAGTGATCGTCGATGCTTCTCGACAGCTTATAACCGCATGAGGTTAGATATCCGACTCATGATTCGGGATTAGCTGCAGTAATTTTTACATTGAAGGTGTGGAGGCATTACCTCTTAAGAGAGAGATTTGAGTTGTATATGTATTATAAGTGTCCGAGGTATTTATTCTCTCAAAAGGAGTAAAATATGAGACGGTAGAGGTGGTTAAAGTTTTTAGCCGCTTATGACTTTGGTATTGAGTACACATTAGGAAAAGGCAACAAGGTTGCGGATGCACTTAGCAAAAAACATCAGATGCATTATTGGCAATGATAGACGAGTGGAAAGATTTAGAAACCTTGACTACATGCAGGATACAGTTGAGATTTGAAGCTAGATCTAGTAAGGAAATAGTAATGTTGTCATGTTAAGAAGTTTGACCAGTGATGATCGAAAGGATTGCTTTTAAGCAAGGAGAGGATCCATTATTAGTTGAGCAGATCAGGAAGTTAAGAAATGGAACAGAGAGCGATGATTTGAAAGATTTCAGTCGACCAGAATGGGTGGTTGAGGAAGAAAGGAACACTGTGTGTTCCAAATGTGGAGAACATTAGGAAGGAAGTTCTTGAAGAATGCTATCGTTCAAAGTTCACCATTCATTCAAGAGGAACTAAGATGTATCAGGATATGAAAAGAAGTTTCTTTTGGGAAGGTATTTAGAAAGATGTAGGCTTATGGGTGAAACAGTGTTTAAACTGTCAACAGGTAAAAGCCGAACATCAGAAATCAATTGGGTTACTTTAGCCTTTAGATATTCCAGTATGGAAATGAGATTCTATCTCAATGGATTTTACTGATGGGCTGCCAAGGTCAAATAGAGGAAATTAAAGCATATGGGTTATAGTGGACAGATTGACCAAGAGTTCCCATTTTATTCCTATTAAGTCAGCCAGAACGACACTTGTTTTAGCTAAGTTATTCATGAAGAATGTAGTTAGACTGCATGGAATTGCTAGTATTATAGTGAGTGATAGAGACTCCTTATTCACTGGCAAGTTCTGGAAGATTTTATAGGAGACTTTGGGTACCAAGCTCAAGATAAGTACCGCTCACCATCTGAAGACAGATGGACAAACAGAAAGAGTTAACAAAATCTTAGGAGATTTATTAAGAGCTTGTGTGCTAGATTTTGAAGGATCATGGGAAGACTATCTAGACTTAGTCTAGTTTTCATATAACAACAGTTACCAGGCTAGTATAAGGATGGCACCGTTTGTATCTTTGTATGGAAGGCCATGCAAATCTCATGTTTATTGGTTAGAGACTTGGGATAGGTTAGTTCCAGATTTGGTTATAGAAGCTATAGAAAAGACTAAGTTTATTCGAGCAAGAATGAAGGAAGCTCGGTCTATGCTGAAAAGCTATGCAGATAGAAGACGAAAAGGCTTAGAGTTCCCAGCTGGAGATCATATTTTCGTCAAGGTATCACTGATGAAAGGTGTAATTCGATTCAGGAATTCAGGAAAATTGGCGCCAAAATTCGTTGGACCATTTCCTATTATAGAATGAATTGGGAAACTCGCATATAGAGTGAAGCTGCCAAGTAGTTTGGCTAGAGTGCATAATATTTTTTATATTTCTCATCTAAGGAAGCGTGTTCAAGATCCAGAGACTACTATAACACCGACTGTGTTAGACGACTTAATAGTGGAACCAAATTTGACTGTAGTTCGAAAACTAGTTCATATAGTCGAGCGAGATGAGAAGAGGCTAAGGAACAAGACAATCATATTAGTCAAAGTCCAGTGAAGTGACGACGAGAGAGACTGTACTTGGGAAACTGAGAGTAGGACTAGAGACACATTTCCTGACTTGTTTCGTGGTATATTTTACCTTTATGATTGATTTTGATGAGTACCTTATCGTAATTTGGAGGATGAAATTCTTTAAGGATGGGAGTCTGTAATGACCCTAATTTTGATTAACAATGTTCAGGACATTTAGTTAGGTAAATTAAATTAAATAATGTAAATGGTTAAGGGATTAAGATTTGAATAATACGGGCTGGGCATGCCTAAAAAACAAACGAACAAAAGGGGAATTAAAACGAAATAAGTAAGGGCAAAATAGGAATAGATTATATTCTTATACCCTAAACCCTCATGCTACTTTCATTTATACGTTCATAAACAAAATTAAAAGTTATCAAGGTCAGTCACCATTAGGAGAAGTAAGAGGAAGATAAATCAAGAAGAAGGAGCTTAATTAATTGAATTCAAGAGCAAATCTCAGCTCCTTAACATCAAGCTAAGGAAATAATAGATTACATCTCGTTTTTATGATTTTCGGTTTTTAGTTGAGATCCGAATTTATTTTGCAAATGATTAGCAATGTTTTAATTTTTTAATGGATATATATATATATATATGCTTGTTGATGAATTTTATTTGTTCATATAGATTTATAAGATAAGTTATGATTGAAAACCTATCAAATGACATCCAAATGAGTTTCGATTTTGATATATGGCCAAAAATAATATTTTAGAGATAGGATTCAAGTTTCATAATTTTTGAATTATTGTGGATTTATTATAAATTTTCTATTGAAGAAAATGGTTAAATTGGGTTTAAAATTAATTATGGCTATTATATGTTAGCTTCAGGTCGGAAATTTATATATGTTAGATAACATACAAAAAGTGATTTATGGGAATTTTTGGATAATTTTCCTAAATGTTTTAATAAGTATATAAAATTATTTAAGGTATGAGACTTAAATGTTTTATATGTTTATAAAAGGAGAAGGACATTTTGTAAATGTTTTTAATTTTTAATCTCAGAAATTCAGCAGCACTTTTAGTAAATATTTTGGAAAAGTATTGGCAACCAATCATATGTTGACAAACAAAGCAAGTTAGTTAGAAATAAACTACTTTATAATGTTAAAAATCAGTTTTATAAGGTTTTGTGGTTTCTCCACTTTCGGCAGCTACCTTTCTACCTCATACTTCCACCTCCATCCTAGTCGAAACCAATACACATAGTATCAAAGACTTGGCATGTAGTGGATTAGATATAGGCGAAAGGTATAGGGTCGAAACGTGCCTTCGAAGGGGTCGAGGCCTTGTTTTGCTTTCAAAGGAAATGTTTCTTGCATTGCATTCAAAAGAATGCTTTCGAATGAGATAGCTTTCGACTCGGTCTAGTGCTTTAAGGAAAAGAGCTTTTGAAAGAGGTTGCCTCCTTTATTTTAAGAATATGCTTTCGAAGGGGTCAAAACCCCAGTTGTCGCATTCTACCTTTCGAAGCAGTGCCTTCGAAAGTGTTCTTTCGTTTTAAACCCTGAGCCGCTTCTCTACTGCTTTCAAAGGGGTTCGTTTCGACACCATTCACTTCTTTTATTTAGGAAAATGCTTTCAAAAGAGTTGCTTTCGTCCTAGTTGTTTTAAGACACTCTTGATATTTTGAAAGTTAAACCCAAAGGCTTCAAAAGGAATGGTTTTAAAAGTTTCGAAACTACGTTCCACACATTTTTACTTGAACCCAATGCTTTCAAAAGGTTTGATTTATATAAAGGACTTAATTCTTTTGAAAGGCATAGGACAAAGGTTTCGAAGGGGTGGTTCCCTAATGTTTTCAAAAGGATTTCCTTTAGTGTTTAAATGGAGGGTTTCTAATGTCTTCAAACGGCATGCTTAAAATGTTTCGAAAAGAGGATGTCTACGGTTTTATAAAGCTTTCGAAAGGGATACGTTCAATGTTTTTGAAAGGTCTAATGCAAATGGTTTCAAAAGGTATGCTTTGGCCTATCGACTAATGTTATAAAGTAAAGTAGTTAACTTGTTTCGAAAGGGTTACTTTCAATAGTTTTGAAAGGGGTACTTTCAAAGGTTTCAAAAGAGATTGTTTAAAGCTTTTAAACAAATGTTGGGAATGTTTTCATTAACAACGTTTTGAGTAAAGAATATATCATGGCAAAGAGATTTGAGTAAAGCAAGTAGTATATTTTTCTTGTTTAAGTATGATTTAAAAGGTTAAATCAATTTGAAAGATGTTTTCAAGGAAAATTCGATGGGTGGTTAACCCTAAGTAAATGACTCAGATATTTGAATACCCGATGGGACTAGTACAGGATCGCGCCCTATGCATTAGTATAGCCTCTAGCTAATTTAGTCCAAAATTCCAATGTATAGGGCTTAGTCATATGTAAGACTTAAATGATATTATACATATAAAGGAATATATGCAGAGAAGGGGGATAGGTTATGGGTGAACCCGCAAAACCATTAGGATTAGGTGACCCTGGGAGAAGCAAGTTAAGGGCAAACTGTCCAAAAGTGTATCCATCAGATGTAAGATTATTTATTTTGTCTGGTAGTCCCGAATCAACCAATGCTTACTAGTTAGCAAACAAACTATATTGTTCGGACAGATATCCATTTATTACTTGATTTATGAGCATAAATGATGTTGTTATTATTGTTTTAATCAGTTTAATTGCAGGATTCTGATTTGCAAAAAGATATGTTTTAAAGGGATATTAATCAGAGAAATCTCGTTCCACTAAATAGCATGATCTCACTTAATATCAGTAAACCGAGATGAATAGTATTATTCACACTAGGCTTTATGTCTGGCTCGAAGTTTATGTTTTCCCCTTAAACTATCGGGTGATCAAAATTAAGTTGAGTAGATTGAGAGTTAAGACTTTTCAGATTTTAGTAGGTTGGACAAATAAAGCTACCGAAGATGTGCAAGAGGCAAAGCTAGCTATGTAGGAGCTATTTAGTTTTATTTCCGCTGTGATATATTAAGACTGATATGTCTATTTAGTGCTCTGATCATCCAAGGGGGCATCTTCACATGTCTCTCTTGCCGTATTTTTTAATAATTATATTTTATCAAAACATGGGAATCGATTATGGGATTATGTAATTGAATGTGAAATATTAATTTGAAATGTAATCAGAAAAGTAGTTATAATCTGTGTTGATTTTATTTCATATTCAAGTGCTTCTGATATTATGGATACCATTAACATTACCATATTTTGCCACCGAAAGTTAATACTATGGATGACTGCAGCATTGTAGTGCTTAGCTTCAATCCTCAAGATAGAGATGTTACATTGGGCTTGAAACAGTTTTGAGGCCCAGATATAGGAATATAGTGGCCGACCATAAGTGGTTGGAATAGGGTCGAATAATGATTCAAAAAATTAGGAAATGGCAAGAGTAGAATGTGGATCTTGATCCTCTTTTTGCTCCTTTAAATCTCTATTATTTAAGTGCCTCAAAACACCACTTTATCGCTGTCGATTTTTCCTCTATCTAGACTAAATCTGGTTGGCCTCCCCTTGCCATTGCTCCTCAAATTTCAAGCTTGTAAAACAAAATTTGAATACAAATAGTAGATCAGTGGTTGCTGCTTTAGTGTGATAGCTCAATTTGGAAATTTGGATACTAATTCAAGGAGTTTTCGATTCAATACTTCAGAGTGTTACAACTAGGCTTTCGCCAAGGTAAATATTTTATTTACAATTATAATTATATCTTATCATATAACTTATGTCATATAGATAGTATATGAATTATCATGAATCCACATATGTCTTTGCCAACTACATTAGATAGAAATATATATGTATATAGTGATATATATATATATATATATATAGACACATAATGCCCATAAGTTAAAAATTTAATTTAATACCATTTAAAATGATTTATAATTAAAATGGATTTCAAAAACATAATCATATAATATATATATATATATATATATATTTTGTTAATACATATAAATATTACAGTTTTGAAAATAAATAATTATATATATATATATATATATATATATATATATTAAATCCATATTGTATATATATTACTTAAATATTAAATCTAATTATATATAAAGTGTGTGTATGTCTGTGTGTATCTTAAAATATACATGAAAATATTAATAAAATTTATGTATATGTCTTAAATTGTCTTCGTACAAAAAAAATCAATTCTTTTATGATTTATGTATGAAAACCAGTTATTAAAAATAAGACAAATTTAAAACCAGAAGTTCAACACACACACATATTCTAGCATAATATATATATATATATAATTATTTATTTAGACTAATATATATAGTTATCCTAAATACTAGTTTAATACGTGTATATATAAGATTATATGTATATATATTTAAAATATTTTTTTAATTTCGAATTATATATTGTGTATACACATTTATTTCAAATTACTATATTGATTTGAATTTGAAATTACTAGATATTTCATTATGCAGACTAGATCTTAAATTTAAATTTTGAATTTTAAATTTGTATTTAAATTCAGAGTCATTTATATTGATATTTACAATAACTTTACATTACAATGTCAAATATATATATATATATATATATATATATATGAATACATTTGTAAAAATATTTACATTTACTTATTCTATGTTATATAAAACTATACACATACATATATATTGGATGGCACATATGTATTTCGAGGGGCTAATGTGTCTGTTGTTGTATAAATCCCAACATATACAAAAACTTGTTAAACCATGTATACTATTTATGTTACACATGCATTTACGCATACATATGTATATGATACATAAGTTAGATCACACTATATAAACATAACAATAAATAAAACCTTATTTATAACTTAAATAAAAGACTAATTTTATTTAAAATAAATTTAGATGAGATCTAAATATATTTAGACTTCATAGGCCTAATAAGATCCAAAATGTAATACGCTTTTTGAAATTTACCCATTTACTCATTGCATGTTGGCTTAAATCTAATATGGTATGCTTGTTTGATTATTAAGAATGATTGGTATCTATATTTTTATGCTTATATTTGTTCGGTTGGGATCACGGGGGGAAAATTCCAGAAGAGGGGACAACGTAGCAACCCATATTTCTATATATTGATGGATCGTAATATTATTTTTAAAACTTCGGTCTAATTAAATAAGATTCTAAGACATGTTGAATATTGACATTTTTATCCCTAGAATAAATATTGGATGGTTTTACATCTTGTAAGTCTTATAACTTTTTATAGGAGCCGAATTAGGGCCTAAGAAACTTTCGAATGAAAGTTGTGATGGTTCCCCTTTTTATAGAGCGGTCACAATAGATTTTTGGACTTGCAAATTAGAAGATATTTCTATTTTAAGTTCGGACGATATTTTAGGCAGAATAGTGGGTAATTAACCCAAGCACGTCACAGGCCTGCTAATATTTTCGAGATTAGGGTTGATAGTAGTCTTCGTAGCAACCACTAATGACTATTTATCATCGTTAAACATCTCCTAACCTTCATTAGACTTTTCTCTAGGAAAACTCCATCATTTTCTTATTTAAATTAGACTAAATTAATCAATTAGAGGATGATTAGATTAGAGATTAGCAATGGGTTTTGGGGGTTTTGAATTTTGTGCATTGGGGAACGTGGAGCTGCCCAAACTTAATCTACACTTGTTTGGTGATTTTGTTAATACTACACCCCTAAGGTAGCGATTTTATCCCCTAACTATGCTTTAAAAGTTTATATATGATTTTAATTGTGTTTTAAACTATTATTAATAGTGACAATGTGATTTTTCCTAAATCTAAAATCATCGATGTTTTATAAACAAATTTTAAAGGATGTAAATCGAATTCTAATTGGATATACATAGGTTTTCTTATCGATACACCTTTTTTGATAATAGGCTAGATTTGGGTGACATAATTATGTAGTTTAGATTTGTTTTTATATATTTATTGCATGATCATATTATACATATGTATTTGCATGTTTGTATGCATCTGTATGGATGTTTGGTTGAAAATGTTAATCGATGGTGAATCAGATTTAGGATTGTTCTAGGAAATTGGATTGGCTATAGGATGGCTCATCCAAAATGATTGCACAAAGGATAGGAGACTCAAATCGATGGAAAAAAGTTTTTTAAGTTGGTTTTAGATTTAAAAAGATTAGAGTACAGATCAGATTTGAAGATAGCACGCAAATGGAAGCAACGAAGTGGACTGTATTTGATGCAAAAGGTCAGAGAATGACTTAGCAAAATTATTGGCTAAGTCATGTCGATCAACACCAACACATATGTATAATAAGGTAAAGGTGGTTTTAGTGTTTGCATAGTAGAGGCATGATGTCTACTTTGAGGAAACGAAGACTACCAAACTATTAGGACTTAGAGCAAACATGGGCTAACTTAGGACTTTGGAAGTGGCAATTTGATGGAGACTTCGGAGCAATCTAGGAGGTGGTTTAAGGTTGGAGCACTTAGGAAATTTTTGACCAAGTATGAATCAACATGGATCGGTACTAACCCATGTCAGTCGGTACCACTCCACGCAAATTTTGGGAGAATGAAGGTGAAGATTTGAGGAGTTTGCCCTATCAATCGTTGGTCTGTTGAATAAAAGGATAAGGGGTTATGACCCAGGACCGATCGATTCAACGAAGAAGATGACTCAAGATCTACTTAAGATTTTCAGAGTTCTGCTATAGGCACGACCGAAGGAATTGATGAGGTGACTTTGAAACTGAAATAATGAGCTCTATAACTTAGGATCAAGGTTTTAAATCATGGATTTCGATCACATTTCATCTTGGAATTTTCACACAAGCTATCTTGTATTGGAGGAGATCTCGGATGAGATGAGTGTATCTTCGGAATAACTCATGTATCTAAAATTAATGCTTTAATGATTTATTTAACATACTTTTGCATAAAAAAGAATTAAAATTACTACTTCAGAGAAATGTGGTAGCCAAATTAGATTAATTTATCTAGTAATGATTATATAATATCCTCATATTTGAACAAAAAAATGAAGTCTTTTGTCGTGACTCATCAAGATAAAAAGTAAAAAATATGCTCAAAGAGTTGGTTAATAATAATTGGACGAGTAGTTTCTTTTGAATCTACACGAAAACGCAAAATATTATGTAAAAGAAGAAAAGTTGCAATTTTGAGTAAGGCCTCGAATTAAGATTCTGATCCATATTTCGGATGAGATTTGAATATTTCAGACGAAATGAGTGTCGTGAGAGATATGATGCTTCGACTTATCTAAGTGTAATGTGAAAAGGGGATCTTGGTGGGTATCTCGGGCATGATATAAGAGATTTAAAATCATGCTTAGGATTGGTGTCCAGAGATGTTCCAAACTTTAATGACTTGAGGATGGGAGTTGTTTTGATGATCCAGAAAGGAAAGTTCACCAATATGAATTTTGAAGTGGAACGTACGATGTGTTCTACTACGGAAACATGTGTTCTGATTGTTGGTAAATCAGAGGTTTTGTTATATGCTCGTAAAGCAGGGTATATGAGGAAACTCACATTGAATTAATGTTATCTCAGATCTTTAATTATGGACCTATTTGCCTTGGACTTTTGATGTTAAGTCTAGTTCCTCGCCTTCAAAGTGGTGTGGATGCAAACATGGAGAAACCAAGATGTTGAGTAATCTCTGATGAGATGTGGTTATATGAGGTGTCATATATCCAACACACTCAAGTGAGTGAAGTAAGGTTTGATTATGATTGCTATGTCTTACAATGTTCAGTTATGGATGTCTTATGATGTAGTTATTATCGACTTATATTCTTGGACATCCATATTGTACCTTGATTAGTAATACACCCTAAGATGGTAGGTTTGCATATACTATTATATGTGCTAACTTAATGGATGTAGGGAAAGGTCAGGTATAATTATTTATAACTTGTGTTCCTACTAATATATCATTTTTTATAGTATTTTGATATTATAGATCACTCATACCAGATAAGTGTTTGACTTGAGATTTTATGCTTTACTTCTTTATCACCGGTACTCTTAAATGAGTAAATTAAGAATAACAGGTCTGAGATAGCACGCGAAGCTATGTGGAGGACGAGCAAGTGGCTAGCACTTTCATATACAATATTTTGAAGCTATTATTGTTACTTCACCATGCAGTACCATGGAGCTATTATCGGTACTTATCTATTATAGATAGTTTTACTTTGAAGTTTATTTACTTGGATGTACAAACTATATTCCACTTGGTTTGTATAACTGTGATGGATCATTTGCACTCTGATTTGCTATGATTCATCTACTCATATTACTGTCTTGCACGTTTTATATCTATGTTGATTATCATATTTTGTCCTATGCATTGTGGCATATACGATGAGTTCTATTTCAAATTGTGCTACTTTACCCTTGACTTCCACTCCACATCGGTCAGATATTGCAACAACACTTGGGGTATTAATCATAGAATGACCTTACAAATCATAGTATGGTTTAAATACACTAGAATGACCTTACTAATCATAGCATGGTCCATAGATCTTCGTTTGTCTTCGAGTTCCAATATCTTTGAGCATGATGTTCTCTTGCAGTATATACTTGTAAGCTTGATAAGGTGTATAATATATATGATTGTATGGTTGTTGTCATTGAAACATAGAATGGAGGTTCTAACACTTATTATATCAACAAAATTGCAAAATGGTTGTGTATGAAATAGAGTTCAAATATAATAAACTCCTTATAGCTTAGAAGGTAGACAATAATAAATTTTGAAAGGTACAGAACAATTTAATGAAAGGTATACTTTACACTTTGTAGTTTGAAATCTTATTTTCATACTATATTCATTTGTGATATTTCTTTGGTAAAATTTAACATCTTTAATCCATAAATTACTATAATCTTAATATACTTTTATGCATTTTGCAAGGGCACGGAAAGTATTTAATTAAATTTGATATTACTTTTGACTGAGAAATTTAAATGTTACTTACTTTATGATCTATTAGTATATGACAAATAGTTCATTGTATAATTATTTGATAGAGAATTCGTCTTTTGTAGTAAAATATATTTTGGAATAGGTTGATGTATCAAACAAATTGAGTCTGAGTTGTTGCATTTCTCTTTCTAATGTTTCATTTATATCAATATCATCAACTCATATTAGTTCATTTTAGGCAACTTTTATTTCCATCCACGGTTTCTTTCAGTTGATCCACAATATAATTCCATTAAGTTAACTATAAATAATGATAGAATAAGCTATTTTGGTTGGTAATTTTTACAAGAATCCACATTTTTGGTCTCCCAATCCACCCACGAAAACAGCTTCTTTGACATTTTACATAATTTTAAAAAATGATTAGTTTATCCACTACGTATACTTCTTCCTTCTCATTATTTATAACATACGTCCTCGTTTCTTTTCTACTACAGCAGTAAAGGTAAATCAAATCTACTACTCAAATAATTTGATACTTCAATCATTCCATTGAATCACATGAGATACCTATTGTGCCATCAGGTCTGTCTCCAATTTTTGGTCTAAATTAATAATCAATATTAATAGTAGACATAAAAAATATTATCCAACTCGTTATACTTTTTATATGTAATGAAAAAATGTTTGAGAAGTGATATCAAGGGAATTATTAATCATACTATGAGTCAAAATGAAGGATGACTAGGATTTTATTCAAGGATAATGAATAATGAAAAAGAGACGATTGGCTGTTGAAGCCTTAAAAGAAGAAAACAAAAATATCAAAGGTGATTTTAGGCAAAGTTTGGACAATCCCGAAAGATCGAATTCTAATATGGTAACCATAGTAACTTATACAGTTATTTTACATCATTGTTTAGATAGTTGATAGGTGCATCACTTGTTATGTAAATGATAATTCAACGTCAACCATTATGATCTATAAGTAGTATTTCTAGAGTAAAGAAATAATATATATGATTTATCAACATGTAAATATAGAGTGAGAACGTGATTTTTCAATCCATAGCAATTTATTCTAGACATATAAGCAAATTTAGTCATGAGCACCTGGACTTCCAACTAGTAATAATTGGTGTATTCAAAATAGGAAAGAACTAGTATATGGTCGATGGTTCGCACATGGAAATACGATACTTCTATGACGATGTAAATTATAATTAGTTTAGCTATCAATTTTTGTTTAAATTTTACCGTGTAAGTATGTATAATGCATGATAGTGAAATTTGTGTTTGCAAGTTTGTTTAGATGAAGTACTTTTGTTTTGGATTTTGTTTGTAAGGATGTGGTGGATGCCTATTAGCTGAAAAGTAGAATATAGTTTAGCTACAACTTTTGTTTTTGATTTTTTTTCTAGTTGATGTGTAATGGCTGAAAAGTGGGATATAGTTTAACTGCAATTTGGACAATAAAATTTATATATTGTCCACATGACGATTCGTAGTCATGTTTGTATAAAATTTGTAAGAGAATGAATAAAGTATATACAACTGTGAAAATTGAGTAAGAGTAACGGTTTGGCAAAATCAGCAAACTTAAGTGGAAAACAAAAAGGCATCAAGATAGTCTGCATGTGCAGTAAAAAGTATAATGAAGTGGTGATAGAAAATGTTATCTGTCAAGCAAAAGGTGTTTATATGGATATAAAGTCTAACTGTATATATTCTAGATTTTCAGTTGATATACAAAGCATGATATAGTTATGGGGCACTAACAAAACTTGATGCTTCACATGCTAATTCACACGCTAGGCTATTTACATTTCATAAGCAATTTTTTCGGTCAAGCCAGGTTTATGCTTCAGCTGCTCCATGCACATGTTACTACAACAAGCGATACGTCCCCTACAACAACTTCGCAGAACCTGAGTGCTTCTTTCTATTCAACAGTATTCTACATTGCAAAATTTTGTCCATGTTGCATCTCGTAACCATACTTGCATAGTACTCATCTTTTAACTCAACTCAAGTATAGATTTAACAGATCATCCTTTTGTTCTTCTTGCATATCTAACTTTGCATTTCTCGACATTGTGTAAAAGGTAATAATTTATTTTTCTTTATTGCAAGGTTCCACTTTCTTGATTCAATTAAAAGTTTACAAAGAAATAACGTGACTGGTTTTCTTTTGACAATTTACAGAGAACTTGCTAACATGTTTAAGGTGGCTAATTTTCAAAGAATGTAAGGTAATGACAATCTTAGCTAAAATATAAAGGACATGGCTGCTTGATATCATAAGGTTTTTGTTCATAATTTTTCAAAGAGTATCCAAATCTATGATATACATTTTAGGGTAGTACATAATTTTCATCAAATCCACCAACCTATAAGAAAAATGTAGTACTAAATGCATACGTCATTTCATAACCAAAACTGGATTGTTGCCACTATTTCATATTATAATATTTCTATTCACTATATTATATTATCATATTTCTCTTAGTAAAAGTATTTAATCTTTCATTATCGCCTTTCCTTTTTATTGCCTTTTTGTGCATGTTAAAATGGTTTGTGACTGTCCATTTATATTAGAGATAAAATTTAAAACTGACAAAAACCAACCCTTTATCAAGTCAACCAACCGTGTTCATTGGAATATTCTATCGGATCCTGTAGATTTTTCAATGAAAAAATAGGAAAACTCTATTGTTACTGTTTTAACATAAGAAAATTTGGTTAAGTTGTCGTATATCAAATCAAAGTGAACAGCTTCCTCGCGTCCACATACAACAACAAAGCACGATGTTCCTAGGAAAAAGAAAGTTACGTTGGTTCTTCCTCTTCACTGGTAATGTATTCTGAAGATGATTGAGGCATGCATAGTTCTAAATCTTTTGAATCATCAGGAGAGATCGACCTTTTGCAAGGATTTGATGGTATAACATCTTATGAAACTTCAATAGAATTTGGATTTGAAGTTGAATAAAGTTTATTAGGAGATGTAGATGGCCCTAAATCTTTTGTTTCTTTTAATACTTTATGACAATTCAAATCTGAAAATGATTCATGCTTAGAAAGATATGTAGATGGTCCTAAATATTCTGATTTTATTATAGGCATATAGATAGAGTATGAATTCGAGTTTTTATATATGCAATAAATGTGTGATCTAATGTACATATTTTGTATTCCATAAGTATGAGAATATAATTATACACAATGACAGTAAAGAAATGAATAAAACTAAGAATGGCAACTTTTATTCATTTCTTTACTTTGCTTTGAATAATTCTATTCTCATACTTGTGGAATACAAAATCTATACATTAGATCACACATTTATTGCACATATAAAAACTCAAATTCATAGTCTATCTAGTGTAACTATAATAAAATCAGAAGATTTAGGACTATCTATATATCCTTATAAGCTTGAATCATTTTCAGATCTGAACTCTCACAAAGTATCAATAGAAACAAAAGATCTAGGGACACTTCCATCTCCTAATCAACTTGATTCAAATTCAAAGCCAAATTCTACTGAAGGTTCATAAGATGCAATACCATCAAATCCTTTCAAAAGGCGGATCTCTTGTGGTGATTCAGAAGATTCAAAACTATGCTTGCCTCAATTCATCTTCAGAATACATTGCCAGTGAAGAAGAAGAACGAATGTAACTTTATTTTTCCTAGTAACATCATGCTTTATAGTTGTATGTAGAAGTGAGGAAGTTGTTCACTTTGATTCGATATATGATAGCTTAGCCAAATTATTCGCTAACGTTAGAACGGTATGTTAGGTGTGGCTCGCATTGTAAATGGAGTGGGTGCGTGGATTGAACGGACTAAAAGTCCCACATCGCGGAATATTCAGAATAATCGTGGTATATATATGGGATTGGTGGCACGTAACATTAGGGATTCCTTTTGTTACAATGTGTTGCCAAGACCAGATTATATGCTCGATGGAGGCGATGGAGGGATGTTCGATCGGGACGCCGGCATGGGAGACTTCGACCGTTGACCCCCATAGACACGGTGAAGCGAACGCGTACGGTACGCGGGAATGCCGAAACTCAACATGGTATCAGAGCTCCATGGTTCGATGGGACCGGTATGATGCAGCGTGACCGAAGCATGGCTCCTAAGGGGCTTGAGCATGGGATGCTCGTCAAGGTGGAGATATGATTAAAGCAGTCGCTCCGTCCTGCTTATGAGAACTCAGGGTAGCAGCTTGACTCCACTGCGAAGAGGACTCGGTAGAACTCCAAGGTGACTTGAGCAATGCTCGCCAAGGTGGAGATTGTTAGGTGTGGCTCGCATTGTAAATGGAGTGGGTGCGTGGATTGAACGGACTAAAAGTCCCACATCGCGGAATATTCAGAATAATCGTGGTATATATATGGGATTGGTGGCACGTAATATTAGGGATTCCTTTTGTTACAATGTGTTGCCAAGACCAGATTATATGCTCGATGGAGGCGATGGAGGGATGTTCAATCGGGACGCCGGCATGGGAGACTTCGACCGTTGACCCCTATAGACACGGTGAAGCGAACGCGTACGGTACGCGGGAATGCCGAAACTCAACACGGTAACAATAGAGTTCTCCTATTTTTTCATTGAAAAATCTACATGTTTTGATAGAATATTCCGATGAACATGATTGGTTGACTTGGCAAAAGGTTAGTTTTTGTTATTTTAAAATTTTATCTACAATAGAAATAGACAGTTACAAACTAGTTTTAACATACACAAAAAAGGTGATAAAAAGGAAAGACAATAATGAAAGATTAAATAGCTTTACTAAAAGCGATACGACAATATAATATAGTGCATAGAAATATTACAGTATGATACTAAGACAATAATCCAGGTTTGGTTATGAAACGACGTTTGCGTTTAGTACTACATTTGCCTCGTAGGTTGGTGGATTTGATGAAATTTATGTACTACCCTAGAATGTGAAGTATAGATTTGGATATTCTTTGAAAAATTATGAACAAAAAACTTGTGATATCAAGCAGTAGAGTCCTCTACATTTTATTGAAGATGGTCATTACCTTATGCTCTTTGAAATGGAGTCACCTTAAATATGTAAGCAAATAATCTGTAAATCATCAAAAGAAAACCAATCACGGTATGCCTTTGTAAACTTCTAGTTGACTCTAGAAAGTAGAACCATGCAATAAGGAAAAATAAATTATTATCTTGTACACAACATGAGCAAATGCAAAGTTGGATATGCAAGAAGAATAAAAAGACGATCTGTTAAATCTGTACCTGAGTTGAGTTGAAAGATGAGTGTTATGCAAGTATGGTTAGGAGATGCAACATGGACAGAATTATGCGAGGTGGAATACTATTGAATAAAAGAAGCATTCAGGATCTGTGAAGTTGTTGTAGAGGACGCATGGCTTGTTGTAGTAACATGTGTATGGAGTTGCTAAAGCATGAAACTAGCTTGATCGAAAAAATTGCATACGAAGTGTGAACAGCTTGGCACGTGAATTAGAATGTGAAGCATCAAGTTTTGTTGTAGCAGCATAACCAGATCATGCTTTGTATATCAGCCGCAAATTTGGACTATATGCAATTAGACTTTATATCCATACAAACATCTGTTTGCATGACAGACAACATTTTTTACTACTGCTTCGTTATTATTTTTTACTGCGCATGCAGACTATCTTGATTCTTTTTTGGTTTTCCACCTAAGTTTGCTGGTTTTGCCAAACCATTACGTTACTCCAATTTTCATAGTTGTATATACTTTATTCATTCTCTTACAAATTGTATACAAACACAACTATAAATCATTGTGTGGACAATATATAAATTTTAATGTCCAAATTGCTGTTAAACTTTATTTTACTTTTCAGCCATCACGCATCAACTGGAAAAAAAATAAAAAAAGGTTGTAGATAAACTATTTTACTTTTCAGCTAACTGACGTCCACTACACCATTACTAACAAAATCGAAAACAAAAGCACTTCTTCTAAACAAACTTGCAGACGCAAACTTTGCTGTCATGCATTACACATATTTACATGGTAAAATTTAAATACAAATTGATAGATAAAATAATAATAAATTACATCATCATAGAAGTATCATATTCCTATGTGTGAAGCTCCGACCATATACTAGTGCTTTACTTTTTTGAATACACCGGTTATTATTAGTTGGGACGGTTATTATTAGTTGGAAGTCCCAGTGCTTATGACTGAATTTGCTCATATATCTAGAATAAATTGCTATGGATTGAAAAATCTTGTTTCTCGCTCTATAATTACATGTTGATAAATCATATGCATTATTTCTCTACTCTATAAATACATAACTATTGACATTTGAATAATCATTTACATAACAAGTGATACATCTATAAACTATCTTAAATGATGATGTAAGATAGCTGTATAAACTACTATGGTTACCGTATTAGAATCCGATCTTTTAGGATTGTCCAAAATTTGTCTAAAATCACATATGATATTTTTGTCTTCTTCTTTTAAGGCTTCAACCAGCCACTCGTCCTTTTTTCATCATTCATTATCCTCGAATAAAATCCTAGACATCGTTAATTTTGACTCATAGTACGATTAATAATTCCCTTAATATCAATTGAATTTTTCTCTCAAATATTTTTTCATTACAAATAAAAGGTATAATGAGTTGGACAATATTTTTATGTCTATTATTGATATTGATTATTAATCTGAATCAAAGATTAAAAACACACCTAATGACACAATAAGTATCTCATGTGGTTCAATGAAGTGATTGAAGCACAAATTATTTGTAGTAGATTTGATTTACCTTTATTGTTGTAGTAGAAAAGAAATGATAACGTATACTATAAAATGAGAAGAGAGAAGTATACATGGTGGATAAACTAATCATTTTTTAAAATTATGTAAAATGTCAAAGATGCTATTTTTGTGGGTGGATTAGGAAACTAAAAACGTGGATTCATATAAAACTTACCTTCATTTTAATCTTTGGTTAATTTTTTTAATTTAGGAGCTCCAATTTTTTATTCACATAATTCATTAAATTCTATGAATTAGTGCATTAAATAACACATGTCATTTATTTATTACTCTTGTCCTAAAACATTCTACTTATTTTATTACAAAAAATGTCAAATATATTCTTTTTATCCCTAGTTTTCTTATTTAATTTCGATCAAAATATCGAACTCTTCTTAATTTAAGTAGATATTTTATAAAGCTGTTACATTTTGGTTGAGCAATTTAACTGATACTCATGTATAATTTCTCAATATATAACGAATAGTTCATTTTATAATTGTTAAATGGAGAAATTGACTTTTATAATAAATTATATTTTAGAAGTTATTTTGATGTATTAAACTAGATGATTGTAACATTGTATCCATGATACTTTTTTCATTAATGTTCCTCTAATATTAATACTATAAACTCTTATATTTAATTCATATTAATTTTGGGTAACTTTTCCTTGGTGCTTTCGTTGTACATTCACATAATCCATTAACATATATTAATTAATAAAACATGTCATTATTTGTTCGTCTTTTGCTAATCTATTCTATTTATATATCATGTATAACGTTGAATATATGCCTTTTTATCTCCTCGCTTCTCATTTAATTTCAACCAAAATACCAAATCTCCTAAATTTAGGCCAATATTATTTATTTTTCCCTCAATATTTACATCTCAATTAGTCACTATTCCATTCATTCGATACCATATAAAAACATAAACTATTATCTTTTTATATTCTCGCTTAGATTCTCCTTTTCTGTTTTCAATTCTCACTCATTAAAACTTGAATATATATACCTTTTCATCTCCCCACTTCTCATTTATTTTCAACCCAAATATTTAACTCTCCTTAATTTAAGCCTATACTTAACATTTCTACTTAGCATTTACATCTTGATCAATTACTAATCTATTTATTCTATACACAATAAAAACATAAACTATTATCTTTTCACTTCTCACTCTACCTAAAATTCTCCTTCTTTTCCATTCCCACTTATCAAAACTTAAAATCCACTTCTGCTTGATCAAATAAGCATGTAGCAAATCAATGCTCATACTTTGGTTTTAAGTGTAAATCGAACCAAATTCAAAATTTTCTTTTTTGATGTCATCGATTTTTCCTACTTATATTTTTAGAGAAATGAAAGGTATTTAGTTTAATATGATATTACTTTTGATTGAGCAATTTAACAATTACTTATTTTATAATTTATCACTATATAACAAATAGTTCCTTTTATACTTATATGGAGAAGTTGACATTTATAGTAAATCGTACTTTGGAAGCTATGTTGATTTATTAAAGTAGTTGAATTACAACATGGTCTCCACATAATTCATTGTACTAAAGTTTCTTTTATATCAATGTTACCAACTTTTATACTTGATCCTCCTTAAGTTTTTGGTTTTCTTACCTTTATGTGCTTCCGTATTATTATTCACATGATGCATTAATTTTTATAAATTAATGCATTAAATTGCACATGTCTTTGCATCTTCGGCTTTGGCCTAATTTTCACCTTTTGTTTCTTTTCATTTTCTCACCTTCCAATTTCATTTCCTTGATTGCTTTTCTTTTCTAGAAAAGCAAAATGATGGAATTGATTCCAAAAATATTCAATTTCTTAATTCACATAAGGTATGCAAAAAATAATAAATATATGGATGTTTATGTACTATTTTTTCTTATGTTATCTCTTTGGTAATGTTTAATGCTCATGTACATTCTAAACAATTAAAATTACGGTCTTGATTCATAGTATCCAAAACATATTTGTCTTGATGCAGATTTTCAACATGGCTAATTAGATTAATCTCTAATAAGGTAGATATCACTTTCTATAATCATGTAATCATTTCAAATAATTTTCTCTACACGACAATACTATGTTTTTTATATTCTCAAGTTTAAAATTAAATGATGATGTTAATTTGTATCTTAGTAATCATTTTTGATTTATTTATGTTTTATGGTTACAGTTATGATTTTTACATCCTTATTTTTCACTTGATGGTCACATGATGTGCATTATATTGTCAATAATGAAAATTTTCTTAGGATATCCATTGAAGATGTATGGTTTATACAATATAAATTTTGGAAAATAAGTCTAGGATATAAATTTCCAAAGTACTAGAGATATGAATACTCATACATTGGCTATATATTCAAAAAAAGGAAAGATATTTTTATGATTAATATTATATGGAAGTGTTTTTTCGATAATAAAAGAGAGTTAGTAACAAAGTAAATTTCTTAGAAAAAATCGATAATACTAACTATAAAAAATAACTATTTCAAGGAGTAACAAAATATTATTTACGAGACCTAACTGATTCTTGATTACATTCTAACCATTTCTTCATCGATCTTATTGACTATTTGATATAATTTTTTCTATATATAATTTATTCATAATTAATATTTTTTCAATAATAATAATGAAGTTTACTTTATATTTTAATTGATTAGTCATTACCATTATTTATATTAATTAATGGTTGCGAGATGTGATTTTAACTGTCTAATAATGGTTATATTTTAGTTGTATGATTATGTTAATATCTAATTTGGGTATGGTAGTAATGATCTATGAAAAAAAATAACTTATACATTTGTTTTAATTTATTGTTTATTTTCATAAAATGTTGGTGAAATCAATTCAAATTAAGGTACATTCTTTTCGATACATAACCTAAATTTTGTTTTTCCCCCTCTTGCTTCAATATGCTATCAAAGAGACTATGGAAGTTTAGGCTTTTTCGTTTTGCCCTAGTTTAGATTGGAAGGAAATCATGTTATCAAATGAATTTTGTGCATAGAAATTTGCATTTTGATATTAAGTAAATTTTGTATATCTAGATTTTTGATGCTTTTATTTTAGTAAAGCATGTTACAATTAGTAAAAACATTTTCTTTCTTCATAAATATTTACCCATGCATTTTATGTTTAACTTTTTAATCATGGAAAATTTACTCTGCATAATTTGGTATGTTTTTATATTATAATAAATATATTACAGTTGCACTTAAAAGAATGATGATCATTTTCTTTTAATATGTTGAAGAAACGCTTCCTAACACTATGGGAAAGTAAATAATATTTTAGTCTCATATCCTCCTTTATAATGGTATTGACTAGAAAACAAATCACTATTGTAGCTTTAATCATTTACAAGTATATAATGAATATTATTGATTAATTTTTGTATTCAGTGTGTATGCAATTTTTATGAATATTACATCCATTATTATATAATTATAAGTTTTATTAAGTAAATTGTTATGTGCTCAGCTGTATGAAAGCTAATTTATATCTGTCATAAAATAGACAATGTACTTAGATTTGTTATTGTTGTTACAAGGTGCAATGTTTACTTCTACCATGAACTAAGTTAAAATTATATGAAAAACATGCTTTATCAACATGCATATTCATATATATATTTGTGGAATTTTATTTTTATGTAACATATAATCCCTTATTTGATGCCAAAATTAAAGGTCTCAATTTTTCTCCATATCGATACTAATTTTTATCTACATACAAATAAAGGTAGAATGTTTGCAAAAATTATGAACTAATATTTTCGAGTTTTTTCAATTTACTAATTTTATATAGAAATGGGTTTGTATAAGATATTTTGACAGAGTATCAGTTTTGTTTTTCTAGATTTGATATGAATAAATATGCTATTTGTGCACTTCATTTAATAAGATATTGTGTTTGACTGCTTCAATTTGGAATTTTTTCATGAAATATAAGATCATTTGAATAGATTCAAAATTGTAATTTATTTGGTATTCTATTTGTTAGAGAACAACTAACGACCCAAAATTTTAGTTGATTTTGAAATATTTAATTAATCTAAAATATTGAGATATTAATTTTATAAACCTAGTAGCTTAAATTTTAGAATAAAAAGGTCTATTTGAATATATGAATGAAAATTGATTAAAAATATTAAATAGCGAATTTAAATGATTGGAATATTTAAGTAATTGAATTTGAGATTTAGTGTTAATGAAAATAAATCCAAACCTTATTTAAATTCAGTATAAATAAGAATGGAATAGTATACTTTTAGAATTTAGGTTAAAAGTGACTTATTTGGTTTTTATAATAATCGTTTTAATTAATGTGTGTAAATAACCTTCCGAGGCACTATCTCGGATTTTGATGAAACCAGTTTCATTGGGTCCGTAATAGTGAGTTATTGTATGTCATTCGAATTTTGTGGGAATTGGATGTATCTCATGGTCATAGGAATTTGAACGCATATAAATTAATTTTAGGAATTAATATAATATAAATGGATTTGAAAAGTTTCTTCTGTATAAAATCGAATTAAGTCTTGAGATTAGTTTCATTGTGTTTGGAATATCGGTACTTAGTATAGAACGCTAGGCGGCACGCCTCATTTGGGGTTCAAAAAATTAACTTGTGAATAGTGTTTCAAAAAATTTCTATAAAAACACCCAAAATGTTTTCATTTGCAAACCCTAAACAAATAAAATCCTAGCCGCCATTCTTTCTTCCTCCATCCAATGGTCGTGGCTAATCGGCGCCACTCAAGGCCAAATCGGACTTCGGTGTCAACTAACAAAACGTTCTCGTAGATGAGCAGAGCAAAGTGGATGGTGGAGATCGACGATGGAGCACCATGGTGGCTGGAATTTGCCTCCGTTCATGGTGCAATTCTTGGGTGATTTCACAGTCAATTGGTGACATGAGGGAGGCTAAGTGGTCGTTTTGATCTTATGGTGGACGGTGGCATGGCGTGGTGGCGCAGCGTGAAGAAGGAGTCGCAATGTCGAGGTATTTAAGTTGCGTTTATTTTCTTCTTGATGTCTGGAAACGAGAATGAGGAAGACGAAGATTTAGGCGCATTATTTGTAAATTGAATGGTAATTAATTTTCCTAATGAATGTGATTAATTAAGTTTACAAAATTGAATGTTTTTAATTATATAACCTTTTCATATGAGCTCGGATTTGAGAGCGTCAAGTTGCATTGCGACCGTATCAGCGGATACTACATTATGGAATTAGATTGGATGGTTTTGGAGCTAGTAGGGACTTGAATTAAAATTGCACACCTGTTTGATTTCAATTCAAATTGGAATGCCTCCGTGACAAATGGAATAATTCTGGGTTAAATTCACCTGTTGGTTTAATAATATATTGTATAATTGATAAAAATTGTTGGTTGAATATTTGGATGACTTACTATTTTATCAGTTGGTTTGGTTTTATTTCCGTCCCTGGAGCGGATGACCTTTTATATATACCCGCCTAGTAGCAGGTGACCCCTATTATATGGTTATATATTGTTGGTGATGCAGGGAAATAGGTTGAAGGGATCCAACAGGATTCCATACCATTGTTTATTCTATATATGTGTGTGCGTGTGCGCGTTGATATATATATATATATATGCACACATATATATACATATATCAGCTGTGATGCAAGGAAATGGGTTAGAGGGAACCAACGGGATTCCTTTTCATTGTTGATTTTAATTTCAACAGTATTCCTGTCATATGAATTATTGGATATTAAACATGATTGTGTGACGCTTTTGGTCCTGACATTGTTACATGTTTGAAACTTAAACCATGTAGTGATAGAAAATCAATATCAATATTGGTTGATTGTTTGGTAGCTATTGGTCTTAAATTAGTATTTTTAAATACTATAAATTGCCATTTGGAGTTGGGATTGATTTTGAGACAAGAAATGATTTTAAATCTAGAATTGGGTTCGGAAATATTTTGTTTTTAAGGATTTAATTTCTATTTTACTCCAACTTTATTATCTTCCTTTCTAAGTCATTAGAAATGTTTTAAATTTTACTTAATTATGTTTAATATTGTTTTAAAGTTATTTATTTATAGTTAATATTATTTTTAAGGTTATTTATTAATATGTTAATACTTTTAGGATTAATTATTTAAGTAATCAATATGGTTTGAAATTAATAATAACGATTTATTCCTACTGTTTCAGAAATTAATTATTATTTGTAATAAGATTGAAAATTAACTATTAATGTATTATTAATAATGTCTTTGATTATTATTTTAAGATGTTCTAAGGTTAATAATAATTATTTATTTATAAGGTTTATTATTAATGGCTATTATTGTGTAATAGTGTTTGAAGTAAAGGATTATTATTTATCTATAAATGTTTGAGATTTATAAATAGAGTTTTCTAAACATATTTGAGTTTTAGAAGAGAAGTTGATTTGGAGACTTTAATGGAGATTATTTACATGATAAAAAGAGTTTTATAAATGACTTTAGATATTTACAAAAGAATTTTAGAAATTGGTTTATAGAGCTATAAAAGGAGTTTTATAATTAGTTTTATGGGTTTATAAAGGGTTTATAAATCATTTGAGAAACGATTTAGAGACGCTTATAAATGGTTTTTTTAGATTTATAAAATAGTTACACATGTGTTTAGGAATTTATAAAAGAGTTTTATAAATGATTTTAGAATTGTGTAAAAAATAATCTTCCTCCATTTTGTGTATATACTTGTACCGTTGAGATAAATATATGGATATTTTCCAAGTATAGAAAATATAAGAATTTGTGGGTATATCTTGTTACGATATTTTTATACAAGTAATTTACAAAGTGATTTTAATTAATGAAAAGATTAATTAAGAAGTCTAATTGTTACTTATGAGCTTAACCAATGTTGGTTTTTTCTTTTGAAATAAATCCCTGGTTCGAATGTTTTTTATGGATAGTAATTTAACCGACTATCAAATATGGACAAAACTTAACTTTGGAAATGTCTAGAGAAACATGTGAGTTATATGGCAAAGTCGTATTCGATCATGTTGTACTGTACGTATAAATCTCGTTTCATTGTCCTAGGATAAATGATAAAGAAACCCATCCACCAACGGTTAGGAGGCGATCTCCGCTCTTATATTTGACTGGTCATTTCCAAAAGAACCGGGGTTGAGTTTACCGGAAGCTATCGAATGTTGTTTGGAAGAGACTAGGATTGGGTATGTTATATGAAAGCCACTTCGATCCAACTCAAGTGTTTCGAAGTGAAGACATTTCCTGGAAATGATGGAATTGAAGATGGAGCTATTGAGCATTTCGTTCAGTCCCAGAATGAACTTGTATGGATGAATGCTGATATTGCATTATTTCTAGGAAGGCAGCGTTAACATTCCAAGTGGGAAGTGCTATATAAAGTTAAAACATAGCCTCAAGTTTCATCAACCGAGAATAACTAAAATAGGGGAGATGTAGCAGGGCTAAGCAGGTCTCTGCTAACTAAGGTACGATCATCCCTATCAAGAGTCGATATTATCTCTCATTTGCATGCTTAGGACCATTAAACAATGGGTAATCATATTCGGTACTATCCAGCAAAAGGTAGGCCAAATCTGTGCTGGCAGGGATCGTCAGATTTAGCCTTGGTGTTATTTTATCTAGAGATGCATCATGATGGGCGGTGCCATAGTATCCCAGTCATTATATGGAATTCATTCTCCAGTACATGACTTTACGGTTTTAGTCGTATACCTATTATGCTGGAATTTAATTAATGTAACAATTTCGGCTATGATTAATAAATATTTGTATCTTAGACGCTATTATAATACCAGAGAATTTCATATGAAATGTTTTGGTTATCGTAAGGTAAAAACCCGTTTGTGTTCATGTGCGGCGTGGTCTTATGAGGTACTTTTGATTTTTGAAGGTTTTTAATAACTTTTAAAATCCAGTTAGTTATTGTAACGACCCAGAATAATCACAAGTTAATTTTATAAGTCGAACAACTTATATTTCAAATATCTGGATCTAATTGGACAATTTAAATTGTTAATTAATATTTGAAATTGTGTAAATAATTGGAATTTGAATTTAATACGAATTAAAATGATTTATAAAGTTGAATTAAATTCTATTTGAATCAGAATGGTGTTAGTAAACTTTCAAATTGATTTAAAAATTGATTTGTAGAAATTGAATATTTTAATATTTAATTAACGTGTAAAAATAGCCATTTTTCACACAGTCTCGGATTTCGATGAAACTAGTTTCACTGGATCCGTAATGTTATATTATTGTTCGATTTCAAGTGTCAATCGGATTTATGGCTTGTCCGGGGAAAGCTAAAATGCGTAGAAATTTGTTTAAATATATTTTAAATTTAAATAGTCGATTCGAAAACCAATCTTCCAAATAAAATTGAATTGGCTCTCGATATATATTCCATTATGTTCGAAATAGGGGTAAAACATTAAAAAGCCAGGAGGCACGCTACTTTTCGATTTCGAAATTTTTTTGGGTGAATAATGTTTTGGAATTTTCTATAAAAGGACGCAACATTTTCTTTTTTTCCAAAAACCCTAGCAAATTAAGTTACAGCCGACACCTTATAAATCAATGGCCGAATATGTTCAATTCTTCTCCCATCAAAATCTCTCGATCCATCGACTATTTCTAAAATCTTTCAACAACAACATTTTAGACCAAGGTGAGTACTTCAAATCCATATGGGTAGGTCGACGAATCGTCGACCATAGGGGGAGAAAATTCGCCATGTTCATCTGTTCTTTGCATACATTTTCAAGGCCAATATGGTGCCAAGCTCATCCAAGTTCATGCTGAAGTGAGCAAGGGTTGGTCGTTCGAGTGGTTATGGCCGATCGTGTTCAAATGTTGAGGGGTTGTCGCGATAATTCAAGGAAGAGGCTGACATATTGGGTTCTTTGGCCTAGGCATTTGCATCATGAAGAAAAAGGATTTTCATGGTCTAGATTTGATCAAGTTGAAATCTATGGCCCTGGTTTGTTTAAGGTTTAAAATAAAATGGAAGTTGTATATTAATTTATAATAATTCGTACAACCTTCATAATGCTATAACGTTGTCATACATGGTCCATATTTAACGAAACAAATTACGTTGGGTCCGTATTAACAAGAAATACAATTTTGAGCTGATTTGGAGTTAATTGGAGCTAGTGTAAATTTTAGGTAAAATTAAACGCTCGTTTTATTCGGAATAAAACACTGCAACTACTATTGGAACCAATATGAGTACAACTCACTCTTTCCGACTCATTGATATTTTTATGTAAGTGAGAATAAATTTTATTTATGATGATTTATGATTGTTTGGATGATATATGATATATTTTCTATATATTGATTGGTATTTGGATATATTCCTGCCTATTGGAGCAGATAAGACCCTATACGTTTCTGTGTATGAGCGATGACCCTTTTATACGCGCGTTTGCCTCGAAGCAGACATTGTACCCATATTCTAATATGTATATATTTGTAGGTGACAGCTTTGAGGGATCCAATTGGATTCCTCATCAATATTGGTTTATTTAAAGATATTGTGATATATGCTGTTATCATGTGATATATGATGTTTTGGATGCTGTGATTGATGTATTTGGTGCTGTTGCAGCATTGGGCCTATTTTTGGAATTTTAAAGTGGTTAAAGTGATGTTTTTCGAATTTAAAAGGATTTCCAAGTGTTTTTGAAAATAAATGTTTTATAAAGTTTTGAATTGTTAAAGGAATGAATTTATTTTAAATAAATAAGTATTATAATTTTTATGTTATAAAAATTATGATATTTAGGAGATATAATCAGAATGTGCTTTTTTTGAAATATAGAGATAAATATTTTATAAAATAGTTTAAATTGTGATTTTTGAATTTATTATGAATGGTTTATATATAAGATTTATAAAATTGGTATTTTAGAAATAAAAAATGATGGAGTTGTAAAGGAGTTTTATAGGTGTTAAAATGTTATAAATGGATTTTATAAGTAATAAGATTTATAATTTGTGAAGTTATAAAAAAGAATGAATTTTTAAATAGATGATTTATAAGTGAATTAACTTATAATTTGGATTTTGGCGTATAAATGATATAAATGGAATTGGTTAATAAAGAATTTTATAAATTGAAGTTTTTTAAAACGGAAATGGAATTTATAAACATTGTTTTATAATTCCAAAATCAACTTATTTTGATAAGTTAAATATGGAAGCCTATTAAAGGAATTTCATCCACGTTTTGGACGGTGGGTAATCTTTTAATAAATGTGTAGAAATATGGGATTTAGTAAATGAACTATGTTCATAATTTTGGACACTGAATAATATATTAAAAAATGGATATTTTTGGAAAGTGATATTTTAAATGGAATAAAATGGTTCGAAGATGTTTTAAATGTGTTAAGTATCGAACCATAGATTTCAACATTCATTGTTGAAATAGACGTTTTCGAGAAATAAGGAAATGATGGACTATAACACTGTTGTTATGGTAAATGATTTCTGGAAGGAAATGTTTTGTATAGTATATGAGATTTATATATCTATCTAATTTTCGAATCCTTATACTAGTGATTTTGGGTTGTCGTAACGATGTTTTATGCAACATTTGTTTTGACCCAAATAAATATGTTAAGAGAATGTTTTCCTTAAAGAATAAAGTATATACTTAATCATGATTTAAGAATATGTAATATTTATAAGTGTAGAAAATAAATTGATTTGTGAATTACTTATTATTAAATAAGTATATGAAAATGTTTTCCAATATTGAAATATTGAAATGGTTTTGATAATATATCTCGTTAAAGATAATTTGAGTTGAATATTTGGCAAATGATTAAATTAATAAAAGATTAATTAAAAGGGCCTTGTGATTGCTTATGGTGCTAAATACTTGTTTGTTTGTTTTGATAGTTAAATAACCGACAATCAAATTTGGCCATTTTAGTTCCTCGACTTGATGTTGGAACTATTTAGTTGTACACTTAGTAAGTAGCCTTCTGTGTAGGATTGATTATTATTTGTGTTGAGCGTGTTTATTCGTGTAGTGTGGAGTATCACTCCAATTTATCGAGGTTCCTTCTTGGCCTGAAGGATAGCAAGTTGAAAGTTAGAGACGTGATAAGTCTATGAGACTTAGTTTCTGTGTGAAGTTGAGAAACACTTTTGCGTTGTTGGTCCAAAGAGACCTGGATTGGTTTATACGAAAACCACTTCAGACCAACGTATATGCGTTCGATTGTGTAGGTTGTGATGATATTGATATTACGGATTTTCATAGTGGAGGACTATTCATTACTAATCCTAGGGATTTCCTGACAGGATGTGGTAGGAAAGTACCTTCGGTTTGTCCTATACCTGGACAACTTGTATGGATGTTTGTCTGACATTACATTTCTAAAGATTACGTATCAGTGGTGGCAGAGAAGGCAACTTTTCTTAGCTTAACACCCTCCTTGAGAAGTATGAGCTCAAGGGTTGTATTTTTGTGGAAGGCAATTAGTAGTCAACGGAAATGGCCATGTAGCATTCAAAGTGATGTGATATGTGAAAGGTAATCGTTAACTCTAGCCTCATCAGCCGGAAATGATCGAACTAGGGTTAGATGCGGCTAGGCTAAGTGGGTTGCTCCCATTATGGTACGATCATCCTCTTCTAGATATATCTTTACACACTATGATGTCGTGTATCTGATTAATATGGTTTGTACGCTTAGAGGGCCTTTGGTAAAGGTCGGTAACGACTTGAGGTTGACATATTCGGTACTATGTAGTCTTGTGTTGGTAGAGAAGCTTTGTGATGGTTTCTCGGTACGTTCCTCAAGAGATGTACTGTCGGAAGGTAGTCCCTTCACCTGGTTATTTGTTTGGATATCCAAACTCCACTACGTACCCGCCATTTTATCTACAAAGCCTAGTATTCCGAAATTTAATAATGGTAACAATTTCGGCTATTTTGAATATTATTTGCATATATACACTATTATAGACACTATTATAATATAAGATGATTTGATATGAAATTTTTTAGTTATCTAAGGTAAAAACATGTCAGTGCTTATGTGTGGGCATGTCTTATGAGATAGTTTTATTTTGATGAGGAAAAGTTTGGTAATTTAATAAATTTAGTTGAGTGTGTTTCTCACACTGGTTTGCCAGACAGATCTGGGCGTTCTTCTCTTTCAATGCTTGGGTCAGACCGAGTATATTTACAGGTCCAGATTTGATGCTTTTGGAGCTTCAGCAGGAAAGCTGGAGATCTTCATTTTTGTATACACGTATCTGTTTTTTATCTACTGCTTAGTTGTTGTATATTAATGACAATTGTGAGGTCGGGTTATTATAACTGTCCAGGATGATAAATTATGATTGATTGTTGGACTCTGATTGATGTATGTATATACAGTTTCTGTTTTGTAAAGATAATTGATATGATATTATATGTTATTCCGCTGCGATGTAAGATTCTGTATTGTTCTATTTGGTTCTATCTTCTCTTTTTCTTCTCTTCTCTTCTTCTCTCTTCTTTTCTTTCGTTTTACCTTTCGTCGGTCTGTGCTTTTTGGGTCGGATATGTGTGGTTTATTATTAATTCAAAGGGTACGGAATTGTCCCTCATCACAGTTGTGTTTTCTAACGCATGTTTTTCACATTGACTCTGGTGTCTTTTATTATAATGCTTAGGTCAGACCGAATATTTATAGGTTGCTGACATTAGAGCTTAGGAAATGAGCTGGAGATCCAAGTCCTATTTATGTTTTCTTTGTGTTTTTCCATGTTGTCTGTTAGTTGTATTTGTCAGAAAATTGTAAGGGGAGGCTATTATAACTATCCGAGCTAAAATATGTTAGTGTACTCTGGTTGATGTATGTATATTAAATTCTCCTATGTGTAAAGATTTGTAGTATATTATAGACTTTTTATTCCGCTGTGAGATTCTGTGTTGTTTAGTTTCTTCTTGTCTTCTTCCTTCTTATTTTCCCTAACTATCTGCTTTTCCGTTCAAATTAAGTAGGACATGTGTGGTTTATTGTCCACTTAAACTGTACAAAAAAAGTGGTTCGTTACAATATGGTATCAAAGCTTAGGTTGTGCGAACACCTAGGCTTTGGTGTTGTACTCATTATATATTGGGTTAGTTATACCCTAGAATGAGTTCGAGTGTATGTATATACACACACATACACATGAGCTTGTATTTGTTAATGATATAAAAATGTTTTATATTATGTTGACTTATCTGTTGAGTGGCTTATGGATTCTGGTCAACATGAGTAATAAACGTTATTGATAGGGATATCTAAACACTTAAACATGGAAAATCGGCATTGTATTATTTTAAAATTGGTAAATAAATAATTTTACCTTGATTTTATTTTATATGTAAAAGAATAATTTTATAGAAATTGTTAGTCACATATGGTGTGTTTGGATGTTAGTGAATGATACTATCTGATTATTGTCATTCGTTGTTTGTTGTTTGTGTCTAATAGAGGTTGTTATTATTATAATGCAAACCAGAGAAACAATTAAGAAATGGTTCTATATAACAAAAGTGAAATTATATAATAAGGAAAATTTATAAATATGATTAGTAAATAAAAGGATTTAAAAGCCAAGAATTCGAAAATTTAAATCTCGTTGATTTTGGAAATTATTTTTCAAAGTTTTGGAAAATATTTTTGGATGGAAATATTTTAATATGGAATTTAAAAGTGTTGAGAAAGCATTGAACTCACTTCGGTCGCTGGAAAATAATTTCGATAATGACTGGAGCATCATCGACGTTCTTTTTCGAATTTCCATGGGAGGAATTGCTACCATTGAAGATTTGTTTTGGTAAAACAAGTTTGATTTAAATACCAAATATGATCTGTTATAAAAAAGACGTATATATTACGTTATGTATTTTTTCAAAATAATTTGAAATTAAACAGAGTGTTAAAATTCTGAAAATTTTTATCTAAGTGTTTTGTTGAAATTTTATGAAATTAGTTTTGTAACTTATAAATTGAGGAATAGTAAGTCAAAACGAATTTTAAACTAGTTAATATTCTTGTAAATAAATTAATTGGAAATTTAAATATCGACATGGAAGAGTGTACAATGAATTTAAACTTAAGTTGTAAAATGATTATATACCATAAGTTGTAATTGTAGAATGTGAATGAACTTAAGTGAAGATCTATGGAGTTTTAAGTGGACAAGTTTGTATAACTTATAAAATTTGAGAAAATGGAAAAGTAAAACCAAATTTAAAATGGTTGAACATTTTGGTTAAGCTAACAAAAATCTGAAATTGAGATGACATGGAATTTAACTTAAGTTAAGTGAAATGAGTTTTGAAATGAAATTGATGGTGATTTGAAATGAATTAATGAAGTGAACTATTGAAATAAATTAGTGAATTGAATAAGTTTGGGAATGTCGTTTGATAAAATTAAATATGAAGTTAAGTTGTAAGGTGAAAATAAACATGAGAAGTGGTTGTATAAAATGTTTATTATAAACTTAAGTAAAAGTTGACGAATGGTTCTATTAGTATTAAATGAAATGTACTAAGTAATAAATGAATGTGAATAAAGCAACATGAATAATGATTTTAAATAAATAGATATAAATAAAAGAATCCGAATATTGAGAAACCAATTGAAATAAATACGTAAGTTGTGCGTATATTATTTTATTCACATAATTGTTTGATCCAGATTCAGGTACATGATTTCGAGATGATTTACATCGATCCTAATTAGAATTTTTCACTCGATTCTCGACAGCGATTGTTGGATATGGATTTTGATTGATTCTGAGATTCTCTGTCATTATGTATGGCTATACAAGGAGAAGAGCGATTTTTGTTCAAGGAACTGGATTTGAGTCCGCACTACAGTGGTCGTGTGAATGATACTAGTTCGAAAGTGAAATTATGTGATCAAGCAAGCGATCAAGTTTGATATTGCGTACGGGTGGTATATGTACATCATATGGGCTTAATAAATTAAGGATTGACATTGGAAAATGTGAATTGATATGGGTATGGATTAATTGGATGGATATTTTTTTTGATGGTTTCTCTGGTTCTATTTGCTATGTTTAAATGTGGTTGTTGGATTAGTATATATTATATATTGATATTACTTTCCTATACTTATTCTTTTTGGTTGCTGAGTGATTAGTAGGTGCGGATGGCGTATGCTTCGCATTTAGAGCTCACTTTCGCATTATGTTAATTGTATATGCTAATAAATGTTACGCATCTCGGATAACATATCATATTCGGGATGCCTCATCCTTTAGGACGTGGTGTATATTTGTGATTATATATATATATATATATATATATATATATATTGTAAAAAAATTCGATCGAACCATACAAATGAGATGCGAGTGAAATTTTTGTAAATTTAAGGCATTGGAAATTTTTTGAAAATTTAGAAAAAATTTTGATGACTAAAATTTGTTTTTTATGTTATAACTTTGAATGGTATTAGTTGGAATCTGTGAATGAATTTTAAAGACCTGGGAAAGGTGATAACAAAGTTTCGACAAATTGATTTCGGAAAGTTAAAGGTAAAATAATTTGGCTATCTATTTCAACTAATTGGTTTTAAAAAGTTAATGAGTTAGGCTATTTCTCATACTTGCTAATTCCGGGGATAAAATTCTTTTTGGGGGGAGGAAGAATGTGGGGACCTAGAATTTTAGTCATTTGATTTTGAAATATTTAATTAATCTTAACTATTAAGATATTAATTTCATAAGCCTAATAGCTTAAATTTCAAAGAAAAGGGTCTATTTGAATATATGAATGGTGACTGATTAAAAATATTACATAGTAATTTAAATGATTGGAATATTTAAGTAATTGAATCTGGGATTTAATGTTAATGAAAATGAATTTGAAATCTTATTTAAATTCAGTGTAAATAAGAATGGAATAATAAAATTTTAAAATTTAGATTTAAAAGTGATTATTTGGTTTTTATAATAATCTTTTTAATTAACGTGTGAAAATAGCCTTCCAGGACATTGTCTCGGACTTCGACGAAACCAGTTTCATTTGACCTGTAATAGTGAGTTATTGTATGCCATCGAATTTCATGGCAATTGAATGTAATGTGTGGTCGTACGAATTTGAAATGCATATAAATTAATTTCATGAATTAATATAATATAACTGGGATTGAAAAGCTATCTTTTGCATATGATCGAATTAGGTCTCAAGCTAGTTCCGTTGTGTTCGGAATAGGGGTAATTAGTATACATCGCCAGGTGTTAGCATCAGAATTGTTCACTAACACCCTTAAGAAAGATTATGTAGAGAGATAAATGAAGAAGGTAAATTAAAATGGAGAATTGTATGCTAAATTAAATGCAAAAACAAGAACACCGGATTTATAGTGGTTCAACGTAATTTTCTTCGTCCACTTTGAGTCTTGATCTTTATTACTTTCACAAATGATTGAATATAGATATAATTCGTATTATATTGACTTGTATACAAATGCTAAGTAAAATAAAATAAGTCTTGAATGCAGCAGAGTCTCCCTAGTGTTCTGCACGTCGAGCCATAAATGCCGAATGGCAATTGCCGAGCGAGGTTGGTCGAACCAGAGGATGCTGAGCGAGGCATCCATGTCGAGCGGCCCTCGCATGTCGAGCCACACATCCAGCCGAACGGCACTCGTATGCCGATCGAGATGCCGTGCCGAACGATTTATTAATGCTGAACGAGGTGATGTGCTGAACGACCCCTCAATGCTGACCGAGGTGCTGTGCCGAACGACCGCTGAATGCCGAATGAGGCATCTGTGCCGAGTGACCTCTCAATGCCGAATGAGGCAAGAGGCCGAGCGACCTCTCTATGATGAACGAGGCAAAATTCCATGCGACCTCTTTATGCCAAGCGACCCTTCTATGCCTAACTAGGCAATATGTCGAGCGACCCTTCTATGCTGAACAAGGAAAAATTCCATGCGACCTCTTTATGCCAAGCGACCCTTCTATGCCGAACTTGGCAATATGCCGAGTGACCCTTCTATGTCAAATGACCCTTCTATGCCGAACGACGCTTCTATGCCGAACAAGGCAATATGCCGAGCGACCCTTCTATGCCAAACGACCCTTCATGCCAAACGAAGCCTCCTTGTCGAACGAGGTCTCATGCCGAACGATGCTTTGTGCTGAACGGTTCTTTGTGCCGAGCGATGTACTTGCTAGGTGATCCTCGCGTTACCGGGTCAATTACCCGGGTAACACTTGCCCCCCAAGTGTGTCATGTGAGGCAACACGACACTCTTTGAGTTAACATCCAATTCTCTCTTTTCCTTTATGACATACACAAGAGACCATTCCATATAGCTACCAAGCGAGTCGTTCGACAAGTCACATGCCACTCGGCGTAAGCATACCGAACATTCGAGATACCTTGACCGGGTCCACCAAACGATGCCTATTCAACTTCACTTCTCCCTGTATAAGCCGATATTTATTCTTCCTCTCCCTTTTACTTTTACCTCCACTCTACAGGACTTACGAACTCGTCTTCAACCAGACTTGTGCTTACAATTTACCCTTTCCCTTTCTTCTCGAACTCAGTACTTTGCCCCACATCCTTCCCCAACAACGAACCTGACCAGAATCTCGCTTCCTATTCCATAATCTCCCTAGGTTTCGAGCCATTTCTAAGGTAATGACTTCTCCTTTAAATGCTTTATCCCGACTAGGAAACTTAACAAGAGATTCAAGTTCGTGAACCTTTGCAAAATCAAGGACAATAGGAACCATGTGGATGAGGAAATCAAACCGCGGTTAGAATTAGAGCTAAGCAGAGTGGAGGAAGGAAGAGGGTGTCAAAGGTGTTTAGGACATGAGTTCTTGATGAGTTGTCGAGTGAGGGAATAGGAAGGGTGGTTGACTCGGTAGGAAGTAGTGAGGTCAGGGAGTGTAGGTTAAGCGTGGTGTGCGAGTTGGAAGAAAATGTATGGCTATGGTTCGACATGACGTTTGCATGCCGAATGATAAAGAGAGATAGGGGAGAGAAACATGAGTCATGCCAAACGGCGAAGAGAGAACACGGGAGAGAGATGAGTGTTAGGCTTAGAAGGCCAAGCGATGTGGCTCAGTATTATCGCGGCTCGGCATGACCCCTGCATGTTGAACGAGGAAGAGGGAAAACAAGAAAGGAGTGTTGAACCTACAGTGCCAAGCGATGCGGCTCGATATTAACCCTTTGTAGTGCGAGAGAGTCGATGGGGTTGGTCAGTTGAGTCTTTTGAGTATTTACATTAAGTCTTGAAATAGGCAACAATGGTTGAAACCATTCTAACTCAAACATAGCTCATGCTAACTTGACTTACTTATTATGCCTAAACATATGACAAAAACAGGGACAGAGACTTAAGCAGATAAGCATATCGACCAATCAGGACAGATAACTCCCCTGTCTCAAGAGGTATAAATCTAAATTTAACTCGGTAAAAACAGATTATAACCCTCGACATATATTATGAACTTCCGAGTTCAAAATTAAAAACCATCACTGGACACCTGTACTTTACTTTATCCTATTAGTTTCATGACTTTAAACACTTATACTCGAACGACTGCACTAGTTCACACACCACACGGAGGGAGTATTCTTGTTGTTATGTCTAATGTTGATTGTTTTTCAAGTATAGTTGACCCAACATTCATTAAAAATGTCTAGAAAATCGATGGATTTTCCACAGTCTTAGATAGATCTGAGCTAACTTCTCAACAAGAAGTAGTTGGAATTTCGAATCCGTCGACTATTCCTGCACAAGATATTTCGAGCCCCACGATCGCATCCGTCGACTTGGCTCCCGATGCCTTGGATGCAGCGATCTTTTTAGACAATCCGATCGATTCTCAAGCCTCGAGAATTAACGAAAGCGCTCTCCATCGCATATGCTTGGTACACAGGATTACTTTCAATGATGTGTTGGTTCCATCGGGACAAGATCATCCTTACTTGCCCCCAGTCAGATATACGACCTGCAATAAATTCATATGCTGGGTCAGTAACGTGCCACCATTCAACTCCTTCCTGCATGACCTATTACAGTACATTGAGATCGCTTCATCACAGTTGCATCCTAATAGTCATGCATTCTTATACGGCACGTGCCTTCTCTTCATGACCATCCTTTTTTGGCTCCCGACTCCTGGCGATATCTGATACATGTATCGTTTCAAGAGACGATCTGATAGCCCATCTTTTGTATTTTTCGAGCCGCATAACAAGTGTCAAATTTTGACCGGGGCATGGAGCAAATTTGCCCAGTATAAGTAGGAGTGGTTCTACGTGCACTGTCCCTCTGGCATTGCAAGGAGATGGGTAGAAGAAAGTAAGTTTTTTTTCTGGATCAATACTTGCATTCAGCTAAAATTACACCTTTTCTAACTCTTTTTCTACTTTTACAGGTATTAGCTCACGTCTCGAAGGCTCCAGGTATTCTGAAGCCATTAAAGCTATCCAGCTATCCCTGTAGGAGACCGGGACATTAAATCTCTTATTTCAAACAAATCGCTCTCGAAGTTTGGGTTGCTGACGGCAGACCGCCGAATAAGCCTTCCTCAAGGTGTCACATAATAGTGTCTACCTTGGGCAAAGGTAAAAAGCAAGCTGGGCCTTCAGCACGTGACGCCCCTGACGCACCTAAGGAGGGGGAGATTAAAGAAGCTGAAACCCTCAAAGTACCGGACGAGAATGTTAGTCCTGGTCTGGAGTCGGTAGTCAAGGTGCACGATATCGAAGTAATGCCTCCCTCTACGAATTGAAAGAAAAAATTGACTTACAAACTGAGGAAGAAGACAATGGGTAGAACCTCTAAAGTCACAATCACCCCGGTGGAGAGAGAGCCTTTTCCTCAACGCTTAGAGAGTTCATTGAAAAGCCCGTCGGACCTTACTATTCCCGACGATTTGCTTAACTATGGCTTCAATGATCCGGAAGCGCTTAAACTTCATTCGCCCGCAAGATGCGATGCAGGTGCTCAAGCCCATGTTCAGGGTGGAAAAAACTCCCATAAGTAGAGATAATGAAATTGGTCTGTTAGAGGGAAACACTAGGACACACACGGACATGTGCACTTCACTTTGCAATTCATTTTAACCATCACTCTATTCTTTGCTAACTTGTCATTATTCACATTTCACGCAGGCGACATGGGACGCGCTCACGGACTTGACCGTCTTCGTAGGTCATCTATTTTTTCACCACTTCGACCGGGATTTGGGTTTCTACAAACGTCGAGACAGAGATGATACCAGCGATCGAGACTACCACCACCGAGAATCATCCTACCAAAAAAAACGTGTAGCCAGTCCTTCTACTCTCATCATCCTCCTTCTCAATTAGAGCAAAGCAAGGAGAAGTCCGTGCATAAGGGGTCCCAGCCTGAGGCCCATCGAGATCAACATTCCGGTTCATCTAGTACCAAGCAATCTCGGGATGCCCACAAAACACCTGTAGACTTCAGGCAGACTCCTCCTGCTCCTGCATCTGATCCATCGGTTGTAGAATGACTTGTTGAGCTTAAAGCCACGTTTCCAAAAATATGCTTTGATGGCTTGAAATTTTCCCGGTGATTATTCACATTCTGGGACATGTCAAACAAAGCGCAACTGCTTGTACTAACGACGTCTACGTTCAGCATGACGCATTTATCCATTTAGCTGAAAAAGTCTCGGAAGTCTCTATTGAGCATCAACATGAAATTGATCGCCTGAAGCACGAGGCTATTCATGATAAAGATATTATTAAAGCTCTGGATGAAGATCTCTCTTCATAAAAGTCTCAGCTCGAAGCTGCCCAAAAAAGCGTTGAAGACACAGCGAAGGCCGTTAATCGTCTAGAGTCGTCACATAAGAAAGAAATTGACGAGGCGGTCCAACACTATGGGGCCTTAGCTTTGGAGAAAGATTCCATTCAAAAGGAGAGAGATGCATTTGCCCAATGAGTCAAAGATTTGGAAGATCTACTCCATAAAGATAGAGAGAGGAAAAACTGCTGCTCGGGAAGAGTCGCAACAATATTGCGATGAGATTGTTGCTACGCGACTGCTGAAGGCAAAGCTCGAAGATGAGCTCTCTAAGTTCGGGATGCTGAAGGATGATGCCCATGAAGAAGGCAAAAGAATAGCATCTGTGGAGATTGACTCTTGCCTCGAGGCGGCTACGGAGGCTGGCAGGGAGGAGATCAAGTGCTTGTTCGACCTGCTTATAGCAGAATACAACGCTCTTGTCCTCATGCATCAGGACTTAACTTTTCTTGGCGAGGGCTACCACGAATCTCTAATCGAGGCATGGGAAACTTTGATAAAGATCAGATAAGTCGAGCTGGGCAACGAGTTAACAAGGAGGCTTTGGTAAGAGAATTTCTCATGGGGGATGAGCCTTCTACTTAAATTCAGCGAAGGCCCTCTATAACAAAGGTTCCTCCTCATCAAAAGGAATAGCTGAGATCGCCAGTCCGTCTGGAACCGAGTTTCCAGCTCCTTCCCTTACTCAATCGACCGGTTGGCCGGTACTTGATCCGTTCGAACAACACATTGGTTATGAACTGAAAGCCCCTGGCCTTGACATTCATGTGCTATCTCCCATTCTAGAGGGTGAGACTCCGAGGATGGTTGAGAGCTAGCAAGAAACCAGTAAATAACTCTTCTTCTTAAATTTCAAAGAGCCGTTGTTTTCGGCGTGAGTTCATTATATTCTCATGTTTGTCACTTGTGGTTTTACGTAGGTCGCTCTGACCCCGAGCCCACTCTGAGGAGTGATGACGCCAAGGAGAAGAAGGAGAGCGAGGCAATTCAAGCGGGAGAGACTCCCAGCCCTGATGCTCAAGTGATTGGGGCACTTGATGAGGACAAGTCCGAGAATTCGTCTCCCGTCAAAGAAAGTTATGAAATTGAAATCACGGGCGCCTCTGAAGACACTTCAAAAATGAGCATGAAGGAGTAATTTGTGGAGGATAAGAAAAAGAAAGCTAAAATCAAAGTTGAGCCCCGAGCTGTGATCTAGGTGATACTTTGAACAGGCCTTTGAAGGTCATCCTTCCTGGTGGGTCCAAGCCACTAGAAGTCCCTCGTTCCTCCTCGGACATTACTTCCCAATCAAGCAAAGTGTCCAAGTGAAAACGCATGGGGAAGGAGTCGTCTGAGAAAACGAAGGAGGAAAAGAAACCAAAGAAATCAAAGAAGTAGCTGTTACACTCGTCCAACGAGAGTTAGCTTATATTATGTAATTATTTTTATTTATTTTCATAGTCAATGTATATATACTTTTGACTCCGAGTTTTGGAGGAGTTGTAGTAGAACCTCATTTTGGATTAATAAATAAAACTTAGTTCTTTTCAAACGACTTTTGTTATTTAGCTTTCTGCATAATTGTGGTCGAAACCCGAGATATTGTTACATAAACCCCCAATTCATCTTCATATAACTCGAAAATTATTTGGAATTGTACATCCTTTATTCCACGCTTCAGGCACTTAGAATATTCTTCAGTCCGTATTCTGGGGACTTGATGACTTCAAGTCATTTGTACTCTAGTCCGCACTCTGGGGACTTGGAGATTTTTAATCCGTTTATACTCTAGTCCGCACTCTGGAGACTTAGAGTACTCTAGTACACACTCTTGGGACTTGGAGATTTTGAGTCGTTTATAATCTAGTCCGCACTCTGGGGACTCAGAGTACTCCAATCTGCACTCTGGGGACTTGGCTATTTTGAGTCGTTTATACTCTAGTCCACACTCTGGGGACTCAAAGTACTCCAGTCCGCACTCTGAGGACTTGGATATTTTGAGTCGTTTATACTCTAGTCCGCACTCTGGGGACTTAGAGTACACCACTCCACACTCTGGGGACTTAGAGATTTTGAGTCATCTATAATCTAGTCTACACTTTGGGGACTCAGAGTACTCTAGTCCGCACTATAGGACTTGGAGATTTTGAGTCGTTTATACTCTAGTATGCACTTTGAGGACTCAGAGTACTCCAGTCCGCACTCTGGGGACTTGGAGATTTTGAGTCGTTTATACTCTAATCCGCACTCTAGGGACTCAGAGTACTCCAGTCTGCACTCTAGGGACTTGGAGATTTTGAGTCGTTTATACTGTAGTCCACACTCTAGGGACTCAGAGTACTCCAGTCCACACTTTGGGGACTTGGAGATTTTGAGTCGTTTATACTCTAGTCCACACTCTAGGGACTCAGAGTACTCCAGTCCACACTCTGGGGACTTGAAGATTTTGAGTCGTTTATACTCTTATCTGCACTCTGGGGATTAAGAGTACTCCAGTCCGCACTTTGGGGACTTGGAGATTTTGGGTTGTTTATGTGCATTCGTACGTCAGACAGAATAATGTAACTCTAGTTTTTTGCCATATAATTATCATACACGGAAACATCAATAATTCATGGAAAAATGGCTTCAAGCCTTTATTAATGAAAACACGCAAAATTTTCTTATTACATGCTAAAAACTAAGAATCAACGAAATAAAAACATACTGAAAATAATTGCAACAAAGATAGAAAATGAATAGACTAAGTATAATAATGCCGCAGATGCTCACTATTCCATGCTCGGAGGAGTGTCGCGCCATCAACGGTCGCTAGCTTGAAAGTTTCTTCTCCAAGCCTCCGTTTAATAACGTATGGGCCTTCCCATGTGGGATTCAGATGTGACAGGACCAGAAAAACTCATTTCAAAACGAGGTCGCCCACATCAAAGACTTTGGCCGGACTTTTTCTTTATAATATCAAGTGACTCATTGTCTATATGCAGTCACTCTTAAATCAGCTTCTTCACGTTTTTCATCAGTGAAGTCCAATGATTCCAGCAAAAGTTCCTGATTAGTCTTGGGGTTGTAATGTGTTACCTGGTGTGACTGAACTTCAAATTCTATGGGTATAACAGCTTCTGTGCCATATGCCTATGCGAATGAAGTATGGCCAGTCGTGGACTTGTGGGTGGTTCTACAATGTAATTAATCTGGGATGATTAATAATTATAAGTTAATTACTTAAGGTAATTATTTTAATTAATAATTAAAGATCATTAATTATTTTAATTAATGATGTAATTAAAGATGGTTAATTATGATTAATTAATCAATAATAGATAATTAAGGTAATTAATTAATGTAATTAATTAAGGATTAATGTAATTAATTATGATTAATTAATTAATTGAAGTAATTAAAGGTTAATTACTGTTTGTTTGAGGATAATTAATTTGTGAAATTAATTTAGGATAATTACATGAATGTAATTAAGGGTAATTAATCAAGAGTGATTAATTAAAGTAATTTATGATTGATTAATCAATTAAATAGTTGGGTAAGCAAGTTATAATTTGGTGAAGTAATTAATTTAATTTATTTTAAATTAATTAAAGATGAAGGAATTAAATTAATTCATTTTAAATTAATTAGAGATTGGAGATAATTAATTTAATTCATTTTAAATTAATTATATTATGGTATGAGTAAATCATTGCTTATGTATGAATGGATGACATTGATTGTCATGGATGCTGTGTGATCTTAGTAATGAAATAAATGATATTGTGTGGAATGAATGTTTGATTGTATTGTGATGATAACATAGGTTATTTATTGTGATGGTGATATATGGAATATCTATTTGATATTGATAATGTGGATTACCTGTTATGTGATAATGTTATTTATCAATTGTGATTGTGAGTAATCTAACTCTGTGTATTAGATACTGTAATTGAATTGTTTTAAAAACCTTTAAACAACTTGGACCTTAAAAGACACGCTTTGGTTTTCGATGAGACCGGGATCGGGTTTCCATATTTGGATATCCGAAAACCACATCGATTCCAAATAACGTTAGGTCATGAATCAAAGTGGAGCTTTGTGAAGACTCGAGGTGTAAGGACTATGAGTCAGTATAACTCTGTGGGTGATTCCATAATGAGTTGATGGAATTAGTTCTTATAGATTCGAGATAGTGGTTCAGAGTGCAAGGGTTATTGTCGTTAACTCCGAGGGTGATTCCAAAATGAGTGTAACAAGATAATGCCTTCGGCTTCGTTCGAACCCGGAACGAACTTGTATGGATTGAATGCTTTCAGAACATCGTCAGGTGGACGATGAGCATTCTAAGTGATATGTCCTATAAAGGTAATCATAGCCTCAAGCCTCATCAATCGGGAATGGCTAAAATAGGGGAGGTGCAGCAAGGCTTCGTGGGTCGCACCCACTGGAGAGAAAGATTTACCTCTGTCTAGAAGTCCCTTTATATTCGGCTGTGTGGGTGGTTGCTAGCTACAACCACGGGGTTGTCTTGTTCGGAACTATTCAATAAGGAATGGGTCCGGCTTTGTGTTGCAGGGGAGTTAGGGTGGCTCCTCGGTACGTTGATTTATGCCACGTACTGTGACGGGCGGTACCCCAGTAGCCCTGCCATTGTATGGAATCCAAAATCCAATAAGCGCCAACGGTTTTGATTGTATTACCCACTTTTGTGGCTAGTAGCTGGAATTTAATAGATGTAACAATTTCGGCTATTTCTTATTTACTTGAAAACCCTAGACCCTATTATAATATCATCAGATTTCCTATCAAATGTTTTGGTTAGCATAAGGTAAAAACTTTTCCATGTTTATGTGTGGGAAGTCTTACGTGATACCTTTCTTTTCAAAAGGTTTTGAAAGTTAAGCAACTTTAACCTGTTACTCACACCAGACCCATGTCTGACCCGGTGTTTATTTTTGTTTTCCATAAACTCTTAGGTACTCAAATTTTTATGAGTAGTCAAGGGAATTCAGGTTAGGATTCAGTTTTGCTTTGACGAATTGTGGAGGAGCAAATGGAGCAGGAGGCTTCTGCATGTAGATATATATAGTTTTCCGCTGTGTAGTTTTCTCTGAGTTGTTCTCTTGTATTATATTATGTTGTATAACTAGACAGGTGTTTATAACTGTCTAGTATGTGTTGTATATCTGTATACTCTGATAATGGTTGTAAACTATGTAATATTTATGTTATTAATATAATTTATTCGTTACGCTGTGTAGATTCTGATGTTGTTTCTTTCTTCTCTTCTTTCTATTCTCTTTTCTATCCCTTTCTTTCTTAAAAGATGATGCGATTTTCCGGGAGTAGAAAGTCGGGTCGTCGCATTTGGTAATTGGTTTATAAATTAATCATTTATTAATTCCAAATTTAAAATTTAAATTAATAATTTAACTTAAAACCCTTTATTATTAGTTTACTTAAAAGGTTTCCAAATTTAAACCTTTTATTAATTTACTTAAATGTAATGACCTAGAATTTTCAATCCCAAAAATTCCAGATAGTCAGTGAAAGAAGAAAGAGAAAGAGAAAGAAGAAGAAAACAGCAACAAGTCACAGAATCCTCACATTCGCAGCGGATCAAATATAATATCAAATGAAATATCAGTTATACAAAGAATACCATATCTGTTAATTTACATTTAAATACATCAGAGTTACAACTATTACACAACACAGAACTATTTTAAAAACATGCCCCAGATAATCAGCAATAATATATACGGGAGGAAACATTCCATACGGCCCTGCCATCCAGCTCGCCTCCGGAGCTCCAAAACGTCCTTACCTGAAAATCTGTAATACTCGGTCTGACCCGAACATTACATCAAAGTAACACCCGGGTCAGGCTGGAAACCAGCGTGAGTAAACCCATCTAACTTGGAATACAAAAGCATACAATTTAATTAAACCCGGGTAACTTAGATGACATTTACACTTCAAGTTTAAACCTTTTATTAATTTACTTAAATGTAAACCTTTTATTAATTTACTTCAAGTAATTACCGGGTCGTTACAAAGTTTCAAAATTAAATCAGTAATCATATGCTTCCACAAAACAGGAATTTGTCAAATTCTATAGCCTGTAGTTCATTTTCAAAAATCAAACATAAGCCTGCAAGTTTTTCTTCAACCGGGAATAAAGCTTGCAAGCATCTTCTCTCAAATCTGAAATACAGACAGAAGCAAGCAGATTTTATCTGTGATTCAGTTTCAACAACAAAGTAACTCAAATTTTTGAATCAAAGACAAATAAAGCAAGCCTGAAGCAAGCTCAGGGAAAAACAAAACATTTTCAAAATCAAGTTCCAGGAAATGATCTGTTTCCTATTTTTCTAGAACAAGGTGAGTAAATCTGCCTTCTTAATAGCCCAAATTCTAGATTATATTTGTTTGTGTTTGATAGTCGGGAAATGTCCTGATATGTTTGCATGCATAAATAAGGAAGATGGATTGGTTGGGTATTTAATTGATATTGCTATGAGTAAACTCTTTAATTAAGAACAATTTTATTTTGAATCTGATATTATGCTGACATATTTGAAAATCTTTGAAGTAGTAAAATAAATAATGTGAATTTGCATGATTATTTTCAACTTGAAAAAAAAATCTGGTTTAAATTCTGCTGTGAATTGAAGCACGGTTGTGTTGCTAGTTACAGTTCTTTGTGAAAACTCAGGTTCAATATCAAATAAATGCATAACTCCAAATATAAGTAATTTTAAACTTAGATTCCTGAATGAAATATGAGTATAACAACATAATATTAACACTAAAAATAATTCCAAGGATTGTAATTCAACAATTATCTCAGAAGTAAGAAAATGCTGCGGAAATCATAAATTGGTCAAAATTGTATGGAAACAATTTTACAATTTGATTACACAAATAGATTCATGGTAGGAAATCATGAATTTAGGTGTGAAGATTTTGATTTTTAGTTTGGGATTCGAGGAGTTATCCGGTGATGATCGTTTTTGGGAATTTTGGACATTGCCGTCGATCGGCATCGAATTGAAGCTCAAGTTTGTTGTCAGATATGGCTATGGGTATGGTGATCTTTGGAAAAATGGTGGATGTTGTTATCAAAGGCCGTGGTGGTCGTCGAGAGACGTGGTAGGGTTGCGTATCTGTGTTTAGTATGGGTCGGAATCATGGCAAGTTTGATGTCGTTGATGCATCGGAACGAACCGCATAGGGGGGATAGCTTCGGTGGTTCGAGGCATAGCTTGGGTTACAACGGTTCGATGTCAGGTGGAGGAGTTCGTCTGCGGCCGGTGATTTCCTGACCTAGTGCATTTCCCAGCTTTGGTTGTAATGTCGATTTTGGGTTGCCTACGAGTTTTTGCTATTCTGCTTCATCGTGACGGTTGTCAAGGTCGAGTGTGAGTTGGCAATGGTCGGAGGGTTGATCGGCGTCAGGGTTTCTGGCCGTGCATGTGCACGACGATGGTTCACGTGCATCTGGGTGTCGAGTTTGGGAAAGAGACGTTTGCCTCGGGGGTTTTCGCGTTTTCCTCGTATACGACACGGAGTTGTGAAGTAAGTAGTTTGTAAGGATGTAATGCTCGAAGACGTACTCGAGAAAAATGAGGAAGGACTCGAGTGTGGCATCGGCTGTGAGAGTGGGATCTGATATTAATATCAGTAAATATAAAAAGGGGAGGGGTAAATGATGATCAGATTTTGAATATCGAAGTATAACTAAGTCGACCTATTTTGGAGACAAAGTATTCATAATAAGATCAAGCTATGTTTTTTTTTAAAAATCAAGTTTCCAAAATCTGATTTAAATCAAAATGTTGGAATTTGTTTAGTTAGATTTGAATAATGAATTTGATTTAGAACTCCTAAGTATTTAAAAATGAAATTCCTAATGAAATTATGTAAGTATTTAAGTTTTGTATGCTTAACCATAAGTCGAATAAAAGTTCTCTAGTGATTGATTTCAAGTATTCAATTTAAACAAAACATGGTTGATGAGCAAGTAATCAATTAAGGTAGATAGTCTATCTTGTTTAACTAAGGACTTATTTTATTTAAGATTGATAAATGAAGGGTAGCTACTCAAATGAGAAGTTAGTGAACAATTAATGAAGGTTGATAAATGAGTGTGATAAATCAATTTAAGGCTCATCGTTGAATGTGGTTAGAAAGATAATTAAGGAATTAATTACTCGGTGTAATTAATTAAGTTGATATGATTAATTTTAGTTAATTAATTAAGTTTAATTAATCAAAGGTAATCATTTGATGTTGGATGAGTATAATTACTTAAGGTAAATAAATGAGGTATAATTACCTAATTAAAGTAATTAGTGAATAATTACTGTATGTAATTAATTAAAGAAAATTGCTCATTGTTGAAGTAATTAAAGGATAATTATTTGGTGGAAGAAATTAAGTGATAAATACTCAGTATAATTGAAGAATTAATCAATATAATTGAATCAAGAATATGGATTAATTGATAAAGTAATTAAGGGAAGTTAATTTCTAATTGTGATTAATCAAGGTTGATTAAGTTAAAGGTTAATTATTAAATGAAATTTAATAATAATTAACTAATGGAAGTAACTTGAGGATCATTAATTAATGTAATTAATGATGAAATCAATTTTGCTTATTAATGATTGAATGAGGATAAGTATTTTGGACTGGTTGATATCTCTGATATGAATTGCTTTATGATATGATATGTTGGATGGATGGTGATAATGTGATTATCTACCAATTATGAGTTGATGTGTAAAAATGTTGTCTGGTAATTAAAATTGAATTGTATTTAATTGGATAACTTGGGTTTAGATGACATTGGATTCGAAGAGACCGGAGTCGGGTATATGTAAATACCCGAAACCCCTTCAATTCTTTATAATTTGATGTGTGGAATCAATGGAATGAAATGGAAGGATTAAAGTGAATTGGACCATTTAATCAAAGTTTGGTACTTAGAAATTAAGGTGTAATGTAAGTGATGTTTATAACAGCTTGTGAAGTTGTAAATTGATAAGTTACCCCGGGTTTATATAAGTTGTATGTTTTTGCATTCCATGTTAGATGGGTTTACTCACGCTGGTTTCCAGCCTGACCCGGGTGTTACTTTGATGTAATGCTCGGGTGAGACCGAGTATTACAGATTTTCGGGTAAGTACGTTCTGGAGTTCAGGAGGCGAGCTGGATGGCAGGGACGAATGGAGAATTCCACTATGATATTGTATATAATTGAGACATGTTAAATTGTATCAATCCAACGTTGTATAAAAATCGTTGTAACTCTGATATATCGATGTATATTGATAAATACAGTTTTCTTTGGTATAACTATTATTGATATTATATTTTATCCACTTCGAATGTGAGATTGTGTGATTCTTTTCTATTCTTCTTTTATCTTTTTCTTCTTTTCTCTAACTATCTGGAATTTTCGGGAACGAAAATTCCGGGTCGTTACATTATGGCTCTGATACCAAATGTAACGACCCGAAAATTTCGATCTCGAAATTTCCAGATAGTTAGTGAAAAGAAAGAGTAAGAAGAAGAAACAAGAACAAGACATAGAAACCTCACATTCGCAGCGGATCAAAATATAATATCACATAATAATAACAGTTATACAAAGAGAAACTGTATCTATCAATTATCATCGATATATCAGAGTTATAACAATTTTACACAACATTGGACAGATACAATTTAACATGTCTCAGACATATACAATATCATAGAGTAAACTCTCCATACGACCCTGCCATCCAGCTTGTCCCCTGAGCTCCAGAACGTCCTTTCCTGAAAATCTGTAATACTCGGTCTGACCCGAGCATTACATCAAAGTAACACCCGGGTCAGGCTGGAAACCAGCGTGAGTAAACCCATCTAACATAAATTTCAAAGGCATACAACTTATATATATAACCCGGGTAACTTGTATCAATTACAACTTCACAAATTGATATCGACATCATTTTCCACTCACCAATTTCTAAGTACTCAACTTAGATTAAATGGTCTAATTCACTTAAATCATTCCAAACCATCACATTGATTTCCATATATCAATTTTATAAAGAATCGAAGTGGCTTCGGGTATTAGCTAATACCCGACTCCGGTCTCTTCGAATCCAATGTCATCTTAACCCAAATTATCCAATTAAATACAATTCAACTTAATTACAGATAACATTTTAACACATCAATTCATAAGTGATAGATAATCACATTATCACCATTCATCCATCATATCATTTCACAAAGCAATTCATATCAGGAATATCAATCAATCCCAAGCACTTATCATCATTCAATCATTAATAAGCAAGATTGATCACTTTATTAATTACATTAATTAATGATCCTCAAATTACTTTCATAGTTAATTTTTCTTAAATCTCATATAATAATTAACCTTTAACTTAATTACATTCATTAATCAATCTTGATAATTCACAATCAGAAATTAATTTTCCTTAATTCCTCTATCAATTAAACCATCACCTTGATTAATTATATTAATCTCTTAATTACACTGAGTAACTATCACTTAATTTCTCCTATCAAATAATTATCCTTTAATTACTTCCCATCAAGTAATTATCTTTTATTTAATTACATCCGGCAACTAATTTCTTTACTAAGAAATTACGCCTCATAAATTACCTTAAGTAATTATGCTTAACCCAACATCAATGATTAACTTTAATTAATTAAACTAAATTAATTAACCAAAATTAACCACATCCAATTAATTAATCATACTGAGTAATTAATTCTTCTAATTACTTCATTAAGTAATTATTCATAATAATTCTTTTACATTAAGTAATTAACCTCATAATTACTTCTTAATTATCTCTAAATTAATTATCCTTGATTAATCAATCTTTAATTATCGCCTTTAAGTTCATTGAAAATTAGCTTTTAATTACTAATACAAATTTATTATTCTTCACCTATCCACTTTAATTTCACTTACCCTATTTTTATTATCCTATAATCTCTTACATTGAATAATTAATCATCAAATAATCCACACGAATTAATTGTTAATTATTAAATCTTTAATAATTAATTAATTAATTCCTTACTTAACAATTATCAAATTAATCTACAGCAATCAACCCTTAATCATTTTTGATTAACCCTTATTAATTAAGTAACTTCAAGAATTAACAAATAATTCTATTAAATTAATCAAACACTTAAACAATACTTTATCTTCACAGAATAATTAAGTATAATATTAAAACTTCATTATGTAAATTTAAAACATTATGTTTCTATTTATTTCTCCTGAGACAAAACCATGATTACTCGAGATAACCCGAGTTCCAACCTTCCTTCCCTCTATTCTTTCTTCTTGTCTAATTCTAACCGCTGCACTAAGAAAACACGCCAACAACACAATGAATACCCAAGACAAATCCACAAATTTCTTAGCTAAAGCTTGAGTTATTCCCCACGTATAAAATTTAAAACTATTGCCTACCCTATACCCCACAAGAAAAACATACCAACTTCTCGAGCAAGTCACGAGCCAAATACTCAGATTTCTCGAATTAAAACTCGAGCTACTACAATTACCCCTCCTTTGAGTCAAACGCGACATCGCCTCGAGTAAAAACTTGAATCAATCTTTCTTCCCAAAACTTCCATCGTCAGACATCATGTGCATTCGTGCAACATGCACGCCGTCCAGCCTCACCCCGACCAACTCCGACACCCTCAACAAATCACCTACCATACCCTTCTTAGATCCCAAACATCCAAGTAGTAGATCTGAATCGAAATCGAAAAACGACCAGAGTGAACTCAAAGAAGCAAAGCATCGCAGCCTAGAACCGCCTCGCCGAGACTTCTCTGACCACCAGAGATCACGAGACCTCACCCAAAGCTTCGACAACGTCATACACTCCTACTCGATCCACTCGATGATGTTCCGATGCCTCAATTTGTCCAGAAATGCCTTGCAAAGATTCGCGACCCAATTCAGAACAAAAACCCTAGTTGTTATCGTATCATCACCAACAACGATCAGAAAAATAAAAACCCATTTTTTCCAACATCGTCGACCTACCACCTTCCTATGACCCCAATCCCTATCCCTCTAGTCCACGCGATCATCAGAAAAGCCCCAAATCTTATTTTCTGATAACTCTTGAAAAGCTTACTCAATAAGAAACTAAAAATTTAGATTCTACTCTTAAAATTCACAAAATTTGGTAACGATCAAAATTATATTAGTGAAACATTAAATTCTATTACTTGAATTTCTTACAGATTTCTAATTTCCTACTGTATGACCTTGATTTACAGAAATAATGAATTTGTGATGTTTGCATATGTTAAAAATCTAAATTTATACTCAAACAAACATACTTTGTTTGTAATCTAAAGCCTATCAGAGAATAGTTATGGATATTTTGAATTTTTGATCAAAATTTTAAGCTCTGCAACTAAGAACAGAGTTCTCACAGTTTCATCAAGTATGCATACTTCTATTCAATCATATAGACAGAAATCATACTTAAAATTATCCATGCGTAGCGTACTCCTTCCTAGGAATTTGCATGCATCAAGCATTATATACTTTAAATCTTTAAATATAATGCTTACTCACAGTATTGGGTTTAACAGAGTCAAGTTCTTGTCTCCAGCATGCTTACTTTTCTTCCATGAATACTCAAACATGCAAGCAAATTCTTACATCCAAACTTCAGCAATATTTCATTAAATCGAGATACTGGCAGATTCAAAATGAAAAAGGGTAGTTCACTCACCTCATAAACTTGAACAGGGAAGTTGAAACTGGAATTGAAAGCCTGAGCCTTATTTTAAAAACTGGAAACTAAATTTTTTTTTTTCTGAAACAGATTCCTGATCTGTTGAGTTGGATTTCTCTGATTACTTGCTGTTTGTTTTGATTGAAACGTTTACAGTTTTATTTTGTTGGAGTTGAATTGATCTGGTTGGTAATTTCTTCCTGAGGATATGTTTCATTCTTTCTGTTTTTTTTTCTTTTTATTACATGTTACCTAGAGTTCCATTTGTAAAACGAAGTTTACATTTGTCAATGTAAATAATCATTTCCCTACAAGTGTTAATATGTAATGATGAGATATTTTACAAATGTTCAAACTTGTATTCAAATACTTCTCATGTTTTATATGTATTTATACAAATATGCATTTATGTTTATGAACTTTTCTCTAAATAGGCATAATTTTATATTTTCATATTCTTATCTTTAATATCTTTATATATATACACCTTATACAATATATAAGTAAATATAGAGTTTGAAATTTCAAGTTTAAACCCAAATTCAACTTAAATTTCAAATCAATTTTACATATACGTATTTTTTTTAAACAAATACAAATCCAACTTGTATATAATAATTCTGTTTAAAATCTATGTATATATATATACAACACAATTAAAAATATAAATATTTATTTGATCGAAATCATTTGTTCTACTTACAAATTCAGTATTTGCACTACTTAACCCAATTAGATGATTAATTCAATGCCCAGAAATCCGGGTTATTACATTCCTCTCCCCTTTGAATCTTTTCGTCCTCGAAAAGAAACGATACTAGAAATTTTAAATTGCTTACTTTTTAGAAAAAATTATTCTTTGAAGCACTTTTTAAAATCTATATAATATTATAAAATAGCTTATAAAAATATCATTCTATAACTCGATATTTCAACGAGTCCATCTTTGTTCTCATAGAAATTCGGTCATACGTTGATCAGGCGTACGACTGAAATTCTATAAGTACTTAGCAGACTCATTTTTAACATCAAGTGAAAATACTTGGAAAATAATTTTATTGAAAATATTGAAAATAATTTTTGAAAATAGAGGAAATATCTTTGGTGAGAATGCTCTGGAAATCATCACCCCCATCCATGGTCGCAGTTAACCCGATTGTTACATTGCTGTCCTGACAAAATCCACAGATAACTGTAGGCCTCCGCGCCCCTCGATTACACCATGGAACCCGCTACAGATCGCATCTACAACTAGGGTTACGTAGCTATCACAGCAAAAACCCATATAACTGTAGGCATCAGCGCCCTCGAATTTCGCTGCCAAAAGAATAAAACTTCTCCACTCCACTTGACCATAGATCGCAGTCTACCGATGTTGCGTTGCCTTCCCGGCAAAATCAAGTGTAGACCGTTGGCACTCATCCTCCACACGATTTTCGCTATGGTTCCCACAGTAGATCGCAGTGACATCGAGTTATACTGTCGTCACAGCATAACCCAAATGCCCCTGTAGGCATCAGCGCCATCGAATTTCGCTACCCAAAAATCCTCAGGAACTAGTTTTGTCCGGACTCCTTACAGGATCAACTTTAGAACCCCCCGTGGGGCTCAAGGCAGCACCACCCGGTGGTACTCCTGAGAAGTTCATTTCAAGGGAGCGCCTTTTTCCCCAGGGCCATCATCAAAACATTTTATACTATACACATATAGTATTTTCAAATCATACACCTAGTATGATCTCATACAAAGTTCCTTTACACAAAATCGATTATTCCAAAATCGAAAATTCTCAAGCTAGGTTTTCCAAATCCTCATACTGATTTTACCCAAAATCAAAAGCCTTTTCCAAATCCAAAGGTTCCCAAAACCCTTTTTCCAAAATCCTCATATGATCCTTTATATGTATATATATTCAGATATATAAAATCTTTTAAAACTTCGGATCATTTCAAACTTGTATAAAATTCCTTTTATACTTCAAAACATTTCCAAAAACCCTTTTCTTCTGGCAAAAGATTCAACAAGGGAAGTTTCATTTTATTAAACAAAGATATTTAACTTTGTTTACTGAAAATCAAATATTCAAATTTGATTACTCCTTTCAAAATCATTTTCATTCAAATCTGTACGATGTACACATATCATCTGTACGCTATACCAATCTGATCGCTCACTCAATCACACAATTTCATTTCTGAACTAGTATCATCCACCCGACTTCCTAGTGCGGACTCAGATCTGGTTTCTTGATCAGAAACTGTCATTCTCCTTGCATAGCCTAACTATGATAGAGAATATCCAGAACCAATCAACAATCCATATCCAGGTTTGCCTTCAAAAATCGAGTGGAAAATTCCAACTCGGATCGATATAACTATCTCAAAATTCTGTGCTCGAATCTAGATCAAATCACTATGCGAATAGAATAACATACGTATACTCTACGTATTTATCTTTATTGGTTAGTAGCCAAATCAATTCCATTTCTATTCACACTCACTTAGATTTTCATTCACTTACTCATAATTGCTTCAATCCATTTAGATTATCATCCCTATTTTTATCTCGATTGGGTATTTAACCAATAACAGTTTAAACTCCGTCCAATTTAAATTTAGAAAATAACTTGAAAATTTTAAAAATGAATAAGTAGTTGGAAAATAATTACTAGTTTGTAAAATAGCTTTAAAATAGTTCAGTAATTGTAAAATAATTGGAAAATAGTTAAATAGTCACAGAAATTTTAAATAATTGCAAAATAGCTATAAGATAGTAATTAGTTGTTGAAAATAGTAATTAGTTAATGAAATAGTTAGAAAAATGTTAGACAGTTTCAAAAATAATTGTAAAACAAGTATAAGATAGTTTGGCTTTTAAAAGAAAGGTTGTTTATATAATGAATAGCTTGGAAAAATAGGTTTATATTAAAACAATTTATAACAAAAATAGTCCAGAGTCAAAACTGTTCACTTCCCAATCTTCATTCTCAGTCAATTTAATTTAAATTTCCTTTTCCATTTAAATTAACTTAACTCCAATTTAAATAACTTCAATTTCCATTGAAATTGATTCAATCCCAATTCAAGTTGAATTAACCTCAGTTTCTTTTCAAATTTAACTTTATTCAACCTCGATCTCAAATTCTACCAATTCAAATAAATTTCAATTTTACTAGTTCCAATTTCAATTCATTTCTACTCCAGTTTGAATTAATTTCAATTTCAAACTCCATTTCCAAATCAAGTTGAATTATTCTTGATTTCTTCCCAAATTCAATTCAAATTCCATTTGAATTTAAAACCATTCAATCATATACTTAATTTACACTTCACAAGTTGTTATAGACATCATATACATCATATCAATTTCTGAATACCAAAACTTAGAACAAATGGTTCAATCCACTTAAATCATTTCATTCAAATCTATTAATTTCTCATATCAATTTATAAAGAATCGAAGTGGTTTCAGATATTTACTAATACCCGACTCCGGTCTCTTCGAAACCATTGTCAATTTAACTTAAATTATTCCAGTGAAATACAATTCTACTTTTAATACAGGATGTCACAGTAATTCATCATCAATAGAATCCACTTCTTCATAGTTTAAATCAAATATATCTTATCACATAGCATCACAAACCATATATTAGGAATAACAATTAATCAAGGGCATTCAATATCATTCTATTTATCCTTTAATTACACTTAAGTGATTAACCCTTAATTTAATTTCACAAATTAATTATTCTTAACCCAATACAGTAATTAACCTTTAATTACTTTATTAATTAATTACTGACCATAATTATTAATCACCCTTGATTAATAACGACAGTAATTAACTTCCCTTAATTGCTTCATCAAATAAATTTATTACTTCCTAATTAATTATTTCTAGTTAATCCCATGATTAATTAACCTTTTCATTATTTCCTCTAAGTAATTATTCCCTTATTAATTTCACAAAGTAATTTAATCCAAATTACTTCCATTTTATAAATCATCCCTTTTATTAATTACATCTTGTAATTAATTATTAATTACTTTACCAAGTGATTACACTTTTATAAATTACATTAAGTAATTATACTTACCAAATTCATTATTGAGTATCTTTAAAAATTAATTATCTCTAATTAATTCCATTAATTAATTATTTGATAATACTTAATTAATGATCCTTCTTTAACTATATTAACAAATCCTTTAATTACTTTTCTAAGTAATTAATCATTTTTAATTACTTGATCTATTAATTCTTAATTACAAATTTATTTAATTTCTAATTATATAATTAATTTCTAAATTTTTAACTTAGATTCAAAATCACTTCTATTATTATATTTATCTTTTATTTCCAGATTTAAATCTAAGTTTAAACTTGCTTATATTATTTTATTTAATTTTTTTAAAAAAAACTTCATTTCTAAAGAGTTCAAACTACTTACTAAAATAAAGTAGTTAATTAAGTTCAAAAAATTAAACTTTTATTTTTATTTAAAAATTGAGATTCTAAATTAAACTTGAATTCTAAAATCCAAATTTGAATTTAAACTTAATTTATTTTCTTAACATTGAAAAGCTTCAGGGTTTACAAATTCTTAAACTCAGATGCTACAGGTTTATTAAAACCTGTAAAACATAAATACCCGAACCCAACAAAAACTACTTCGAGTTCTCAACCCAACTTCTCCGAGGAACCCACTCCATCATTTCGAGTCAAACAATGTTTTACCCGAGTCTCTTCTCTGCCATAACCAAACATCTCCTGCACCATTACTTCCCCATCAAACCCAAATCTAGAAAACCCCCAGAAGAAACTCGAGGCACAACAACAATTACGCGAGTTTTCCCCCGAGTCAACTTCCCCTTTCCAAAAACAAGCTGAGACGACATGCCACCGTGCAACCTGCACCACCCACGGTTAACTTCTGATCATCAACCGAACCTCCCACACATCAATGGCCGCTCCAGCAACTCATCACGGAAATCAAAATATCACCATACGCCAAGATTCCAAATCGAACCCTACAGTTGAAAACTGGAAATCAACCCACTACCGGAAATAGCCTCGCCCAATTCCCTCTGACCACCGGAGGTTTAGCCACCTCGTCCACACCTTGCCGAATACCTACGCAACCCATGCCTTCAACCACGACCCATTCGATCATCCAGAGGTGAAGAAACGATCACCCATCTGACCCCTTTCAAAACTAGGTTTAGAATCAAATTCGAGCAATTTCCAATTCCACAATGGATTAACTACTTTCCAGTTAATTTTCCTTACTCCTCTGATCAACCAACTAACTTCAGTAAGAAACTCGACCACCAGAAATACCCCAGTCACCCGAGATCATCCAAAAACTCCATTTTGGCCAACTAAGAACTGAACTCTTATTTCAATTCTAAAAATTATGATTTTGGTTTTAAAAATCTTGTTTTCTATAAGTAATTCAAGAATTAAATTTGAAACTGTGAAATACAACATTTGTTTTTTTTTCAAGTTTTAAATGATTCCTGCTGTTTTATCTTAATTCCAAAGGATTTCCATATTTATTTTGCTTGAATAAGATTTTAAAATTTAAACTAATGTTTAAACAACATATCATGTTTGAATCTTAAATTCTAATAATGAACAGATAAGGAGATTTGATTTTTTTTTTCTTTCTTCTATTCCTATTTTCTGTAGTTTAAAATAGAGAAAACATCAAAACATACATGCACAGATTATTCACATCCATAAACACAGATTATACATTTATATTCACCCATGCAAGAATCAATTATTTTCAGAAATTTGACAAGCAACAAACTGTTATTGCCTAAGATTTATAAATAGATGTTTACTCACCTGCTTTTGGGTTTTAAACAGCAGATGTTTGATAAAATTGCATGCTTTAGATCTTTTTAATTCTAACTATTTTGTCTGGGATCCAAAACTTAACAGAGAATGGATGAGAAGATATGAAATTTTTAAACCAAATTACACTCTGTAACATGAACAGAGATACACACAGAAGAAATCAATCATGCACCCAGGTTTCAACCATTAATATAGTTGTATTTAGGTTAGAAACAAACATGCATATATATTTCAAAACATACATCACAAGCTCACTTCAACATTTATCTCATGCATCAAATCTAAAGATGTTTTATGATCAGTTTACTCACCTGCTTTTGCATATAACAGAGAACAGTTTTGTTATTGAAATCTGGAACCTGATGCATGTAAGCTAACACTTGATTTGTTACTGATTGAAGCTTGCTTGTAAATTTGAGATAACTTTGCTTGAGTTGCTACAGGTTCTAGATTTGAGATAACTTTAATAATGGGATGATTGTTTTTCAATAAACAATAAAATGTTTTAAGGAAGTAACCATTTAAAAAGGAAATAATTTGTAAATGTGAAAGGATATAAATTAAAGTGGGTTTCCAATTGTGAAGTTCTGAATTCTAAATTTAAACATTTGAATTAGTTTCAAAATGTTAAAGGAAATTATATTATTCAAACTATTTTGAATATGATCTTATTTTAAAAATAAGAAATGTTTGAAAATTTTAAACAAACTTTGTTCGAATTGAAACCAAAGGTGGTTTAAATTTTTAAATTTGGCTTGACAAGCCAAGAAGTAAATATGTATGTGTATGGATATACATAATATCAAAGTTGGTTTGAAATAAACTCTAAATGTTGAGTTTTAAATCTGGAATGAGATATGATACCCAAAGTGATAAGTTTTTGAACTTAATAAGTAGGAAGATTATTAATATGAAGTTAAATAAATTGAATGGTCAAATTAATTTGAAAAATTCAAGATGGAATTAAGATTTAACTTGGGAAGTTAAATGGTTGATTTGAATTGGGAGTTTGTGTGATTTCAAAATGGGTTTGAGATCTGGAAATTGGAGATTGATGAATGTTTTAAAATGAATTGGATAATATCATCCTATTGTTATTAATAATCTTCAAATTTTGAATTAAATTTGTTTAAATGAATGAGAAATGGAGTATGGTAATCCATTGTTGAGATAAAAGGAAAATTAACCTTCCTTTTGAAACTAAGGATATGGAATTAACTTGAACTAAAAATTTGAGTAATTGATTTAAAGGAATTAAATCAACATTTGTAGTATTGACTCGAATTTATATAATTCGAGATGGTTTAAAATTTGAAATTTGAATTGAATTTGGGAGGAAATCAAGAATAATTCAACTTGATTTGAAAATGAAGTTTGAAATTGAGATTAATTCAAACTGGAGTTGAAAAGGATTGAAATTGAAGTGGGTTCAACTGAATGGATATTAGTCCAAAGTGATTGGAATAACTTGGGATTGTAATTAAAGTTGAATATGTTTAAAATCAAATGGAATTTGATTTAAAATTTAAAAAGGAATTGAGAATTAATTCAGCTTAAATTGGGAATAAATCAAGTCCAATGGAAATTGGAATTGGGTCAATTTAAATGAAAGTGGAAATTTAAATTGAATTGATGAGAATGAAGATTGGGAAGTGAGCATTTTTACTCTGGACTATTTTTAATGTAATTTTTTTTTTAATATAAACCTATTTTTCCAAGCTATTTATTATATATACAACCTTTCTTTTAAAAGCCAAACTATCTTATATTTATTTTACAATTATTTTTGAAATTGTTTAACAATTTTCCAACTGTTTTATAAACTAATTACTATATTTCAACTATTTTACAAAACTAATTACTTTCTTACTATTATATTGCAATTATCTAAAATTTCTATAATTATTTAACTATTTTCTAACTATTTTACACCTATTTTACAAACTAGTAATTATTTTCCAACTACTTATCTATTTTAAAATTTTCAAGCTATTTTCTAAATAAACTAGACGGAGTTCAAACTGTTATTGGTTAAATACCCAATCGAGACAAGAATAGAGGTGATAATCTGGATTGGAGCAAGTAAGAGTAAGTGAATGAAATCAAAGTGAATATGGATAGAAATGGAATTGATTTGGCTAATAACCAATAAAGATAAATATGTAGGGTGTACGTATGTTATTCTATTCGCATAATGATTTGATCCAGATTCGAGCATAGAATTTCGAGATAGTTATATTGATCCGAGTAGAATTTTTCACTCGATTTTCGACGGCGAACCTGGATATGGGTTGTTGATTGGTTCTGGATATTCTCTATCATAGTTATGACTATGCAAGGAGAATGACGGTTTCTGATCAAGAAACCAGATCTGTGTCCGCACTAGAAAGTCGAGTGGACGATACTGGTTCGAAAATGAAATTGTGTGATCGAGTGAGCGATCCGATTGGTATAGCGTACGAATGATATGTGTACATCGTACGGATTTGAATGAAATTGATATTGAAAAGAGTAATCAAATTTGAATATTTGATTTTGAGTAAACAGAGTTAAATATCTTTGTTTTATAAAATGATACTCCCCTTGTTGAATCTTTTGCCAAAAGAAAAGGGTTTTTGGAAATGCTTGAAGTATAAAAGGAGTTTATACAAGTTTGAAATGATCCAAAGTTTTAAAAGATTTTATATATCTGAATATATATATATATATAAAGGATCATATGAGAATTTTGGAAAAAGGGTTTTGGGAACGTTTGGATTTGGAAAAGGCTTTTGATTTTTGGGTAAAATCAATATGAGAATTTGAAAAGCCTAGTTTGAGAATTATCGATTTTGGAATAATCGATTTTGTGTAAAGGAGCTTTGTATGAGATCATACTAGGTGTATGATTTAAAGATACTATATATGTATAGTATAAAATATTTTGATGATGCTCTAGGGAAAAAGGTGCTCCCTTGGAATGCACTTCTCAGGAGTACCACCGGGTGGTGCTGCCTTGAGCCTCAAGGGGGTTCTAAAGTTGATCCTGTGAGGAGTCCGGACAAACTAGTTCCTGAGGATTATTGGGTAGCGAAAGTCAAGGACGCTGATGCCTACAGGGGCATTTGGGTTATGCTGTGACGACAATGTAACTCGATGTCACTGCGATCTACTGTGGGGACAATAGCGAAAATCATGTGGAGGATGAGTGTCAACGGTCTACACTTGATTTTGCCGGGAAGGCAACGCAACATCGGTAAATTGCGATCTATGGTCAAGTGGAGTGGAGAAGTTTCATTCTTTTGGCAGCGAAATTCGAGGGCGCTGATGCCTACAGTTATATGGGTTTTTGCTGTGACAGCAACGTAACCCCAGTTGTAGTTGCGATCTGTAGCGGGTTCCATGGCGTAATTGAGGAGCGCGGAGGCCTACAGTTATCTATGGATTTTGTCGGGATGGCAACGTAACCATCGGGTTAACTGCGACCATGGATGGGGGTGATGATTTCCAGAGCATTCTCACCAAAGATATATCCTCTATTTTCAAAAACTGTTTTCTATATTTTCAATAAAATTATTTTCAAAGTATTTTCACTGGGTGTTGAAAACGGGTCTTCTAAGTACTTATAGATTTTTAGTCGTACGTCTGATCAACGTATGACCGAATTTCTGTGAGAACAAAGACGGACTTGTGGAAACATCGAGTTATAAAAGTATTTTTATAAAACTATTGCTGTAATACGATATAGGTTTTAAAGTGTTTTAAAATGATCAAAGAATATTTTAACTGGTTTTAAAATATTAAATAAATTCCGCTTTCATTCCTTTTCGAGGACGAAAAGATTCTAAGGGGGGTGAAATGTGATAACCCGAATTTTTTTTAACAGCTGATAATTTGATAATTAACTTGGTAGAGATCTTCGAATACATTGATATCAAATGATAAAATTGTCTTTCTAAGCTTATTTAAAGAGACATTTTATTTATAATGTATATATTTGTATACATTGTAAATAGAGAATTTGATTTTTATTTAATATTGAATAAATTATGAATTGGTGAATTTGATTGGAATAGTATTGAAACTTTTCAAAGGTTAATTTAAAGATCTATCTTATATCTTCAAAGTAATTAAAGTAAAAATCTATTTTGTTTAAAAATATAAAGGTTTAAATTGTATTTTTATAATAAAAGTTTATTTTGTTTTATTTAAAAAAAAAATTATTTTCTTTTGAAATAAACTTAGTTCAATTACAATAGAGTATAATATTTTGGTTTGAAATTTTGAAATAGAATTTAATTCAATGTTCTTTTCTTTTTAAATTTTCTCTTTTGAAAATTTAGTTTTAAAATATTTTTTAAAAAATATTCAAATAAACATTAAGATGTGTAATTTTATAAAAGTAATTTACATGTAATCATTTAAGGCTAAAAATAGATAAACATTTATATAAACATGTAAACATAAACCTAAGACAAAAGCTTTTATCTAACATTTAAATGTTTAATTTAAATTGGCAAAAATACAAATGTAAGCCTAAGTTTTATCTAAATACAAGTGTACATTGATATGGCATGCTAATGACATTTGTAAGCAAATTTAACAAGTGTTCTTTTTTTTCTTTTTATCCTAAAATAAATCAAAACTCTTCCAAATATTTGAAACTAAAGAAAAAAAAACAAGATCCAAATTCAAATTTTACACAAGAAAAATCAATTAGGCAAGATCAGGGGCAGATTGAAGTCAAAAACAAAGATCAACTCAGTTTTTTTTCTAATTAAAGCAGCAGTTTAAGATCAAGAACAGGAAGAAAATTTAACCCATACCATAAAATCAGATCTGTTCAAAATCAAAATAGCTAGTAGCAAGTTCAAACTTCGGTTAGAAACAAGAATCCAGATCATGATTTCTGTTATCTTCTTTTACAGGTGAGCAAACCCAGTTTTAGCCTATCGCATGCTATATTCTTAAAAACTAAGTATGATGAGTAGTGCATGTTTATTTATATCGAATTGCATGTAGATATATACAAGATTTTCTAGTATGCAAGTTGAATATAAAACAATCACTCTGTTCTAGTTATGCTGTTTCCAAAACCTGATGAGATCTATATATTGTTTTACCTGATTTATTTTGAACATTGATGTGTAAGTAAAAATTGATTGTAATGACAAGAAATGGCTTTAAATTATTCCCAGATAAATATAAAGAAAATTCTAAGCTGGTTTTAATAAAAACAAAATAGGCAGGACAGTAGAATCATAAACATAGCAAATACTCGACTTTAGTGATTTCTGGAATCGAGTGTATAATTGAATTTGATTTTAAAATCTAGGATTTTTGAAGTTTAAATCATGATTTTTAGATTTGTAATTCAAGAGAATTGCATATTGGTCGAAAACTGGAAACTTACTAATTTCTGGCTATCACGTGAATCGGTGGTCATGGGGTTCGAATCAGATGATGTTTGTTAGATGTAGTTTGAGAGAAAAATGGTGATCGAAATTCGCGATGGCCATGGTAACAGGAAAAGTGGAAAATAGGGTTTTATCAACCTGATGTGTTGTCTTTGTTCTTGAAGGAAGTTCGACGTCAGTGGCTTACCGTAGGTGATCGCGAGTTGGGAATGGGGGCGTGATGATGTGTCAGTGCTCTGGAGGGCGTACTAGAGTCTCCGGTCAAAGGGATCATCGGAGGCGAGCATTTTTTTGGTTTTGGCGTTTCTATTAGGTCGAGTTTCTATCTTGATTTCATCTCGTTGGATTTTTGTGGGATCTGGACTCGATATTGTGATGGCGTGGGTTCGTGAAGTTGTTGAGGATTGTCACGCCGATCGTCGGTGGCCGGTGTTGCCGGTGCACGTGCACAGACACGTTGGAATCAAAAGTAAGAATCTGTTTTGGGGAAGACGAGTGTGGGCTCGAGCATTTCTGGGAATTTTCTCGTGTGGGACTCGGAGAAGTGGGGGGGGGAGGGGTAGGAGAGTCTCGTGAGTATTTAGGTATTCTGTTGATTTGGATTTGAACAAAGCATGTTGCGAATGAAATTAAGTACAGTGTAAAAGCAGATTTTTCAAACGAATGAAAACAAAAGATTTTAAGGGTGTTTAATCTAATATGTTTTCAGATTTAAGTGTCAAGATAATTGATTTGTTTTCAAAGTAACTAACTAAATTGATTTTGAAATTGCAATTCAAAAGAATGTTCAATATAAACATTAAATCAAGTTTAAGAAATTTAATAAGTTTAGATATGTATGTTTTAAGTTGTTTAGTATACTCAAGCAATTATATAAGTAATGTTTAAACTTTATTTTCAAATATGTTTCAAATGAATAAGTTTAAAGAATATAAAGATTTAGATCTCCATAGATAAATGTGTGATTAATTTAACTAAGTATACTTGAAAAGGATTTTCCAAAGATTTTAAGTATATTAAAATTAAATGTTGAATTGGTTTGTTTAAAGTAAAATTATATTTCGAATTGTATTCTAAACTGGGTTTAAAGAAGTAAATGATTTGAATATGTATTTAGTACAAATACAAGTTTATTCTTAATAGGTTAAGTGAAATTAATTCAAGATGATTAATTAATAAATTAAATTTAAGGTTATTTACTTAGGCGATGTAATTAAGGGTTAATTACTGGGAGTGGTTAATTAGAGGATTAATATAATTAATTAAGGAATTAATTAATTTGGATGAGTAATTACAGGATGGTTAATCACTGTTTATGGTTGATTAAGACTGATTAGTGGAAGTAATTAATTAAGGATCATTAGTTAATGCAACTAATTAATGTAATAAATGAGAGTAATTAAAGATTAATTACTGGAAATGGTTAAGGATAGTTAATTTGTGAAATCAATCAAAGGATAATTACTCTATGTAATTGAAGATAATTAATCAAGGTGATTAATCATGGTGGATATTTGAAGAATGATTAATTAATAAAAGGTTGAAATTAATTAATGGTTGATTAAACAAATTTAGGTGATTTATTCTTAAGTAATTGATTTAATTTAAGTAAATTTAATCAGTTATAATAGAAATTTACAATGATCGCTTATGAATGATTGTTTGAGTAAATATCTGAATTAGATGATATCTATTGGATTTAATTACTTTGTAATTAATCAAGGGATTAATTAGGGAATAAATTAAGGGTTAATTTATTCAATGAAGTAATTAAGGGTAGTTAAATTCTGGATGTTATTAATCAAGGGTGATTAATAATTATGGTTAATAATTAATTAATGAAGTAATTAAAGGTTAATTACTGTATTTGGTTAAGGATAAATTAATTTGTAAAATTAATTAAGGGATAAATAGAATGATATGGGAAGCCTTTGGTTAATTGTTGTCCCTAATATGTGGTTCATGATGCTATGTGATAAGATATGTTTAATTTAAACTGTGATGATGTGGTTTTCTTTTGATGATGAATTACTTTGACATCTTGTATTTAAAAATTGAATTGGATTACTTGGATTTAGATGACATTGGATTCGAAGAGACCGGAGTCGGGTATTAGTTAATACCCGAAGCCACTTCGATTCTTTATAAAATTGATATGTGGAAATAAATGTGCTGATTTGGAATGATTTGAGTGTATTAGACCATTTAATCTAAGTTTGGTACTTAGAAATTGATATGTGAAATGAGTAAGGTCTATAATAATTTGTGAAAATGTAAATTAATAAGTTACCCCGGGTTTCTATAAGTTGTGTGCTTTGGTTTTCCTTGTTAGATGGGTTTACTCACGCTGGTTTCCAGCCTGACCCGGGTGTTACTTTGATGTAATGCTTGGGTCAGACCGAGTATTACAGAATTGCAGGTAAGGACGTTTGGAGCTCAGGAGGAGAGCTGAAGGGCAGGAACGTATAGGGTGTTTTTCCTCTGTGATATATATATTGTTATTTATCTAGGACATGTTGTTTAAAACTGTCCAGTGTTGTGAAATGGTTGTAACTCTGATGTAAAAATATAAATGTACTTCCCCGTTTCTTCTTTGTAAACTGTTATTTTATTTGTTATTATATTTTATCCGCTGCGAATGTGAGATTCTGAGTTTGAGTTTTCTGTTACTTCTTCTTTCTCTTTCTTCTTTTCACTAACTATCTCGAAATTCTATGCTCGAATCTGGATCAAATCATTATGCGAATAGAATAACATATGTACACCATACGTATTTATCTTTATTGGTTATTAGCCAAATCAATTCCATTTCAATACATATTCACTTTGATTTCATTCACTTACTCTTACTTGCTCCAATCCAGATTATCACCTCTATTTTTGTCTCGATTGGGTATTTAACCAATAACAGTTTGAACTCCGTCCAGTTTATTTAGAAAATAGCTTGAAAATTTTAAAATAGATAAGTAGTTGGAAAATAATTACTAGTTTGTAAAATAGGTGTAAAATAGTTAGAAAATAGTTAAATAATTATAGAAATTTTACATAATTGCAATATAATAGTAAGATAGTAATTAGTTTTGTAAAATAGTTGAAATATAGTAATTAGTTTATAAAACAGTTGGAAAATTGTTAAACAATTTCAAAAATAATTGTAAAATAAATATAAGATAGTTTGGCTTTTAAAAGAAAGGTTATATATATAATGAATAGCTTGGAAAAATAGGTTTATATTAAAACAAATTTTACATATAAAATAGTCCAGAGTCAAAACTGCTCACTTCCCAATCTTCATTCTCATCAATTCAATTTAAATTTCCACTTTCATTTAAATTGACCCAATTCCAATTTCCATTGGACTTGATTTATTCCCAATTTAAGCTGAATTAATTCTCAATTCCTTTTTAAATTTTAAATCAAATTCCATTTGATTTTAAACATATTCAACTTTAATTACAATCCCAAGTTATTCCAATCACTTTGGACTAATATCCATTCAGTTGAACCCACTTCAATTTCAATCCTTTTCAACTCCAGTTTGAATTAATCTCAATTTTAAAATTCATTTTCAAATCAAGTTGAATTATTCTTGATTTCCTCCCAAATTCAATTCAAATTTCAAATTTTAAACCATCTCGAATTATATAAATTCGAGTTAATACTACAAATGTTGATTTAATTCCTTTAAATCAATTACTCAAATTTTTAGTTCAAGTTAATTCCATATCCTTAGTTTCAAAAGAAAGGTTAATTTTCCTTTTATCTCAACAATGGATTACCATACTCCATTTCTGATTCATTTAAACAAATTTAATTCAAAATTTGAAGATTATTAATAACAATAGGATGATATTATCCAATTCATTTTAAAACATTCATCAATCTCCAATTTCCAGATCTCAAACCCATTTTGAAATCACACAAACTCCCAATTCAAATCAACCATTTAACTTCCCAAGTTAAATCTTAACTCCATCTTGAATTTTTCAAATTAATTTGACCATTCAATTTATTTAACTTCATATTAATAATCTTCCTACTTATTAAGTTCAAAAACTTATCACTTTGGGTATCATATCTCATTCCAGATTTAAAACTCAACATTTAGAGTTTATTTCAAACCAACTTTGATATTATGTATATGCATACACATACATATTTACTTCTTGGCTTGTCAAGCCAAATTTAAAAATTTAAACCACCTTTGGTTTCAATTCGAACAAATTTTGTTTAAAATTTTCAAACATTTCTTATTTTTAAAATAAGATCATATTCAAAATAGTTTGAATAATATAATTTCCTTTAACATTTTGAAACCAATTCAAATGTTTAAATTTAGAATTTATAACTTCACAATTGGAAACCCATTTTAATTTATATCCTTTCACATTTACAAATTATTTCCTTTTTAAATGGTTACTTCCTTAAAACATTTTATTGTTTACAGAAAAGAAACACACAACCTCACATTCGCAGCGGATAAAATATAATAGCAAATAAATAACAGTTTACAAAGCAGAACTGTATCTGTATATTTACATTTTACATCTGAGTTACAACAATTTCACAACACTGGACAATTTAAAATAACTTGTCCCATAAAAATAACAATATATATATCACGGCGGATAAACACTCTATACATTCCTGTCCTTCAGCTCTCCTCCTGAGCTCCAGAACGTCCTTACCTGCAAGTCTGTAATACTCGGTCTGACCCGAGCATTACATCCAAGTAACACCCAGGTCAGGCTAGAAACCAGCGTGAGTAAACTCATCTAACACGGAATACAAAAACATACATCTTATATAAACCCGGGGTAACTTATCAATTTACAACTTCACAAGCTGTTATAAACATTACTTATTTCACACATCGATTTCTAAGTGCCAAACTTAGATTAAAAGGTTAAATTTACTTAGATCATTCCATATCAACCAATTTATTTCACATATCCATCTATAAGAATCGAAGTGATTTCGGGTATTAACTAATACCCGACTCCGATCTCTTCGAAACCATTGTCAACTTAACTTAAATTATTCAAGTGAAATACAATTCAACCTTTAAATTCAAGATGTTACTTTTTATACAACAATTTATTATCGACAGATAACCACACAATCATTATTCAAGAAAAACATATCATATCACAAACATTTCATATCAGAAATATCCACCAATCATCCATAAGCAAGATTTGTTAGCCACCAACTACTAATTAAATCTTATTTATTACTTTAATCATTATTAAATCTTGCCTTCTTAACAATAATTAATTACTAACCACTAATTAATCATCCCCTAATTATCATCTCTAATTACATTCAGTAATTAGCCTTTAATTTAAGTTACCACATTCATTAATCAATCTTGATTAATCACATTCAGTAATTAATTATTATCAGTACTTAACTACTCTTAATTACTTCATTAATTACTCCTGAATTGATTATATTTAATAACTAATTATATTTATTAATCATCCTTAATTGATCTCATTGGTAATTAATTACTCTTAATTAATTACATCACTTGATTATTTTTCACATGACTTAATCAATCAATGCTTAAATTAATTACACTAAGTAATTAATTACTTCCACAAAGTAATTTTTCTCATATTAATTACACAAAAATATTAATCTCAAACTCTTCCATACTTCAATTAATTACCTCCAGTAATTTATTTTCTTAATTACTTCTCTAAGTAATTATTCCTCATTGATTACTTATCAACCCATTCAATGGCTATTCTAAATTAATTAAACTTAATTAATTAATTTAAACTAATCTAATCTAACTAATTAATTACAATGAGTAATTAATACCTTTAATTACCTTCATAAAGAAATCATAATAACCAAATACCATAAATGATTATCTATATTAATTAATCCAATTAATTATCAAAATTAATTACATTAATTAAATAATTCCAAGTTAATGACCTTCATTAACTTATCACCAATTCTTAATTACCTTTCTTAAGTAATTAACTTAAATTAATTAATATTAAGTAATTAATCTTAATTACTTAACTTAACCTTAATTAATTTATTTCGAACCCTTACTAAAATTAGGGTTATTACATTCGATATTATCCTTAACCCAGGTAATTAATCTTTAATAGATATCAATTCAATAGATATCATCCAAATTCAGACACTTAACAACCCATCATCCATAAGCAAGTATTATCAATTCATATCATAATTAATTAATTACTTAAATTAACTCCTTAAGAATTAATCACTTAATCTTGCTTATACAATCATTAGTTAAATAATAACCTTAATTAATTAATCACATCCTTGATTTTCTCTCTTAATCAATTAATTAATCCTTAATCCCAGATTAATTACCCTAAATTAATTATCTCAATTAATCCCCTGATTAATTACATAAGAATTTAATCCAAATTACTTCCATCATCAACATCTTTAATTTCATCCAGTAATTACCATTAATTACTTCCTTAAGTAATGATACTTCCATTAATTACATTAAGTAATAACTCATCAATCCTCAAGTGTTTAAATTAATTAAACTTAATTAATTAATCTAAACTAATCACATTAACCCAATTAATTACATTAAGTAATTAATTTCTTAATTACTTTTATTAAGTAATTAAACTTAAACAATTTCACATATGATTATTCTTAATTAATTAATCTAATTAATTATTAAAATTTATCATATTAATAAATTATTAAATAATCTTGAGTTAATAACCTCCATTAACAATTATTAATTACTTCCCTGAGTAATTAAACTTAGTCAAACCTTATTAATTTAAAATTAATTAATTCCCAATTTACAAATTAATTTATCCTAAATTTTTATTAGCTTAATCCTTAATTATCAAATTTAAACCCTTAGTAAGTTATCTTATTTAATCCATACTTTAATTATTTACAAGTAATTAATTCTCAAGTACTCCCAGTAAGTACTTTATTATTTAAGTAAATAACCAATCTCTAATTACAAATGATTGGTTTTCAATAACTAAAATACCTTATAAATTTAATAAATCATTTTATCTTAATTGTTTTTAGGATGAAACATTAACCCTTAAAATGACTCGATTACCATTAGCAAAACCTTGAATCTTTAAATCTTCCTTTAAATTTATTCAAAATAAAGATTTAAAATAAAATTCTAAGTTTTATTTTAACAAAATCTAAATCAATTTACAAAACCCATTCAAAGTTGTGAGGTTACTCAACCCTGTAACAACCAACCACCCAGCCCACATAAAAATGACTTCGAGACAGTCCACCCCATTCTTCGAGTCAAAACGCTTTCTTCTCGATCCAAACTCGAGAAAAACACTCGTCTTCCAAACAGAAATCAGCCCCCAAACTCAATTGTTGTTCCGGCTATCACAATCTATCGCGTGCACACAACAATCCCGAGCTTACTCTCCTTCTTCTCGAGCTTCGACCCGAGGAACCCCTACGTTCCCAAACCCAATGCACAACCCAATCACGGTGCACATGCACCTTCACCGCCGGCCTCCATCGTCCATCGCGAGCACGATTCCAAGCTCAGATCAATCACAACATCGTTGAAATGAATTTCGGTTGTTCAGACCAAACTGCAAAAAACAACAGCAGTAATCATCTTCCCCACATTCCATCACTGCCGGCCAACCCAACACCGATGGTCTCGCCATTCCCTCCATAGCACCGCCACGACTCGAGCTCCACTTTCCCCCATGTGCGAACACCCCCGACCCTTTATTCGCGTCGCAAACACCTCAACAGTAAAGCCCAGTAAAAACAAGCTTTAAACCCTACTTCGATCTAGATCCATCACCACGGCCTATGAAAAAAATCCTGAACATTTTTTTCCTCTTTCATGATTCACAAGCACGCTTCGACCCAAGTTTCAAACCAAATTACAGCGTGGGAAATCGGCAAATTACAAAAACCCAAATTTCAAACTAACCCCAAATCCATATTCAATCCATTTTTAAAAATCTGGATTTTTGATTTAAAAATCATAATTTTAAATGTTGATTCAATACATGTACATGAATCAATAAAATTCAAAATTTTATTTAGTACATTATAGGAGTTTCACAGTAATATTTTAGCTTTCAGGTAATCTCAAATCTTAATCTGCTTAAACATATTTTCATAAGCTAGATGAGTTAATAACCTAGCTAGTTTGTTTTAAATTCAAAGCTTCAAAGTGTTTATATGAAAGCTTGAATTTTGTTTATTATGAAACTCTGTAAACATGGATGAACAGCGGAAAGCCAATCTCAGGCATGCAAAATTAAACATAACCATACTTACAGAATTATATACAACTATCATTACATGTAGATATTCCAGTCTCAGCAACCACTTAAGCAACAATTTTTATCCTACTTAAGTTCTTAAAAACGAGATGTTTACTCACTGTTAAATTTGAACAGAAATTTCCATTTCATGTTCCAGCCAGATAAAACTTGCTAACACACATATATTTATGCTTAAAATTATTTTAAAACAACATGCACAGATAATTTCAGATCGTACTTATAAGATCAATGCATACTTGTTCAAGAATCATATATTTATCAAGCTTACTCACCTGTTTACCTCAAAAACAGAGAAGCCTAGAGCTGATTCTTAGTTTGAACTTGTTGATCTGCAATTCCTGATCTTGAATTGACTGGAACTTCTGATGTTAAGATGATGATGCTTCTTAAGTAGTTTATAATTTGGAAACTGATCTAACTTCAGGTTTTTGAGTTGCAGATGCTCGTCTCTGTTTCTATTTTTTTTTTTAAACTGCTTTGTTTCCTAGATCTGATTGTTCGGGTTGATTTTCTAGGTTTTTTTTTTGGTTTAAGCTTTAGATACTTTTTTTAGAATGAGATGATAAAAGAAATGAAAGAGAGGAATGGAGGTGCTATATAACCTATATTATTATTTTAAGAAATTAAGGACATTTGTCTTTAAACTTATTTTCTTGCTTACATTTGTAATCCATGTTTTATATGTTTAAATGTTATTTATATACCTACACTTATTAAATTCTTTGTTTAAAAAGGGTTACACATGAAATTAAATGTTCTTAATATGTTTACAAAGTTCTTATATTATAAAAATTCAATTAGTTCTATATATGTTTTATATTTTGAAACCAAATTTATTTAAGATAATTATTTTCTTTTCTTTCTTTTTTTGAAATTTCAATCTCAAATTCAAATTTTAATTTTAAATTGACTCATATATATATTTAAACAACACATATTAAATTTATTTGAAAATAATATTTTTGTCAATTTTAAATAATTATACTAGGTGGATTATCAAATCAATACTTTTTCAAATATATACACATATATATAATTTATTATTATTATTATTATTATTTTATTTACCAGAATTATTTATATACATTAGCATTTCTACAAATTAAATCAAGTTATTATATCAATTACAGATATTCAAAAATTCGGGTTATTACATTCAATAGATATCAAATACGGTAATTTTGAAAAATCGTGTGGATGTTTTAAAATAAATTAGATAATATCATCCTATTGTTGATTATATTTCAGAGTCCAAAATTACTACAAATAATAAAACTAAAAAAAATATGTTTTACTTATTAAAATTAAAACAATACTAATCTATTTAAAATATAAACCAAATATTTATATTGTAAATAGAAATCAATTTATATTTTTAAGAAGATAAAATAACCAATCTAAATATTTATTAAAGAAGATTATTAAATTTATTTGAATAATTATTATCAGAATATCAATATCAATTTAATTTTAACTACAGATTATTAAATTGATATTGTTAAAAATTCCGGGATATTACAATCCTTCCCCCTTAAAAGAATTTCGTCCTCGAAATTTAAAACAAAGGTAATTTAATAATCCCATTAAAGATTTATTTAAAAACACAAGCATATATCAAACATATGCTAACAACCAAACAACCAATTCAACCAATCAAACAAATCTAATTATCCAGATAAAATTCTGGATAGAATTTTATCGAGTTTCCTCAGGTGTGTGTGTGTCTATATATATATATATATATATATATATATATATATATATATATATATATATACCGGGATACTCGCTCCAGAGAATCCAAACAAACAATACTATGAAGCTACAAAGCTCCTATACAACTATATCTATAACACTAGACAAGATATCAGACTACAAACGAGTCTGACTCAATAACCTAAACTCCAGAACTACTGGTTCCACAACCAGAGGTAGATCATACACGTACTCCCTCAGAGATACGTGAAACTCATCGAATCCCAATTATCCAAACTGGCAATTCAATCCTGTAGATCAATCACTTATTTTCTTCGATACAGAAAAGATCCAAAACACTTCAGAGCTAACTTCTCAGACTTACCCAAACTTATAGCTCACTTACGATTAGAGAAAACTTATCCAAAATTAAATCTCCGATTTCAGAATCCAAAATTCCTTCCGACTCTTATCCACAAAAATCTTCAGACGATCCTGGGATATCTACAACCTTACCAATCAGCTCAACCTTCGCTGATGTCTCTAGAAACAAACTAGACCAATCAACTCAACAAAAAGATCTCCTCAAGATCAACCAAGATCAAAATCTCAAACTCTACTCCTCAACATCAGAAGATAACAACTCCTTCTATCCAGAAAAGAAAAGCAGATACACTTCCAAACTGCTTCTGCTGCTCAACTCTGATCCAAAGTAGAAGAGAATGCTGAAGAAGAACACAAACAGGACAACACAGCCCAGAGATATGATTCACAGATCCATAAGAAACTTTCAGAAGTTCCTCCAAAACTCCGAGCTGCTACACCAACTCAACTCTTGGAACCATACTTCTATATAAGGCTGAACCACCGGTTCCACTCCTGCAATTCCAGTTGATAAGAAAGCTCAATCTCCAGATGCGAACCAAACTCTGACTTCATGAAGACATCCAGAAAAACTCAAATAACCCAAGAGAACACTCAAACAATCGCAAGTCACTTTTGCGAATCACCCAAGCCAAATCCAAGGAAAACTGTTCTCCCTTAACCAAATTGAACAACTTACACTTCACTAGCCAACCCATCGAAGAAATGTATCCACTCAACTGCTTCTGAACTCCACTTCAGAAAAACTGCTAAGCCAAAAGATCTTGCCAATACCGAGAACATTCCAAACTACACTGCTGCCACAGATGCCAAAGAATTCCGAATCAAAGCTCTTCGGGAAACTCGAACTTCACAACAAATAAAAACTCAAGCTGACCACGGCCATAACACTGAAGCAGACTCACTTCTTAACTTGTTCCAAAGAAAACATCTTCGGGAACATCCATAATCACTACATCTCACCACGCAGCTACTACTCCTTAAGGTATCAAAATACCATCACTTTGCTTCTGCTCAGCCAATAGATCCAAATACTACTCATCAAACTTCAAAAATAGACTCCGAGCCTTCACAGGTTTCCTTCAAAGATTAATGAAGTCCTTCATCACTACAGAACTCACTCGAGACGGTATTAGGTCTACAGTCTCAACAGATACACTTCCAACCTCAAACATTCAAACTCCACCCAATGGTAGGTCGTGTTACGCACACTACTACCCCATCTACCTTTATAACTTATATTGGAAAACCTGAACAGGTAACCCAACAGATAGGTAGAAATATATATATATATATATTAAAAATTACAAATACGCTCTCTCAAGAAAGACACCACTACAGAGCCTAGGTATTCACTCAACCTAACGCTCCCTAAAGAAAGATACACTTTAGAGCCTAGGTATTCACTCAAACATTTGTGTACTCACTCGAGAACATTGATAAATAAAACATAACTTAATTATGCGACGACCTGACTTTCCACTCCCAGAAAATCGCATCATCAATTAAGAAAGAAAGGGATAGAAGAAGAAAAGAAAGAAGAGAAAGAAGAAACAACACTAGAATCTCAACAGCGGAACGAATAAATTATATTAATAACATAAGTATTTACATAATATACAATACCAATCAGAGATACACAACATACACATCACATATACTAGACAGTTATAAACACCTGTCTAGTATTTTTTTTGAAGCAAGTTTAAATTTGAATTCAAATGAATTTGAATTCCAGTGTTCAAATAAATAATGTGCAGAAATGAAAATTTAAAAATAAACCTGCACAGTTTTTATATTAAGTGATTTTTAAATCTGGATTTAAACCAAGTTTTAAATTTTAAGTTAAATCTGAACCCTGAATTCAAATTAGGGGTTGAATCTGATGTTTCAAATTAAAATAAGTTATAAATTCAATGTTATATTCAAGTTGGATATTTTTAGAACTTTATAACATATGAAATGAAAATTTAAAACAGAATTTTAAATTTTAATCTTTGAATTTGAATCTGAAGTATGATTTAAATTTTGGTTATAATAAGATTTGAATTTTTATGTTTCAATGTCACTTGAAATATTAAGGGATTTTAAATCTTATTTAAATTGAATATAGGCAAAGTTAAACTATTCTTTTAAAACTACTTTAAAAAGATAAGTGATTCTTTAAAATGAAAACTAAAGAGTTTTAAATATTTAAAATCTTATTTAAGTTTAAATTTAATTTCATTTTAAGGAAGTTAAGTTTTCTCAAATTTAAAATTTTTGGGTTGAATGAACACCTTATTTTAAAAACTTAATTAATGATTTAATTAAGCAAAGGTAATCATGATGATAAAATGTTTCAAAATGATAATGGTAATAAGGCATTGATAAGGGAAGAGTTATCCAGTTATATTTAATGAGGTAAATGGGATTTATTAATTTGTTGATTAATTAAAGATAGTCATTTGATACTTGATTAAGTAATACTTAATGAAATTTATAAGTAAAATGACTTCGTGATGTAAATAATGGATTGTAATTACTTAGGGAAGTAACAAATTGATAATTTCTAAATGTAATTAAAGGTGTTAATGATGGGATTAATTTGAGTTAAATTATTTTGTATAATTAATCAAGGGGTTAATTAGAGAGTAAATTTAGGATTAATTTATTTAATGAAGTAATTAAGGGTAGTTAATTACTGGAGGTTATTAATCAAGGGTGATTAATAATTATAGTTAATAATTAATTAATGAGGTAATTAAAGATTAATTATTGTATTTGGTTAAGGATAAATTAATTTGTGGAATTAATTTAAGGGATAAATAGATTGATATGGGAAGCCTTTGATTAATTGTTATCCCTAATATGTGGTTCGTGATGCTATGTGATAAGATAGGTTGAATTTAAACTGTGATGATGTGGTTTTCTATTGATGATGAATTACTGTGACATCCTGTATTATAAAAGAATTGTATTTCACTTGAATAATTTAAGTTAGATGACAAAGGTTTCGAAGAGACCGGAGTCGGGTATTAGTGACTATCGAAAGCCACTTCGATTTTTATAATTTGATATGTGAAACTGATAGGCTGAAGTGAAAAGACTTAAGTAAATTGGACCATTTAAATCTAAGTTGGGCACTTAGAAATTGATGTGTGAAATGGCTGGTGTATAATAACGTGTGAAGTGTAGACTGATATAAGTTACCCCGGGTTTATATAAATTGTATGATTTTGTATTCCAAGTTAGATGGGTTTACTCACGTTGGTTTCCAACCTGACCCGGGTGTTACTTTGATGTAATGCTCGGGTCAGACGGAGTATTACAGATTTTTCAGGTAAGGACGTTCTGGAGCTCAGAAGGCGAGCAGGGTGGCAGGGACGTATGGAGAGTTTTCACTGTGATATTGTAGTCTCTGGACATGATTGTTTTGTCCAGTATTTATGTATATGTGTAACTCTGATGTATTTAAATGTAAATTAACTGATATTGTTTCTTTGTATAACTGCTATTTTATTTGATATTATATTTGATCCGCTGCGAATTTGAGGTTTCTGTGTCTTGTTTCTGTTTTCTTCTTCTTTCTCTTTTCTTCTTTTCTTAACTATCTGGAACTTTCGGGATCGAAATTTCCAGGTCGCTACATTTGGTATCAGAGCATTAGGTTGAGTGAATACCTAGGCTCTGGAATGGTGTCTATCTTGAGAGAGCGTATTTGTAATTTTTATTATATATATTACTATATATATATATATATTTATTTATGTCTACCTATCTGTTGGGTTACCTGTTCAGGTTTCCAATATAAGTTATAAAGGTAGATTGGGGTGTGGTGTGTATAACACAACTACCGATTGGTTGGAGTTTGAATATTTGAGGTTGGAAGTGTATCTGTCGAGACTGTAGACCTAATACCGTCTCGAGTGAGTTTTGTAGTGGTGTAAGACTTCATTGATCTCTGAAGATAACCTGTTAAGGTTAGGAGTTCATCTTTGAAGTTGGATGAGTAGAGTTTGGATTTATTGGCTGAACAGAAGTGAGTGATGATATCTTGATATCTCAGGAAGTAGTAGCTGCGTGATGACATGCAGTGACGATAGGTGTTTCCGAAGATAATTTCTTTGGAACAAGTTTAAGGAGTAGGTCTGCTTCGGTGTTGTGGCTGGATTCAACAGGATGTTTTTGTGGTTTGAAGTCCGAGTTCTCGAAGAACCTTGGATTGGTAATTCTTTGGCATTGGTGTCAGCAGTACAACTCAGAGTGTGATGTGTGTCGGCAGAGTTTTCTGGCTTAGCAATTTTCTGGAGATGGAGTTCAGAAGCAGTAGAGTAAATCCATTTCTTTGATGGGTTGGTAAGACCATCATAAGCTGTTCTGATTGGTAAAGAGAGAACAGTCTTCTTTGGAATTAGATTGAGTTGATCGCAAAAGTGACTTGCGATGATTGAGTATTCTCTTGGGTTGTTGGAGATTTTTCTGAATATTTTCAGGAAAGTCAAGAGTTTGTCTTCATCTAGAGATTCAGTGGTATCTGTGGTTCAACTAGTTGAAGGTTGGTTTCTTGAGACGGAGTTTGTTGAAGCAACTCAGGTTTTGAGGAACTTCTGAGTTTTCTCTTGGTTATCTGAGATCTTTTTGGTTTTGCTGTCCGGTTGTGCTTGTGTTCTTCATCAGCATTCTTTTCTACTCCAAATCAGAGTTGTGCAGCGGAAGCAGTTTGGGAATGCATCTGCTTTTCTTTTCCGGATAGGAGAAGTTGTTTTCTTCTGATGGTTGTGAGTGGAGTTGTTCTTGATCTTGAATGACCGTGGAGGATCATTCTGATGGGTTTGGTCTAGTTTGTTTCTTGAGACATCAGCAAGGAATTGAGCTGATCAGGTAGGAAATAAGCAGCCCGAGATAGTCCAAAGAGTTTTGTGGATCTGAAGTCTGGTTTTGGATAAGTTCTCAGTTTTTAAGAGCTATAAATTTTGGTAAGGTTGGGTAAGCTAGCTTTGAGATATTTTGGATTTCCTTTGAGTTTTTTTTTGAATAAGTGTTTGATTATCTGGATTGAATTGCCAGTTTGGACAACTGGAATTCGATGTGTTTCACGTATCTCTGAGGGAATACGTGTATGATCTATTTCTGGTTTTGGAATCAGCTGTCGGGGAGATTTGGTGGTTGGGTCAGACTTGTCTATAGTCTGATGTCTTGTTCAATTATAGATATAGATAAGTAGGAGTTCTGTAACTTAGTAGAGTTAATTGTTTGGGTTTTATAGAGCGAGTAAACACTGTTTACTGGGGAAACTCGAGGAAACTCTATCCAGAATTTTGTCTGGATAGTTAATTTTGTTTGATTGGATGAATTGATTGCTATGGATGTTAGCATATGTCTGATATATGCTTGGTTTTAAAATTAAAAATCTGAAGTAGGTTATTAAATTACCTTTGTTTTAAATTTCGGGGACGAAATTCTTTTTAGGGGGAAGGAATGTGATATCCCGGAATTTTAGACAATATCAATTTAATAATCTTTATATAAAATTAAATTGATATTGACAATATTGATTAATAAAATATGTTTTGGTTTAATAATCTGAATAAATAATATTTAATTTGTGAACTTATCTTTTAAAAAGCTAAAATAAATGTTTAAATTATAATGTATATATATATATGTATTTGTATATATATTATAGTTTATCTTTGTTTGGAATTTAACTACATGAAAATAAATAAATGAAGTTTCGATTTTAAGTTCTAATAAAATATTGAGTAATTAGGAAATTATGTTTTAATTAATATTTAGCTTTTAAAAATCTATTTAAATTAATAATTATATGGTTTGATAATATTTAAAATAAATGAAATTGTTTAAATTTGTCTTAGCTTAATTTTGTTTTAAATTTAAATAAAGTTGATTTTTTTTTTTTTTAAATATTACTTGATATAAATATGATTTAGATATATTTTATATAAGTCTAAATGTAGAATAGCCTATGATTTAAATTCATTTAAATATAAAAGTGATTTATAACTTCTTTATAAATCATATAAAGTTTGTGAATTAGTTATTTTAAGTCATATTAATTTTCATAAATATAAAAGGAAAATAGAATCTTCATGTTAATAAATAGATTTTAATTTTGATTTCAAAAGTTTGATTGATTTGAAATTTTATTTTGAAATTCAAATTAATTGATTCTTTAAAATATTTGTATAAGTTCTAATTTACAAATTGTTTATTTACATTTTCTTAAAATAAGTAAATCATATATATTCATATAAACATAAATTAAATTTAAGAAAGCCCTTTTATAAACATTTAAATATATAACATAATTAAACAAGACAAGTGTTAAACTATTAACCATATAAACTACATGTGTTAAATGGTGAATCAAGCAAAATGACAAGTGTCATTTGATTTTATTCTTTTCTTTATTTTTTTGTTAAAATATTTTCAGCCCTCTTTTAAAATATTTTCATTTCCCCTCATCCTCTTTTCAAATACAAAAGATAAATGAATCAAAGGAAATCAAAAACCTGAAAACTCAAAATCCCTCAAACATAAAATCTGAAATTCACTCCCCAAACATAATTACAAATCTGGAAAAAAAAATGTCTGCAGGTTTCTTCAATCTGTAAATCGAAAAAATTATCAAGTCTGCATTTTTATAACCCTACATATCAAGTTCCTGGAAAAGGAAGAAAATAAAATCAATCTACCTGAAGATCATTGCAATTTATCTCTGGAAACCACGGCATTTTCATCTCTGCAAATCTTGAACAAATCAAATGAAGCCTGCATCTTTATCAAGGCCTGCATGCATATAAATTGGGTCAGAGTTTAAAAATCTCAAGCCTGCATTCATGAATGATAACAAAGGAAGGCTCTGTTCTTCAAGTTTCTGTGAGTAACTTTTCAAAATTTAAAACATAATTTGGTTGTCTGTTAATATATCTGAAATAAATAGTTATGCATGAATATACAGGTGAATCAAATATGATTATTTCAGAGTGTATGCTCTATATATATGTACTGTCTTCTGTATTGTCGCTAGGATTTGAATTTAAGTTCAATCTCTTGTTTATATAGTCTTGTTATGACAAGATTTGATGGACAAACAAAAATTTGATTTAACATTATTTCATGTTTAAATTTTAAGAGAGTTAAAAACAAAAACCTATTTGCCTCTGTAACAAGTAGGCATCAGTTTGTTTTTTTTAGTAAAACACTAACTGTAAAAAAATATATATAATAACTACTGTAAATTCAGGATTTTTAATGAGATACATAAGTGAAAATATGATTTCTGGAAAATGTATCATCATTTTAAATTGAGAATTTGGGTAGTAGTTCTGTGTTGAACTAAAAAGAGGAAATTGGGAAATTTTGATGATTTTGAATATCTGAGGGTTTGAAGTTTCTTCAGTTTGTAGTTGAGTTATCAGGCATTTCACAAAAATTATCAAATTTGGGTAAAGGTCATTTGGTTGACAGTGAATAAGGAAATTGTCCTGTAACCCTAGTTTTATGAACAAGTTAAAATTCGACCAATTCTCTCTCTATGTTGGATCGAGCGTTAAGTGGTTTCGAAGCATGGTTGCTGGGCCCTAGAGGAGTAACTAGCCGGAATTTTAGCCCTAACAATGGTCGGAGGGAGGTGATCATGCCATTGACAGGTTTTGAGTTTGGGTTGGCACAATGGTTTCCAGGTTTTAGCAGTAGAGAAGTATACTCGAGCATGTCCCGGGTAGTTCAAGATTTTACTCGAAGAAATCTAGGTTATGACTCAGAGTAAAAATAGTTTTACTTGGGTAGTTTTTAATTGCAGAATCTTGTTTCTGTAACCTGAACAGTTTCAGGTTTCCAAACTTTTAAACTAAATTTAAAAATAAGCAAAGTAGGTTTAAACTTATATTTGAATTATGTTTAAAATTATGAATTCAAATAGATTTGAAATTTCAGATTTCAAATAGAAATTTGCAGAAATAAAATATTAGAAAGTTGAAACTTGACAGTATGCAGGTTTTAAAATTTTAAACTAAATTTAACATAAAAGGGAAGCAAAGCAAGTTTAAAACCTAGCTTGAAGCAAGTTTAAATTTGAATTCAAATGAATTTGAATTCCAGTATTCAAATAAATAATGTGCAAAAATGAAAATTTAAAAATAAACCTGCACAGTTTTTATATTAAGTGATTTTTAAATCTGGAAATAAAAATTTAAACCAAGTTTTAAATTTTAAGTTAAATCTGAACCATGAATTCAAATTAGGGGTTGAATCTGATGTTTCAAATTAAAATAAGTTATAAATTCAATGTTATATTCAAGTTGGATATTTTTAGAACTTTATAACATACGAAATGAAAATTTAAAACAGAGTTTTAAATTTTAATCTTTGAATTTGAATCTGAAGTATGATTTAAATTTTGGTTATAATAAGATTTGAATTTTTATGTTTCAATGTCACTTGAAATATTAAGGGATTTTAAATCTTATTTAAATTGAATACAGGCAAAGTTAAACTATTCTTTTAAAACTACTTTAAAAAGATAAGTAATTCTTTAAAATGAAAACTAAAGAGTTTTAAATATTTAAAATCTTGTTTAAGTTTAAATTTAATTTCATTTTAATTTCAATTTAAAATGGAATTTATAAAATTTAGAAGCAAATTTGTTTTTAAATAACTTTAATAATGATAATTTAATCATTAATGAGATAAATGATTTTTATTGTTTTGAATTTAATTATCTAATCAAGGTAATTAAGATTTTAATTAATTAATTTAATTAATTAATAATTAGGATATTAATTAAATAGTTAAGGGTTTATTTAATTAATAAAAGATTAAGTAAGTTAATTAAACTTGATTAAAGTGTGATTTAGGAATTAATTAAATAAGATTTGATTAATTTAGTTAATGAATTGAATTATTAATCAAGTAATTAATAATTAATTAAGTTTTGAATATCAATTAATTTATTTGATAATTAGAAATTAATTAATGAATTTATAGATAATTAAATTTGTAATTAATATTGATTAATTCAGTTAATTACTTTAAGTAATTAAAGATTTGTTATTGGTTAATGAAGGTCATTAACCTAGGATTATTTTATAATTAATTAATGTAATTAATTTTAATGATTAATTGTATTAATTAATTTAAAGATAATCATTTGAGAACTATTTAAGTATAATTACTTAATGAAAGTAATTTAGAAAAATTAATTACTGATTGTAATTAATTAAGTTGTTGATTAATTAAGTTAATTAATTAAGTTTAATTAATTTAATTTAATCACTGGTTGATTTGAGAAGTAATTACCAATGAAATTAAAAATGGAAAATTACTTAGTGAAATAATTAAGGAAATAAATTACTGGATGTAATTTAATGAAGGAGTTTTGGAAATTAATTACTTTGTGTAATTAATATGTAATTTATATGTTGTATAGTTACTTAAGTAAGTAACTAAAAATTAATTACTTAGTGTAATTAATTTAGGTTTAGATAATTGAGTTATTTGAAAATGATTAAAAGATGTAATTAATTTAATGTAATTAATTACTTAATCAAGAATGATTAATCAATAGAGATAAATGATAATTAATTTAATGAAGTTATTTAAAAATAATAATTTGAGATCATTAATTTATATAATTAATGATATAAGTAAGGATTGATTAATTATGAACAATTAATCAATGAAGGTATTAATTAATGTAATTAATTAAGGATTAATGTAATTAATTATGATTAATTAATTAATAAAGTAATTACAGGTTAATTATAGGGATTGGTTTGGATTAATTAATTTGTGAAATTAATTAGAGGTTAATTACTTGAATGTAATTAAAGGATAGTTAATCAAAAAGATTATTTAGGGTAACTTGTTAAGGGTAATTAATTAATTGATTTATAAGTAATTGATATGTAAGCAAGGTTTATATGGATGAATAATTAATTTAATTCATTTTAAATTAATTAAGGAAGAAGTAATTAATTTAATTCATTTTAAATTAATTATAGGATGGTGATTTAATAAGTCTTTGCTTATGAATGATGATTGATATTACCCTGAATGGTTGAGATCTCGGTTATGAGATAAATGTTGTTGTGTGATTTGGATGCTATGGTTGCATTGAGTTGATAATATAGATTATCTGAGGTGATGTTAATATTGATTATCTATTATGATGTTGTAAATTATCTATCTGTGTGTATATAGATAATATTGAATTGAATTGTTTTAAACTTTAAAACAACTTGGACCTAAAAGACACGCTTTGGATTTCGATGAGACCGAGATCGGGTTTCCATATTTGGATATCCGAAAACCACATCGATTCCAAATAACGTTAGGCCGTGAATCCAAATGGAGCTTTGTGAAGACTCGAGGTGTAAGGGTTATACGTCAGTATAACTCTGTGGGTGATTCCGTAATGAGTTGACGGAATAGTGCTTATAGATTCGAGATGGTGATTCAGAGTGCAAGGGTTATTGTCTTTAACTCTGTGGGTGATTCCGTAATGAGTGTAACGAGATAATGCCTTCGGTTTCGTTCGAACCCGGAACGAACTTGTATGGATTGAATGCTTTCAGAACCTCGTCAGGTGGACGATGAGCATTCTAAGTGTTATGTCCTATAAAGGTAATCGTAGCCTCAAGCCTCATCAACCGGGAATGGCTAAAACATGGGAGGTGCAGCAAGGCTTCGTGGGTAGCTCCCACTGGAGAGCAAGATTTACCCCTGTCTAGAAGTCCCTTTATATTCGGCTGTGTGGGGCAGTTGATTGCAACAACTGTCGGGGTTGTCTTGTTCGGGACTGTTCAGTAAGGAATGGTTCCGGTCTTGTGTTGCAGGGGAGTTAGGGTGGCTCTTCGGTACGGTGATCTAGGCCACGTACTGTGACGGGCGGTACCCCAGTAGCCCTGTCATTGTATGGAATCCAAAATCCAATAAGTACCAACGGTTTTGATTGTATTACCCACTTTTGTGGCTAGTAGCTGGAATTTAATAGATGTAACTATTTCGGCTATTTCATATTTATTTGAAAACCCTAGACACTATTATAATATCATCGGATTTCCTATCAAATGTTTTGGTTAGCGTAAGGTAAAACTTTTCCATGTTTATGTGTGGGAAGTCTTACGTGATACCTTTCTTTCAAAAGGTTTTTAAAGTTAAGCAACCTTAACCTGTTACTCACACCAGACCCATGTATGACCCGAAGTTTATCTTTGTTTTCTTAAACTCTTGGGTACTCAAATTTTTACGAGTAGCCAAGAGAATTCAGGTTAGCTTTAACGTATAATGGAGGAGCAATGGAGCAGGAGGCTTCTGTGTTAGATATAGTTCCGCTGTGTTTTCTCTGTGTTGTGTTGTATTGAGTTGTAAATACTAGACAGGTGTTTATAACTGTCTAGTATATGTGATGTGTATGCTATTTATCTCTGATTGGTATTGTATATTATGTAAATACTTATGTTATTAATATTAATTTATTCGTTCCGCTGTTGAGATTCTAGTGTTGTTTCTTCTTTCTCTTCTTTCTTTTCTTCTTCTATCCCTTTCTTTCTTAATTGATGATGCGATTTTCTAGGAGTGGAAAGTCGGGTCGTCACAGTTGGTATCAGAGCCGAAGGTTAAGCGAGAACCTTGGCTCTGGTGGGATTACTCATTAAGGATAGGGTAAGTGATACCCTAGAATGAGTTGAGTGTATATATATATATGAGAGCGTACTTGTTATTTGCTTATATAAAGATTTTAAATGATTTTATATAAGAATATATTTTGATATATAAAGCAATAAATCTTTCTAATAAATATTAAGGTAATTGGACGTTGAATATTGGTATTAAATTAAGAAGTAATACTACCAAACTGAAATTAAATAAAGATAAGTTTGAAATGGATTCGAACTAAAATTGAAATCTTGAATTGGAGAAATAGTTTAGAATAAGATGATAATGGATGGTTTTAGATATGATAATCTTGGTTATTATCATAAATGGTTGTTGAATTTAATAATGAAATGTTTTAAGGAAGTAACCATTTAAAAAGAAGAATAAACTTGTAAATTTGAAAGGATGTAAATTAAAGTGGGTTTCCAACTGTGAATTTCTGAATTCTAAATCTGAACATTTGAAATTGTTTTCAAAGTGTTAAAGAAAATAATATTATTCAAACTATTTTGAATGTAATCTTATTTTAGAATAAGAAATTGTTTGTAAACTTTAAAGGAATTTGTTTTGAATTAAAAACCAAAGGTGGTTTAAAATTTTAAAGTGTAACTTGGTATGTAGAAGAAATTAATATGTATATAGTTGGATATACATAGTATCAAAGGTAGTTTGAAATAAACTCTAAATATTGAGTTTTCAATTTGGAATGAGATATGATACCCAAAGTGAAAGTTTTTGAACTTAATAGGTGGGAAGATTATTTATGTGAAGTTTAAAATTTGAAATGGAAGTTCAAACTGGGTAAGGTTGACTGGATTAAGTGAATTGAGTTTAGCTTGGGAAAGGTTAAATAAGTTGGAATGATCAACTTGATTTGGAAATTTCGAGATGAAATTAGGTTTTAACTTGGAAAGTTAAATGGTTGATTGTAATTGAGAGTTTGAGTGATCTCAAATTGGGTTTGAGATCTAGAAATTTAAAATGAATGGATGTTTTAAAATAAATTAGATAATATCATCCTATTGTTGATTATATTTGAGAGTTTACTTAATCTTTCCCAACAGGTCTTGAATATTAATTTGTTGATTGATCGTGGAAGTTCATCCATATAATATTGTGGTAAGAAAGTGTTGTTGGAAATTCATCCACCCACTTGCCTCTAGCCTTTTCAAAAAGCTTTTTCAATACAGACTAGATTATTTTGTTCACGGCTTTCACTTGTCCATTGGCTTATGGACGAACAACTACTGCAAACCTTTTTTCAATGCCATGCTTTTGACAAAATTATTTGAACTCTTTATTTTAGAATAGAGTTTCGTTATCGGTAATGATAGTCCGTGGGAGGCCAAAACGACATATAATATTTCGTACAACGAAATTAATGACCTTCTTGGTGGCAATCGTGGCTAAGGGCTCTGCTTCTGCCCACTTGGTAAAATAATCAACTGCAACTATCACGTATTTCACACCTCCTTTAGATATGGGTAAGGAACCGATTATATCGATCCCCCACATTACAAACGGCCAGGGACTAACCATTTGCGTGAGTTCCATTGGCGGAGCTCTTGGGATTTATGCATACTTCTGGCATTTGTCACACTTCCTTACGTAGTCTGCAACATCCCGATTTACACTTGGCCAATAGTATCCATAGCGGAGGATTTTATTTGCTAATGTATGCCCCCGGTATGGTCGCCACATTCTCCTTCATGGACTTCGTTAAGGACTCGTTTTATCTCAGCATGGGCAATGCACCAGAGTAAGGGGGTTAAGAATCCCTTCCGATACATTATTCCGTCCTGCATTACATATCGTGAAGCTTTACGAATGACTTGTCGTCTTTCGCTCCATCTTTCGGGCAAGATCTCATGTACCAAGTATTGTTTGAATGGGGTCATCCATGACTCCTTCTCGATTTCTGTTTCTAACACGATATCTATCTCCATCACATTTATACTCGGAGCATGTAAGGTTTCGACGGGAACCAATCCCATTTACTGTGCATCGCCAGTGCTTGCAAATTTTGCCAATGGATCGGCTTCTTTGTTTCGTTCACGCGGGACATGCGAAATATGATAATATTCTAGATTTTCTAGTAGGTTTTGAACCCGTGCAAGGTATGTGGCAAGTCTTTGTCCCTTCGCTTGATAGTCCCTTCGCCCTAATATACCACCAAATGTGAGTCACAAAAGATCTCAACCAGTTTTACTCTCAGCTCTCTGATAAGTTTCAAGCCAACGATTAATGCTTCATACTCGGCCTCGTTTTTTGTTCCTGGGAATTCAAGCTTCAAAGCGTAACAAATTGATCGATTTTCGAGAGTGACAAGAACTATTCCAGCCCTCGAGCAACGGACGTTGGATTCCCCGTCAATGTACATCTTCCATCGAATGGGAGGTATGACATTATGACTGTTTGATTCATTTGGCACGGTGAATTCAGCAATAAAGTCTGCTAGCGCTTGCCCTTGTACGGCCCTTCGTGGAGGTTGGTAATATCGGACTGGCTCAACTTGATATTCCATTTTAACATCCTTCCAGAGGTTTTTGGTCGTTGGAGTACCAACCGCAAGGGTTGATCGGTATAAACACTGATTGAGTGTGCCTGAAAGTACGGTGGAGCTTGCGTGATGCGATCACGAAGCAATAGGCTAGTTTCTCAATCTTAGGATAATTTCTTTCTACCCTCGTTAAACGTTTACTGACATAGTACACTGGCTTTTGAACTTGGTCCTCCTCGCGAACCAAAGCCGTACTGATAGCATGCTGGGATACAGCCAAGTACACGTATGACATCTCATGGTCTACCGGTTTCAATAGTACCGGGGACTTTCCAAATGCCTTACCAGAGCTCGGAATGCTTCCTCAGAGTCAGATGTCCATTCAAAATTCCTCTTTCCTTTCTTTATTGCGTCGAAGAAAGAAATACACTTATCTGTGGCTCTGGTTATGAATCGCCTCAGCGCGACCACCTTTCCATTCAAGCTTTGTGCCTGCTTTATAGTTTTGGGCACTTGTATGTCTCAAATAGCTTGAATCTTCTCCGAGTTAGCTTTGATTCCCCATGCACAATGAAACCCAAAAACTTCCCTGACGCAATGCCAAAGGAACAATCCAAAGTATTGATAATGTCTGAGTATATCAATCATCTCTACTAAGTCCCGAATGTGGTCGTTTGACTGCCATGACTTCACGAGCATGTCATCCACATAGACTTCCATTGTTCTACCAATCTGGTCTCTAAACATTCGATTCACCAGACGCTGATAAGTTGCTCCCACGTTTTTCAATCAGAAAGGCACCACCACATAAAAATATAGCCCAATGTCTGTGACAAAACTGGTGTGTTCTTGGTCTGGAATGTGCATCGGGATCTTATTATATCCCGTGTACACATCTATAAATGACAGTAACTCGTCTCCGGCCATTGAGTCGACTAGATGATCGATTTTAGGTAAAGGGAAACTATCCTTTGGGCATGCTTTGTTTAAATCAGAGTAATCTACGCAATTTCTCCACTTCCCATTTGCTTTCCTCTCAAGCACAGGGTTAGACACCCATTCAGTGTAGAGGGCGTCGCGGACGAACCCATTAGCTTTGAGTTTGTCCACCTCCTCTCTGAGAGCAGCGGACCTCTCCGGGTCCATGCCTCTCCTTTTCTGTTTTACAGGAACGTACTTCGGGTCTATGTTCAACATATGACTCGCAATAGCGGGAGAAATCCCATACATATCAGAATGTGTCCAGGAGAAAACATCCAGATTCGCTCAGAGGAAATCAGTGGGATCCTCAGCCAATGAGGGGTCGAGTTGTGATCCAATCTTAAGAACTTGTGATGGGTCATATCGGCTGACTAGAATGTCAATCGTCGGCTCAGCCGTGCTGCATTCGCTTCTCTTGGTTCCCCATCATCATCTCTCGGATCTATGTCCCTATAGATCCAAAAATGTTGCCCGAGCCAGGGCTTTGGCACTACTTGTCAATTGTCAGTATTCCGGATGTGGACGGAGTTATCCGCAACCTTTCCTTTCTCTCTCCGCTGGGCCTCTCTCAGCTCAGCCACATAACATGTGCGATCGGTCGCCTGATTCCCATGCACCACACCAACTCCTTTGTATGTCGGGAATTTCAAAGTCAAACACCACGGGGCCAAAGCTACCCTGAACTCTGCCAGGGATGGTCGACCCAGAAATACATTATATGAGAATCAACATCCAACACTATGAAATGTAGGATTCATACCCTCCTACTCTCACCTTGTCCCAGTTCAACTGGCAATTCAACATATCCTACTGCATTTGTCATTGCACCATTAAAGCCATGGGTACGGCTTTAGACGGTTTCATGTCATTCGTCTCCATCTTCATTTGGTCGTATGCCTTTTTGAAATGATGTTAACAAAAATTCCACAACCAATTAAAATTCTCTTCACATATGCTAGCCCGATTGTCGCGGATATGACCATCGGGTCAATCGTAGGAGCCTCGACCTTGTAAGCATCTCAGCTCTTGAACACATATCGTCTGTCATCGTACGTTGCTGTTTAGCGAGGGTCCCGTCCTCCACATTCGAACAACATTCATAATCTGCATGCCTTAAGGAGTTAGCATACCGCTCCATTTCCTGCCAGTTCTTGTCTGCAGGATGAGGTCCACCAACTATTGTGTTTATGACCAGTCTACCTACAGTTCGGGCAGGTTCTTCCGGATGGCATGGGGTCGGTCTGCGTCCAGGGTCTGATGTTCCTTACCTACCTTCCTGTAGGTTCTTGACAAACTCCTGCTATTTTTTTGTCTGATCAGCTTTTCTATGGCATCATGGAGGTGTCTACACTCCTCTGTACTGTGCCCGTAAGTCTCATGGAAGCCGCAGTACTTCCCAGTCCGTTTTTGTTCCTCTGTTGAATCTTTTGGGCATGGCATTTTGTATTGGAAAGTATTACAAGTTGACAGGTAAATATTCTCCAGAGATGCATTCAAAGGAGTATACGTTGTAAGTGGGAATTCTTGACTTCCACTTCCATGTCTCCTTTTTCTTTCTGGGATTTCTTCCTCCTGACCCTTTAGATTGCTCGGGTTTATTCAGGACTTTGGCTTGAACCTTCCCTGAATTGCCACCAGACTGTTTTACAGCGATGTTGCTTTTCACAGTCTACTGAATAGGCCCTGGTTCCTTATCTCTCCTCTTCCATCTGGCTTTCTCTCTTCTTATGGATGGATGATCCTTTGAATATAAATGCTCCAGCGTAGTTAGAGGCTTTCCTGCCAACCAATCGTCAAACTATGAATCCGGATCCACTCCTCGCATTACCGCCATCAGAATTGCGTGAGGGTTGCTAACTTCAGCAGCCGCAACATGAAATCTCTGTAAGTACTCCTTCAATGACTCCCCTAGAGCCTGGATTACACTAGGACATTACATCCTTGGGACGAGTGGCATGTATCCTGAACTATTCCACAAATTTCATCGCCAATTCGTCAAAGATGGATATAGACCGTGGGGGAAGTCGAGTGAACCACATGGTGGCAATTCCGTATAAAGTAATTGGAAAGAATCTACTCTTGGTCACGTCATTTTCTCTAGCCGAGTCCATCATCCATTCATACCTCATCACATGTTGTCTGGGATCAGTCTTTCCTTCGAAGGCCGGGATAGTTGGCATGCTAAACTTCCTGGAGTACACGGCCTATAGAATAGTATCTGTGAATGGTGTATAATTCCGGGATATCCCCCAATCTTCATTGGTCAAGCCCTGATTTTCTCTCATCAACTGTCTGACTATAGCCAATAAATTTGGAGTTTGTATGGAGGATGGAAGGTTGGAATCTGTTCTATGGGGCCACTCGGGTTGGTGTCTTCTCTGTTGGCGATCTACCAAATGTGTATCTTAGGGACCAGCTTCATTAGGGTCTTAGTGAGCCAGACGTCTAGTTTCCACACGTGCTCCTGCTCCTAAGTTTCTTGCTCTAGCTTGGGTGAGGTCTGCAAGATGTAAGTGATCCCTAGTCGATTTATCAGCATCACTTGCTTGTGTAGTTTCTGTTTTGCGGCGTCTACGCCTGGAAGGTTCGTCGGACGAAGTCGAACTATCAAATGAAGAATAAGGAACGGGGCTACCTCCAGCATTCAGATGATGTTGCTGAGTAAGCTGAGTCATAAGGTTAGAGTTAGCTTGAATCTGCTCAGCAAGTTGTCTCCTGCTTTCCATGAGTTCTCTCATCAGGTCATTGAACTCTGTCCTAGTAATGACTTCCATCTGGCTATGGGCTCCGGCAGTCCCTACACCAAGATTAACTTGCTGATTACTAGGTCCTATTTGCTGTATGCTAGCAATCTAGTTGACGTCTGCGTTATGAGAAACTGATCTGCTACGTGGTCTTCCCATAGTAGAGTTTTTGATCGAAACTCTGAGTAGATTCAACGGACGTCCAGTGAATAACTTGGATCTCCTTTGGGGGGATTTATTCAATCCAGTAGCTACAAACCAAATCCTAGTAGACCAAGAATTCGGCTTTCAATGAAAGCACCAAAATGTTAGCACCAGAATTGGTCACTAACACCCTTAAGAACGATTATGTATAGACATAAATGAAGAAGGAAAATTAAAACGGAGAACTGTATGCTAAGTTAAATGCAAAAACAGGAACACCGGATTTATAGTGGTTCAGCGTAACCGCCTACGTCCACTTTGAGTCTTGATCTTTATTGCTTTCATAAATGATTGAATATAGATACAATCTGTACTATGTTGACTTGAATACAAATACTAAGTAAAATAGAATAAGTCTTGAATGCAGCAGAGTCTCCTCAGTGTTCTCGAAAATAGGTCCCTTTTACTGTGCCCTGCCCTTTTATTTATAGACGAAGATGGATCGGACTTCCCTCATGGGCCTAGGAACAAAGTACCTCGGCCCGTGTTAACTTCTGCGCGCCGAGCCATAAATGCCAAATAGCAATTGCCGAGCGAGGTTGGTCGAACCAGAGGATGCCGAGTGAGGCCTCCACGCCGAATGGCACTCGCATGCCGAGCCACACATCCAGGCCGAACAGCATTCGTATGCCGAACGAGGTGCTATGCCGAACGACCTCTTAATGCCGAACACGGTGCTGTGCCGAACGACCCCTCAATGCCGACCGAGATGCTGTGCTGAACGACCCCTCAATGCTGAACGACCCCTCAATGCCGAGCGACCTCTCAATGCCGAACAAGGCAAGATGCCGAGTGGCCTCTCTATGCCGAACGAGGCAAAATGCCGAGCGATCTCTCTATGCTGAGCGACCCTTCTATGCCGAATGAGGCAATATTTCGAGCGATCCCACTATGCCGAACGACCCTTCTATGTCGAACGAGGCAATATGCCGAGCGACCCTTCTATGCCGAACAAGCCTTTTATGCCGAACGAGGCAATATGCCGAGCGACCCTTCTATGCCAAATGACCCTTCATTCCGAATGAAGCCTTCTTGCCGAACGAGGTCTTGTGTCGAACGATGCTCTGTGCTGAATGGTTCTTTGTGCCCAGCGATGTACTTAGTTGGTGATGCTCGTGTTACTGAGTCAATTACCCGGGTAACACCAGGCGGCACGCCTCATTTGGAGTTTGAAAATTTAACTTATGAATAGGGATTTGAATTATTTTTTTAATAAAAGGACCCAAGAAAATTTCATTCGCAAACCCTAACCAAATAAAACCCAAGCTGCCATCTTTCTTCCTCCATCCAATGGTCGTGGCCAATCGGCGCCACTTAAAGCCAAATCAGATTTTGGTATCAACTAATAAAACGTTCGCGTGGATGAGCAGAGTAAAGTGGACGGTAGAGATCGATGAGGGAGCACTGTGGTGGTCGGAATTTGCCTCCATTCGTGGTGCAGTTCCTGGGTGATTTCATGGTCGATTGGCGGCACGAGGGAGCTGGGTGGTCATGGCGGTATTAGGGTGGATGGCGGCATGATGTAGGGCGTGACGTGAAGGAGGAGTCATGATGTGGAAGGGTTTTAGTCTCATTTTTTTATACTTGGAAACGCAAACGAGGAAGACGAGGATTTAGGTGTGTGATTTGTAAATTAAATGGTAATTAATTTTCCTACATCGTGATCGTATCTGCGAATACTATGTTATGGAATTGGACTGGATGGAGTTGGAGCTAGTAGGAATTTGGGTTAAAATTGAATGCTTGTTTGATATTAATCCAAACTGGAACACCTTCTGAGCTAAACTTACCTTTTGGTTAACCAATATATTATATAGTTGATAAAAATCGTTGATTGAATGTTTGGATGATTTACTGTTTTATTAGTTGGCTTGGTTTTATTTCTGTCCCTGGAGCGGATGACATTTTATATATACCCCTAGTAGCGGATGAACCCTATAATATGATTATATACTGTTGGTGATGTAGGGAAACAGGTTGGAGGGATCCAACAGGATTCCTCTCCACTATTGATTATATGTGAATGTGTATATAAATATGCTGATATATATGAGCTGTGATGTAAGGGAATAGGTCGAAGGGTTCCAATGGGATTCCTCGTCATTATTGATTTTAATTTCAACGGTATTCCTGACATATAAATTATTGGATATTAAACCTGATTGTGTGACACTTTTGGTTATGACATTGTTATATGTTTGAAACTTAAACCCTGTAGTGATAGAAAATCAATATCAATATTGGTTGAGCGTTTGGTAGCTATTGGCCTTAAATTAGTATTTCTAAATACTATAAATTGTCATTTGGGGATGGGATTGATTTTGAGATAGGAAATGCTTTTAAATCTGGAATTAGGTTTCGGAAATATTTTGTTTTTAAGGATTTAATTTCTATTCTACTTCAACTTTATTATCTTCCTTTCTAAGCCACTGGAAATGATTTAAAAGTTACTTATTTTTATCAAATATTTTTTTAAAGTAACTTATCTATATTTAATATTGTTCTAAAATTTACGTATTCATAATTAATATTGTTTTTAAGGTTATTTATCAATATGTTAATATTTTAATAATTAATTATTTAAATAATTAATATGGTTTGAAATTAATAATAATGATTTATTCTTACTATTTTGGAAATTAAATATTATTATTTATAATAAGACTGAAAATTAACTATTAGTGTTTTATTAATAACGGCTTTGAAATTATTAATTATTATTTTAAGATGTTCTAAGGTTAATAATAATTACTTATTTATTTATATGGTTTATTATTAATAACTATTATTATATAATAGTGATTAAGGTAAATGATTACTACTTATTCATAATTGTTTGAGATTTATAAATAGAGTTTTACAAACAAATTTGGATTTTAGAGGAGGAGTTTATAGAATCATTTGGAGACTTAAAGGGAGATTATTTACAAATAAAAAGAGTTTTATAAATGATTTTTGATATTTATAAAATAATTTTAGAGATGGGTTTATAGATCTATAAAAGGAATTTTATAATTAGTTTTATGGATTTATAAAGGGTTTATAAATGATCTAGAGACGCTTATAAACGTGTTCTTTTATTTACAAAATAGTTATACATGGGTTTACAAAATTTATAAAAGAGTTTTATAAATTGTTTTAGAATTGTGTAAAAAGGAATCTTCCTCCGTTTTGTAAACATATTCATACTGTTGCGACAAGTATATGGATATTTTCCAAGTACTGAAAATATTGGGATTTGGAGTACAACTTGTTAAGGTATTTTTATACAAGTAATTTACTAAGTGATTTTAATTAATGACAAGATTAATTAAGGAGGCTGGTAATTAATTATAAGCTTAACCAATGTTGGTTTTCTATTTTGAAATAAATCCCTAATTTGGATGTGTGTTTGTGGATAGTTAAATAACCGACTATCAAATATGGTCAAAACGTAACTTTTGAAATATCTAGGAGAAACAAGTGAGTTATATGGCAAAGTCATCTCAGATGATGCTATACTGCACGTATAAATCTCATTTTGTTCTCCTAGGACAAATGATAAGGAAATTTGTGCACTAGCGATTAGGAGGAGATCTTTGCTCTTATCTTTGTCTGTTTATTTCCTAAAGACTGAGGTTGAGTTTACCGAAAACTACCGAATGTTGTTTCAAAGAGACCAGGATCGGGTATGTTATCCGAAAACCACTTTGATCCAACTCAAGCGTTTCGAAGTGAAGACATCTTGGAGATGATGAAATTGAAGATGGAGCTTTCGAGCATTTCCTAGAACGAACTTGTATGGATGAATGCTAGCATTGCATTGTTGTTGGAGGGCAGTGTTAGAATTCCAAATGGAAAGTGCTATTCAAAGGTAAAACATAGCCTCAAGCCTCATCAACCAGGAATGACTAAAACAAGGGAGATGCAGCAGGCTCAGTGGGTCACCCCCAAGTAGGGTATGATCATCCTTATCTGAGTTGATATTATCTCTCATCTGTATGCTTCGGGCCCATTAAACAAGTGATGATCATATTCGGTACTATCCAACAAAGGGTAGGTCGAATCTGTGTTGGCAGGGGTTGATAGGTTCGACCTCAGTGTTACTTTATCTACAGATGCACTGCGACGGGCGTTACCCCAGTAGCCTAGTCATTGTATGGAATCCATTCTCCGTTACATGCCTTTATGGTTTTAGTTGTATATCTATTATGATAGAATTTAATTAATGTACCAATTTTGGCTATGATTAATAAGTATTTATATCTTAGATACTACTATAATATAAGAGAATTTCGTATGAAATGGTTTGGTTATCATAAGGTAAAAACTCATTCGTGTTTATGTGCAGTGTGGTCTTACGAGATACTTTTGATTTTCAAAGGTTTTCTATAACTTTAAAATCCAATTGGGTGTGTTTTCTCATGCAGGTTTTCCAGAATAACTTGGATGTTAATTTATTATAATGCTCTGGTCAGACTGAGCATTTATAAATTGCTTTAGGTGCATTGGAGCTTAGGAGATGAGCTGGAGATCCAAGACGTATCTATGTATTTCTTTGTCCTCCGGTGTGTTGTTAGTTGGTTGTATTTGTCAGCAAATTTTAAGGGGAGATTGCTATAACTATCCGAGCTGAAATATGTTAGTGCACTCTGATTGGTGTATGTATATTACATTCTTGTTTGTGTAAATATTTGTTGTATATTATAGATTATTCGTTCCGCTATGAGATTTTGTGTTGCTTAGTTTCTTCTTATCTTCTTCCTTCTTATTTTCCCTAACCATACGCCTTTCTGTTCAAATTAAATGAGACATATGTGGTTGATTGTCCGCTTAAACTCTATGGAAAACTGGATCGTTATAAACATATTATCCTGAAACAATTTAATGATGTGAAAAGTAGTCTCTTAGTATTTATATAAGATTTATTTTATAAATTGCTCGATATAGGACTAATCTTAACATGCTCCCATGTATGTCCAGTGTATCATGAGCCAAACTCGTGAATATTCATAAAGATAATGTAGGAAAAGTGTGACGATTAAGCGCATATAAATTAAACCTGATCTCATACCATGTTAGAGAACCATGTATTATCACAAAACCGATTGGTGATATGAATAGTAGTCTCTTAGTACTTATATAGGATATATTTTATAAATTTCCCAATATGGACTAATTCAACACTTTGACAAATATGGTGTACACAACGAGCATCACGAACATGAAATAGGTTAAATGAAAAAAAATATGGATATAATTTGTAAATTAACAATTATATTTAAAAAATATTAATACAACCATTTAGTAAAAAAAAATCATGTGTGTAGCATAGGTTCGCACTAGTCTATTATATAAGAATTTAATATATGATCATATGTGTTTTTTATTCACATTCACTTTCAGCTCATATTTTGAATTCTCCTTAATTCAAGTATTATATTGCATTTAACCCCTTCAAGTATATTTATATCTTGATAAACCACTCAAGCATTATATTGCATTTAACCCTTTCAAGTATATTTATATCTTGATAAACCACTTAAAATACTTGAACAATTGACATATAATTATCGTGCTGCCATTATATTCCTCAAATTAAAATCACTTATTAATGGCTACCGAATATGGAGAGGATGTATTAGAAATCCATCGCTTCTGTCAATTTTAGTTTCTTTATTATAATTCTCAAATTATATATTCTTATGTACTGCTCCTACTATTTTCAAATCTTCTTTTTGTTAGTTGGGTTGGTAATTTATTACTTATTGCCTCCTTTCTTTATATAATTTCATTTACTTATGGATTGACTATGTTTTATTTTGTGATTTTTTTAATTGATCTTTGTTTTCAATTTTACATCAATAAAACATTAAATTGATATACTGTGTGAATTACTTTAGTTTATCATTTTGCTCATTTTTATTTTTTTGATAATGTTTGTTAAATAATCATGTTATGGGTAATCAATCTATTACACACACAGATACACACAAACACATATATAATATACATCATCTATATATATATATATTCCTTTTTTTCACATTTCATCTAGATTTGAATAATGCATGCTCCTTAATTCAATATGCATTTTTTCCTTTTACACTTTACAAAATAGTCAACACATTTTCCAAAAAATAGTCAACACATTTTCCAAAAAATAGTCAACACATTTTCCAAAAATATATATACTTAAAAACACTTTTAAATAATTTAAAATACTTATAATAGGTTTTAACATTCATTCAAAATATTACTTCAAAATAATAAGTTCATAAGAAATTTCAACTCTTGGAAAATAATGTTTTCCTTATATTTTAAAGTAAACCTTCTTTTAAAAATTCATAACTAATACTTAAAAACTCATAAAATTCCAAATCACTTTTGAAATACTTAAATAAGAGTTAGCCAATGCTTTTAAAAAGAATGAGGCAAAATACTTAAGTTAAAAGTCCTTTTCAAACATTTGAAGTACAAAAATCAAGGCAAAACGAGGCCGTTTTGCACGAGTGAAGTTTTGGTCGTTTTTCGAGATGTTACTTATTTTTTACTATCCAAACATTATATGGAAGCAATCATACATATAAAAAATAATAAATATAGAAAGATTCCCTAAGGATCTCTTTACAAAATTCAATACAAATTACCAAACACAAGGCAATTACTACATCCATTCATGGCGACTATTGGTATAAGAGCACTTTCAAATCCAAGTCCAATCTAAAGAAAAGTTCATCTACAACCTATGCGCATTGTTTTAAAGGTTGTTACAAGCTATACGAGTCCATTACAAGTTCATACATATTGATTACATATGTCATGTGCTTTCAAAGTAAGAATCAAAATATAATGTTTCAACATACGTCGACATCAATTCAACCAACATATAAGCAATCAATAAAAAAACACATATACACAATATTATCATTCAAGGTGGTGAGTAAACTCAACTTTACCCAAACAAACAAGCAAGCTGAAGCAACCTGAGTCCAACCTCTACCTTGTAACCTCCTTCTTCACTCTCCTTTCTAGCTTACACTTACCTTTAAGCCAAAACACCCCTAAAAAGCTCATGGCCTCTTGATATAGGGGGAGATTGGCTTCGCTTATTTAACTTCTAACTTGAAAAAAGTTGTTGTAACATTGTCTTAAGACTTGTGGCAAAGTTGGAGTTGATTTGAAATTATTTTCTTTAGAAATTTTGTAAAGTGGAAGAAATTAAAGAGAGCTTGCTTTTGATTTGTCAATTTGTGATTATAACTCAAGGGTATGCCTCTCCTTATAAAGGCATGATGGTTCTCACTAGCCTTGTTCTCACCACCTCTCATATCATGGAAGGCTCACCCCCTACTTGCCTCATCACTTCTCTATACGCCTCTTTCTTTTAGCTAATTCCTTTAATACCTTTAACATCTTAATATCTCTTATCCAATTGAAAGTTTCTAGAATGTACTATTTTCTTTAAGTTTTAATAATTTCTAATATTCTCATTTGATTATTATATAAGTGCACAAGAGTTTGAACAACTTATATCGATCAAAAAGCTATTATCGATAAACAGCTATTTGGTCACATTATCGATTTTTCTTTGAATAATATATTTCTATAAACAAATTTTAAAAAAAGTTTCTTATATTTATTAATTAAATAATGATTAATGAGGTTATAAAATCATATTTGTAACACTTAACTATCTTTCAAAATGTTTTGATATTTGAAGATGAAGTGTTCGAATTTAGGAGTCGTTACATTCTTTCCCACTCAGAACATTTCGTCCTCAAAATTCAAACAAGAACGATAACCAAAGAAGATGGAAGAAATAAGATATATACATAGCATATTAATGAAACTATATGCAAACCAAATTGCAAGCCAAATGTACACTAAGTGACTCCACCCCAAATGGTGAGTACATGAAAAAAGATATACGATACTAAGATAAGGAGGAAACTGCGGTCTATAAGCAACCTTGGATAGAACTTCCTTAAATTTTCCTCCGTCTTCCTTGTACCACCCCGAGCATCCTTGATTCACGGAACTTTCTAACCTTAACAACGGAATAAGCACAAAATACTCAAATAACATTCACAATCACTAGCAACCAATGCTCATGGTTTGCTCGGGTTCAAAACTCTCCGATCGCCCAAGGACGATAAACAATCTAATAAGCATACCTTACGCTCAATAGCCTTAGGTTATTACTTAGATTTATATATTGTTGAGGACATTTAATTGGACAAATTAAATAGAATAATGTAAGGTTAAGAAGAATGAGATTTAAAGCTTAATAAGGTCATGCCATACTTAATTAGTTAAGTAAGATTGTTTAAACTTAACATATAAGAGAATACATGAAGGGACAATTTAGGGAATAGACCTATCATTTGACTTAAACCCTCTTCCCCTTATATCATTCTCACTTTATTCATACAAAACAATCATAAGAAAAATATAAGGAGGTAGGCCATTAATCAACCTAGAGAATGTGCAATCAAAGAAGATTCACAAATTCAAGCTTAGATTTCAAGAGCTATCTCAACTCCAATAATTAATCTAAGATGAATAATAAGTATTCCATCTTTATTTTTTCTTTTTTAAATTCGATTAAAAGTAATATCTGAATTATTTTGATAGATTTTGCCAAGTAATTTCAACTTATTGTCAATTTATTATGCTAGATAAGCATTTAAAAGTATAATTAATTAAAGATATTAATTAAGTACTTTAAATATGTTTGGGTACCTGAAAATTTAGTTTGGCAATAATAACTAAAAAGGATTTGTATAGAAATCGCTATGGGATAACGCTATAGTAGCGTACTTGTAATTTATCCAATAGAAATTTAGTGAACCAAAAGAATTTTTGAAAGCATAATCCTAATGAATTAGAGAATAAGATTGGTTTCATGGGATAACGTTATAAAAACATGTAGTGAACTAGAGATTTTCGATCCTCGAAAATCAACATTGATACGTTCACTATATAGCATGCTGAATATTCAAGTGTCGAAAATACCGATTGCTAAGGGTAAAGAAGAAGAAGAGATCGAAGAAGAAATAGAAACAACAATACAGAATCTTGCAGTCGCAGCGGAACAAAATACGATATATAATAACAAATCTTTATATAAAGAAACTGAAACTGTATATACATACAATCATCAGAGTACAATAGTCAACAATCACTTCGGACAGTTATAATAACTAGTCCTTACATGTGCTAAATATACAGCATAACATACATAGCGGAAATAACCAAGTACGTGTAATATGCCTGAAATCCTTCAGCTCATCTCCTGAGCTCTATAACATCCTAACCTGGATCTGTAATACTCGGTCTGATTCGAGCATTATAATAAAATAACACTCGGGTCGGCCCGGAAAACCAGCGTGAGAAAACACACTAAATTTGAATTATTACTATTATAAAAAATCTTTTGGAAAACCGAAGGTATCTCGTTAGACCACGCCACACATAAACATGACGAGTTTTTACCCTACGATAACCAAAACATTTTATATCAAAATCATCTGATATTATAATAGTGTTTATAGAAAATAAACTATAAAATAACTGACATGTTAGCATCTCATGTTTAAGCATATTTGATATACAGCTAAAACCGTACATGCTCGTAGTGGATATTGGATTCCATACAATGATATGGCTATTGGGGTGCCGCATGCCACAGTACATCTCTAGAAAAATGTACCGGGATCAAACCTATCGATCGATGTGAACACAAGACCGGCCTACCCCTTACTGGATAGTACGAATATGATCACCACCGATAGCCCCTAAACGCATACAAATGAAAGTGATGATAAATGTCCACTCTAGATGAGTGATGATCATACCTTAATGGGAGAGTACCACGTAGCCTTGCTGCATCTTTCTCTGTTTTAGTCATTCGTTGATGAGGTTGAGGCTACGTATTACTTTAAGAATAGCATTCACTCTTGGAATGCTAACTCTACCTTTAATGAATTCAAATTCATTTACAAAGTTCCCATATTTCAAAATTTTGGAAAATCTGTTTTCTCCCAAAATCCCTTATAAGATTCCTCTTATCAAATCATACCCGTTAAATAAACCCCATTTAAAAATCTTAAGAGGATTTATAAATAAATTTCAATCGTTGTAAAACTCTATATATATAATAAGTATTTAATAATTTATTTTTAAAATATGTTTAAGTAATTATTTAAACTATCAAAACACTTTAAATAAACATCGATAACTCATTTCCAATTCATTTTTAAATAAAACTAATCGATTTACAAAGCTTATTATAAAAATTTGAATTCATATCACAAGTATTAAATATTTAAGTAATCCACTTTCCAAAATATTTCAACACTAAAACAATTTTAAACCAAATAGTTAATAAATAAAATCTATTTTTCAAACAAAGCTTAACTTCTCGATAAAAAATTATTCTTAAAATTCAGCATAACCATTCTTATATTTACAAATCTCTCTTATTTATCCCAGATCGATTTTCTCTTCTAATTTCACAACTATTTTCAAATTCCAATATAGAGTCCACTATCTTTCCCTAAACCGATTTTCGTATCTCACTTTAAATACACACGGTGAATTTATATTTCCAACTTATCAAATGATAATCATTTCACTTTATTGTAAACATTGTTTATAAATTTATAAACTCATTCCAGGTTGTCCTCAGTTAATAACATATTTATGTTAAACAAATCTTGTTTATAAATCGATTTTTATTTAAAATTCCATTTAGAATCTATTTCTTATAAAATCCAAACTATATTCCAAAACTGTATCGAACTTCGATTTCGACTTCCATTCTATATTTTAAGAATCTCGTTTAAAAATCCGTTATTTTAAAAATCTTCGGTTTAAAATTCTCAAATGAAACCATTGTACGAAAAAACTAAATAAATATCCAAAATCAATTTATTTACTTTATCCAAATCAATTCCTTTTTTAATAATCCCAAAATTCAATATAAAAATTATTAATTTCAAAATCGCCTTTGAATTTCCTTTTTAAGTTCAAAAATATTATTTATGGTATTTATAATACCAAAATTAAGGCCGGTGTTACTATAGCATCCAATAATTCAAATCATAACATAATCTATATCAGACTATTCACACACATCATATGCCACTAAATATGAAATTAAAATTAACATTTTGAGGAATCCAGTTGGATCTCTCCAACATGTTTCCCTACATCCACAGATGTTATATAACATAAAATAATAATCCCGCTTCGAGGGGGGATATCGCAAAAAAGGGCGATCCGCTATTATGTAGGACGCATAGTGTCTCATCCGCTCCAATCGACGGGAATATACCTAACTACTAATATATATATACACACACACACTATATAATATAACATCGAACTGATAATAATTTATAAATTCATCCGATCAACCAATAATTGATTTTTAACATTATAAATTAAAATCAGTTATCTCAAAATGAGTGAGATTTACTCACCTTGATTTTTAGATTCGCCCAACGTTTCGTTCTGGATTTAAATTAAGCAAGCAGTTAATTTTAATCCAAATCCCTACTAGCTTCAATCGACTCCAATACAATTTCTATGCGTACTATCCGATAATACGAACCCAAAGAAATTCATTTTGTGTGAATCTGGCCTCATATGAAATAGTTATGCATTTTTAAACATTCGATACTTTGAATTTCAAATTAACTTAAATAATATAATATAAAATTTTACTCATTCTTCCCTCCCAGGCCTAATAGTGCCAGGCTTCAAGCATTTTTTTTCTATTTGCGACTTCATAACGAGAATCGCATGCCTACTTGAATCATCGTGCCCCTCCTTCTGAATGTCACTGCCTACATCACCGCTCATCTCAATTTTGCCTACGCCAGCGACGTCATACCCCAGTGCAACGTCAATCGATCTGAGAACGAACCCCACCTGGCCACGAACGGGGCCGCCTAGCCACCACCACGCTTCACTAATTATCGATTGAATTATATGGACGCGTTCGTGGTGAGGAGAGCTACGTTTTTCATATGCAAAGTTTTGGGTGAAAATGCCTAGACTGGTTGGAGAATTCTCGGCTGTTGATTGGGAAGTGAGGGTGGCGGCTGTGAAGATGGAGTTAAGGTTTTAGATGCAGGGTATAGGACATATATTTTTAGGCAATCTAAATCACTATTCACTCAAAATACTTTTGAACTCTAAACGAAGCTGCCTTCTAGCATTTATAATGTTCTTACCCTATTCTGAACACTATGGAATATATATCAGAAGCAATTCCATCGTATTTAAAAGATAGATCAAATTATGTTAACTAAAGCTACTTAAATAAATTTCTTTGCATTTTTAATTCGCATGATCAAACTGTAAGTCCTATCGACACGAAATTTTGAATCCTATAATAACCCACTATTATGGATCTAATGATACTAGTTTCGTCGAATTCCGAGATTGTGCCCCGGATCGCTATTTTAACGCGTTGATTAAATTGGTGATTTCAAAAATTAACGAAATCACTAGGAATTATAGTCTCAAAAACTTAAAATCTAATTTCTAATTCAAATAGAACTTATGTTCACTTTAGAAATTCATTTTGATTTATGTTCAGCTCAAATTCCAATTATTCACCATTTCCGCTTTACGATAAATCATTATATTTGAAATTTAAAGTCACTCTATTATTTCAACCAAAGTCTTCATATTAAAAAATAAATTTATATTCCAAATCCAATATTTAAAACCATTTAAATGTTCAAAATCAAACGATGGAAAATCTGGATCGTTACATTTCTCCACTTAAAAGAATTTCGTCCCCGAAATTACTAAGGTAGGAAAATGCCCCAACTCATTAGCTTATCAAAACCCGCTCAGTTAAAACTCGATATTTCACATTTCTAAATCTTTTATTTTCCACTAAATTAATTAGTTTCCATTTCTAATTCAAAACCCTTTATTTCAATTACAATTCAAAAATTAATTTATTAGTTAACAAAAGTTTTCCAAGAATTTCCAAAAAAATTCTAACACCCTAAATATCTGAATTTTTTAGGTAAAGTTTCCCTTATACGGAGAGCCTTTTGCAATATGACAAATATGATAAAAAGATAAACATCGGCTCTCATGGCCGAAAAATGCACTATCAAACAATATTTTTATTTTCTGCATGCTAAATTCATAAGCTTGCCTTATTCTAGCGTTATTAAGCGAGCGAGCTTAATTTATATGCAGTTTCGCAATCAAAATCTAGCCAAATGGTCTTCTTATACCTATACTTACTCATTCAAAACACATAAGTTCCAAAAACATGAAGTTTAATAACATTTCATTTATTTGACTAGTTAAACATGCCATTTGCATAAACCAAACATGTTATACATGAACGTATAAACCATTTTATAAACAAACACGTTATGATATGTATATCAGAACGTACATGCAAATACAAGGTTCCAACATCAAATTTTTTTACTTCCAATTTGATCCATAAATCAATTATTCAAATAATAATTGATTGCATACAACTCACTTGAATTCAAGTCCTAATCTTCCATTCGATTATTTGCTTCCAATGGATTTATATACCATTCCATTCAATTTAAATAATTCACAAACTAATTTACTAGCATTCAATTCATCTTTGCACTCAACATATTCATATCCACTCCATATTGCTTCTAAATCAATTTGTATAACTTTCCATTGACTCGCAAAATTTTATTTACTTTCGTTTACGTCAAACGACAAATTTTTCCATGCAAATTCGATGATATTCATTTAATAAAATAACCACTTTACCTTATAGCTATTTTAAATCAATTCCAAATCAATTTACCAACTTTTTATTAATCCACATTCAATTTATTCACAAAATCTTGTTTTCTCAATTTTACATTCAACAACAAACCAATCCATGTCAATTTATTTACGAACCATCTCATAAATTAGTTACTTAAGTTGAATTCCATTTTTAACAACAATATTCACAACTATATTCATTTTACACTTAAATTGAATTCATTTATAACTTAAATCATCATCATTTCAATTCATTTCTATTTTATTCGACAACATTCCAAAATATATTTAATTCGCTTACATATAAATCGAATTACATTTATAACTCAAGTTCCATTTCCAATATTCAGTTTACTAACTAGCTCATCTAATTAATCGCTCACAATTAGATTTTTATTTCAAAAATCACTTCATTTAGTTGGCATGAGTATAAATCCATTTTATATTTCAAATTTGGATTTCCATTTCAAAATTTAAGCTTAGTTTCCCTTAATTCATTCCAGATTACCTTCCGTTTGATTTCCATACTCAAGTCTATATTCATTTTTATTAAGCTATTACAAATTCAAATCCAGTTAGATTTAACACATTCGGAATTCACTTTAATTTTCTTTGCTTGAGTTAAGTTCAGTTTGAAAATCATTCCATTAAAATTATTTCTTAAGTCTTATTATAAACATTTTATACCATTACTTAAGTTTGTATACAGCTTCAAAACTGTAATGTCCCGCCTTTTTGCACGGTTAAAATTGACACACGTGCCAATTTAAACCGTACGGAAGGTCGGATTGTTATGGAGTAAATAAGAAAAACAGGGAAAGAAAAAAACAAAATATGATCTCACAGCGGAAGGATAAAATATAAAAATAAATATACAGTTCATAAACTGTTTACAAACATTTGATTCTTCTTTATACAATAAATATCAGAGTTCACATACCAATAATAATCAATGCAGTGGAATTAAAAAGTGTAGTGGAATATAATTAATAATAATAATAGAAATCTCTGTCTTCGTCCTCCAGAGCTAAAGTCTTCGATCCTGAAATGCTCGGACTGACTCGAACGAATTTGAAAAGACAAAACACTCGAGTCAGGACTAAAAGATCTTATGTAAGTTAAATTTGCTGAAATAAATATGAGTGCAGTAACTCAAAAGATGCTCGGGATTTACACCTCTTAAGGATCCGTTAAACTATTTACTATGTAGTATATTCCGCTATTATAATAGTGTCTGATTGTAAAATAAACTTACTTTTTAATAGCATTAAGGGGTTAGCCATATAGCCCTTAACACAAATAATGCCAATAGTCTATACAGTACCGTAATACCTCCTGATCGAGAGGCTACCAGAGGATACTCCATAGGTACGACAAAAATAGAAACTTGTAGTAAAGGCTCGGTATGGTAGGTGACACGGCACAACTAGGCAATGCCAGGGTAGATGTACCAATTACGCATCCGGGCTGGTGGAAACGCGCAGGGCGCAGCTACCGCGCACCTCGAACAACACCCCCAAAATCAAAATCAAAAGTGGCCACCGAATCAATCCAAAAGTCAGAGTATAATATCGAAGGAGTGCGTTCGATCAGAGGAATGACCTCATTGGCCCGAGAATCGCTCCTGTTTTAGCCACCTTATGCCAACTTACGGGAGTCGGGTCCACGTATTTACCTCAAAGGAAACGCCGCCACCAACCTACTTCATTCTGGAATCTCCACCGCGTACACGGTTGTTAAAGTGGTTTTCGGAGCTGGCAGAGAGTATGACAACTTCCGATCCCGGTCTCTTCAACAACCAAACGTTATTATAACACCGCGGTCTTTAAAAATAGTTTATACTTTAAAACCAGAATATAATTATCCATTTCAAAAGCCATAAGTACGATATCATTTCCATTTCCAATACAACTCATTTTGATATTATTTTTATAAAACCCAAATCAATAATATCATTTATTTCAAATATATTTCTCTTCCAAAATCATACTGCTTTTTTAAAATTTATAATATCTGGAAACCAAACGTTTGAATTATAACTTTCAAAATATAAAACTGCGAACTTCATAGCATTAAAACCATAACTTCTAAAACTTGACTGGTTTGGATATTCAACAGTATATAAAATAAAATGGTTTGAGTTTAAAATAACTTCATAAAATAATTTCTCCGACTTCACAATTTTTATTCATTAAAAATTTAGGTCTAAACCTCATAAATTTAGATTTCTTTTAGTTTCAATAAAACACTTCGATTTCAATATATTCAAACTTTGAGTATTTAACAATTTCAAAACTCAGGTTGGAAATTCTATTCAACGATTTATTTTCCTATTATTTAGGTTTGAAATATTCACCCAATAAATCCATAAAATAAAAATCAAATTTTTAACAAATAAATATTTCCTTCAATTTATTTATACTAGAAATATTCATTTAATTTATTTTGAATAAAATCCAGTTATAAATATCGTACCTTTAAAATTTCCATGCTTAAATAAGTTTTACATCAACTTATGAAGAGAAATTTTTAAATAAGTTCCATCGAATAAATTTCCAATTTACCTCCCAATCTTAACTGATTTAAATCATTAAAACTCTATCTTAAACATGTACTTAACCATTTAACATAAATAATCAAACTCCATTGTTCAACTTATTTATTTTTATTCAACCGATTTATACATAGCTTAAATTCAAAAATTTAACTATATATTTATATAATATCCAAATTTAATATTTATTAAACCGTATCATATTCAAACCACAAAAATCATTTCAAAAATAATTTTGTATATATACCACGGTGCCTGTATATAAATTTCTAAGTTATGGTCAAGTGATACGGATATTTATCATTTCAATCCGAAATTTAAAAATAAAAATTGCGGTTGTATATCATTTCAAACCGCAATCCCGAATGAAATGAAAATGCATAATAACTTGCAGTTTATACAATATAAAATATAGCATCCATTCATCCCAAATATCAATCATCAACCATTTATTACAATCATCATCCAATTTAAACAACATCAATATAGAGCATATAAAATATAACAGGTAATAAACAACAGGTATTAACTAACAGTTTATATTCAATAATAAATTTAATAACTGTTTAACTAGCAGTTTATATGCAAATAAATAAATTTTTAATTGTCAATTTATATGCAAAATAAAATTAATTAACGGTTAAATTAAATAAATACGATTTAACTGAGATGATGAATAAAACATGCCAAACAGTCATAAATAAATTTCTACTCATATCTTAAGTCAATTTAAAAAACATAAGAAATTTTCGAAATTGTGAGTGGGTTAAAACACTCACCTTTCGAATTTAAATCGAATTTAAATCCGATTTAAACCCAAAAATTTGACAGTCTCCAAATCCATCCAAACCAGCGTCATCAAGTCCGGAAATTTATTACGATCCTAACAAAAAAAATCGCGCGTAAAAAAGATTTCGTATGCGAGAGTTATAGCTGTTAGAACGGCCTGAAAACAAAATTAAAATAAAAACAGAAAAACAAAATAACCTTACTTCATACGCCACATCAGCGCTTCTTTTCCTCACGCTACAGTAAAACGCGGCCCAGTCTTCTATGCGCACGCGATTCGGCTACAGGAAAACGCGGCACATCACGCAACGAACCCATTTCGTGCCCTTTGACCCTCCTTTGACCGCCGATCGCCACGCCTCTCCCCAGAGTTTCGACCCCCGAGTACCACCATCCTCCTCCACAGGCCGAGGCGCGCCTATGGCTAGGAGGTCGCCCCCCAAAACCTTGCAGCCGCGGTAAGAAATCCAACCCTAAATCGCAAATTTCCGACGACTCAGGCCGTTCTAGCCCAAACGATCACCAGTACCAGACCCCTTGTGACGAATCTCACCAAACCCATGTTTCAATTTCGCAAATTGATGGAGAAATCAAAAAGCCCCAAATCAACCTTTAGGGTTACGAATTTTAAACGTTTGACCGCGATTTCTGGTTGACTCGAGCGTCTATTGCAAAAATGGAGACTGCGTTTAGATTCGTATCGATGAAAACTACAACATATATTTTTTTTGGAATTTTTGTGAGGACTTTGAATTTTGACTTTTGATTTGATTTTTGAAATTTGAGTTTAGATGTAGGGTTTGCAGCTATTGGGAAGAGGAGGAGCTGAGGAAATGAACGTACAAACAAATGAGAATAGATGGAGGCTAGAGTTTATAACTGGGTTTATATAGGTAGGTTAGAATTAGAGTAGATGGATCCAATAAACAAACGTGCTGAACGATAATTGGCCCAAAAGGCCCGTTCTGACTCCGGAACGAAATTGGGTCAACCCATATATTGAAATAGGTGTTTTAAAATATTCTGAACGCGATGGAAAAGGTTTCACGTCCAAATTCAATCATATGAAGAAGTTATGCTAAAATCAAAATTTTCAAATTGATTTCAATTAAACCGATTTCAGGGCGTTTCGCGTTCGTACGATCAAATGACAAGTCCAATCGCTACGAAACTTGAAACCCTACAATAATTCATTGTTATGGATCCGATGAAACTGGTTTCGTCGAAATCCGAGTCCGTGACTAAAATGGCTATTTTTATATTAACTAATAAATTACGAATTAGTAAATAAATCCAATTTTCATATTTCAGTTTTAGAATTGGAAATTTTTATCTCTTAGTAATTCTCAACATTTAAAATGATTTAATTAATTTTTAAAATGTCAATTAATTAAAGATTAACTCAATATAAATCTTCAATTTCATAAAATTCAAAATTATAGATAAATTTCCAAAATTTCCTTTTTAATTGAATTAACCTATATTTATTCCATTCATTAATTTCAAATATAAGGGTTTACCATTGGATTTAAAATTATCACATAGATATTTCCCAATAACTTAATTTTTAAATTAACGTAATAATTTCATATTTGATTTTATTCATTTGCAATAAATCCAATTATTATTAATTAAATAAATTAACTCACTATTAAAATTCAAATTCTATAATTCATAAACTTCATCATCTTGATTTACTTATTAATTCAGAATTTTTTAAACCAATTCCCTTCTCAATTTTAGAGTAACTTAATTTACCAATCATAGTATTTATTTCAATTTCTTAAAATAACCCCTTTATTATAAATTGAATCCAATTTATTATAATAAGTTTCCAATTTAATGGATTAGATTCAATTTCAACTTTTAACTTACACTTAAGTTTAGGTCATAATCAATTTATAACGTGTTACTTTCATAGTTATTTACCTACTTCTCGTATTAATTTCTCGATTAATCATAATTATTAAAGTAACGCTTATAATCAATAACGCCATTAATTACTCACATTTAAATGAACGTTATTTCAAATAAATTTATTTCCAAATGACGTACTACCAGATTACCTAAATTTACGATCAAATACCGTTACAGTGGTTATCGCATTAATCAATTAAATCCTTTCCTTTATTTCAAATAATTGGGTTTGCGCAAATTAAATTTCCATTAACTTACATTTACATAATTTTATTAATTTACATTTAGTTACAACTAAATTAATACACTGATTTCATTTGTAAACTAAATGCTTACCTTTATAAGCTTTCATTCCCAAACAATATTTAAATTTCTACATGACATTGATTTAATTCAATTTACTATTTAATATTATTAATTCATTAGCTAAATTCACTACTTACCTTTGTTCTCTTATATTCAATTCTTAGCCTAGTATAACAATTTACATCACTTCAATTTATTCGTCATTTTATTTCAACTGTAAATACTTAGCCTTAATTTCCCATGGTTTCATTTCATTTTCACCATTTGCTTCATTATTAATTATAAAAATCTTCATTTCTTCTAAATTAAATTACATAAATCTTATTAAAATGACAAATTTAATTAACGAAAATTTCGGGTCGTTACAAAAACTTAAGTTCATATTCCCTTTAATCATCCAATATTTCCAATTCAAATTCAATTCACTAATTGATTTGTCCAATTAGTTCACTCTATTACCATCAATTCCCATTCCATTTTTGGATCAAATCCAATTTCATTAAACTTAACTTGAGTTAATCTCATTAATAATTCAATTCTATCTTTGCTTATCACAACCAATTACTTAATCTGTAACGACCCATAATTTCGCTACTTCTAAAATGAGAGATTTCATTTATTTTTAAATTTAAAAGGAATTTAAAACTTAAATAAATATGTTATATAATAAATAATTATCTATTCTTATAGTTAGTAAATTAAAAAGTATAAAATTCAATTTAGAACAAATCGATAAAAGTTAAGTTTTGTTAGTAATAAATGAAGACTTAAATAAATGGATTTAAAAATTTATTTAAAAAGTTAAATCTAATTAAAAACATCTAATAAAGATGATAAAAGTATATTTATATATTTAAAAGTATGTTAATAATCGTTTTACAAAAATAATCAATTTTTGTCGTATTTTGTCAGTTTTACATGTACCGTAAAAATACAGATTTCGATATTAATTAAATATGATTTTTTAATATAAAGAGACATATTTTAATTCATTTAAAGAAGTAAAAATTTCATTTTAAAGTTTGGTTTAATTTAATATATAGTTTAATAAAAAGGCCAAATTTACATTAAAATTTGTTGACAAAAACACTATTTTCAACCAAAACAAGTTGTCGTCAAGTTGTTGCAACTTGATACATTTTCTAACATATAAACACAAGTTTACAAACTTTTTAAACACTTTACAATTAGTACTAAAAGTCAAAAAGAGTTTACTTTTGAAAAGTTTACATAAATGATAAAAATAGTGTTATACATGATAGGATAAAAGAGTGCAAAAGTAAATAAATAAAACAACATCATTACACACACTTCTTTTCTCTTATGCAAGATGAGACTTATACACATAGAATTCAAGCAAAATAAAGTATGAAAAGAAAGCTAACTAAAGGGATTAGTGACACATATGCTTACAATTAATGCAAATCAAATCAAAGCAAAAGTCTTCTCTTAAAAATACAAAATTCAAGAAAGAAAAAGTAAGCAATCATTTCTATCTTTAACATCACCATTAATGCATGTCCTTAAGAGGTTAAATCAAGGGTTAAAAAGTAAACAAAAAGTCAAAAAGTAGAGAATGGTATTTTAGTCATTTGCCATCCAGAGCTCAAGTATAATATGCATCCTTATCTTTCATTTTTCGCACTTCATTCTCTACCTTCTTTTTCACTTTCTCCTTCTTCTTCACCTCCATTTCCATGGCTTCCCACCTCTCCATTCTCTTCTACCAAGCTCCACCACCACCTAAACCCACATCCACCTCGGCCATACACACCTACCCACCTCCTACACCCACCTACCCTCGGTCACACCTCCAAAGCCGAGCACACCCAAGGCCGTACCCCCTACACACCAAGGCCGAGCCCAAAACCCACCTACCTAAGCACCTACAAGCCGTACCCTCCTCCTCACTCACAATACCCAAGCCAATACTTTTCCTACCCAAGGTCGTACACCCCATTCTCTTCCAAAAAGCTCAAGGCCAAACAAATAAAAAAAGAGAAAAGAAAACGAAAAGAAAGAAAAAAGAGAGAAGGAAAGGAAAGAAATAAAGTCGAGATGCTTGGAAATAGCATGTTAGTTCGTTAGCCGTATACACGCTAATTCGCCTAAAGATTGACGGAGTGGAAATAAAGGTGAGAAATTCTCATTGCTTTTGAATTCATATTTTGGCTATATTAAAACAATCATATTTATACCCTTATGCCATGTGAATGTTTATTTGATTGTTAATATTGATGTTTAATTGTTGGTTAGATAATTGAATTGTGATAATATATTCCGTTATGGTATTAATTGTGAATGTTGGATTTGAAATCATATGTTATGTGATTGGTTGAATGGATGTTATGTTAATGATAAATATGGATATTGGTTATGTTCATTTTGATTTAGTGATCGTCTTATTAATAAGACCATATTTTAGTGATACGAGGTATTTTGAAAAAAAAGTCTCCTTTCATTTAGATGTGAAATTAAATTAAAAATAAAAGAGTATTTGAAATTTGAAGTGAAACGAATTTAAAAAGGATAGTTAATTTGAAATTGGGATGAATAGTGAAATTGAAATTGAAATCGATTTTGAAAATTGAAGTTGAAATTGAGATTGAATTTAAGTTTAAATTGAAATTAAATTTGTTCTAAATTTTAAATGTGTTTAAATTGAAGTTAGAATTGAAATTGGAATTTAAAATTTAATACCAAAGTAATAGGAATAAAATAATATTATAATATATGGTAATAGTGAAAATACATTTCAAATACTTTAAAAGTGAAAATATTGATTTAAAATGATCTGCAATGATTTTATAAGTGATAAAATCCAATTTGAATAAATTATTTCAAATATTGAAAAATAAGTTAAAACTAGGTGGTCGCGCATTGGTAGTTCGCGGTTTCGCGCGAAAAGTTCAAGTGAGTGTATAGAGTGGAATATGGCTCCGAATTCTTCAAGATAAGAAAATTCCAGACTATTATATCCATATCTTCGAAATGAAGAAAGAAAAACAAAGTTTCATTGAAAAGATTTTGAATTAAGTCCAAAACAATATTCAAGAAAAATCGCGCCAGTGTAGTTAAGTAACTATAACAAGAAATCTGTTTAAATGGATGTTTTTAATATTGAAAAAATATGAAATAAATTTAATAAATCTATTTAAATATTTTAAAAGAGATTTGGACTGGAAAATATGAATTATCAAATGTTTAAAAAGTTGTTTAAATCAAATAAGCTTATATGGCACTTTCCACATTACTTTTATGCTACGAATTCTATAACTTTCGGAATATGAGTTTAAATGTAATGACGTTTTCCAAAATCAATTGTGAACGTTTTAAAAGGGAAATTAAGCATTTGAAAGATAATTTGAAATATTTAAAATCGATTCCAAATTAAAATTGATATTTGAATATGCGGAAATAACTAGTACATTTGTCCCGCCTGTGAGATCTGGGAAGATAAAACAAGGTGTCTAACTAAGGTTAGGGATGGAGCAACCAGTGCCCTGAACTTACCTAGCCTTTGTTTTCTTTTCTTAGACAAGGGGTGGAACAGATCGAAAGGAAAGTACGAATGCTCTTAAATAAAAGATTGTATTACATTTTTTAAATAAAAGAAGATTAGTATTATCCAAAATTTAAGAAATCTCCAAAACGAATGATTTCTATGATCCTATTTACTCAAAAATGTTTGCTCAAATTGATTTAGGGTTTATCGTAAATGATTTCTTAAAAAATATTGTTTTTGACCCGCCTAAAAGTTAAAAATTTGATTGAAAGTTAAGTAAGGAAATGTGAGATATTTTTCAAAGCAAAAGAATGAATTACTTAGAATTATCCTAAATCAAAATAAAGATATTTCGAAATAAGCCGAAAAGAATTAAAGTGAAAAAAGACTTAATAAATCCTATATACAAATATTCACTTTTTACCAATAATTGGATTTCGAAGGAACATGGGTCGGATTAAAGCACTTCGAACCAATTTATACGTTCGAACGTGAAGACATGTTGAATATGATGATTATCGGAGACCGTGGATCTTCATAGCATGAAGACTTCTTGTTGAACATGCTCTGGGTTGGCCCCCTTTATAGAGTTATTATAGTAGTGGTCTCCTCGTGATGGAGATTTTTCGGATTGCAAGGACTACTCGCTACTAGTGGTAGTAGGAGAGTGCCTTCGATTTGTCCTGTTCCTAGACAACTTGTATGGAGGTTTGTCTGACATTGCATTTCTAAAGATTATGTACATTGTTTTTTACAAACGTACATCAGCGGTGGCGGAGAAGGCAAATTCTCTTAGCTTAACACCCTCATTGAGATGTACAAGCTCAAGGGTTTTATTTTTGTGGAAGGCAATTAGTAGTTAACGGAAATGGCAATCTGGCATGTGATATGTGCTATGTGAAAAGGTAATCGTAACATCAAGCCTCATCAAAACGAAAATGACCGAAACAAGATTAGATGCAGCAAGGCTAAATGGGTCATTCCCAAATACGGTATGGTCATCCCCTTCTAGATATATTTCTTCCCGTTATAATGTTCGGGATATAAATTAATGTGGTGTGTGAAAAATGAGCGCTCGGTTAAAGGTTGGTAATGACCGGGGGATGGCATATTCGATACTGTCAAGTTACAGAGGTAGGTCGGCCTTGTGTTGGTAGAGGCTCCTTTGTGCGCATCCATCTAGAGGTGTACCAATTTTGAAAGATAAATACTTCACTTAGACATTTGTATGGAAATCCATGCTCCAATAAGAACCTACGATTTGTTTTGTAGAGCCTAGTATGTTGGAATTTAATAATGGTAACAATTTCACCTAAGATTAATAAGTTTATTTGCAAATGTTTTCAAAGGAATGTCACTGAAATAATATCAAATGTTTTGATATATAAAAGTGTTTTAGTTATCATAAGGTAAAAACCCATCCGTATTTTGGGTGTGGTCTTATGAGATACTCTTTATTTTCAAAGGATTTTTATTCAAATGATGATATATGACACTGTCATTTATTACTGAGTTTTTCTCAAGCTGGTTTATCCAGTCTGATCCAGGTATTTTCAATACTCGAGTCAGATCCGAGTAGTTTTAGGTTATTTCAAAGAAGTTTGGAGTTTCCAGAGGAGAGTTGGAGATATTCATCTACGTATGGACAGATTCTATTATCCACTGTAGTTAGTTTGTTTTAGTTGATGTTTGTCAGCTATTGTGAGGACAGATGTTTATAACTGTCCAAGCTGAATTTAGGTTGGACTCTGATATATGTATTTAAAAAGTTTTCCGCTGTAAAAATATTTTTTCAATATTATATGTCATTCCATTCGTGTAAGATTCTGTTCTATCTATTTTTTTGCTTTCTACCCTTAATGATCCGTCTTTTCGTGCAATTTGAGTTAGACATGTGTGGTTTATTGTCAATTCAAAGGGTACAGGAAAACGGGTCTTGACATTTGGTATCAGAGCTTTTGGTAAACGAACACCAAAGCCCGATAATGGTAAGTCTCATCAGAGATAGGATTAGTAATATCATAGGATGAGTAACTCATTAGAGATAGGGTTAGTAACACCCTAGAATGAGTTATGAGAGTATTATATATAGGCACGTATTTGTTATTTTTATAAAAATAGTTTTGTTTTAAAAGATGGTAAATGAAATAATTTTACCTTGGATTTATATTATAAATATTAAAGGGGATATTATTATTTTTTGTTAGAAATTAAGGATTGTTTGTAATTTTGCTTAGTAAAACTAAAATATGATTATCTTGTGATTAGAATTGCACGATTTTAACTATAAGATATTCCATATAGAATTAATAAGTAGGAAGCTAGAATTTAAAACTTTAATCATATACCCTTAGGTATTTAGTATTAATAAATAATAATGATTAAGTGATTATCATAATAGATGGATTTAAAAGCTAAGTACAAATATCTTGTGAAGTAAAATATAAAATTCGACTATAAGATATGTGATGGTAATATTGAAGCTAGAAGTTGTAATTGGAGAAAGTAAAAAGAAAATGCATACTTAGAAAAATTCTTATCAACAAGATAGAAAAAGATAAACCTAAATCGAGACTTTTTGTAAATATATTATAAAAGGGTAAGTTCTATAACTTATAAAGGAGATAAGATAATTTGATATTTAGACACTTTGATTAGGTTAAAAAAATTAAAGTGAAATTTAGGAATAAGAGATATAAGAAATATCATCCTAATATAAAATTTTGAATTAGTGATACATTTAAGGTAACATTTGTAATTCAGAATGAAGTAAGATAAGAAGGAGATAGTTTTGAATAATATGGTTAATAGGTTGATTGTTGGATAAAAATGTTTAAATAACAAATACCATGTGACTTAAGTTTCAAAATTTGACTATAAGGTATTTGTTGGATTTAAGATTAAGAAATTTGATTTTAAAAAAAATGGATAGGCAAATAAGTTAAGTAATAATCATAGAATTAGTAAGGAAAAGATGTAGACTTAGTAAAGTTGTCTTATTAATATATGGATAAGATAAGTAATATTAGCTAAATTGAAACCTTAGATAAATAAAGCTAAGGATTAAGTTTTATAACTTATTAATGTGGGATAATAGCAGAATTCCATATTTGTTAAACATCCTAATTAAAGTAATAACAATTTGAAATTTAGGGATATATATTCTTAGGAAGTAAAGATACATTATACAAGTTAAGTCATATCTGTAAGCTTAAGTAACGATGGATTTAGTAGAAAGTAAATGATTGTGAAATAAAACAAGATTAATAGAAATTTTGAAGAAAATGTATTAGGTAAAGATGAATGTGAATAAGTACATAAGTTAAATGTACATCATTTCGGTACATAAATTTTTGATCTAAGATTTGAGTACAAAACTTTGCGATGTTTACACCAACCGGAAAATGATTTAACACTCGATCCTTGACGGCGAACATTGATGAGAGTTTGTGATTATGTACTCAATTTTTCTATCATAGTTGAGAGCTATGCAAGGAAAGTAAGGGTTTGTGATCTGGAAGTCAGATCAAAGCCGCACTAGAAAATCAGGGGAGAGATACTAGTTCGAAAGTAAAGTTGTGGATTCGAATAATAGATCGAATCAAATATCACATTTATTATGATGTTTTGGTTATGTCAACATAGTAGTTGGATAGTTATCTTAAATAGTAGACACTAAGAGATAAGGGTTAGACTTATGTTTTGATATGTGTATATATATAGACCTCAGGTGTGGTACATGCTCAGGTCAGGGTATGAGTTATATGGATGTATTCAACAATGTTGATATAGTATTAGTTTGGTTGTTTTTGTATGTATAGTCTTGTTTGGTAGTTGGATGTATTATCTTAGGTATGCAGTATGCACTAGGATGGGTATGATAAATGTATGACTTGATGTATGCATATATAACCTTAAGTACATGATAAGTACTCAGGTTAGTATGGGGAATCCGTGTGTGTATGTTTGACATCATTTTTTTAATGTTGATATCGATCTTCTTCTTTTATCATCAGTATAAATAAGTCAAAATATTTAAGGATACGAGTATGAGATAGATACCTTTATCTAACTTTCATTTCGAGGACGAAATGCTTTTAAGTAAGGGAGAATGTAACGACTCGTAATTTCGCTACTTCGAAAATGAGAGATTTCGATTTATTTTTAAATTTAAAAGGAATTTCAAACTTAAATAAATATGATATATTGTAAATAATTATCTATTCTTATAGTTAATAAATTAAAAAGTATAAAATTGAATTTAGAACAAATCGACAAAAGTTAATTTTGTTAATAATAAATAAAGGCTTAAATAAATGGATTTAAATATTTATTTAAAAAGGTAAATCTTATTTAAAACATCTAACAAAGATAATAAAAGTATATTTATGTATTTAAAAATATATTAATAATCATTTTACAAAAACAAACAAATTTTGTCGCATTTTGTCGGTTTTACATATACCGTAAAAATAGAGATTTTGATATTAATTAAATATGATTTTTTAATATAAAGATACATGTTTTAATTTATTTAAAGAAGTAAAAAGTTCATTTTAAAGTTTGATTTACTTCAATATATAGCTTAATAAAATTGACAAATTTTGCCTGCAAAATTTGTCGACAAAAACACTTTTTTCAACCAAAACAAGTTGTCATCAAGTTGTTGCAACTTGATACATTTTCTAACATATAAACACAAGTTTACAAACTTTTAAACACTTTATGTTTAGCACTTATAGACAAAAAGAGTTTACTTTTGAAAACTTTACATAAATGATAAAAATAATATTAATACATGATTTGACAAAAGAGTGCAAAAGTAAACAAATAAAACAACATCATTATACACACTTATTTTCTCTTGTGAAAGATGGGACTTATACATATAGGATTCAAGCAAAATAAAGTATGAAAAGAAAGCTAACTAAAGGGATTAGTGACACATATGCTTACAATTAATGCAAATCAAATCAAAGCAAAAGTCTTCTCTTTAAAATACAAAATTCAAGAAAGGAAAAGTAAATAATCATTCCTATCTTTAACATCGCCATTAATTCATGTCCTTAAGAGGTTAAATCAAGGATAAAAAGGTAAATAAAAAGTCAAAAAGTAGAGAAGGGTATTTTTGTCATTTACCATCCAAAGCTCAAGTATAAATATGCATCTGTACCTTTCATTTTTCACACTTCATTCTCTGCCTTATTCTTCACTTTCTCCTTCTTCTTCACCTTCATTTCCATGGCTTCCCACCTCTCCATTCTCTTCCACCAAGCTCCACCACCACCTAGACCTACATCCACCTCAGTCAAACACACCTACCCACTTCCTACTCCCACCTACCCTCGGCCACACCTCCAAAGCCGAGCACACCCAAAGCCGTACCCCCTACACACCAAGCCGAGCCCAAAACCCACCCACCCAAGCACCTACAAGCCGTACCCTCCTCCACACTCACATATCAAGCCAATACTCCACTACCCAAGGTCGCACACCCCATTCCCTCCCAAAAAGCTCACGGCCAAACAAATAAAAAGAAGAGAAAAGAAAAGGAAAAGAAAGAAAAAAAAAGAGAGAAGGAAAGGAAAGCGATAAAGTCAAGAAGCTTGGAAATAGCACGTTAGTTTGTTAGTCGTAAACACGCCAATTCGTCTAAAGAGAGTGGAAATAAAGGTGAGAAATTCTCATCGCTTTTAAATTCATATTTTGACTATGTTAAAACAATCATATTTATACTCTTATGGCATGTGAATGTTTATTTGATTGTTAATATTGATGTTTGATTGTTGGTAAGATAATTGAATTGTGATAATATATTCCATTATGGTATTAATAGTGAGTGTTGGATTTGGAATCATATGTTACGTGATTGGTTGAATGGATGTTATATTGATGATAAATATGATATTGGTTATGTTCATTTTGATTTAGTGATCTCTTTATTAATAAGACCATACTTTATTGATATGAGATATTTTTTAAAAAATAAGCCTCTTTTCATTTAGAAGTGAAATTAAAGTAAAAATAAAAGGGAATTTGAAATTTGAAGTGAAACGGATTTAAAAAGGATAGTTTATTTGCAATTGAAATTGAGATGAATAGTGAATTTGAATTTGAAATCAATTTTGAAAATTGAAGTAGAGATTGAAACTGAATTGAAGTTTAAATTGAAATTAGATTTCAAATCTAAGTTTTAAATATGTTTAGTTTGAAGTTAGAATTGCAATTGGAATTTAAAATTTAATATTAAAATAATAGAAATAAAATAATATTATAATATGGTAATAGTGAAAATACATTTTAAATACTTTAAAAAGTGAAAATATTGATTTAAAATGATTTTTAATGATTTTATAAGTGATAAAATTCAATTTGAATAGATTATTTCAAATATAGAAAAATAAGTTAAAACTACGTGCGTCGCGCAACGGTAGTTCGCAATTTCGTGCCAAAAAGTTCAAATGAGTGTATAGAGTGGAATATAGCTCGGAATTCTTCAAGATAATAAAATTATGGACTATTATATCCATATCTTTGAAATGAAGAAAGTAAAAAAAATCATTGAATAGATTTTGAATTAAGTCCAAAACAATTTTCTATAAAAATCGCGCGAGTGCAGTTAAGTGTCCATAATAGAAAATATATTTAAATGGATGTTTTTAATATTGGAAAAATATAAAATAAATTTTATAAATCTGTTTAAGTATTTTAAAAGATATTTGGATTGGAAAATATGAATCATGAAATGTTTAAAAGTTGTTTAAATCAAATAAGCTTATATGGCACTTTCCGCGACACTTTTATGGTGCGAATTCTATAACTTTTGGAATATGAGTTTAAATGTAACGACGTTTCCAGAATCAATTGTGAATGTTTTAAAAGGAAAATTAATCATTTGAAAGATAATTTGAAATCATTAAAATCGATTCCAAAATAAAATTGATATCTGAGTATGCGGAAACGACTAGTACATTTGTCCCGCCTGTGAGATCTGGGAAAATAAAACAAGGTGTTTAACTAAAGTTAGGGATGGAGCAACCAGTGCCCTGAACTTACCGGGCCTTGATTTCTTTTCTTAAGCGAGGGGTCGAACATATCAAAAAGAAAGACCAGATGCTCTTAAATAAAAGATTGTATTAAGTTTTTGAAATAAAAGAAGATTAGTATTATCAAATTTAAGCAATCTCTAAAATGAATGATTTCTATGATCCTATTTACTCAATAATGATTGCTCAAATTGACTTAGGGTTTATCATAAATGATGTCTTAAAAAACAATGTTTTTGACCCGCCTAAAAGTAAAAGAATTTGATTGAAAGTTAAGTAAGGAAATTTGAGATATTTTCCAAAGCAAAAAAATGAATTATTTAGAATTATCTTAAGCCAAAATAAAGATATTCCGAAATCAACCGAAAAGAATTAAAGTGAAAAGAGGCTTAGTAAGTCCTGTATACTCGTATTCACTTTTTATCGCTAATTGGATTTCGAAGGAACCGGGGTCGGATTTGGGAAATTTCTATCCGAAAACCACTTCGAACCAATGTATACGTTCGAATGTGAAGACATGTTGAAGATGATGATTATTGAAGACCATGGATCTACAGAGCGTGAATACTGCTTGTTGACATGCTTTGGGTTGGCCCCCTTTATAGAGTTATTTATAGCAGTGGTCTTCTCGTGATAGAGATTTTTCGGATTGCAAGGACGACTCGCTACTAGTGGTAATAGGAGGGTGCCTTCAGTTTGTCCTATTCCTGGACAACTTGTATGGACGTTTGTCTAACATTGCATTTTTAAAGATTACGTTCATTGGATTTTACAAACGTAAATCAATGGTGGCAGAGAAGGAAACTTCTCTTAGTTTAACGCCCTCCTTGAGATGTATAAGCTCAAGGGTTGTATTTTTATGGAAGACAATTAGTAGTTAACGAAAATGGCAATGTGGCATTCAAAGATGTGATATGTGCTATGTGAAAAGGTAATCGTAACCCCAAGGCTCATCAAACCGGAAATGACCGAAACAGAATTAGATGCAGCAAGGCTAAGTGGGTCATTCCCAAGTAGGGTATGGTCATCTCCTTCTAGATATATTTCTTCCCGCTATGACGTACAGGATGTAAATTAATGTGGTGTATGGGAAACGAGCGCTCAGTTAATGGTTGGTAACGACCGAGGGATGACATATTGGTATTATCTAGTAACAGAGGTAGGCCGGTTTTGTATTGGTAGAGGTTCCTTTGTATTGTTCCTCGGGGCATCCATCTACAGGTGTACCCATTTCAAAAGGTAGATGCTTCATCTGGTCATTTGTACGGAAATCCATTCTCCAATAAGAACCTACAGTTTTGTTTGTAGAGCCTAGTATGCCGGAATTTAATAATGGTAACAATTTCAGCTAAGATTAATAAGTTTATTTACAAATGTTTTCAAAGGAATGTCAGTATAAATAACATCAAATGTTTTGATATATAAAAGTGTTTTAGTTATCATAAGGTAAAAACCTGCCCGTATTTATGTGTGGGCATGGTCTTATGAGATACTCCTTATTTTCAAAGGATTTTTATTCAAAGGCTAATATATGACACTGTCATTTATTATTGAGTTTTCCTCATACTGGTTTATCAACCCTGATCTGGGTATTTCAATACTCGCGTCAGATCCGAGTAGTTTAAGGTTAGTTTGAAGAAGGTTGGAGTTTCTAGAGGAGAGCTGGAGATATTCATCTACGTATGGACGTATTCTATTATTCGTTGTAGTTAGTTTGTTTTAGTTGATGTTTGTCAGCAATTGTAGGGACAAATGTTTATAACGGTCCAAGCTGAAATTAGGTTGGACTCTAATATATGTATTTAAAAAGTTTTCTGCTGTAAAAATATTTATTCAATATTATATGTTATTCCATTCGTGTGAGATTCTGTTCTATCTATTTTTCTTATTTCTACCCTTAGTTATCCGTCTTTTCATGCAATTTGAGTAAGACATATGTAGTTTATTGTCAGTTGAAAGGGTACGGAAAAACGGTCTTGACGTAATCATTATAAAACTGGGTTATATGCCAAATTATTCTAAAATCGTATATAACTCCTTTATGTAACCCAAATCGTCCTTTGGAACTTTTAAATCAAACTTTAGTTTTACCAAAACAAAATCCTTTCTAGATATCCTAAATCGAACTTTTTTTATCAACAATTCCAGAATAAATAATCATGGTAGCAATCCATCACTTAGAAACTCGAAAATGAAGACTGATGATGCAACCGTCATCATCAAAATTATTTTCCAACGATTGTAGTGAGTTCAGTGCTTTATCACCTCCAAAATCCATTTAAAACAATTTTTATTCCAAAAATATTTTTAAAATAATACCTTTTTTTCACAACACTTCAGAAAATATTTTTCCAAACTTTCTGGGATTTCAATCTCCAAATTTTGGTTTGAATCCATTTTTATTTATAATTCATTTGCATAAATCATTCTTATGCAATCTTTAATTGGTTATATATAACCATTTCAGTTTTATAATCTGGTTTGGATTATAATAATAACAACCAACCACACCAATATACTATAATAATCTCAGAAAACTATTCCTTTGATATCAAAATATATTTTAGGTAAATTATTTCATTTACCCGCTTCAAAATAATACTATATCAGTTTACATGGTACAAGTGTTTAGAAACCCTTATCGATATTATGGCATCCCACTACTCGACTAGAATTCATAAGCCACTCAACAAATAAATCAACACGATATAAAACAATTTATGTTCACTAACAAATATACGCTCATATCTATGATACACTCAAACTTATTCTAGGTTATTACTGACCCTATCTCTAATGAGTAATCCCAGCAAAGCCAAGGTTCTCGCTTAACCTTGCGCTTGATACCAAATGCAAGTGTACCAGAGATTTTCGATCCTCGAAAATCAACATTAATACGTTTCATCGTATAACATGCCGAATATTCAAGTGTCGGAAATACCGATTTCTATGGGTAAACAAGAAAAAGAGATAGAAGAAGAAATAGAAACAACAATACAGAATCTCACAATTGTAGCGGAACAAAATATAATATATATATATAATAACAGATCTTTATACAAAGAAACTGAAACTGTATATACATACAATCATCATAGTACAACAGTCAACAATCAATCTCTCTCATTGTTATAATAATTTGTCCTCACATGTACTGAATATGCAGCATAACACACACGGCGAAAATAACCAAGCATGTGTAATACGCCCGAAATCCTCCAGCTCATCTCCTGAGTTCCATAACATCATAACCTGGATCTATAATACTCGGTCTGACCCAAGCATTGTAATAAAATAACACCCTAGTCAATCCAAAAAACCAGCGTGAGAAAACACACGAATTATTACTGTCATCAAAAAAATTTTGAAAAATCAAAGGTATCTCGTTAGACCACGTCATACATAAATATGACGGTTTTTTACCTTACGATAACCAAAATATTTTATATCAAAATCATCTGATATTATAATAGTGTTTATAGAAAATAAACTATAAAATAGTTGAAATGCTAGCATCTCTCCTTTAAGCATATTTGGTATACAATTAAAATCGTACAGGCTCGTAGTGGATCCTTGCCAATACAAGACCGGTTTTTCCCTTGCTGGATAGTACCCAATATGATCACCACTAATAGGCCTCGAAAAGCATACAAATGAAATTGATGATAAATGTCTACTTTAGATGAGTGATGATCATACCCTAACAGGAGCGACCTGCATAGCCTTGCTGCACCTCCTCTGTTTTAGTCATTCTTGGTTGATGAGGCTGGAGGCTACGTATTACCTAAAGAATAGCATTCATTCGAATGCTAACACTACCTTCCAGGCAACAACGCAATGATAGAATTCATCCATACAAGTTGTTCTGGGTCTAAACAAACAGAATCTCCTTCAAGATCACCATCTCCATCATATTCGATTATCACAATTCGTAACGCACAAGTCGGATTGAAGTGGTTTACGAGAATTAAACCCGATCTCAGTCTCTTCGAAACGATTAACGAAATCGGTCAGATATGATAGTCGGTTATTTAACTTTCAAATTATACACATAAGCAGTCACTAGGCCCAACTTTATAAATCTTTCAAAACGTTCATTTCCAAAATATCTTTATAAAGATATATATCCAACTCTCTTCCAACATTCCAACATTAGGAAACAATTTCAAATACTTATCCATAATATGGTATTTTTAAACCATTTCAACACTTAGAAACATTTTCGAATTCAATTTATAACACTTAGAAAAATATTTCTATATGAATTATTTCATACCTAAAATATTTTCCAAAACTCTGTTTTCAATACTTAGGAAAATATTTTAGGCAGATTCTCCAAAATCATTTTAATATCAAACTTAGGAAATGTTTCATAACCTATCTCATAAATTTCTGAAGTTATTTATAAATTCCTTTTGGCAATTTCCAAAATCGATTATATTCTTTTATAAACCCAACCAACAATTTATAACTTCTTTTATGAATTCAAATTTATTTACAAAGTTCCCATATGTCAACGTTTTGGAAATTCCATTTTCTCCCAAAATCCCTTATAAGATTCCTCCTATCAAAATCATACTCATTAAATAATCACAAATCTTGAGAGGACTTATAAATAAATTTCAATCGTTTCAAAACTCTATATATATAATAAGTATTTTTAAAGAATGATAATTTATTTTTAAAATACGTTTAACTAATTATTTAAAGTATCAAAACACTTTAAATAAACATCGATAACTCATTTCCAATTCATTTTTAAATAAAAATAATTGATTTACAAAGATTATTATAAACTTTTTAATTTATTTCAATGAATATTAAATATTTGAATAATCCACTTTCAAAAATATTTCAATACTAAAACAGGTTTAAACCACGTAGTTTAATAAATAAAATCTCTTTTTAAAACAAAGCTTAACTTCTCGATAAAAAATTATTTTTAAAATTCAACATAACCATTCTTGTATTTATAAATCTCTCTCGATTTATCCCAAATCGATTTTCATTTCTAATTTCACATCTATTTCCAAATTCCAATAAAGAATCCATTATCTTTCCATAAACCGATTTTTGTATCTTACTTTAAATTCACATGGTGAATTTATATATCCAACTTATCAAATGATAATCATTTCACTATATTTACAAACATCGTTTATAAATTTTGTAAAGTCATTCTTGGTTTTCCTCCATAAATAACATATTTATATTAAACAAATCTCAATTATAAATCGATTGCTGTTTAAAATTTCATTTAGAAATATATTTTATAAAATCAAAACTATATTCCAAAACCGTATCAAACCTCGATTTCGACTTCCATTCCGTATTTTAAGGATCTCGTTTAAAAATCCATTATTTTAAAAATCTTCAATTTAAAATTCTATATTGAAACCATTGTATGCTAAATACATATCCAAAATCAATTTATTTATTTTATCCAAATTAATTCCTTTTTTAATAATCCCAAAATTCAATATGAAAATTATCAATTTCAAAATATCCTTTTTAAATTCAAAAATATTAGTATGGTATTCATAATACTAAAATTAAGGCCAGTGTTGCTGTAGCATCTAATAATTCAAATCGCAACATAATCTACATCAGATTATTCATACACATCATATATCACTAAATATGAAATTAAAATCAACATTTTTGAGGAATCCAGTTGGATCCCTCCAACCTGTTTCCCTGCACCCACAGATATTATATAACATAAAATAATAATCCCACTTAGAGGTGGGATATCGCAATAAAAAGGGTCATCCGCTATTATGCGAGGCGCATACAGTCTCGTCCGCTCCAATCGGCGAAAATATACCCAACTACTAATATATATACTACTATATATAATATAAAATCCAACTAATAATAATTTATAAATTCATCCGATCAACTAATCGTTGATTTTTAACATTATAAATTAAAACCAGTTATCCCAAAATGAGTGAGATTTACTCACCTTGATTTTTAGATTCGCCAAATGTTCCGCTATGAATTTAAAATTAACCAAGCAGTTACTTTTAATCCAAATCCGTGATAGCTCCAATCGACTCCAATCCAATTCCTATGCATACTATCCGACAATATGAACCCAACGCGGTTTGTTTTTTGTGAATCCGGTCTCATGTGAAATAGTTATGCATTTCTAAACATTCGATAATTTAAATTTTAAATTAACTTAAATAATATAATATAAAACTTTACTCACTTCTTCCCTCCCAGGCCTAAAAGTACCAGGCTTTAAGCGATTTTTTTTCTATTCGCAACTTCATAACGAGAATCGCATGCCTGCTCGAATCATTGTGCCCCTCCATCTGAATGTCGCCGCCTACATCGCTGCTCGCCTCGATTTCGCCTACGCCAGCGACGCCATACCCCAGTTCAACGTCGATCGACCTGAGAATGAACCCCCCGGCCACAAATGAGGCCGCCTAGCCACCACCACGCTTCGCTACTTATCGATTGAATTATACGGATGCGTTCATGGTAAGGAGAGCTACATTTTTCATGTGCAAAGTTTTGGGTGAAAACGCCTAGATTGGTTGGAGAATTCTTAGCCGTTGATTGGGAGGTGGCTGTGAAGATGGAGTTAGGGTTTTAGATGAAGGGTATGGGACCTATATTTATAGGAAATCTAAATCACTATTCACTCAAAATATTTTCGAACTTCAAACGAAGCGTGCCACATGGTGTTTATAATATTTTACCCCTATTTCAATCAAAATGGAATATATATCGGAAGCCCGTTACATCGTATTTGGAAGATAGTTTTCGAATCAAATTATTTTAATTAAAATTACTTAAATAAATTTCTATGCGTTTTTAGTTCACACCATCAAACCGTAAGTCCAATCGACATGAAATTTGGAATCCTATAATAACATACTATTATGGATCCAATGAAACTAGTTTCATCGAACTCCGAGTCTTGCTCCGGATCGCTATTTTAACGCGTTGATTAACTCGACGATCTCAGAAATTTACGAAATCACTTGAAATTTCAGTTTTAAAAACTTACTATCTAATTTCTAATTCAAATAAAACTTATATTCACTTTAAAAATTCATCTCTATTTATATTCAGGTCAAATTCCAATTATTCACCATTTCCGCATTACGATAAATCGTTATATTTGAAATTTAAATTCATTCCATAATTTCAGCCAAAATCTTCATATTATAAAATCAATTTATATTCCAAATCCAATATTTAAAACCATTTAACTGTTCAAAATCAAACGATGGAAAATCTGAGTCGTTACATAACATACTTGTAATTACTAGATATAATTATGTATTCTCCACTCACTCTTAGGTCGTTCTTCTATATCTTACTAAGGCTTGTATGCAGATTTACGAGAAAGAAAAGATACGGAGGTAGGAAATAGAAGAGGGAATCTAGGTAGAGGAAGCATTACTACCAATGGAAATGCTCGGCCTAATATTAGGAGAAACCAAGGTTGATAGGAAAATGCTAATCATAATGTAAATGCAAACATAGATGTCGGAACCCCATCAGTAGATATGGGGACTGTATTAGTTCTTCGTCAACTTGATGCAAGCTGGAGCAACTATAGGGGTAATTGGAGGAAATGTTGCTAATGCGGAAGGAGTCAATCCCGCAGTGCTAGCTGTTAATTACTATGCTAAGCTAAGTCAAGATTATACCAGTCTAGGTGGGAAGAATTTTCGAGGGACTGAAGATGTAATTGAAGTGGAAAATGGACTATTGCACCGGGAGAGAATTTTTTTTGATTTGGGATTGAATGATGAGCCAAAAAAGGAGATTGGCTTCGAGATAGTTGTAGGAATCCGCTTTATTTTGGTGGAACGGATTTACCATAGGAGTGCCTGAGGAAGAATTGACTTGGGTAGCTTTTCGAAGGATATTCGAGGAAAGATTTTTGTCTAAAGTAGCTAAGTCCGCTTTGCTCAGGAAGTTTATGGAGTTGGAGTAAGGGGAAATGTCAGTTTGGAGTACCCTAGTAAAATTGATGAATTGCCCAGGTATGGATATGCCACTATTGACACTATTATCAAGAGGAATGAGAAATTTATCCACGGGTTGAGGCCGAAGATTGCCACGGCAACTATGCCATATCTATGAGATCCGTCAAATTTAGTGGTGGAAATGGCAATCCGGAATAAAGAAATGCTTTCTGAGAAGTAAGTAGAGACTCAAGGTTCCCAAGGAAAGAAGAGAAAGTTCTTTAAGAAGAAGGGAGCTTAAAAGGACAGAGCTGCCAAAAAGGGAAAAGCTGATGTAGTTTGTTAAAAGTGTGATAAGAAGGGGCACTATGCTAACGAGTGTTGATCTAATGATGGTAAGATGGTTGTGGGAAAGCAGAATATGAAGTGCATTAACTGCAACCGGGTGGGGAATTATAAGAACAAATGTCCGAAAGCGGCCAAGGCTAACAATGGAAAGGTGTTTGCTTTGGAGTCGTCTACATCAAGACCAATGGCAGCTGAGAAAGGAAGGTATATGATGGAAGGTACGCTTTTGATTTATAGCATATCAGATAGAGTATTGTTTGATACTGGTTCATTGCATTCATTTGTCTCTGAGTGCTTGGTAGATAAGTTATGTTTAGAACCATGATACCTTTTTACTTTCTTAAGGATAGCTAATCCAATAGGAGGGTACGCAACTCTGAAGATGAGATACGACCATATAGAGTTTGAATTGCTCGGTTACACTTTTGCCTGCAATTTGTATGTATTTGATTTCATGGATTTTGGGATTATTTGCGGTATGGATTGGTTGAGCAGATACCATGTGAGGATAGGAAAATATCATTGACATACCTTGATAGTAGTGACCAAGTAGCATATTCAGTTGAGAATACGAGTCCAGAAATCTATGCTTTATTGGGTGCCCCAGAAGTTGAAGATGAATTGAATTGGATTTTAATTATAAGAGAATCTGCAGATGCTTTTGAGCTGATTGAATACTACCACCGAAATGAACTGTTGAGATTCGTATAGATCTTATACCAAAAGCTGAACCCAAAAGTTGACCAACTAGTAGGATTACACCTACCAAGGTAGAGTTAATGGTGCAACTTATGGATTTAGAAGGAAAGAATTTTATTAGACCAAGCAGTTTTCCTTGGGGAGTGGTCATGGTGCTCGTGAAGAAACCGGATGGGTCATTATGATGGTACATCAATTATCATAAGTCGAACGAGAAGATGATAAAGAATCAATATGTTTTGCCGAGAATTGATGATTTATTTGATCAGTTGAATGAAGCCAAAGTATTTTCCCATTCGGATTTGGCGACAAGGCTCCATCAATTGAGAGTGGCGACAGATAGTATTCCTTTAACGGCATTTCCAATGAGGTATAATTCGTACGAGTGGTTAGTAATGCCATTCAGATTGATTAATGCGCTAGCTTTCTTTACGGATTTGATGAACTGGATTTTCCAAGAGCACTTGGATAGGTTAGTGTTGGTGTTTATTCACTACATTTTGATATATTATAAGGATGAAAGAGATCATGGGATTCATCTTAGAATAGTGCATGAGACGTTGAGGCAGCATCAACTAAAAGCGAAGTTTTCAAAGTGTCATTTCTTGAAGAGAAAGAAGTGAAGTTTCTTAGTCATGCAGTTTTAGAGAAAGGGTTATCAGTCGATCCAGCCAAGATTGAAGCTATTAACAGTTGGAAAGACCCATGATGGTGATCGAGATTAGAAGTTTTCTTAGATTAACTGGTTATTACTAGAGATTTATGAAGGATTTCTCATGGATAGCAGTGCCTTTGACTAAGCTAACCAGAAAGGTCATGAAGTTTATTTGGTTTGATAAATGCGAGGAAGCATTCCTTATGTTGAATACTTGTTGACCAATGTGCCCATGTAAGTAGTTCTAGATGAAATCAAGATTTGGTGGTGTATATGGATGCACATGGAATGGGATTAGGCGCTATATTAATGCAATGGAGTAAAGTGATCGCTACGCTTCTTGGCAACTCAGACCATAAGAAGTTAGATATCTGACTCATGATTTGGAGTTGGCAGCAGTGATTTCTATAATGAAAGTGTAGAGACATTACCTCTTAAGAGAACGATTCGAGTTGTATATGGATCATATGTCTTTGAGGTATTTATTCTCTTAGAAAGAGTTGAATATGAGACAGTAGAGGTGGCTGGAGTTTTTAGCAGCTTATGATTTTGGTATTGAGTATACACCAAGGAAAGGAAATAAAGTTGTAGATGCACTTAGCAGGAAACATTAAAATGTAGTTAGCTATATTGGCAGAATGGAAGGATCTGTAGGCATTAACTACTTCTAGTGTGCAGTTAAGATCGAGCTACTAGTTCTAATCAAATTGCAGCCATGTTATCTTGCTTGGAAGTTTGACCATTATTGATCGAAAGGATTGTTTCTAAGCAAAGAGATGATCCATTGTTAACCGAAAAATTAAAAGATTGGATGGTGGAGCCGAGATCGATGATTTAAAGGATTTTAGTTGTGACCGGAGGGGATGGTTAAGAAAGAAGGGATCGTTATGTGTTCTGGATATTGAAAACCTAAGGAGGGAAGTTCTTAGGGAGCGTCATCGATCGAAGTTTATGATTCATCCCGGGGGAACCAAATGTATCAGGATATGAAGATAAGTTTCTTATGGGAAGGTATGAAGAGGGATGTAGGCTTATGGGTGAAGCAATGTGCAAATTGCTAGCAAGTGAAAGCCAAACGTCGGAAGCCAAGTGGATTGTTGCAATCTTTGGATATGCCAGTTTGGAAATGGGATTGAATATCCATAGATTTTGTTGACAGGTTGCCAAGGTCGACCCCCCGGAAGGAGGCCTTCTTCGCCTTCCACCTAAACTGCACAGGAAAGGCCCAAAGCCAATCCCAGGGAACAGTAAAGCTTCATAGGGTCTTTCTGTCCAAGTGCAGGTAGTCCGCATCTTCACAGACATGTCTATTTCACCGAGCCTCTCTCCGAGACAGTGCCCAGATCGTTACGCCTTTCGTGCGGGTCGGAACTTACCCGACAAGGAATTTCTTAGGTGAAATAAAAGTATATGGGCTGTGGAAGATAGATTGACCAAGAGTGGCCATTTAATTCCTATTAGGTCTACAAGGATGGTGCCTGGATTGGCTATGTTGTTTATGAAGAACATAGTTAGACTGCATGAGATTCCTAGTAGTATAGTCAATGATAGGAATGCATTGTTCACTAGTGAATTCTGGAAGAGTGTATAGGTGTACTAGGTACGAAGCTTAAGATGAGTATTACTTATCATCCACAGACGAATGGATTGACAGAGAGAGTTAATCAGGTGCTCAAAAGACTTATTAAGAGCTTGTGTGCTAGATTTTGGTGGGTTGAGGGGACTATTTTCACTTGGTTGAATTTTCCTATAATAATAGCTATCAGGCTAGTATAGGAATGACACCTTTCAAAGCTTTGTATGGAAGGCCGTGCAAATCACCAGCATGTTAGTTAGAGACCGAAGACAGATTGGTCCTCATTGTAGATATGGAAAGAGAAGCCATAGAGAAGATTGAGTTAATACGAGGAAGGATGAGATAAGCCCAGTCTAAGCAGAAAAGTTACGTAGATAAAAGGCATAAATATTTAGATTTCTTGGTTGGAGACCATTTTTTATTAAAGTATCATCGATAAAGGGTGTGTTATGTTTAGGAAGTCAAGGAAACTGGCATTGAGATATGATAAACCGTTCCCTACTATAAAGAGGATCGGATAACTCGTGTACCGGTAGAGTTATCAAGTAGTTTGGCAGGTGTCCATAATGTATTTCATGTTCCTCAACTTAGGAAGTATGTATATGATTCAAATACTACTATTGTTCTGACTACACTAGAAGATTTAGTAGTAGAACTGGATCTGACTTTTTTGAGACAACCACTTCGAGTTGTAGTGAGTGATGAGAAGAGATTATGGAACAAGACAGTCGGATTAGTGAAAGTACAATAGAGTGAAAACGAGATAGACTGTACTTGGGAGACATAGGACATGATTAGGGATACTTATCATGAGCTGTTAAGATATTATATTTTATATTTGCTGTCAATAGAATTTAATAGCTGGTAGGATATATTAGCATTTTTACATGTCGATACGCTTGATTTGTAGTCCTTACTGAATCTCGAGGACAAAATTCTTTAAGGAAGGAAGCCCGTAACATCCCTATTTTTAGTTAAACATCATTCAAGACATTTAATGGAGAGATTAAATAGAATAATGTAATGGGTTAAGGAGAATGAGGTTTAAAGCTTAATAAGGTTATGCCATACTTAATTAATTAAGTAAGATTGTTTAAACTTAACATATAAGAGAATATATAAGAGGGGCAATTTAGGAAATAGGCCTATCCTTTGCCATAAACCCTCTTCCCTTCATATCGTTCACTTTACTCATACAAAAACAATTAAAAGAAAGATATAAGGAAATCAGCCATTAATCAACCCGGGGGGCGAAATCAAAGGAGATTCACAAATTCAAGCTTAGCGATTCAAGAGCTAAATCAAATCTCAACTCCAACAATTAATCTAAGGTGAATAATAAGTGTTCCATCTCTATTTTTGCTTTTTTAGGTTCGACAATGGATAACATGCGAATCATTTTGATAGATTTTTCCAAGATATGGTTGAATATTCATTGTTGGATAGAATGATGAATTAAGGGATTTTTTATGGAATTATTTAAATGATTTTTGAGGGTAAAACCTAAGTTTTTAGTCTCCAAATGCTTTGATATTTTATATGTTGTATAAAATATTATTTTGGAGAAAAGTTTTTAATTTCATAATTTTTCAAGTTATGGAGATTATTTTATGAATTTCTGAAGGAGGAAAGAGCTTAATTTCGGGTTTTAATTATCTGAAATAATTAAATATGGTTTTTGGCCATAAAATTTTTATATGGTAAGGAGAAGGATATTCTCTAATTTATGTGAATTTTTGGGATTTGCTCAAGTAATTTCAATTTATTATGCTAGATAAGCATTTAAAATGATAATTGATTACAGATATTAGTTAATTATTTTTAATATGTTTGGAAACTTGAAATTTTAGTGTGGCGGTAATTTCTAAAAAGGATTTGTAAAGAATTGCTTTATCCAATAGAAATTGGATAAGAAATAAGATTTGGTAAAAAGTTTTTATTTAAAGTAGCAATAAAATAATTTTCGTAATTACGTGATGTCATGCCGCATGTGTCCTCTCCAAGCTTAATAGAATGTCGCCTCTATGAACATCGACTTTGATATTGAGGGAAGCATATGATGGCTGCTTCAGCAGCTATGGAATGATTCCACTAATGTCGACGTCGATAGTGTCAACAACCTATATTTGGCGACAACATGTCTTCATGATTCATCTAAGCGTTTTAAAAGTTTAATGTCGATGTCGACAACATCGCATTTCTTCATCGCTGTTTTCAGCTATGTCACACTTAATCACTTTGATTGTTTTCAAAACTATGGCAATGATGCCGCTTCATATGACTTTGACCTTATAAAGAAAATAAGCAGCATAGTAGCCAAAGTGGTTCTAATTTAAAGGTTTATGTAATAACCCAAAATTTAAGCTATAATAATTAATTGATGAATTAATTAAATAATAAAATAAGTTTGTGAAACTTTTAGAATTAGACCACGAGAGTTACATCATTGTGCAAGTGGCGATTATCTGATCAATTTTCATATATAGATTGTCAAAATTCGAGTTAATATAAAGAAGATACGCTAGAAACAAGAAACGAACAAAACGAGAAAAAAATTAAGAAAAAATATTTGGGTTAGGTCGACCCTAGGGTCGACCCCCAATGTAGTAGGGTCGACCCCTAACCATTTTAGGTTGACCCGCTTGTTTTTGTGGCTGTGGAGTGGTCCAGGTTCGAGCGAATGACGTGTTTTGTGGTTTTTTTCACATCTTGTGTGTTCGTGCTTCCATCCGACGGTTCTCGTCGAGCCTATGACGTCTTTGCACCAAATTTAATCTCCAAATCCAACGTTCTGAGATCCACAAGTAACACTATAAATAAGACCTTATGCCTAGCTATTTTTGTCATTCAATTTTCTCCATCTGGGTTCATTGCCTGAGGCTGGACCCTAAAAGGAATATTTTTTCCGAGGAGAAGATCTTTCTAATTAAAATATTTTATACCCTTCAAATGTATCTGGGAAGGCCTAGGAATAGAGCTAAGGACCATAGGTGAGTGTCTGAGTAATTATTTTAGTTTTTAAGTAATTTAAAATAATAGGATTTTCAATAGTTTTAGTTTTTCTACAATTTCGGGATAACCTTTATGCAAATTTATTTATAGTTTATTTTAAGTAAATTTTAGATTTTTTTAGTCTATTTTTCAGCTATACTATTTCATTTGCAATTATTTACTGTTAATTATAGGTTTTCCAATTATTTACAGTTATTTACGATATTTACAGTTATTCACTCTTATTTGCGTTTTATTTACATTTATTCTACGATTGGGATTTCTTCTATAAATGTCAGTTTCTTTTTAATTTCCTTTCTACACGAATGGAATAAATAGAAGAATAATTCGTTAATATGGACTAAAATCTAAGAACGCTGAATTTACATAAAACGGGATGTAAAATAAAAAGAAAGGTAACAAATTAGACTTAGACTGAAATAGGAAAATTTAACATATTTGCAAGCATAGTTATAACATGTAATTATAACTAAAAAGAGATAATAGAAGAAATGGAAAAAGTAGCTTATTTTTATACTTAAACCTTGGATTAAGTTAATAAGCAGAATTATAACACACAGGTTATAATTAGAGACAATAATCAAGTAGAAAGAACAGGAAATGCTTATTTTAAGACTTAAATTAAGTTAATAATCAAATAAAGTAGAAATAAAAAAAGATGTTTATTTTAGTAAACTTAGATCTTGGATTAAGTTAATAAGCAAGATAAAGAAGATCGGTATTGTAGGCCTAACGAGGTAGTCCTTCATGATATAAAATATTTGTATTATAGGCCCAACGGGGTAGTCCTTTATAGATATAGAGACTTATTTTAAAACTTACATTAAGTTAATAAGCAAAGATAAAAGCAAGACATGTACTGATAGCATTAATTTTGGGACATACTTATGCTGGAGTAGTGGTAAATAAGAGGTCAATAAATAGAAGCTCAAATCAGGGGATTTGGGCAAGGGGCACAACTAGGTTTTGTTTGTTAGATAGGACCCATGCCAACAGCATTCCCTTTTAGCCAGACATAGGTGGTCTCACAATAGCACATGTGAGGCAAGGGTACGCTTATGCTGAAGCAGTAGTAAATAAGAGGTCAACAGAAGGGAGCAACAGATAGCGCGAGCCTAATGGTGGTCGAGCGTGCGGCCTTAGTGCTGGCTGATAAGTCGCTATTGAGTTCGAAGCGCTAAGTAGGTATCTATAGCCTATGGACCAACAGGGTTTAGTCAGCAATAGTAGGTGTCTATTGCATAGGGACTAACATGTTCTAGTCCGTATCTTTTGCGTAGGGACCAACAGGGCCTAGTCTACATCTTTTTCGTAAGGGCCAATGGGTCTAGTCCGCAGAAGACACAGTAGAGATAAGGCCGATCAAAGGGCAGAATTAGGACTTCGGCCCAATTAAAGTAGAATTGGGGTTTTGGCCTAATCAAAGCAGTTATCTAAGAAAAGAGCAAATAATCTAATCGAACTATCTAAGCGAAGCGAATAGTTAAATCATATTTTATTCCAGCTTTATCTTTTCCTTTATTCCCTTTTATACTAGAATTGTTGCAAAGTCTATTATATTTATCATGCTTAAGAATACTAGTAATTACTTTCATTCACCAGACTTTTAGTCTGACCAACACCTCTATTTCCCCATCCCCCTATAGGCCGGCAAAAGCAGGGATAGTAGGTTTCAAATTCCTTTGGAGGTTCAGCTACGGAGTTTCTCTTCACATATTCTACTTCTTCTTTTTCAGATTTTATTTCATTTGATGTACTAGTACTTTTCTTTGAGATTGATATTTATTTTATGTACTCTAATGTTATGACGGAGATAATGTTTTTCACTATACATGGATATTTGGTATTTTGAGACATATTTGGTCTTATGAAGTATTTATGAAGTTTGATTTTAAATAAGTCATTGTTTTAATTGTTTCCGCTATTTTATTTATTTTGTCTTGTGAATCTTAGTCTCTGTAAGTTTTCAGCTATACCTACAGAGCACCACATCTTTTAGGGTGCCTTTTGTGGTATACTAAGGGGTTGGGGTGTTACAGTTTGTGGCGTCGAGGGTTTTAGGGTCGATGTGCAACAAGGTCGATGACCTTATGTTTTAAAGTCGACGCCTCACGTCCATGATGCCGCACTTCATCTTTTAAAGTCAAAGAAGCTTTCTCTTATATAAATTGAAAACGTTTTAAAGGGGTGAAGAAGCCTATGTTTTAAGAGGGTCGAAGACCCTATATTTTCAATGGATTGCCATATAACTTATAAAGGTTTTAATTTTTGTTTAATGGGTGGATAGCCTATAGTTTATGAAAGTCGATAATGTCTTCTTCGATGTGAATTTATACTTAAAGAATTTAAATTGGTTTTACCTTGGGTATAGGGTCGATGAAGTATATTTCGGCTTGGATGTCGACTATCTTCATTAAAGGCGGAGAGCCTTATGTTTACTATTTCGACAAAGTTGTTAGGGATACTAATGGTATTTCAAATTATAAACTTGGATATTGTTATTGGGGATACCAAATCCAATTTAAACTGTACATTTCGACATTATCGTTACGGACATCGAGTTTGAATAAATTCAACATTGATCTAAAATTTAAATTATTTAATGGTGGAAAGCCATATGTCTTTGAGTTCGACTTTAAACCTTCAGGATACCGTTGTTTGTTTTTAATAAGTTCGACAAGAATCAACTGGGGATACCAATGTGTGTCACTTTGAAATGTTATAACTTTAAGAGGAAATAACCTAATTTGGGATACCAATAAACATTGGTTAAGCATGTAGGTAACATGAATTAAATTGTAAATGATGGGTTCATAGTCATCCTTGGGAAACCATGAGATGTGAGATGGATAGTCCACATCATGATGGAGATGGGCAGTCTCTATTATAATAATAAAGGATTCATACTCATCTTAGAAAAACTATGGGTTGTGTGATGGATTGTTCACATCATTTTAAGTTAAATGGAATATGTGAGATGGATAGTCTGCATAATTTAAAAAATTAAACCATATGTGATGGGCAGTCAATATGGTTGGGAATGGATCATCCAGTAATAATTTCATGTGAGATGGATAGTCCACATAATTTTGAATATGTATATATGTGAAATAGGCAGTCTACATAATTATAAGATGGGTAGTCGGATTAAAATAAGATAGGTAATTAGTTTAAAATATGATGGGTAGTCGTTTGAAATTAAGATGGATAATCTAATGAATTGAGATGGGTAATCCAATATATGTTGCATGATTATAAATGCAATTTTCTATCTTCTGACCATTGCGGTTATAGGAACACAGTATATAGTTATTACGTTTTAGTTGAGATACTAGCGAGGGCAAACTCGTTCTCCTCAGTGGTTTGGGCTCACTAGATATCTGTTTTGTTTCAAGATGGTAGTATATTATTAACACCGGGCTATTGTCTGACACGAAATTTTTTTCCCCTAAAACTCTCGGGTACTCATTTAAGTATGTCGGGAGTAAGGGGAGTAGGTCGGGAGTAAGGGCTTCCACGTTCCAATTAGACGAATAAGCTTTCGGAGATGTGTAAGAGACAATCTAGCTAGTTGGAGCTTTATTTATTTCCGCTGTGTTGTTTGGTTTTGTCTATTTGGATGTAACGGAATTTTTTTATAATTGCCAAGTATTTGGCTCTGATTAACCAAGAGGGCATCTTCATATATCGCTCTTAGAGTATTTTGTAATAATTATATTTTCTCTGAATGTGGGATTATACGATGAATATGAAATATCATTTGTGAAATGAAATATGCAAATTTGTTATTAAACCGTGTTGAAATTTTCTCATATTCATGCGCTTTTGATTATTGATATAATTAATGTAGCCGCATTTTGTCACCGAGAATTAATAACTATGAATGACTACAACGTCCATAGTCGTTAGTTTTGGACCTCAAAATGGGAGTGTTAAATGATTATTGATGCTACCTCATAATAAATCGAAGAGTCATTCCCCCAAACCCTTCATAAGTCAACATAACATATCCTAAAAATGTACTAAAGCCTATACAATGCACATGCACGATCCATACACAGTATTCGATCTGATCAATTGCTCGATCACGTTGATTTCACTTCCAAACTAGTATAGATCACCCGATCTCTCTAATGCAAACTAAAATTCGGTTTTTTGATTAGAAACCTATGTTTTCCTTATGTAGTCATATACTATGATAAAAAACATCATGATCGTATCATGAATCGGTATCAAGTGTTTGCCATCAAGAAATCAAGTGAAAAATCCTTGTTCAGGTCGGAGTAAACCACCTCAAAAATATGTACTCGAATACTGGATCAAGAATATTTATGCGAATAAAACAATCTACATATGACTTACGTATTTATCCTATTGTCTCCTTAACTATACCAATTCCTTTTTAATCATGTTCATTTTTCCAAATAATATGTCATTTTATACTAAAATCATTTATGACATATTCCATAAAACATAAGTTTAAGTTGTATAACAATTCAGAAGTTTTTGACTATCCAAAATCGTCGAAAATTCCATTTCTTTTTAGCAAATAAAAGTTACCAAACATAAGTCAACTTCAAAAAGTTTCGATTTCTTTGAAGAAAAACATCATAACTAAAAACTTGGGTTGTTTTATTTCAAACCATTTCGAAATGATATATACAGATATAACTTTGTGTATAAAATCATACTTTCTGGATTTAAATCAAAATCTATTTTTTTTACCAAAACAACTTTGTAGCAAACTACTATGGAAGCATCCCTACATAGAAACCCGAAAATGAACGCTGATGATGTTGCAGTCATCACCGGAATTATTTTCGTGCTATAGGAGTGAGTTCAGTACATCCAAATCATGCATTTTGGAATTAACCAAAATCATTTTCAAAGAAGTATCAAATACTTCCTAAATACTACTAAGTATCACGATTTCAATTCGTAAACCAATTTCCAAATATTTACTTTTAAAAACACTAAAAAAAATTCTCCAAAATATTGAAAAGCATTTTCAAAGACACCGGGATTTAAGTTCTCAAAATCCTCTATTTGAACCCTCTTCGTTTATAAATCATGTTTTATAAACCATAGTAATATAAAATTACTTTCTTATGTAAAATATTTTCACCAATATTTATTCCCAACATATTCTATATTTTCTTTTGATTACAGTAAACATCTTTTACTAAATTTAACTGTTCACCTAACATTATCTGCGAATGCCTTATAGTCAAACCATGAAATTCAATTCATAACGTGTTTATTTCAATGCATCTATAAATGTCGTTTACCCAATCCATGTGGTAAACTGCTCATAAAATGGTCAAGCACAAATCAATAACAAACAATAGTCAATGCTCCAAAACTGGCCGAGCATGATTTAAACAGTCATCAGGTTATGGGATATGAAACTATGAGAAGCACTAGAGTCAAATAAACATGAATAGGAAAGTAATATACAGCTAGTATACCCTCAAGAATCTATTTTCCCTTCTCAGCGGTAGAAATAGCAAAGACCTTAGGCTTCTCCCCTTTCTTGAGCATAGGACAATCTCAAATAAAATAACTAGGCTAATGGAAACCATAACAACCTTTCGGTGCGAACTGCGCCTTAAGCTTCGAAACCTTTACAATTGGTGCTTTCACCGTCTTCTCTCTAGTCACCTACCCTACTATTCTCGACCAACAACTCCAAGACAAGTTCCCCTTCTGCCTACAACTTATGGAAAACTACACTAGAAATATCTCTCAATGGCTGAAACCTTCGCTTGTTGCCTACAAATGGTGTTGAAATAGACAACTTCGGTGCTAAGCTCTCAAACCTTAAAGCCATGTTTATCAAACCATCAAAAGACTCCATGACATGATTAGTCATATCCCATTGGAACTCAAGATGCATACCCGTAATGAATATCTCATTCTTCCTTAAAAGCGTATCAACTAACCCCAACTCGAACAAAGACAAAGCAATAAAATGGTTCTCACACTCCACACAGTCATGTCCTTCTGCTTCAAATCCAAGAAGCTCCTAAACAACAAGTCCTTTTGGCTTTTAGAACAAGCTTCATCTCAAGTAACTCCTTAAATTTAGCCCAAGAGAAGTTGTTCTCCTAGACAATAGCTCTAATAGAACTCCACTAATCCATGGCTGCATCCATCAGATGCCATGACGCCAACAGACGCTTCATCCCATCATCCAACTCCATATCCCTGAATATCTGATCACATAATTTGATCCAAGTTTGGACTTCTATAGTTGTCTCCATACCACCAAACCCCTTACCCTCCAGCCTCTCATAATCATGAGAGAGCGAAGCAAAACTTATCAAAGGCCTGACATGCATGAACTCTTCTAAGACATTCACCCGCATTTCCTATATTGGAGCAACATTTCTTGATGCTCAATTCTCGCCATTCGTAATAGTACTACCCTGACCACCTCTAGCGTTGGTAGCTCTAGTACTCATAGTTCATATTGCCTAATCACAACAACATTCCTTTAGGACATGAAAGGATAGAGTTATTTCAAAGAAAGAGTTACTAGATGGAGATTTTCCAAAGGAACAAATTAAAATTCTAGTTTTCAAAATACAAGTACTCTCTTATATGTATAATATACGTGACTCATTCTAGGGTGTCACTTACCCTATCTTTAATAAGTCATACCCAACTAATGCCAAGGTATTCGCTCAACCTTGGGCTCTGATACCAAATGCAATGATCCAACTTTAGGTTTTCAAATGTTGACATTAATATATCCACGGTATTCGTGTGCCTAAAAATCAAGTGCGGAAAGACAGACTGTTAGGTTAAAATAGAAAAAAGAATAGAACAAGAAAGAAAGAACACAACATCAGAATGCCACAATAGAACGATAACATATAAAATCAAAAGATAGTATAAACTATCGCTCTAAGATACATAGTATTCTAGAGTTATAATAATAAGTACTATCATCTTCCTGGACAGTTATAACAACCAATCCTCACATACGTTGATGTATACAATACAGTAATGTAGTAGAAATAAGAATACTACGGTAGATAAACATCCAGATCATCTTCATAAGCTCCAAAGCATCCACAACTAAATCTGAAATTATACATGGGGGTGACCCAAGCTTTATAAGAAAATAACACCCGGATTAGTCTGGAAAACCAGTGAAAGAAACTCCAAAAATATGCGTGACATATAACTCTAACTATTTAGATCGTACAGATTACCGTAACATTTTTGCCCTCAAATGAAACCAACCATCTGATGAGCGAATATTTTGGTATAAAAGATAATGTTTAGGGTGTAGAATATAAATCATAAAATAGCTGCTGTGTGAACGCTATAATAATAGTAGGTATACAATCAATACTGCTAAGGCACGCTTGCATATATGTAAGGATTTCCATAAAGATCTCCTCGGATCAGGCCGAATCCCGAAGGTAAAAAGCATTTCTTCATTTCTAATCACTATCTCCACGACTACATTTGATGGATCTTGGAGACGTGGCTCGACTGCCTTAACGATTTTCTGCCTTAACCCTGAGAAAAACTTCTCGTTCCTCTCAGTGACAGTGTCCATAGTGGCATATCCATACCTGGATAGCTCATCAAACTTCATAGAATACACTAACATTGACATCTTCCCTGCTCCAAATCCATAAATTTCCCTAGTAAAGCGAACTTAGCTACCTCGAACAAAAATCCCTCCTCGAATCTCCTTCGAAAATCTGCCCAAGCAACTCTTCCTCTGGCGTGCCAATGGTAACTCCATTCCACCAGAATAATGTTACACCTTGCACTCGAAGCCAACCTTCTCTTATGCTCATCGTTCAAACCAAGATCCGCAAAAATGCCCTTACATTGAAAAAACCAATTTCCCACTTCTACACCATCTTCAGTCCCTAGAAAAGGCTTCCCACCCAAACTGGTATAATCTCAACTCAGCTTGGCATAGTTATTGCCAATTGGCGCTATGGGATTTGCGCCTCCCGCATTCACAGCATTTCCTCTAGCTACTCCTACAGCCGCTCAAGTTTGCATTAAGTTAACGAAGAATTAATACATTGTCTGTAATATCTACTGGTGGGGTTCCAGCATTGATGTTGTCATTTGCATTTTGATTAGCATTTGCCTGTCGACCCTGGTTTCTTCTGGTATTGGGTTAAGCACTTCCATTACTTGTGGTCCTTCCTCCACTTAGATTCACTCTTCCATTTCCTGCCTTTATACCTTTCTTTCTTGTAAACCTACCTACGAGCCTCAGTAAGATACAGAAGAATGGTCTAGGAGAGAGGGGAATACATACCTATGTATAGAAAAATACAAGTGCATAATTATTGCGTTATCCCAACCCCAATCTCAATGATTCATTGGTTTATGTCTTCAAAATCTTTTAGGTTTAAATTCCTTTTAAGTCTGCATAAACCTATGCTCTGACACCAAACTATAACATCTCCCATTTTAAGGCCTGAAACTAAGTGCTACGGATGTTCGGTGATAAAATGTGGCTATGTTAATCATTTTGATAATACCAGAAATACATGAATATGGAAACTCAACATAACTTTTAGAATAAATTTTCTTATCTCACTTCACAATATGATTTCAATTTCATTACATAATCCAAATTCGCAAACCACGTTCAGAAAAAAATGATTATTACAACTATTCTAAGAGCGACGTATGAAGATGCCCTCTTAGACGATCAAAGTCGAATATCCGACATTTAATACAACTTGCCACTACAACACAAAAGCATAATCAAAACATAGCGGAAAATAGATATATAGCTCCTACTAGCTAGATTGCCTCCTACATGTTTTCAGAAGCTTATTTGTCTAAATGGAACCTGAAAAGCCCTTATCTCAACCTACTTAAATGAGTAACCGAGAGTTTAAGGGGAAATTATAAACTTCAGTTCAGACAAAAAATCTAGCGTGAATAATAATATACCATCTTAAACCAATAGATATCTAGTGAGACCACGCCACTATGCATAACAAGTTCCCCTCACTAGTACCCAATTAAACATCTTAACCATATACAGTGCTCCTACGTCCACAATGGTTATAGCAGAATAATATGATAGCGTATAAACATGTCAAATGTACCGGATTACCCATCCCCTCATTTATTAGATTACCCGTCTAAGTTCTTATTGATTTTCCATCTTATATTCATGTGGATTACCCATCCCACATTTTATTTTACTTAAACTAATGTGGACTATCCATCCCACATATTATCATTTAAACTGATGCAGACTATCTATCTCACATCTCATAGTTTTCCTAGAATGACCATGAATCCTTAACTTAACCAATTAGAGAGTATCCATCTTCAGCTTGATGCAGACTATCCACCATACATCCCATAGTTTTCCTAGAATGGCTATGGACCCATCCTTGGCCATTCAAGTCATGTTATCCACATGTTTCTGTTTAACCCAAGTTACCCAGTTCTTTAACTTTACTCCATGTCACCCACACATTCAACATTAATCCATGATATCCACATGTGTAACTTATTTCTATTTGTATGCCCAGTTAATTTATTTAAATTTCATGGTGACATATATTGGTAACCTCCAAAAGATTTCATGTCAAAATCATTAAGATATACCTTAGTGCCCTTAGGGTTCAAAGTTAAAATCATGTAACAAATGGATCTCCGCCGTTTATAAGCTTGACATGCATTAATGTCGACATCTATACCATGTCGATGTGAAAGCATAAGGCCCTCCGCCAATTGTAAGACTCGACGATTAAAACATGCGACATCATGAGCCTCGATGACAATGAAGGCATCGATCCTGTGGATATATAAGTTAACCTCTTATTTGAAAACTCGAAGACTGGTTAAAATCGGCATGAGGTAAACTCGATGACAAGTTTAAAAGCAGCACGTCTAAGCTCGATGACAATTTAAAACCGGTAAGGGCTTGGCTCCACAACCCTTGGGTTGGCGAGGCAAAAATATAGAATGGTATATGCGGCAACATGCTTTCTAGTGTAAAATGCGACAACAAGCCTCTTGGTGTAAAACTCGATATGTATAAACATCGACATGTCCATGTCGAGTCCTCTTCTTTGCCTTTTCTATTTCAGCCTCGACGAGAACCAAAACCTATTCGCTTCATGTCAACCTCGTTGATATCATGCAACATTGCTTTGTTCTGCGTTGATGACTCTGGGTTGCGGTGAGTGATGGCTCGACATAGCCAATGTCAAGATGGCAAAACTGTAAATAAGTTTAAAACTGTCAAATTACTATAAAAGATATCACTTCTCACCAAACCTCTATAATTTGTCAAAAGTTTATTGGCCAGCAAAACTTAATCTTCTTTACTGAAAAACCACCGCACCCTATTTTCCAGATCCAAATCATTATTAATTAACTAATAACCATAATTAATTAAACTTTTATATGCTTAATCTAGCATAAATAATCTTCATAATTAAAAATTATATGAGAAAAATCCTAAAAGTTCACATTAATTCAAAAATTATATTTCTTTTGACATACAAAATATTCGGGTCCAAAACTTACATTTAATTATCATTAATAAATTAAACCCGATTTATGCCTATTTAACATTAGGAAATTCATAATAAATTCCTATCACTTTAGAAAATTTTCAAATTAAAACCCATCTCCAATATGTTGTTTCACATCACATATCTAAATTTAAATCATTTGGAGGACAAGAATTTCGGATTTAATCCCAAAATCGGATTGAAAAATTTCTAATCAATTCCAAAAATTTCCATTAATCATTATTCTATCAAAACAATGATTATTAGATCATAACTTGACCAATCAGACACATAAGATTTGGGTATTACCCATGACTGAATCAAAACAATGATTTAGGAGATGATAAGTGTTATTATTCACCTTAAATTAATGGTTGGAGTTAAGATTTGGTGTAGCTCTTAATCCTAAGCTTGCTTTCCCTTGAATCCTAGATTTTGATCTCCTTGTTGCTTCCTAATAGCTGACCTTGATTGAGCTTTCCTTTTGGTTGTTTTTTGTTGTGGATATAAGAATGATGTAAATGGTGAGGGTTTAACGAATCAAGGGTTTATCAATGCCTATTTTGCCTCTCCTATGTATTCTTCTATGTCTATTAATTGTTAACACAATCTTACTTAGTTCATTAATTTTGGCACGACCACATTAATTAACCAAATCTCATTCTCTCTAATTATATACATTATTCTATTTAATCTATCCAATTAAATGTTCTGAATAATGTTGACTAAAAATTAGGGGTGTTACATGCTCCCCCCATAAAGAATTTCGTCCTCGAAATTCAGCAAGGGCTACAAAATAAGCATAACAAATATGCAACCAAATCTAGTATATCCTACCAGTCATAAAATCTACATACAACAAATATAGAACATACCCTCACAATAGCTCAGGATAAGTATCCCTAATCTTGTCCTTTGTCTTCCAAGTACAGCCTTTCTCGTTGTCGCTCCACTGAACTTTCACCAAGTTGACTATTTTATTCCTTAACTTCTTCTCATCTCTCACTACAACCCAAACTAGTTGCCTAACAAAAATCAGATCTGATTCTGCTACTAAATCTTTTAATGTAGTCGAAGTGAGCAGTCTCTAGGTCATGCATATACTTCCAAAGATGAGAAACATGAAAAACGTTATGGACACTTGTCAAAATGCTTGGTAACTCAACTCTATATGTGAGCTTTTCGATCCTTTCTATAACTGGAACGGTCCAACATATCTCGGTGCTAGTTATTCTGACTTTCCAAAACGTACCACACTCTTCATTGGTGATACTTTAATGAAAATATTATCTCCAGCTGAGAATTCTAAAACCTTACACCTTCTGTCCGCATCACTTTTCTATCTAGACTGAGCTTCTCTCGTCCTACCTCAGATTAACTCAATTTTCTTTGTTTCTTATCTCACCGAATATGGACCTAAGACTAACCTATCTTTGGTTTTCAACTAACATGTTGGTGACTTGCATGTCATTCCATACAAAGCTTGGAAAGACACTGTTTCTATACTAGTCTGATAACTATTATTACAAGAAAACTCAACCAAGTTTAGGTGGTCTTCCCATGATCCACCAAAATCTAGTACGCAAGCTCTCAACAAATCCTCGTGTACCTTATTGACTCTCTCTCTCTTCCCATATGTCTGAGGGTGATAAGCGGCACTCATCTTAAGCTTGGTACCTAACGCTTTCTGTAGACTCTTGCAAAACTCACTAGTAAACGATGTAACTCCATCATTGATTATATTACTAGGAATTCCATGTAGTCTAACTATGTTCTTCATAAATAGATTATCCAAAACAGGTGCTGTCCTAGTTGACTTAACGAGAATGAAATGGGCACTCTTAGTCAGTATGTCCACTGTGACCCATATACTCTCATTTCCACGATTGGACCTTGGTAACCCGTCAATAGAGTCCATGGATATCAAATCCCATTTGCAAACTGGTATATCTGAAGGCAGATGCAACCCACTCGGCTTCTGATGTTCGACTTTTACTTATTGGCAATTCGAACACTGCTTTACCCATAAGCCAACATCCCTCTTCATACTTTCCTAGAAAAACTTCTCTTCATATCCATATACATCTTGGTTCCTATAGGATTAATCATAAACTTCGATCAATGACAATCCATAAGAACTTCTTTCTTTAGGGTCCCAATATTCGGAACACACAATTGTCCCTTCTTTCTCAACCATCCCTTCTGTTCAAGGCTAAAATCTCTCAAATCATTGATCTCAGTTCTGATCTCAAGTCTTCTAATCTTCTCGGTCAATAATGGATCTTTTTTTAGCTTAGAAGCAATCCTTTCGATCAAAACTGGTCGAACTTCCAAATAAGATATCATAGCAGTACTCTAACAAGAACTACCAGTCGATCTTAACTATAAAGTACACGTAGTCAATGCCTCAAGATCCTTACATTCTGCCAACATAGCTAACACCATATTCTGATGTTTTCTGCTAAGAGCATCCTTATTACCTTGCCCCGCTGCATACTCTATATCAAAATCATAACTGCTAAAAACTCCAACCACCTTTGCTTTCTTATATTCATCTCCTTCTGAGATAACAAATACCTTAAAGACTTATGATCCGTGTACGACTCACGTCTATCCCCCAAAAGATAATGTCTCCCCACTTTCAATGCGAAGATCACCACCGCCAACTCTAAACCATAGGTCAGGCATCTTAATTCATGCGGTTTGAGTTTTTATAAGCGTAGGCAATTATCTTACTCTTCTACATTAACATTTCTCAATCTAGTCCCACATGCATCTATATACACTACTAACCCTTGATTACCATCCTGCATGCGCATTGGTCAACAAATAATTTAACTTAAGGAATGCTTCATCGTATCTGTCAGACCAAACAAACTTAACATCCTTTTTAGGTAGCTTAGTCAGGGGTGCTACTATTCACGAAAAATCCTTGATAAATCTCCGATAATATCCAGCCATCCAAGAAAACTTCTTATTTCAGTCACTGTCTTAGGTCTCTTCCAACTATTAACCGCTTTAATATTAGCCGGATCAACTGATAACTCTTCTCCTAAGACTATATGGCCAATAAACTTTACTTCTTTCTTTCAGAAATGACACCTCGAAAACTTCGTTTTCAGCTGATGTTGTCTCAGTGTCTGTAACACTATTCTAAGATGAATTTTATGCTCTCTTTCATTCTTAGAATATATCAAAATATCGTTTATGAACACCAATACGAACCCATCCAAGTGCTTTTGGAAAATCTGGTTCGTCAAATCTATGAAGAAAGCTGGCACATTGGTTAACCCAAATGACATTACTAACCACTCGTACGAACCGTATCTCTTTCAAAATGCCATCAAAGAATTACTGACCTCTGCCACCCTTAGTTGATCGAACCCTGTAGCCAAATCCAATTGGGTAAATCTCCACTCAACTGACTGAATAAGTCATTGATTCTTGGCAAAGGATGCCTATTCTTAGTTCTCTTTTCATTCAACTTACGATAGTCGACACACAACCTTAACGACCCATCCGGTTTCTCCACGAACACCGCGGTTGCACCCCAAGGCGAACTGCTTGGTCTGATAAAGCTATTTCCTTCTAAGTCCACTAGTTGCACCTTTAACTCCATTATCTCATTAGGTATCATCCTGATAGGTGTTCTACTTGTGGTTTCTGCTCCTGGCACAAGATCTATTCAAAACTCGATAGCTCGTTTCGGTTGTAGTCCTATGATCGGCTAAAAAACGTCTGCACATTTTCTTGCTACAAAACCTGATTCAACTCTTCTTCTGCTTCCACAGCATTCAGCAAAGCATGAATTGCTGGACTCGAATTCTCAACTGAGTATACTATTCGATCACTGCTATTAGGATGCCTTCATGATACTTCCCTATCCTGGCAAAATATCCTAGCATCATATCTATCTAACCAATCCACACCCAATATGAGTACGAAATCAAAGACATGAAAATTGCATACAAACTTATGACCTAACAAATCAAGTTCCAACCGGTCACGTCTCATCTCTAGAGTTGCGTACCCTTCTATTGGATTCACAACCCTTAAGGAAGTAACTAGGTATGAAGGTTCTGAGCATAGCTTATCTAACAACCACTGAGATATAAATAAATACGATGCACTGGTATTAAATAGTATCCTAACTGGTATGCTATGGATCAAAAGCATACCTTCCATCATAGATTTTCCCTTCTCAGCTGCTGTTGGTCTAGAGGATGATGATTCCATAGCATAGACTTTACCCTTCTCAGCTTTGGCTTCTTTTGGACATTTGTTCTTATAATGCTCCACTTGGTCACAGTTAAATCACTTCACATTCGGCTTCCCCACAACTACTTTTCCATTACACAAGTGACACTCATTAGTATAGTACCCCTTCTTATCGCACTTATAAAGGATAATATATGCCTTCCCCTTCTTAGCTGCTCCTCCCTTCTGAACACCCTTCTTCTCAAAGAATTTTTTTTCTTATTTTGGGATTCCTGAGTCTCCATTGACTTCTCCTCCCCGAAGGTAGAAAGCATTTCTTCGTTTCTAATCATCATCTCCATACATTTGATGGATCTCGGAGATACGACATGGTTGTCATAGAGATTTCCAGCCTTAACCCTTGGATAAACTTCTCGTTCCTTTTAATGACAACGTCCATGGTGGCATATCCAAACCCGGACAGCTCGTCAAACTTCGCAGAATACTCCAACACTGACATCTCCCAACTCCAAATCCATTAATTTTCTAAGCAAAGAGGACTTAGCTACCTCGGACAAAAATCTCTCCTTGAATCTACTTCGAAAATTTGCCTAAGTTAGCTCTTCCTCTGGCACACCCATCATAAATCCATTCCACCAGAGCAATGATGCACCTTGCAATTGCCTCGAAGCCAACGTTCTCTTTTGCTCATCGTCCAAACCAAGGCCAGCAAAAATTCTCTTACAACGCAAAAGCCAATTTTCCGCTTCTAAAACATCTTCCATCCTCGGGAAAGGCACCCAGACTGGTACAATCCATAGTCATTAATTCTCAGTGAAAAATGTAGCTATATTAATCATTTTTATAATACAAAAGACACATGAATATGGAAATTCAACACAACTTTTAAAATAAATATTCTCATCTCATTACACAATAAGATTTCAATTTCATTACATAATCCCAATTTGAAACTACATTTAGAGAAAATATAATTATTACAACATATTCCAAGAGTGACATGTGAAGATACCCTATGAGATGATTATAGTCAAATATTTAGCATTTAATACAACTTGCCATTACAACACAAAATCAAAATCAAAACACAACGGAAAATAGATATATAACTCCTACTAGTTAGATTGCCTCCTGCATGCCTTCGGAAGCTTATTCTTCTAAAGAGGACCTGAAAAGCCCTTGCTCTCAACCTACTCAAATGAGTATCTAAGAGTTTAAGGGAAAAACCAAAATTTTGGGTCAAAAAAAAATTCTATTATGAATAATAATCTGTCATCTCAAAAAAAAAAAAAATCTAGTAAGACCGCTGCAATGCGGAACAGGTTTCCCCTCACTAGCACCCAATTAAACATCTTAACCATATATTATGCTTCTGCACCCATAATGGTTATAACAGAATAATATAGTAGTGTATAAACTTGTCTTATGTACCGGATTACACATCCCCCCATTTATTAGACTACCCATCTATCTTATCACTGACTATCCGTCTTATATTCATGTGGACTCCCCATCTCACATTTTATTTTATTTAAACTAATATAGACTATCCATCTCATATCTAATCATTTAAACTAATACAGACTATCCATCTCACATCTCATAGTTTTCCTAGGATGACTATGATTCCTTAAATTAACAATTAGAGACCATCCACCTCCGGCATGATTCAAACTATCCATCATTCATCCCATAGTTTTCCTTGGATGACTATAAACCCACCACTTGGCTATTTCATTCATGTTATCCACTTGTTTCTATTTATCCCATGTTACGCACATGTTTAACTTTATTCCATGCCACCAACATGTTCAACATCAATCCATGTTGTCCATATGTATCTTATTTCTATTGGTGCCGCCAATTAAGTTATTTAAATTTTATGGTGACATACATTGGTAGCCCTCAAAATATTTCATGTCAAACTCATTAAGATATACCTTAGTGTCCCTAAGGTTCGAAGTTAAAATCATGTAACAAATGGCTTTCCGATGTTTATATGCTCGATATGCATTAACGTCGAATCTATACCATGTCGATGTAAAAGCACAAGGCTCTCCATCTATTTTAAGATGATAATTAAATTATGCGGCATCATGTGCCTTGATGACAATGAAGTCATCGATCCTCGGGATACATAGGTTATCCGCCTATTTAAAAACTCGAAAACTAGTTAAAATCGTCATGAGATAAACTCAATGACAAGTTTAAAAGCGGCCTATCTAGGCTCGATGACAATTTAAAAGCGAGAAGAGATAAGCTCGACAACCCTTAGGCCGGCGAGGCAAAAACATAGAATGGTATATGCAGTAACATGCTTTCTAGTATAAAATGCGTCAACAAGCCTCTTGGTGTAAAACTCGGTACGTATAAACATTGACATGTCTATGTCGAGTCCTCCTCTTTGCCTTTTCTATTTCAGTCTCGACGAGAACCAAAACCTATCCGCTTCATGTCAAACTCGTTGACATCATGCGACATTGTATGTTCCATGTCGATGACTTTGGGTTATAGTGAGTGATGGCTCGATATAGCCAACGTTGACATGGAAAAACTGTAATTGACTTGAAAGCCACCAAATTATTACAAAAAGATATTACTTTTTTACCAAACCTCTGTAATTTTTCAAAAGCTTATAGGCCATCAAAACTTCATCAATTTTCTTTACTGAAAAAAAGCCTTACCCTATTTCCAAGATCCAAAACATTATTTCAAATAATTAACCAATAACCATAATTAATTAAACTTTTATATGCATATTCTAGCATAAATAACTCTTCACAATTCAAAATTACACTGGAAAAATCCCAAAAATTCACACTAATTCCAAAATTATATTTCTTTTGACATATAAAATATTTGGGTCCAAAACCCACATTTAATTATCATTAATAAATTAAACTCGAATTGATGTCTATTTAACCGTAGGATATTCATAATAAATTCCTATCACCTTGGAAAATTCTAAAATTAAAAACCCATCTCTATGTTGTTTCACATCACATGTCTAACTATTAAATTATTTAAAGGACAAGAATTTCAGATTTAATCCCAAAACCGAATCAAACAATTTCTAATCAATCACAAAAATTTCCATTAACCATTGTTCTATCCAAACAATGATTGTTAGATCAAAACTTGACCAATCAAACACAAAAGATTCGGGTATTACCCATGACTGAATCAAAATAAAGATTTAAGAGACGATAAGTGTTATTATTCACTTTACATTAATGGTTGGAGTTGATATTTGGTGTAGCTCTTAATCCTAAGCTTGCTTTCCCTTGAATCCTAGATTTCGATCTCCCTATTGCTTCCTAATGACCAACCTTGATTGAGCTTTCCTTCTAGTTGTTTTTGTTGTGAATACGAGAAGGATGTAGGAGGTGAAGGTTTATCTATACCTATTTTGCCCCTCCTATGTCTTCTTTTATGTGTATTAATTTTAAAACCATCTTACTTAGTTCATTAAGTTTGGCACGACCACACTAATTATTAAAATCTCATTCTTCCTAGTTATATACATTATTCTATTTAATCTATCCAATTAAATATCGTGAATAACGTTGACTAAAAATTAGGGGTGTTACAACATCTCTCACTCAAGTGTTCATCACTTGAACAAAACAAGAATCTTCAAATGGATTCCATCATCTTAAACATATCATGAATCGTTGCATGGATTCGAGCATCTCGAATAGATCTCAAATCTCTACATAAATTCCTGCATAAGTCCTCCGATGAATGCTAATGCTATCCTCTCTCTTAGAATACTACTTAGACAGTCCCACATAATAGCATTGTTCAAAATGTTAGCACTGATCTCTCCCTTGGACTTAACCTTAGGATAGACAGTCCAACTCTATAACACTCCACTTCACAACCGCTTTCAGAACATAGACCGCGTATATAGTTTTGAGGTGGTTACAATTTTGAGTCATCTCATTACAAGTACACTCCTTTGCTTGCTGGGTGCTCTAAAACCAATCGATGAAATTTTGATTAACTTAACCCTGTTTCTTTTAGAAATAAATAAACAATACATAAGGACGGCGATAATCGATGAAATTTCATTATTATTTGTCCTAAAAGAACAAAACAAATTTATACATATAGTATAGCATCTTCAACGATGAAATTTTGTTCTGACAATAATTTCATAGAAAAAATCTCAAAATTTACTTCTATTTATGGAAACTTTTTCTAGAATCCTTAAAAAAACATAGTTTGCTGGATCAATCGAGCATGACTATTAGATTTATCAATATATGAATACCGTAGAAGCTTCTGTTGATTTGCAAAATCTATGATATATGTCATTGTTTATCTAATTTATGTTTGTCTTAACACAATTACGAATTTCATTTGCTTCATTAACTGCAGGGCATTATTGATTTACGAAAATCTTCAGGTTTGTGTAATCTACGGTACGTACTGGTTGGGTTGTATCACAATAAATAAACCGCGTTGAAGATAAGAGCAAGAAGGAATCGCCACCCAAGCGGATCCGCGGACCCCAATGTCTGAAGTTATTTGAGTTCAGTCATTCTAATAATCGAACAAGTGGCTTCCTTTCATCCACGTGGTTTAATTTTTGCCATAAAAAAACTTGGAATATGTTCACAACATTATACATTATGTGATTGTAGTGCTACACATTTGGCATCAAATTTTTAATGTTAGGGTTTTCGAATTTCAGCAGGTTTCAGGTTTGTTCCTGGATCTTGAATTCTTTTTATGAGTTTCGTAATTTTCAGTTATCATTTGAACTGTCTGTGATATCTAAGTTTATTGCGATCTTCTATTTCACTGTTGGGAATTTATGGAGAAATCCAATCTTTTCCTAAAATGAGGGTTTATGATGTTCTGGCAAAAGATAGATCATGAAATTTTTGGATTTTTATGAATTCCATAATATTTGAGGTCGAGGGAAAATTTTGACGCATATTATTAGTGCATATATGAGTATTCGAATTTTTGCTCTGTAATACCTTGGAATTGGATCCTTGGTTTTTTCTAAATTAGGTCAAATTTTACAAATAAACCCTTGCAACTGTAGACCTCCATGTAAACTTGCTTCAAAAATTGGTATAATTGTCGTTCCTTTTATTTATTTTTTATTTTTTTATTTTTTGAAAATAAGCAACTAGAAACTCTGATTTGCTGAATATCAAATTTATTTTTGCAGTAAGTTTTGAATGAGGTTAATAGTTGCAATAAAGTTTTTGGGGTTTGTTTGTAAAATTTATCCTATAACATATTAGTGTTTTTGTATTTGAGCATGTGTAGAGGAAAGAAACCTGCAACATAAGGCACCTCTCAACCCCTGAGATCCATGCAAATATGCAATATATTAGCATTGCACCCAACATATACTGAATTTACCTCTAATTCAACTCTACCCATTTGTAACAACAACACTGTGAAATTAAGCAAGGACAAACTCTAATTTGCTGAAAATCAGACATATTTTGCAGTGAGTTCCAGTTTTTTCTGGGTTTATTTGTAAAGATTGTCCTTTAAAATATTAATGTTTTTGTACATGATCATGCGTAGCTGCATGATTAGGCACCTCTCAACCCATGAGGTCCATGCAATATATTTGCTCTTGTTTGAGGCATTGCACACAATAATAGTATAATGAATCAGCCTCTGATGCAATTTTACCCATTTGTGACAATAGCCTGCTTCAAACTCATAAAATCAAACTCATAAATTGTAGATGCATATGTGAGTATTATTAAGTATGGAACTTACTTATTCATTCAATACATACATGCATCACAGTATTTTCAAACATTGGCTAATTGATTCTAATGAGATTTGATCCAAAACCTTTAGATAAACTTTCCATAAACCAATATCTTATGGGAACATCTTACATGTGCATCGCATTTTATCATGTAATATTGTTATGGTAAATTAGGCAATTATTTTTTGAAGTGGTGACTAGTGAAAAATTAAAGTGACTACAATGCATGAATTAAAAACATGGTCGTTATTCTGCTCACATGATGTGTATTTTTTAGACGCGTTTGTTTGATTTTGTGTTTATCAGAATTGGTTATTGCTTTAGCTACTGTTTGATCATTTGCATATGCTATGGCATAGCAACATTCAAGTTTTTAACAGATATCAACCTATGTAGTCATGCTGCCTAATCCTTAATTTGCTTTTCCTACACGTGCTATTAATTTTAATCAGAGTTGTTTAATTCAGTGTCATCTTATCCTTATTAATACCTTTGTGTATTATCATTGTGCAGGCTATATGAATTATTAATGTTAGCAAAGCAAAACGAAGAAATAATTGAATTATGTCTATGATCTATTGATGAAAGAGATAGAAAATGTAGTAGGCCGCTCTAATATAAGTTCAAAAGATAATTTAGATAAAAAAGGCCACTTGCTATCGACTACCTCTGCACCTTTATCCGAAATGGTTTGGTCTCAAAATAAAGGACCGAGAGTTCAGTATGTTGCTTCAAGTTTAAGCGAAAAGAAAGCATCAGTATTGTGGAATACAGAATCTTTCAACATTGTGATATCCTCACCTAAATGTTCAAATCGTGAAAGCAGCATTTCAAATGAAAGCAGTTCGAATTTGATGCGAACAAAATCAAATTCCGAGTCAAGTGATAAACAAAGCTCTGGCAAGTGATTTAATTCATTCCTCGTTCTCTTCCATATTTAATTTTTTTTAAGCTTTAAAGTAGAAATTTGGATCCACTGCTAATCTTAGTTTTTGTATGTGAAAACCCCTTCTCAAAAACACATGTTTAAAATTACATCTCTCTTTTTTGATTTCAGTTAAAAATAAATTGTTTCTTTGGAAATTAAATCTGAACATTAATTGCATGTTTATATATCAAAACTTAATTTTTTGAATTTTACTTGAAATCTGCAAATACTCCAGAGTTCTCCATGAATATTTGCAGTGTAGAACTTCATATATTTGCTATATTCTTTGTAGATGTTTGCACATTTGTCTGGTTTTTCTGCAAATGTTTACAGAGTTATCCACGAATATACCGAAACTTAAAAATAAAAGGTTCTTTTTAAACCTGATATTTAGAATGGGAATTGTCTATTTCGAAACTTAAAAAGACGGTTATTACAAAGTTCCCTTTACTAAATCTACCACTGAAGTCTGAAAAGCTATCTTTTAATTAGCAGAAACTTGTGGAAATTTGAAAATATCGAATCGAAATGAATTAATGTCAATTATCAATGAGGCTGGAATGCTATTGTTGCTATCGATTCTTTATTTTCAGACTTGAATGCAGGTGCTGCTGCTGAGAAAATTTCTATTTCATTTATTTTAATCTTATAGTCTTTTCTTCAGGTTTACACTCCTCTACTCTGGTTCAAATATGAATAGAAAAACAGTATAAGATAACACTAGCAACACCAGCTGTTAGATCCAAATTCTAATGGCTATAGAATATAGTCTCAATGTCACCCATGTCAGCTTGAGTTTTCCTACTCTGCTGTTTTTTATAGCAGTATAGTAGAATATCCCTTTTTTACTTCACATACAGAATTGTTCATCTACTAGTCAAAAATCTCAACTGTTATAGTGTTATTTGTATTCAGGTCCATCTCCTACTGATCTACATACAAAGCTTGTAAGTCCACTGAATGCATCATCAAGTAAATATGCTGGCAATGTGAAATACTTAAAATCAAGTAAAGGCAAAGAACCTGTTATATATGATGTGGAAGAAGACAGAGAGAGTGCATCAAAAGAAATTGAAGATAGTCAAGACAGCATTGGGAGCTGCAGCAGCAAAAGACTGACCTTAGCAACAAGCAAGCGACCAAGAACCTCGGAATACAACTCATGTAGAGAAACTAAAAGGCTAAAGAAACATGCATATAACCGCACCGAGAGTTCTTTCATGAATTGGGTATCCTCAATAACAAATGGATTCATCAAAGCCACTCCATTGTCATATGCTCCACCACCCTCAAGCGAGATAGAAGAAGATATAAACTACTACTCTTTATCGAACGAGGTTGAAAAAGATACGGGTTTTAAGTCGATTTTTAAATCCTTGTACCTCCCTAATATCAATGCGAAGAAGGTGAATGTTAATAATAGTCTTCAAGTTATTAGTAATGAAGTTGCTATGCCAATGGAGGGGATTCAAAATAGCTCGTCGAAGAATTTGATATCGAACAGCAAAAACGACTTTCTACATAACTCGTGGGTTACGCGATTTTCGCCCAGAGTTTCTGAAACTGTTGAAAAAAGAGATAATAATTTGGAAGATATGGAGTTAAAGGATTCCAAATATCAAGAGTGGTTGAAGATGAGAAACCAGAAGATGAAATGTGAACCAGACCATATGTTTGCGTCAAATGCTACCTCCTCTTTTGCAAAAAGATTGGAAAATTGGCAAATTTCAACAAAATATCCAAAAGTTTCAGGTAACGTTTCATTGACATTGACAACTTGCTTGTTTTGTGGAAAGAGTAGTCATGGGATGAAAGCATGCAAATAAATTTTCTGCAGTTAGTGCACTAATTATACTTACTTTTAAATGTCTTTTTGTTGTGCTTTTCTGTGATATATTCTTTTCTCAGAACTATGATGGGAAATATAGTGATTATATGTTATATGCATCATTGTTCCTTTTTCTTCCCATGTATCTTAATAAGTTTATTTTGTACCTGGTTCAAAACTATGATGGGAATAGGCACTGGAATGGTTCAAACTTTACTGTGTTTATGCTGGATAAATAGAAAGTAACAAAGAAGTGGATATTTGTTGTTGAATGAATAGTTTACAGATGTTTTATAGTAGAATACATGTATACTATTTGATTAAAGATATATCTCACAAATGAAGTAGAGATAGGTAGATATGGACTGATTTTTTATATTTCATTCTACTGTTTTATGGCATATATGCACAGAGACCAAAATGCTTGAGCTGTTAGCTTATTTATACGTAAGCATACATGATACATGTGTTGTTTATCTTATAATAATATATATGCAGCAGGAGGTGTACTTCCACCTACTTGCATGGGCCAGCTTCTACCAGTCTACCTTGGAGGGACAACTTATTGTGATTATTGCCTCGCTAAAACCCCATAGGAAAATCCAGTAGGATAAACTTTGGGCGAAGTAAAATGGTACAATATTCACAATAAAAATATGTGGTAATACCATGTTAATGAAACACAAACACATATATATAAAAGAAGCGCTCAACGATACTTCTGCATCACACAATCTGAATTAAATAATATGGTTACTGAGAAAAGAGAGAACCTTATTATTTAATTCGGATTATATGATAAGAATCAGAGGCAACATGTGTGTTGCAGTGTTTGGATGTCATTGAATATATATACATATATATACACATACGTGTGTGTGTACACACACATATCTCTACTACTAATAATGAAAATTCGTTGAATTAATTTACTCGGTGTCTTTTTGAAATTTCAAAAATGCTCTTGCTTTCCGTTCACATATTTACGCTCAAACAAAATATCAATGTATACGATAATACAAACCGTCCGTGTGCGAAGCACGAACCCATACTAGTATATATATATATATATTGAAAATCAAAGGTTCTTTTATTAATAAACATGTGAAAACCGAAACGTAGCCGGATTCGTCTCTCCTTAAACAATATTAGTAGTAAGCAAAAAGAAAGTAAAATACAAAAAACTCCAGAACATATCTGAAAGCAAATACAACTAGCTTCGGCCCAAATTGGGAATATTGAAGAAAACTCCTCCGCGTCTGTTCGTGAAAACGCTACCCAGCCCAGCCCAATAAAACGAAATACAAAACGACACCATCCTCGTACCACCAGCTAGCAGCTTATTATATTATCCAGAGTCATCTAGATCTATACCCCAAAACAGGAATTTCTCTCTCTCCCGGTTCTAGCTGTCGTTGTTGAAATCGTCGATATAGTTGCAAGCGAACATCAAGTTCAATCAGCTTCGCTCTTTGCTCCTTAGAGCGGGACTTTCTCTCAAATAGACGGCGCACCCATTCGATCCAAACATGGTGAATAATTGTTGATGCCGCCACAAAAGCTAAGGCCTGGAGGGCAGATTTCTTTGCAAAGTTTCGTCTCAGATCGGCCAATTGTTGCCTCATCGTTTGTGCGTGGGAGGTCTGCATATTTAACTTGAGCAGCAGCTCATTCCACTGATAAGTGCTGAAATTGCAGTTTGTAAATAAGTGATTATGTGCTTCATTATGTTCGTTACACAGCACACACTGCTGGTCTATACTCAGCCTTCATTTATCAAGTCTGTCGGCAGTAGGCAAGTGTTGTAAGTACGCCATGTATGTTGTGAAAGAAAATTTCCTTGATGTTTCACTATGCCATATAAGTGTGTAGTTGTCATCTCTATCTCCATGATGACGAATTTCCCTCCACACCATTGGTAAATAAATTTCTCGTTGTTGATGATGGTCCAGTAACCCTTAGGTTTGTCAGATATCGAATTCACTTGCATTATTTGTGTAGATATTTCCTTGGTTTCGAACATGATCTGAGGATGAATTTTTTTGTTTCTAATAATGTTGCTCACCTTGGCATTAGCAGTGTTACTTATGTGAACCCGACTCCAGCCAATTAAGTCAACAAGCGACTTATGATTAATCCATGGGTAATCCATGGGTCGAACCACAAGCCGTACTTCCCCATTGAGAATAACTCAAGTCATTATTTTAGATGCTAAGTCCCTTTGTCTGAGAATCGATTTCACTGTACCTGAGAAATTGTTATTTCAGTGCAAGACCCAAAAATTTGTGGTCGACAATTAAGAAAAACAACATAACACAGATCTATATCTATCTTCTCAAATACTTGCTGACCATCAGATTCCAGATGATCCAACGGCCTCTATTCCATTTGTTGTGTTTGTCTAGGATTACCAGTATATTGGGCCCAGCCCAATATCATTTCTTTGTACATAAATAGAGTGTATTGCTCGCTCTGTATCATATCTGTGTAACATTCATTCTATTCAATTAATAAAAATAAGATCATTCATATTCTCTTTATGGTATCAGAGCGTTAATCTCAAACGACAGATCATCAGAAATTGCTCAAGATCATCACTGAGCCATCCAAGAAGAAGAGACATATAGTCAGATCTTCGGTTGCTCTCAGTCTTTACTGAGCATATCATCATTTGATTCTATTTTCTCCTATTTCCCTCTTAGCAAAAAATCAATTTTCATATCTGTTCAAGATTCATTTTCTTGAAATCGATAACCTGGCTGCAAACTAGTTATTTGCCTCACCAAAATCTGTTTGTTTCATCATGTCTGAAGATAACACAACTGCCGCTACATCAGAAGTCAGGGCAAGCAATGCAGTCACCTTCTCTGGAATAATAAAATTAAAAGGTCAGACAGCAGTGCAACTAGATGAAAGCAACTACATTATGTGGAAATATCAAATTGAAACTGCCATTAAAGGTCACGGGTTAGAGGAATATATCAATGGTACTCTGATCATTCCACCCAAAATGGTGACTGATGATCAGAATAAGATAACTTCTAATCAAGAATTCATATTTTATCAAAGGCAAGATAATCTTCTTGCAACATGGCTGATGTCTTCAATCAGCACAAACATTTTATCTCATGTTGTTGGATGCAAAACTTCACAAGAAATCTGGGAAGCAATTGATCAATTCTTTAATTCTCAATCCTCAGCAAGAATTATACACTACAAAAGACAATTGCAGAATTTAAGAAAGAATGATATGACTATGAGAGAATACGTAACAAAGGCCAAGAATTACTGTGATCTTCTCAGCACAGCTGGATACAAAGTATCTGAAACTGAACAAATCCTCACAATTCTAAGTGGATTAGATGAAGATTATGAGTCCATAGTGGCTGTTATCTCTGCTAAAAAGAATTTACCAAATATTCAATATGTCCATGCAACTCTCCTTGCACATGAGGGGAGAATTGATCAAAAGAAAGTTCAAAATTCAGACTACTCTATCAACTATACCTCTGTCAATAAAAAGAAAAGTCATGACACTGCTCAAAACTCAAATAAAAGTCAAATTGGAAGTTACAGGGGAGGCAATCAAAACAGCAGAGGAAGAGGCAAAGGCAGATCTAACAATTTTAATCGACCAAAGTGTCAGATTTGCGAAAAAATAGAACATACAGCATCAAAGTGCTATTTCAGATTCGATCAAAACTACTCTCTCAATAACAACAATAATAATCAAAGACCAACAAATCCAAATGCTAACCTAGCACACACTGGAATGGATACCAGCAATCCAAATACTACTCAACCTTCAAAGAATGAAGATGCAGCATATGAAGAATGGTATCCAGACTCAGGGGCCACTAATCACATTACCAACAATTTGGAAAATCTGAACTTGGGCAACAAAGAATACAAAGGTACGCAATCAATCCTTTTAGGTAATGGTAGATCTATAAATATCACACACACTGGAAATGCTAATATTTTTGGCAAAAGAGAATTACACTTAAACAATTTACTTAGAGTTCCTCAAATAAAGAAAAAATCTAATAAGTGTCTCTCAATTTGCCAAAGATAATCAAGTATACTTTGAATTTTTTCCAAAACTTTGCTTAGTTAGAGACATATCAACCAAAGAAATTTTACTGCAGGGTAATGTGCAAAATGGACTATATTCTCTCAATCTGAGGAAGCAAAATAGAGTACACAAATCTGGAAAATTGTGCAATAATGTTGAGAATAAAATTAGGGATAACAACATTTTTGATTTCTGGCATTGTAAACTGGGTCATCCCAGTATAAACACTGTTAAATCTGTGTTACTGAGTAATAATATCAACTTTAATGATATATCTTTACCATATATATGTTCTGCATGTCAAATTGGAAAGAATCACAAATTACCCTTTCTTGATTCATCAACTAAATACACAAAACCATTAGAAATGGTAGCTACAGATTTATGGGGACCAGCTCCAATAAATTCTGATTTTAAATTTAAATACTATATATCCTTTGTCGATTCTTTCTCTCGGTATACATGGATATATTTTCTTCAAAATAAGTCTGAAACACATAGGGCAGTCATTCAATTTATCACTCAAGTAGAAAGGCAACTCAATCATCAACTAAAAATAATTCAAACTGATGGAGGAACAGAATTCAAACCATTAAAAAATTATTTTTTAGAAAAAGGAATTATACATAGAACTACCTGCCCATATACCTCTGAGCAAAATGGTCTGGTTGAAAGGAAGCATAGGCATATTGTCGACACTGGCATCACTCTTTTGACTCATGCTTCAATGCCACTCAAATTCTGGCCTGATGCTTTCTATTCAGCAGTTCATCTCATCAATCGAATGCCAACAAAGGTACTGCACAATAAAACTCCTTTAGAATTATTATTCAATACTGTACCAGACTATAATACTCTTAAAACATATGGTTGTCTATGTTTTCCATATATGAGACCATACAATTCTCATAAATTAAGTAGAAGATCAGCACCATATACTTTTATTGGTTACACACCTAATCAAAAAGGGTACAAGTGCCTAACCAATAATGGTAAAATTATAATATCTCGACATGTTGGATTTAATGAATTTATTTTCCCATTTGCAGAAACAGGAAATAAAACAACTGAGAAGGTTTATAATGCAAAGAAAATTATACCTGAAATACCCATTCTTTCTCAGAATAAAGTAGATGAAGTCACTAATCAAAGCCAACTCAAACCTCAACTCACTATATCCAGTGAAGAATCAGGTCAAGATTCAAGTGACCAGAATAATGACTTCAACAGCAACAATGAATCCAACACAAAGACTATCTCTACTCAAGAGAATCAAAACAATACTGTTCCTCATCACCCCATTTCTAATGAGGAAGGACATGGTCATCACATGATGACCAGATCAAAGCATGGTATATTCAAACCCAAAGCATATCATATCATCAGCAGCCCCTCTGAACCTGTTTGCTTTAATGAAGCCATACAGGATGAAAAGTGGAAAGCAGCTATGGATGATGAGTACAATGCTCTCATCAAAAATGAAACTTGGACACTTATTCCTACACCAAAGGATAAAAATATTATTGGATGTAGATGGACATATAAAATCAAGAAAAACTCAGAAGGAAACATTGACAAGTACAAAGCCAGACTTGTAGCCAAGGGCTACTCCCAGCAATATGGGATAGATTTCAGTGAAACCTTTTCACCAGTTGTAAAACCTACAACTATAAGAGTAATTCTCACTATTGCTCTTCACAACAGATGGCAAATAAAACAACTAGATGTCAATAATGCCTTTTTAAATGGCAAACTTCATGAAGAAGTTTTTATGCAACAGCCACCTGGATATAATCATAAAGACAGAAACAACTGGGTATGTAAACTCAACAAGGCAATATATGGGCTAAAACAAGCTCCACGTGTCTGGTATGAAAAACTTAAATCTACTCTTATTAGTCTCAATTATCATCCCACCAGGTCAGATAACTCTCTATATATCAAAATCTGCAACAATATTACTGTGTTTATACTTGTCTATGTGGATGATATCATAATCACAGGAAATTGCACAAATGAAATCAGGTATGTTACTAATCATTTGAACAACAATTTTTCTCTAAAAGACTTAGGGAACTTAAAAATATTTTTTAGGCATTGAGGTCATAAGAAAATCAGAACATGAACTAATTCTCTGTCAGAGAAAATACATACTTGAAGTTCTAAATAGGGTAAAAATGAGTGCTGCAAAGCCCATGCCAACTCCTATGTCAAGTAACATACATCTATCTAAAAACAAAGGAGAAGCCTTCGATAATGAAAAATTCTACAGAAGTATCGTAGGGGCTTTGCAGTACATCACTATTACTAGACCTGACTTATCATTCGCTGTGAATAAAGTTTGTCAATTTATGCAGAAACCCTTAGATCTGCACTGGAAAGCAGTCAAGCATATCCTACGATACTTAAAAGGATCTACCAATCAAGGACTAAAGCTTACTGAATGCAAAGACTTATCTATCAGAGGGTTTGTTGACGCTGACTGGGCATCTGACTCTGACGACAGACGATCAACGACAGGTTACTGCATCTATCTTGAAAGCAACCCAGTATCCTGGTGTTCCAAGAAGCAGCCTACCGTGTCCCGCTCCAGCACAGAAGCTGAATATCGAAGCGTGGCAAACACGGCAGCTGAAATTATCTGGCTCAGATCTCTTCTCAAAGAAATCAAAGTCGACTCCTTACATCAACCTGTAATTTGGTGTGATAACTCTGGAGCTGTTTCAATCTCATCAAATCCTGTCCTCCATTACAGAACAAAGCACATAGAAATCGATTTATACTTTGTGCGAGAACAAGTCATCAAAAAGGAACTTGCCGTTAATCATATTCCAGCAAGCCATCAGATCGCTGATGTTCTTACTAAAGCTCTCTCAAAGCATAACTTCGAAAGATTCAAAGCCAGCTTAAAAATCGAAGATATTGAAAGCAGATCGGAGACGAAAGAGGAAAAAAGGGAAAACCCTAGATAAAACCGAAGGAGGCAATTAAGAAAAACAACATAACACAGATCTATATCTATCTCCTCAAATACTTGCTGACCATCAGATTCCAGATGATCCAACGGCCTCTATTCCATTTGTTGTGTTTGTCTAGGATTACCAGTATATTGGGCCCAGCCCAATATCATTTCTTTGTACATAAATAGAGTGTATTGCTCGCTCTGTATCATATCTGTGTAACATTCATTCTATTCAATTAATAAAAATAAGATCATTCATATTCTCTTTATCGACAAATACTTAGTCCTCATCCAGTTTGACCAGAGGCTGTTGCTGTTAGTAAATTCCATAATAATTTAATCTGGGCAGTTGTGTTAATATTAGAAATTTTTTGAAGTCCGATACCACCTTCTAATTTTGCCTTGCATAAGGTATCCCATGGTATCTTATGTAGTTTGCCCTTCCAAAAAAAATCTGCACACGGTTGATCAATTTTTTTAAGAACTGAAACTGGCAACTGAAAAATCAGTATCCAGTACATAATGATAGGAGTTATAGTACTATGTATCAGTTCTGCACGTCCTTCTGTTGTTAATAACTTGCAATCCCAGCCTTCTCACTTTGAACTGATTTTATGCAACAGGGGTGAGCATTGGGTAGCATGAATGTAATCCGATGACAATGGGACGTCAAGGTATTTGACAGGTAACTCTTTTTCTATAATGTGTAGACTATTAGAGATCTCTATCTTAAAAAAGCAAATTTATTGAAAAAGAGCTGAGACTTAGTTTGATTTATTCGCAAATCAATGGTGTCCTCCATTGTAGAGAAGATACGATTCATGTATGTTGCATTCTCTTTAGTAGCAGCTAGGAAAATCATAACATCATCAACATATAGGAAGCTGAAAATTTATTATGGGCTCTAAATTTTTATGTACAACACCTTCCTCCATTAGAAGGGAATTTTTTTTCCATGGCTATACAAAAGAGACAAGGGAATAAGAGATCACCCTGCCGTAGGCCTCTATTCGAAGTGATAAACCCTTTGGTCTCCGATCAATCATGATTGAGAAAGTAGGCGTAGAAATGCATTTGTAAATCAACTGTATGATAGGTGTAGGAAAGCCCATGGACTCAAGCATATAGCATATAAAATTGTGGTTGACCATATCATAGGCTTTTTGTAAGTCGATTTTGATGCACATCTTAGGCTACCCTATTTAGCGAAGTCCCGGACTTGTTCATGAGCAAGTAACATATTTTCACCAAGGTTTCTACCCGGAATAAAAGAAGATTGATTTCCTACAATTAAAACAGTAGAAACCATTTAATTCTATTGCAGAGAATTTTAGAAATAATTTTATAAAAAAATTAGCACAAGCAAGAGACCTATAATCTGAAATTTATCGAGGCTTATTTTTGGGAATTAACATTATAAAATTATGATTCATTCCGCATGGTAATTTTTTAGATTGAAATATCTCTGACACAGTTGTGAACATTTCATCTTTCAGGTCCTCCCAATGCAACTTGTAAAATTTTGTGGAGAAACCGTCAAGCCCAGGGCTTTTGCAGTCGTCGGTTGCGAGTAAAGCCGATTTAATCTCCTCCATTGGTACTGGTGCAAATAAGTATTCCTGCCCCATGTTGTTGATTTGCATTCTTGTATCGATAGGGGGAAAAGTTCTGTGCTGTCCCCATTGAACGGTTGCTGATAATATTCAATGGCTGCACCTTTATACTGTTGTAATCATAAATAAATTTGCCTTGAGAGTCTAGTAAAGCATATATCTTATTTCTGTGCTGTCGCATGGACATTTTGACGTAAAATTATTTAGTGTTACGGTCCTCCATTTGAAGCCACTGACCTTGCTTTGTTGTCTAAGAAATTCTTGATGTTTCTGCACTTGGTCATTTAATTTCTAGCCTAGGATGTAGATAGTGTTACATAGTTCGATGTCCGTGGGGTCTTGGTCCACCGACCAACACATTTTTCTTGACGATCAACCACCGAACAACAACAGTAGTTCAATGTTCGATGGCCACAAAAAAGGGTATTAGTCGGTGGTTGTTCACCATATAAAATGACAAAGCCGAACCAACCGAAAATTGATAAATAAGAAAAATAATGGAATATCGCTGGAAGAAAGAAAAGGTTTATTCGAGTCAGGAAAGTGCAAATTTTAGCAGAAAAAGAAGCAGATAGACAAGGATGAGCATGTTATAATTCAAAATAACATTGGTAAAGGCCCAGTCTTAGTGGCCCAAAACCGATTTTGCTGCGCCCTTCAATCTACATGGGCAGTTGTCTATCTCCCACGAAGACATGAGCCTTGTTTTTCCAGCCAATTCCATTGGTATATATATCTACCTTCCTCTTCAAATCAAACTCTTCGTATCCTCAAAATTTTGTCAGTTCGAGTTCCGCTTCCAATGCCATTGCTCTTCAGCTGAATGCTTTTTGTAAGAAATCAAATAATCCGGCATGCTTCTTAGTTGGTGCAGTTGTTAGAAATGAATGGACATTGAAGAATGTACACGTATGCATTTGGACATGAATAGTCCTACATCTTAGAATATAATAAGCTATTTATGTTTATATACTAAGATGTGGATCCAATTATAAATTCTACACTACGAGAAAAAGTACAGTTTTTGAATCATTGGAAACTGACGCAAAAGGCCGTCGGAACTTTACATATCGTCGCACAATTTTTCCGACGGCTTTCAACAACGTCCGTCGTAATATTTTCGATGGCCATCGAAGACATGTGGACGATTACGGAAGTGCAAAAAAACCATCGGAAGCCGTTTGAAAATTTCGACCTATAGGCCTTTGGAAACATTGAAACTGTTTTTTGAATTTTCAGCTGTGTTTTAGCCTACCATACACGATCTAGAAACATAATATATTCACACATAAGCACATATCCAATTCAGATATTCAATATAATATCAAATCATACAAATATAATCAAACCATCTAATGAAATAAACCAAGCATAACTCGCTTAAAATCAAACTAACACTTTGTTAACATAATGTACATACATTTCATTATACAAAATATACATCTTGGAACATCAACTCCCCATCAACTTTCAAGTCAAAATTACCATCACCAAATGTATTATCAAATAACACACAAAACATTTCAAAGTATTCAACTCCAAAAACTCAATGTATCGTCAAACATTATTAAACAATGACGCAAAACAAAAAACATATCTATCACACCCGTCAATCACCTTCAGAACTTCCGAAACCAGCTGAAGATGGAAAGCAGCCACCATACTGCTGCATGTACTCAGTAATACGCAGGTCCACCAGCCGTGTCATCTCAATGACCCATCGATGGTTCTGCTCCTCCAACCGCGCCACCCTAACTCTCAACTTTTCAATCTCTACCAGATCGATCTGAGCTCTAGTTTGGCTGGCTTTCCTGCAATACTTATTTAATTTGGTAAAAGTTTAATTACAATAATCTTTGTGACGATTCATATTTCGGAAGGTTTAAATCGACAATAACCCACACATATCCAACTTAAACAATCTGTAACATAGATAATCAATGGAGACAGCTAAGAAAAATAAGAAAAGAAGAATAAAACAACAACAGAATCTGCAGCGGAATGAAAAAATATAATAATCAAATAAATAGTTCACGAAGCTGTTTATATTATACATTTGATTATAATCTATACAACATTTATCAGAGTTATATGTACATAAGGGATGAATCAGGGATGAACAATCAATGCAGCAGAATAACATGATACAGAGAATAATAACAGTAATAATATACCAAGTCTTCGTTCTCCGAAAAGACGATCTTCATTGCGCTGAAAAACGCAGGGCTGACATGAGCGTAACGAAAAAACAAAACACTCGAATCAGGATTAAAATACTTTTATGTAAGTTAAATCAATATCACGAAATATGAGTGTAACAACGTCAGAGATATTTACGGGATTTTACATCTCCTATCCAGTGTGTAATGTGTGTGCAATAACTTAAGAGATGTTACGAGATTTTCCATCTCCTGAGAATCCATTAAACTATTTATATGTAATAGTATATGCTATAGTTGGTAATGTCTATCAGTCAAATAAATATCAAAATAGCATTAAGGCTTTACATTGATCCATCTTAATACATTTTTATAGGTGCAATACTAAACCAAAGTCGTAACGGGTTCGCATAAGGATAAATATGACAAGACATGTAAAGCAATGCCCAATGCAGGATTCGACCCGTTTACCCTTTTTGGCTGGTCGTAACCCATCCATGGCCGACCGTGACCATCAATCCCGACAAAAGGCCGCACCCATCTAGTACGAAATATATTAATAATACGAGGGATCAACGTCGATAGAGGTAGCTAACCTCATTGGTCAGACATAGACTTCTGTTTTAGTCATTTTAATTTTGACACAAGTGTCAAGGCTATCCATCATCGTTTTCTTACTTCATTCCAGTAAACGTTGACCAATTCAACCACTACATTCTAGATATCATCCACCACATGCACATTTGTTAAAGTGGTTCCAATATTGATAGAGAGTATGCCAATAAGAGGCTCCGATCACTTTAACAACCAAACGTCATTTTACACATCAGTTGGTTCTTTTACATTTTGAAATGATTCATATTTAATATCAAAATATCATTTTCATTTCAAAAATCAATTTTATTTCGAATCATCATATTTAGTCAAAACATACTATTTCACTTCAAAATCATTTTCGCCTCCAAAATGTTTTGAATTTCAACTTAGACTATAAATTCATTTTAAGCTAATTCGTATTTAAATCAACGATTTAAATATAAACATTCCACCCTTGACTAGTTTGAATTTTTAGAAAATAGTTTGAATAGTTTTAAAATAGCTTAAATAGTCAAAATAGTTTAATAGAAAATAGTTTGAGTATTGAAAATGGTTTATATAGTAAAATAGTTTGGAAAACCAAAAAAAAATTGAATATTTAAGGAGATAGATTTCAAATAGTTATACTGAAATAATTTATTTGAAAATAGTTTCAAAGTCAAACTAATTCAATTCCAAATTTTCCAATTCAAATCAATTCCAATTTCCAATTTGATTTAATTGATTCAATTCCGATTTCAAGTCGAATTTTACTTCGATTCTAATTTCAATTCAAATAAATTCGATTTCGATTTCGAATTAATTCAATTTTGCTTTTAATTCCAATTGATTTCAATCTCAATTCCAACTTGAATAAGTTTCAATTCAATCCCAATTTAATTTCAATTTCAGTCCCAAATTAATTTCCATTTCAATTCCAAATTAATTTCATTTCAATTCCATATAAATTTCAATTCAATCCCAATTTAGTTTCAATTTCCAAACTAATTTCCATTTTAATTCCAAATTAGATTCAATTTCAATTCCAGATTTAAACCATTTAGATTTATATCAATTTCGAGTTCGATTTTAAAAATAGCGATTCAAATCACCTAAATCAAATCAGCCTTCAATATTCAATTTAAGATTCAAATCTTCAAATATAATTCAATTCGGGGCTCAATTTTGTAATATCGTTTTATATTACTTTTACTTAGCAATATTCAAAGTTCGAATAAAAGTCCAATATTTTAAACAAATCAATTTCTGAAATTCATATCATATTTCGATTATAACTTCAAAATCTCAACTTCGATTATTTAAACAACTCCTGTTATCAAATATAAATTTCAACATTTCGAGCTCAAGTTCGAAAATAATTCGATTTCCACAAATTTGATTCTTATTTCTTTAAATCAAATCATTTTAAATAGTTTCAAATCAAAATTTTAAAATCATTTAATTTAAACAATCCGGTGTCCATATATAATTCTCTATCCTATGACCAAGTGAATCAGTTATATTCAATTTAATTCTGGGATGGATATATGTATCATTTCGATCCAAAATAAATGTCATAGGTATATATCATTTTCAACATATTTCTGAATTTATTTGAAATAATTCAAATAACAATTATGTACTGCGAAATGATATTCAGGGTGATAGCGGGATATATATAAAATAAATAAACATCCAACCATCCAATATATCGATCAATAGCATTTAATTTCAATCAACATCCAAATCGGCCAATAATTTACAACAATTACATCGTTATTAATATCAGGTATTTTACTGGCAAATACATTTCATTTTCAAATTTAACTGTCAATTTAAATCCTTATCAATTCAATCCTTATATCAAACCTAATGCCGATTAATTTACCAAACATCAACCAATGCAATTAAATTACTTCACGACATTAATTTAACTAACATAAAAATTTATTTAGTCAATTGTGAGCGTATAAAAATACTCACCTTTTTATTTAAAAATGAAAATGTTTCAGCTTCAAATAAATTCCAAATTGATTCCAATGCGTAGACGACACCGATATGATTCCAAGGCAATTTTTTCGCTCGAATCTGACCTCGTATATAAAAAATTTATGCTATAATTAGTATAATGACACAATTAGTTTTTAATTAACATAATAATAATAATAATAATAATAATAATAATAATAATAATAAAGAAACTCACCTCCAACTCTCGGTCACTCTCAGCTACATGCACGAAAAGCGATCGAGCACGATATCTTTTTTTTTCCCCTCCATGCCCTAAGCCGTAAGGCACTACCGCCTATCATTGACCTTCCTTCTCCGTGCCACCAAGCCAACGCACGCTTGCCTCGACGACAACCGACGCATGAAGCTCGCGTGCATACATGACCGTTTGCCACTCGAAAACCCTAACTCAACTCGCCACGTTCGTCGCCTCCTATCTTCATCCCTCGCGTGCGTACGCGAACGCGTGTCTTCGCCCTCTTCCCCTGTCGCCCTTTTTCTTCTTCTTTTCACTTGTTTTTTTATCGATTGAAGGTTGTGATTCGAATAAGAGGCGAGAGGGAGTTAGATACGGCTAAAAAGAGGAATGTGGGTTTGAATAGGAGCATTATATTTTAATTAGAAAATATCTCGCATAAGGCGTCCGAAATTTCTCGAGCTCCAAAGGAAGTGTGCCACCTGACATTATAATGTTTTTCCCCCATTTCGAACACAATAGAACTAGTGTCGATGACTAATTCGGTCGTATTTAGATGATAGCTTTTCAAATCGAATTATTTCAATCAAATTTTGAAAATAAATTCTACGCGTTTCAAGCTCACACGGCTAAACGACAGTCCGATCGCTACGAAACTTGAAATTCTGCAATAATTCACTATTACGGATCGTTGAAATCCGAGATGGTGGCCAAAATGGCTATTTTTACTCGTTAAGTATGATATAAAATTTCCAATTTCTAATTATTCAATTTTAAATCCAATGTTAACAATCTTCGTTCTTATTTAAATATAATTTAAATCAATTTCCGATATCATTTTCATTCATATTAATTCAAGATTCAATTACTTAAATAATTCCAGTATTAAATTTTAAAAAATTTAATTATCCAATAAATCACCATACTTAAATATATGTTATTTAACTTACAAAATTTAGTTTTAAACAAATTCAAATAATAGACAACTACTCCTATTTTACAGTAATTCAATATTCAATATACAATCCTATCTATCGATTATAAATATGTTCAATACTTATTATCGCCAAAATCTTCATAATTGATTATTTCAAAATTTTATTCGAATTCATATTAAATAACTACATTAATAATCATTAAAAATTTAATTTTAACCATTTTTATTCAAAAATCATAATAATTTAATAATTTAAAAATAGTTAAAAATTCGGTTCGTTACAATTTTACTATGAAAGTTATAGCGTAATATGTTAATTGTTATATCTATAAGCTTATTATTGAAACTAAAGTGATGTGAAGTTCTTTAAAGCTGAAAGATTACTATATTGTTATATTTTAATAATTACCACTTGATTGTCAAAGCCATAACGCCTGTTCCATGAAGGTGGATGCATGATTGACTCAGAAATGACATACTCCTCATCCATAGTCAGCTGCTCTCGACCAATTTCCTTCAGGAGTTTTTGCCGTTGTTGCATGAACCTTGCTTGCAAGAACAAATAAAAAGACGGTTCAAATTAATAACATGATATCTTAATTCATTATACTTTTATAACTAAAACAATTACTAGTAGTATATAAACTAAAATATGCTTACATGACTCTTACTCGATTTATCGTCATGCCATGTATATGAAACTATTCCGTCTGTTTACATGCTCGACGCATGAGTACGGGTAAATATATCCATGTACGATACATGACCCTACGCCTTAACCTTCTGGAATTGATTATTATGTACTATAAATGTATATCCAAAATTATACAGCACAATAACTATTTACAATTGACATAATAAATTTACCAACTCTCGACGATATTGTTGGAACGACTTGTACCATCCTCGATGAGTGACATGTTTTTTGCTCCTATTTGCAGAGTTTCTTTACGACTCTACCAATACATTTAAATAAAAAATACATTATTTACTTACCAAATATTTTTTGATATTTACGTATCAATCAAATAATTAATAAAAGTTTAGTATACTTACCTTCACTTCATCACTATTTCAATGCGTCAGTCACCCTTTCCACACACTCGCTCTCATCCAGTTCTGCTTCTCCCCTTTATGCTTCACAGCCGACATAGAAGCACAGTAATTCTTCCTCATTTTCTGCATCCAGTTTTGTCGTACCAGCAGCAGATCATCTGATTGTACATCGACTGCGGCCTGCATTTCATGATAAACAAGCGACAAATAATTAAACAATAAAAGATGAACAATAAATAAGAGATAAAAAAAATTAAGAATGGAAAACCGAAGTTTATACTTATAATGAAATACTGCCATATACACTCCATGATGTGGGAAGGGATGTTATCCCACCTGGACCAACAAGCCGCCATCCTACTCTTGTACAAATCTGTTGAAACTGATAGAACTACAGCTGATGGTTGTAGGTCAAACCCCCTGTGTTACATATAATACAGATTATTATATCGTACGCAAAATATTTAAGATGCCGAAAAAGTTTAATACTTACCCCTCCTCTCTACGTATCAGATACACAGCGGAACGCTGTGGCGACTGCGGTGGACCGCTGCCATTGCCACCCAATGAATGGAAAGAACTTTTCCTTCTCGATGACGTGATATCTGTCACAGGCACATCCTTTTAAAAGAGAATAATAACATAATAATGAAATATACCTTTTAGTTAAATGACATAAATGACATAAAGTATATAAAGTGCAAAATATACCTGATTCGGGTTAGGTCTCATATTTTGACGATTAGCAGAATACATTGCATTTGTAACATAAATTTCTAAACAAATGACAGAAATGCTAATGACATAAACGATATAAATGACGATAAATGGATTCGGTTTCATAAATGACATAAATTACATAACTTGCAAAATAAATCTCATCAATTACATAAATTGCATAATACATAAAATTTCGACATAATATTTACATCAATCTTTATCGTCTTCTGATTCAAATTCGGTCTCATATTCTATGCTAATTTCCTCCCTACTCTCAAAATGTTTCTACTAAAAAGTTTGGTTCATCATTCAGAGTTCCAAAATTAGTATGATCATCTATTATTACTATTTCGTTGCTCTGCTCAAGACCTACCTGATAAACTTGTTCGTCTGGAATATTCTTCCATCAAACCTAAAGCTTGCCTTTGTTTTAAAAAATGCCGAAAAATCTATTTTATCTCCTTTTGGAGATGGATAAGAAGCGTAATAAACTTGCAATGCTTGTTTGGCTAGTACAAAAGGATCGTGTTTGTGATAATGCGATGTGTGCTTTATTTCAATAAAATTATAATCCTTATGCACAATAATTTCAAAACCTGGAACATTGTCGAACCAGTTGCATCTAAGCAGAAAAGCATCCTCCGTGGGTCGTGAGAAATATGTCAGATGCAAAATTTGAGTCAAAACACCATAAAAATCATTTATGTGATTTTCTGAATCATCGCTACCTTTAACAAATACACCTGTATTATTAGTTAATTTTTTTGCACCATATTCTTTGGTGTTAAATTTATATCAATTGACGAAATATATTGGATATGTCTTGATATTTCTTTTTGGTCCCAACGCAAGATATTTCAATCCTTCGTCGACCATACAATTTCTTGGTTCATAAATGTATTCTGAAAACCAATCAAAAATTTCATTACTGAGATTTCCGTGTGGATGTTTACTTTCATAAATACTGCATATATGAATAAAATATTGCATTAAATTCTACACACGCCTATATTATTGAAATGAATAAATCAAAAATTATTATTTCATATTACCTAACAAATGGTGCAACCTCAGCACAATTAAGAAGAATATAAGTGTGTAATATATGAAGATCTCTATCGTCTAATCATACTTCTACACTTTTTCCAAAAGGTTGATCATGTTGTCTAAAAATGGATAACATTGTTTGAGAGGACTCTTGTTCATTACCTTCAACATTACGTGGAAAAATTTCAAATGATATGTTCACATGGTCACTGAAATAGTGAGAGAAAAAGAACAAAGCTTCTTCTTTGATGTAAGATTTACATATGGAACCTTCAAACGCGTGCTTTTTGCCTCACTTTTTACTTCAGATGATTGAAGTATCTATGGAAATTAATTTACATCAAATTTAACTTCCGAATGTAATTAAATTAATAGATAACATATTTCATACCTCTCGAATGGATACATCCATCCTTATTGCACAGGACTTCGAAGTCATGCTTCAGATGTGAGATAAACATGTAAATGTTCCATTCATTAAAAAAACCAGGTGGAAATATTTTCTCCAATTTGTAGGGTAATATAGGAATATCTTCTTCAAGTTTACGTAAATGTTGCACTTTTAACGTAGTCGAACAAAGCTCTTTGTAAAACAGACTAAGTTCCGTTATTACGTTCCAAACTTTTATGGGCAATAGTTCTTTGAATATAACTGGTAATAAATTTTCCATCATTATGTGACGGTCGTGGCTTTTCATTCCACTCAATCTACCGTTTTTAAAGCCAACACTCTATGAATATTTGATGAAATTCCATCAAGAAATCTTAATCTTTCCATCTATTTTAACACAACTTTAACTTGATTATAATCTAACTCATAACACGCTTTGGGTTTTTTTACTATCGTTTGGTTTCATACGAAACTTAGGACGTTTGCATAATTCTTATATATCGCGTCTTGATTTCAAATCGTCCTTAGTCTACCCGTTGACATTTAAAATTGCGTTAAAAACACTATCAAATACATTTTTCTCGTGCATACCACCAATATTATGACGAAGTAGAAGATTATTTCAATAGACAACTCTTAAAATTTACTTTGTTTGCACCAAATATGAATAGTCGATTTACTTGCAATTTTTGTTTGCAAAGTTCGTATATGTCTTCGCTTGACCATATCATTGGTGGTTGTCTCATTTCTACTCTATTGGTTAAGAAGTTTTTTCTATCTCCTCTGAAGAGACGAGTGACATGGAGAAAACATCGATGACTGTCAAACCATAAATTTTCTTAACATACGGTAAAGAAAATGCCAGTGTTTCTTCCATGCAATAAGGACAAGCTAATGACCGGACGTATCTCATCCTGAAAGCATTGCATAGGCAGGAAAAACACTTATAATCCACAACAAAGAAGCAAAATTCTCAATCAACGGTTGTAAACAAACATCGATTCCTTATGTCGGATCGTCGGGGCTAGTAACGACAACAGTAAGAAATATATATTGCGTTTTCATACGCATCCATGGAGACAAATTATAGGGTGTGATGATAATGGGTCAAAATGAATATTTATCACCAAATTGAGAAAATGGTGAAAAACCATCCGTACGTAATCCAAGTCAAACATTACGACTCTCCGCTGCAAAATTGAGATAAGTTTTGTCGAAATGCTTACATGCTTCTCCATCGGCTGAACGTGCCAACGTACCTTCTTGCTCTGTTCTCACACTATGCCATCCTATATGAGGTGTAGTTATAGAAGATGCATTAATCTATGAAGCCTAGAAGTGATGTGCAAATAATGCATACGTTTATATGGAAATTTCTTTCTGTTCTTTTTTCTTGGTTTGTACATTTCCTCGTTATATATTCTACACTTTCAAAGAGTGATTTTCTCTTTTCAAAACAACATGCATCCATTTAAACATGTATCTATTTTTTGATAAGGTAAATCAAAAGCCGACATAAGTTTTTTAACTTCATAGTGATTTTGACACATTAAATTATCGGACGGCATATGTCGTTTTGCAGCTTGAACAACAGCTATAAATCCGGCTTCGATGATGTTGTATTTTGACTTCATCGCAATGTATTCTGCGGTTACTGATAGTTGAGTGCCGCTTTTACAACTATCCCAAAGAGGCTTCTTAGCAGTATCTAATAAATCATAATTTTTTTGCTTTAATATTTGGTTCTTCAACGTTTACATAAAACATTGATCGTACTACATCTTCAACCATATTTTCTATACGATTCGTCATAAAAATTTCATTACCAGCAATCTCTAATTCAGACTCTGCAGAAGTATGTGCTACAACTTCTCCATGACGATCCTAAACATAATACTCCGACACGAAACTGTTTTTGCACAAATGAACTTTCACAATATCGGGTAACAAATACTTCAAATGTTTACACCAACTACATGGACAACGAATTTCTACATCGTTTCTGTTATTATTTAAAGCGAATTCAACAAATGCGTTTATACTATTACAAAAATCTTTCTTTATTGAGGCTCTCAATCCCCTTCTTTGATATATCCATCTCCTCCGATCAGCAAAATAATCGATTGTTTTTCTTATATAAAAAATATGTCACAAATTCAAAAATAAATATTGGCCATTTTACGAATTGACATTTTATTCATAAACTTATACGCGTCAATTTTACCCTACTTTAGAATACAATATTGAAATGTTGGTTTATGGTTTTTGTTTTGCTGGTCAGTCATCCTACTTCCTATTAGAAACATAGTAAACATTTACATTTCGTACGTTATTTCCTTTTAAACGAGTTAATAAAATTTCAACAGCACTTATCCTTTGTTTTCTGCATTGTACAAAAATGTGTGTACATAAGAAACAGAAAAAGAAAAGCGCGACGAAAGTTTATAAACCGTTTAAAACAAAACAATGTATGATATGTAATTGTTTACTGTGTTTACGACTTATCCAATACAGAGACAAATCCAACAAATATTATACCAGATGAATATAAATGTCTGTTTTATGACAAAAACGAATATTTATGTAATGATCATATACAATACTTGTCGGACGGGACCAAAAACTCTCTAAGGGGCGTGGTAAAAAAGTAGTTTATACAAAAAGTGGAATTTTTATAGTTTGCCTTCTTATTAATTATGTAATATATATTATTGTTTGTAAATGGTTGAAAATTTACTAATTTCATATATTTCGAAAAATTATTACTTTACCACATTATTGCACGTATTTTATCGAATAAGGTTGCTTCAATGTTGTTGTCATTTTCCAATGTAGTTAATTCCCTTTTGAGACTCATGCATTCATTTTTATACAAGTCAGGATGTTTAGAAGCAATGAACATGGATGATTCTAACTCCAATTGAAGTAGAGTGTATCTATGTTTTTCGATAATAACTTATTTTCAAATTCTATGGCTTATTCCAATTAACACAGGACAATAGTAGAAACAACACATATATAATGGTTTACACATACACACAAAATCACAAATTATACCTACTCTTTATAATTTCACGCTAACAAATGAAATAGGTATATCATGAGATATTATAAACCATTGTTAGGCTATTGGAAATAATTAGAATCAATAATTAACCCTAATTTATCAACTTCTACAAATCTAGATTTAGGGTAAAAATTAGATTTTTTCACCAAAATAAGAGATTATATCTAAGATTGAAAGCAATAGAGTTTGATTAGGCAGCCGTGAAGGATTCGAAAACTTGAATTTGGAGATTAGAAGCAAGGAATTGGATTTTAGAGGTTTTTTGTTTTAGAACTGAGCAATGAGGAAGAAATGTCTCGGCCGAGACTTGAAATTCACGAATTTCTGACGGCCGCCGATGGCCCGTCGGAAGCCGTCGAAAATTGGCCGTTGGAAGCCGTCACCAGCTACTATCGGTATTTCAGCCTTTTTTAGTAGTGCTACGAGACAAAGAGAGACACAAGTCATGATGGATGGTGCAACGCACCGCACCCGCACCGTGGACGAATGGGCGTATTAGAGGCACTTAGCATTTTGCAGTTGGCAGTTTGCTTGGCTGTTCAGATCGAACAGCTTTTTGTTTTGGCCATTCAAACTCAAACTATCGCACAGCCTGGTAAAGTGTCACAACCTTTCCAATGATCGCATCCGTTTGAATATGCACCTATTACCAAATAAGTGAAACTCCCCGCGCCTATATATTGGCAGAAAGAAAACAATGAACTATACTTATGTTTTTCTGCATTTTCTGTCTCTCCACACCACTTTGTTCTTAAATACACTCTCTTGAGTTTTTTGTTTCTTTGTGGTTGTTATGCAACATCACAAAGAAGGTCTGCTTCATCTTGGGAAACAATTGCTCAATATCCTTAAGCACCGCGGAGGGAGCAATATTGTTTCAAGGTGTAACGACCCAGAATTTTGGATATTTGAAATTGGGATATTTAATTGATTTTAAATATCTAAAAGTTAATTTTTTACTTGAATTTCAAATATAACCATTTATTGGATAATTAATTTTTTTTTGAATTTAATAATTGAAAATTGGTTAAAATATTGAATCTTGAGTTTTTAAGCTTGATAAAAATAATTTAAAAGCTTATAAAATTTATATTAATAATAATGAACATAATAAAACTTTTAAATTGAATTTAAATGTGAATTTTTTTAGTTTTAAAAATATATCGTTTAAATTTAACGTATAAAAATAGCTTTGCAGGCACAGTATCGGAATTTGATGAAACAAGTTCCAATGGATCCGTAGTAGTGTATTATTATCAGATTTCAAATTTAGTAGCATTTGGAGTTAACGTTTGGTCGTACGGGATATAAACACACTAAAATTTACATCGTAAATTCAATATAATAATTGGGTCTAAAATTCTATCTTTTCCATACGATTGAATTAGAACTCGAAACCATTTTCATTGCATTCATAATAGGGTATAGCATTATAAACGCCCAACGGCATGCCTCGATAGGAATTCAAGATTTTAAGCTGTGTAGTCGAGACGATTTGGATTTAAATAATATATATATATATATATATATATATAATTGATTCGACTTATTCACATCAACCCCTTTCTTTCTTTTCAAGCTACTGTAGCTAACCTATTCAAACACGTTTTCCATCATTTCCCCTTCTTTTCTTTTTAAATCACACAGGCGAGCATATGCTAAACAAAGATAAATAAAAAATGAAAAGCTTGTAAAATAAGATAATACGATTGTCTTCTTCCTTGTAAAAGCACAGCCATCCTACGACCATCATCGCGCAGGACCTTCAAAGGCCAAATAGGCCTTGAGTTCGACTAGAAAAGGGGGCGCCACAACATGATGTGGGCGACCAATGGTGGAGATGGGGTTTTACACGGTGGATGGGTGGCATTTCCAAGATGAACGACGATGGGTTTTTCGTCGATTGTGGCAATTCGACGAGGTTTAAGGGGAAGGCGTCTTAAGGGAAAAGGCTTGTAGAGGGGAGGCGCACCTTCGGCGTGAGTGTGGTGAAGGCCGATGTCATGTAGCAGTGGCAAAGGGGAGATGAACGGAATCGGGTTTGGTGGGAATTTGTGGTCGTGGTGGCATCGATGGTGATGCCGTTGGGGGTAGAGCGTAGCTGGGGTTCAGGCGAACCTATGGGGAAATGCGGTGGTCGGAGATCATAGTGAGGCGACGATGGGGCGTGGTCAAAGGCGGTTTTGTGGTGGTCAACGCAAGGACCTAAGGATTAGGCGGCTAATAGAAAATTTAAATGGTAATTAGTTTTTAATTGTAATTTGGCTGAATTAAATATATTATTAAAAATTGTTAACTTATAATTGTGATAACTTGCTTGTTTTAGATCGGAATCAAACAAAACGAGTTGCGATACACTCGTTATTGCAAACTCTTCATGATGGAATTGAATCGGAGCATTTTAAAGCTCACAGAATTTTAAGCATAATTCGAACGCTATTCGAATTTAGTCGGAATCGAAATGCGGAAGCGACTACTGAAATTCAAAGCGAGTTAATCTCACTTAATTTTGGATTGCTGCAATTAATTTTAAATAGTTAAAGTTAATTATTGGTTGATTGGTTGAATTTGATAATTTTATCAGTTGAATGTGATATTATATATAGTAGTATATATATTCGAGTGATTGATATTCCCACATATATATATAGCGGATGAGACCCTATGCGCCCCGTATCATAGCGAATGATCCTATACACCGCAAAATCCCCCTCGAAGTGGGATTAGTATTTTTGTATTGTATTGACATCTATGGATGCAGGGAAACATGTTGGAGGGATCCAACTAGATTCCTCAAAAATGGTGAATTTAATTTTCATATATAGTGATATATAATTTGTTTGAATAATATGTGATAGATTTTAGTGGAATTTGAATTTATTTGGATGCTATGGCATTACTGGTTTGATTTTGGTATTTTAAAATACCATAAATATGTATATTGAATTTAAAAAGAAATTAAAAAGAAAATTGGAAGAAAAATATTTATGGTGAAATTTGGATTTATTAAAAGAAATGAATTTGGGTAAAATAAATAGTTTGATTTTGAAATTTGTACTTGATAATTTGGGGATATGAAAAGAGAGAGATTTTGGAATAATTTAAATAAAAGGATTTTAAATATTAAAACTTAAGCGATATTTGTTTAAATGTAAAAAGATTTTAAAATCGAGATTTAAAATAGTTAGGGAAAAATAAAAAGGAAGTTTGAAAATAAAATATGAAATTGTTGTTCCAAATTTAAATAAGATTTTAAATTATAAAAAGGAAGTGAAATTTGAATTTAGTTGGGTTTTGGGATAGTTGGGCTATTTAAAGAAAATTGATCCAAAAATGGAATTTAAACTAGAAATCAATTGAGTACTGTGAAACGGTTATAAATGGGAAATGAGACTATAAAATTTATAAAAAAGATTTATAAATAAAGTAAAGTGATTATCAGTGGATAAATTGAAGTTATAAATTCATGTAAGGATTTATAAGGAGATGGGTAAATCGGCTTAAAAATAAAGGATAGATTTATTTTTAGAAATGTGAAAAGAGATTTACGAAATTGGGACATAAATCAAATTGGGAATAAATCGAGAGAGATATATGAATGTTAGATTTGTTATATTGGAATTATCGAGAAATTTTGTTTTAAAAAGAAGGATTTTTAATTATCAAGTGGGTAATTAAAAAGGGTGTTTAAGAATATTTCAGAAAATTCATTATTTAGTTGTTTAGAATTTTTTAAGTATATTTAATTATTAATTAAGTTTGTTTATATTAAGTCAATTTTTATTTAAGAACTAATTATTTTTATTCTTTAAAAGGATAAATTATTCAACATTAATATTATTTTTATTATAAAGAGTATTTACTTAAAATAAACATGGAAATTTATACAGGAATTTATAAGTATTATTTTAAAAAATTTATTTAATAAAGTTTTCGGAAAGTAGTGGTATACTTTCATGGCGTAATTGGAGGCAGTGGGTGCCTACCATTAAGTTTTGGATTTCTCTGGGATAGAAACGTAACCGTTGAGCTATGGATCAATGGTTGATACCGCAGTGATACTTTCCTTATTATTTAAAAAGGGTTTTCAAATATTTTTGAGAAGGATAGTTTGAGAATATAGTAAATTCGGCAAGATAAGTGTATATTTTGGATAAATAGATTTAATTTATCAAAATTAAATAAAATAAGACTTAGCATTTTCAGTGGAAAAGAAAATATTTGGATGAACGATTGATTATTTGATAGTTAAATAACCGACTATCAAATCTGGACCCAAAATTTAACTTTGGGAATATCTAGGAGAAATACGAGAATTACGCGGTACAGTTACCATTTGAGGTGATATACTATATGTATAAACTCGCTTTGTTCTTTTGGGACGATGATAAGGAAATCCGTCCACTAATGATTAGGAGGTGATCTTTGATCTTATCTTCGTCTGTTTATTTCCTAAAGAACCGGAGTTGAGTTTACTCGAAAATATCGAACGTTGTTTCAAAGAGGCCGGGATCAGATAAGTTATCCAAAAACCACTTCGATCCAACGAGTATGTTTTCTAAGGGAAAACAAGATCATGGAGTCGAAGATGAAGCAGTGAAGTGCAAGGGCTAATCGCTACAACTCCTGAGGATGATTCCAAAATGGATGTAGTAGGAATAGTGTCTTCGGTTCCGTTTGGGCCTAGAACGGACTTGTATGGATGAATGCTATCAGTACATTATCATTGTAGGACAATGAACATTCTAAGTGAAAACTCCTTTAAAAGGTAATCGTAGCCTCTAGCCTCATAAACTAGGAATGACTGAAAAGCAGAGGAGATGCAGCAAGACTAAGTGGGTCGCATCCAATTAGGGTATGTTTATCACCTTTCTAGGTACCCTCTGATATTATTACTACGATACATGGAAGGATCTCGGAATGGGTGGGAACACCCGGGGTGATAGCATGTCCAGTCTATCCAGGTTAGGAGTAGTCCGGTCTTGTCTTGCATCGAATCCCGGTGTGGTCCTCAGTATATTTTTCTCGACGTGTACTGTGACAGGTGATACTCCAGTGCCTAGTCATTCCTATGGAATCCATTCTTCAATACGTTTCTTTACGGTTTTGGTTGCAGAGCCTAGTATGCTGGAATTTAATTAATGTAACGATTTCAGCTATTTGAATAAGTATTTGTACTTAGACATTATTATAATATCAGAGGATTTGATATGAAATGCTTTGGCTATCGTAAGGTAAAAACCCGTCGTGTTTATGTATGGCGTGGTCCTAAGAGATATCTTTGATTTTCAAAGGATTTTGATAACTTTAATAATTCAAATTGTATGTGTTTTCTCACGCTGGTTCTCCAGACTGACTCGGTGTTATTTTTTTATAATGCTCGGGCCAGACCGAGTATTACAGATACATGATAGGATGCTATGGAGCTCAAGAGATGAGCTGGATGACGAAGACGTATTACACGTATCTGATTTATATTACGCTGTGTATTGTAGGCTGTATATTCAGATTTTGTGAAGAAAAGTTATTATAACTGTGCGGTATTGTGCTATCGATGTGTTGTACTTTGATGATGTAATGTATAAATAACATTCGTAGTTTTTTTTGTATAAAGACATGTTATTATCTATTGCATATTGTTCTGCTGCGATTGTGATATTCTGTGTTGTTGTTTCATTTCCTCTTCTACTTCTTTCTTCTTTTACCCTAATGATCTGGTATTTTCGGCATTCAATTGCTCGGCATGTAATACAATAAACGTATTGGTGTCTATTGTCGAGCGTCGAAAATCCAGGCCATGACACTTGGTATCAGAGCTGAAGGTTAAGCAAGAACCTTGGCTTTGATGGGGTTACTCATTAGAGATAGGGTCAACAGTACCTTAGAATGTGTTTGAGCTTATTAATAGATATGAGCGTGTATTTGTTACTGAATATAAAATTGTTTTATATTGTGTTGATCGATCTATTGAGTGTCTTTTGGATTCTAGTCAATACGAGTAATTAAAGTTATTGATAGGGATAAACACTTGAACAGAGTAATTCAACATGATATTGTTTTGAAATTGGGGTAAATGGAATAATTTTACCCAAATTATTTTTATATATAAAGGAATATTTTTTCATAAATTATTATAGTTATATACGGTTTTCTTAGTTGTTAGGAAATGATAATATTAAGCCATTATCATTTGTTGTTGTGGTGGTTGAAATAAAAGTTGATATTTTAGTCAACAGTTAAGAAATAATTTCATATAACAGGATGGAATTATGAAAATGTGGTTTTATGAGTATGATTTTGTAAATGTGATATAAAAAATGATATGGTTTATAAAGATGATTTATAAAGGAATCAAAAGATGGAAATTTGGGAATTTAATTCCTGTTGGTTTTGAAAATTGTTTTTCAAGGCTTAGAAAAATAATAGTAATGCTATTTGGTAATATTTGTTGGGGATGCGGATTAAGGATCTTAAGGCAGAAATAACACTAGAGGGGGGGGGGGGGGAGGGTGAATAGTGTTTTAAAGAATATATGAACTGTATGACTAAATTAAAACTTTCAACACAAATCTAAACAGAATTCTAATACAGAATGATCACAGAACATATAACAAATGCAAATAGTAAAGCAAAGCAAGTAAAAGGAAAGAACACACCGGATTTTATACTGGTTCGGAATCCTCCTACATTCAGTCCTGCACCAAGGCAATATCCTTGTACAGATTTTTATAAGCCAATATCCAAATTACAACCCTCAATTTCTAAGGCCTTGAGGAACCCTCCTATCGCCGAGTCTGGGGTAAACTCTCTTGATTTACGGTACACAAGATCACCCTAATACTTCTTAATAACAATCCTTTTGATTGGATAGACTCTATGGACTTTTTGAATACAAATTACTCCTATAACTCTGAATAGCACTTTGATCTTTAGTAGAATGATGGAGAATCAAATAGAGAGAGTATCTAAATGATTTCCTATTGAGAATTTGGCAGAATGATGGCACGATCTTGAAAATATGAAGTTTTATGGATATGGAATGGTGGAGAAGAAAGAGTGAAGAAAATAAGAAAGTAGTTGTTAAAAAAATTCGTTTTGGAAGCCTTTATATAGATGCACAACAGTCATAACCATTGGCGAAAGGTTTTCGAACGAATTGTCACTTCTTTTGAAAATTGAATTTTGAATCCAACTGTCACCATGTCGACATGGGGTATCCCCATATGTCGACATCCCTCAGTTCAAAATTATAGAAATATTGTTTTGTAAAGACAATTGAATTTAAAACAAGTTGAAACTTCTCTAAAGCAAAGTAAAGTGTTTAAACAATATTTTGAGATAGAGAATGACATTATTTTAAATATATATATATATAATTGATATAGACCGTCAATTATATAAGTAATATTTAAAATCAGAATAAGTTTTGATGTTTTAAAAAAAGAAGGTTTTAAAATCAGAATAGAGGAATATTTCAAGGCTAAAACAAAGTTTGAAAATATTTTTGAAAACATGATTTTGAGAGCTAAAACATTTTGAAAACAGATTTAAAAACATTTTGAAAAATCTATTCAAACTGAAATTGCAAGAACCTTCCTACAGAGCTCCTCCATAGGACTCGAGAACTTGTACAAAGTAGTTTAAATGATTTTTATTTTCGTGGGTTTGTAAGCCACTTGTCGTAGGTTTGTAAGCTACTTGTCGTGGGTTTGTAAGCCACTGGTTTCGATAGAAATTGGGTTCCATCCCAAAAGAAAATTAGAAGAAAGATGAGAGTGCTATTATGAAGTTTTAACAAAATACTAGACACTTATCTTGAGATCTTGAAATCTTGATTCTCTAGAGTCTTGAATCTTGAATCTCTAATCTTCATCTTGATGCTTGAGTCTTTATACTGATCAGTCTACGATGATACCTGCATATACTTCCTACACACACACACACACACACACACACACACACACATATATATCTATATGGAAATGTTAGTATATATTTTATAAAGTAAAGTATAATAATTATATAAGGTTGTTGTCATAAAACATCATCAACTCAGTTCCTAACAATCTTCCCCTTTTTGATGATGACAACCTTTATTTATAAAATATTCTTACCATACCATAACTCCCCCTTACTCCGTGATTTCTTCTTAAAACTACAACTTCCCCTTACTCCATGACTCCCTCTTACACCAAGCACATATATTTTTATAACTTTCTCCCCCTTTGTCATCAACAAAAACTATTAACTACTTAAGAATTCAAGAATGATTAGTATGAACAAATAATATGTATAGAAAAAGCATGAAACAATGAGTATAAGTGAACACATTTTAGTTATTACAACTTATATAAGAACATACATAAACACGAACAAACAAAACAATTTAAAACAAAGAATAAAATGAAAGTACGCTTTAATGGCGATCCTTAACTATAGGAGACTTATGAATCGAACAATTGGGGTAGTGGAGACAAAAGTTTCCACGTTGTTCAATTATGTTTCCATTAGTATCAACAAGGATCTCACCAACGCAAATAACGCTCTCGTCCGTATTCATAGGGACTTCGGGTTGAGGTAAAGGTTGATCTTCCTCTTGGTCTTCTTGTGGTTCTTCCATAGGTTCTTCTTCCTCGGATTTCATGGCTTGTGAAGAGTCTTCAATATTAATAGGATTTGTACGGTTATCCATAAGGAATTTTTGTACATTCCTAATAATATTCCCTTGCCTTTGTTGTTCTCTAGCCATCCTAAGTTGACTTACTTGAATTTCAGTCATCAATTGAAGGATATCTTTCATCTTCTCTTGCAATTTGATCACTCGAGCGTGCGTAGTTCGTTGAAATGGACCAGAATGAGGAGATGTGGGTGAAGAGGGTTCATTAGTAGAAGAGGAGGCCATTATTTTATTGTTTCAAAAGTTATTTAGAGAGAATATAGTAAAGAAAGAGGAGAGAAAATGAAATGAATAGATAAATAACCAAAAAACTAACTTTGGAGGGAAATTCAATTTTCAAATTTTTGTTGGGTATGTCGACATCATGAGATGGGGCATGTCGACATGTTCATCAAAAAAAATGTAATTTTTATTGATTACTATATTATATTATTTTATATTTCAGATTTTGAACAAATACCTAATTCTCTTCTAAATTTAGTAAAATTCTGTTCGGTTAATGGTTTAATTAATATATCAGCAATTTGTTTTTCAGTATTTATATAATCTAGAGTTATTATTTCTTTAGTTATATTATCTCTAAGAAAATGATGTCTTATATCAATATGTAGAGTTCTAGCACGATGAGTTGGATTTTTAGATAGATTTATTGCACTAGTATTATCACAATATATTGGTGATTTACTTATGTTAATTCCAAAATCCTTTAAAGTTTGTTGCATATATATGACTTGTGAACAGGCCAGAGCAGCAGATATATACTCTACTTCAGTTGTTGACAAGGAAACAGTATTTTGTTTCTTGCTGAACCAGGAAACCAGTGAATGTCCTAGAAAGTGACAAGTTCCACTTGTACTCTTTCGGTCTGATTTACAACCAGCATAATCAGCATCACAATACGATATTAAATCAAAAGTATTATTTTTAGAATAAAATAAACCATAATCTAAAGTGTATTTTACATATCTTAAAATTCTTTTAACAGCTTTTAAGTGAGTTTCTTTAGGTTGTGATTGGTATCTTGCACAGAGACAAACACTATGCATAATATCAGGACGACTCGCTGTTATATAGAGTAGCGAACCAATCATTCCCCTATATAAAGTTTGATCAATATCTTTTGATTTATCTTCTTTACTTAAACCTACATTTGTTGACATTGGAGTTGGTTTCCCACTAGAGGTGCTTAAATCATATTTATTGATTAAGTCTTTAGCATATTTTTCTTGACTTATGAAGATTCCATTTTCTAGTTGTTTAATTTGAAGCCCTAAGAAGAAACTTAATTCTCCCATGTGACTCATTTCAAATTCTTTAGTCATTATATCTGAAAATTCTTTATTCATTATGTTATTAGTTGATCCAAAGATTATATCATCTACATATATTTGAACCAATTGAATATCTTGATTATTTCTTCTAATAAAAAGTGTTGTATCTACTTTACCAATTTCAAAACCAGATTGAAGTAAATAAGATCTTAGTCTTTCATACCAGGCTCTAGGAGCTTGCTTTAGACCATATAGAGCTTTCTTTAACTTGTATACATGGTTTGGAAATTTATTATCTTCAAAAAGTGGAGGTTGTTCAACATAAACATCTTCTTTTACAAAACCATTTAGAAAAGCACTTTTAACATCCATTTGATATAATTTGAAATTATTATAATTAGCGAAAGCAAGTAGAATTCTTATAGCTTCTAATCTTGCTACGGGGCAAAGGTTTCATCATAGTCAATTTCTTCTTCTTGACAATAACCTTGCGCGACTAAACGAGCTTTATTTCTTACGACCTCACCGAGTTCATTCATTTTATTTTTATAAACCCATTTAGTTCCAATTATACTGTTATCCTCAGGTTTAAGAACAAGTTCCCATACATCATTTCTGGTAAATTGATTTAATTCTTCTTGCATAGCAAGAATCCATGAATCATCAGATGATGCTTCCTTTGGATCTTTAGGTTCAATTGTTGATATAAAGGCTACATTACTCATACTACTTAATTGATTTCTAGTTCTTACTACAGATTCAATATTTCCTAGAACATTTTCTATAGGATGATCTTTTGATATTTTAAATCTCTTATTAGGTTGATTTATTTCACTAATAGTTTCATTAGATTGATTTAAATTTATAAAATCTTCTTCATCATCTATTTGTACAATATCTTTAAGATTTTCATCAAAAGATACATGCATAGTTTCTTCAATAGTATTAGTTTTTAAATTAAAAACTCTAAATGCTTTGCTTCTATTAGAATAACCAATAAAGAATCCTTTATCAGCTTTTAGTTCAAATTTATCTAAATTATCTTTTGTATTAAGTATAAAACATTTACTCCCAAAGACTTTAAAATAAGCAACTATAGGTTTCTTATTATAAAGTAATTCATATGGAGTTTTATTTGTTAATAGTCTAACTAAAATTCTATTTAATATATAACAAGCTGTAGCAACTGCTTCAGCCCAAAAATGTTTAGGTAAATTACTATCAGAAAGCATTGTACGGGCACACTCTTGAATCGTTCTATTCTTACGTTCTACTACTCCGTTTTGTTGTGGAGTTCTTGGAAATGAAAAGTTGTGAGTAATTCCCTTTTGAGTACAGAAATTCTCAAAATTTTCATTTTCAAATTCACCACCATGATCACTTCGAATAGTTTTAATTTTGAAAGAATGTTGTTTTTGAATTCTTTTAGAAAAGTTTTTAAATATTTCAAAAGCATCACTTTTATGTTTTAAAAAGATTGTCCAAGTATATCTTGAATAATAATCTACTATAACAAAAACATATTTACTATGGTTAATTGATTGAACTTGAGATGGACCAAATAAATCTAAATGAAGTAATTCTAGAGGACTAGAGGTAGAAATAGCATCTTTTAATTTAAATGAACTTTTCTTAAGTTTTCCTAATTGAGAAGCATCACAAATACTATCTACTTTAAAGTTTAACTTGGGTAGACCTCTAACTAAGTCAAGTTTTGATATCCTAGATAATAATTTGAAATTCAAATGGCCAAATCTTTTATGCCAAACCCAAGGGTCACTTGTATTAGCCAAAAGACATAGATTATCATTTGAAATTTTCATACTAAGGATATAAATATTTTTCTTCCTAATACCTTCAAAAATTATATTAGACTTATCATCTTCAATGTGACATTTATCTTTTCCAAATTTAATTTTAAAACCTTTATCGCAAAGTTGACTTATACTAAGCAGATTATGTTTTAAGTTCCTAACTAATAAAACATCATATATAAGTAAAGTTTTAGAGTTACCGACATTGCCGACGCCAACCACATATCCTTTAGAGTTGTCACCAAAATTGACTAACCCACCATCTTGATAAGTAATGTCCTTGAGTATCTCGGGATTTCCAGTCATGTGCCTCGAACAACCACTATCAAGTATCCATTTATCTTTCTCAATTTTCACAGTTTATCCATTGGGTGTTGATTCGTCAAAAGCCATATAACATGTCTATTCCTGCATAACACACCAATTCGGTAGATAACTTGATTTTTCAAAATAACTATATGCAGACTTATGAAACTTTGATGAAATGCATAGATTCAAAACAGTTTTAACACAATTTTCCAAAAATGCCATTTTTATATTTTTCAAGTTTCAGATTATGAAAACAATGAAAACCAATGCTCCGATACCAATTATTGGGGATGCGGATTAAGGATCTTAAGGCAGAAATAACACTAGAGGGGGGGTGAATAGTGTTTTAAAGAATATATGAACTGTATGACTAAATTAAAACTTTCAACACAAATCTAAACAGAATTCTAATACAGAATGATCACAGAACATATAACAAATACAAATAGTAAAGTAAAGCAAGTAAAAGGAAAGAACACACCGAATTTTATACTGGTTCGGAATCCTCCTACATCCAGTCCTGCACCAAGGCAATATCCTTGTACAGATTTTTATAAGCCAATATCCAAATTACAACCCTCAATTTCTAAGGCCTTGAGGAACCCTCCTATCTCCGAGTCTGGGGTAAACTCTCTTGATTTACGGGACACAAGATCACCCTAATACTTCTTAATAACAATCCTTTTGAATGGATAGACTCTATGGACTTTTTGAATACAAATTAATCCTATAACTCTGAATAGCACTTTGATCTTTAGTAGAATGATAGAGAATCAAATAGATAGAGTATCTAATTGATTTCCTATTGAGAGTTTGGCAGAATGATGACACGATCTTGAAAATATGAAGTTTTATGGATATGGAATGGTGGAGAAGAAAGAGTGAAGAAAATAAGAAAGTAGTTGTTAAAAAAATTCGTTTTGGAAGCCTTTATATAGATGCACAACAGTCATAACCATTGGCGAAAGGTTTTCGAACGAATGGACACTTCTTTTGAAAATTGAATTTTGAATCCAACTGTCACCATGTCGACATGGGGTATCCCCATATTTCGACATCCCTCAGTTCAAAATTATAGAAATATTGTTTTGTAAAGACAATTGAATTTAAAACAAGTTGAAACTTCTCTGAAGCAAAGTAAAGTGTTTAAACAATATTTTGAGATAAAGAATAAATATAAAATATTATTTTAAATATATATATATATATAAAATTGATATAGACCGTCAATTATATAAGTAATATTTAAAATCAGAATAAAGTTTTGATGTTTTAAAAATAGAAGTTTTTAAAATCAGAATAGAAGAATATTTCAAGGCTAAAACAAAGTTTGAAAATATTTTTGAAAACATGATTTTGAAAGCTAAAACATTTTGAAAACAGATTTAAAAACATTTTGAAAAATCTATTTAAACTAAAATTGCAAGAACCTTCCTACATAGCTCCTCCATAGGACTCGAGAACTTGTACAAAGTAGTTTAAATGATTTTTATTTTTGTGGGTTTGTAAGCCACTTGTCGTAGGTTTGTAAGCTACTTGTCGTGGGTTTGTAAGCCACTGGTTTCTATCGAAATTGGGTTCCATCCCAAAAGAAAATTAGAAGAAAGATGAGAGTGCTATTATGAAGTTTTAACAAAATACTAGACACTTATCTTGAGATCTTGAAATCTTGATTCTCTAGAGTCTTGAATCTTGAATGTCTAATCTTCATCTTGATGCTTGAGTCTTTATACTGATCAGTCTTCGATGATACCTGCATATACTTCCTACACACACACACACACACACACACATATATATATATATGGAAATGTTAGTATATATTTTATAAAGTAAAGTATAATAACTATATAAGGTTGTTGTCATCAAAACATCATCAACTCAGTTCCTAACAATATTTTTGAATTGGAAATGGAACCTATTGAGATTTTTAATAAAAATATTTAAAATAGAATTTTAAAGGAATAAAAGCACCAAAATCACTTAGGTCGCTGGAAAATAATTTCGATAATGACTGCAGCATCATCAACGTTCATTTTCGAGTCTCCAGGGGAGGGATTGCTACCTCAATGATTTGAATTGGAGTATTTTTTGGGAAAACTGATTTGGTTTTGAAATGCAAAGGAATAATTTGATATACAAATGGGCTGTATATATGTACTCGATTTCAAAAATGATTTGAAATAGTTTGGGGATAAGGAGTTAAACTCTTGAATTTCATTTAAAATGTTATTTGGAAAGTGTTATAAAATAGTTTGATAACTTATAAAAAATTGAAATTTGATTTGGAATGGGAATTAACTTGAACTAAGTTAGATAAAGAGAATTTATCCTAAGTTGGCTAAATGGAAAAAGAATTGTTGAAAATGGAATTTAGTGAGATTTGAAATAATTTAGTAAATGACTAATTAATTTAAATTTATAAGTTAAATGGATTTGAAATTGAATTTGATTTGAAATGAATTAGTGGTTGGAACAAATTAAAATAATTAGTGGATTAAATATGGTTGATAAAATTCAATATTAAAAAATTTGAAGATAAATTGAGTTAAATTGGGAAATGGGAATTGAATTTGAATATAAATAGGTATAAAAGATTAAGTGGTGAAGTGATAATAAATGTAGTAACTTTTGTATAGACTATTTATAAATTTAAGAAAATTTATGGAATAATTCAGAATGAAGTAAGAGCTTGATGGGATAAATTCTTAAGTGAAATTGGTAAGGGAATATACTAAGAAAATCAGTGAATGTGAGGTTTAAATGGGTATGATTATTGTGAATAAGAAAATGGAAATGAAAGTAAATGTGAAGCAAAAAAAATGATATAGCTAATAATCAATTTGAATAAATACGTAAGTTGTACGTGTATTACTTTATTCACATGGCAATTTGATCCGGATTCGAGCACAAAATTTCAAGTTAATTTATATCGATCCGAGTTAGGATTTTTCGCTCGATTTTCAACTGCGAATCCTGGATATGGATTTTTGATTAATTCTGAAATTCTCTATCATAGTATATGGCTGTGCAAGGAGAATGTCGGTTTCTAATCAAGAAATCAGATCTGAGTCCGCACTAGAGAGTCGTATGAACGATACTAGTTCGGAAGTGATACTGTATGATCGAGTAAGCGATAGGAGTTGATATTGCGTACAGATGATATATGTACATCGTACGGGCTTAAGTAAAGAAAATATTGAAAAGGATAAATAAAACAGGTAAATAGGCATAAGGAAGAAGTTGCAAAAAAAATTAGTCTCAGAGACAATAAGTTTACTTTTTAGTCCGAAGGACACTTTTTAGTGTAAACTGAAAATGATAGTTGCAACTATCATTATGTGAATTACACTAAAAATTTCAGCCTAAAAAACAAACTTCCTGTCCTTGAAACTAAAATTTTCTCTAACTTTTTCCTTGAGACTAAAAACCCCTAAATAAAATGTTTTGAAATTAAATGATTGGATATCATTGGTAAGTAAGATGCAGGTATTTAAAAGAAAAAGATAAATTGATGTCTTCGATTTCAGAAGTAGAATTTGATTGCCTGACAAAAAGATATGTGCTTAAATTTTGTTTGAATTTGATGATTTTATGATTTCACTTGGATTTTGTTTTCTTTTGATGATTTGAGTCCGTAGAGGCGATTTGCAGTTGTTCCGATCCAACCGCGCAAAGGAGACGCTGACAACATTTTTCGAAAATTTATGAAGCTGGAAATTTTTGATAATTAAAATTTGATTTGGAATTTTAATTTGAAGTGGTTAGGAAAATGATATTATTTGGAATCAATGGATGAATTTGGATATTAGTAAAAGTGATAGTGTGTTTTCAATAAAATTATTTTCAAGAAATTGTTTAAAACCGTGTGATTTAGGGAAGTTGTTTAAACTGACTTTGGAAAATAGTTATTGGGTTTTGGGCAGTTCCTCTTTCCTAGGCAATTTCAAGGAGAGCAATGTAACGACCCAGAATTTTGGATATTAGAAATTAGGATATTTAATTGATTTTAAAATTTAAAAGTTAATTTTTAACTTGAATTTCAAATATAACCATTTATTGGATAATTTGATTTTTTGAATTTAATAACTGAAAATTGGTTAAATTATCGAATCTTGAGTTTTTTAGCTTGATAAAAATAATTTAATGGCTTATTAAATTTATATTAATAATAATGAATATAATAAAAAAATTAAATTGAATTTAAGTGTGATTTGTTTAGTTTTAAAATTATACCGTTTAAATTTAAAATATAAAAATGCCTTCTGAGGTACAGTTTCGAAATTCGACGAAACTTGTTCCATTGAATCTGTAATAGTGTATTATTATCGGATTTCAATTTTCGTAGCGTTTGGAGTTAACATTTGGTCGAACAAATACATTGAAATTTACATCGAAAATTCAATATAATAATTGGGTCCAAAAAGCTATCTTCTCCATACGATTGAATTAGGTCTCAAAACCTTTTTCACTGCGTTCAGAATAGAAGTATAACATTATAAACGCCTAGTTGCCTCGATAGGAGTTCGAAGTTTTAAGCTGCGTAATCGAGACTGGATTTAAATAATATATTTATATAATTGATTCGACTTTATTCACATCAGCTCCTTTCTTTCCCTTCAAGCTGCTGTAGCTAACCTATTCAAACATGTTTTCCATCATTTCCCCTTCTTTTCTTTATAAATTACACAGCCGAGCATATGCAGAATAAAGACAAAGAAAAAAAATATGAAAAGCTTGTTAAAAAAAAAGATAATACGATCGTCTTCTTCCTTTTAAAAGCACAGCCATCCTACGGCCATCATCGCGCAGGGCCACTAGAGGCCAATCAGCCTCGAGTTCAACTAGAAAAGGAGGCACATCAACGTGATGTGGGCGACCAACGGTGAAGATGGGGTTTTACACGTGGATGGGTGGTAGTTCCAAGATGAATGGTGATGGGTTTTTCGTCGATTGCGGCAATTCGGCGAGGTTTTGTGGGAGGGCATCTGAAGGGAAAACTTAAGGATGGGAGGCGCACCTTCAAAGTGAGTGTGGTGGAGGCCGATGGTCTGTAGCAAAGGCGGAGGGGAGATGAACGGAATCGGGTTTGGTGGGATTTTGTGGTCATGGTGGCATCGATGGCGATGTCGTATGCCGTTCGAGGCAAAAGGTAATTGGGGTTCAAGCGTACCTAGGGGGAAATGCGGTGGTTGGAAATCATAGCGAGGCGATGAAGGGGCGTGGTCAAAGGTGGCTTGGTGGTGGCCAACGCGGGGATAGAAAGATTAGGCGGCTAATTGGAAATTTATACAGTAATTAGTTTTTACTTGTAATTTAGTTGAATTAAATATATTATTAAAAATCGTTAACTTATAATTGTGATTACTTGCTCGTTTTAGATCGGAATCGAATGAAACGAGTTGTGATACACTCGCTATTGCAAACTCTTCTTGATGGAATTGAACTGGAGCATTTTAAGGCTCATAGAATTTTAAGCAAAATTCGAACGTTGTTCGAATTTAGTTGGAATTGAAACGCTGAAGCGACTACAGAAATTCAAAGGTAGTTAATCTCACTTAGTTTTGGATTATTGCAATTAATTAAGTAGTTAAAATTAATTATTGGTTGATTGGTTGAATTTGATATTATATATAGTAATATATATATTGGAGTGATTGCTATTCCCGCACATATATGTGTGTGTGTGTGTGTGTGTGTGCGCGCGCGCGCGTGCGTGTGTAGTGGATGAGATCCTATGCCCCCCACATAATAGAAGATGACCCTTTATAACGTGATATCCCCTCGAAGTGGGATTGGTTTTTTATATTGTATTAACATCTATGGATGCAAGGAAACATGTTGGAGGGATCCAACCGGATTTCTCAAAAATTTCAAATTTAATTTCATATACAGTGATATATAATTTGTTTGAACAATTTATGATAGATTATAGTGGAATTTGAATTTATTTTGATGTTAGATTTTTGTATTTTAAAATATTATAAATATGTATATTGAATTTAAAAAGAAATTAAAACGAAAATGGAAAGAAAAATATTTATAGCGAAATTTGGATTTATTAAAAGAAATGAATTTGGGTAAAATAAATAGTTTGATTTTAAAATTTGTACTTGATAATTTCGGAATATGGAAAGATAAAGATTTTGGAATAATTTAAATAAAAGGATTTTAAATAATTAAACTTAAGTGATATTTGTTTAAGTGTAAAAAGATTTTAAAATCGAGATTTAAAATAGTTTAGGAAAAATAAAAAGGAAATTTGAAAATAAAATATGAATTGTTGTTCCAGATTTAAATAAGATTTTAAATTATAAAATGGAAGTGAAATCTGAATTCAGTTGGGTTTTGGGATATAGTTGGGCTATTTAAAGAAAATTAAATTAAAAATGGAATTTAATTTTGAGATTGATTTAAAATCGATTAAGTGTTGTGAAACTGTTATAAACGGGAAACGAGACTATGGAATATATAAACAAGGTTTATAAATAAAGTAAAGTGATTATCAGTGGATGAATTGAAGTTATAAATTCACATAAGGATTTATAAGGAGGTGGGTAAATCAGCTTAAAAATAAAGGGTAGATTTATTTTTTAAAATGTGAAAAGGGGATTTACGGAATTAGGACGTAAATCAAATTGGGAATAAATCAAGAGAGATTTATAAATGTTAGAATGGTTATAAGGGAATTGGAAAATATATTTTTATCAAGAAATTGAGTTTGTTTAAAAAAGAATGATTTTTAATTATCAACTGGGTAATTTAAAAGCTTGTTTAAGAATATTTTAGAAAATTAATTATTTATTGTTTAGAATTGTTATAAGTATATTTAATTATTAATTAAGTTAGTTTATATTAAGTCAATTTTTTAATAATTAATTAGTATTGTTATTTAAAATGGATAAATTATTCAATATTAATATTATTTTAATATAATAGCTTTTATAAAGAGTATTTACCTAAAATAAACTTGGAAATTTATAAGTATTATTTTAAAAAAAATTATTTAACAAAATTTTTGGAAAGTAATGGTATACTTTTATGGAGTAATCGGAGGCAGTGAGTGCCTATAGTTAAGTTTTGGATTTCTCTCGGATAGAGACTTAACCATTTAGCTGTGGATCCATGGTTGATACTTCAGTGGTACTTTTCTTATTATTTAAAAGTATTTTCAAATATTTTTGAAAAGGATAGTTTGAGAATATACTAAATTCGGCAATATAAATGTATATTTTGGATAAAAAAATTTATTTTATTAAAATTAAATAAAATAAGACTTAGCATTTTCAGTGGAAAAGAAAATATTTGGTTGAATGATTGTTTATTTGATAGTTAAATAACCGATTATCAAATCTGGACCCAAAATATAACTTCGAGAATATTCGAGGTGCTATACTGTACATATAAACTTGTTTCGTTCTTTTAAGACGATGATAAGGATGAAACAACCCACTATTTTGCACCATCCAAATTCGACAATAAATTAAATGTCAAACTTGAATAGTCCAAAACAATAGATTTTTATAAAAATTGGAGCAAATGAAATCAAATCACAGAATCACAGACACAGAAATCAGAATACTCGCAGCGGAATTAAAATACTATAGTGGTTCATGAAGCCACTATCACATAGTCTCAAAATAAGTACAAATTACATAGTCTTAAAACCAAATACAGTTTGAAACAACCACAGAAAATCCCAAATTTATTTGTCTCAATTACATAGGCTAAGATAAAAGACTAAATAGAAAATAGATAGCAGCTCGAAAAGATGATCTTTAGAAGTCCTAGCTCCAGGAAATGAAGTCCGAACTGATACTCAGGCTGACCCGAGCGTAAAATAAAACATAAACACTCGAGTCAGGACATACATACTTATACAGTGTAAGCTAATTCAAGTGAACAGTAATATAAAGCAAGTAACTTAAAGGATGCTTGAGACCGTCCATCCTCTAAGAATCCGTTAAATTATTTACTATGTAGTAATAATTTCACTATTATAATAGTGTCTACATGAAAATAAACTTGCTTTTAAATAGCGTTAAGGAGTTACCCCATCTCCCCCTTAACACAATAATAGTCCCAGTAGTCCATCCAGTATCAGCGCATCTCTAGATCGGAAGACTACCCTAAATACTCCACGGGCTACGGGAGAAAACCAAACTCGTATAATGGCTCGCTAGGGTAGATGACATGGCACAACTAGGCAATGGCAGGGTAGACATACCAATTACACATCCGGACCGGTGGTAACGCGTAGCTGCTACTACCGCCCACCTCGAACAACACTCCCAAAATCAAAGGTGCGCACCAAATAATCACAAAGTAATAGAATGGCATACGAAGAAGTGCGACCGATCAAAGGTGCTACCTCATTAGTCCGTAAATCGCTCCTGTTTTAGCCACCTTATGCCAACTCACGGGAGTCGGGTCCACATCCATACCTCAATAGAACGTCGCCACCATCCTACTTCATTCTGGAATCTCCACCCATACACGGTTGTCAAAGTGGTTTTCGGTATCGATAGAGAGTATGCCCATATCCGATCCCGGTCTCTTTAACAACCAACGTTATTCTTACCCGTGGTTATAAATTCCAAAATAGTTTATATTTCAATCAAAATACTTCATTTTAAACTATTTAAAGGTGAAGTTATTATTCTTACAAAATCCAATATAAATCCCAAAAGTTTAGCCTTAGTTCATTTGCATCAACTACAGCACTTATAAAGTGCGGTAATATCCTTTACAACAAATTTAAGTAAATTAAATTCCAGACTTCAATATAATTTCAACAATAAATAAACCTTAATTTAAATCAATTTAACTTATAAAAATCATATTTTCCACTTTGAAATAGTTATTTAGTTTACTCAATAATTTACGATTTTTATAAAGCAAATTTCGCAAATAAATATCAGACTTCTCTATGCTTTACTTATAAAATCAAGTGCAAAAATTTCTATAAAATTTTACTTAACAATTAGTTTAATTACCATTTCAAAGATAACTTAATTTCCAATTTATTTCTGAACTTATCTTTATTCTAAAACCAACTTCAATTTCTAAATTAAGTTATATTTCAACTTCCATTTTTAAGTATTCACTTATTTAACCATTTAATTCATAGAAAATTTAAATAACGCCTTATTAATTTATTTAAATTCAAATTTATATCATATTTATTTACTTAACTTGAATTCCATTCCTTTACAAAAATCCAAATTCCAAAATAAGTTTATACTTCAAATTCTAACTTAACCATTTATTTATTTATATATTTAACTTGTACAAAATCATTATACCTTATAAAATCATTTTTATTCAAATTTTAAACAAAATATTATAATATACAAATTTAAAAATATCTAATATTTCCAGAAAATATATATATATAATAACCACGGGTATGTATAATATTTTCTAACCTAGGTCAGGTGATACGGATAATATATCATTTCAATCCGCAATTACAAAGAAACCCGGGTTCTATCATTTCAAACCCGCAATCCCAAGTTAAATAAACGATTAAAATAAATAAAATACATAAAATAAATAAAAATCGCTATGGCCTATCATTTCAGCCCAAAGCGATTTCTACTCTACAGGAACTTGTAGTGTGATAATCAGTAATAAATAAACAGTAAAACAGCATAAAATATAACAACAGATAATATAACGGGTGATGTGACAATTTTATAGAAGGGTTCTAGCATCATAAATTTTTATATCACAGGTAAGTAAAATAAAATTATTCATTCTACAATTTCACTTATTATTAATTTACAGATCTATAAGTATGTTTGTCAGGCGTGAATACTCACCTCTACGACGCTAAAGATTAGATTCAAAAACAATATCCACACAGAAAAAATGTACAGAAGGCACGATCAAATTGCAACTGAGGCGACGATCAGATTCAAATTCTTGAAACAAAAACGAATGAAACTAATTACGCAAATTTAAATACGATCATATCAAATTTTACATAAAGCAACTGAAAAGCTAGATTGACTCATATGATAAGATCAATCAATAACACAGCCCCTTCCACCACACGACTCAACCCACACTCCACATGCTTGGCCTTGTCCAAGTTTAAGTTCCGAAATGCATGCATGCACGCAAGGCATTGGGGTATTGACAAAATTTCTAGGCTGTGATAATGCAAAGGTGGTGCAAGCATATATTTTTTCTTTTCTCCTTTTTTTAAAAAAAGCAACAAGTGATTAAAAAAACACACGGTCACTGCCTGGCTCGGTCCAGTTGGACCATCAGCGCCTGCCGGGGGTGCGTGCCTTGTCAGAGTCGGAGTCACTGCCGGGGGAGGTGGCTGTGGCTTCATCTGATGGAGGAAGAAATGCATGGCTCGGCTATGTATAAGTGGTGATGAACTACTCGTCCTTTACAGCCAGATCTAGAAGCAACATAGGGATGGGAGGAGGTTGTACCGAAGGAGGTGGCAGAGGAGTGGGTGTAGGCTGGACATCGAAGGTGGTGGAGGCACTTGCGTGTAATAGTAAATGGAAACAAAGAGAAACAAGCAAGAAGAAAAGGAAAATAAAAGAAAGCAAGAAAAATAAAAGAAGTGCATGCAGCCATACCTTCAGAGAAGCTTACACGCGAGATGAAGATGAAGGCCAAAAATGTGCAGTGAGAATATTGTGCGTGGGTTTTGTTTTTATAAATAGCTTGCGTAAATCAAGGAGGAAAAAGTGGCAAGAAATTTTTGTTTGAACGGTAAGGAGAAAAATGAAAGATTTTGTTTCTATTAATTGCAAAGGAGTAAATGGAAAAGGGACACTCATACACGTGAATTTTCAAAGAAAGCTTTAAAAGAATTTGAACGGCTAGGGAATTTATTCCTTTCTCACTTGGAAATGCACGTCTACCGATTGATTGATTTTTATATAGCTAAGGTAAGAAATTTTAGAATGCTTATAACCGATGCAATAATTTAAACGAAATGTACGCCCAAATTTATGACAAAAGTAAAGTACTTAAATTTATACGTTTCTTATTTATTTAGTACATATACTAAAAAAATAAAAAAAAATGTACCTTTTATTGCGTCAAATAATTCAACAATAACGGATATAAACGTACTAATTAAAACGTGTAATTAAATAGCTTATTTATACACTATTTATTACTAAATTAAAATTTTATTCGTTTACATTCATTAGATTTATTTATCATTTAACTAAGAAACTGATGTATGTACGTATAAAAGAAGCGTAAAATTTATTTCTATTTTTTCACAATATTTATTACTTACCTTAAAAAGTATATAACCAATATAAGTAAAACAACCGCGAAATAAATATTGTATATATATATATATATATTTTATATAAAAGATTTGAACTTAGAACTTAGAATTTAAAATTTCAATTAGAGTTAAACTTTAACGAAAAGTCCAAATTACAGACATTGTCTATATTTATAAAAAAATCTGGGCAATGATTTATAATCAATTCAAAAGTTCAAACTTTTAAATAATAAGACCTTAATGTTTATAAACAAATAATTAAAATATTTGTTAAAAATTTTGGGCCGTTGCACTCTCCCACACTCAAAACTTTTCGTCATCGAAAAGGAACGAAAGAAGGAAAACAAAGGAAGATAAGATAACAGAGCAAAGTACCTGAAACAAATAATTCCGTATTCGAAGCATGTATGCTCTCCTCCGTCTCTCAGGTGCAATCCCGTTCATCAGTGCTCTACTGCAATTTGACCAGGCTAACAAATTTCCTTCTTAGCTGTTTCGTACCTCGATCGACGATACGAAGTGGCTTCCTCTCAATAGTTAGATTAGGCTCGATATCCAAACGATCATGAGCAAAAGACTGGATAATAAGAGATGGATCATGCAAACAACGACGAAGGTGCGATACATGGAATACATTGTGTACTCCGGCGAATTTCTTGGGCAAATCTAGTCGATAAGCAAGAGATCCAATCCTTTCCAAGATGCGGAAAGGACCGATGAACCGAGGAGCAAGCTTCCTTCTACGCCCAAACCGAACCACATTCCTTAAGGGAGAGACCTTAAGGAAAACCAGATCACCAACTTCAAACTCCAAACTCCTTCGACAACGATCAGCGTACTTCTTCTGCCTATCCTGAGCAATCCTTAACCTTCTCTTAATCTACTCGACCTTCTTCGAAGCTTCCAAAATCATATCAGGACCAAGAACTAAGCGATTACCGGATTCAATCCAGTAGGATAGAGATCTACAAGGTCGTCCGTAAGGAGCAGCAAATGGAGACATCTCAATACTAGCCTGAAAAGATCGAATGAGACAGATAGGGGATTAAGATAAGATAAGAACAGAGGATTGGAATTTATACCTGATAACTATTGTTATAGGTGAATTCCATAAGATGGAGATGATCTTTCCAAGATCCTCCATAATCCAAGATACAAGCCCGAAGAAGATCTTCTAGAATTGATTTACTCTTTCCGTTTGACCGTCGGTCTGTGGATGGTAAGCAACGCTCAGATTCAGCCGAGTACCCAAAGATTCTTCGAAAGCTTTCCAAAATTGACTGGTAAAAATAGGGTCTCGATCACAAACAATGCTAAGAGGAACCCCATGGAGGTGAACAATCTCCCTCATATAAATCTCAGATAAGCTCGAAGCCGTACGGGTAGACTTGACCAGGATAAAATAAGCGGACTTGGTCAGTCTATCCACGATAACCCAGATGCTCTCATTTCCCCTCCTAGATCTCGGTAAATCATCGATGAAATCTATAGAAACTTGCTCCTACTTCCAATCAGGAATCTCAAGAGGCTGCAACAAACCTGAGGTCTTCTGATGATCCGCCTTGACTTGCGACAAGTCGTACACCTACTAAGAAAGATAGAGACATCGCACTTCATACCACTCTACCAATAAAGCTTCTTCAAATCCTGATACATTTTCGCCACACCAGGATGAATGGAAAGTCTGGATTGATGATTTTCCCGAAGTAATTCCTGCCTTAACCATCAACATTCGGGATACAAATCCGATTATTAATCCTTAAAATCCCTCTATCATCAATCTGAGCTCCACTACCCTCCGAACTACTACCACCAACCTTACTACAAACAGTCTCCTTCATATGCCTAAGCATCTCATCCTCATCCTACTTAGCCACGATCCGATCCAAAAGAGGAGAAGAAACAACAAGATGGCACAACAAAGACTTCTTCCTGCTCAAAGCATCCGCCACAACATTAGCTTTCCCTGGGGTATAGTTAATGTCAAGATCATAAGAAGCGAGAAACTCAAGCCATCGAACTTGACGCTGATTCAAATCCTTCTGGATGAAGATATACTTCAAGGACTGATGATCAGTGAAGAGGTCAAATTTAGCACCCAAGAGATGATGTCTCCAAAGCTTCAAAGCAAATACAACAGCCAATAATTCGAAATCATGAGCTGCATAGTTGGCCTCATGGGTCTTCAACTGGGCGACTAGCATTGGCAATCACCTTCCCATCTTGCATCAATACCGCTTCAAAACCCTCGCGACAATCATCAGTGAATACCGTTAATCTCTCATTTCCATTCGAAACGGTAAGCACTGGTGCGGAAGCAAGCTTATTCTTTAACTCTTGGAATGTTGCCTTACACTTATCATCCCATATAAACTTAGCATTTTTTCGTGTTAGAGCAGTGAGGGGTGTAGAGATCCGAACAAAGTTCTCAATGAACCTCCGATAGTAACCGACGAGGTCCAGAAAACTGCGAATATCAGTTGGAGTCTTAGGAGTTTCCCAATCATTGATCGCAGGGATCTTGACTGGATCAACAGAAACACCATCACTAGAAACAATATGTCCGAGAAATCGGATTTCCTCTTCCCAAAAATGGCATTTCGAGAATTTAGCCTTCAATTGATGTTTTTGAAGAGTCTCTAAAACATACTTCAAGTCGTGTTCTTCCTTTGTCTTTGAGAAGACAAGGATATCATCAATAAAGACTAGAACAAACCTATTGAGCACATCATGAAAGACGCGATTCATCAAATCGACGAAGAAAGCGGGAGCGTAATCAAACCAAAAGGTATAACTAGCCATTCAAAGAAACCATTCTCAGTACAGAAAGCAGTTTTGGGAATGATCTCCTAAGCAACTCTGAGTTGGTGAAAGCCTATGGCCAGATCAAGCTGAGAGAAAACAGTAGCTCCATAGAGTTGTTCAAACATATCATTAATGTGAGGCATAGGATATCTGTTCTTCATAGTAAGCTTGTTTAGCTCCCTATAATCAACACACAACCGGAGGGAACCATCAGATTTGGTGACGAAAACCAAAGGCTGCTCCCCATTCTGAAAAGCTAGGTCTGATCAGACCCTTGGCGAACAAATCTTGAATTTGCTTCCTTAACTCAACCTTCTCACGGGGTGCCATTCCTCTGGGTGGAAAAACTACCGGTCTTGCTCCCGGAATAAGGTCGATACGGAAGTCAATTTCCCGCTTAGGAGGTAAAGAAGTGACTTCACCAAATACATCGGGATAAAATCTGACCACATGAGCAAACTACACTGGATCTCCAATGAATTACCAAAATCGTCCTTAGGGGAAACAGTTCGAGAACTACACGAGATATGGGTATCATGCCTATCTAACCAATCTCCCCCGAGCAGTAGATCGAAGGCGTCAAATCCCAAAACATAAAAATCACCAGTGAATCGATAACTATCATGGAAAATTTCACATCCTTACAAATATTACTAAGGTTCGCAGGACCATCTATAGGGTTTGAAACACATAGAGGCACAGAAGAAAACTCGGGAGAAAGAAGATTCTCAAATTTATTACAAAGATCTACTGAGATAAAGCTATGGGAAGCTCCAGTATCGAAGAGAACCCGTACAGGAAAATAAAACAAGGTAAAAGAACCCTGAAGTGTACCTTGAGAGTCACTAGGAGCAGGAGAGGGTGCAGGTGTAGGATGTGGAGCTGGGGAGGATGCAGAAGTAACAGCAAAAATCCTTGATGCCTTGCCCTTCTTTTGAGTAGGGCAGTCTCTCTTGAAATGTCCCGGCTAAAGGCAAATGTGGCAGAGGTCTCATCTGGCCAACTGAGCTGGAGGAGGGATCGCAGCACCCAAGGTGGGACAACTATTAGCGTAGTGTCCTTTCTGATTGCATCTATGGCAAGTAATGGCAGGTAGGTCCACAGGCAGCGTCCGAGACGACGACGGTGATCCTAAACCCGGGGTCTTGTTCCAGTTCTTCTTATGACGGTAGAAGTTGGACTTCCTTTTCTTAGAATTACCAGAAGACTGAGATGGGGCAGACTGGGCAGCTGAAGGTTTCCTAGAGGTGGGGTTCTCATATCTGATAGCCATGTCCATCAGAGCGGTGAACGTACCACGCACGTGGGTAATGAGGCGATCGTAGTATTCGAGGCATGCACCAGCAATAAATTTCTCATTTTTCTTAAGAGGAGTGTCTATCAGATTAAGGCCATATTGCGATAGCTCATTAAATTTCCTCTCATATTCAGTAAAGGACATATCGCGTTGCTTCAAATCCATTAAGTCCCGATACAGCTGAGACTTGCCTGCTTCGGGCATCCATTTCATAAGAAATGCATCCCTAAAGCACGATAAGAGATATAAGACAAATTTAAAAAGGAAGGAAACTGAGCCATACTTGGTCAACCGAAGAAGATACCTAAATTGTTCCCAAGTGATGTCAGCCTCAGCGGTGTCAGCTATAACGGACAACCACCAATCCAAAGCTGCTCCTTTTAATTGCCAAGTTTCCAGTTGACGTTGCTGGGCACTCGTGATCTCAAGACCGGAGAAAATTCTCTCCAAATCTCTCAACCACTGCTGAGCTTCAATTATGCTCTCAGAACCTGTGAACTTGGTGCCACCAAGCTTGGTATATTCCTTGCAAAGCTTAGTAAACCTAACTGGGGCAACGGGTGCAGGAGCTGGGGCAGCATCTCGTCCCCTACCTTTGGCATTTCCTCAATTCATTCTGAGAAATCAAGAATGAGTTTAAGGACAAAGGAGAAATATAGAGACCAAGATAGATTAGATAGTCCATAGTTCACTAGAAAAGGCATTCAACAAAGGACCTAAACAAATAAGATGGGGAAAGGGAAAGAAGTAGTAGGGAAAAATTTTGATTTCAAAACAAGAAAATTTTATATCAAAATACTTCTTTGAAAATCCTTTAAAAAATTTATTTTATGCTTTAAAATACGCTCTCTTACACAGAAAGGATTTTAAGATTGAATTCACTCATTCTAGGGTGTTTCTACCTTATCTCTAATGAGTTTTTGCTCTGCATGCTATGGTTTGCCTAGAAACCAAAGCTCTGATACCAACTGAAACGACCCACTATTTTGCACCATTCAAATTCGACAATAAATTAAAACATGTCAAACTTGAATAGTTCAAAACAATATATTGTTATAAAAATTGGAGCAAATGAAATCAAATCACAGAATCACAGACACAGAAATCAGAATACTCGTAGCAGAACTAAAATACTATAGTGGTTCATGAAGCCACTATCACATAGTCTCAAAATAAGTATAAATTACATAGTCTTAAAACCAAATACAGTTTGAAACAACCACAGAAAATCCTAAATTTATCTGTCTCAATTACATAGGCTAAGATAAAAGACTGAATAGAAAATAGACAGCAGCTCGGAAAGATGATCTTTAAAAGTCCTAGCTCCAGAAAATGAAGTCCGAACTGATACTCAGGATGACCCGAGCGTAAAATAAAACATAAACACTCGAGTTAGGACATACATACTTATACAGTGGAAGCTAATTCAAGTGAACTGTAATATAAAGCAAGTAACTTTAAAGATGCTTGGGACCGTCCATCCTCTAAGGATCCGTTAAACTATTTACTAGTAATAATTTCGCTATTATAATAGTGTCTACTTGAAAATAAACTTACTTTTAAATAGCGTTAAGGAGTTACCCAATCTCCCCCTTAACACAATAATAGTCCCAGTAGTCCATCAGTATCAGCGCATCTCCAGATCAGGAGACTACCCTAAATACTCCACGGGCTATGGGAGAAAACCAAACTCGTATAATGGCTCGCTAGGGTAGGTGACACGGCACAACTAGGCAAAGCCAGAGTAGATATACCAATTACGCATCCGGACCGGTGGTAACGCGTAGCTGCTACTACCGCCCACCTCGAACAACACTCCCAAAATCAAAGGTGTGCACCAAACAATCACAAAGTAATAGAATGACATACGAAGAAGTGTGTCCGATCAAATGTGCTACCTCATTAGTCCATTAATCGCTCCTGTTTTAGCTACCTTATGCCAACTCACAGGAGTCGGGTTCACGTCCATACCTCAATAGAATGTCGCAACCATCCTACTTCATTCTGGAATCTCCACCGCATACACGGTTGTCAAAGTGGTTTTCGGTATCGACATGGAGTATGCCCATATCCGATCCGGGTATCTTTAACAACCCACGTTATTATTACCCATGGTTATAAATTCCAAAATTGTTTATATTTCAATCAAAATACTTCATTTTAAACTATTTAAAGGTGAAGTTATTATTCTTACAAAATCCAATATAAATCACAAAAGTTTAGCCTTAGTTCATTTGCATCAACTACAGCACTTGCAAAGTGCGGTAATATCCTTTATAACAGATTTAAGTAAATTAAATTTCAGACTTCAATATAAATTCAACAATAATTAAACCTTAATTTAAACCAATTAAATTATAAAAATCATATTTTCCACTTTGTAATAGTCATTTAATTTACTTAATAATTTTCGATTTTAATAAAGCGAATTTCACAAATAAATATCAAACTTCTCTATGCTTTACTTATAAAATCAAGTGCACAAATTTCTATAAAATTTTACTTAACAATGAGTTTAATTACCATTTCAAAAATAACTTAATTTCCAATTTATTTCTTAACTTACCTTTATTCTAAAACCAACTTCAATTTCTAAATTAAGTTATATTTCAACTTCCATTTTTAAGTATTCACTTACTTAACCATTTAATTCATAGAAAATTTAAATAACGCCTTATTAATTTATTTAAATTCAAATTTATATCATATTTATTATAATTTATTTACTTAACTTGAATTCCATTCCTTTACAAAAATCCAAATTCCAAAATAAATTTATACTTCAAATTCTAACGTAACCATTTATTTATTTATATATTTAACTTGTATAAAATCACTATACCATATAAAATCATTTTTATTCAAATTCTAAACAAAATATTACAATATACAAATTTAAAAATATTTAATATTTCTAGAAAATATATATATATATATATAATAACCACGGGTCTGTATAATATTTTCTAACCTAGGTCAGGTGATACGGATAATATATCATTTCAATCCGCAATTACAAAGAAACCCGGGTTCTATCATTTCAAACCCGCATTCCCAAGTTAAATAGATGGTAAAAATAAATAAAATACATAGAATAAATAAAAATCGCTCAGGCCTATCATTTCAGCCCAAAGCGATTTCTACTCTACAGGGAACTTGCAATGTGATAATCAGTAATAAATAAACAGTAAAACAACATAAAATATAACAGCAGATAATATAACGGGTGATGTGACAATTTTATAACAGGGTTCTAACATCATAAATTTTTATATCACAGGTAAGTAAAATAAAATTATTCATTCTACAATTTCACTTGTTATTAATTTATAGATCTATAAGTATGTTTGTCAGGCATGAATACTCACCTCTATGACGCTGAAGATTAGATTCAAAAATGATATACACACCGGAAAAACGTACAGAAGGCACGATCAAATTTCAGCGGTGGCGACGATCAGATTCAAATTCTTGAAACAAAAAAGAATAAAACTAATTACGCGAATCTAAATACGATCATATCAAACTTTATATAAAGCAACTGAAAAGCTAGATTGAATCAAATGATAAGATCAATCAATAACACAGACCCTTCCACCACACGACTCAACCCACACTCCACATGCTCGGCCTTGTCCATGTTTAAGTTCTGAAATGCATGCATGCACGCAAGGCAGTGGGGTATTGACAAAATTTCTAGGCTGTGATAATACAAAGGTGGTGCAAGCATATTTTTTCTTTTCTCTTTTTTTTTGAAGCAACAGGTGACTAAGAAAAACGCACGGTCACTGCCTGGCTCGGTCCAGTTGGACCATCAGCGCCTACAGGGGGTGCGTGCCTTGTTAGAGTCGGCGTCACTGCCAGGGGGAGGTGGCTGCGGCTTCATCCGATGGAGGAAGAAATGCATGGCTCGGCTATGTATAAGTGGTGATGAACTACTCGGCATTTACAGCCAGATCTGGACGCAAAATAGGGACGGGAGGAGGTTGTACCAAAGGAGGTGGCAGAGGAGTGCATGCGGCCATACCTTTAGAGAAGCTTACACGCGAGATGAAGATGAAGGCCAAAAATGTGCAGTGAGAATATTGTGCATGGGTTTTGTTTTTATAAATAGCTTGCGTAAATCAAGGAGGAAAAAGTGGCAAGAAATTTTTGTTTGAATGATAAGGAGAAAAATGAAAGATTTCTATTAATTGCAAAGGAGTAAATGGAAAAAGGACACTCATACACGTGAATTTTCAAAGAATTTGAACGGCTAGGGAATTTATTCCTTTCCCACTTGGAAATGCACGTCTACTGATTGATTGATTGATTTTTATATAGCTAAGGTAAGAAATTTTAGAATGCGAACCGATGCAATAATTTAAACAAAATACGCCCAAATTTATGAAAAAAGTAACGTATTTAAATTTATACTTTCTTATTTATTTAGTACATATGCTAATAAAAAATCAGAAAATAACGTACCTTTTATAGCATCAAATAAATCAACAATAATGGATATAAACGTACCAATTAAAACGTGTAATTAAATAGCTTATTTATTACTAAATTAAATTTTTTATTTGTTTACATTCATTAGATTTATTTATCATTTAACTAAGAAACTGATGTATGTACATATAAAAGAAGCGTAAAATTTATTTCTTTTTTTCACAATATTTATTACTTACCTTAAAAAGTATATAACCAATATAAGTAAAACAATCGCGAAATAAATATTGTACATATATATATTTTATATAAAATATTTGAACTTAGAATTTAGAATTTAAAATTTCAAATAGAGTTAAACTTTAACCAAAAGTCCAAATTACAGACAATGTTTATATTTATAAAAAATATGGGAAATGATTTAGAATCAATTCAAAAGTTCAATCTTTTAAATACTAAAACCTCAGTGTTTTTAAACAAAGAATTAAAATATTTGTTTAAAATTTTGGGCTGTTACAAAGGAAATCCATCCATTAACGGTTAGAAGGTGATCTTCGGTCTTACCTTTGTCTATTTATTTCCTAAAGAACCGGGGTTATGTTTACCAAAAAATATCAAACGTTGTTTCGAAGAGACCGGGATTGGGTAAGTTATGAGAAAACCACTTCGATCTAACGAGTACGTTTTCGAAGGGAAAGCAAGTGCATGGAGTCGAAGATGGAGTAGTGAGGTGCAAGGGCTAATCGCTACTAATCCTGAGGATGATTCCATAAGGGATGTAGTAAAAATAGTGCCTTCTGCTCCATTCGGTCCCAGAATGGACTTGTATGGATGAATTCTATTAGTACATTGTCATGGAGGGCAATGAGCACTCTAAGTGAAAATACCTTTAAAAGGAAATCGTAGCCTCAAGCCCCATCAACCGGGAATGACTGAAAAGCAGGGGAGATGCGCAAGGCTAAGTGGGTTGCATCCAATTTGGGTATGTCTATCACCTTTCTAGATACTCTCAGATATTATTAATACGATACATGGAAGGTGGTGAGAACACCTAGAGTGATAGCATATTCGGTCTATCCAGGTTAGGGTTAGTCCAGTCTTGTGTTGCAGGGGATCTAATATGGTCCTCGATACATTTTTCTAGACGTGTACTGTGACAGGTGATACCCAGTGCGTAGTCATTTATATGGAATCCATTCTCCAATACGTGCCTTTACAGTTTTGGTTATAGAGGCTAGTATGTTGGAATTGAATTAATGCAACAATTTTCTTCTATTTTAATAAGTATTTGTACTTTGACATTATTATAATATCAGAGGATGTGATATGAAATGTTTTGGTTATCGTAAGGTAAAACCCATCATGTTTATGTGTGGCGTGGTCTTACGAGATGCATTTGATTTTCAAAGGATTTTGATAACTTTAATAATTCAAATTGAGTGTGTTTTCTCACGCTAGTTTTCCAGACTGACTTGGATGTTATTTTATTACAATGCTCGGGTCAAACCGAGTACTACAGATACATGATAGGATGCTATGGAGCTCAGGAGATGAGTTGGATGGTGAAATCGTATTGCATGTATCTGATTTATATTCCGCTATGTATTGTAGGCTGTATATTCAGCTTTTGTGAGGACAAGTTATTGTAACTGTCCGTTATTGTGCTATCGATGTATTGTACTCTAATAACGTAATGTGTAAATAACAATTATAGTTCTTTTTGTATAAAGACATGTTATTATCTATTGTATATTGTTTTGCTGTGATTGTGAGACTCTGTGTTGTTCTATTTCTTCTTCTACTTCTTTCTTCTTTTTCCCTAACGATCTGGTATTTCCGGCATTCGATTGCTCAACATGTAATACAGTGAGCGTACTGATGCCGATTTTCGAGCATCGAAAATCAGAGCCTTGACAGAAGGAAACAGCTTTGCACCAGACTCGTACAATCTAATTAGTATTATATTTACTGCTTTAATTGTTTGCTGCACAGTTCTATTCGTAACAGTTTTGCGACATAGTTGTGACAATTTTGTTGTTGCAATTTTGCAAAATAGTTGTAACAGTTTCATTACACCATTGTAACGTTGCTCTTAACAATCCTTGCGAACAGTCTTTGTAACACCGTTGTAGTGTTAGTGTTTAGCAATCTTGAAACAATATTGATTTATTATTGGCTATTTTTGTAGACGACAATGTCTCATGAAAGCAACACTTCTGTGCCAATACAGACTATGATTCTTCAACTATGGTTCCAACCATGGCACTGTCTTATGGAGATCAACCGGATTCATAGGATTGGACATCAATCGCTGGCAGCAAAAGATGTTCTTTTACTTGACGACTTCTGTCCTTGCAAAGTTTCTTACAAAAGACGCTCTGGTAGTCGAAGAATTGGAATCCGATGCAACAAAAGTTGAAGTCTTGAATGTCTGGAAGAGTTCTAACTTTATGTGTAATAACTGCATGTTAAATAGGCTCGCAAACAGTCTATACAATATATACTGTACTGCTCAAACTTCCAAATAACTTTGAACGGTATTAGAGAAAAAGTACAAAACCGAAGATGCGGGCATGAAGTTATTCATAGCAGGGAAATTCCATGGCTTCAAAATGATTGATGCGAAGACCGTTGTTGCAGAATACAATAGCCTATGATTTATGTCTGATGATAATAGACACACACACACATATATATATATACTTGTTTAAATGTATTTACTATTGCACTATTTTATATTATCACATAATTAAATAAATATGTAAGGACCCAGATTTCCTGTCATTTGAAATTCATATATTTAATTGATTTTAAATTATTAATAAGTAAAATTTGTAAGTCGAATAAATTATATTTCGAATATCTAGATTTAATTAGATAATTAAATCGACAATTTAATATTTGAAATTACAGAAATAATTGGAAATGGGTTTAATAGGACTAAAAATTGATTTGTAAAGTTGTATTAAATCATATTGGAGTTAGATGATGTTATAGAACTTTTAAAATTGAATTAAAAGTTAAATTATAGAAATTGAATATTTTAATATTTAAATGACGAGTTAAAAATAGCCATTTTTCAAGTAGTCTCGGATTTCGACGAAACTAGTTTCATCGGATCCGTAATGTTATATTATTGTATGATTTCAAATTTCGTGTCAATTGGATTTACGGTTTGTCCGGGGCGAGCTAAAACGCGTAGAAATCGATTCGAGTGAATTTTGAATTTTAAATAGTCGATTCAAAGGCTTATCTTTCAAATTTGATCGAATTGTCTCCCAATATATATTTCATTGCGTTCGAAATGGGGGTAAAACATTATAAATGCCAGGCGGTATGCTTCATTTGGAGTTCGGGAAAAATTCGGGTGAATAGTGTCGCGTAATTTTCTATAAAAGGACCTCATATCTTTATTTTTGCATCAAACCCTAATCAGAAACCCTAGCCGCCACTTAAACGTTTAATGGCCGAAATTAACTTATCTTCTTCCTCTAATATCTTCCAATCTATCGACATTTATCAAAAACTCTCAACTACAAAGTGATAGATCTCGTCGAGATCTTCAATCTCAACAGCCACGATCGAAAATAACGTCACGGATCGTTGGCAAAATGGGTTCGAACGTAACATGTTCAAGCATGTATTCCAGGGCATATGGTTGACCGAGTTGGATGTGCTCTTGGCCGATGATAGTGGAGGTCGTGGCGTTTCATTTGGCAGTGGTATGATGGCCTCTTGACGATCAAAGGGGCCGCATAAATTCGAGCAAGATGGGCGGCAATGGGTTCTTGCGTGATAAACAAACGAAGAGGGAGAAGATGTAAGTAGCGCCCCTAATTTTAGGGCAAGGAAATCAACGGCTAGATGGTTATAGAGTTGGAAATAAAAGATTTATAAATTGTGAATAAATTATATTATAAATCGTATAAACTTTGTAATGCTATATCTTGGTTATACGAGGTCGAAAATTGACGAAACGAATTGTGTTGGGTTTGTATTCGCGAATACTACACGATGGAGTTGGATTGGAATCGATGGAGCAAGTGAAAATTTTGGGTATAATTAAACGCGCCTTTAATTTTATTCGAAATAGAACACTGAAACTGTTATTGGAAGCAAGGTGAGAACTTCTCACTCAATCGAAATTATTTTGATTTAAATTTTAAATAGTTAGATTTAAAATTGCTTGATTGTGTGATTGAATGATAAATTATTATCTATTGCTTTGAAATAGACCCTATGCGTCGTATATTAAGCGGATGTTATTTATTAAAAACATATACCATGATGTTTCACATCGATGTGGAATTGGTATTATATATGTACTTGGAGTTGATTTTCCCGCATTATATAGCGGATGAGACCCTATTGCGCCGCATAATAGCGGATAATATTATATAAACCCATGTACCGCGATATTCCGTCTAGAAACGGGATTGGTATTGTGCTAACATCTGTGGATGCAGGGAAACAAGTTGGAGGGATCCAACTGATTCCTCAACAGTATTGATTTATTTACAGATATTGTGATATATTCTGTTATCATATGATATATGATGTTTTGGATGCCGTGATTGTTTTATTTAGTGCTGTTTCAGCATTGGGCCTATTTTTGGAGTTTTAAAAATGTTAAAGTAACGATTTTGAATTTAAAAGGATTTTCAAGTGATTTTTGAAAGTATACGTTTTATTGAATTTTGGAATTGATTCATTTTAAATAAATAAACATTATGATTTTTATGTTATATAAATTAAGATTTTTTGTGAAATATAACCGAAATGTGATTTTTGAAATAAGTAGTTGATTAATTTGTAAAATAGTTTAAATTGGGATTTTTGAATTATTATAAACGGTTTATATAAAAGATTTATAAAATTGATATTTGTAAATTTAAAATATTGGAATTATAAAAGAGTTTTTATAAGTGTTAAAATGAAGTATAAATGGATTTCAAAAGTGAATAAAATTTATAGATTTATAAATTGTGAAGTTATAAAATGAATAGATTTTGTAAAATAAAAGATTTATAAGTAATCAACTAATAAATTGGATTTTGGCATTTAAATGAGATATAAATAGAATTTATTAATTAAGGGATTTTATAAGTTGAAGTTTTATAAAATATATATAAATGTGAATTTATAAACGTTGTTTTATAAATCCAAAATCGACTTATTTTGATAAGTCAATTATTTTAGATTATTAAAGGAGATTATCCACGATTTTGGACAATGGATAATCCTTTAAAAATAAAATGTGTAGAAACGTTGAATTTGGTTAACGACGTATATTCACGATTTTAGACAGTGAATAATATATTAAAGAAATATTTTGGGAAGTTATTTTTTAAATAGAATTAAAACGATTTAAAGGTGTTTTAAAATGTATTAAGTATCGAACCCATAGATTTCAACATTCATTGTTGAAATAGACGTTTTCGAGAAATATAAGAAAATGATGGACTATAACACTATTGTTATAGTAGATGATTTTCGTAAGGAAATGTTTTTTTATATAGTATTGGGATTTATATACCTATCTAAATTTCGAATCCCTACACTGGTAATTTTGGGTTGTCGTGACGATGTTTTACGCAACATTCGTTTTGATTCAAATAAATGTGTTTAAGAGACTGTTTTTCTTAAAGAATAAATTATATACTTAATTGTGATTTAAGTATATTGAATATTTTCCAAATATTGAAAATAAATAGATTTGTGAATTACTTATTATTGAATAAGTATGGAAATGTTTTTTTTAATATGAAGTGAAATGTTTTGAGATTATATCTTTTAAAGGTAAATTGAAAAGTGATTTGAAATTTGTTTTCAAATGATTGAAGTGTGCAAAATTATAGATCTTGTAAAGATATTTTTTGAAAATAAATAATTTGGGAAATTATTTGGAATCTGGTGACGTTGTGCATATCTATTGATAGTTAAATAACCGACTATCAATATTTACCTTTTAATGGGTATTTGTTGTGAACACTTATTTTAAAATAAGCGCTCGTTATTCGATTTAGCAGGGAGAGGACCTTTGGGTCATAAATCCCATTTCGAATAACGATATGTCGTAATGGATAGCATTTGAAGACCGATGTTGAAGATCGGACATTTTCGAAAACGGAAGGATTACCGTCGAATGTTTCTACATCGGTTGATCTCCGATATAGAGATTTTATCACCCTTTGTGATGGGAAGTCCGGTCGTGATTAGTGAATATCCGGATTGCAAGGGCTTCTTTGGAAGTGCCTTCGGTTCCGTTCGATCCCGGAACGGACTTATATGGATGTGTATCTGATGTTACAATTTGAGATGTAAAGCTAGTTTCTATCAAATATATTTCTGTTGGTGGCGGAGAATTTATTCTCTTAGCTTAACACTCTTCTCCGAGACGTACGAGCTCAGAGGTTATGTTGCTGACGCTTACTAGTGATATATTCCCAAATTGGTAATGTGGCATACGAAGTGTTGTTGAGCATTTGTTGATCAAAGTGTGGCTTTTGTGAAAAGCGTAGCTTTACGGACGAGACTTCGTCGAACCTCACACCCAGATAATGGTCAAAACAGGAAAGATGCGGCAAGGTTATTAGGGGATAGCGCCCCCTTAGTATATGTCATTTCCTTCTGGATAGAGGTGGTATCATGGTATGGAGCCCTGATACTCAACCTATGTTGTTGCTGCAAACTAATTATTTTGTGGTTGTTGGTGAATCCCAGGATTTAGGTCGGTTGCGACCGGAGGATGGCATACTCGTGTCAGTTATTACCCAACTAGGGGCAACCCGGCCTTGTGTTGGCAGAGATCCGGTTAGGTCCTCGGGACGTCTTTCCAGAGGCGTACCTATGTGGCAATAGGAAGTTCCTTGGCCTGACCATTAGTTGGAAATCCAAAGAAACAATACGAGCTTTGTACAGTTTTAGTTGTAGAATCTGCCATTTACTTATGGTGGCGCCCTGCTATTTAGATAGTAGCTATAGTAGGCATAGTTCGGAATGTCTATGTTTGGCTAAGATTTATATTATACTTTCGAAATGTTTTCCTACACTTTGCACTTACAATAATAATATCAAATAAATTTGCGTATCAAGCATGTTTGACTATCATAAGGAGAAATCTCCTCCGATTCTGCGTTTGCATTGTGTGTGTGCGGAAGGCCTTATGGTAGTCTCATTTTCTAAAAAACATTGCGAATCTTTTTAAAAAAAATATTTCTTTGTTTATTTTAAAAGATATAACTGTATTAAGTTCTCACACCAGTCCCTTGACTGACCTGGAGTTTATTGTTCCCTTCCTAAACCCTAGGTGCCCACCAATTTCCACACGGGCATCTAGAGTCAGGTTATCAGGTCATTCTGGAAATTCAAGAGTTGCTGTGGAGATCAGGAGCAAGCTGGATGGCATGGCGTATCAACTAGTATATAGTATTTCTTTTTTGCTGTTTGATTGTTTTAAACTTTGATAATGTAATGTAATGTGATGTATTGTAATAACTAATATAATTCTTTGTTTTAAAGATATTCATTTATCTATTATATGTTGCTCCGCTGCGAATTGTGAGATTCTGATATTGTTCTGTTTCTGTTTTCTTCTTCTATCTTCCACCCCTTCTTTAACCCTAACGGTTCGGTTTTTGGGCCTTCGATTGCTCGGCACTTGATACAGTGGACGTATTAATGTCGACTTTCGTGAGTCAAAAATCCCAGTCGTTACAAAATATTTGTTAAATAAAATAAATAGCTCAGAATTCATCTTTGAACAAATATTTTATTCAAACAAATATTTTATTACAAATTCAAATAGTACAAAATTGAGCTCTCACTACATTTACACATTTTCAATTACAATAAAGTTTCAATTACAACACAATTTTCAATTTACATATTACACCAAACTACATATTCACTCAACGCTCGTATTTGATCTTTAACTCTGTTTCAGCCTGTATCCAACATCTGATCTATCTGCAAAATAAACACAGAGGTACTAAAATTGAAAAAATATATTTTATAGTGTAAAATGAAGTGTGTTTTGAAAATATTATTTGCCTCGGTATTTGGGTTGTTCATCATCATTTTCTTTTAATTCATCATGCACAAACAACTTGTGACATGCACAGTATATCCTGTACATGCCACAACATCATGCACATTGATATACACTTTCTTATTAAAACTGCAGGGACATGTAAGAACAACGACAAACCCAAGCCTAAAATGGATTCAACTCAAGTGCAAAAACACAAACACGGCTTCAATCAAATGGTTAAGTACAGGGAATTGCATATGTACAAAGTGTTGCATATAACATTTCAACTCAGAAATGCTCTGATTCAATCAAAGAAAATACTTCAAATCAAAATAGAGGTGGATCAAAGCATGAAACATGAAAAAATTCAATGTAGCCAAGGCACTATAACTCAACACACCAGTTCCATATGCGACAACATACTCAAAAAATCCGGAACATAGAGTTTCAAAATGCATAACAAATGCAATGGCAACAAAGTGAAACAGACATGTGTATATGCAACAAAGCTTCAAAAATACGCAGGATTAAACTTCGTTCATATGGCAAGACCAAAACAAAATCGAAGCAATTACAAGGAACCAAGCTTCAGACTCATATGTACAATCAGACCACAAAATATATAGAGCATCAAGCTGAATTCAGACATGTACAAAACAAGAAACTGCACAAGTAACTCGAAGCAAACATGCAACATATTACTCAGCCAGACCTGGGCAGTGATCAACAGACTCAAGCAACCAAGTTCATGTGCATATGAATAAAGTGTGAAGACCAACAGACTCAAGCAGGAACCACGCATGAAATTAATGCAACGCATACAATTTGGATGCAAACTTGTACCATACTTCAAATGCACAACTGGCAAGTTTATTACAAAGAAAATCAAGACCAAATGCACACGTGTGAACACAGAATCATAGTGCAAACCATCAAAGTGCACAAAACATGAAACCAGACCATCACACCAAGTCATAACCAAGAGAAACTAATGTAAATGAAAATACAGACACCAGTTCCATACATAAGCAACATGACTACAGTTCAAAATTTCAAATGCACTAGACTGCAATGCTATGAACACACTGGAACTAGATTATAACGAAGCAACACACACAAGTCAACATGGCAGTGCAAAATAAAATGACTCGAAGCAGTTTACAGTTTTACAGAAAAGCAGTTTACATGTTTCAAAAAGAAATAAGCAGTTGCAAGTAGCAGTTCTAACAAATCAAGAGGAGTTTCAAAAAGTAATGGTCAACGTAAAATTATGTTGAAATGTTCAAACATAAATTCAGAAAATGGTTTAATATCGTAGGGGATTTCATATGAACAAGTAAGTATATTCAAATGCCAAAGTCATAGGAGAAAGAACGCAAAGCATATTTAAATATATCAAGTAATAAACAAGTCAAAATCATCTCAATCATTCAAGCAATTATCCAATGGCCGAGCAAAGCAATGTGAAGAATTCAAACAAAAAATACGAACGAAAATATAGGGTTTTGATCCCTATTTAATCTAAATTCGTCATCAGCATTTTCTTATTTGAGTTCAAGCAAATCAGAGAGCAAGCACTAAATAAAATCACGAAACTCGAATCGAAGTCGGGTGTAATCAAAATCGAAAAGGGGATAAAATTGCATACCATTCTTATCGTCCATGCTCGACAAAATTGGAACAACCGTGTTTAATGAAAGCCAGCAAATTGATTGACGAAGCAACCAGAATTGGAAGCATACTTCAATCGATCGAGAGTTCAAGCGGTGGCTTCAATCAAATAGAACCCTATCTGTTTGAAGAGAAACAAAGGAATGGCCAAAGTAGTTCAACGAAAATAAAAAAGAGATGTCTCGAATCTGAAGTGGGCCGAGCATAAAAAAAGGGGAAAACATTTATTAATCTATTTGGGCCGATCCTTGTTTATTTTATATAGGGCTTAATTTTATTAGGGTTTTGTTTTGTTGCATTTAATTTGTAATTTTCTTTTAAATTTGTGAAACCCTAGTTGTGTAACTAGGTTATGAACTACGGTGGTCCAGTTTGAGAATTCGCAACTCAATGGCTGAGTTGTGGAAGGGTTTTGATTGTAGAGTTTGGTTAGTCAAGTAGCAGGTGTCACAAATTTACATGTGTAAGCTTCTGACTACTTAATTTCTAGTGGAAATCTTAAGGGCAACGCGGAGGCGGGGTTTTGCCAAAGCTAGGTAAATTTTTGTGTGATCTCTTCTGCATTATTTTCTGTTATTGTTTCTATTTGCACACTAATTTTTATTATTGTTAGTATCACCCTATTCACCCTCTCTCTAGGGTGAAAACGATCCTACAAGTGGTATCAGAGCGAGGAACAAAACCATTTTTTTATTAAAAATTTTAAAATTTTCTTTCAATTAAAAGTTTGATTTTTTAAATGGCTTATTTTAATAATGCTTTTGTTGAGGGTCAGTCCATAGTTAGACCACCCATGTTCTATGGTGAATACAGATATTGGAAAAATAGAATGAAATTTTTTGTAAAAACCATTGATGCATGGAATATTATTGAAACAGGATATAGGATACCAACTATAGTGGTAGATAATCAAGAAATTGAAAAACTGATGGATTAATGGACATATCTTGAAAATAAACTGCAAATGCTAATGCTAATGCTATGAACTCCATTATTTGTTCATTATATCAAATTGAATTTAACCGTATCTCACAATGTCTAACTGCGTAGGAAATCTGGCACACACTTGAAGTGACTCATGAAGGAACCTCCCAAGTCAAGGAAACTCACTTGCCATGCTTAGTAGCGAATACGAGAACTTCACAATGGCAAAGGATGAAAGTTTCAATGAACTATATGGACGACTTTCTAATCTCATGTACAAATCAAAAGCTCTTGGAAAACCATATACAGAATTGAAAATTGTCCTAAAAATCCTTAGAGTACTACCATGGAATTTTGAAGCAAAAGTCACTTTCATTCAAGAATCAAAAGATCTAAAACAAATCAAAGTTGAAGAACTCATCGGAAAAGCTAGAAATCAAATTCAAGAAAGAACACGAAGGAGGTGATAAGTGAATGAAATCAATAGCTCTCAAAGGAACAACGAAAAGTGAGGACGACAACGAAGATGACGAAGTAGCTGATTTGGCACTGATAATAAAGAGATTCCAAAGGTGCAATCGCAAATATGGAAATCCCGCCCTAAATAAAAAACTGAAGAGCGGAATCGTCAAATTCAAGACAACTCAGAAGAGCAGGAGATCATTTGTCACAACTGCAATAGACCTGGTCACATCAAGCCCAATTGTCCTTGAAATCGATTCAGCAAAGGAAAGAAACCAAAGATGAAAAGTTTTGTAGCCACGTGGGAGGAAAGTGATAAAGATAAAAATGAAAGCACTGGCAGTGAGAGTGAAAAGGCAAAACTGTGTTTTCAAGGAGAAATAAGTGATAGCGATGACGACATGCCAAGCAAAGTATCAAAACTTACTCAATCGGAATTACTTATATATTTTCATGAGGTAAATGGCTGTTTTGAAAGACTTAGGGAGAAGTATGCTAAAATTGAATCACAAAATGATTGTTTGATAGTACTAAATAAACAGCTTGATCAATTGGTTAAAAACTATCAAAATAAGAGTCCTAAGTGTGATAAGTGTCCATCATTTGAAGTAGAGGTTAAAAAATCAAAAATTAAAATTAAACCGCTTGAAAATGAAATTTTGATTTTGAAAGAAAGTGAAAATACCAGGAGAGAAAATTCTATTAAAAAGTGCACTTGTTATTGAATGAAAATAAATCACTCAAAACACAAATCCAATAATTGTATACAACTTTAGGGAAATTCTCTGAAGGAGAAAAATCACTAAATATGCTATTAGGGAAACAAACTGTCAATACTGTTAAATAAGGACTTGGGTATACTCAATCTGAATGTGTTAGAAGCAAAATTAATAAAGTCAATTCCAAGTGCACGATTTGTGGAAAAATTGGATATCGCAACGATTGTTGGTATTGACCCAAACACGTGAAAACCATTCCAATTTGGGTTCCTAAAGGTACGAATGTAAAATATCTTAAAATCAAACAAATCTGGGTGCCATAAGGAATAAAAATAATCTGTTTTGGTTCTACGCAAACTTTTTGTTTCAAAATCGTTTGTCACTAACAATCATGGACCTATAAAAACTAATAGGTCACAAAAATCTTTCCTCGTGTATATTAGGAGGCTAAGGAACAACAATAGTGGTACTTGGATTCTGGCTGTTCCAGGCACATGACGAGCGACAAATCAAAATTCCTTAGCCTAGAGAAGTACAGCGCTGGTAGAGTCAAAATGGGCAAGAAACGATGTATTAAATATTGAAAATCTGCACTATAATTTGATCAGACAATAAGAGGAAAGGTGATCAAATGGGAAAATTTTAAAAATCATATTTTCATGCGCTGTGGTAAGAGATATTGCTCTGTATTGGTTGATGATTACTCTAGATACACATGGGTAAATTTTTTATCTTACTCTTTTAAACAAGACACGACGTTCTCTGTTTGTTTATGTGCACGATTTCAGTAAAATCCAAAGGAATCAACTTTTAAAAGCTGTAAAAGGATTATAAAGTATTTGTTGCACATCTCATGGTTTGGTCTTTATCCGATAACTTTGAGTTATTGGGGTTTTTCAGATATAGATTATGTTGGTTGTCTAGTTGATAGAAAAAGTTCCAGTGAAACGAGTTTTATGTTGAGACATTCATTAGTTGCATCGCGTTTTGAAAGAAAATATCTGCATAAATCTTATTTCAACTGATTTTTAATTGGCAGGCCTTTTTTTCAATACCTCTTCCGAAAATTGTTTTTGTTGACTTCGTTTCGGATTAGGCATTTTAAAATTTTGATTTTACATTTTTGGGTTTGATCTTAAATGACTACATTAACTTATCCGACTCCCTACTAATTATCAAAAAGATAAAATAGTGACTGAAAAAGTTATGAGTGTTGATATTAATCAAATATTATGACTTGAGACAGTATATATAGTAAATTTCTCTAATTATCTAAACAAAATTTGTAATAAGTTTGATTGGTAAAAATTCCATGACTATTTCTATTTCTATTATATTTCTAATGACCATCACTCGTCAAATTTAATATAGTATGTCAAAATGCGGTATTTTAAACGGGAAATTATTCATTTTTTAAATTTAATTAGCAATAAAAGAATCCAAAGTATTCACTCTCATTTAAAAGTCCTCACGTTTATGCATGGATGAATTACTTGGAATCTTTTATTATGTGCTTTCATGGTTATTTAAAAGTCCTCACTGTTCTGCATGTATGGAAAACATATCAAAATTGATTATTAAATAGACGAGTTGATTCTAATCTCATTTAAAAGTCCTCACGGTTATGCGGGGTTAGAAGATACTTGAAATTCATTTTTTTAAAATTTGAAAATACTACTAATCTCATTTAAAAGTCCTAATGGTTATGCATGGTTAGTAAGTATTTAATTTCCTATCATAAATATACCACAAATAGACATAACTATATGGTTTTATATGCCGATATCACCTCTATCACTCTAAAGTGGAATATGCATCTAACAGAGTATTTATGACTTTTGTGTGATTTTTTATTAAAATTTAATATTTATGCTCGATTAGGTATTAATGTTGTATTAATGTCTATCACTTTATCTCTATTTTTATAACACTATTACTCTTTTGCCGATAACAAATGGAGGAGAGAGAAGTTAAGATTTGGCAAATAAGTCGAATCATATTTTTTATTTGCATATTCCCATCTCGGTTCATTCGTATATTTTTTATTTATTTCATGCATATGTGAAGGGGGGGGCATTGTTGTAGGGGGAGCTCATGGAATTCATCAAGACCAAATACATTTAATAGAGTCAAAATCTCAATATATGTTTGTTATCATCAAAAGGAGGAGATTGTAGAATACAATAGCCTATGATTTTTGTTTGATGATAATAAATAAATATATATTCGTTTAAATGTATTTGCTATTGTACTATTTTATTCTGTAACATAATTAAACAAATATTTGTTGAATAGATTAAATAACTCAGAATTCATATTCAGACAAATATTTTATTCAAACAAATATTTTATTACAAATTCAAATTGTACAAAATCGAGCTCTCGCTACATTTATACATTTTCAATTATAATAAAGTTTCAATTACAACACGATTTTCAATTTACATATTACACCTCACTACATATTCACTCAACACTCGTATTTGATCTTCAATTCTATTTTAGCCTGTACCAGCATCTGAACAATCTGCGAAATAAACACTAATGCAGTAAAAGTGAAAAAGAAATATTTTAAATTGAAAAAGAAAGTGTGTTTTGAAAATATTATTTTCCTTAGTTATTTGGGTTGTTCATCATCATTTTCTTTTAACTCATCTTACACAAACAACTTGTTACATGCACAGTGTATCACTGTACATGCCACAAGGTCATGAACACCGATATACACTTGCTTGTTAAAACTACAGGGATAAGTGAGCACAAGGTCAAACCCAAGCCTAAACTGGATTCAACTCAAGTGCAAAAACACAAACACAGCTTCAACAAAATTGTCAAGTATAGGGCAGTGCATATGTACAAAGTGGTGCATGCAGTATTTCAACTCAACCAATGTTTCAGACATGCTCTGGTTCAATCAAAGCAAAGACTTCAAATCAAAACAGAGGTGACTCAAAGCATGTAACATGAAAATAAGTCAATGGAGCCAAGGCACTATAACTCAACACACCAGTTTCACATGTGACAACAGACTCAACAAATCCAGAACAGAGGGGTTCGAAATGCATAACAAATGCAATGGCAACAAAGTGAAACAGACACATGCATATGCAAAAAAGCTTCAAAAATGCTCAGGATTAAACTTCATTCATATGGAAAAACCAAAACAGACTCGGAGCAATTACAAGGAACCAAGCTTTATACTCATATGTACAACCAGACCACAAAACATATAGAGCATCAAGCTGCATTCAGACATGTACAAAACAAGAAACTTCACAGGTAACTTGAAGCAAACATGCAACATAATACTCAACCAGACCAAGGCAGTGAACAAGACCATGACAACAGCAACTCCACATGAAACCAGATTACATGAACACACATATATATACATGCATAAATGTATGTATGTATCCAAATGGAGATGACTAGCATTCAAAGTGCACTAGACTCAAATCAACCAAGTTCATGTGCATATGAATAAAGTGTGAAGATGAACAGACTCAAGCAGGAACCACGCATGAAAATAATGCAACACAGACAATTTGGATTCAAACTACTACCAGACTTCAAATGCACAACTGGCGAGTTTATCAAGAAGTAAATAAAGACCAAATGCACACATATGAACATAGAATCATAGTACAGACCATCAAAGTGCACCAAACATGAAACCAGATCATCACACCAAGTCATAACTAGAAGATACCAGTTTAAATGCAAATATAGACACCAGTTCTATACATATGCAACATGACTACAGTTCAAAGTTTCAAATGCACTAGACTCCAATGCTATGAACACACTAGAACCAGACTACAAAGAAGCAACGCACATAAATGAACATGGCAGTTAAAATAAAATGACTCTAACCCGTTTATAATTTTATAGAAAAGCGGTTTAGATGTTTCAAAAAGAAACAACCAGTTGCAAGTAGCAGTTCGAACAAGTCAAGAGGAGTTTCAAAAGGTAATGGTCAACGTAAAACTATGTTGAAGTGTCAAACATAAATTCATAAAATGGTTTAATGTCGTAGGGATTTCAAATGAACAAATAAGTATATTCAAATGCCAAAGTCATAGGGGAAAGAATGCAAAGTAGATTTAAATATATCAAGTAATGAACAAGTCAGAATCATCTCAATTATTCAAGAAATTATCCAATGGCTGAGCATAACAACATGAAGAATTAAAACTCTAATGAAAATATAGGGTTTCGATCCCTATTTAACCCAAATTCATCATCGACATTTTCTTATTCAAGTTCAAGAAAATTAGAGAGCAAGCACTAAATATAATCACGAAACTCGAATCGAAGTCGAGTGTAATCAAAATTGAAAAGGGGATAAAATTGCTACCATTCATATCATTCATGCTGGACAAAAGTAGAGCTACCGTATGCAATCAAAGCCAGCAATTTGATTGACGAAGCAACTAGAATCAAAAGCATACTTCAATCGATCGAGAGTTTAAGCATCGGATTCAATCAAACAGAACCCTAGCTTTTTGAAGAGAAACAAAGGGGCAACCAAAGTAGTTCAAAGAAAATAAAAAAGGTTCGTCTCAAATCTGAAGTGGGCCAAACATAAAAAATGGGGGAAAATAATTTTTTATCTATTTAGGTTGATCCTTGTTTATTTTATACAGGGTCTTAATTTTATTAGGGTTTTGTTTTGTTTTATTTAATTTGTAATTTTCTTTTAAATTTGTGAAACTCTAGTTGTGTAACTAGGTTACGAATTGCGGCAATGTAGTTCGAGAATTCGTAACTTAGTAGCTGAGTTATGACAGAGTTTTAAGCATAGAGTTAGGTTAGTCAAGTAGCAGGCGTCGCAAGTATAGGTGTGTAAGCTCTGACTACTTAATTTCTTGTAGAAATCTTGGGGGCAACACACTGGCCGGGTTTGGCTGAAGCTGGACAAATTTGTGTGATCTCTTCTGTATTATTTTCTATTATTATTTTATTTACGCACTAAATTTTTATTATTGTTAGTGTCACCCAATTCACCCCTTCTAGGGTGAAAACGATCATACAGTTACCAACCAGATTCAAGAGTTATTAGTCATCATTCATCAACTGCACGATGAAGGAATGGCTCTAAACGAATACTTTCAGGTTGCCGCTGTAATTGAAAAGCTTCCTTTATCATGGAAAGATTTTAAAAACTAACTTAAGCACAAGCGAAAGGAAATGGCAATGGAGGAACTTGTAATCTGATTGAGGATTGAGGAAGATAATAGGAAATCTAAGAACAAAACTTCACATATCATTATTGCCAACGCAACTCTAGTCAATTCAAAGAAACCCAATAAAAGAAAATGTGAGCATGCTCCTAAGAAATCAAAGAAATTTAAGGGTTCATGTCATAATTGTGGAAAGAAAGGACACAAAGCCCACGAACGTCGCGCACCCTAGAAAAAGAAATCAGAAGAAAACATGGCTGACATCTCTAAAGGCATGTCTGATATGGACTTGTGTTTATAACCTAACAAACTGCTACCGAGGATGAACAACTTTTTATGGGTAATTCATCCGCATGAAAGGTCGAAGGAAAGGGAAATATTGTACCGAAAATGACTTTTGGAAAAGAAATAACTTTGCAAATGTTCTTCATGTTCTAGAGATCTGCAAGAACCCGATTTTTGGATCATTGCTTAGAAAGCATGGCTTCAAATTCACATTTATATCTGATAAGTTTGTGTTGTCAAAGAATGGAGTATATGTAGGAAGAGGATATGTTTGTGATGGTTTATTTAAAGCAAATGTAACCACTATTGTAGGATTAAAATTGAATCTTTTGCTTATATTGTTGACACTTCTAACATATGAAATTCTGGATTAGGTCATGTAAATTTTGATACATTTCGAAAATTGATTAATCTAGATTTTATACCAAATTGCAAAATAGATTCCAGCTATAAATGTCAAGTTTGTGCAGAAGCAAAATTGACAAGACCTCGTTTCACCATGTTGAATGAGAAACTAAACCTCTAGACCTAATACATATAGATGAATGTGACTTAAAAATGTGTCAAACTAAAGGTGGAAAAATACATTTCATTACCTTCATTGATGATTGTACAAGGTACTGTTATGTGTATCTCCTTATAAGCAAGGACGAAGCATTCGACATGTTTAAACAGTATAAAGCAGAAGTTGAAAAACAACTCAACAAGAAAATAAAAGCTTTAAGAAGTGATAGAGGATGAGAGCATGAATTTCCATTTGAGGAGTTATGCACCGAACATGGTATTATACACCGAACTATAGCTCCGTATTCACCTTAATCCAACGGTATATCTAAATGAAAAAATAGAACTCTTAAAGAAATAATGAATACCTTACTAATTAGTCTGGCTTGCCAGATAAATTTTAAGGAGAAGCTATTCTTTCTGCAAATCATATTTTGAATAAAATACCATGAAAGGAAACATCTAAATCTCCCCACGAACTTTGGAAAAATAGACCATCATTCTACAAATACTTAAAAGTGTGGGAGTGTCTTGCGAGAGTGGAGGTACCTAAATCAAAGAAAGTCAAAATTGGACCAAAAACAATTGATTATGTATTTATTGGATATGCAAAAAATAGTGCCGCTTATCAGTTTTTAGTACACAAATTCGAAATTGATGATATTCATGTAAATACCACATTGAGTCGAGAAATGATAGATTTTTCAAAAATGTATACCCCTTAAAATAGGGTAATAAAAATTATCTTCAAAAGAGATCAAGGGAAACTAAAATCTTCAATTCTCTTGAGGAAGCTGAACAAAATATTAATATGATCAGCAAAACAGTGCTAATCAACAAGTGAAGGAACTAAGGAGAAGAAAAAGATCAAGTACATCAAAAACCTTTAGACCCGACTTCTACACATTTATGTTAGAAGATGATCCATTAACATACAAACAAGTTATGTCCTCCACTGATGTCCTATGTGGAAGGAGGTTATTAACAATAAAATCGAATTCATTATGGCAAACCATACATGAGAATTAGTTGATTTACCTCAAGGATGCACGACCTTGGCCTTTTTTGTGAGATCATCAATTTTGTACCAAAGGTGTGATAAATGGATATTTAAAAAAAAATTGAAACCTGATGGTTCAATAGACAAGTATACAGCTCGATTTGTGGTTCAAGGTTTCAGACAAAAGGAAGACCTAGACTATTTTGATACATACTCTCCAGTAACTAGAACAACATCAATAAGAATGCTGATAGCAATCGCATCCACACGTGATTTAGAAATACATCAAATGGATGTAAAGACAACATTTTTAAATAGTGAACTTGGAGAAGAAATATACATGAAACAACCTGAAGGTTTCCTAAAAATTGGAAATGAAAGTAAGGTTTATAGATTAAGAAAATCACCGTATAGGCTTCAACAAGCACCTAAACATTGGCATGAAAAATTTGATGAAAATACGGTACTATATGGATGTCATATAAATGTATGTGACAAATGTGTCTTTTCTAAACATACAAATGTAGGATATGTCATTGTATGTGTATATGTAGGTGATTTACTAATATTTGGAAGCAACAAGGAGATAATAAAATCTACAAACGATATGCTTTCCGTTAGATTTAATATGAAAGATTTGGGGAATCACTGATGTGATACTTGGTGTAAAAATACGTAAAACCAACCAAGGATATATGTTGTCCCAACCACACTACATTGCGAAAATACTTGAAAATTTTAAACAACACAATATAATATCAACAAAATCACCCATAGATTTGAACCATAAACGGGTTAAAAATAGCGGTGATAGTATTTGTCAACTTGAATACTCTCGTATACTAGGCAGTATTATGTGCGTAATGAGTTGCACTAGACCTGATATAGCATATGCTATAAGTAAACTCAGCAGATATACTAGCAACCCAGGAAAGAATCACTGGAAACCTATAATTCGACTACCAAGATAATTCGACTACCAAGATACCTAAGGTATACACAAAATCATGGACTACATTATGAAAGGTACCCATCTGTAATAGAAGGGTATTGTAATGCAAACTGGATAACTGGTTCATTAGATACAAATATACTAGTGGATATGTGTTTACCTTAGCTAGTGGGGCAATATCTTGAAGATCCTTTAAACAAACTTGTATAGTAGGATAGACCATGGAATCAAAATTTATTGACTTAAACAAAGCCGTAGAGAAGCAGATTGGCTTCGAGGTTTCTTAGAAGGTATTCCGAATTGGAAAAACCTGTACCTCTAATGAGCATATATTGCGATAGCCAATCATCTATTGGAAGTCCAATAGTAAGCTTTATAATGGCAAGTCCAGACGTATTCGTCGCAGACATAAAACTTTTTGACAACTTATCCCCAAAGGGGTTATCACAATTGACTATGTAATATCAAATGATAACATTGCAGATCTACTAACAAAAGATTTACCTAGAGGGAAGATTAATATCTTATCAATGGGAATGGGGTTAAGGCTCATAAACTAAAAAGTTACTCCAAACGGAAACCCTACCTAGCTGACTGGAGATCCCAAGATCTAGGTCCAAAGGGACAACTAAGTTTAGAAAAATATGATAGCACTGCAAATATCCAAACCATTCCTATGATAAGTCAGTGCACTACTCGCTAGAGAATATGATAAGTTTTGATACTTTTAATTATGTCTGTACTTGGTAATATTTAAAGAACCAAGTAGAGTATTGTGAAAATACCCGTTATAGAATCACTTACGTGAGTGCGAAGGCGCTACTTCAAGGAGAATATTAAGGCCAAATTCTCCAAATCACTCATGAGACCAAGTTGGTGCTCATGGCAAAAATGAACACAAAAAGAGAACCAATGAGGATTAGAAACACTTATTGCAGGTTGTCTATTTTAGATTTACAAAAAGTCCTATAGTTCAAAGACAACCTTAGTCCACTGATTCGCCAGTAAGTCAAAAGGAGAAGCACTAAGAAAGTTCAAGGCCAATGTGCTACTTTAACCGATACAATAAATATTTCGCACAATTTTAAGAACAAATTGAGTAATTACTCATTCATATGGGAGATTAATTGTTAAACAGTAACGCTACAAAGGACTGTTTGCAAGGATTGTTAACGTCAACCTTACAAAGGTGTTACGAAACTGTTACAACTATGTTGCAAAATTGCAACAATAAAACCGTCACAACTATGTCCCAAAACTGTTACAAATCGAACTGTGCAATTAATAATTAAAGCATTAAATATAATACTGATTAAATTTTCTGAGTCCAGTGAAAAGTCGTTACCTTGAAACAATTGGTAAATGTCGTAATGCAAGAGGAATCATTACCGCAAGGCATAGGGGGGGGGGTCATAAGCGTCTATGCCGTAAAATCGATTTTCGATGGAATGAAAAAGACATATTTGGTAGAATCATAACCATAGAATATGACCATAATCGAAATGCATACGTTCGTCGCATACATTATGGGGATGGCGAGAAAAGATATATTTTACATCCCAAAGAGCTATAATTGGAGATACCATTATTTCTAGTATAGAAGTTCCTATATCAATGGAAATATCTTTCCATCCCTTTTCATAGATTGACGAACTGGTTCGACAATAAATATGCCTCTTTTCACCAATTCAGTAAGAGTTAGATCTCTCTGAATCAACATTACATCTAGATGCATTTATCATCTTTGAATTGAAGATATAGCAATTTCCTTTGGATCTATCAGTCTAAGTAGAACACAATATACCTTTATTGCTTACTCTACGGCGCTTAAAGATATCGAGTAATTGTTTTCCAAGATGAAATGGACCTTCTCTGCAATGCTGCACAACAAGCATAGAGCAACGACGAACTCAAGAGCGTTTATCCAACTGCCAACTGCCATGGGCACGGGTGTAGGCGGGCGTGTGTAGGTTGGTTCGTTGCACCACCCGTCGTGGCTTGTGTCTCTCTTTATCTCGTAGGAATTATAATGGTGTCCACATCTTAGTATATAAACACAAATAGTTTATTATATTCTAAGAAGTAGGACTATTCATTTCCTACGGCATAAATGCCTTCACATTTCCCAATGCTCATTCATTTCTAACAGCAGTCAGCATGGGCGCAACTGTGACGACCCGGATTTTTCAATGTTTAATTTGGGATGTTTAAATGGTTTTAAATATAGAAATTGAATTATAAATTCGTTTGAATATGGAAAACTTGGATTTATCTATTCAGGATGTAGATACAACAATTTGTTGAATAATATAATTATTCAATTCGATAATGGGAGATTGAGAAAAATATTTAATCTTGAGTGATAAGCTTGTCAAAAATATTTCAAAGGCTTATAAAATTTATATTGATAATACCAAAAGTAATAGATGGGGTAAAATTGAATTTAAAAGTAGTTTGTTCAATTTTAAAAATACATCGTTTAAATTGATGTTCAAAAATAGGCTTCCGAGGCACAGTCTCAGATTTTGGCGAAACTAGTTCCATTGGATCCGTAATATTGTATTATTATTGGATTTCAATTTTCGCAGTGTTTGGAGTTATCATGTGGTCGTACGGTAAATAAACGCGCTGAAATCTATATCAGAAATTCAATAAAATATCTAGGTCCAAAAGGCTATCTTCTCCATATGATCGAACTAGAACTCGAAACCTTTTCCATTTCGTTCGGAATAGGGGTTCAACATTATAAATGCCTAGCGGCATGCCTTGATAGGGGTTCGCGATTTTAAGCTACGTAAATCGAGAAATTTGAATTCAAAATATATATATATATATATCCTAGTCAACCTTCTACTGTATTCCTCTCACATCGATACTTTTTCCCCTTCAAATCACTACAGCCTTTCTCCACACGCCAACATCAATGTCTCATCTTTTTCAAATCCACGTATACCTTCTCCTTTTCTTTTTAAACGTGAATCCCATTCCCTCTTGCCTGATATTCAAAGCAATCTCAAAAGAAAGAAAAGAGAAAAGGGTCAGAAACTCAAGGGAAAAAACTGCAATGCCTTCTCTTTCATTCGAACGAATCTCGTGCCCTTCAAAACAAAAGGAGGCGGACCTCGTTCTTCCCTCTTTCAAAAATTGAAATCACCGCCCCTTTTTCCAAATCAGAGTCGATATTAAGACAATCGAACGAAACCTAATCGCGAGCGCTAAGGGGTTCGATGTCTCCGTCTTCGACTAGGCGTTGCAGCTAAGTTTGGGAAAGGAGGAGCGGGCGACATTCACTTTGGTGGATCGCGATTCGATGTCGATGGGAGTTCAAGCCTGAATGGCAATGTTCAGTCGATTTGTGGCGGCTGCGTTCGTATAGGGTTAGCTTCGGCTTCGATTTTGGAGATGAGGTTAGGCTTGGTCGAGAGGGTGTCGATCTAGGGATGTGGAGGAAGGCAGTTTGTCGCTGTCAAAGTCGAGGCTAGGGTCGTTGTTCGTGAACGAGGAGGGTATCGTCCAGTAAGGTATATATGTTTATAATTTCAATTTAATATTAATACAACTATGTATATTCACAGTGGGGTTCAAAGGGAAAGATCTGTTTAAAAAAAAATTAAATTAACAGTAAGCTAAAGTCTCTATTTTTAAAAACTAAAAGGAATATTAAAAACCATATTTTTATTTTACAAAGATATATATATATATATATATATGTCAAAGGAAAAAAATAATTTACAGTAAAGTACGTTCAAATTTTTGGTAAGGCTATGAATCTAAATTTTAAATGAAATTTTTTTTATGGTAGTTTAAACTCATGGCTAATGTTAATAAATTTGGAAATTTTATTTTAAGGTTTTAAAAAGGGAAATTATCAATGGAGTAAATTTTTTAGTTAATTAAATAATTAATGATAAGTGATTATTCAATTAGTTCGTAAATCATCTAATGTTTATACAAGGTTTTAAATCATGGAAGCAAGCCAGTTTGGAATGGATTGCAAATAGCAAAATAAAAGGTGAGTTAATCTCACTCATCTGGGTTTTATTTAAATTTAAATGGTTAAATTTAAATATTTGGTTGAATGATTGAATTGATTTGATGTGCTATATTATATATAGTATTATATATAGTATATATTGGAGTGATGGATTCCCGCATTATATAGCAGATGAGACCCTATGCGCCGCATAATAGCGGATGATATTGTATTTAAAACCCATATACGGCGATATTTCACCTCGAAGTGGAATTGGTATTTTATTGTGCTAACATCCATGGATGCAGGAAAACAGGTTAGAGGGATCCAACTGGATTCCTCAAAATATTTAGTTTTGTTAAAATATTCTGTGATATAATTATTTGCTATCCTACGATGAATTATATTGATAATTGAAAATGTTGGGTACTATGGTTGATTTAAAATATTTCGATGAACTGAGTTATCAAAATCTATAAAAATGGGATTTCTGAAAAGAAGATAAAAGAGCGAATTTTGAGTAAAATAATCACAGAAATTGGAATAAATTAAAAATGAACTGGAAAAGAAGAAAAAGTGATTTTGAATTCTGATAAATAAAATTCCAAGTGCGGGAAATGAGATTTTGAATAAATGGGAATAAGTGATTTTATTTTTAATCTTAAGTGATATTATTTCAAGAAATAAAGAATTTATTTTGAAATTCAAGGTTTAATTTATTTGAAAGGATAAAGAAGAAATTTAACAAATATGAAATTGGTATTTTCAATTAAAAAGATTTTAAATCATAATTAAGAAATAAAATCTATGGTCTATGGGTTTTGAAAAAAAAAATGAGTAAGAAAAGGAATTTATTTCAAAATGGGAGTGATTTGGAAATCAATTTGAAGGTTGATTAAGTGTTTAAAATAGGTTTAAAAAAAATAGAAGTGAGACTCTGGAATTTATAAACTGGGTTTATAAAAGTGAAGTAATATATCAATGGATATTTGGAAGAATAAATTCACAGTGGGAATTTATTAATGGAGTGGGTAAATTTGTTTTAAAATAAATAGTGATTTATTTTTAAAAGATGTGGACGGAAATCGTATTTTCCTGAATAGCCAAGTACATTTCAAACAAATTTTAAGTATAAGTAAAGAGTTTTAAGTTGTTTAAAAAGTATGTTTAGAAAACTTATTATTTCTAAATGTTTAAATTCTAGAGTAAGTATTTTCTTTTAATCTATTATAACAGTAATTATTTAAAGGTGGCTTGGTATTATGTTTTAAAAGTTTGAAATTCAGTTTTATATTATACAAAGTAGTTTTATTTTAAATATTCTTAAAGTATATATTTTGAATAAGTATTAAAGTAATTTTTAATTTAAATGTTTTAAAGGATATTTTATAATAAAGTGTTTTAAATTATTTTAAAAATCTAAAGTTTTTGTGCTTGGTGTTTTAAGTGGAAATAAATATTTGAAAATTTATTTCATGAGAAAAATGTGGTTTGAAAACTGTTTTCAGAAGGATTGAAAATGGAAATATATCTTGTGAAGATATTTTGAGATTAATAAATAATTTATGGAAATTATTTATTGTTTGATGGTTGTTTGAGAATGTTAATTGATAGTTAAATAACTGACTATCAATATTGGACAATGCGCTGATCGTTTCGAAGAGACCTGGATCGGGATTAATTTCTCGATAACCACTTCAATTCGGTTTGTATGTTTTCAAGAGGAGGACGAGTTCGGAGTCGAAGATGGAGCAGTGAAGTGCAAGGGCTAGTCGTTACTAATCTTGGGGTTGATTCCAAAATGGATGTAGTAGGAGTAGTGCCTTCAGTTCCGTTTTAACCCAGGACGGACTTGTATGGATGAATGTTTTCGAAACATCGTCAGGTGGACGATGGGCATTCTAAGTGAAACGTTCTAAAAGGTAATGCTTAGCCTCGAGCCTCATCAACCAGGAATGACTGAAAATCAGGGGATATGCAGCAAGGCTAAGTGGGTAGGACCCATTAGGGTGAGGTTATCAATGTCTAGGTGTCCCTTTTATACGGCTTAGTGGTGCGGTTGCCGATCCCAACATGGGGTGATCTTACTCGGGATTATCCAGTAAGGGGTAGTCCCGGTCTTGTGTTGCAGGTACGGTGATCTAGGCCACGTACTATGACAGGTGGTACCCTAGTGCCTAGTCATTAGTTGGAAATCCATTCTCCCTACGCGCCTGTATGGTTTTGATTGTGCCCAACTATTGCTAAAACGTGAGATGCAAGCATTTCGGCTAGATTCTATTTTACTTTCTATAGACATTATTATAATATCATAGGATTTTGATAAAAAGTGTTTTGGCTATCGTAAGGTAAAAACCCGACATGTTTATTTGTGGCGTGGTCTTACGTGATGCTTTTGTTTTCAAAAGAATTTTGAAACTTTAATAATCAATTTGAGTGTGGTTTTCTCACACTGGTATTCCAGACTGACTCGGGTGCTATTTCACTATAATTCTCGGGTCAGACTGAGTATAATAGGATACAGGAAAGGATGATGTGGAGCTCAGGAGACGAGCTGGATGGCAATACGTACTTTCGTATTTGTGTTAAATATTCCGTTGTATATACAGATTGCGAGAACATGTTATGGTTACTGTCCAGCTGTGTGTTATGTATACCATGATGATGTAATATACAAATAGATCTGTTTTTGTGTAAAGATCAATTATTATCTATTATAGTATATTCCGTTGCGATGGTTAGATTCTGATGTTGTTTTCTATTTTCTTCTTCTACCTCTTCTTCTTTAACCCTAATGGTTCGGTTTTCCGGCATTCGATTGTTCGGCATTTGATACAGTTGGCATATTGATGTCGATTTTCGAAAGTCGAAAAATCGGGTTGTTACATTTGGTATCAGAGCTTAGGTTGGTGATAACCTTGGCTCTGGTGGAATTACTCATTGAAAATGGAGTCTGTAGTACTCTAGAATGAGTTTGAGCGTATTAATAGATATAACTGCATATTTGTTAGTGAATATAAATTGTTTTAATATTATGTTGACTTATTGGTTGAGTGAAATACGAATTCTGATCGAGTAAGTTGGCCGCTATTCGAGAAGAGTTTATAAACACTTGACACGATAAAGTGACACGGTATTGTTTTAAAGGTGGGTGAATGAAATAATTTTGCCCAAAATTATATTTTGATATAAAAGAAATATCTTCTTAAATTGTTATATAACTTGGATATTTGGATGATAATATTCTAAACGAATAAGATTATAAAAATTGAAATGACTTGTGTAATCAAAAAGGGAATTTGTATGAGCATAAATTATACAAATGAATTTTGATTTAAGTCAAAATTTGAAAATTTAAAACCGCGGAGATTTTGGAAGTGTTTTTCGAAGTGTTTTGAAGACAAATAATAGCGTTATTATTTTGGTGGTACTTCTGAATGGAAATTGTTTCAAATAAATTTTGGGAAGGGATATAACATTGAGTTCACTTCAGTCACTGGAAAATAACTTCGGTGATGACTGCAGTATCATCGATGTTCATTTTCGAGTTTCTAAGTGACGGATTGCTGCCAAATTGATTTGTTCAGAAGAACTAGTTTTGTCTTTGAAATTTCAAAGAAAACTTGTTGGGAATAAAAACTAGGACTGGTTTAATTTTTTTTTGAGAAGTGTGATTTTGAGATATTGATGATTTCAAAATGATTTGAAACAAAAGCCAGGTGTTTAAAAATTCTGAAATCCTTATTTAAATAATTTAGAGATCATCAGGAGATAAGTTATAAACTTATAAATGGTGAATGATTTTGAAGAGAAATATGCGGATTGGGTTTTAGAATTAAAGGTAAGTAAGAAGGTAAAAATAAAATTTAACTTGGAATAAAGTGAAGAAATTAAAATTTTGAAACTTAAATAGGTTGTGATTGAATGAGAAAATAAAAATTAAGTTGGAATTGAATTGAAATTAACTAAAACCAAATGAAATTGAGTTGGAGTTGGATTAAAATGAAAATAAAATCAAGTTGAATAAAAATTGGAATAGAAGTGAATTGAATAAAATTCAAATGAGTTGTAGATGATATTAAATGAATAAAGTTCTTATCCAAATAAATTTAAGAGAGAAGCGTATGAAGTTGAATTTAGCGTAAGCGAAGTTAGATGGAAATAAAACTAAATTTGGATAAATAAGCTTCGATAACATATCAAAGAATTGAAATGAAATAAAAGTGAATTGTGTGGGATGATATTAAATGGAATTAAGTCCTTGCTTAATAAAATTCAGAAAATGGTATGTAGCTAGATTTAACTGGAGTTGAGTTAAATAAAATTGAATTGGAATAAATTCAGTTGAGTTATAGATAATATTGAATGGAATAAAATTCTTACTTAAATAAATAAGTGTAAACTAAGTAAATATTGAATTGGAATAAATAAGCTTCGGAACCTTATAAAAGAACTGAAAAGCATTGAAATAAAAATATATAATCCCTAGTTAAAAGTAAAATGTGAATGTGATTGACTGTAAATGGATGGAGAAGTATGAATATTAATAAGTGAGTAGCTTATAAAAATGTAAAAAGGGAATAAATAAGCCGAAATAGAAGTGTTGGAATTTTGGAAAACTGGAATTATAAAAAAAAATTGAACTCGGAAAAATTTAATGAAGTAATTTTTGTAATAAAATCAAATATTGATTTAAAAGTTGGAAGTAAGCTAATTGGCTAAATAAATTATTTGATAGAGTTTATTAATAAAATTTAACTCGGTTAAATAAAATGGATTGTAAGTTAATAATGAAGTTTGGAAATAAACTCGAATTATAAATAGAATTCGACTTGGATTGATAATGAATTAAAATAAGTGGATATGTTGTAAATATAAAATGGAATTGGATTATAATAGAAATGATTTGAATTAAAAATAAAATCCAATTCGAGTATAAATGAGTTAAGTATGTGCTTGGATATTATTTTGATAAATTGAGAAGGTGAATTAAAATAAAATGGATGGGCTAACTGAATTAAATGGAATTTGATTAGATAAGAATAAAATTAAATAGAAGTGAACTTAAGTTTGAAGTTGGAATAAATTAAAGTAAATTAACTTAAGTTTAAAATTTATAGAAGCTTGGCTACGAGGAAGGGTGAAAGTTCAGTAAATAAAAGTTTGGGTTAAATTAATTTGGAAAATGGTTATTGATATAAGCATTGAATGCTGTCAAGCTCAATGAAATGGTTTAAAATAAAACCAATGCGGAGATGAGATGAAATGCAAATGTATGGTTGGTGAATAAACTAGAAATGGGATGGAATTTAAAATAAAATGAGTTGGAATCAATTAGATGTGGATAAAAACTAAAATGGATATTCTATTAAGTGAATATCGTCGAATTGCATAGAATAAATTAGTCGTTCGACTTAAACGGAAGTGAATAAAAATTCTATGGATGGGTAGAAGTAAATAAAATTGATTTTTAAATCAATTGAGTTGATTATGAGCTTGTTTGGATTAAAAATAAATTGAATGTAAGAAATTGAAGTGTAAACCATTAAAATTGAATGGAATGGCACACGAATTGGTTGAAAGCAATTGAATTAGTTTTGAAATCATGTAAATGGCTCATGGAAAGTTTTTGGTGCACGTTGCTTATGGAATGCATGTGTTTAGCTATTGAAAGTAAGTGAAATGTTAATAAATTTCGTATATTTAGTAATTATATGTTTAAATTGAGTAAGTACAGGTACAAGGAAGCCGTACGACTGGATTTGGTTGCGATAATTGCTAAAATAATAAGCCGCTTGCTTAAAATGCTAAATAGAGGTACGCCTACGCAATAAAAGTTAGGAAATATGAACTATTGTTTGTTTTTTTATTTTTCCGACTGGGTGGGTCGATGCATATATATTTTTATCCCTTATCAAATTGCAAAAGCTCCTCCGTACAAATGAGACTCTGCCAAAAAAATTCGAAAATTTTGGGAGTTAGAAAATTTTTGAATTTTTTTTTAGCGACAAAATTATTTCAAATTGGAATTGAAATAAAAGGATTTTGGAAATGAAAATCGAAATTAATTGTTTAGTTGGGACTAAAGGGTTATAAAAAGTGAATACGGGATTTTCACCAAGTGTGTTTTAGTAAGTAATGGGGTTGGGACATTCTTCTGCCTTAGTAATTTGGGGGACGAAATTCTTTAAGGGGGAGGAATGTGACGACCTGGATTTTTCAATATTTAATTTGGAATATTTAAATGGTTTTAAATATAGAAATTGAATTATAAATTCGTTTGGATATGGAAAACTTGGATTTATCTATTCAGGATGTAGATACAGCAATTTGTTGAATAATTTAATTATTCAATTCAGTAATGGGAGATTAGGAAAAATATTTAATCTTGAGTTATAAGCTTGTAAAAAATATTTCAAAGGCTTATAAAATTTATATTGATAATACTAAAAGTAGTAGATGGGGTAAAATTGAATTTAACAGTAGTTTGCTCAATTTAAAAATACATCGTTTAAATTGATGTTCAAAAATAGCCTTTCGAGGCACAGCCTTGGATTTCGACGAAACAAGTTCCATTGGATCCGTAATATTGTATTATTATCGAATTTCAATTTTCGCAGTGTTTGGAGTTATCGTGTAGTCATACGGTAGATAAATGCGCTGAAATCTATATCAGAAATTCAACAAAATATCTCGGTCCAAAAGGCTATCTTCTCCATACGATCGAATTAGGGCTCGAAACCTTTTCCATTGCGTTCAGAATAGAGATTTGACATTATAAACGCCTAGCGACACGCCTTGATAGGGGTTCGCGATTTTAAGCTACATAAATCGAGAAATTTGAATTCAAAATTTAAATATATATATATATATATATATATATATATATCCTACTAGTCAACCTTCAGCTATATGCCTCTCACATCGATACTTTTTCCCCTTCAAATCACTGCATCCTTTCTCCACACGCCAATATCAATGTCTCATCTTTTTAAAATCCATGTATACCTTCTCCTTTTCTTTTTAAACGTGAATCTCATTCCCTCTTGCCTGATATTCAAAGAAATCTCAAAGAAAGAAAAGAGTCAGAAACTCAAGGGAAACAACTGCAATGCCTTCTCTTTTATTCGAACGAATCTCGTGTCCTTCAAAACAAAAGGAGGCGAACCTCGTTCTTCCCCTTTCAAAAATCGAAATCACCGCCCCTCTTTCCAAATCAAAATCGAAATTAAGACAATCGAATGAAACCTAATCGCGAGCTCTAAGGGGTTCGATGTCTCCGTCGTCGACTAGGCGTTGCAGCGTAGTTTGGGAAAGGAGGAGCAGGCAGCGTTCACTTTGGCGGATCACGATTCGATGTCGAAGGGAGTACAAGCGCGAGCGGGGATGTTCAGTCGATTTGTGGTGGCTGCGTTCGTATAGGGTTGACTTCGGCTTCGATTTTGGGGACGAGGTTAGGCTTGGGCGAGAGGGTGTCGATCTACGGATGTGGAGGGAGGCAGTTGGTCGCTGTCAAAGTCGAGGCTAGGGCCGTTGTTCATGAATGAGGAGGGTTTGTCCAGTAAGGTATATATGTTTATAATTTCAATTTAATATTAATACAACTATGTATATTTACAGTGGGGTTCAAAGGGAAAGATCTGTTTAAAAATATATATTAAATTAACCGTAAGCTAAAGTCTCTATTTTTGAAAAGTAAAAGGAATGTTAAAAACCATATTTTTATTTTACAAAGATATATATATATATATATGTTAAAGTAAAAAAATAATTTACAGTAAAGTACGTTCAAAGTTTTGGTAAGGCTATGAATCTAAATTTTAAATGAAATTTCTTTTATGGTAGTTTAAACTCATGGCTAATGTTAGCAAATCTGGAAATTTTATTTTAAGGCTTTAAAAAGGGAAACTATCAATGGAGTAAAAAAATTAGTTAATTAAATAATTAATGATAAGTGATTATTCAATTAGTTCGTAAATCATCTAATGTTTATACAAGGTTTTAAATCACGGAAGCAAGCCATTTTGGAATGGATTGCAAACAACAAAATAAAAGGTGAGTTAATCTCACTCATCTGGGTCTTATTTAAATTTAAATGGTTAAATTTAAATAATTGGTTGAATGATTGAATTGATTTGATGTGCTATACTATATATAGTAGTATATATAGTATATATTGGAATGATGGATTCCCGCATTATATAGCAGATGAGACCCTATACGTCGCATGATAGCGGATGATATTATATTTAAAACCCATGTACCGCGATATTCCACCTCGAAATGGAATTGGTATTTTATTGTGCTAACATCTGTGGATTTAGGGAAACAGATTGGAAGGATCCATGTGGATTCCTCAAAATATTTAGTTTTTTTAAAATTTCTGTGACATAATTATTTGCTATCCTGTGATGAATTATATTGATAATTGGAAATGTTGGGTACTATGGTTGATTTAAAATATTTAGGTGAACTGAGTTATCAAAATCCATGGAAATGGGATTTCTGAAAAGAAAATAAAAGAGCGAATTTTGATTAAATAATCATAGAAATTGGAATAAATTAAAAATGAATTGGAAAAGAATAAAAAGTGATTTTTGAATTCTGATAAATAAAATTCCAAGTGCGGGAAATGAGATTTTGAATAAATAGGAATAAGTGATTTTATTTTTAACCTTAAGTGATATTATTTCAAGAAATAAAGAACTTATTTTGAAATTCAAGGTTTAAATTTATTTGAAAGGATAAAGAAAATTTTTGGAAAATATGAAATTGGTATTTTCACTCAAAAAGATTTTAAATTATAATTAAGAAATAAAATCTGAAGTCTATGGGTCTTGAAATAAAATTGAGTAAGAAAAGGAATTTATTTCAAAATGGGAGTAATTTGGAAATTAATTTGAAGGTTGATTAAGTGTTTAAAACGAGGATTTTTAAAAAGAGAAGTGAGACATTGGAATTTATAAACTGAGTTTATAAAAGTGAAGTAATACATCAGTGGATATTTGGAAGAATAAATTCACGTTGGGAATTTATTAAAGGAATGGGTAAATTTGTTTTACAATAAATAGTGACTTATCTTTAAAAGATTTGGAAGGGAAGCGTATTTCCCTGAATAGCCAAGTACGTTTCAAACAAATTTGAAGTATAAGTAAAGAGTTTTAAGTTATTTAAAAAGTATGTTTAGAAAACTTCTTATTTCTAAATGTTTAATTCTAAAGTAAGTATTTTCTTTAATCTATTATAGCAGTAATTATTTAAAGGTGGCTTGGTGTTATGTTTTAAAAATTAGAAATTCAGTTTTATATTGTACAAAGTGGTTTTATTTTAAATGTTCTTAAAGTATATATTTTGAATAAGTATTAAAGTAATTTTTAATTTAATGTTTTAAAGTATAGTTTATAATAAAGTATTTTAAATTATTTTAAAAATCTAAAGTTTTTGTGCTTGGTGTTTTCAATGGAAATAAATATTTAGAAATTTATTTCATGAGAAAAGTGTGATTTGAAAACTATTTTCAAAAGGATTGAGAATGGAAATATATCTTGTGAAGATATTTTGAGATTAATAAATAATTTAGGGAAATTATTTATTGTTTGATGGTTGTTTGAGAATGTTAACTGATTGTTAAATAACCGACTATCGATATTGGACAATGCGCTGATCGTTTTGAAGAGATCAGGATCGAAATTAATTTCTCGAAAACCACTTCGATCCGGTTTGTACGTTTTCATGAGGAAGATGAGTTCGGAGTCAAAGATGGAGCAGTGAATTGCAAGGGCTAGTCGCTACTAATCCTGAGGATGATTCTAAAATGGATGTAGTTGGAGTAGTGCCTTCGGCTCTGTTCGAACCCGGGACAGACTTGTATGGATGAATGCTTTCGGAACATCGTCAGGTAGACGATGGGCATTCTAAGTCAAACGTTCTAAAAGGTAACGCTTATCCTTGAGCCTCATCAACCGGGAATGACTGAAAATCAGGGGATATGCTGCAAGGCTAAGTGGGTAGCACCCATTAGGGTGAGGTCATCCCTGTTTAGATGTCCCTTTTATTCGGCTTAGTGGTGCGGTTGCTGATCCGAACCGTGGGGTGATCTTACCCGAGATTATCCAGTAAGGGGTAGTCCCGGTCTTGTGTTGTAGGGGATTGGGAGTAATCGTCGCTTCGGTGATCTAGGCCACATACTGTGACAGGTGGTACCCCAGTGCCTAGTCATTAGTTGGAAATCCATTCTCCATACGCGCCTGTACGGTTTTGATTGTGCCCAACTATTGCCGAAACGTGAGATGCAAGCATTTCAGCTAGATTCTATTTTACTTTCTATAGACATTATTATAATATCAAAGGATTTTGATAAAAAGTGTTTTGGCTATCGTAAGGTAAAAACTCGACATGTGTATTTGTGGCGTGGTCTTACGAGATGATTTTGTTTTCAAAAGAATTTTGAAACTTTAATAATCAATTTGAGTGTGGTTTTCTCACGCTGGTATTCCAGGATGATTCGTGTGTTATTTGACTATAATGCTCGGGTCAGACTGAGTATTATAGGATATAGGAAAGGATGTTGTGGAGCTCAGGAGACGAGCTGGATGGCAACATGTACTTCCGTATTTGTGTTAAATATTCCGCTGTGTACTCAGATTGTGAGAACATGTCATAGTTACTATCCAGCTGTGTGTTATGTATACCGTGATGATATAATATATAAACAAATTTGTTTTTGTGTATAGAACAATTATTATCTATTATAGTTTATCCCGCTGCGATGGTTAGATTCTGATGTTGTTTTCTATTTTCTTCTTTTACCACTTCTTCTTTAACCCTAATGGTTTGGTTTTCCGGCATTCGATTGTTCGGCATTTGATACAGTTGGCGTATTGATGTCGATTTTCGAGCGTCGAAAAATCGAGTTGTTACAGCAGCTGTATCCTTGATATGCGTAACAACATGTCTAATGTTCAAGAATAAGCATAAGTGTCCCATTAATTAAAGCAATGAATCTTTACTATGACGAAATTAGATCGATTTGCCTTCTGACCCTTCTGAAATTGAAAATGTTGAAAACATTCTTCCTTTCATCGTCAAATCAGATGCACTAATGTTTAAAGGATGGATAATATTTTGCTAAATTGCACAAGGTATTTATTTTTTATGTTGGTGTCAATAATATTTTGTTTACACTAAATCAAATTTAGTATTTAATTAATGGAAGGGTTTCAAATATTTTAATTTATTTAAAAGATTTATTTATTGTTAATGTTTAAAATAGATTTATCGACATGCCACGGAGTTTAAGGTTTAGAATAAACAATTAAAATAATTAATTTACTGTAGTGCTTAAATTTTATTATTATTAATTAATGGTGAAAATAAAATTTAATGATAGTAACATACATAAAATGTGTTTGTATACTTAAAATAATATTTATATTAATTTTTTTAATAATAAACAATTTTAAAATAATTATTTGAATAAATAATGGCTGAACAATATAAGTGTATGATGAAGATCATAATAGCATATGCAATGGATACATACATACATACATAGATGTGTATGTGAAGATCAGAATTTAGACTTTTCACTAAAAATCCCATAAATAGCCTAACATACGGTTTGTCTTCTTCTTCTCTTCGATTGGCAATGCAAATAGTATGGGGATAGGGATAGGTGGCTATGATAGAGAGAGATGGATTAGAAAAGGTGTTTCTAGAATGATGTGCAGGTTAGACTACATATAGCTGTAAACTAGCACTCTTTCTCCCTTTTTCCTCTAGATCTAAAGACTTGGTTTAGTCTTTCTCTAGCCTTTTATGTGGCTGGTCTTCGCTTGATGAAGCAAGGCGAGAAGCCACTATGACTCCAATTTGAATCATCAAATAATTATTTAATTTTAAATTCCTAAACCAACTGAACCATCGTATAACTTTTATACATCATTTGTTTGATTTTAACCTTGAAATAAACAAATAAAATAGCCACAAAATATTAATACAACATTTTATCGATTTATTATTAATTTATAACATTTACAAATTAAATTTACCATTGTTGAAACTTAAACATAATTAACAATGTTGTTGTGTTGACTTTCTCGTGTGAACTCGATCCATAGTCAATATTTAAACAATTTAAATACAGAAGCATGTATGGATTTTTCTAGGTATAGGGCCAAGTTCAATGCTTACATAATATTTAGGAGAAATCGGATTTTTGATCCAAATAAGCTCAACTAGTAATGACAGTTTGTACACGAGTTCTTTTCGTCACCGCTATATTAGTTAAATATCAAGAGTTTGGTCTAAGGTCAAAAACTCTATTAATATCCCTATTAGTTGCATAGGTCACTTTTAAATTTCTTTGTTTAATCCAATTAACTTGTAACACTCCGTAAATTGAACGATAATTAATCAAAAAGAATTAATAAATAATTGTCAAATCCCAAAAACAGAATTTTTACAAATGCTAAAATTTGGCTATGAAACTTATACCATTGTGTTTGTGGTGATTTTCTGATCAATTTTTATATATAAAGTTTTATGATCCAATTTCAAATGAAAAAGTTATTAACGTTTGAAGATTTCGTATTGGAAATAATTATACATGTATTAAAGAGAAAATATTAATTAACGGTAATTTAAAGTTAATCAAATACTTAATGGCTAAATAACACAACATTAATCAGATCACATCAAATCGGCTTAGTTAGAAAATAAAGCAAATGAAAATCAACGGTTAACCTATAGAGGCTACCGATCGACCCTTTATGGGACCGGTCGACCATTAGCGGTCGATCGGTGGGGGTATAATTAACCAGTAGTACACAGACAGCTAATATTAAATGTAGACCAACCGGCCCAGATTTTGTGTAATCTAAACTAATGGCAGAAATTGATTCGAACCCCCTTATAAATATAGGTTTAACCCATTGCTATTCTTCTAATATTTTCTGAATCAACGACAAAGCTCTGCCATTTTCTTTTCTCCACAATTCTAAATAATTGTATAGACTATATATATAAGTGGAGAATAGCGGAAAGTAATAGAGAAGAAGAATAGGGTCAAGTCGAATCGCCAAAGCCAAAGGTAAATTGTAAATCAAAATTTATATTTAATTCAAATCACTTCCTGGAACTATAATTATAATAAACATGCATATACTTTTAGTACATATTTTAGTAGAAAGAAAGGGTATCAGTTAGTAATAATGGGTTTAGATATAAAGATTTGAAAGCTTAGAGGTGAGTGAAAAATTATATATTTTTGTATAATATTAGATTTATATCGTTGTGTGTCTGTTCCTTGCATGCGTAATTGTAAATCTTGAAGTTGTAGGCTTATATATATATATATATATATATATAACAAATTTGAGAACCTAAGCTACATATTCTGTGAATTGTTAAACCTCATTTGACATCGTATACACCTAAATTTAGAAAGTAACGGTGAAAGTAGTCCCTAAAAGTTATGAATAATTGATTTATAAGATTTTATTAAATTCCAGGTTTGTTATTTGAATGATATATGTTATTAAACATGTATTGAAAATTGTTACGAATTGGATTGAGATTTATGTAATATTTTAATTCATTGAAATGAAGTATGTTTACTGGTAGAACAACGGTCATTTTCGACGGCCGTTAGCCGTTGGCAGCAGTCGCTAGCCATCGGAAAAGCCATCGCTATGGCGTACGCGCTTTCTTTCGGTTGACGATGGCTATTGACGGCAAATTTCGATGGTTTTTTGACAATTTTCGTTGCCCATGTGGTGTCCAAATATTCCTTAAAGCCATCGAAAACCACCGCGAACTATCAGAAATCTGAACAATTTTTTTATCCATTCAGTCATTCGATTCTTGTACTGTACATACATATCAAAAATCAATTTCACATATATCTAATATCCGAACTCATACAACACATAATCAACTTATATCCAATATCCAACTCAATCCCCACCAATTCAATACTTAAACAAAAAAGAACAAACAATACACTAAATAATCAACATCCAATATATACAATCAACATCCATTATGTCAAAACAAATTTCATCCAACATAGAGTCAAAATATATCAACTATATTCAAATACATCAATTTCAAAATATCCAAACATAAACCAAAAGTAACATACCTATCAAGACTCATCGTCAGCTCCAGAACCACCCGACGAAGGAAATGACCCATGCTGCTGCACCTCAGCCAAACGTTGGTTCAACTGCGCCATCTCTATAGTACGACTGTGGTCTTTCTCTTACAGCTCCGTGATCATAACTCTAAGCTCTGTGGTCTGTTCTTTGTTTTGAGCTTTTTGATATGCTTTCTCTAAGGACCTAGCCTGTATATAATAAAGAGATATATCAAAAAATCAGACATGTATTTTAATGGCTAGTGTAAATTAAGAAGGAACAAATAAGTAAAGCATAACCATTTGTTAAAAAACTAATGATATATTTTTTCTATGACAGCCCTTTTTGATTATTGATTTAAACTTATAAGTTAGTAAGTTTTGGAAATTACCACTTAATTCCCAAAGCTATAACGCCTATTTCGTGATGTGGCTTACATGATGTACTTAAAAATCGCGTCCTTCACACCAGTGGTCAACGAATTCCGTCTCAATCCCTCGAACATCTTTGCTTTTGCTTCTGCAAATTTTTTCCACAATGGAAAATAAAATATAATTGAAATTCACACAACGTTATTTTTTATAACTAATTAATTAAATTGGCCAATAATAATTTCTAATTTAAAATATGCTTACATAGGATTTGCTTGCTTTATTTTCACTCCATGTGTACGATATTGAGCCATCTTCGTTTGTTTGCTTGGTGGCATGAATATGAGCAAATACGTCCATATATGACACATGACTGTCGTGCTCTCTTTCCTAAAATAATTAGTACGTATTATTGTTATTTATACAAAATTGCATAAGTTAATAACTGTTTATAATTGCAACTAATAAATTTATCAGATTCTCACGATGATGTTGGAATGATGTGGAGCAACGCGATGTATAACTGGATTCTTGTTCCTATTTTTGAAGTTACTCTCTGACTCCGTTTGCCAATTTAAATAATACATAATGAATGGTGCAACTTCTACATAATCAAGAAGAATATATGTGTGTGTTACATAGTAATCTCTATTGCCTAACCATACTTCTATACATTTTTCAGCAGGTCGGTCATGTTGTCTAAAATAAACAACATTGCTTGAGAAAATTCTTTTTCAACGCCTTCATCATTACGCATAGCACTTTCAAATGATAAGATAATACGGTCACTGAAATAATGAGAAAAAAAGAATGAAGCATCTCCTTCGATGTATGATTTGCAAATTCATTTACGCATTGTAATGTTTTAATAATTATATAATATATATTTTTTCATTTTTATAAAATCTTATATGTTTTCAGTTATACCAAATTATGGACATAATATTATATTTCAGAAAAATAAACTTCATTATACACTGATTTGTTTATTAATTATCGGATTCGACATCCAAGTAAACTAGATTTGTTATAGAACTATCAACCGATAAGTAATCTTCAATAATAGTATTTGAATTGACATTTTAGCACACTAATTAACACTAAATCATATCACTAATTCGACATAAAAACTATTAACCTAAGTTTAGCCATAATTATATTTTAATTATCGGATTTACACACTCATAACCGTAATTAGCATATCATAATCAATCAACAAAAAATTGCACTCAAAGGGGGTACGTAGTATCATCAAATACAACAACAAATTAACACTAATTTAACATTTTAGGGTAAACTGAAGTTAGAAAAAACAAATACATTTTTCCGCCGTTGAGATTGAAGTGCTAGAAGCCGAAGAAGAGAAATTGGAGATGTTTTTGGTGGTGGCAGATGATGTACACCAGTGGCGGCCGAAGGAGGGCGAATTTGGAGGAAGAGTGTATTTTTGGGTTGTGATTCGGGAGAAGAAGATGAATTGAAATTGCTCTCGGCCGTTTCAAGTAGATCCCGACGTACATCGATTTTCGATGGCCCCCTACGGCACCTTTTCGACAGTTTTCGACGGCAAAAGTTCGATTGTTACAGAATTGCTACAACAAAACCACGCCGCCGGAAAAATCTGTCGGTGGCCATCGCAACCTTCCGTCGCGATAAACTGTTATTCTAATAGTGGTTGTAATGTAAATTTTTATAAATTATCCAAATTTATAATTATGTACGAAAGTGTACTGGTTGAAATAACAAAGAATATGATTAAAAGAAGTGTGCTATTATTGGCATCCAAATTTCTTTCTTCCAACCACCGTTATAATTTTATTAGAAATCAAATTTTTTTATGTACTTCTGGTCACCATGTTATATTCTTTCATTCAGGCTTATATAGTCGTACCTCTCATCTTTTTTCAACAATTCTTACGTATTTATCAAAAATTCCTAACCTTAAACCCAATTTTTTTCCACTCCTTTTGCATTATAGAAGATGGAAGGTGAAATTTAGCGATAATCCCAATTATGATGTTCACAAAAAGGCTAATTTCTTTTTCATGTGTTAAAGTCAATTTTTTTTAACAAATCAATCATAGATACGTTGTTTAGAATTTTCCGATTCTTCAACAAATCAATCAATTGCGGCCAATTCATTCTCGATTTGAAAATCTAAGGTTTTGCAAAAAAATGAAGAATGAATGCTTACTCGACGACTACATAGGTTTTTGAGAGGCTACGAGCTTATGACTTGCCGACAATCGATTCGGCTTCTTCATTTTTCCTTCCGACTGCGGCGTTTGTTCTGAAAATGAAAAAAAAAGAAGGTAATGTTTGATTTAAAAACGAATTTAGTGTTTTCGGTTTTCAATATGCATGTCAAACATGAGAAGAGTGGACGGACAACGGATGTGATGTAAGAAAGACGGATGGAAGGACGAAGGGGATAGAGAGAAGACGGAAGAATGAATTATTTCACAGCTTGCGTTATTTTCCAAAACGCGGAAAATAAGAAAAAGTTGTTTTGTATTTTGTATGTTAATTCGTTTTCTAAAATTAATCATTTTTGGTAATATACATGCGTCATGTGCACCATTGCATGGACGAAAATATAAAGCTAAAAACAACAAACCAAACACTATCTAACCATTTTAAATTTTCGGTGCCCGATTCATATGGAGACAGAACAGTAATTGATGTTAGGAGACAAAAATGGAGTTTGGTTAAAGTGGCCTTTAAGTAATGGCTTCTCATTCCAAACATGCCTCAAATCTGATACGAATGATATAAATAAGAAATATCGCAGAAGTACGTGCACATCTCATGCAACGATCCGATCTTGTCTGGTGCTTACCCAAGTTGCCACATGCCCCGATTACCTCATCATTCCTTCCCTTCTCCACACGTGTCCATCTTCTCTTTCTATTAATCACTTGCACTTCCTCTTTGTTCATTTCAAGCTCTCCAAGAAATCATGGGTCAGTTTTACACTTCACTCTCTTACATCCACGCTCTAGCTGGGTAATAGTCTAAATTTATACTACAGTTTTCCTTTCCCAATATCTTACTAGTGATATTAGCTACTGATTTCCAGTGTATTTTCATGTATCAGGCCTTCTGTGATGTTGCTGTACCCACTGTAAGTGCATTCAATCAACTAAACTGTTCAGTTGGTCCGATTTGATTCGGTTATTTCAGGGAATTGTTGAAATTTTATATGGATTTCAGGTACGCTTCTGTTGCGGCTATAGAGAGCCCATCGAAAATCGACGATGAACAGTGGTTGGCTTATTGGATTTTGTACTCTTTTCTTACTCTTTTGGAGATGGCAGCTCAGCCTCTTTTGAAATGGTACATCTTATCAAGAGTCATGCTATATACACCTCAACGACGATTTCATTTCACCCTGAATCATTTTGTATTTATCTACCGATTGGAAGTCGTCTATATGTTACTTTTAGACGGTTCAGTTACACTTACACCGAACGGTAGTTATGTGCGTTATTTATATTCATTAATCTAACATGCAACACCGTGAGTAGTATAAAATAAAGTATGGGTAATACGTAGCATCCAACTACACTAGACTAGACTGGGTAAAATGAAGAGTGGGTAAATTGTAGTCGTAATTGAGATGTATATAGCACGACTCCTTATTTATTATGCATGTTTCTTTTGGAGTAGATATACGTCGGGAAATCAAAAAAAGATTTATATATTTGGCTATTGTTATTTTTGTGAAGGATACCAATGTGGTATGAGCTGAAAGTAATGTTAGTGGCATGGTTGGTTCTACCTCAATTCAGAGGCGCAACTTTCATATATGAAAGTTTTGTGAGGGAACAACTTAAAAAACTAAGGGGTTATAACAAGTTCTCTCCTTCTTCTTCCACCTCGGCTTCCAAGACAGACAACAAATTTGTAGGACTTGTTACTCCCAATAAGGTATCTTTATATGCTCAACAAATTTTTTATGTTGTGTTAGGGATGATTCATTATGTAATTTTGTCTGCAGGGAGAGCATGAGGCTTATTAAAGAGATTTGTCCTACATATTTTCTAATTTCAGTTCGCTGTGGTATGGTTTATATATAGTTTTCAACTACCTGGATAATTTAGTGTTTTTCTTTATTCGCTTGATTTTGTATTATAATTAACTATGATTGTGCATGCATGCTGTCAATGAATTGATAATCTTTGTATATGATATTTGATGTCGATGGCTCAATATCGGTGTTATCGTTATGTGTTTTAAATGCTTGAGCAAAAGTTAACATGTAACAAAATTTTGCTCATGGGCAATATTTGAACCGCACTCTTCTGCGGAGATACTAAATTCTGGTTAATTATTGTATTTAAGATCATTACCAATGGATATGTTCACTTGCGCTCTCCCTTTTTCGTTCAGAGTGAACGAACGAGTTACCCATCCAGATAACCACAACGAACGAGTTACACATCCAGATAACCACGGAACCTTGTTAACCTGCTCAGACCAGTTATAAAAAAAACATTAAAATATAATGGCAAATGCTTCACCAATATAATTATTTTTTATTAGAAATATTAGAAAGACGAAATTATAATATTTGTCCTTTAAATTAATTTCTCCTAAAATTATTGCTTGTGAATTTTTGGAAAATCCACAACTAATAATAATGTTACAAGTTAAGTTTAAGAGAAATTTGATTGTTTATGAAACAAGGAGAAATTACTAAATAAATAATTAGGGTTATGGCTATTACTAATATTGTTAAGGAGTAATAATACTTCATGTATTTGGAGAAGTCTATTATTTGAGATAAGTAACAATATTTATGATCGCAAAACATATTAAAGTGGACAATTATTTCAAATGAGATAACGGTGTTGTCTTTGAGATATTTAAAGTGAGATATTTTATGGATGATTATAATATATATTGTTAAGAGAATGATGGAGCTTTTCATATATATTGACGTATTTTGATGAAATAACATTCAGAATAATCATAAAATGTTATTGTTGCGACTAATGTGAGAAGCTAATTTGATTGGTGGCCACTTATGCAATTGGTGTTAGTATAGCTAATATAGACTTGACATGCTTGGTTATTGTGATTATGTAGTTAACAGTTAGAGTTAGGACCATAGTTATCTTAATCGGGCCGTGAATCAAACAACAATGGTCCACGACTGAAGGTTTTAACGGTCCGATCGATCAAACTGTCAGAACTGTTGAATATGTTTGTGTATGATTTTTGTTTGATGATAGTGAGTGTGTGTGTATATATATATATTCATTTAAATATATTTGTATTGTACTGTTTTATTTTCACATAAAGTAAATATTTTTTGAATAAAATAAATAACACAGAATTTAAAATCAAACAAATATTTTATTCAAACAAATATTTTATTACAATTTTGAATAGTACAAATTTGAGTTCTCACTATATACACGATTTCCATTACAATACAATTGCAAATTACAACACAATTTTTTCACTATACAATTATAATTTACATTTACACCTCACTACATATTCACTCATATTTGTCTTCAACTGTATTCCAATTTGTATCTAACATCTAAGTTATTTGCAAAATAAACACTAAAGTGGTAAAATTGAAAAAGAAATATATTTGCAGTGTAAAATAAAATGTGTTTTTTAAAATATTATTTGCCTCAGTTACTTAGGTTGTTCGTCATCATATTTATTTTGAATTCATCACACACAATCTCATCACACACAAACAATCTGTGACTGTGTATCACTGTACATGCCACAAGACCTTATATACCGATATACACTTGATAAAACGGCAGGAACATGTGAGCACAAGGTCAAACCCGAGCTGAGGCTGAATTCAACTCAGATGCGATACAATAACATGAGCACAAGGTCAAAACCAAGCTATTAGCTGGATTCAACTCAAGTGCAATTCCAAAATATCAAGATAAAGGTGACACGGTGCAAAAGTGATGAACAATACACAAATGGAAGTAGTTCAATATGCATCCATCAGACTACATGAAGTCTAACTGACTCAAGACTGCAAATACCAACATAATGCACAGTGCAAACTTATGAACACAATGAGGCATGAATTCACCTACAACTAAATGGAAGCAACAGTGTATCAAGTCGTGCAAGACTTCACAAATAAACCCAATCCAATATACAAGCTACTAGACAAAGGACTACCATGCTCATGAAAAAACAATGCTACAAATGCAAGCTTCAAAAGGTACTAGACTCGAGTGAATCAAGTACATCAAATCAAAGCAGTCAACCAGCACACAAAGGAGCAACATTGATATGTATATATTATGCACATGAATCAAATGCATCTGAATACAAGTCGAGGCAACAGCAATGATCCACACTTATATACATATGCAACAGTGAATGAAAAATCAGAAAACGGGGTTTAGAGAATGTAAGTAAAGCTCTGAAACAATTGTAATGGCAACATCAATGTAACATGTTCAATGAAACTGGTTAGAGCAACCTATAGCGGGCTTAACATATGCAAAAATGTACCAGATCAGAGAATACATGACCATCAATGAAAGAGACCAGCTTAACTATCATGTAACATGATCAATACACACGAAGACTCAAATATATTAAGACTTCAAGCATGCGAATATAAGTGCAAACCATAAGTGTACAAGAACATGAATACAATACTTTTTGCATGAACATCAACACAGAGATCAGGATCAACAAAAATGTATACAGGAAAATAAAACGTGCATATATATATATATATATATATATATATATATATATATTGAAAATTGGTTAATATCTTTATTGCTCACAAATAGGCCGAAGCCCAATATGTTACAATGAATGCTTAGTAGTGAAATACAGAACTCGAACTAGAACATTCCTTATCTAAACCTCTTTATCTTCCTCTTCGCTTAAACTCTATCATGGCGGCTCCTGATTCTCTAATTGACTTCCTTCATCATCTGCCCTCCACCTCCACTTCTCCAGTAGTGATTTTTCTTGTTCCTTTAGGCTGGTAGTAATCTCTTGTTTATTCTCATCATCATCAATTTAACATCTCTGTCTATTTGCGCATTCACTGACTCAGTGTTCATTTCTTTTTCGTTGAAAGCCCTGTTGTTCCTTTCACGCCAGATGTTTCAAATGGTAGCTGCGAAGCAAATTTTGAATATTTCTGTCAGAAGGTTCGCACTGTTTCTCCGATTGTTCAGGTAAAAGATTTCATCTTTTAGTGTTTCAGCTGTCGCCAATCCGGTACATTTCATTTTATGAAAACCCCAGACCACTTTAGTGAATTTACATTCAAAAAATAAATGTTCATGACTTTCATTCCGTTCCTTGCACAAGCTGCATGTGGTCTCATCTATTATCCCCTAATTTTTTAAACGATCTTTAGTGGGAAGTCGGCCAAGGACTGCTTTGTATGTTGTGTGTGCCATTTTTGGGGTGACCGATTTGCTCCATATAAGGCTGTACCACTCAACCTTTTGATGTTTGAATATGATTTCCTCCATTACTTTACTGAATTGAAATTTCCCTGTTGTTGAGTTTTTCATGATCCATTCATCACATTCTCTTTGTGAATATATTGGAATATTCTGAATTTCGTGAGCAAAATTTCTTGTAACAACTTGTTTTTCACATTTCCAAATTCCTCCTTCAATAATATCCGAAACAGCAATGTTCGGTTGTCCATAGTCTGAATATCCTTCCAATCATAATCCTTCAATTAAACTTCTATTTTCAAACCAAGGATCTCTCCATAGGTCAGTAGTATTTCCATTAGCTATTTTCCTTTCAATCAGAGTTTTCAACACTCCTCTTTGCTTCATGATACTTTTCCATACCACTGATGCATTATTATCCAAGGTATCTATCCAGAAATTTGTCTTGATGTATTTAGCTCTCATCCATTTTGGCCATAAGTTATCAGATGATATTATGTTCCACGCCAATTTGATCCCATAAACCTTTTTGAGTTCAAGTAAATTTTTAAGGCCTACTCCACCTTCCTTTTTAGGTCTGCACAAGTCCTTATAACTGATTTTGTGAAATTTTCCGCTCCATATAAAGTCAGTACATATGGAATTGATTTTCCCAAGAGAGCAGTCCGGAATCTGGAATGTTTGGAGCCAATATCTGACTTTTGATGTTATTACTGTGTGTACTAGCTCCACTCTCCCAGCAAATGATAACAACTTAGATCTCCATCCTTGTAATTGTTCTCTAATTTTATCTATGAGTTTAGCGCATTCTTTATCTGTAATTGAGTTAGTAGATAAAGGAACCCCAAGTATTTAACTGGGAGAACTCCTTCTGTCACTCCAATTCTGTCTATCATCATCTGTTTGTTCTTGCAGCACTTGTTAAAATAGCATTTAGTTTTGCCTTCATTGAGTTTTAGCCCTGCATATTTTTCTAATTCATAGAATACTTTTTTGAGTTCATCAACTGCATGTGTGTGTGTATATGTATATGTGTATATATATATATATATATATATATATATATATATATATATATATCGATGAAATAGTAGCAGGTTGAATCAGCATAAGCAAAGTGGACTGTGCAATCAACCAAGTGCATAGGCATACAAATGAACACATATATGCAGTGCACCATACCAGGACAGTACAAAGTATAAAGAAGTATATAAATGATATGCAGCAGTTCGAACCAAAATAATGTCGCAGGGGATTTCAAACCAAAGTCAAGTTCAAATGACAGAAATTCAAAGCCGTGGTGACCAAGGCAGAATCAAATAAGTAAAAATTATCAAAAAATCAAATTGACTAAAATCAACATCATAAAGAATGGAGCAATTTTTAATTCATGAAACCATGATGAGCAAGCTATCGTAAAATATACGAATTGAACAAGTCTAAACAAATTGTATACACTCAAGCAAAATCGAATGGCAGAATAAATTATCAGACTAAATCAGTTCGAACGAAAATCAAGAGAATTGAACTTTATTTAAAAACCAATCATAATGGGCATGAAAAAAGCATCAAGTTCAAGTAAATTAACCAGTAAAGCAAAGAGCATAAAACATATACCAAATTCAGTTCGAACTCGATCAAATTGGATCGATCAAAATCATACCACAGCTAGAGGAATAATTGTCCAAGCCAAACACATGAGATAATCACTACGATTGATCAGATATAGGCAGCGATTCCAATTTCACAAGAACCCAAATTTCTTAGAGAGGAATGAACGAGTAGAAAGGAAGCAGCCAATTTTTTTAATGCAAAGGAAAGAAGGACGATAATATAAAAATCAAAAGAGGGATACTCTTTTATTTAATTTGGGCCGGCATCTTCAACTTATTGTTTGGGCTTTAATTTTTAAAAATTAGGGTTTTTTTAAATTTGTTTAAATTTGTATTTCTCTTTTAATCGTTTGTGATTTTTTAGTCGTGTGGCTAGGAGATGAACTACGGTGGTGTAGTTCGAGAATTCGCAACTCAATGGCTGAGTTGTGGTAGAGTTTTGAGCGTAGAGTTAGGTTAATCGATAGCGGGTGTCACGAGTTTACGTGTAAGCATATGATTACTTAATTTCTAGTAGAAATCTTGAGGGCAGCATGGAGCTAGGGTTTTGTCGTAGCTGGGTAAATCTGTGTTGTTCTATTTCTGTTTTTTATATTCTGCTATTATCTATGTTGCTATTATTCTACTATTATCAGTGCTGCAATTATTTTATATACTTTCGCATTAAATTTTTATAATTATTAGTATCGCCCTATTCACCCCCCTTTAGGGTGAAATCGTTCCTACAAGAACCGTGTCATAACATGTTAGTTATGTAAATAATGTACTTAAAATTATTATATTTGCAAAATACAAGTTGTTTTCTGGAAATAATTATCAAATTACACAAAAAAATTGGCTGCCTGATCTTTGTAATAAAGACTGTATCACAACTCATGCTAAATTGATACATGTAGTCATCTAATACATTGATATATATATATATATATATATATATAATGTAACTTTGAGTTATTTGGGCCGGTGTTATTCTAGCTTGTAACCCGCTTTTGTAACAAGAATACAATATCTTATGACTTTATATGCAGCTCTGTTCTCTTTTGTAATTTCATTCATTGCCCCTTCAAACCTAACTTAAGGTTAGGTTTTATGATTTTCCCAAATCAGCGTCGACATGAATAAAATCCTCTTCTGACTCAAATTGAATAAAATTTCACTTTGAAATATGTTCTATGTCTTCAATACTCTTCATCTCTTTTTGGTTGAGTGAAATTTTACTTAGAGATGGCTGTTGGTTGTATTAAATCTTGATTTTTGTTGTTGCGACTTCATCACCTTGATGATAGTTTCTATATTTGTTGACTTCTAGACTCTGCTTGAGTTGAATAAAGTTCCTTTTTGAGAGCGGCTTTGTTAAGACGTCAACAACTTGGTATGCGGCTGGTATGTGATTCACATTTAACTTTCCTCTTGTTACCTATTCTCATACAAAATTGAGGTCTAGCTCCATATGCTTTGTTCTTGAATGTAAAACTGAGTTAGCAGTAAGTGCTATTGTACTAAGATTATCATACCAGATCATAGCTTTATTGTTTAAATTAACTTGAAGCTCACTTAATAAAGATTCGATCTACATTATTTTTGTAGTGGAATTAACCATACTTTTGTATTCGGCTTCTGCGCTGGATCTAAATATGGTAAGTTTCTTTTTCAAACATCAAGAGATCGTTTTTTGCCCAAATTCATGCTGTAACCTGGTGTAAACTTTCTGTCATCAGTGTCACTGGCCAGTTTGCATCTGCATTTGCTATGACATTGATTGTTTTGCATGATTCAAGAGTTAATTCTTGATTCATTGTTTCTTTGAGGCATCTTCGTATTCACTTAACTGCTTTCCAATGTTCATCTTATAGATTTTGCATAAGTTGGTTTTCTTTGTTTACGCTAAATGAAATCTTCGGTTTAGTAATTGTTGCATATTGTAGCACACCTACAATGCTTTTGTATTGACTGTTATAATGTATGGCTTCACCATGTTCCTAGATAGATGTGTATTGCTTGCCGTACGAGTAGAGAGTGGGTTTTCCTGATCCATCTTGGCTATGACTAAAATTTCTGAGATGCATTTTTTCCGACTTAGATGTATTCTTGTGTTTGATATCTTTTTTACTTCAATTCCCAGAAAATAGCTTAGACATTCAAGATCTTTAATTGAAAATTCCTTGTTTAAGTGTTGTATGAGATCGTTGATCTCTGTTTCACTATTACCTATAATTATAACTATAATTATAAAGTAACATATATCAATACATCAATAATTATGTGTGTACTGAATTTTGTAAATAGGGAATTGCCTGATTTTCTAAATTGTAGCCAAGTCTGAAAAATGTTGCCTTTAGCTTCTCAAACCAGGCTCTTGGGGCTTTTTGAGACCATAGATTGCTTTATTCAGTTTGCATACAAGCTCTTCACTGCCTTTTTTCTTGAACCCAAAGGGTTGTTCCATATAGACTTCCTCCTGCAAAACACCATTTAAAAATGCATTATTTACATCTAGTTATTTAATATTCCAATTTTTATGTAAAGTAATTGGAAAAATAATTCTAATAGTAGAGGGTTTCACAATCGGTGAAAAAGTTTCACTAAAATCAAATCCATTTTGTTGTACCATTTGCTACTAGTCTTGCCTTATACTTAAAAATTGAACCTTCAGCGTTTATTTTTAATCTATAAGTCCATTTGCATCCTAGGATATTTTTATTGTTGGGTGAAGGAATCAGATCTCATGTTTTATTTCTCATCAGTGCTTCAAACTCTTTATTCCCAGTGATGTCCACTTCTCACTTTGCATAGCCTTATAATATGTACTTGGTTCCTCTACCTCCATAGTTGTATTGTAAATTTTTGGCTTGAATAAACCACTTTTTGCTCTTCATGTGATGTCCAGTTCTTGCAAGAGATAGTTGTTGACATGTACTATCTATAGTCCATTGTTGCTCATCGGATGACTGTGAAGATTTGATGGTTTATAAGGACTTAATTAAGCACTTGTTCCTTGCTAAGGTGATTGATTTTGAGCCTTGGATGTCTCAATCTTCTCTTGACCTGGTTCAGAGTTGGACACTATGAGTTGTGGGAATGTGCTACATTTGATTGATGGCTGTGAGCACTGGATTGATTCTTTCTGATCTTGAGTAATTAGGTCAGGTTTTACAGGTATGTGTGGTAATGAATATTTTGGATGGTAAACTTTCCGAGATGTTTTGATTTCCTGATTCCTAAATGGAAACACATGTTCATTGAAAACTACATGTCTTGATATGTACATTCTGCCATTGATGTCCATTTAACCCTTTTGATTTGCAATAACTTAGAAAGGTAAAGGGGACGATCTGAAATTTAGCTTATGAGCATTATATGGCCATAGATAAGGGAAGAGCAGACATCCAAACATTTTTAAACTTTGATAATATGGCCTCACTTTATATAGCACTTCCATTGGACTTTTGAGTTGCAAAACTTCTGTAGGTAATCTGTTAATTAAAAATACTGTTATGGCAAAAGCACTTCGCCAGAATTTTAGTGGTAAAGATACTTGAGCCGGTAAAGTTAGACCAGTTTCAATAATTTGTCTGTGCCTCCTTTCAATAAGTCCATTTTTCTCTGAAGTATATGGGCATGTTATTCTTTGAATAATTCCCTTTTTCTGAAAGTATTCCTTGAGTGGTAGAAATTTTGTTCCACTATCGGTCTATACCTTCTTTAACTCACAGTTTGTTTGCTTTTCTTTCTATGCTATAAACTACAACACTACATTGTAAGTCACGGGTTTTAATTTCAAGAAATAGATCCACACATATCTAGAGAATGCATCAACAAATGAAATGTAATATTTATAACCATAGTCGGTATGTAAGGGTACAGGCCTCATAAGTATGTAGCTAATAATTCTAGTGGTTTTCTAAAATAAATTGTGTGCGATACTTTTGATTTGTTGTGAATATCATATTATGATTTAAATAAATGCAATTTTTTATATATATATGAGTCCCAGTCTAAGGGAAGTTAAAATTAAAAGTAATTTTGTAAACAAATTTTGTAAATCTCAAAATAATTGAAAACTTTGTATTTTGATAATTTGAAAACCGAAGGATAAATTATATAAATAACCTTTGGTATAAATAATTACCATAAGAACCTATTATATTATTTGAAAAATGGAAATTGAAAAGTATTATTGGGAAAAAAATTACTCGGAATTGGATGTCTTTAATTTAAAAAGCATGTGGAGTTCTGTTAAAAAAAAAGTAATGATAAATAAATCACGAAAATGAAGTAGAAGGGAAGAAATTCATTTTAACCTATAATTGTTATATTAAAATGGTTAAGCTTTGTAGTTACATTTATCTGATCGAAATAAGTGGTCGAATTTTTGAATATTCTAATTTTAGTAAATAAAGAATTTAATTTTAGTAAATAAAGAAGTTTACACCTCATATAGCTTTGTGAAGCGAAGAAAAGAGAGCGTGAAATGAGTTTTGAATTTAGTATAAAAGTACGATGTACTAAAATAAGTTTCCAAAAGGTTTTAAAAATGAAGTTTGATAAGATACATATTTTAGTAGGGAAAAGAAAATTCTTTTGGATATATATATTCTTATTAGAAGTTGGTTTTCCCAAAGTATGAGTTTCAAATATAGAAATTTATCATGAAAGAAATTAAAAAGTTAAGCAATGATTGGATTTTTATATTTTCATTTTTATAAAAATAGTTCTTCAAGAAATGAATTTTTATGATAAAATAAATTAAATCATGAAATTATAATATATAGAATAAGGGAAGTTTTTAAATTATTTCACATCTTTATTCTATGAGATTAAGCAAGTTGGTCGACTTTGAAGCACCTTAAAATATTTAGTGTACTAGAATATAAAAGGTGTTATATTATTTTAAGGATGTAAAATAATTGTGTAAACTTATTTTTAAATTAGAGAATATGGAAGAATAACAGCTATTTTTTTTTAAATTGATGTGTTAATTAAATTAATTTTTTATATTAATGGAGTCCATTTAAAATTTAAGAATGAAGAAAGGATTTGAAAAATTGATTGTTGGAAATGAATACATAATGATGGATGAAACACTAAATGATGAATTTGTGTTGAATAATTTCTTAAAATAGAAAATATTTGTAGCATTTAGAAAGGCTCAAATCTTTTGAGAAAATTATTTGGAAGAAGATTTATCTAAATCGTAGCATTTTTAATTTAAGAAAAACATTTATGGCATTTTATTTCAAAGGAGTTGATTTTAGTAAAAGAAGCGCTTGAGTTATCTCTGAAATAAGTTAATTATTGCTTAATATTAAGATTTTAAGATATAAAAGTTGATTGATGAAAGCAAATTTTTGGAAATAACTAGGAAGAAAGAGTAAATTAGATGTTTCAACCTTTTGAAAGGTAATTAAAAGATATGAAAGTATTGCTAATGCTAATAGATAATTGTTATAGACTTTTCTCTAAAATGGAATTGCGAGGATGCATTTAAGGGGAGAGTCTGTAATAACCCTGGTTTTTGAGTTGATTAAATAAAATATATAATGATTTAAATTGGATATTTAAATGTGAAAGTTGAAATGGTGATTCTTCCATGAAAGATAATGAAATTCTTTTGAAATATAAATTCTAATTTTTATATAATATTAGAAAATTTATGTTGATAAACAAAGAAGAATGAAATTATAGCATGAGATGATGAGTTCAAAACGAAGAAATAAATAATAGAATTTGTAGTTATACTTGGATGGGCCTAGATAAAACCTATATCCATACTTAAACATATACGAGAAGGCTACCGACTCCTTTTTCTCACTTTCATCATCCTTTACATTCTAAGTATTGGATTACATTCTAAGTATTGGAGAAAGACAAACTAGGGTTATTTTCCTCTTTTCCAATCCAATCAAAAATCCTATTTTTAAATACAAAGAAAATTCTGGAAAATAATATAAGATCAAGGTATGTGAACTAAGCTCTCGTTTATCATCTCAAACAATAAATCTCATATTTTAGTAGGTTTGAATTCTTTTTTGTTGTTTATTTCCATTGAGTTCTATGGTTGCTTCATGTAAGAGTTGAGTTGTTTCTAGCTGTGAGATCCTAAAGAAAAACAGGAATTTCGTGAGTAACGCTTACCACTCTCTCTCTCTCTTTATCTGGTTGCACATTGATATGGTTGAATTAAATTGATGTTCTATATGAGTAATGAGTTGTCTTGCTGTGCTATATGTCACTGCATTTTAGAGTATCATAGTCATGTATATAATTTCTACACAACTTGCTTATGATAATCTTGTTAATGCATTAGTGGATGGTAGTTAGTGCATGCATGCTTGTATATTCTATCATATAAGATCACCTTGATGTGCTATCGTCGGAGATCGATGAACGTCGATCGTGATGGGTTCCTAGAGCCGAGTTCGCTCTAGGAAACATCACCACCGGTCGATCGGTGGTGCTCCACCTGTCCACTGATGTGTGAACACCTGGAGCAAGCTCGACTCCCCGTTATTCTTCTTATTACTGTTGATTTCCGCTTTATTTGTTCTTCTTCCCTTGATTGTTTGTGATGATTCCATATGATATAATGCATTATTTTCTTATAGTATTCTTAGCTAACAAATTTTTACTAAGTTATATGAATATATATGTATATATAGCAATATATTTTATAAAGCAATTGATATTCATTGATTTTGAACAAAAATATATATACCGTATGCTCTACCTTTAAAACCAGGTTTTCAACCAAGTATAGTAGTAGATCAAGCCTATATTTATTTACCTATGTTCATATAATAAAGAGTATGTATGGATTTTAAAAGAGGATTTACAAATATATGCATATATGAATTTCTTATATATTATATTACGGAAACAATTTCATGTATAGATGAAATCATAATTACCACTTATAAAGAATATTATTCCTCCTTAATGGTTTTACTGAAATATGCCTTTAAGTTGTAGTAATCATTTGGTATTTCTATTTGACTTTTGAGATATTGCTTGCTTGTAATCATTATCACTATAGGATAATAACTATGATTAAACGGTTTGGTAATCCCGAGTGGTATGAGACACTCGGGATCACCTTAACGATTAATTATACAACTTATTTTGTAGAATATATAGTGAGTGGAATTTACAAACTTCTAGTAAATAATCAAGTAAACCCGTGTGGTATGGGAAGCACAGGCATTACTCGAGTGATTACTTTTAGAAGGTATACGACACTTTTGTAACGATGTGCAAAGTGCTTACCTTTTGTGTTAACAAACAAAGAGCTTGAGTTGGAAGTGCGAAGAGTGCTCATTTGTGTTGGACTTGCGAAGTGCGGTCATTTGTGTTGGACTTGCAAAGAGCGGATATTTGTGTTAACAAGCAAGGAGCTTGCCTTGTGTTAGACTTGCGAAGGTGGTCAATTATGCAGACAAGCGAAGTACTTACCTTTAGTATTTGACATATGAAGCGCTATCTATAACTCTCTTTCAAGCTAGATAGATAATATGATTTTGAGTTAATGGTTATCATTACTATGATGGTTGTTGATTGTGGACATATTATAACTATATAACTTTATGAATTGATAATAATGCTCAATTTTGTGTATAATAGCATGTTTTCTTAGATATTTCCATGTCTTTGATGTTATGTATGCTCATCATATGATTCACCCTTATGATATTTAAAGAGAGTCCGACCCGCATATTATTTTATAATGCTTGGGTCAAACCGAGTTCTTGTAGTTACTACAGGAACCGATGACTAGATGCACAACTCTCTCTCCTCTGGGCTTAAGTTTATATACATGCAAGTAATTAGACTAAAGCTATCTAATACTCAATAAGGATATCTACCCCATGTAGGATGAGAGATATTGCCTCATTTGATGTATAATTGGAACCTGTGCAGTACTTAGAATCTTGTATGTTATATAACACGATTTATGATTTTGTGTTCTGAATTTGTATTATATATTGTTCTGATTGAGGTGTGTCATCGTGTTTATTGCTTCGTGCCGAGATCGTTCACAGAATATTTATTGTCAGATGTTTAAAGAGTAAAGCGTGATAGTGTTAGCCCAAAGTAATATACATGATCGGTTGCTCCTAACCAGACATATTCTCCATATTACTCAACAATATCCACGAGTAATGTGGGTCTCGAGGTGAGGCGTGATATATATATATATATATATATATATATATAAAATGTAAAATGTTATTTAAAATACCGTCTGTCGAAAAAGTAATAATTAGTTAATGGTTGTTTAATGATAGTTTATTTATATGTTTTATATTTTACATGTTATCTGTATGTATATGTGGATGTGTTGTGTGTGTATTTATATATATTGTGCTTGGTAATCTTATTGGTAGTTGGGCATAGTGGTAAATTTTTCCCTTGGAACCCTAGTTTATATATATGTGTGTGTGTGTGTGTGTGTGTGTGTGTGTGTGTACACACGCGTGCACGTCTATTTATATGCCTACATATATTGTTGTTATACTCGTATTATGAACATGAATGCAACTGCATATTAAAAACAAACTAAATTAATTAATTTTAAATTGGATTGATAATAAATTTATTTTAAACATCAATAGTAAATGAATATTTTAGTCCATAAAATTAAATTAAAATATTACAAACCGCTTTTATTAATCAAAATAGTAAATTTGATTTTGTATAAAGAAATATTTATTTGCACAAACACAAATTAAAAATTATGTGCAAATTAATAAATGAATATTTTCACCTTCTTAATCCAGATTCCAGTGCACCTCACCATTGGTGTTATCAGAACCCGCGTTATTCTGGTGTAAATAAATTAACAAAAATCATGTGCAATGCCTTAAGAAAAATTATAGTAGATGGGTGTTTAAGAAAGGATGTTAAACCAAGTAGAGGGTTACTCTAATTAAGGAACTCTATATATGGAAAGCCTCTCAATCTCATGGCCCTTACGTAGCTTTTCAAAATGATCTATTTCTAAGGTATGCCTTTGTGGAAGTTTTAGAATATTTTTTATTCTTAGGTTAATTCAAATAGTGTATTGGAATATTATAAAATTAAATAATTAATCACATTATTTTATAAAAGTTAGAAAATGAAATTTAAGATTATTTTAAATTAAATAATTAATTAAATGATTTTATAAAAGGTTGTAATATAAATTGCTTTAAATCTAAATAAATAAATGTAACTATTATATTTATAAATTAAGTAATTGTTTAATTAATAAAATAAACACATATGAATATATATAAACAAATAAATATAAATGTTATAATTAAAAGTATATATATCATACGTATAATAATATGGGGGTCAATAAAAATAAAACCCTTGGGACTTAAAGGAGTACACATTGGATGTATATAAAAGATATTCGATATAGTGAGTAATAATTGCTATATACTCTTAAAAAATCGATAATACGCTGCAAAATTATTTTAAATTAAGAATTTAGTATTAGTCATGCTCACCATCATTTATATTATAAATAGAGTACCTTACACATATATGGTTATTGAGCAACCTCAAACCATAGAATATCTAAGGTGATGTTTATATTACCTATAGATATATAGAAATGTATTTTTTAACTTTGTTGAGCAACCTCAAAGGTTATATAAACTCCCCTTAGGATGTTATTAAACGATGAGTTTAGTGTATCTAATGTACTTCATGATTTATTGAGCAACCTCAGTGCCATGAAGATGATTAGGAACATAGTTAAAAGTAGGTTAGGAGTTGTATATGATATATAACTAGTAAATGGTTACTTACTGGCATGTTGTTGCAGTCATCCTCAGTATTATTTTCCAACAACAAAATTTGTATCAAAAACATCAAGAGTATAAGAATTTACAAGTTTCTATGAAACATTTTTCTTCACTGATTTCAAATTCATTACATGCAATTTACATATTCTCACGATCATATCATTTAAATAAAAAATAATTCCAAGAGAAATATATGATGATAGCCCGTAGGATTATCAGAGTCATAATTAAAGACTATTAAAGTACTAATCTTTACATACAACAAACACTAGCAGTTATATTGCACGATGTAAATAAACATATACTACAACCAACCAACTTCCCTCTTGCGCATCCCTAGAAATTTTAATCTTCTTAAACCTGAAATACCGTCCTCTCAACCTACTCAATTAAATAACCATGAGTTAAGGGGGAAATAAAAAAACATCGGGTCAGACAAAAAGTCTAGTGTGATTTATATTAGTCTATGTTGTTAAATCCCCGCAAAATCCCCGCTATAGCGCATAACGCTCTTCTACTGCTGCGCTATTTTAGTTTAGCACTATTAAACAGTAGATCCACTTTAAGCCTCGTATTTTCCGCTATACTAGCTAAATCAATGCTTTTTAGCATCCGTTTCAGCAAAATTAATATACAAAGGCTGATTTGACTAGTTTCCTTTCAAAATAAATCAACAAAGTTGAGGTAAAGACCTAGTTTTAAAGCATAAGTTTTCAATATAAGATATAAATATATTATAGGCACTAAATCTAGTTCACATAAAATCGTGATATTCTCCGGTTTTGTTATGTAAGATTTAACAATATTCCTATTTTCTATGCAAATGATGTGAGAATGAGAATAAGTTAAATTTAAATATTTGATTTTGTATCTAATGAAGCTTTTTACACCTTCGTTATTTTCCGCTATATCCCCACTATAACTTTTTGCATCTTCACCGCTATGAAACCACTAAGTGCTTTAACTACACAGATTTTAGTCCATCCCAATCAGAAAATGATACATAGTGAAATCACGCCGCTGAGCTGAACAGGTTTTCCTACATCAATATCTTGCAGTCAAATGCTAAATATAACATTCATTGGTACGATAAGACAAGACTAATGCCCTGTGCTATCCGCTGCGACCACAATGATTGGAACATAATATGACATCATGTAAAATGAGTCAAAATGATAGTCCGGTATTCAATAAGGTCTAAGCGCTACACATTCCTAAAGTTTCCCCTTTCATTAAGTGCATACACTGATATAGTTTCCTAATATCACTATATCTATTAGTTTTCACAGGCCAACTATAAACCTATATGGTTGACTTGGGCTAAAAATAACCTAGATAATCCAACGATCTTATGCTCCTATAAGGGCACCAACATACTCCCATGGAAGAAAATAATAATAAAAGATTTTGTTCCCTTAAGGATACCAAGATATCTCCCTGACAAAAGAAAAAAAATTATGTGCATCCACACTCGATGCCCAGACGAGTCTACAAAGTTTAGCCTTGATGTTGGTAAGGGCCTAAGTATTAGAATAACTAACCTTAATAGCCGAGAGACTTAATTGGCTACAGTACAAGGCAATATTCTTATAGTAGTCCACATGACTTAATTTTGGTTTATAAACATCAAATAAGTTATTTGCTTTGATCAGTTTTAGGCATCCTAATACAATTTGAGCTTCCTGATCCACTAGATGTAATTCTACTCATATAGGAGTATAGTCATACCATATCCACTAATAAAACAACCAGATTGGTCATTAGTTCCCAAATATGAAGGTCATAAAGGTGTGATGATATCATATGAGTGAGCATGTCATAAGAAATATCATAACTGATCAAAATATCAAATGGATTATATAAAATTATCATCCGTCATATACTTATGTTTGCATGATAGCCATAAATTTCATATAAACAATCATGATATTAGTTTATATAAATTTATTGAAATTGGGTTAAATTTCCTTTTCTCACCTTTAAAGGTCTATTTTGTATACAGTTTGTAATTTAATAAATATCCATAATTTTATTATTATGGAAATCCCGACCCAAAACTTAGCTATGAGCTATCATGCATCTAAAATAAGGATACCACAATTCTTAAATTTTAGGGCTATCACACCTCTAAAAACACTTATGTAATCATATGTATAAGATTATGTGTTATCGCATGTTTTATATACTATCACCCCTTTAGAATAGCTATCGTTAGTATAAAATCATGAGTCTATCACACTATAAAAATAGTTATCTTAAGTATAAAATTCCAGTGCTCACCTTTAAAAGCCAAAGCTTCATTAGTATATAAAATAAGGTTCTATCGCACTTTTTAGTATATATATATATAGTAAGTACAGAAATATGTATTATTGCGTCTTTGAAAATCCAAAATTATTGTAAGTATAGAATCATGTGCTATCACACATTTAATATCCAAAGCTATCGTAAGTACAAAATATATAGGCATTGTAATTAAAAATAGCCATCGTGGGTATAAAACAACTATCATAAGGATAGAATAACAAATATGAGTATAAAATTTCAAGGATGGCTAAAAATTTAAAGGGCCATTGCATATATAATTGGCATTTCTGTACTTATCATTAAAACTAATTTATTTCATTTAAAAGTAATTACTTTTCACCAAATCATGTTATACGTCACTTCATAAATAATTTCTCTTGCACTAAAAATATTAGTTAATATCATACTTAATTAATTGTCATTTAGAAATCAATTCTTCCCTTTACCAAACAAATCGTACTAATTTAAAGATATGTAGGAAAATCCCTAAAACTTCCTAAAAATCATATTTTCTACACTTTAACTCATATAAAAATTTCAAGGCCAAATAATTATTTTTCCTTATTTTAAGGAATTAGAACCCAAATTAAGCATTTTCTCAACTTAGGAAATTCATATAAAATCCAAATAATATTTGAAAAATTATGAAATTAAAATCCTATCCCCAAATTAATTTGTTAACCAACATATGAAAATTTCAAAGCATTTAAGATCATTAACATGGGTTTTAAATTTGATAACTCTTTGATTTATTCCATATTTCCATAAATATTATCGATAATTTCATTCAAATGAATATCTCAATAAGAATCATGTTCTAACATAACAAAAACTTTAGATCTCAACCAAACCAGAAACAAAACCAACCAAAGGTAGGGATGTTAATATTCTTCACCTAGGTTAATTATGTGTAGAGAGAAAGATTTGTCTTACCTTCTCTTTTCCAAGCTTTATCGTTTTCTTCTTTATAGAGAGAGTAAATGGGGTTTAGTTTCTTTTATTTCCTTTCCTTAGCATAAGAAAAATGAAATGAAGGGTAAGGAGAGGGAGGGAAGAGTAAGGGAATATAATGTCTTTGTCTTTCTTTCCTTAAATCCTCTTTCTTAATTAATTTAGTACATTCATTCCTTCTATTACTGGTACCACTATTGATCTCGAAGGTATGCAACATGCTGATATAATCATGATCTCACATCAACAAGTAATTTCAAAAGTGTGAACATAAGCCTATGCCTGAAGCATACAATGCCGACCGTCATCAAAAAGGGTAAATAGGCAGTGTTGCGGGTCATTAATGAACCTAAGAATATCGGATGCCATCAATGCCATCTACCACTTGTAGAGTTCAATGAATGATGCCTTATCTCATCAATGAAGCAGTGATGTTGAAGAATACTACAATGAAAGCCATCAATTTTATAATGATATGATTTATCGTCCATGCTGTCCCTCATTGATGTCGCATTCTAATCAATGTCTCGCTTTATCCATGGAGGTAGAATGAATGCTGCAACTAGTTAATATTGCCTGAGGATGATATGGCATCTCTTTAATGCCATTTCCTTCTGGTATTGCTCCTTATTGATGCCACTCATCGCCAATGCTGTCTCTTATCAATGTCGCCTATCATCAATGTTATCTGTTATCAATGTCGCATGTTATCAATGCCGCCTGTTATCAATGTCATCTGTTATCAATGTCGCTTGTTATGAATGTCGCTTGTTATCAATGCCACCTGATATCAATGTCGCTTATTATCTATACAACGCCTTGATGATGCCATAGGTCATCAATACACTAGAGAATTCCACAAGTCATCAAATCAAGGCAATATCCGTAGCACCATCAAGATGAACAACAATGCTGAAGAACAAGCATGCTCATAACATCCATGCCATGTCTTACCACCCCTATAAATACCAACCCAAGGGCATGGAGGAAGGGAAGTTATTCTTTTCTCTACTTCTTACATTTTAACCTTTGTAACCCTAAATTGATTTGGAGATATTTGCTGACTATAACACTTGAACTTTTTACACATAAGGCAATGTTCATTCAACTATTTCATAGCATATGAATAAAGATTTCATGACTTATGGCTTATTTCAAGTTCCAAAGAACTTTTGATTTTTAATCGTAACTTGCTTCGAATTCTTAAAGCCTCATAGTCTTAATTCCTATTGGTATAAGATTGTTCTATATCGATGACATGGCTTCTACATAAATTTGAGCATAGTTTGGTATGAACAATTCGTGACATCATCAAGGACTTGAACATACTAAGCCTATTTTCCTAAGCACTTTCTCAAACAAGTTTCATTTTTGCTTACAGTTGTTGAGGTCCATAAGGATGATGAAGAAATTCGTCAACATATATAGTAGAAAGAGGGCTCGACCCTTCATCTTCGTTTAATCCAAAGTGGAACTACCTTAATCTACATATATAAGGCTTATAGGATTTATCCCTAGCATGCATATCCTATTAAGGAACCATTCTAAGTTAGCCTATTCTTGATTTTTAACACCATTTAATCTTAAGCTTTGCTTATTTATGTCAATTAAATGTGTTAAAATCTTCGAACAAGGATCTTTTGAGTCTCGAATGGTTAGAGCAGCCTACCAAATCACTAGTGATTCCATATGAGGCCAACATCAATCTTTTCTCTAAGAAGGAAACAAAAAAAAGACAGCGTCTTCATAAAAATGAGAAAGGAAATCCAACTTAAAGCTAAGAAACTATCTTCGAAAAGGAAATTGAAAGAGATTTGGATCGATTCATTAGAAACTGGAGGATTGTGCTTAATTGATCTCATAAAACAAATGAAGCACAAATCTCCCTAAAAGGAAAATGGATCATGGGAGATAGGGAGTCCATTACAACTAATAAAATATTCAACGCCAATCAAGAGGATCATTCTCCAAAAGATCGCGACTTTCTAAGAATTACTCTCTTACTACTTCCTATGAAAATATTTACCTCTTAACTAAGGAAAAATTTAATCATTAGCCTTCAAAAAAGAAGCGACCAAAGAATGAGAGAAATTTTAGAGGATTATGTTGTCACTATCATCGTTCTAATGAGAAAAACTCAAATCAATGTCGATGCTTAGAAGGGATAATCAACAATTTCCTAGGACAAGGAAAGCTTAAAGAATTTGTAAAAGATATTAAACAAGTCATCAATAAAGAAAGAATCTCTATGTAAGAACGTTTAAATGGTTAAGGAGAAAAAGTTCCTACAGTAATGGAAAAAGCATTTGTTCTCGCCAAGATGGTCTGGTCAAAGCATCTTCTAAAGGGAGGTTAGAGAAAGTATTTAGTCCCATCTGAAAAGGCCTGCCGTCTATATGGCCTTACTGGAGTGCCTCCTAGAGGGAGAACGAGTAAGCCTTTGGTCCCTTCTAAGATGACCTGACCAAAGCATCGGATTAGCCTTCAGTGCCATCTCCATGGCCTTATTGAAGCTCCTCCTAGAGGATGGTCGGGTAAGTCTTTGGTTCTGCTTAAGATTGCTATCCAAAGCACTGGACTAGCCTTTAGAACCGTCTCTAAGGCCTAACTAAAGCGCCTCCTAGAGGGAGGTCAGGTAAGTCTTTAATTTTGCTTGAGGAAAGTTAACCAAACGTGCTGGACAAAAGACCTAAATCACCACCTAAGACAGTGATAAAGGGGTTAGGTCCAAGTTGAGATCATCACTTAAGATGGTGCCAAAGAAATCAATTGAGTCAATCGAATTCTATCCAAAAGAATGGATTAAATCAATTTATTAGAGGAAGATCAAACAAAATGAGTCATTTGCGCTCCAAAGCAAAATCAATCTTCTTGAGAAAGATCAATTAGGAATGAGCTGCTTGTGCTTCAAAGCAAGATTAAGCAATTATGCCTCTAGACAAAAGCAATCTTTAATTGCCAAATGGTTTTTTGGTTTTCTATTATTTTCTGGTCCTCTATTATTATCAAAATGATTTTTTTGGTCTTCTTCTATAATAACTAGAATGGATTTATGGTATTATTGCCAGGTGGTTTTTTGGTCTTTTATCATTACTAGATGGTTTCTAGTCCTCTATTATTATCAAAATGGTTTTATGGTCTTCTTCTATTATTTCCATAATGTTTTTTGGCCTTATTACTAGATGGTTTTCTAGTCTTCTATTATTTCAAGATGATTTTCTGGTCTTCTATTACTGCTAGATGGTTTTCAGGTCTTCTATTATCTGCAGATGATTTTTTGGACTTTTATTATTGCAAAATGGTTTTCTGATCTTCTATCCAGATGATTTTTTGATCTTCCTCAATTATTGCCATATGACTTGTTAATCTTTTATTATTTCTAGATGATTTTCTAGTCTTCTATTATTTCTAGATGGTTTTCTGGTCTCCTATTATCTTCAGATGGTTTTTTGGTCTTTTATTGTTTTTAGATTGATTTTCTGGTCTTCTATCCAAACAGATTTTCTAGTCTTGTATTCACACTATCACTAGACTAGATGCATTTTATGATCTTCTGTTTATATATTATCAAATGATATTTTTGTCTCATATTGTTTCCATGTAGTTTGCTTGTTTCCTATTCAAAGGACAATGTAATTACTCTAACATAGGGCTGCATTAAAATAACAAGAATTTCCATTACTAAGTTCCTAAGTCTCTTAACAAGAAGGTTATTTGTCTTTAATTAAAGGCTCGAAATAAAAAAATAAAGATTATGCTAAAAACAACTACCAAGCACCAGATCACAATTGGTAAATTAATTACCAATCTCGGACAAAGGCAAAAAGAATAGAATATCAACCATTCAATATGAAATTTATTTACAGTTTACATGTTTAATATAAAGGTCATGGGTACATGAATTGATCTACAAAAGGGTCTATTCAAAGGTCAATAAGAAGTTCATTGTTAAAGGGCAAGGCTCTATTCCATCCACTTTAGACCTTCATCAATCGATGAGGAGTCTGTAATGTGGTGAATGGCCATGTCCAAAAGCTCTTTGAGTTTCTTCTCTTTTCCTCGAATAATGTCTACATTATCAACTGAAGTAATTTGAGTCTTCAGTGCACGCTTGAGAGTTTTAGTGCCTCCTTTTATAGTTTGAACCATGCTTTTTTAATTCCTAAATCTCTTGCTCGAACATATTCCTTTCATGCTCAAGCTTTTCAACCTTACTTTCATAATCATTGAGATGCTGAAAAACTTTTTCATTCCATTTCTTGTTGAAAACTGCATGCACCCAAATTTGACTTGTCAACCCCATTTGGAAATCACTTCATTAATTAGGCCCAGAGGTAGGTTAAAAAGGTACAAAATTCCTTGCTAATCAAAAATTGAGATCTTGTTATTCTCCTAGGAGTAGGAGGCTAGAATTGCCTCCGCTCATAATAAGTTCAAAAGATTGGCAGGATACTTGACTCTTCAGGAGATCTACTTCAAGGTCGTTAATCCGCTGATGTAATTTAGCCATTTTTGCATCGATCTCAACCGAAGGTCTAGACCTTGGGACCGTGTCTTTCTTCTTTTCAACTCTTGAAATTCTTTGTCTTTTTCGTTGAACCTTTAAACTGGATTTCATTTCTATGAAGCGTTCGAACATTAATCTTAATTGACAATACTTCTTATGCCACTCTTGCGCTTTTGGATGTTTGGAAACCATAAAGCCAAAGCATCTTGAGAAGAGCGCTTCTTTTCAATATTAGCTATCAGTCTATCTTTAATATTGCTCAGCCAAGAGACAACATCTAAAGGACTAGATGTAAGAATTAGCTTGTTTTCCTATCCATAATAAATAAAAAAGGAAACTAATATATGGAAAGTAATCTTTTTCATTGGTAATAGCAAAGAGATATAAACAATAAAGGAATTAAAATTACATCACTATTCAATTTTAAACATTCGATTAACTCCTAAAGGTTTGAAATAGCAATTTTGGCCTTTTCAAATAACCCGGCGGATAAAGTAAGAGTGGAAGAAAAGGGAATTTAATCTTCTTCATGGTATTAACCGAAGGAAATTGATGATCGTCCCTTTTCCCGGTCAGGGAGCTAGTATGACCACATTGCAATTTGGAGTGATAAGTTTGAATTTCACTAAGTACTTTGTCCTTCTCATCGCCCAAGAAGTCAAAACGAAAGTGAGAAAATCATGTATAGACTTCTTGTAGATTTCTAAGAAAGCAATGTTTTGCTAACTGAGATGTTTTGAAGATTAAAGACTTCTCTTTAAAACCTCTCTTTAACTTGATAAACCTACTCAAAAGTTCCATGGAAACGGGACTACTGGAAGGTTCTTTAATCTGTCTAATATGTGAAAATCAGACTAAAGACAGAATAACTAAAGTGTTAAAGTTTTGAATCATACATTAAAATTATACAATCATTTGGGTTGTACAATATTGATCCCTTATAAAATTCGTAAATAAATCTCTCCTTTCTATATTAATTTTACCGGGCGGAAGGGAATAAGGAGAAAGTGGAATGGTCACTACCTTAGGAAGGTTCGAGCAATTCGCATGATGGGGATCGGACCCATGTTCAAATAAATATTTTTTATGATGATGCCTAATTAAACCCCCACTATTCTCGCTTTAATAAGTGATATCAACAAATTATCCCATGGAGTAGAATTTATAGAGAAACTCCACCACAACATTTCAATCATCAATTAACATCCAAAAGTGAGCCATCAATTCCGCATTCTCTTTCATAATCCTGTCTCGGTGGAGGCGAGATCTTTTCAAGCAAGGGGAAACCTATCTCTCCTTAAAAAATTGTAACTGCGCAGCACTACCAAAGAGGAACTTATGTTTTTTTGACAAGTCATTGTATTCTTTAGCTAGTCTTTTGGTTTCCTTACTCAATCGATGCACCTTATTCACATTCTTTTGATAAAGAATCTCGTAACATACTTATCCTTTTTCTTTAACTAAAATAGTAAGCTTATCAATTGGAGGCTACGCAGATAATCTTAAATATTTAACTGACAAGTTCCATACCTAAGAAACTAGGACTTGGGAAGCGGGAGCTTGAGTTTTTCCTTTTTGATGGTGGTTGGGAGGAGTGCTATCATTTGGAGTAGAGTCTTTCTTTGTGATGTCTTGAGGATCAGGGAATTCAATGAAGCCTGCACCATAGGAAGACGAGTCTATGTTAGGATCACTTGATCCATTTCCCTAGTCTTGTGAATTTGAAGGACTCTTTCCATCTCCACCACCACCGTCATCATCATGGCCTTCATCGTCATTATCATCATTGTCATCCTTATCATCCTGTCCCTTCTCAGAATCTGTCTCCTCTTTGCATATGGGGATCATCAAAAATAACTTTTTAGCATCGATCTTCTCCTCGGTGGGAAACTCTTCTTGAAGGGACCCCTGAGCTCTCCTTAATATGAGGCTAATCTTCCTTTTAAATTCTCATTCTAGTCTGGGACAGAAGGAAAGTTTAAATCTAAAAACTTTTAGGTGTTATCGCCATATGCCACGAGCAAAGCCCTTTCGAAACACTTCTCAGCAACCTAGATGGGATCTTTATTGAGAAAAAAGATAAATTTCTCCTTTGCATCCCTAATAATGTTGTTTGAGTAGGTCAAGAGCTCCTTTTTCCTCCTAAGTTTATATTTCAGAGATTTATTCTCGTTAGCTAGCTCGTCCTTCTCTTTGTTGGCCCTCTCAAGATCCGCTTCTAATGTTTTTAGTTCCTTCTTAACTAGCTCGACTTTCTCTTTATTGGCCTTTTCAAGGTCTGCTTTTAACGCTTCTGCCTCCTTCTCTAGAAATTTCCTAGCATTTTTCTCCTCATTGAGTGAGGAGATGAGTTTCTCTTTTTCAACAATAGCTTCATCCCTTGCTGCTGCAATATTGATTATACTATGATTAAGCGAAGCGAACTATCCTTTGAGCTTAGCCAATTCACCAGAAATCCCTTAAGAATCCATTTGAAGAAGAAACATATGCTTTCCCACCTTTTGAAGAAGACGATCCTTGGAATAAATTGAAGGTCGCAATGACCCGAGAGAAGTGATAGAAGGAGATTGGATGACCAATCGAACAAGATCATCAAAACTTGTAATAGGAGACTAGGCCCAGGCCTCTGAAGGAAGAGGATCGTTTGGAGAAGGATATAAACCAAGATTAGAATATAAGTGGCTAAGAATTGTTAGAGAAGTAGGAAGAGAAATCCCATGGAGGGGATCAAAAGAATGAGCCACCTCAGTTGATTCTTGAAATTTATGCCTAAAAGATTCCAGATTGACAACATCATGGCTTGAGTCGATATTTACATATGTCTCCTCTTCCACAATAATAGGAGTATAGTCGCCCACCGGCTTAGGAATTTTGCTTGGGAAGGAGGTGGAATATCAACCAAAGCATCGCCACTCGCTTTTCTTTTAAGTGCCTCTTGCCTTATCAATAGAGTCCTCAATATGAGTAGGTTCGCATGATTCGATTAAGACGGGAGTATCTTTTTTGGCCTTTCTATATTTGGAAGAAACAATCAGAGTAGAAGATTCTAAGCCAAAGAGAGGAGTTTATAAGATAGTAACGTTAGGAATTCCATATTAATTATAGTACAAACTTACCAATGGATCAAGCTGAATTAGGGAGGAGGTAGAAAAAGCATTATGGTTATTGATGACTAACGACCGTTTTTAGAGGCTCCTCAAGTATAATATGGTCGTCTTAAATAAGCAAGTATTGGTGAAGATTCACTTCCATCAAAAGTGTGAGTCTGTCGCCTATGCTCTGGGATGCCAGAGTCAGGGATTTGATAGTTTCACTATCAAAGGGAATTAACTACTTGGGAGCCGAATCTAAAAAAATTAAAACATTTTTCATAAGAGGGTGATAAATATAACATAAGCAACAAGAAATAAAAAATTACTTATAATGGAGAAGGTTCCCGTAATTCTAGAGTAGCATTTGACATAGAAAACCAAGTTTCTGATTTCTTGGTCTTGTTGACGGCATTGATGATCAAGCTTTTCAAAGGAGGACGGACGCGATATATTGGGTTACCCTGCTACTCGCCTATTTTTGCAGGGCTAGCTATGATATGAAGAATCTTAGCACAAAGAGAGGGAAGCTTGGCCGCCCTCGCAAGAATTTATAAGCAAGTCAAATAAGTGTATGAATTTGGAGATAATTGAATTGGAGCGATGTTCAGTTGCTTTAGGAATCTCAAGAGAAAGTCGAGGAAAGGAAGGCATCCTGAGTGCCAAATGTGTATTGGAGTGAAGGTGAAAAACCCGTTCGGAGGGTTGTTAATTCTACTAAAAGAAGCGGCATGAATAGCTTCTATGCCTATGATACCAAACTGTTTGAGAATGGAGTCTACTTCTTCTTGTGTAGTAATATACATCTAGTTAAATAGGTGAAAAACCCGTTCGGAGGGTTGTTAATTCTACTAAAAGAAGCGGCATGAATAGCTTCTATGCCTATGATACCAAACTGTTTGAGAATGGAGTCTACTTCTTCTTGTGTAGTAATATACATCTAGTTAAATAGATGATCCTTTTCTTAGCAGATGGATAAGTTTTGAGGCCCTTACTAAGTTTCATGCTTCCCTTCTAAACTATCTTCTTTCCTTTCATTTTCCCGATAGGTGATATTATTACTAATCAGAAAAGTACTAGATATTTATGAAATTTGGAATGCTCATGATGTAAAATAGGCTATTAGTGTAAAAACAAAAGGTAGCACACTGATTATGAACCACCTAAGTTATGACATAAAAACATTAAATTATAAAGTCCACTGTAGCATTTACAACAAGTCAATGACCATTGCACAAACAATGTTGAACTCTTAACTTTTAGGTCGATACAAATAAATGTTAGACTTACGGTAAGAAAGTAAGCCTGTAGGTTTTCAAAAAATAAAAAAATAAAGTAAGAATTATCATGAGAATATCCTAAGTATTATGTTGCATCAATAGATCCATGTTGAATAGATGAATTAATGTCGAATGTCACATTAATTACGCTATAAAATTATAATGCAATGCTGAGGCCATGGCCAATGTCGAAATGATAAAATACTCGACATTAATGAGCAATGTCAACATAGTTCAAAATCGTTAAATGTATACGTAGATTATAAAATTACTACGACAACTATGTCGTAAGATAACAATGTCGTAAGGGTATTGAAAATGATTATCGAAGAAGGATAATAACATACAGTAAGATTATCAATGCCATATAATAATCCCATAAATCAATATTAAATCTAAACGACAGTGCTTTTAATTAATGTCAAATTCATGAATGCAACATCAGTAGTTAGTGACCGACATAAACTGCCTCTTGACAATAACTCTTATGTTTCTAAATAGGTTGCTGCACCTCTTTTCGATTACCGAAGACATAAGGGTTTTATACTAAGCTTTCTAAATTTTGGAATTGATTATCAGAATAATAGACAAAGAGAAAACTTAATTGATATCGAACATCAGAATGATATTGTAATATATTAATCTTGAAGTAAAATAGGATGAATTAATCAATATCGAACATCCTAATAATGTCGTAAAACATTAGTGTTGCTATAGAGCAAAGCGATATTGTGTTTCGGGTTTGATAGAATATTTATTTCATCGTTAAATTAGAAATGTCCAGGCTCCCAAATCAATGTTTCCTAACTACTAATCAACCTAAAATTATCCAAGCAATATAGAAATTTATTGCTGATTCAATCTATAAGCATAATTGATCATTCAACAAAACGATAATATAAATATTAACATCAAAATCATGTAACTAGTCCTAAGTGTCAGTTCAAAAATGATAAAACCCAAATAAAACCGTAATAATGGTTTTGGTATAAAGCTTCTTAATTCAAGTTAATTAATGCAATTAGAATCAAAAATCGTACCTTAGCAATGGTTCGGATGCTTGAGATTTGAAGTTTTGAATTTTTGTGAAGTTAAAGGCTTTTTCACTTGAGTTTAAAATGCAGGTACAAGAGAAGAAGAGGTAAAGGCTTGATTATTTATGGTAGAGAGGAAGAAAAGCAGTCACCATTGATTAGTTTTAAATGGACAGTTAGATTTGCGTACAATACCGATGGACGGCAAGCACTGTTTTCTAGATTATTGATTTGAAAAGCCAATGCTCCCTTTACACTAGGGGCAAATGTTACTACTATCACTATTGATCCCGATGGTATGCGACATGCCGACATAACCATGATCTCATATCAACAGGAAATTTTGAAAGTGCGGAGATAAGCTAATGCCGAAAGCATATAATGCCACCACTCATCAACAAGGCCTAATAGATAGTGTTGCGAGTCATCGATGAAGCTAAGAATACCAGATGCCGTCAATGTTGCATGCCACTTGTAAAGTTGAATGAATGATGCCATATCTCATCAAGGCAGTAGTGATGTTGAAGAATACTATATTGAAAGCCATCAATGTTATAGTGACACGATTTATCACCTACGTCGCCTCCTATTGATGTCGTGTTTTAATCAATGTCGCATTTCATCCATGGAGGAAGAATGAATGCCGTAACTAGTTAATATCACCTCAGGATGATACCACATCTCTTAATGTGGTTTCCTTCTGATATCGCTCCTTATTGATACCACTCATCACCAATACCGTCTATCATCATTGCCAACTATCATCAATGATGTTTGCTATCAATAAATGCCTATTGTCAATGCTGCATGTTATTAATGCCACTTGTTATTAATGCCACCCGCTATTAGTGCCACATGTTATCAACGCCGCTTATTATCAATATCATCCGATATCAATGTCCCATATTATCAATACCATGCCTTAATGATAACATTGTCCGTCAATACACTAAAGAATGCCGCAAGTCATCAAATCAAAGCAATATCCGTAGCACCATCGAGATGAACCATAATGCTGCAGAACAGGCATGCCGCATAACATCCATGCCACATGTTACCACCCTTATAAATATCAACCTAGGCTCATGGAGGAAGGGGAACCATTCTTTCTCAACTTCTTACATTTTATACTTTGTAACGCTAAATTGATTTGGGGAATTTCGATGACTATAACACTCGAACTTTGTATACATAAGACTATGTACATTCATCTATTTCATAGCATATAAATAAAGGTTTTGCGATTATGGCTTGTTTCGAGTTCCAAGCACTTGTGATTTTTAATCATAACTTACTTTGAATTCTTAAAACATTCATAGTCTTGATTCCTTTGGTGTAAGATTGTTCTACATTGGTGACATGGCTTCTATATAAATTTGAGCATAGTTTCAGTATGAACAATTTTTGACATCATCAAGGACTTGAACATACTAAGCCTAATTTTCTAAGCCCTTTCTCAAACAAGTGTCACTTTTCCCTACTTTCTTTGAGATCCATAAGGATGAACCAAGCCTTTACTCGACCAATTTTCTTTTTTCTTGCAACTTTTGGGTGTTAATGAAGAAATTGTTAACACCTTCCTTATTATAAAATATAGCTCCATTTAAATTTAAAACCAAAAAAGTTATTATGGAAAATCTCCACCTTTTCACACTTTACCCACATTATCTATTTAATTATGATTTTAATTACTTATTTGAAATATAATGCCATAAAATAGTGGTGTTACAGGCTTCCCTCCTTATTAAAATTTCCTCATTAAAATTCTGATAAGGTACAATTAAACATATCAATCATGCATGATGATACGTAAGCATAAACATAAATAACTAGTAACCACTAGTTAATAATTCTATACAATTATATGGAACATACATCAAAATAACTCAGGATAAGCCTCGCTAATCCTATCCTTGGTCTCGTAAGTACAGTCACGTCCATTGTCACTCCACTTGATACCATTAACTTGATTGTCTTATTTCTAAATTTCATCTTATCTCTACTCACTATATCTAAAGTTGCTTAATAATAGTTACATTAGGTTTTGCTACTAAATCCTTCAAAACCATTGGTTCAATAGTAGTCTCTAGATCATGCACATACTTTCTATAATAAGAGATGTCAAAAACATTATGGACTCATGCCAAAGTATTTGGAAACTCGATATGATATGTGGGTATCATTATCCTCTATATAATAGGAAATGGTCCATCCTATCTTTGTGCCAATTGCCTAGGCTCCAAATCATTTAACACCCTTCATTGGTGACACTTCCACAAAAAACATGATCTCCTATTGAGAATTCCAAATTCTTACATCTTCTATGAGCATAACATTTTTGGCTCGATTAAGCTTCCTTCTTCCTTTCAAGGACAAACTCAGTTTTCAGTCGCTTCTTTTACTAAACCCAAACCAAGTATTGGCCTATCACCGATTTTCAACCAAGAAGATAGTGATTTGCACGACCTTCCATAAAATGATTAAAAAGTGCTTCAAAACTTGAATAGGGAAAATTATCTTTCCATGACCCTCCAAATTCTAGTAGAATAGCTCTTAATAAGTCTTCAAGTACTTTATTAACTCTTTCTGTTTTCCTATTAGCATGTAGAATGAAAGCGATACTCATCTTCAGCGTGGTACCTAATACATTTGTCAAAAAGTATCTCCATCACTTACAATATTACTTGGTATTGCATTGAGGTTCACCATATTTTCCATTAACAATTTTTCCAAACTCGTTGTTGTTCTTGTTGACTTAACAGGAATAAAGTATGCACTCTTACTTAGTCTATCAATTATGATCCTAATACTTTCATTTCTCTTGTTTGACCTTGGCAAGCCATCTTTAAAATCCATCAATGTAGAATCCTATTTCCATAGTGGTACTTCTAAGTATTGAAGTAATCCACTTATCTTTAAATGCTGGCCTTTTACTTGTTGGAAATTCGAATATTGCCTCACCTCTAAGCCAATAACCCTCTTCGTTCCTTCCCAGAAGAAACTTCTCTTCATATCTTGATACTTTTTCGTATCTCCAGGATGAATAGAAACTTCCTTCCTTAGATTATCCAACTCGGAACATATAATCATCCTTTCTTTTTAATCCATCCTTTTTGGTCAAGTGCAAAGTCTTTCAAATCATTAATATCATTTCCCACTTCTAGTCTTTTAACCGTTCAGCTTGCAACGAATCATCATTTTGCCTTGAAACAACTCTTATGACCAATACCGGTTGAACTTCTAAATAAAAAATCATCACGGTAAATTGTCTAGAACTGGTCGTCAATCTTATGCGAAAACCACAAGAAGCAAATGCCTATAAATAATTCCACTTAGCCAAAAGATAGCGCCTTCATAATTTCAATGCAAATATTATCGCAGCCTAGCTCTAAATCATGAATAGGATAATGAACTTCACGTGGTCGAAGTTATTGACAAGCAAAAGCAATGACTCTACCTCTCTACGTTAACACAGCTCCTGACCTAGTTCTACATGCATCAGCATACACAGCCAAATACTGATTACCATCTAACAAAACTGACACAGGTGCGTTGGTTAATAAATTCTTTAGCTTCTGAAATTCTTCTTCACATTTATCGATCCAAACAAACTTCATATTCTTCCTTGTTGGTTTAGTCATCGATGCTACTATACGAGAGAAATCCTTAATGAATCTTCGACATTAGCCAGCCTACTCCAAGAAACTTTTAGTTTAAATTATGGTCTCAGTTCTCTTCTAAATATCAGTGGCCTTGATTATTAATGGACCATAGACATCCCATGCTCCGAAATCGCATGACCAAGAAACTTCACCTCTCTTTTCCGAAAATGAATATTTTGAAAATTTTGCCTTTAGTTGATAATGCCTCAGCATATCTAGTACTATTCTTAGATGAACTTCATAATCCCATTCATACCTAGAATATATCAAAATATCATCAATTAAATCTATCCAAATGCACTCGAAAGATCTGGTTCATCAAGTCTATAAAGAAAGCAGGCTTTGTCAATCCAACAGGCATGGCTAACCACTCATTTAAACCAATCTTGTTCGAAACGGATCAATGGTATACTTTCCTCCCCTGTCGTCAATTAGTGGAAAACCATTGTTAAGTCCACCTGTAAGAACACCTTGAGTCCACTTAATTGATCAAAAAAATAAACTTTTCTTGGTAAAGAATACTTATTCTTCATGATCTTCTCATTCGGCTTCCAATAATTAATATATAACCTCAATGACCCATCAAGTTTCTTCATGAACTAAGCTATAACTCCCCAAGGAGAACTACTTGGTCTTTATTCATTTCTTCTAACTCCATTGATTACACCTTTAAATCCTTCATCTCGATAAGTGTCATTCTACTAGGTGGTCTACTTCCAGGTTCAAATCTTAATATGAGATCTATTCAAAACTCAATTTTTTGTTTTAGTAATAGTCTCCTGAATGGCTCAAATATATCAACATATTCTCTTACTACAAAAACCCAATCGGTTTCATCCTTTACGTCCTCCACAACAGACAACAATGCACATACATTGGAACTCAATTCATCTAATGAGTATAAACTTTGACAATTAGAGTGCATGAAGGATATTATTCTACCTCAGTAAAATATCCTAGCATCATATGGGTTTAACCAGTCCATACCCAAAATTATCCCAAAATCAACAAAGCCAAACACATGTAAATTGCAAGTAAACTTATGACCTAACAAATAAAATTCTATATAGTCACATCTCATTCCAAGAGTTGTGTAGCCTTCGATTGGATTCACAAACCTTAGAGAGGTCGTAAGGTATGTTGAGTCAAGGTTCAATTTATCTACCAAACATTTGGATATATAAGGATGTGACATACCAGTATCAAACAACACTTTAACAAGTATGTTATGTACACATCATTTCCATTCTCCTTAGTAGTCGATCCAGAAGTTGTATGTTCCAGAGCATAAACCTTCCCCTTCTTAGCTTTGATTGATATAGAACATTCTCTTTTTAAGTGCCATATCTTATTTCAATTACATCATTCTACTCATTTCTTATTAGCGGCTTTCTTAATGTCCCCAGAATGACACTCATTAGTAAAACGTCCCTTTTTGTCACATGTGTAACAAGTCAGCTCAGATTAAGTTTTTTTTATAACTTTGCCTTTCTAAGCTCCCGTCTTGCCAAAGAACTTCTCCTTGGAAACCCATGGCCTCCACAGATTTATTCTTCCTAAGCGATGCGAGTAAATCTTCATTCCTCAGAGCTATATCTATAACAATATTATATGGATCTCTAGGGCGTGGTTTAGTTGCTTAGCAATCTCGGGATTCAATCCTCGAATAAACTTCTCGTTCTTTTTAGCAAAATGTTGACAATGACCTACTCATACATGAAATTTTTTCAAACTTAGTTGCATGCTCCAAACAATTACATTGCCCTGTTCTAATTCTAAAAACCTCCCAAAAAAAGAGGACTTTGTTGCTTCAGGTAAGAAATTTTTCTTGAATCTTTCCTTGCAGTCGACCTAAGTGAGATTATCTTCTATAACACCCATGGTTACAGTGCTCCACCAGCACAAAGCCACTCCTTGCAATTTTCTAGAGGCCAACCTTCACTTTTGTTCATTATTCACAGCAAAAATTCACTCATAGTGAAGAAGCCGCCCTCCACTTTGGTGGTATTCTCCATACCCATAAATGGCTTACCTCCTAAACTGGTATATTCTTTACTTAATGCATCATAGTTAATACGAATAGTAACTTTAGGCATACCAGCTCCTGTATTACTAAATTTTCTTCCTATCAACCCAACTGCTACTCTGTCTTGCATCATATTTACAAAATTTGGCACATTGACCCCATACCAACTAGTGTGGTTTTAGCTTACATATTAGCATTTCTCACATTGGGCCGAACATTTCTATTAGTTATGATGTTTCCAACTCCTAAGTTAAGTCTTCCACTTCTGGTTCCCACAACTTTTTTGCTCGTAATTTTCATATGAACCTTCATGAGATTCGGAAGAATGGGCAAAAGATATATGGGAGAGTATAAATAAATTGTAACATACCGTATCCAGAGGCCAAAAGCTAAGCGCTACAGATGCTACAGTCATCCATAGTATTTACTTTTGGTGACAAAATACAGTAATACTAATGGAATCCATAATACCAGTGGCACTTGAATATGAAAAAAAATCACAGATTTCCAAAAATTAACATTTTACTGATTACATTTCAAAACAAATACACATCCAAGTTACATGATCCCACATCATTTCCCAGGTAAAGATTAATTATAATCATTACAAAAATATGCCTAGAGCGACATATGACGATGCCCTTTTGGTTGATCAAAGCAATATAGTCATATCTAACTAAATACATAGTGGAAATAAACAAAATAATATGTAATTCGTAATTAGCTATCCATCAGCCACCTGCTCGTCTCTGAAAGCTTTATTCGTCAAAATATCTAAACTTGAAAACCTTAACCCTCGGACTACTCAAATCAATTTTGAGCACCCGAGAGTTTAAGGAGAAACAAAAACTTTGAGTTAGACATAAATCCTGGTGTGAATAATACTATTACATCTCGGTTTACTGATATTAAGTGAGACCATGCCGCTTAGCGAAACGGGTTTCCCCTCAGTAATATCCTCTTTAAAACATTTTTGCAAATCATTTCCTGCAAACAAACTGCTTAATCAAACTAATCTAATAATGATAATAATAGCTAAGTCCGTTAAGCTATAATCAGGTAACTAATGAACTATCTATCCATAAGTACTAAATGGACTATGTGTCCGAAAACTAGGCTGACTGCCTGCAAACTAGACTAACCGTGCGCAAACTGGACTAACTGTCCGAATCAAAACGGACTATCTGTCCGAATTATTTTCTTAGGGTTAATTACCCTTTATCTTTTTCCTTGAACACCTTTTCAAAATGATTTAACCTTTAAAATCGTACTTATACAAGGAAAATATATTCTTATCTTTATTCTAAGCTATTTTGCCATGTTATATATACTTTACTCAAAATAATGTTGATGAATTTTAATAAGGATTATCTATCCTTCCAAAACAAGTTAAAACCCTTTTTTAACTTGAAAATACTTAGGCTATGTTGCCTATTTAATACTTTCAAAACCTTTGTTTAATACCTTTAAACAGCCATTTCAAAACCCTTAAAGGTAACCATTTCGAAACCATTAAAAGCCTTTCCTTCGAAAGATTTAAACCATGTCCTTTGAAAATATTGGAAAACCCTTTCCTTTCTTCTCTCCGATAGCTTCAAAACATTAAACATCGTCATTTAAAACCTTTAACTATTGCCTTTCAAAAACATAGGAAAAACCTTCCCTTTCGACCCTGTCGAAACTCTAGGGAATCACCCCTTTCGAAACCATTCATTAAAACCTTTCGAAAGCATTAAAATTCAACTCTTTCGAAAGCTCTTGTGTTCAATTGAAAACATATGGAAACCTTTCGAACCATTAAAAAGTTACCCCTTCGAAAACTTTGAAAATCATCTCGGTCGAAACCATTTGGATTATGCCTTGAAATGGAGTAAAAGGATCAGAAACCCATTAAAGTTGAAAGCACCTATGTCGAAACCATTTAAAACTCTCTTTCGAAACCATTTGGGTTTTACTTCAATCATAGAAAAATGTCTTTAAAACATTTAAGTCAAAGGCATCTGTTTTGAAACCATTTCCTAAGTAAAGAAGTGATGGTGTCGACACCATCCCTCCCAAAGCATCAGAGAAGTGGCCAAATTTTAGAAAACAAAGTACCCCTTCGAAAGCATTTGAGTCGAAAGGCTAAAAGGCGGCAGTAAAAGGTTCCGAATTAGTCGAAAATAGTTATTTAAAACAAAGGCGCAACCCAATCGAAACCATTTCCTTTAAATCCATTTAATGTAGTTGAAAGCTAACTAAGTCGAAAGCTACTTAGTCGAAAGCCATTTAGTCGAAAGCAAGCTGGCATATTTTTTATTTAAAAGCAAAGTGATGTCTCAACCCTTTCGAAATCCCTGGTTTCAATTACACACCTTTCACCTTCCATTAAATTCGATACGTACCAATATATTGATACCATGCACATTGGTTTCGATGGTGTTGAAAGCAGAGGAACTTAGTCGAAAGCCAATTAAGACGGAAGTTGGTGCCGAAAGCACAAAATAGTAAAAAGTATGTAGCAAATAGTTCTTTTCACTTAACCTGCTTTGCGTGTCAAATTTTGATTGATTGCCTCTTTTCTTTACCACTAAAAAGAATTGTAATTTTCAGAAGTAACTATTTGGATTATTTGCAAAAATCCCCTTCTCCTTTTATAAAAATATAAAACATTTAAGTCTCATACCTTAAATAATTTTATATATCCATTAAAACACATAGGGAAAATCTACAAAAATTCTAGAAAATCTCTTTTAATATGTTTTTCAACATATAAAAATTTCAGACACAAATCTTTTATTATTTAATGGTAAATAATTATTTACCTAAATTAACATTTTATTTACTAGAAAATTCATATAAATTCCACAATTATTCAGAAAATTTTGGAAAATGAAACCCTTCCCTAAAATATCATTTATGATATTCACAAAAATTAGCAAGGCATTTGGATGTAATTTTATAGGGTTTTCACCTTAAAACATATCATAAATTCAATGAACAACCACAATTCACCAACAAGTATATATAATCATTCCATCATTCAAAAACATGGCTAATCAATGCAAAATATTTGGAATTCTTCTTAAAACCAAAAATAGTAAAAATTTGAGATGTAAACATTACTCACCTTAGCTTTAGAGATTAAAGAGATTAAGACGTGAATGGATTAGATTTGAATTAGCTTCTTCCTTAGCTTTTCTTAATCTTCTTGCTCTTTCCCTTGTTAATGGTGGTCGGCTTCTTTAAAAAAATTGAAAATGAAAAGTGAAAGCTTATAGGAATACAGGGCCAAGTTTTAGCGATACAGGAATGGCCTGTTTCCTATTTTACCCCTCCTCTATTTCAATTTAACTCTTATTTTATTCATAGGTTAAATGGCATGGCTACCCTTTGATTAAATCAAATCTCAATCCCCTAATCAACACATTAATTTATTTAATTAAACATCCTAAATAATGTTACCAAAAATATGGGGTGTTATAAACTCCTCTCCTTAAAGAATTTCTCCTCGAAATTACAGTAAGGGACACAACAAATCAATTAAAGAGGTAAAACATACCATCAAATATGTCATGATAAGTACCTCTAATCCTACGCTCAATTTCCTTAGTACAGTCCCTGCATCGTTGCTTCACCGGACTTTGACTATCTGACTGTCTTGGTTCTAAGCCTCTTCTCATCTCTCGCAACAATACGAATAGGCTTCCTCACTGTAGTCACATCCGGTTTTACAACTATGGCATTTAGCATAGTCGGTGCAATTGTGTCTCTAGGTCTCTAATGCACTTTCTAAGATAAGAAACATGAAAAACATCGTGGGCTCCTGTCAAACTGCTTGGTAACTCAATTCTATACGCAAGTGTAATGACCCGGAATTTTGGACAATATCAATTTAATAATCCGTACTAATAATTAAATTGATTTGATGATTTTTCTTTATAATTTTAATTTAAAATTGGTCAAATTTAATCTTTTAAAGGTTAATAAACATTTAACTAATAATTGTGATCTATATCTTTCTAATAATTTGAAATGGATAAGAATTGATTTTCAAAGCTAATGAAATTTTATTCTGTCTATAATATATATTTGATATATATATATATATATATATATATTGTGAATAGAATATCTTTTGCTTAAAATAAAAGATAAATCTTCAAATTGTAATATATATGTATGTATATGTTATAATTTGATGTTGTTTTGAAATTTAATTTAAATCTATTTAATAATCTATATATGTATGAATATTGTAAATTGAAACTTTATTTTAATTAATATTTTTCAAAAAGTTAATTTAAGATTTATTCATTTGTTTTCAAGTATAAGATAAATTGTTTATTTTAAATAAGATAGTTTGAAAAGAATTTAAACAAGCTTTGTTTTGTTTCTTTTTAAATGCTTCAATTTAAAATGGTTATAAGTGTATAAAAATAAAAGTTATAGATTTTAAATAACATGTATAAGATGTATAATTTTATTTGTATTTATTAGTTTTAGAATAATTTCTTTTTAAAGTGAATTTATAAATACTTATGTAAACATTTATTCACTTAGTAACTTAAGAAAGTAAGTTTATTTACATTTCAACTAAGTAAAAATTTAATTAAAATACTAATAGACATGTGTAAATATGTTAACATATCTTAATAACACATGTAAACCTATTAAGTCAATTAGATGACAAATGTAAACTCTTGAAGACAAGTGGAAACATATAATTTTTATTTTTTATAATTATTTTTAAGAAAAAAATTAGTTTTCTTTCAAAAACTCTTTTTCTTTGTTTACACTTCTTAACTGAAAATAATGGCAATCAGAAATCAATCTTGAATCTGCAAAATTACAAACTAAAAGAAAATCAAAATTGAAATCTGCATTTTTCTAACCTGCAACTTCATATCATCTTCAACCTGAAAAGAAAAATCTGCAAAGCAAATGTCAATCTGTAAATTAAAGATTCTTCTCAACAATCAAAATCCTGAAATTCAAATAAAGTTCTATAGTTCAACTTCAATTTAAAAGCATGCAAATGGATTGTTCTTCAGCATATCAAAGCCTGGAAAATAATGAACTGCTCTGTCTCTGCATATAAATTGGTGAGTAATCATTTTAAAAACAGATTTGGTTTAATCTTTGGGTTAAATAATATTGCATGCAAATAAATTCTTGTTTTGATAATGAATATTTGATTATATGAATGCATGATTACTTAGTGCCTTTAAGGTTTTGATTGTGCCCAACTATGTTGCAACGTGAGATGTAAGCATTCCAGCTATTTCTGTATTTTATTTTGAAAACCCTAGACACTATTATAATATCACTGGATTTCCTATCAAATGTTTTGGTTAGCGTAAGGTAAAAACTTTTCCATGTTTATGTGTGGGAAGTCTTACGTGATACCTTTTCTTTCAAAGGTTTTCTAAAGTTAAGCAATTTTAACCCATTTACTCACACCAGACCCCTGTCTGACCCGAGTGTTTATTTTCTGTTTTATTAAATTCTTGGGTACTCATATTATGTACGAGTAGTCAAGTAATTCAGGTTTGCTTGACGAATTCTGAAGGAGATATGGAGCAGGAGGCTTCCACATGTAGATATATATTATGGTTCCTCTGTGTTTGTTGGTATCTGTATCTGTTGTACTTGAGTTGTATAGTTAGACAGATGTTTATAACTGTCTAATGTGTGTTGTTTAAGTTGTGTACTCTGATGTAATATGATACTATGTATATTTTATGTGATATATTATATTTCATTCGTTCCACTGTGAGTTTTATGTTGTTGTGTTCTTCTTTCTCTTTCTTTTCTTCTTCTATCCCTTTCTTTCTTCATTGATGATGTGATTTCCTTGAGATAGGAAGTCAGGTCGTCTCAGCAAGCTTCCTGATCCTCTCATAAATAGGAAAAGGTCCAATGAATCTTGGGGCTAACTTTCCGATTTCCTAAATCTAATCACACCCTTCATCGATATTTTGACGAAATCCTGATCTCCAACTGAGAACTCTAAATTTTTCCCTCTCTATCTACATAACTCTTTTGCTTAGACCGAGCCTCATTCATACTAGCCCGAATGACCCCAATCTTTTCTACAGCTTTCCTAACAAAATCTGGACCAAGAACCAACTTATCTACGGTCTCTAACTAACATACGGGAGATTTGCATGGCCTTCCATACAAAGCTTCAAAAACTTTGTCATCCCAATACTAGTCTGATAACTGTTGTTATACGAAAACTCTTAAATGCAGATGGTCTTCCCATGATCCCTCGAAATCTAGAACACAAGCTCTTAACAAATCTTCCAAGACCTTGTTAAATATCTATGTTTGCCCATCTGTCTGCGAATGGTAAGCGGTACTCATCTTGAGCTTGGTTCCCAAAACTTCTTGTAGACTCTTCCAAAAATCACTAGTTAATAAGGAATCTCTATCACTAATTATGCTAACAGTAATTCCATGCAGTCAAACCACACTCTTCATAAACAACTTTGCCAAAACAGGTACCATTCCGATTGACCTAACTGGAATGAAGTGGGCACTCTTGATCAACCTGTCCACTATAGCCCATATAGTATCATTTCCTCTGTTCTGCCTTGGCAACCCGTCAATAAAATCCACAGAAACAGAATCCCATTTCCATATCGGAATATCTAATGGCTGAAGCAACCCCATTGGATTCTGGTATTCGGCCTTTGCCTGTTAGCAGTTCAAGCACCGCTTTACCCATAAAACAATATCTCGCTTCATACCTTCCCAAAAGAAACTTCTCTTCATATACCGATACATCTTAGTACCTCCCGGATGAATAGAGAACTTCGAACAATGGCATTCCTCTAAAATTTCTTTCCTTGTGTTTCCTACGCTTGGAAAGCGTAATCTTCTTTTCTTTCTCAGCCTTCCATTCTGGTCAAGATTGAAATCTTTCAAGTCATCGCTCTGAGTTCCATCTCTTAACTTCCTGATCCGCTCAGCTAATTCTGGATCTTCTTCTTGTTTAGAAGCAATGTTTTCAATCATCACTGGTCGAACTTCCAAATAAGATAAAACTATGGTTTCTCCGCTAGATCCAGCCTTAGATCTCCACCGCACTCTGCAATCTGCTAATGCTTCCAAATCTTTCCACTCAGCAACCATTACCAACACAACAATATGATGTTTCCTGCTAAGTGCATCTGCAACCTTGTTGCCTTTCCCCGGTGTGTACTCAATCCTAAATCATAAGCAATGATAAACTATAACCATCTCTGTTATCTCATGTTCAACTCCTTCTGAGAGAACAAATACTTCAGCGACTAATGGTCTATATGTAACTCAAACCTCTCTCCCAAAAGGTAACGTCTCCACACCTTTAATGCAAAAATCACCGCTGCCAATTTCAAATCATGCATCGGATATCTGACCTCTTGCAGTATGAGCTGTCTAAAAGAATAGGCAATCACTTCACCTTTCTACATCAACACGGCTCCTAATCCTGTTCCACATACATTCATATAAACTACCAAATCCCGATTCCCTTTTGGAACAACCAATACCGGCGCATGGGTCAATAAGTGTTTCAAACTCTAGAATACTTTCTCATACTTATCAGTCCATACAAACTTTACATCCTTTCTCATTAGCTTGGTCATCGGTCCCGCTATCCGCAAAAAATCATTAATGAACCTCCGATAATAACCAGACAACCTAAGAAAACTCTTTATCTCCATCATTATCTCGGGTCTCTTCTAACTATTCACCACTTCAATCTTAGTCGGATCCACTGACAACCCATTCTCTGAGACTACATGACCAAGAAACTTCACTTCTTTCTTTCGAAAATGACACTTCGACAATTTCGTCTTCAGCTGATGCTGCCTCAACATCTCAAGCACCACTCAAAGGTAAACTTCATGCTCTCATTCATCCTTGAATTATACAATATATCATCTATGAAAACCAATACGAACCTATCCAAGTGCTCAAGAAAAACTTGATTCATCAAATCCACAAAGAAAGCTGGTGCATTAGTAAGTCCGAATGGCATAACTAACCATTCGTACTACCCATATCTGGTCCTATATGTCGTCAGAGGTATATTATCTTTTGCTACTTTGAGCTGATGGAAACCTATCGCCAAATCTAACAGCGAGAATACCTTGGATCCGCTCAACTAGTCGAACAAATCATCAATTCTCGGCAATGGATATTGGTTCTTTATAATCCTCTCATTTAACCTACGATAATCCATATATAGCCTCAACGATCCATCCAACTTCTTAATAAATACTTTGGCTACTTCCCAAGTGAAATACTTGTCCTGATAAAACTCTTGCCTTCCAATTCCACCAACGGAACCTTCAACTCCCTCATCTCTGTAGGGGTCATTCTGCTTGGCAGCCTACTCACTGGTTCTGCTCCCAGAACAAAATCTATACGAAACTTAGTGGCTCATTTCGGTGGAAATCCTACTACATGATCAAAAAAATCTGTGAATTCTCTAACCACGAAAAATCAACTCAACTCATCATCGAGTTCTATAACACCCAACAAAGCATTCACCTCACTGTCAGAACCTTCTACAGTATAAACAATCTGGTCCCCACAATCAGGGTGTCTAAGTGATATTTTCCTATCCTGAAAAAATATCCTAGCATCATATTCTCTTAACCAATCCATCCCAAGAATAATTCCGAACCCCACAAAATCAAACACATGCAAACTGCAAACAAAAGTATGACCTAAAAGGTCAAACTCTAGATAGTCACATCTCAACTCTAGAGTTGCATACACTCCTATTGGATTCACAACCCATAAGAAAGTAACTTACTATGTAGGTTCTAGGTTAAATTATCTATCAAACATCTAGATATAAAAGAATCCGATGCACCAGTATCAAATAGAATGCTAACAGACACACCATGAAATTGAAGCATACCTCCCAAAACTAGCTTTCCTTCTTCTTGAGCTGTTGGCTTAGAAGCAGCAGACTCCAACAATACACCTTGCCATTTCCATCCTTAACGGGCTCCTTGCACTAGTTTCTATAATGGCTAATCTGGTCACAATTGAAGCATCTTCTTCTTCTTGGCTACCTCCCTTGATTTCCAGCACGACACTCATTTTCAAAGTGCCCCTTCTTGTCTCACTTGAAGCAAATAATCTCAGATTTCCCTTTCTTAGCTGCTCCACCCTTCTGAGCACCCTTCTTAGGAAAGAACTTCCTCTTTTGATTCTGCACGACTTGGACTTCTTTAGCCTTACTCTTCTCTAGTGAAACAAGAATCTCCTCATGCCTTAAGGCTATCTCCACTACAAAGTCAGAAGGATCTCTAATATGAGGTAATGTAGCCCCGGCAGGCTTCAACCCCTTGATAAACTTCTCATTCCTCTTCATTACTGTATCCACTGAAGCATACCCATATCTGGCCCACTCTTCAAACTTTCTAGCATACTCCAGGACAAACATCTCTCCCTACTCTAATTCAGCAAACTTTTGATCAGAGCAGACTGTGCCATCCAAACATGAACCTCTCCTTAAATCTTCCCTTGAAATCTGCCTATGTCAAGGTTTCCTTATCCACGCCAGCCGACGCTGTTCCACCAAAACAAAGCCACTTCCTGAAGCTATCACGAAGCAAGCCTCCTCTTATGGTCATCATTGAGCCCCAAGTCTACAAAGATTCTCCCATAGTGCAGCAACTAATTTTCCACCTCTATAGCATCCTCTATCCCTATAAAAGGTTTCCCTCCAAGCTTAGCATAATCTTCGCTCAGCTTAGCATAATGGGTAACTACTGGAACTCTTACCCCTGCAGCATCTCCTCCTAATACTCCAGCTGCAACTCTGCTTGCATCATATTCATGAAAAATTGATACATAGTTTCCATTCCAACTTGTAGCATTTTAGCATCTACATTTTTTGCTAGTGCCTGACCTTCGGTCCTTCTTGTACTAGGTCTGGCATTCCCATTGGTGACCACCTCTCCTGGGTTAAATCTTCCTCTTCTACCATTCATATATGTATTCAAACCTCATGAGACACATAAAATAACCTAACAAGGATAGGAGACTAGAGATAAAGCGTATACTTATATATAGAAAATACAAGTACGTTACTATAGCGTAATCCCATACCCCAATCTTACTCAAAATTTCTTAGGATTATGTTTTAAAACCATTTTTAGTTTAAATTTTTTCATAAACCATGCTCTAATACCATTGTAAAATCTTATATCTAGAGGCTAAAAGCTAAGTGCTATAGATGCTGCAGTCATCCAAAGAAGGTGACAAAATATGGTAATTCTAGTGGTATTCATAATACAGAGGCACCTGAATAAAAAAATCATAGATTTCCAAAATCCAACATTTTACCGATTACATTTCAAAACAAATTCACATCCAAGGTACATGATCCCATATCGTTTTCCAGGTAAAGATTAATTATAATCATTACAAAAATACGCCAAGAGCGACATATGACGATGCCCCCTTGTTGATCAAAGCAATATAGTCATATATGACATAATACAAAGTGGAAAAACAAAATAATCTTTAATTCCTAATTAGCTATCCATCAGCCACCTGCTCGCCTCGGAAGCTTTATTCGCCAAAATTTCTAAATCTGAAAACCTTAACCCTCAGCCTACTCAAATCAATCTTGAGCACCCGAGAGTTTAAGGAAAAACAAAATCTTCGAGTCAGACATAAAGCCCAGTATGAATAATACTGATACATCTCGGTTTACTGATATTAAGTGAGACCATGCCGTTTAGTGGAACGGGTTTCCCTTCACTAATATCCTCTTTAAAATATATATTTTGCAAATCATTTCCTGCAAACAAACTGGTTAATCAAACTGATATAATAATGATAATAATAACTAAGCCCGTTAAGCTATAATCAGGTAAGTAATGAACTATCTGTCTGTAAGTACCAAATGGACTATCTATCCGAAAAATGGGCCGACTGGCCGCAAACTAGACTAACTGTTCGCAAACTGGACTAATTGTCCGAATCAAAATGGACTATCCGTCCGAATCATTATATTAGGGTTAACTACCCTTCATCTTCTTCCTTAAACACCTTTTCAAAATGATTTAACCTTTTAAATCAGAATTATACAAGGAAAATATATTCTTAGCTTTATTTTAAGCTATTTCGCCATGTTATATATACTTTACTCAAAATAATATTGATGAATTTTAATAAGGATTAGCTATCCTTCAAAAACAAGTTAAAACCCTTTTTAACTTGAAAATACTTAAGCTATATTGCCTATTTAGTCCTTTCGAAACCTTTGTTTAATAACCTTAAACAACCCGTTCGAAACCCTTGAAGGTAACCCTTTCGAAACCGTTGAAAATAACCATTTCTAAACCATTAAAAGCCTTTCCTTTGAAAGCTTTAAACCATTAAACCTTTTAAAAACATTGGTAAAACCTTTCCTTTTTTCTCTCCGATAGCTTCAAAAAATTAGACATCCTCCTTTAAAACCTTTTAACTACTGCCTTTCAAAAACATAGGAAAAACCTTCCCTTTCGACCCTATCGAAACCCTGGGGAACCACCCCTTTCGAAACCATTTATTAAAACCTTTTGAAAGCTTCAGAATTCAACTCTTTCGAAAGCTCTTAGGTTCAATTTAAAACATGTGAAAACCTTTCAAAAGCATTTAAAAATTTACCCTTCGAAACCTTTGAAAATCATCTCGGTCGAAACCATTTGGATTATGCCTTCAAGTGGATGAAAAGGATCAGAAACCCATTAAAGTCGAAAGCATCTATTTCGAAACCATTTAAAAACTCTCTTTTGATACCATTTGGTTTTTGCTTCAATCATAGAAAAAGGTCTTTAAAACATTTAAGTCAAAAGCATCTGTTTTGAAACCATTTCCTAAGTAAAAAAGTGACGGTGTCGAAACCATCCCTCCAAAAGCATTGGAGAAGTGGCCAAATTTTAAAAAAAAAAGTACCCCCTCGGAACCATCTGAGTCAAAAGATAAAAAGGTGGTAGCAAAAGGTTTCGACTTAGTCGAAAGCAGTTATTAAAAACAATGGCGCAACCCAATTGAGACCATTTCCTTTAAATCCATTTAATCTAGTTGAATGCTAACTAAGCTACTTAGTCGAAAGCCATTTATTCGAAAGCAAGCATGCACATTTTTGATTTAAAAACAAAGTAGTGCCTCAACTCCTTCAGATCCTCTGTTTTCAACTACATACCTTTTGCCTTCCATCCAATTCTCTACGTACTAATATATTGATACCATGCGCAGTGGTTTCGATGGTGTTGAAGGCGGAGGGACTTAGTCGAACCAAGGCAGAAGCAGGTGTTGAAAGCACAAAATAGTAAAAATCATGTGGCGAATAGTCCTTTTCACCTAACCTACTTTACTTGTCAAATTTTGGTTGGTTGCCTCTTTTCTTTACCACTAAAAATTGCTGTAATTTTAAGAAGTAAGTATTTGAATTATTTGCAAAAAGTCCCTTCTTCTATTATAAATATATAAAACATTTAAATCTCATACCTTAAATAATTTTATATATCCATTAAAACACTTACGAAAAGTCTACAAAAATTCCAGAAAATCTCTTTTAGTATTTTTTCGACATGTAAAAATTTCAGACCCAAATACGGTAAATAATTATTCTCCCATATTAACATTTTCTTTTCTAGAACATTCATATAAATTCCATAATTATTCAGGAAATTCCAACAATTGAAACCCATCTCTAAAATATCATTTATGATCTTTGTAAAAATTCGCAAGGTATTTGGATGTCGTTTTATATGGTTTTCACCTTAAAACATATCATAAATTCAATATGAACAACCATAATTCATCAACATGTATATATAATCATTCCATCATTCAAAAATTTGGCAAATCAATGCAAAATATTTAGAATTCATCTTAAAACCAAAAATAATAAAAATTTGAGATGTAAACATTACTCACCTTAGCTTTAAAGATTAAAGTGATTGAGATGTGAATGGATTAGATTTGAATTAGCTTCTTCCTTAGCTTTTCTTAATCTTCTTCCTCTTTCCCTTGTTAATAGTGGCCGACCACTGTAAACTTTTTTGAAAATGAAAAGTGAACGTGTATAGGAATACATGGCGAAAATTTTATAATATAGGAATGGCATCTTTCCTACTTTACCCTTCCTCTATTTAACTTTAACTCTTATTTTAATTCATAGGTTTAATGGCATGACTACCCTTTGGTTAAATCAAATCTTAATCCCCTAATCAACACATTGTTTTATTTAATTTAACTAATTAAATATCCTAAATATTGTTGTTAAAAATATGGGGTGTTGCATAAATATACACACATGCATATACACATATATATTTCAAATGACAAGTACGTTACCATAATGCTATCACATTCCCTAGTTGCTATTCTTTTTATTTTATTTAGGCTTTGTTTTCAAAAATATTACTAAATTTTAAGTAAACCTATTCTTTGATACCAAGTTGTAATGTCCCCAATTTTGTGAACTGAAAATAAATGGTAATGATGTTGTAATCATCCTCGGTATTATTTTCCAACTATAAAATGGAATCTGCTATTGTATCATTATCTGTAATAGCACAAGAATTTACAAATTTTTCATGAAACATTTTCATTCATTCATTTCAAATTCATTAATTATCGATTAAATAATCTCACGACATCATTCAAATAAAATATAATAAAAACAAATATAATTCTAAGAGCGACATATGATGATGCTTCTTTGGATGATCAGAGTCATAACTACTGATGGTTAAATTACCTTTCTTCACATACAACAAATATAAGCAGTTACTCTACAAAGTGGAAATAAACATAAATTACTACAAGCTTCCCTCCTGCGCATCTTTCGGAGCTTTAATCGTCTTAAACCTAAAATACTCCACTCTACCGACTTAGTTAGGTATTCAAGAGTTTAGATGGAAATCAGAAACTTTGGGCAAGACAAAAATTCTAGTGCGAATAATATTAGTCCATCCCAATTAAATAGATACATAGTGAGAACAGGCTACCAAGGGAAACGGGTTTCCTCCCACTAATATCTTACAATCAAATGCCAAACGTAACATCCACAAGATGAGACAGGCCTAACACCTATGCACTCCTCATCCACCTATAACTATGATGGTTAGAACATAACATGTAATCATGTAAAATAGGTTAAAATAAATAGTAATGTATTCAATAAGATTTTGGTTTAAGGGTTACATATTACCAAGAATGCCCTTCCCATTAAGTCCATACATTAATATAGTTTTCTTAAGGTCACTATAAACCTATTAGTTTTCACAAGCCAACTAAAAAAATATACGGTGTTTCAAGCTAAAAATAATTAGATAATCCAATGATCTTTCGCTTCCATAAGAGTGTCAAGGTACTCCTACGACAGATGAAAATAACATTTTTCTGTTCCTTAAGGATACAAAGGTATCCCTATGACAAAAGATAAACAGCAAGGAGCATCGCTACTTGATTCATAGTGCACACACAAATTTTAGCCTCAATGTTGGAAAATTTCAAAGCACTAGAATCGTTGACCTTAGAAGTCGAGGAGCAAAATCGACTATAGTTCTAACACTCCTAATTTTAATTAACATTATTTAGGATATTTAATTAGATAAATTAATAAAATAATGTATGATAATATGGAGAATAAGATTTGAGAAATAATATGGGTCGAGCCTTAATTAATGAGATAAGTATATTGTTTATATCTTAAGTAAGGAGGATTCATGTGCAGGGCAATATAGTAATAGGCCATATTTACTAAACATAAACCCTTACACTTTAATGTCCCTCATTCACACTCATTTCACTCAAAAATAAACCCACTCAAGGCAAACCATCACTAGGGATTTCAAGAGAAGAAAAGGCTAGGAAATCAAGATTAAACTTAGGGGAAATCAAATCTAAACTCGAATCTTAAGTCTCATTACAAAATCAAGATGAATAATGATAACCCATCTCAAGTATGATTTTTTATTTTCAGTTTTATGATTAAAACCAAATTATTTTTTGTGTTATTATGCCATGATGTGAATAATTGATGATTATATGCTAATTGATGATTTATTGGACTTATTTGTGAAATTAGTTAATAGGTTTAAGTGTGAAAACCTATCATAGGACACCCAAATGACTTGAAATGATGTCAGAGACTTATATTGGAACTGTTTTTATGTTAATTACAAGTTGTGGTGGTACTATTGATTAATACCGATGTTTGTATATGCCGCAGCTATCAATGCCATATATTTTATATGGTAATGCCATTAATATTGCTTTAAAGATAAAGATATTTCGGCAATAATGTCGCATGCTTTATATCGGCTATAGTAATGCCGCAAGTTTTCACTATGATTTTAAACAATGCCGCCTGGTTTCTATGCCACTTGTTTTCAATACTGCCAAATTTCTATGATGCATGTCCCTATTCCGCATTTTTATACAAACATCATTTTTATAAGGTAGTAATGTCGTATTTTGACATTAATATTACAGGGCATAATGGCACATATATATAATTTTAACATTATTACATTAAGAAGCATTTTCGCATATAAACCTTACTTTTGACATCGGTATAAATGGCAATGATGCTACCTATTTTCTACATCTATATAAACGCTATCGATGATTCTATGATATTGATGTCGAAGGTCGTCAATGTTGGTATTCCCGTATTCCCAAGTATTAAAGCTTTATACTATGCAAACTAATAACTATGTCGCTTATGGTCAGCAATCTATGTATATTTATGATACGCGATATAAATGGGTTTGGCCTTATGGCCTTATATTTTATAAATCAGATTCTTCAACGTGGTTTTGATATATAGGGATATGACAATCCCATAGTGGATATATCATGCCGCACTTTGTTAATTAAAGTGGTTTTACTATATATGGCTTTATATCCTAAGGTTTTAAGGTACGACAACCTCTAAGTGATTTCGAAATTCATCGATGAGCAAATATAACTTGGCATAATATTTTGGAGAAAGTAAATGGCTATAATTTCCTTGCTTTTAAGTATGATCTAAAGGGTTAAATCATTAATAAAGAATTATATTTTCTAGGAAATAAAGAGGGTATTTAGCCAAGAATTTTACTAATTAAATTATCGTTCTTATCACTATAAGATAAATTATGTTAGGATGAACTGACTCAAGAATTAGATAATAGAGAACCAAATAATAGGACTAGTATGGGGTAATCCCCTATACTCCAACTGTTAGCCCCTAGTGAATATTAGTCCACAATTCCAGTTTGTAGGGTTTTTTTAAGGGTAAAACTAAAAGCAGGTTTATGCACATAAAAGAATATAACTTAGGTAGGTTATTGGTTGGCCTGTGAAACCATTAGATTCATAATGAGCCTAGCAAAACTATGAGATTGATAGATAGTCAAGTAAACACTCAGATGATTGTATTTGGACGGACAGTCCGGTTTACTCTCAATAGTAAGTTGGAGAATTTAGGTATATCCAATAGGTCCAACTCAACCATGTAGGTTTGTGGTCACCTTGGAAAAACTATGAACTAAAGATGGACAGTCAGTTATTTAAGGTAGATTTGTCAGGATTACCCATGTTGCATGCATGTATTTAATTATCTAGTGTTTATGTAACCATTATGATTGCAGGAGCATGATTGTGATAGACATATTATCAAAGGATAATAGTGAGGGGAAAACCCATTTCGCTCAATGGTGTGGTCTCACTAGATATCTATTATCAAGATGGCATATTATTATTCAAACCAGACTTTTTATCTTACCCAAAGTTTTTGTTTTCCTTTCTAACTCCCAGATACTCATTTTTGTAGTTCGAGAATAAGGTTTTCATGCTTTTGGTTTAACAAATAAAGCTTTCGAAGATGAGCAAAAAATATAGCTTGCTATATAGGACTTTATCTATGTCCGCTATGTTATCATTTTGTTCGAATATATGTAATGAAAGAAGTTGTATTTGTCCAATAGTAAAATCTAATCAACCAAGGGGGCATCTTCATATGACGCTCTTGGCGTATTTTGTAATTGTTATATTTTATCCGCACTTAGGCAATGTTTTGGGATTATGTAATGAACATGGAAATTATTTAATCAAATTTGTGTTTTGGAAAATTTTCATATTCTCATGCTTTGATGTTAAGATTATATTAAATTATCTCATTTTTTGTCACTAAAGAATAATTCCATCGATGACTGCAGCATCAGTAGCGCTTATTTCTGGCCTTGGAATGAGGACGTTAGAACTTGGTATTAGAGCAAAGGTATATATAAAACTAAAAGAATTTTGAACTTTAAAAGAGTTTTTAAAGCATGATCCAATGAATCAGAGAATGAGATTGGGGTGTTGGATAAGTTATAGCAACGTTCTTGTATTTGCTATATATTAGTATATATCTTATCTCTATTCTTCACTCTCTTTTAAACCATTCTTCTATATCTTACTAAGGTTCAAATGTAGATTTAAGGAAAGTAAGAAATGGAAGCAAAAAATGGAATAGTGAATCTCGATGAAGGAAGCACACAACCAATGGAAATGTCAGACCCAATACTAGGAGGAATCTGGATCGACAAACAGCTGCTAATGTGGGTGATGGAACATTATTAATAGATATATGAGTTATATACCTGTTATTTTTCATCGTGATGCAAGCTGGATTTACAGTTGGATTAGTTGGTGGTAATGTTGGAGGAGCATATCCTAAAGTTACGGTTGTCAACAATTATGCTATTTTGAGTAGGGATTATGCGAGATTTATAGGAAATCCATCCATTTAAACTAAGAATGCTATTGAAGTAGAGAATTAGCTGCTTCATTTATAAGAATTATTGCTGATTTAGGACTAAACGATGCGTAGAAGAGGAGATTAGCTTCTAGGCAATTGCAAGGAGTTGCATTGTATTGGTGAAACAATGTAAATGTGAGGGTAACAGAGTAGAATTTGACTTGGGAAAATTTTAGAAGGAGATTCGAGGAGAGATTCATGTCAAAGATAGCCAAGTCAATTTTTCTTAGAAAGTTCGCTGAGTTGGAACAAGGTGATATGTTTGTGCTTGAGTGTGCAACTAGGTATGAGGAGCAGTTCAGATATGGATATGTAACTGTGGATATTGTGATTAAGAAAAACAAGTTGTTCTAGATAATTGAAACTAGAGCTTGCTAGAGAAACACTATCGCATCTTAGAGATCCTTATGACGTAGTAGTGGAGAGGCATCGATGAATGAAGAGATGCTTGCACTTTTAGTAATAACAAGCCAACAGAGACTCAGGGTGGTATGAATCAGAAAAGGAAGTTCTTTCATAAAAAGAGAGAGCGTGGACCTGGAAAGAAAGGAAAAGATGATATTGTCTACTTCAAATGTGTCAAGAAAGGACATTTTTCTCATGAGTGTCGAACCGATCAGGGAAAGAAGGTCATTGGAAAGAAGAATATCGAGTGTTTCAACTATGACCAGATATGGCACCACAACAATCAGTGCAGAGAACCAACTAAGGTTGAGGAAGGAAAAGCTTTTTCTTTGGAACCATCTACCTTGAAACCAACCGCGGATAAGAAACGAAAGTCTGTGATGGAAGGTACGGTTTTGATTCATACCATACTTATTAGGGTATTATTTGACACCGGTGCATCACATTCTTTTATTGCTCATTGTTTGGCAGATAAGCATAGTTTAGAACCATCATACATTTTTACTTCCTTAAGGGTTGTGAATTCGATAGGTGGGTATGCAACTCTTAGGATGAGATGTGAACATTTAGAGTTTGAGTTGTTAGGTCATATATTTGCCAGTAGTTTGCAGGTGTTTGATTTTATGGGCTTTTGACTTATGTTGGGTATGGATTGGTTAAGCAAATATGATGCTAGGATATTTTGGTAAGAGATGGAAATATAACTAAGACACCCTAATAGTAGCAATCAAATTATATACTCAGTAGAGAACTTGAATTTTAACATTCGTGCTTTATTAGGTGCAATGGAGGAGGAGGAAGAGGAGTTGAATCAAGTTTTTGTCATTAGTGAATTTGCCGATGTTTTTTTAGCCTGTTATAGGAATACCGTCGAAACAAGCAACTGAGTTTCGAATAGATCTTATACCTAGAGCTGAACCCGTAGTAGACCGCCTAGTAGAATGACACCTACCGAGCTGAAGGTGTTAAAGATGCAATTGGTGGACTTAGGAGGAAAGAGTTTCATTAGACCAAGTATTTCACCTTAGGGAGTGGCTGCGTTGTTTGTAAAGAAACTAGATGGGTCATTAAGATTGTGTATTGACCATCGTAAGTTAAATGAGTAAACAATAAAGAATAGGTATCCTTTGCTTAGAATTGATGATTTATTTGATCAGTTGAGTGGAGCCAAAGTACTTTTCCAATTGGATTTGGTGACAAGATTCCATCAATTAAGGGTGATGGAGGATAGCATTCTTTTGATGGAATTTTGAGAAAGGTATGGTTCATACGAATGGTTAGTAATGCCATTCGGATTGACTAATGCACCTTATTTCTTTGTAGATTTGATGTACCGAATCTTCTGAGAGCATTTGGATATGTTCGTGTTAGTATTTATGGATGGCATCAAAATATATTCTAGGAATGAGAGATCATGAGACTAGCCTTATAATAGTACTTGAAACATTGAGGCAACATCAATCAAAAGCAAAATTATTGAAATGTCATTTTTGAAAGAAAGAAGTAAAGTTTCTTGGTCATGTAGTTTCAGAAAAAGGGTTGTCAGTATATCCAGCTAAGATTAAAGCTGTTAATAATTAGAAGAGACCCAAGATGGTGACCAAGATAAGCCGTTTTCTTGAATTAGCTTGCTATTACTGAAGATTCATCGAGGATAAGTCTTGCATAGCAGCACTGATGACTACACTAACAAGGAAGGATGTGAAGTATGTTTGGACCGATAAATGTGAGGAGGCCTTCCTAAATTTAAAATATTTATTGACCGATGCATCCGTGTTAGTTGTACCAGAGGGTACCCAGGACTTGGTGGTGTATGTAGCTACGTATGGAACAAGATTAGGAGTTGTGTTGATGCAAAGAGGTAAAGTGATTATCTATGCTTCTCGACACTCAAACCATATGAAGTTGGATATCTGACTCACGATTCGAAGTTGGTAGCGGTAATCTTTGCTTTAAAAGTGTGGAGACACTACCTTTTGGAAGAAAGGTTCAAGTTGTATATGGATCATAAGTCTTTGAGAAATTTATTCTCTTAGAAGGAGTTGAATATGAGATAGCAGAGATGGTTGGAGTTTTTAGCAGCTTATATTTGGTATTGAATATATGCCAGGCAATGGAAATAATGTAGCTAAGGCACTTAGTAGAAAACATCAGAAGGTGGTGTTAGCTATGTTGGCATAATGGAAAATTTTAAAACATTGACTACTTATAGTGTGCAGCTAAGGTCGACGACTAGTTCTAGTAAGAATACTTCAATGTTATCTTGTTTAGAAGATCAGTACATTATTGATCAAGAGGACTGCTTCTAAATAGAGAGATGATCCATGGTTAGATAAATGAATTAGAAGATTGGATGGTGGAATTGATATTGATGATTTATAGGAATTTGGTTTTGATCGGAATAGACGGTTAAGAAAGAAGGGATGATTGTGTGTTCTAATTGTTGGTGACCTAAGGAAGAAAGTTCCTATGGGGTGTCATCAATCAAAGTTTACTATTCATCCTAAAGGAACTAAGATGTATCAAAACATGAAGAGAAATTTCTTCTGGTAAGGTATGAAAAGGGAGGTAGGTTAAGCAATGTTTGAGTCGCCAACAACTGAAAGCTGAGCATCAGAAGCCAAGTGGAATGCTTCAGCCTATAGATATACCAGTGTGGAAATATGATTCTATAACTATCGATTTCATTGACGAGTTGCCTTGGTCGAATAGGGGAAATGAGAGTATTTGGGTTATAGCGGAAACTGGGGTTTAAAGGCGATCGATGTTGGGTTCGTCGGTGAGATTCAAGCGGAGGTAGACATCATGGGTGGCGTTGTTGGGTGGCTCATGGTCAGGGCTATCTCCTATGATGAAGCGGAGACGGTCGAAGTTCCCTGGCGGTGATGTGGCGTTCGTGAAGTAGCGGCATGGGTTACTCGAGATTAGGGTAATTAATAAATGTAATTAAGTAATTTATTATAATATTCAATTTCGAATCTTATTAAACTCATAATTATTTCATACGAGGTCAGATTCAAGCTCGGTGAGTTGTGTTATACTCATAAAATTATGATCTTTGTGATGGAATTAGATTGGTTAAGTCTGGAGCTTGTAGAAATCTATGCTTAAATTGAACGCCAATTCAATTTAAGTCCAAACAAGAATGCTTCGGCGATAACTGAAATTTCGATGAGTAAACTCACCTTAAATAAACTATACAATATCTATGATACTAAGATTATTGTTGTAAGGTTGGATGTTAGTATATTGTTGTTTGGTTGACTGTTTGGTTGGATTCCCCTTTTGGAAAACGGATGACATATTAACTTAATTGTTGTAAACCCATATTATTATACATATTGTTCGTAACCATTGTTTTGCAGGAAATATTTGTAGAGAGACCCTAAGTGGTTTCAAGCCAATAATAGTTATTTATTTACTTATGCTGCTTATATTAATGTTTAGTTGAAATTAATTGTGATATTCTATTTAAGTTGTTTAAGTGTCATTATCACAATTTTCACCATGCCAACATTTATTGAATATCATCTCCCTAAAACCTTTGCGTGTGTTGTCTTGAGCTTGTATTTACACAAAATAGATATTCAAATTCTTTAATCATTTTGAATATTAGTGATATTTTAATTTAATTTATCATTTTAACTAATGATATTTGGATTTAATTAATTGTTTTAATTAATCATGTTTAAAATTAATTAATCATTTTAATTAATGAGATTTGAATTTAATTAATCATTTTGTTTAATGATATTTTAATTTAGTTAATCGTTTTAATTAATTGTTTTAACTAATGATGTTTGAATTTAATTAAATCTTTTTAATTAAAGATAATTGAATTTAATTAACCATTTTAAATTATTGGTATTTGAAATTTAAGTAGTCATTGTAGTTATTAATATTTGAATGTAATTAATCATTTTAACTAATGATATTTAAAGTTAAATAATAACTTTAACAAAGGTATTTAAATTAATTTACTTGATTTAATAAAAGTGATTAAAGTAAATTAACTAATTTAACAAAATTGCTTTAAAGTGAATTAACTGATTTCATGTTCTAAAGTTAATTAGCTGATGTAACAAAGGTTTTAAAGTTAATTTACTGATTAAATAAAAGTGTTTTAGAAATAATTACCTATTTAAATCAAGATAATTAATTGATTTATGAAAAGAGATTCTAAATTTAATTCGTTATCTTTCAAAATAATTAATATTGTTTAAATTTATAAAAGATTATAAACATGATTAATTATCTTTTGGTATAATTAATGCTTTTTTAAATTTATAAAAGGATTTTAAATTTAATTTATTTTCTTTAGGAAAAATTAGTGTGGTTTTAAAAGTTATAGAAAAGTAATATTAATTATCCCATGGATACAGTAACATTATATTAAATTTGTAAAAGTTTTTAAATTTATTTATTATATTTTGAGGTAATAAATATTGTTTTAAATTTATAAATGATTATTTATAAATGAGAAAAGCCCTTAAAAGGAATTGTTTCAAAATAAAGCCATGTAAATTGTTTTGCGTTTGTAATGACCAATGTTTTGACATTTGATTTGACCTTGGTTTTAATATAGTTAGAAAATATATTTTAATCCTTTAAAAGAATATTTTAAAGGGTGTTTTTAAAGTGTCTTTCAAAGTACTTTGATGTGGAAATAAAGTGCAAGTATGAACAATCATTTTATCATTCTCGATAGTTGATTTATCGACTATCGACTTTGATTCTACTTTCTTTTTTATGTTCCGTCTATTCAAGACAATTTGTTGGAATTTTGAGCTTTGTTATCTTTTGCCGAAAATGACTAAACCCAAAGAGTAAGTAGGGGCTAAGCTATGTGGGGTTTCTCCCAATATGGTATTTTCACATCCACTCTAAATTGGATTTGGTTTTGTGTATTAAGATGTAAAGTACTCAAATAATCGATAATAGTTGGCAGGGTCTGGCTTGGATGTTTCCGAGAGCCATTGGAGTTCTCAAGTATATTTCTAGAGGTATACTTTCGGTAAGGGGGCACACCCTCCCAGTCATTTGTTGGAAAAAATTCTCTTTTTTCTTATTAATTCTGATCATTGAATTGTTTCCTTAACTGAATTGAGAATGACGTTGTGCTCTTCTCAATATTTAATTATTTGTGTCCATTCTTTCATGTTTTGGACTTATCTTGTTTGTCCATTCTTTCCAGTTTGTTTCGATTCAGATTATTTCTTTTATTTTAAGTTTGGATTTTGATATTATTTATACCCATTCATTAAGTATGAGATTTGTTCTTACTTGTATCCATCCTGTATATTTAGGATTTTCTTTGTGTTTATGACCATTCTTTCATGTATGGATGTTGTTCTTGTTGGTGAGATCCCATTCCATGTTCATGGCATGTCCCACCAATTGTTATATGTTGATCAAATTACTTGAGTTTTCTCACGCTGGTTTTCCAGACTTACCCAGATGTTATTTTATTATAATTCTCAAGTCAGACCGAGTATTTTCCTAGGTTGGCTTTGGTGATATGGAGCTCTTGGAGAAAAGTTGGATATTCATCTTTCGTAGTATTTTATTTTTCATTGTATTATATATACCAATCAACAAGGTTATGATTCTATGATTGTCCAGACGATAAGGTTTATTTTTAACTCTGATGTACTCTTTATATTTGAGTGACAATTTATATATTCGAGTGACAATTTATACTATCTTTGTGATATTATATGTTGTCATTTCCACTATGAGATTCTATTTCCTCTATTTTTTATTTTTATTTTACCCTAATAATCTACCTTCTCGGTGATTGGATGTTCGGAATTTGAATATCGTGGTTGTGTTCGGTGTTGATTTTCGATGGTAGAAAAGGTGGGTCATGACACTCCGGTTTCAAGTCTTTGATTCTGGTTTGCAGCTACTCTAGCCATTCTTATTTGTTCCATTCTCCTGAAAAATCCTTCCATCGTCGCCTCTTGGTAGGTTATCATCCTTTCTTACATTTCATTCATCATGGATCTCATCCCTTGTTATGTAGATGGATGCGGGGTTTGATCATGAGGACTCCTCTTGGCTGTCCCCTTGTTGTTTTCCTCCATCAGCGGTCTTCCTAGTTGATTTTCTTATGTTTTTAAACTTTTTCAAATCTTAAAGTAGTGAGTTCAAGTACTTCTCAGTAAAAACACAAAAATGTTTGAACCAAAAGTGGCACAAAGACCCAAATGAGTATAGTAGAGAAAAGAATGAAGAAACTAAATAAAAACAAGAAAAGGCAAGACAAATTTTTTTTATAGTGGTTTGGCCAATAGTTTCCTGCACCACTTAGCTTCCTTGATGATTTGTTGGTTGTTTACTAGTACAGTTCTTATGGATCCGTACCACTCTACGGGTGAATTTAAAGAAATATGTAATAATTCCAAAGAAGTAGAAAGATACCTAAAAATGTACCCCTAGCCTCCTATTTATAATTGTAGGATGTTGAAATACGCTCCTTCATGATCTCTACCGCTTCCTCCATGTCCTGGCATCAGTTAAGCATTAGGTAACGTAGCCATGTCAACGGTTGGGATGGATCGATACTGATCCATATGATAGCTTTATGGATCATTTTCAATGCTTTTTATTGTAGCGACATGTTGTTAGCTTCGTGTTTTCCATCTTGTTTGCACTGTTAGGAGCTTGTTTTTGGGCTAATAGGATGAATCGATTGAGGAATGGAGTTCCTGACTTTAAGTTTTTGAGAAGATCGATGGTAACTGTGTGCTATCGATGTTATAAGGATTGGAAAGGATAGTAAATAACAACATATGAAAGTAGAGGGATTTTGGAGTTTTTTGGTGAAGCTCTATGGATTGGTACCGATCCATTGGGATGGACTTGTACCGATCCATCACCTAGATGGATTTTGGTTTGTTGTTCTTAATTTCTAGGCTTGTTTGTGGGGATTTGAAGTGGTGTTAGGCAAAAGTGGGGATTGGTACCGATCCATAATTTTTCTTGAATGTTGGACTTCAGTTCTAGTACTTGAAGCAATATGGTACGTGGACCACTTTAGGAGATTGTTTGCATGTTGGCAACCTTATCTCTTGACTCCTTTTGGAATCCAAGCAGAGTAGTTATCATTCTGGATTCTTGCTTGACATTTGAATATGGCCTGACCAAAAGGTTTGGTAACAGATGATATCATATGAGTGAGCTTGTTATAACCACTATCATAGCTAGTTAAAATATCAAAATATATAAATTATCATCCATCAATTACTTATGTTCACATGATAGCCTAAAATTTCATGTAAACAAATATGAGATTGTTACCATATAAATTTATTGAAATTGGGATAAATTTTCTTTTCTTACATTTCAAGATCTCATTATTCACAATTTATAATTTAACAAAAATCCATATTGTTGTTAATAAGAAAACCCCAACCCAATGCTTAGCCACGAGCTATCATGCATAGAAAAATAACTCAAATCTGAACGTTGTCGCACCTCTAAAATATTTGGGCTATCGTCAATAAGACTATATGCCATCACACTTTTAAAACACTTGTGTTAGCATCCTTTTAAATAGCTATAGCAAGTATAAAATCACGGGGCTATCGCACCCTTAAAATAGTTATCATGAGTATAAAATCCTGATGATATTGTACCTTTAGAAACCAAAGTTATCCAAGTATAAAATAGGGCGTTGGTGCATTTAAATCGATAGCCATCGTAAGAACAAAACTACGTGCCATTGCACCTTAAAATTCCAAGCCATCGTAAATATAGAATCATATGTTATGGTCCCTTTAAAACAAAAGCTATGGTAGGTATAAAATACATCGTTATCGTAAGTATAAGCTTGGTGTTATCGCACATTTGTAGTAGTAAAGCTATCATAAGCATAAAACCGTGTGTTATTGCACCTTTAAATAGCTATCATATATAATTAAAAAATCCAAAGATATCATGAGTTTAAAATAGCAATCGTAAGGATACGAATATATATATATTGAGTATGAAAATTCTGGTGTCATCACATCTTTAAAAATTTAACGGGTCAGCATGTATAAATGACATTTCTGTAATTAACATTAAAAATAACTTATTCCCTTTAAAAGCAATTATTTTTCATCAAATCATGATATCTATTTGTTAATAAAAACCTTTATAGAAATCTTTTCAGAAAATTCAAAGATAATTTTTCTTGCACCAAATGTAGTAATTAATGTCATAATTAACTTAATTCTTTGATATTTAGAAATTAGTTCTTCCCTTTATAAATAAATTGTATATCAATTCAAAATTTACACGAAGAAAATCCCTAAACATTCATAAAAGTTTGAATTTTTATACTTAAAAAATTCATATAAAATCAAAAAAATTATGGAAAATTATGAAATTAAAAATCCATCTCTGAATTAATGTCTTAACCAACATATCAAAGTTCGAAGCATTTGGAGTTCATTACTGTAGGTTCAAAATTTGAAAATTGTTTGATTAATTCCATAATCCAACAAAAATTCCATTAAATGAATACGTCAACAAGAATCATGTTCAACAAAACAACAACTTTAAATCTCAGCCATATCCAAAATAAAAAAAATCAAAGGCAGTGATGTTAATATTATTCTCCTTAGTTAACTATGTATAGAGAGATTTCCATTATCATCCTCTTTTCCAAGCTTTATAGTTTTCTTCATTGTGAAGAGAGTTAGCGGAGTTTAGTTTCTTTTATTTTGTATAGTACGAGGAAAATGAAATGAAGGGTAGGCAGGGGGAGAGAATAGTTAGGGAATAAAATGAGTCTTGGCTTTCATTCAGTAGTTCCTCTGTCTTAATTAATTTGGTATATTCATTCCTTTCTTATTACAAAATATAAGTCCATTAAAATTAAAATTTATTGTGTAAAATCCCTACATTTTCACACTTTACCCGCATTATTTATTTAATCTCCTTTTTAATTAAATATATAGAATACATTTCCATATAAATAGGGGTGTCACAATTCCTCGATCTAGGACTATGCATACAGTATGATTGGGTACATCAAGATGTTGGTCGAGGTAGGTACCACTCTACATATCATGCTACAAAACGACTTGATTCTTGGGTCATTAACTCCATATTTAACCCGTTTATATTGAATTTCAATATGAATTCGTTGAACCATGCCACCTTGAACTCCTTAATATGTTAAGGACGGTCGAGAGTACATTCGTTCAGGAACTATGTGTAGTGCTCATTGCTAAGAGCAACTCTTTATCAAAGGTTCGAAGAGGAGAAAATGTAAGTTAAAGGTGGCAAGGGGAAGTCAAATTCTCAAGAGAAAGGTGACAATAACTTTTGATTGAAAAAGAGACAATAAAAGATGTAACAACGCGTAAATTTTGATAATTAAAACTATTAAACTAAATAAGATTTTGGAATTTAATATTGTGAGAAATTGAAATTTATGATTTATTATTGAGGAAATAATTATAATATGATTTAATAATTTTTTTTGAATGCTATTGATAACTATTTAATGTAATTTCAATCAATTGAAATAAATTTTAGGTTAATTTGGTTATAATTGTAAGTAATGAAATAACTTAAATGATGTATGTAATGGTGAGATTGTATGTAATTGATTGAAAATGGTTAATATAGAATATAAAATTAGTGATGTGGTAATTAGTTATAATATTTGTTTGTAAATAATAAATTTATAAATGTGATAAAATTACTTAAAAGTAACAATTGTTCATTTATCATCTCATTATTTAATATGTTTGGAATTAATTTGGAAATCAACGAAAATTTATGTGATTAATTATTGCAGTTAATATGGTAAAAAATGTTAATGGTAAAATAATGAATGTAATAAAATGTAAACTTATATAATATAATTCATAGGGTATTGTTGATTGAATAATAAGGATAATACATAGGTTTTAATGTAATTAGATGAGGATTTGAGGTGTAGTTAATGGCATGAATTGGATAATAAAGGAAATTATAAGCGATAATAAAATGCATATTTATTTAAGGAAATAAAATGTGTGATTTAAATGGTAACATACCAAGTTGATTTCAAATAACGGACTGAGGTAAAACAATTAACTGGTAAGTGATGGATGTCCTTTGTTAATGCAAAGGATGTTACAATTGTTTAATAACGATAATAGAAATTACAAATATGTTAGTAACAATAAATTAGAAATTTATAACCACCATTTAATTTGAAATATATATATTGAATTGGTTGACATTTAACCTTTTAAATATGATAAGGGAAAACAAATTAAAATTGCATTAATTGATATTACATCTTTTAATTAAGATAAAGTGTAACGATCCGTAATTTTTAACAACTTTAACATGACAGTATTTTGAATTTAACTAAAAAACTAATTTTGAAAAAAAAATTGGAATTTGTGATGTGGAGTGTTTTATTTGACCAAATTTAATAGAAAAAATTTCTTTGTGAAATTTCAAAATTTGGTCAAACTTAGTCAAAGTTCAACTTTTGGTTGAAAATTTTAAATTTTAAATTTTTATTCTTTTTATATGATACTATACAGAATTCTAATATCCTCTCCATTTTTTGTTTTGTTAAAATCAAATTTCTATTGCTATAAAAATATAAATTACTATGAAAAATTAACATAAATTTGTGTCTGGCTAAGTCTCTTATTGGGTTTGTTTGGTCTAATGGGCTCATTAGTAAACCAAGAGACCTTAGGAACCGTAAGAGACATTGGACCCATCCTTTTTCCACCTATTGACCTTCTGTTTCTTATCTGATTGACCAAGTATGTACAGATTTTTCCTCATTGAGAAACTTTCTGCATACTCTTCTTCTTTTCCTCAAATCTACAGAACTCCGAAACTCTAAAATCACAAATCCTCAAGCTTCATCATCCTCTCTTCAAAACCCTTCCATTCTCTCTCTCCTTGCCGCTGCCTTCCACCACCAATTCCGGCCATCTCCACTCTCCTCCTCTATTTTATTAAAAAAACACAGTTTGTTCGATTTGCGCTGTCGTGCTTTGCTTTGCTTTTGGATTGTTGCTTTGGATAGGATTGATTAGCTTATCGTGTTTGGATTTCAACTTGGATATATCTATTTGTGTTGTCAAAAACTCTCTAACCTCGAAAGGTGAGCAGTCACTTACGATTAATATTTTTATTGTTATGTAAATAAACATTGATTGAAATGTTTGCTTTAGATAGGAATATGTTGCTATGTTTCCATGAATTTGTGTTATAATATTCACATGCACATATTGTTTTATATGTCACAAATAATATGTTATGTTGATTGGATTAATTGTCGCATATGTATGTTAAATATATCACATATGATATGTTAGAAAACGTGTTATCCTATATTTTTTGTTTATATATGCCAGGTTTAAATATGTCACATATGCTATGTTGAAAAAAAAAGTGTTAGGTTAATAAAATCATATGTTGCACATGCTATGTTAATAATACGTCACTTATGTTATGTGAAAATAGTGTGTTATGTTGGGAAGAAATGATATGCAATGTTATTTTATTGTAAATCACCTTGCAATTTCCTTTTATATATGTCATTTTATATATTTATGTGTTATGTTAGTGTATGACATGTTAGAATTTGAAATATTCACTTATGTTGTTTATGATATGTGACACATATGATATGTTAATTATGCATGTGTATAAATTGTTAATTATGCACACATGTTGGTCATTGACACGTTATGTTATTTATGTTAGTATTATTCTCGCACTCCAAGTTTCTTGATATTTAGCAAAATCACTTTTGGTTGAAATGATATATACCTGATATAAAACCACTTTGGGTTTAAATAAATTAATTTGGAAATAAATTGGAACACTGAAGTTTAAATTTATGTTTGAACTTGAAATTATGAAATTGAAATTTAATTGATTAAATGAAAGTTTTAATTGGATTTTTAGATTTAAACTTGTTTTTTATTTTAACTTAATTGCATTAAGTGAAAAATTGAAATCTTAAGTTAAATTTAATAATGAATCAATGGGAAACGAAAATGGAAGTTAGTATTTGAACTGAACCGATTTATAATGTTAAAAATAATGTTATCTAAACCTAAGCATTTCATTTATTTAGTTATCTATACATTTCACTTGAGTTTATTTACTTACATAAGAATGTTAGTCCTGACTCGAGTGTTTTTGTTTTACTTTACGCTCGAGTCAGACTGAGTATTTCAGTTTAGCGAAGACACATATTTATGAAGACGAAAACGGTGTCGAGGACTGTATCTACTACTATTATAGCAATTATCTATACTGCCTAAAAAATGTAAATTTTGATTTTGTTGAAAAATAGTTTCTTGAACTGTTTATGTATTTATTTTGAGTATTATACTCCGTATTTTTTTCTTTTGAATCTTATTTCATTTGAACAATCCTATTAATAATCTGTCTTTGAGTAGTTTGAGTTAGACACATGTGGTTTATTGTCAACTTAAACTGTCCAAAAAGGCAGGTTGCTACAATTGGTATCAGAGCCAGGTTTAGAGATACCTTAGCCTATTTGGGATTACTCATTAGAGATAAGGTTAGTAATACCCTAAAATGAGTTTGAGTGTGTGTGCGTGTATGTACACACACACACACAAGAGCATGTATTTGTTAGTGCTATAAAATGTTTTCTCTAATTTTGAAATGAAATAAATTTTTTCCTAACATTATATGTTCAATATAAAGGAATGAATTTTTTTATAACTAATATAGTTATTTGTAATGTGTTTGTTCAGAAATGATAATAATTAATTATTATCATTTATCGTTGATCAGTTGTATTTAGTCAGTTTACAAGCGTTGGCTATTATTGTTGATTTGAATTTATGAAATAAACACTAGTTTAATAATGGTATATCAAAGAAATAAAGTGAATGATTATATGAACATCATTACTAAGTTTAGCCTTAATTAAGAGAATTTAAACTGAAAATCCACGAACTAAAGTTTCGAGGTTTTAGAAATTGGATTCCTAATTTTTGTAAACAATAGTAATATTATTCAAAAGTGAATATTAGGATATTTGTTTATGAAATTGAAATGTTTTGTTGTAAATCTGGTTGTTTTGTTAATTTGCACTTTCAACTATTGGAATAAAATGGAATGTTATGAAATTCTGGACAGTCCAAAATTTTGAATTTAATTTTAGTGTTAAAGTTTCATAATTTTGTAAAATTATAAAAGTGGATTTTATAACCTAAATTGGAAAAGAAAAAATGAGTAAAATAATATTTGAATTATTAAAATTGTGAAAAAATGATTGTGAAAGTTTGTATATACTTTTAGGATGAAATATCGTACTATAAATGTGAATTTAAGTGTTTGAGTTGAAATTGTGGAGAAAATATGTTATAAATAGAGTTAAATGGTTGTAAAAATGTTTATAAACTTAGTTAAAATTTATGAAATATGTCATAAATAATTTGAAAAGTAAAAGTGAAAACTAATTGGTTAAACAAATATAAACTAAAATGAAATGATTATAAATAAAGTCATGACCTGTAAATTGTTTATGAAATAAATGGATGTTGCAAGAAATGGTTATAATTAAAGTTGTGATAACTTTAAACTCGAATAATGTCTTATCAAATAAATTAAGCCTTTATAAATTGGTTATAAACTTAAGGAAATTTCTTATGAAATTATTCGCAAACAAATGTAGTATTAAATGAGAAATACTCTATGTGAAAATGAATGTGATTTAAAATGAAGGGAGATGTAGTAATGTTATTTATTAATGATGTTGTCATTAAATGGAGAGTTTTTTTAATTGATAAGAGATAAAATGTATATAAATGAATGAGATTGATAATGCGAATTGAAAATGTAACTGTGATGAAACAACTTGGAATATATACATAAGTTGTACATATATTGTTTTATTCACATAATTAATTTGATCCGGATTTGAGTACACAAGTTCGAGGTAAATTACACCATTTCGTGTTAGGATTATTCATTCGATTCTTGATAGCGAATATTTTATATGGATTTTTGGTCTGCTTCTAAAATTTTCTATCATAGTATATGGCTATGCAAGAAGAACGATGGTTTTTAGTCAAAAAACATTATCAAAGTCCGCACCAGGGAAGTCGAATGAACAATACTAGTTCGAAAGCGAAATTGTGCGATCGAGCGAGCGATCGAATGTGATATTGCGTGATGATGACATATGTACATCTTATGTTCTAATATAATTGATAGCTTGACATTGAAAATGAAAGTTGTTAGTTTGGATATCCTTTGTAATTTAAGTTGGAAATTTTTTTTATGCAAACCGGCTATAAATTCAAAACCATTTTACAACACTAATTTTATTTTATGTACAAAAATAGTTTTTAATTTTATCTTATATACATAAACGATTTTATATACAAAACTATTTTTTTATCTTATATAAAAAACTATTTTACAAACTATTTTAGATTCAAAACTATTCTAAATTCAAAACCTATTATAGAGGAAAGATGTTCAATTCCATATGGTTTTTATGCAGCGTAACTGATTTTGAAAAAAATATTGATTCGCATATAAGATGGACTTTATATAAGTATAAGGCGATTTTGATGACTATTAATTTTGGAAAGTATTCGATCTATAGAGATAGATATTATATACAACGTAATTTATATAAGAATGATTTGATATATTTGAGACTGTCGATTTTGGAAATTATTCAATCTGAAATGAAATCGTGAATATAATGGAATTTATATAAGTGTGATATTTGAAGTTACGATTTTAAAAGGATATTATATATGGTATGATATTTTGAAGTAAATGGTATGGAGAAGTACCCTCCACGAAGAAGTATAGTATGGTATGCTTCGACCTAGATGGACTTTGGGATTCTAGGAATGGATTCGATCGAAAAACCCTAATATACTTGGGTGAATTTAGAAATAAATTCGAATCGATATGTTTGTCCGAACTTAAACTCACGAGTTCCTCGATTTTTTTCAAGGTGGATGGTTATTTAGTTTATCCAATGGAGACGCTTTCAATCCTGGGATGTGTTGTTTATGGATCTTCCGGGAAGGAAGTGCATCCATTGCGTAAATCATTGAATCAGCATCATACCACTGCAGCAGGGGTTGATGATCCCTTATTTACGAAATGGCTACGATATTTTTCTGGATTCCGGAAGGTGGAAGGATCTTCCAGAAATTTTTGTGTCCATTGCGTAAACACTGGATCAGCAGTAGGCCACTTCTATCGTAACATCATCATTTGACATCAGATTTTGAGCAGTACTTTTCATATTTATTTTATGTATTTCACTGGGTGTTGAAACAGGTCTACTAAGTACATGGAGATTTCTAGTCTTGCGCCTGATCAACGTACGACCAGAGTCTGTAAGAACGAAGATAAACCTGTTAAAACACCGAGTTATAAAGGATTTTGGTAAAAGTATTATATAAAGGATATTTTGATTATTTTTTTTCCTTTCTTTTCTAAATAATTTAAAATGTTTAAATATTGTTTATTTATGTACAATATGGTTTAATAGTAAATTATTAGTGTTGTAAATATTGTGAAAAGTTATTAATTAAATAAAATATATTTAGAGTTAATGATTATTGATTTACCAATGATGTACGAAAAGTATTTTGAGATTTAAAACTAATTTTTTTTATAAATAATGGATTTAAGGTTTTCAATGACTCCTTTTTATATATAAGTAATCATGTAAATAATTATTTCCAAATAATTTACATATATTTATAAAGATGTTATCTGAAAAAATTTAAAAATGTTATTTATAAATGAAGCAAGAAATTTTACAGATAAATTTTTTTTGGAGTATTAAATATGATTAATTTACAAATGAAGTTTTCAAATGAATATTTCAAGTAAAATTTGTATAAGTTTCTTTGAATGTATAATTTAAAGTTATTATATAAATGAACTATATATAAAAAAATGTGTTTTACAATTTTATAAAAAAAATAAACAATTTCGGAAATTTATTTATAGTAATATGCTTGAAAAATAAATTGGAATCGTTATTGTTGAAAGTATGGTTTGAAATATTTCCTTGATTTCGAAGTACTAATAGTAAATTTAAAGGTTTATTTACCATTTGATTCTAGTGTTAAACTAGAATATATGTTTTTCCATGATTTGAATATTCATTTTAAAATGTGGGTAAAATTAATTATGAAGATACGAAATTTTATACTTTGATATAGAAATTTAATATAAGATTTGAGTTTGCTATTAGTTTCAGTTTAGTAATCTTGATTTTATACTTATTTTAAAATAATGAGTCCAATACATTATCGGATTTAAGGAACTTTATTTCTAAAGCTTATTATAATATTTTGATATAAATTTCTAACATTGTTTTAAACTTTTTGGAAAATCCTTGCATAATGCTATGGGGTGTTTTAAATATGTCTTATATTTTTACTACGTGACTGAGGTTAAATGTTTTAACTGAATTTTTTTAGATATATTGAAATATTTCTTGTCTCTTCAAGGGAGAATACCAAAAACTTAAATTTTTATTCTATAACCGAGTTAAGTTATAAACTTAAGTAAGGCAGTAGAAGCTTAAGTAATATTTTATGAAATGATTCTTTAATGACTTAAATCTTTAATGGAAAACAAATTATTTAAGCGATTGATATTTATATAAAGAAATGAATGAAAAGTAAATAATGAAGAAAAGAACCAATCGAATAAGCTTAAATAATATTTAAAATCCTATATGTTTGTCTTATGGGATGTTTGGGGAATGATATGTTAAATTGTTTAAGGTTGTATGAATAATCTATTAAGTAATTACAAAAGGCTATTGAATGTAAGGCACACTTGGTGGTTTATTTAGCACCCTTGGACGATGAAAAGTATCTGAAATTGAACAAACCATGAGTTTGGTTGCCACGGATGTTTGATAGTTTCCTTTGTTGCATACAATGGTAGAACTTCTTTTATTTGCATATGATTATTATATATATTGTATGTTGCTTGCACTATTAATTGAAACAACTAATATACAATATTTTACATAATTTTAACTCTTTTAGATTACACAAGGGAAATACAAGTTTATGGAAGCAATAGCTAGTGCTTTTGGTTTCATAAATTAAGTTGTTTGCCCGACAAATAGGTACGTTTTCGGATTACGGTTTTGCAACGATATTTTAATTGTTTTCACATGGTTTGGGTGTTTTATTTTTGAAATATGAGTATATATATTGAAATTATTGATATTATTATTTTTCTGGACCTACCCGTACAGAAGAGACGCTGCAGAAATATTTCGTAAATCTAGGACTTACAAATTTTTTGTGAAAGTGAAAATATTTTCAAACTTTTATTAAACTTGAATATAAAAGATTTAATTTTTTATAAGTTGATATATTTTATCTAAAATACTTAATTATATAAGTTTAAAGTATTTATAAATTGATTATTCTGAAGAAAAAAAATTGTTTCTTTATCCCTTCTTGTTCCATTTCAAGGACGAAAAGTTGAGCAGGAGAGAGTGTAACGACTCGTAAATTTTGATAACTAAAGCTATTAAATTAAATAAGATTTTGAAATTTAAAATGTGAGAAATTAAAATTTATGATTTTTTTATTGAGAAAATAAATAGAATATGATTTAATAATGTTGTTTGAATGCTATTGATAACTATTTAATGTAATTCCAATCAATTGAAATAAATTTTACGTTAATTTGGTTATTATTGTAAATAATGAAATAAACTAAATGATGTCTGTAATGGTGAGATTGTACGAAGTTGATTGAAATTGGTTAATATAGAATATGAAATCAGTGATGCGGTAAGTATTTATAATCTTTGTTTGCAAACAATAAATTTATAAATGTGATAAAATTACTTAAAAGTAACAATTGTTCATTTATCATCTCATTATTTAATATGTTTGGAATTAATTTGAAAATCAATGAAAATTTATGCAATTAATTATTGCAGTTAATATGATAAAAGATGTTAACCGTAAAATAATGAATGTAATAAAATGTAAACTTATGTTAATATAATTCATAGGGTATTGTTGATTGAATAATAAGATGATACATAGGTTTGAATGTAATTGGATGAGAATTTGATGCGTAGTTAAAGGCATGAATTGGATAATAAAGGAAATTGTAAGCGACGATAAAATGCATATTCATTTAAGGAAATAAAATGCGTGATTTAAATGGTAATATACTAAATTGATTTAAAACAACGGAATGAGGTAAAACAATTAATTAGTAAGTGATGCATGTCTTTTGTTAATACAATGAACGTTACAACTGTTTAATAACGATAATAGAAGTTACAAATATGTTAGTTACAATAAATTAAAAATTTATAACCACTATTTAATTTGAAATATATATATATATAAGATTGATTGGCATTTAACTTTTTAAATATGATAAGGGGAAACAAACTAATATTGCATTAATTGATATTACATCTTTTAATTAAGACAAAGTGCAACGATCCGTAACTTTTAACAATTTTAAAATAACAGTATTTTGAATTAAATAAAAAATTAAATTTGAAAAAAATTTGAATTTGTGATGTTGAGTGTTTTATTTGACCAAATTTAATAGAATAAAATTTCTTCGTGAAATTTCAAATTTTGGTCAAACTTAGTCAAAGTTTGTCCTTTGGTTGAAAATTTTTAATTTGAATTTTAAGATTTTATTCTTTTTATATGATACTAGACTGAATTATAATCTCCTCTCCATTTTTTCGTTTTGTCAAAATCGAACTTCTATTGCACTAAAAATATAAATTACTGTGAAAAATTGACATAATTTTGCAGTGGATATTTGTGTTTTTGGCTAAGTCTCTTATTGTGTTTGTTTGGTCTAATGGAGTTCCTGGTAAACCAGGAGACCCTAGGAACCCTAAGAGAATTTAGACCCTTTCTTTTCCGACCCATCGACCTTCTGTTTCCTATCTGATTAAACAAGTACGTACACGTACTCTTCTTCTTCCTCAAATACACAGAACTCCAAAATCATAAATCCTCAAACTCCATCGGTCCTCTCTTCAAAACCCTTCCATCCTCTCTCCCTTTACCGCCGCCTTCCACCACCAATTTCAGCCATCTCCACTCTCCTCCTCTATTTTATAAAAAAAACCACAATTTATTCGATTTATGTTGTCGTGCTTTGCTTTGCTTTTGGATTGTTTCTTTGGATAGGATTGATTAGCTTGTCGTGTTTGGATTTCAACTTGGATCTATCTATTTGTGTTGTCAAAAACTCTCTAACCTCGAAAGGTGAGCAGTCACTCACGATTAACATTTTTATTTTTAGGTAAATGAACATCGATTGAAATGTTATGAGAAATGTTTGTTTTAGATAGGAATACATTGTTATGTTCACTTGAATTTGTGTTATAATATTCACATGCACATGTTGTTTTATATATCACAAATAGTATGTTGCATTGATTTGATTAATTGTCACATATGTATGTTAAATATGTCACATATGATATTTTAGAAAACGTGTTATGTTAGAATTTTTTTATGTGTTATGTTGAAATATGTCACATATGCTATGTTGAAAAAAACCATTAGTTTAATAAAATCATATGTTGCACATGCTATGTTAATAATATGTCACATATGCTATGTGGAAATAATGTGTTATGTTTGGGAAAAATGATATGCCATGTTATTTTATTTTAAATCACCTTGCAAGTTCCTTGTATATATGTCATGTTATATATTTATATGTTATGTTAGTGTATGACATGTTAAAATTTGAAATATTCACTTATGCTGTTTATGATATGTGACATGTGTGATATGTTTGTTATGCACGTGTGTATATTAAATTGTTAATTATGCACGCATGTTGGTCATTGACATGTTATGTTGTTTATGTAATTATTGTTCTCACACTCCAAGTTCCCTGATAGTTAGCAAAATCACTTTGCCTTGAAATGATATATACCCGATGTAAAACCACTTTGGGTTTAAATAAATTGATTTAGAAATGAAATTGGGGTATTATAAGTTTAAATTTATGTTTGAACTTGAAATTATGAAATTGAAATTTAATTGATTTAATTTAATGAATTTTTTAATTATATTTTTAGATTTAAACTTGTTTTATTATTTTAACTTAATAGCTTTAAGTGAAAAATTGAAATTTGAAGTTGAATTTAATAATGAATCGATTGAAAACGAACATGGAAGTCAGTATTTCAACTGAATAAATTTATAGTGTGAAAAATGCCGTTATTTAAACCTAAGCATTTCACTTATTGAGTTATCTGTACATTTCACTTGATTTGACTTACTTACATAAGAATGTTTGTCCTGACTCGGGTGTTTTTGTTTTACTTTACGCTCGGGTCAGACCGAGTATTTCAGTTTAACGAAGACACTTATTTATGAAGACGAAGATGGAGTCAAGAATCGTATATACTACTATTATAGCAATTGTCTATTCTGCCTAAAAAAATATAAATTCTGATTTTGTTGAAAAATAATTTCATGAACTGTTTATGTATTTATTTTGTGTATTATACGTTATCCTTCCACTGTGGGATTCTGTATTTTGTTCTTCTGAATCTTATTTCATTTGAACAATCCCATTAATAATCTGTCTTTTGAATAGTTTGAACTAGACATGTGTGGTTTATTGCCGACTTAAACTGTCCAAAAGGGCGGGTTATTGCCGAAGAGGAACTATGCTAAGTAATTAAAGTTATTGAAGGTAAAAGAATCTGATTATGCTCTTAAAGGTATTTTCCATATAGAAAATTGCTCATCAATATATACTTCTAGTTGGGTTTAGATATTAGATCTAAAACTCATATCTATGATTATTTATAGGGACTTAGGAGCAAGAGGAATGGGGCTAGTGTAGTTGTAGCCGCAATGGGAGTATCATTTGAAACTAGCAAGTTGAAATGATTTAACTTTGAATAATTGTCATTATGCACCTAATTTTATTTTTGGAATAATATCCCTCTCTCATTTGATAGAAATTGGATGTTGTTTTATTTATAAAGTAAATATTATGAATATTTTTTATTGGAAATAAAACAGTTCGAGCTGATGCATTGAATAATGGTATTTATGTTTTTAATTTAAATCATATATTTGTTATTGAAAATAGTTATATATCTTAAGTTAATGAAAATTATATTTGGCATTGTAGAGTATGCCATGTTAGTCATGAACGACTTAAGAGTTAAGTAACCAAGGGTTTCTATTATCATTCAATTACAACTCATTTGATACTTATGAGTCGTGTCTTAAAGGAAAAATGGTCAAGCATCCATTCAGTGGGAGCTATAAAAGAGTTGATGAAATCATAGGATTCGTACATACTGATGTATGTCATCCGACATCGACGACGACTAAAGGTGGTACCTCATACTTTGTTACATTCGTGATGATTTTTTTAGATATGGATATGTGTATCTTATGAAAAGAAAATTTGAGGTATATGGGAAATCCATTGAATATAAAAATAAAGTGAAAAACCAAAGTAATTAAAAAACAAAAATATTTTGATCAGATCGAGGAGGTGAGTAAATTGGATCCGAGCTCAAACAGTACCTAAAAGAGAATGGAATTCTCTGTCAAACTGCTTCTGAATATAATCCACAACACAACACTGTTTCAAAGAGGAGAAAAACCTTGCTAGGCATGGTTCGATTAATGATGAGTGACGTTGGGTTACCTCTTTCGTTTAAGGGATATGCACTTGAAACAACGAAATATATATTGAATCGAGTACCATGTAAGTATGTGCTTAAAACACCATATGAGTTATGGACTGGAAAGAAACTCACCTTAATTATCTTAAGGTTTGGGGTTGTATGGCTCATATAATAAGATATAAAAAAATAACTTAGAGGCAAAATCAGCCATATATAAGTTTATAGCATATCCAAGAGATTCTTGTGGACACGCATTCTATCATACCAAGGAACAAAAAGTTTTATTTCTAAACATTCCACCTTTTTAGAAAAGGAATTTCTTTCATAAGAAACTAGTGGAAATAAGATAAACTTGAATGAGATCCAAGAAACTTTCGTAGGGACCGCTTATATTGATAGTAGCTTGACTCCTAATGAAAGTATAAAACATAATAGAACGTCTAATAAGGAATTGTAACTCCCTGTAAAATAAAATAAAACGAATTAAAGAAGATGAGTAGATAATTATTGAAGGCCAAAAATGGAATTTTTAGGAACATCAGAATTTGGCCATGAAACTTGTACCATTGTATTCGTGGCAATTTTATAATCAATTTTCATATATAAAGTTTTATGATCAAAGTTCAAATGAAAAAGTTATTAGTATTTGAAATTTTCAGATAAAAAACAATTCAAAATCAATTTAGAAAGTAAATGTTAATAACTTACCGTTAAATGGGTATCAAATATAAATGTTAATGTTAAGCAAAATAGATATAGTAAATCTAATTAAATCAGCATTGACAAGGAATTTAACAAGGATTTATATGGGTAAAGGTAATGAATATTCACGTTTAAAAATAAAGGAGATAATAAATATTATTAGTCCAACATTTAAGCAGTCATTAATATGAACAATAGTGTTCAATAAAATTAAATCTAATTAAGAAAGCAGAGAATGAAAAAAATAAATTGAACACGGAAGGAAATAAATGAGAATTAATTAACGTTAAAACAAACATTAATAAATAAGAACATTAATATTGAAGGAAACAAAATTAGGAAATAAAAATTGTTAATTAAGTTAATTGATGATACACTAATACCTACGCTACGTAAGGTTAAATTAACATTAACATTGATACTAAATGGAACAAAATCGGTCGCATAAGGAAAGAAATAGAATGAGGTAAACACAAAATAATAAATTAACATATAAAGGTGACCGGTTGACCCCATTACTGGGATGACTCTGTAACGACCCAACTTCCAAACTCCAGGAAGTCGCATCGTTAAGAAGAAAGAAAGGGATAGAAAAGAGAAAAGAAAGGAAAGAAAGAACAGACAACATCAGAATCTCACAGCGGAATCGAATAAATTATAATATATCACATAATACTTTACATAGTATCATATACATCAGAGTATTACAGCCAATACAACACAAAACTAGACAGTTATAAACATCTGTCTAGCAATTACAATTCAAGTATCTCAGAGAAAAACAGATACAACTCAAACACAGTGGAACCACTAAATATATCTACACGTTGAAGCCTCCTGCTCCATTATCTCCTCCAGAACTCGTCAAAGCAATCCTGAAACACTTGACTACTCATACGTAATATGAGTACCCAAGAGTTTAATAAAACAGAAAATAAACACTCAGGTCAGACAGGGGTCTGGTGTGAGTAAACGGGGATAAAAGTTGCTTAACTTTAGAAAATCCTTTGAAAACAAAAGGGTATCACGTAAGACTTCCCACACATAAACATGGAAAAGTTTTTACCTTACGCTAACCAAAACATTTGATAGGAAATCCAGTGATATTATAATAGTGTATAGGATTTTCAAGTAAATAAGAAATAGCCGAAATTGTTACATCTATTAAATTCCAGCTACCAGCCACAAAAGTGGGTAATACAAACAAAACCGTAGGGTCACGTAGGGAAAATGGGTTTCCAACAATGGCAGGGCTACTGGGGCACCGCCCGTCACAGTACGTGGCCTAGATCACCGTACCGAGGAGTACTCCCACTCCCCTGCAACACAAAGCCGGACACGTTCCTTACTGAACAGTTCCGAACAAGACTACCCCGCAGATTGGTCGTCACCAACTGCCACACAGCCGAATATAAAGGGACCTCTAGATAGGAGTAAATCTTGCTCTCAAGTGGGGGCTACCCACGAAGCCTTGTTGCACCTCCCCTGTTTTATCCATTCCCGGTTGATGAGGCTTGAGGTTACGATTACCTTTTTAGGAAATATCAATCTTAGAATGCTCATCGTCCGCCTGACGATGTTCTGAAAGCATTCAATCCATACAAGTTCGTTCCGGGTTCGAATGAAACCGAAGGCATTATCTCGTTACACTCGTATTGGAATCACCTTCAGAGTTAACGACGATAACCCTTGCACTCTAAATCTCCATCTCGAATCTATAAGTACTATTCCGTCAACTCATTACGGAATCACCCACAGAGTTATAATGACTTATAGCCCTTACACCTCGAGTCTTCACTTGCTCCACTTGGATTAACGACCTAACGTTTAATTGGAATCGATGTGGTTTTCGGAATTCCAAATATGGAAACCCGATCCCGGTCTCATCGAAACCAAACGCCATCTTAATGTCCAAGTTGTACTTAAGGGTTTTCAATAATTAATTCATTTCATTACTATCTATTTCACACAGATAGATAAACTATATCTAACAATAGATAATCACATTCATATCATAAACAGATAATTTGTATCATCATAACAGATAATCAACACAACCAAATAATCCATCACAACCATCATACTTAAACCAATCATCCATATCATACAGATACAACTAATATCATTACTGAGATCACAACCATTCAATCAATAGCATCCATAAGCAATGATTCATTAACCATCAACTATAATTAATTTAAAATGAATTAAATTAATTACGACTATCTCTAATTAATTTAAAATAAATTAGACTAATTAAAACATTTAAATCCTACTTAATATCCATTAATTAATTAACCCAGTTAATTAATTATTCACTAAGTATTTAACTTGATTAAACAACTTTGATTAATCATTCACTAATTACAATAAGTAATTAGTCTTTAATTAATTTTATAAATTAATTAACCTTAATCATAAGTAATTAACCTTTAATTACTTCATTTATTAATTAATTATATTTAACCCTAATTAATTACCATTAATTAATCACCTAATTTAACTTAATCAAACAATCCTTAATTACATCATTTATTATAATAATTAATGATCTCTAATATTTAAATAAATTATTTAATTAAAATTAATTACATTTAGTAATTAATTTAATTATTAATCACCTTGATTAATACTTAATTAAGTAATTAACTATCTTTAATTACTCATTTATATATTAATTAACCAATAATTAATCATTAATTAATTCCTTAATTAATTACAAAGGTAATTATCCAAATTACTAATTGCATTTCAGTAATTATCATCATTACTTATCTAAGTACTCCTGCTCCACTATTACATTAAGTAATTACTCTCTAAAAAAATCATTAGATGATTTATTTAAATTAATTAAACTAAATTAATTAACATAATTAAATCATATATCAAAATTAATTACAATAAGTAATTAATTCCTTAATTACTTTAACAATTAATTATGCTTAACAAGTTACAATTAATTAGATTCAATTAATCGATCAAGTAAATTATCAAAATTAATTACATTTATTAATTACTAAATTATCCTTAGATAATTATTCTTATTAACACATTTTCAATAATTACATACTTAAGTAAATTTGAATTAGATTAATTATTAACGAGTCATTTCTAATCAATATTAATCTAAATCATTATTAAAAATCCAATAATTAAGTAAATCCTTAATTATCTTAAATATTTTTCAAAATAATTTAATTACTTATCAAATGACTCATTTACTTTCAAAATGTATTAAATAATACATTTCTAAATTTAAAATTCAAATTCCAATTTATTAAAAGATTCAAATGTTTAATTATTTAAACAGTAATCCAAATTAAATAATTATAAAACCTTACAATAAAATGAATGTTAAAGAACATTCATTACCTAAATATAAAGAAAGATTTAAATTGATTATTTCAATTTCCAAATTTAAATTAAACACTTCATATTTTAGTTCAAATACTAAAGGAAACAAATTCTTTCAAGTTTTAAAACTTATTTGAAATCAATTTCTATTTTCAAATCTATTTTTACACATTTGAATATGTTCATCATTTTTAAATTTAAAAACTGTTTTGAAATTTAAAACTGATTTTCAAAGAAACTTGAAACAGTTTTTAACTTAATTTCAAAATCAATTCAAATCTTGTTTGAAACATTTAAATCTGTTTCAAAATTTAAAAACTAACAAAACTTGTTTGAATCAAAAATCTGGGTTTTAAAGACAAACCTGAAAACTGTTTAAATCTAGACTTAATCCCATATTTAAATCTTGTTTTAATTTAAAATTTCATTTTTAAAACTTTTGAATTCAAAAATACATTTGAATTTAGATTCAACTTCCATTTGAATCAGATTCTATCTAAGAAAAAATATGAATTCATTTAAACTAAAACTGCAAAATACTCTCTGGTTTTAAAAACCTGAAACAGTTTTTATAATCTTAATTTAAACAGAATTTAAAACTTGTTTAAATCTAAAAATTTCATTTTTAAAAAAAAACCTTGAACTCAAAACTTCACTTGAATTCAGTTTCAATTCATACTTGAATCAAGTTTCCATCTTAAAATATGAATTTCATTAAAATTCAAAACTGCAAAATATAGATTCTAAAACCTGCAACTGTTTTTAATATTGATTTAAAACCAAATTTTAAACTTGTTTAAATTTAAAATATTTCATTTTTAAAAACTTTGAATTTCAAACTCTATTTGAATTCAGTTTTCAACTTATACATGAATCAAACTCCTGCACTAGAATTTGAATTCCATTCAATACTTTAAAAAAAATAGCAAAAAGCTTCAGGTTTATAAACCTATAAATCAATACCCGAGAAACCATATTATTACTTCGAGTTACTACACCCATTGCTTCGAGATAACATCACAAAATCCCGAGTTTTTCTTCGAGTCAATAAACCCTGCACACAACCAATATAATTCACCTAAGTACAACACTGCAACCAAGACCACCCTGACAACACCTAGTAATACCACCTCCAGCCACCATCATCGACACGACCTTGGCCATAGCTACCTCTACACTCCCTACTCAACCTCTCAAATTCCTAACCCACTTAATGCAACAGATGTGAATGTGCAGACCCTCAAATTTCAACACTGCAACCCTTAATACCAGAGTTTTGAAAACCTGGAAACACTCCATCCATATCACCTGACTCTCTGATCCTCCATCACCAAAATCCCCTAACCACTTACATCAAAACTCCACTACAGTAGGCATCTTAACCCCCAAAATCACTAGCCCACAGATATTTTCCAAAATTACTCATCCTGTTTCAAAAAAGAATTGCAAACCCCCCCCCCCCCCTTGAGTAAAATAAAAAAAAATGATATTTGTTTCCAAGGTCCATGAATTCAATCATGCATTCTGTTACAACTGTTTTAAGGTTTTCAGAAGTTTGATTTTTTGTTTCATTTCAAAATATTCACTGCAGAGTTGTTTCCAGAAAGAAACAGACCTCAATTTCTAATCTAATCATAATTTTATAAAACATGTATTAAAATTAAACAACATGCTCTGTTCATACATATTATTTTCTAACAAAAATTACTCAAGTGAATAAAGTTTCCTATTAATACTTATTTTAAGACAGAAAACTGTAGATTAGGATTACTGAAATCCCATACATATATATCATATTGATCACAATAAAATCATACAAGCATCCCCATCTTATATATTCACATGCAACATATAGATTCAATTTCTTGCAGTAAATAAATAAATAGATAGCAAGGCAGTTTTTAATCACCCAGACTTTTTTTAATGAACTAATATTTCATTCAGGAAATTTATAAAATTTTAACTTAAAAGAAACTGTTTTTAAAACAAGAAGTTCACTCACCTTTAAATTGAAGATGCAGAAACAAACTTAAGTGCAGATTTCAATTTCTGGGACTCTGTTTGAAACTGCATTTTGAAATGCATGATGCTCCTGGCTTTCATTTAGATTACATAAATTGCTTTTCTGTCTGATGTTGATTTTAGACTTTGCAACAGTTGAATTTTGCTTTACATGTTGAAGATGCTTGCAGATGATGATGCATGCAGACCCATTCAAATATCTCAGATTTGCAGTTGAATTTGAGTTTTGATGATGAAACTTAGCATGCAGATTTGATTGAAGTTTAGTTTGCATATTTGATTTGTTATTTGTAGATTTGTAATTTGCAGTTTTGAGGTTGAATGCAAATTTTAAAAACATGCATTTGTTGTTTGAATTGGGTTTTGATTTTACAGAAATATGATTCTCAGATTTTCAAATGAGAAAAAAATGTGTTTTAATCCAAATGCATTTGCTATATTTCTCCTATCAATAATTTTAAACAATGAGATTTAAAACAAATGCCACTTGTATTTATTATGCCAATTGTTTTACAAGTGTCTCTTCTATTAGTTAAATGATTAACACATATGCATGTTAATATTTAAAAGCCATTTCTAAATTTATAAATGTATTTGATTTTGTCCTAAACCATTTCTAATTTATTTTAGCAAGTTACAAATGATTTATTAACATTAGCTTTTAAATAAATACATATAAGTTTCTTTATAAAACTATACACTTATATTTTAATGCTTGTTTAATTATTTTTAAAATAACATTCTTTATGAAACTACATTTCAAAAGAAAAGATTTTAAAAAGAAAAGAAAGGTTGAATTCAATTTTATTTCAAAAGGTTTAAATCAAATGTTACACTTAAACAAGAATGATTTATTTCAAAAGAACAAAAATTTTAAAATAAAACAAAACAAACTTTTATTGTAAAATAAAATCTAAACTATATTTATTTTTATAAACGAAATAAATACTTACTTACATTTCTATAGATATATAAGAAAGATTCTTAAAACAAGCTTTTGAAAAGTTTACAATACTAATTTAAATCAATTTACAAATTATACATTTATATAATAATTAGAAAATATTATTTATTTAACACAAATTAAAATTAAAACCAAATCCTCTATTTACAATGTATAAATATTTATACATTATAAATAAAAATATTTTTAAATCAGTTTAGAAAGATAAATTATTACTTAAATATTTTTAACATTGAAAAGAATATCATTTAACAAACTAAATAATTGTATATTTTCAAAAGAGAATTCTAGTTTGAATTAAATTATTAAGTCAATATTTCACATTTTAAAATAATTATCAAAGAAATTATTAAATAATTATTGCCTAAATTTTCGGGACATCACATTCCTCCCCCCTTAAAAGAATTTCGTCCCCGGAATTTAAAAGCAAAGGTAATTTAATAATCCCATACAGATTTTAAATTTAAAAATAGCAATCATATACTATCAACCAAATATTAGCAACCATAGCAACCAATCCAAACAAACAATTCTAATTATGCAGGCAAAATTCTGGATAAGATTCCCTAGAGTTTCCCAGGTACAAACACCGGGACACTCGTCTTACAAAATCTAAACTAGCTACACCACTCAGATCTAGAGCTCCTATATATCTAAATCTACTAATCTCAACAAAACACAGGACTACAGACAACTCCTGATCAACTTCCAAATCTCTCAGAATTACTGATTCTAAAACCAGAGATAAACCATACACGTACTCCCTCAGAGATACCTGAAAAACATAACAAATTCCAGTCATCCGAACTGGAAATTCAATCATGTAGACCAAACACTTAACTCTTAAGAGAAAACAGAAATATTCAATACTCATATCCACAAATCTCTCATATCGATCCTGGGCTGCCTCCAACTTCTAGGTCAATCAAAATCCACCACACAACTCAATTACACAAACATCAGAAGACTCCAAGCATACTACCCTATCTGGAAAACAAACAAATACAAAACAATCAAGCCTCCAGATCCAAAATGAATTTCCTGTAGAAATCCTTTGATCCAAAACAAAACTCAAATTCCCAATGAATCGGTGTTGCTTCTATTCTGGAATAGCTGCCACCATGCTTCCACTGCGCAACTCTGATTCGAGAATGCTGTTGATGAACCAAGTATAAACTTGATCAACTTATCCTGCAACATTGTTCATCAAATTCCATAAAATCTTAGTGACCTATCCGATTCGGTCACAAACACCACAGCAAAAATTCAACCAAAATGTAGATCCGATAAATCCAGTCAGCTTAAATAGATCTCACTCAAAGAATCTCCTACAATGCTGAATCACCGGTAAAGCTCCAAAAACCAAGTCGAATCAGAACTCAAACTCTTGATGTGGATGCAAATCTTGATTCCCTCGAAGATATCCAGAAAATACCACTTCGATAACTCAAACATCTACTAGAGATGCTTCAATCCAAACAAAGATCACTTAGAGAACTTCCGAACCGTCGCAAGTCACTTTTGCGATCCCACTTAGTTTAGATTCCAAGAAATCGTTCTCACTTCAACAATCAGAACAGCTAAAACCTTCAAATTAAAGAAGAAACTAGTGGTTTACCTCCAACCACAAACATCACACCCAACTGAGTTCCAGAAGAAATGGACAAGCTCTCCATCTGCTCGGACTACTAACAGAAGAATCACAGAGATTTCTGAACCATCGAAGAACAGGTCACTCACTGCTGCTACTGCGGCCAAAACTTCCTTATCCAAAAGCTCATCGAACTTCAAAGCTACACCAACCTCTTCACAATAAAGCCTTCCAGAAGACAGATATCTCTCAGGAACTCACTCCCAAACCAAGCTCAAAACATTCTACCAAACTGAGTCTCAACTCAAATACAGACAGAACTCCTCCCTGAGGTTGTCAAGATACCATTTCTGGCTTCAACACTCTTAACTAATCCAAACTCAAGAAAAACCACTCACACGAGTGCAACCAAGCTTACAATCCAAAGATAAACTCCGAATCTTAAAAAGATTTCCTTCAGAGATCGGTGAAATCTTCCACCAACTGCCGAACTACTCAAAATACCCAAACTGCCCTAGCAGACCACTCTCAACCTCAAACACTCGAACTCCGACCATTGGTAGTTGTGTTACACACACCACTACCCTATCTACCTTTATTACTTATTGGAAAACCTAAACAGGTACCCATTCAAATAGGTAGAAATATATATATATATATATATATATATATATATATGTATATATATATATATATATATATATATATTCAAAATTACAAATACGCTCTCTCAGGATAGACACCACTCCAGAGTCTAGGCATTCGCACAACCTAGAGAGCTCTGATACCACAATGTAACGACCCAACTTCCAAACTCCAGGAAGTCGCATCGTTAAGAATAAAGAAAGTGAAAGAAAAGAGAAAAGAAAGGAAAGAAAGAAATACAACATTAGAATCTCACAGCGGAATCGAATAAATTATAATATATCACATAATACTTTACATAGTATCATATACATCAGAGTTTTACAGCCAATACAACACAAAACTAGACAATTATAAACATCTGTCTAGCAATTACAATTCAAGTATCTCAGAGAAAAACAGATACAACTCAAACACAGCGGAACCACTAAATATATCTACACGTTGAAGCCTCCTGCTCCATTATCTCCTCCCGAACTCGTCAAAGCAATCCTGAAACACTTGACTACTCATACGTAATATGAGTACCCAAGAGTTTCATAAAACAGAAAATAAACACTCAGGTCAGACAGGGGTCTGGTGTGAGTAAACGGGGATAAAAGTTGCTTAACTTTAGAAAATCCTTTGAAAACAAAAGGGTATCACGTAAGACTTCCCACACATAAACATGAAAAAGTTTTTACCTTACGCTAACCAAAACATTTGATAGGAAATCCAGTGATATTATAATAGTGTCTACGGTTTTCAAGTAAATAAGAAATAGCCGAAATTGTTATATCTATTAAATTCCAGTTACTAGCCATAAAAGTGGGTAATACAAACAAAACCGTAGGGTCACGTAGGGAAAATGGGTTTCCAACAATGGCAGGGCTACTGGGATACCACCCGTCACAGTACGTGGCCTAGATCACCGTACCGAGGAGTACTCCCACTCCCCTGCAACACAAAGCCGGACCCGTTCCTTACTGAACAGTTCCGAACAAGACTACCCCGCAGATTGGTCGTCACCAACTGCCACACAGCCGAATATAAAGGGACCTCTAGACAGGAGTAAATCTTGCTCTCAAGTGGGGGCTACCCACGAAGCCTTGTTGCACCTCCCCTGTTTTAGCCATTCCCGGTTGATGAGGCTTGAGGTTACGATTACCCTTTTAGGAAATATCAATCTTAGAATGCTCATCGTCCACCTGACGATGTTCTGAAAGCATTCAATCCATACAAGTTCGTTCCGGGTTCGAACGAAACCGAAGGCATTATCTCGTTACACTCGTATTGGAATCACCTTCAGAGTTAACGACGATAACCCTTGCATTCTAAATCTCCATCTCGAATCTATAAGTACTATTCCGTCAACTCATTACGGAATCACCCACAGAGTTATACTGACGTATAGCCCTTACACCTCGAGTCTTCACTTTCTCCACTTGGATTAACGACCTAACGTTTAATTGGAATCGATGTGGTTTTCGAAATTCCAAATATGGAAACCCGATCCCGATCGCATTGAAACCAAACGCCATCTTAATGTCCAAGTTGTACTTAAGGGTTTTTAATAATTAATTCATTTCATTACTATCTATTTCACACAGATAGATAAACTATATCTAGCAATAGATAATCACATTCATATCATAAACAGATAACCTGTATCATCATAACAGATAATCATCACAACCAAATAATCCATCACAACCATCATACTTCAACCAATCATCCATATCATACAGATACAACTAATCTCATTACTAAGATCACAACCATTCAATCAATAGCATCCATAAGCAGTGATTCATTAAACATCAATTATAATTAATTTAAAATGAATTAAATTAATTACAACTATCTCTAATTAATTTAAATTAAATTAAATTAATTAACACATTTAAATCCTGCTTAATATCCATTAATTAATTAACCCAGTTAATTAATTATTCACTAAGTATTTAACTTGATTAAACAACTTTGATTAATCATTCACTAATTACAATAAGTAATTAGTCTTTAATTAATTTTATAAATTAATTAACCTTAATCATAAGTAATTAACCTTTAATTACTTCATTTGTTAATTAATTATAATTAATTATATTTAACCTTAATTAATTACCATTAATTAATCACCTAATTTAACTTAATCAAACAATCCTTATTTACATCATTAATTATAATAATTAATGATCTCTAATATTTAAATAAATTATTTAATTAAAATTAATTACATTTAGTAATTAATCTACTTATTAATCACCTTGATTAATACTTAATTAAGTAATTAACTATCTTTAATTACTCATTTATATATTAATTAACCAATAATTAACCATTAATTAATTCCTTAATTAATTACAAAGGTAATTATCCAAATTACTAATCCATTCCAGTAATTATCATCATTACTTATCTAAGTAATCCTGCTCCACTATTACATTAAGTAATTACTCTCTAAAAAAATCATTAGATGATTTATTTAAATTAATTAAACTAAATTAATTAACTTAATTAAATCATATATCAAAATTAATTACAATAAGTAATTAATTCCTTAACTACTTTAACAATTATTTATGCTTAACAAGTTACAATTAAATAGATTCAATTAATCAATCAAGTAAATTATCAAAATTAATTACATTTATTAATTACTAACTTATCCTTAGATAATTATTCTTATTAACACATTTTCAATAATTACATACTTAAGGAAATTTGAATTAGATTAATTATTAATGAGTCATTTCTAATCAATATTAATCTAAATCATTATTTAAAATCCAATAATTAAGTAAATTCTTAATTATCTTAAATATTTTTCAAAATAATTTAATTACTTATCAAATGACTCATTTACTTTCAAAATGTATTAAATAATACATTTCTAAATTTAAAATTCAAATTCCAATTTATTAAAAGATTCAAATGTTTAATTATTTAAACATTAATCCAAATTAAATAATTATAAAACCTTACAATAAAATGAATGTTAAAGAACATTCATTACCTAAATATAAAGAAAGATTTAAATTGATTATTTCAATTTCCAAATTTAAATTAAATACTTCATATTTTAGTTCAAATACTAAAGGAAACAAATTCTTTCAAGTTTTAAAACTTATTTGAAATCAATTTCTATTTTCAAATCTATTTTTACACATTTGAATATGTTCATCATTTTTAAATTTAAAAACTGTTTTGAAATTTAAAACTGATTTTCAAAGAAACTTGAAACAGTTTTTAACTTAATTTCAAAATCAATTCAAATCTTGTTCGAAACATTTAAATCTGTTTCAAAATTTAAAAACTAACAAAACTTGTTTGAATCAAAAATCTGGGTTTTAAAGACAAACCTGAAAACTGTTTAAATCTAGACTTAATCCCATATTTAAATCTTGTTTAAATTTAAAATTTCATTTTTAAAACTTTTGAATTCAAAACTACATTTGAATTTAGATTCAACTTCCATTTGAATCAGATTCTATCTAAGAAAAAATATGAATTCATTTAAACTAAAACTGCAAAATACTCTCTGGTTTTAAAAACCTGAAACAGTTTTTATAATCTTAATTTAAAACTTGTTTAAATCTAAAAATTTCATTTAAAAAAAAAAACCTTGAACTCAAAACTTCACTTGAATTCAATTTCAATTCATACTTGAATCAAGTTTCCATCTTAAAATATGAATTTCATTAAAATTCAAAACTACAAAATACAGATTCTAAAACCTGCAACTGTTTTTAATATTGATTTAAAACCAAATTATAAACTTGTTTAAATTTAAAATATTTCATTTTTAAAAACTTTGAATTTCAAACTCTATTTGAATTCAGTTTTCAACTTATACATGAATCAAACTCCTGCACTAGAATTTGAATTCCATTCAATATTTAAAAAAAAAAACAGCAAAAAAGCTTCAGGTTTATAAACCTGTAAATCAATACCCGAGAAAACATATTATTACTTCGAGTTACTACACCCATTGCTTCGAGATTACATCACAAAATCCCGAGTTTTGCTTCGAGTCAATAAACCCTGCACACAACCAATATAATTCACCTGAGTACAACACTGCAACCAAGACCACCCTGACAACACCTAGTAATACCACCTCCAGCCACCATCATCGACACAACCTTGGCCATAGCTACCTCTACACTCCCTACTCAACCTCTCAAATTCCTAACCCACTTAATGCAACAGATGTGAATGTGCAGACCCTCAAATTTCAACGCGGACCCTCAAATTTCAACACTACAACCCTTAATACCATAGTTTTGAAAACCTGGAAACACCCCATCCATATCACCTGACTCTCTGATCCTCCATCACCAAAATCCCCTAACATACTTACATCAAAACTCCACTACAGTAGGCATCTTAACCCCCAAAATCACTAGCCTACGGATATTTTCCAAAATTACTCATCCTGTTTCAAAACAGAATTGCAAACCCCCCCCCCCCCCCCAAGTAAAATAAAAAAAATGATATTTGTTTCCAAGGTCCATGAATTCAATCATGCATTCTGTTACAACTGTTTTAAGGTTTTTAGAAGTTTGATATTTTGTTTCATTTCGAAATATTCACTGCAGAGTTGTTTCCAGAAAGAAACAGACCTCAATTTCTAATCTAATCATAATTTTATAAAACATATATTAAAATTAAACAACATGCTCTGTTCATACATATTATTTTCTAACAAAAATTACTCAAGTGAATAAAGTTTCCTATTAATACTTATTTTAAGACAGAAAACTGTAGATTAGGATTACTGAAATCCCATACATATATATCATATTGATCACAATAAAATCATACAAGCATCCCCATCTTATATATTCACATGCAACATATAGATTCAATTTCTTGCAGTAAATAAATAAATAGATAGCAAGGCAATTTTTAATCACCCAGATTTTTTTTTAATGAACTAATATTTCATTCAGGAAATTTATAAAATTTTAACTTAAAAGAAACTGTTTTTAAAACAAGAAGTTCACTCACCTTTAAATTGAAGATGCAGAAACAAACTTAAGTGCAGATTTCAATTTCCAGGACTCTGTTTGAAACTACATTTTGAAATGCATGATGCTCCTGGCTTTCATTTAGATTACATAAATTGCTTTTCTGTCTGATGTTGATTTTAGACTTTGCAACAGTTGAATTTTGCTTTACATGTTGAAGATGCTTGCAGATGATGATGCATGCAGACCCATTCAAATATCTCAGATTTGCAGTTGAATTTGAGTTTTGACGATGAAACTTAGCATGCAGATTTGATTGAAGTTTGGTTTGCAGATTTGATTTGTTATTTGTAGATTTGTAATTTGCAGTTTTGAGGTTGAATGCAAATTTTAAAAACATGCATTTGTTGTTTGAATTGGGTTTTGATTTTACAGAAATATGATTCTCAGATTTTCAAATGAGAAAAAAAATGTGTTTTAATCCAAATGCATTTGCTATATTTCTCCTATCAATAATTTTAAACAATGAGATTTAAAACAAATGCCACTTGTATTTATTATGCTAATTGTTTTACAAGTGTCTCTTCTATTAGTTAAATGATTAACACATATGCATGTCAATATTTAAAAGCCATTTCTAAATTTATAAATGTATTTGAATTTGTCTTAAACCATTTCTAATTTATTTTAGCAAGTTACAAATGATTTATTAACATTAGCTTTTAAATAAATACATATAAGTTTCTTTATAAAACTATACACTTATATTTTAATGCTTGTTTAATTATTTTTAAAATAACAGTCTTTATGAAACTACATTTCAAAAGAAAAGATTTTAAAAAGAAAAGAAAGGTTGAATTCAATTTTATTTCAAAAGGTTTAAATCAAATGTTATACTTAAACAAGAATGATTTATTTCAAAAGAACAAAAAATTTAAAATAAAACAAAACAAACTTTTATTATAAAATAAAATCTAAACTATATTTATTTTTATAAACAAAATAAATACTTACTTACATTTCTATAGATATATAAGAAAGATTCTTAAAACAAGCTTTTGAAAAGTTTACAATACTAATTTAAATCAATTAAATCAATTTACAAATTATACATTTATATAATAATTAGAAAATATTCTTTATTTAACATAAATTAAAATTAAAACCAAATCCTCTATTTACAATGTATAAATATTTATACATTATAAATAAAAATATTTTTAAATCAGTTTAGAAAGATAAATTATTACTTAAATATTTTTAACATTGAAAAGAATATCATTTAACAAACTAAATAATTATATATTTTCAAAAGAGAATTCCAGTTTGAATTAAATTATTAAATCAATATTTCACATTTTAAAATAATTATCAAATAAATTATTAAATAATTATTGCCTAAATTTCCGGGACATCACAGACTCGATCACTAGCGGTCGACCGGTGGTAATAGAGCAGTTGACCGTTGGTAGGCGGTCGCTGATAATAACCCTAGGCCTAATGACCCGGATTTTATAAATTAAAATCTAATGGATGGAATTGATTTTTATGCCTACAAATATAGGCCCAACCCCCTCGCATTTTCTCTTATATTTTCTAAATCAATGAGCAAAGCTCTGCCATTTTCTTTTCTCCATAAATTCTACGAAATATAGAAATTATAAAATAGAGTGTGTGTGTGTGTGTGTGTATGGGGGCGTGTGTGTGTATTTGTGTGCACATGTGGAGAATAGCGGAAACTAAATAAGAAAAACAATAAGGGGTGAACCAATTTTGCAAAGAGAGGTAATTCTAAATGCAGAACTTTACAACTACGTTAATTCAAATATATTGTTAGATCTATAATTCTAATAAACATGTATACATTTTAATGCATATTTGGTTGAAGGGAAGAGAGTCAAATAAGAAGAATGAATTCAAATTTGGAGATTTGGAAGCTTAAAGGTGGGTGATAAATTATATATTTTTATATAATATCAGATTTATATTATTGCAAATCTGTTCCTTGGATGCCTGAATATAATTTTGGAGTTGTAGGCTTAAATATATACCTGTAATGAATTTGAAAACAATGCCTATATATTCTGCGAATTTTTAACTTTAATTAAGTATTGCATATAGTTTAATCTAGAAAGTAAGGGTGAAAGTAGTCCATAAATTCATAATGTTTTGTAGTAATTCCAGATTTGTCGGGTAAACAACGCATGTTTATAAATATGAATTAGAAGTTACTACAAATTGAATTGGGATTTAAGTAGTATTTTAATTCAAATGAAGTGGGAGCAATGTAAATTTCTAAAAATTATCTAGTTTTATAAATGTTAATAAGTGTATCGTTTGAAGTAGCATGGAACACGCCCAAAAGAAAGAGATGTATAATACAAGGAAGTTTACCGTATTTTGTGTCGTCTATTTCAATAATAATAGAAAAGAATTTCTTGTAATTTCAAACATAACACAAGCCCTCTTTAGATAATTTATGGAAAATTACAGCATTAACGTTTCCTTTTAGGAAGATGTAATTCCAATGCAATAAAATGCAGAAATCTCTAAGTATAAACATAACATAGTAAATAGATAATAACAATAGTTCAGTTATAAATCTAATATATGCGATAAGTTAGAAAATAACTATAAATGTAGAAATGTATGTAAAACGACGTAATGAGAAATTAAGAAAATCATAGTAATCTTAAAGAAAGATAATAATAGTTGAAAAAGAACAGTAGAATATACCTAATTATATCAAGTGAAAGTTAAGTAGTAAAGGATACTTAATGTAATAAAATAAAAGGAAGTAGTAAATGACATTTAAATAGGCGTTAACGAAACAAAAATGAAGTTGGGTAAAATAACTACTAACAGTTGAACATAAGGGGCGTAGCAACTAAATAAACTTACATAGCTTTAAGTATGCGTTTATGATGGATGTGAATTATTGAATTTAGTCAATACCTTGATAAAATGACATAGTCATTAATATAGGTTGGGATGCGAGTTCAGTAGTATTACACAACAGAAGTCTGCTCACTGTAAGGGGCTACGAGCAGTTGTGTATACATTATACTGATGTGGGACATATCGAACTGTAAGACCCATGGAATAATACGTTCTCGTATAGGTGGAGGGAATATCTAAAGTATGATGGTTCTTCCTGGTTGAAGTGTCAAAGGACAAGCAGAGTCTGCTTTAAGCTTTTAAAGGGTATAAGTTAAGTAACTAAGTGGGCATTTCTTGGATTGCATTAGGCAATCAAAATGGGATGGTGAGTGTAGGCTCAATGCTATGACAGTAAGGTTAGTACCATATATATGAGGAGTCAGAGTTGTTTAATAGGTTGAGATTGTCAACATCAGTCCTGAACGGCTAGCGAAAAGACAAGGGTATCGCCTAAACGGGCTACACCTCCTACTAGTGTAGACCACATTTAGGACATGCACCGCCTCACGATTGTTTGTCAGTCAATTAGCTGTTAGGGAGCAAGGCTAGATAACCTCTGAATAGAGGTCTTTCAAAACGAGATATAATACGACTGATTAGTTTTATTGCCTTTATTAGGCAGCATGGGAGTTTCTTGTTATCCATGACGGCGAGAACGTGATACTGCGTTGACGATGTATCCTGCCAAGGTGCTGAGTTACAAATACAAGCGGGGAAAGTATCGTCCAAATGGGGACCGTGGTACTTATATATACACATCTGTGTATATGTTTATTATATACATCGAGTAGGTGCGGTGTATATCATATATGAAGTCAAGATGACAAAGTTGGAAAAGTAGACATAATGATGCAGCTCAGGGGATAAGTCGTACACGACTTAAGGAGGAAGGCTTAGGTCGTTCACAAGTTAAGGAAGCTTCGGTTTTAGGTCGGCAACGACCTAAGGACTTAGGTCGGCAACGACCTAAGGGAAGGTGGCTGAAGGAAGGGGCAACACTTGAGTTTCTTTAAGCCGCAAGCGAGTTACGACTCATGATAAGTCGACCCTATCTAAGTCGTATGAAGGAGCTGTTTGGAGATGTAACTTGAGTCGTTGTATTCTGGGTCGTGAGTCATAAGTCGTTCACGACCTATGATGAGTCGTTGTGTTGTGCATTTGTGTGTTTCCTTAAGTCATTCAAGTGTTGAGTCGGTGAAGTTTTGAGTCGTTTGTGTTGAATATGTTGTAATTTGCTTTCTTTGAGTCGTAGGTCGTTAGGTCGTATACGACCTAAGTGTTGTGAGTCTGTATTTCTTATAAGCAGTGTTTTGAGTCGCTGTTGTTGTAAGTCGTGAGTCGGTCATGTATGTGTGTGTTGTTGTACAGTTGAGCCGTAAGTCATCACTTTTGTGTGTTTTAGATCGTGTACGCCCCATATTGAGTCGGCAACGACTTAAGGGAAGTTAAGTTGGCAACGACTTAAGGGTCAGGGTATGAAACTACTATAAATAGCGAGTGTGTTGTACATTTCAAGGTGGTTGATTTTTGAATAAAATTCTCTTTTGCTAGCTTTGTTCTTTCAATTTAAATCGGTAGTTGAGTGTAATCTCCTATCTCCACCTACGTCATTCGAGTGCGCTCGAATCTTCGTTTGTGAAGCCGATTCACGGAATCTTGTGCGCAAGATCAACGTCGAAGAATCGTAGATCCTTCATCACGGTATCGTGCGCGATCAACGTGTTAAGGATAGCTAGAATTCGGTATCTTCGGATCAACGAATTTGGGCATATCAGTATTTCTCAATCCACCGATTGCTACATTTTCATCATTATATCGATTTTCTGTTAATCCGCTGCGTCAGTTTTGGTATCGGAGCTTGACTTAGCCAATCATAGCTAAGATGAGTCTTGGAACCAAGGAATTTGAAGTTGAAGTTCATCGTGTTCATCTTGAAGTTGCCACAAGTTAGAAGCTTTCGATCCATTTCAATTTGGATCAAAGTTGGAAAGGTGTTTGAATTTGAGCCGAGAGTTTGAAGAGTAGGCCGAGTATACTTGTGAAAGTAGCCGAGCCTTGTGAAGTTGTTTTTGAAGTTTGAAGCCGAGCTAAGGAGCCGTGACTTGTTTGATTTTGTGTTGAAGTTTTGATTCGTTGAAGATTGAAGATTTGTTGAATTATTTGTGAAGTTCAATCATGCCACCGAGACGAGCCCAACGTCATCGCAATATTAATGCTTTGTATGGAAGAGAAGAAACCGATGAAATGGAGCAACGAATCAATGAGAGCTTCACTGAGAAGTTGAATGAAGGAATTGGTCGCTTAGAGAGAATGATGCTTGAAAAGAATCAAAGTAGAAGGAGAGTTTCACCTGAATCGAGCCATGGGAGAAGTAGGGCTTCGATACATTCAGATCGGGAGAGAAGAGAAGATCATAGAAGTATTGACAATCATGATAGGAATGTTGATCGAAGGAGTGGTAGTAGAGATGTTGGAGGTCGTGATCGACATCGATATACTTCAGATTTTGATGAGGAGTTTGATGGTGATAGGGGAAGTGTTCATTATCGAGATAGAGAACAAACACGACGTCAGAATCGAGATGTAGATGATGATCGTCGATGGGAAACGGGAATGAAGATGGAGATTCCTGAATTTAAAGGTGGAATGGTAGCTGAAGAATTTCTTGATTGGTTGTCTAATGTTGAAGAGATCTTTGATTTCAAAGAGATTCCAGAGAATCGTCGAGTGAAGTTGGTTGCTACTAGGTTGAGGGGGAGAGCTTTGGCATGGTGGCAGCAAACTAAACTTACGAGAGAGAGAATGGGGAAGTCAAAGGTTGAGTCTTGGGATAAGATGAAGAAGTTGATGAGGGTTACATTTTTACCTTACAACTATCAATCACTTATGTACCAGAGGTTGCAGAACTTGAGGCAAGGAACGAAGACTGTTAATGATTATGCTGACGAGTTTTATCAACTGATTTCTCGAAATGACATTATGGAGACAGAAGAACAGTTGACTGCTAGGTTTTTTGGAGGGTTGCGAATGCAGATCCAGGATATGGTTAATATGTTTGATCCGAGATCTGTGGCTGAAGCGCACCAGAAAGCGTTGGCTTGGGAGAAGCAAGGAAGACGAGGAGGTGGTGTGTTTACAAATTCCAACAATCAAGTGAAGGGTGCCAGTGGGAATTCCACTGTTACTAATGCTGTCACTAAACCAGTTGTGAATGAAGTGGCGAAGGCGAAGATTACTAACAGTTTTAAGTGTTATAACTGCCAAGAAGTGGGTCATAAAAGCAATGAGTGTCCAAAACCAAAGAAACGAGCTATGATAGTTGAAGTTGAAAGTGAGGATGCTGTTAAGGGTGAAGATAGTCCAGTTGAGGAGAATGAACATGATATCGCGTCAGGAGATGAAGGGTGTAATCTAATGATGAGAAGGTCTTGTTTAACACCCAAACAAGAGGATGAGGCTAGTTGGTTGAGGAGCAACATTTTTCAACCTACATGCACTATTCTGGGAAAAGTTTGTAAGTTTGTAATTGATGCAGGAAGTTGTGACAATATTATCTCTACTGAAGCTGTGAGAAAGTTGAAGTTGAAAACGGAGAAACATCCTAATCCTTACAAATTCGTGGTTAAGAAAAGGAGGAGAGGTAAAGGTGGATAGGCGAGTTCGAGTTCCATTTTCTATTGGAAAGAAATATAAAGACGAGATTTGGTGTGATGTAGTTGAGATGGATGTTTGTCATTTGCTTTTGGGAAGACCGTGGTAGTATGATCGAGCAGTGCAGCATGACGGTCGAACCAATAGCTATAGTTTTATGTTTGAAGGCGTTAAGATTATTTTAGTTCCAAAAAAGAGACAGCAGTAAGAGAGTAAATCTGAGGAGATTGAAGAGCTGAAAACTTTGTTAACTTTGAAGGAGTTTGTTAAGGAAGTTGAAGAGGAGCCTGAAGTCTATTTGTTGATTGGACGAGAGAGTCATGAAGAGGTTGAGATTCCAGAAGAAGCGAAGCCCGTTTTGAAAGAATTTGAGGATGTATTTCCAGAAGAGTTACCTAAGGAGTTACAGCCACTGAGAGACATTCAACATCAAATTGATCTTGTTCCGGGAGCAGTTTTACCACATCGACCACATTATCGAATGAGTCCGAGGGAACATGAGGAGTTGCGAAGGCAAGTGGAAGAGTTGTTAGAACAGGGACGTGTTCAGGAAAGCTTGAGTCCTTGTGCCGTGCCAGCTTTATTGGTGCCGAAGAAGGATGGAACATGGAGAATGTGTACCGATAGTAGAGTTTTGAACAAGATTACTGTTCGTTACAGGTTTCCTATGCCTAGACTGGATGACTTGCTAGATCAGTTGAGTGGGGCTACTATCTTTTCAAAGATTGATTTGAAGAGCGGATATCATCAAATTCGAATTAGACCAGGAGACGAATGGAAGACAGCATTCAAGACGAGGGAAGGATTATATGAATGGTTGGTTATGCCGTTTGGTCTATCGAATGCACCGAGTACATTTATGAGGGTGATGAACCAAATTTTCAGACCGTACATTGGGAAGTTTGTTGTAGTTTACTTTGATGATATTCTGATTTATAGTGCAAGTACAGAGGAGCATGTAGAGCATTTGAGAAAGGTGTTAATAATTCTTCGTGAGGAATAATTTTATGCAGCTACGAAGAAATGTGTATTCATGACTCGAAGTGTTTTATTTCTAGGATATGTTGTGTCAGGAGAAGGTGTCCAGGTGGATCAAAGTAAAGTTGAAGCTATTAGAAATTGGCCACAGCCGAGGACTATCATTGAAGTTAGAAGTTTTCATGGATTGGCATCATTCTACCGAAGATTCATTCCACAATTCAGTAGCGTGATGGCACCGGTTACTGATTGTATGAAAGGAAAACAGTTTTCTTGGTCGGAGGAAGCAGGGTTTGCTTTTGAACGAATCAAAGGACTTTTGACGACAGCACCAATTCTTATATTACCGGATTTTCAGTTGTTATTTGAGTTACACACTGATGCTTTTAAGGTTGGAATCGGAGGGGTGTTGAGTCAGAAGGGGCGTCCTATTGCATACTTTAGTGAGAAGTTATCAGGGGCAAAGATGAGATATAGTACGTATGATGTAAAGTTTTATGCTGTGGTGCAAGCAGTGAAACATTGGAGACACTATCTGTTCCATAAGGAGTTTGTTCTTTACACCGACCATGAAGCTTTGAAGCATTTACAAGGGCAGGATAAGATTTCAGCAAGGCATGCATCATGGATTGCCTATTTGCAGCAGTTTACTTTTGTTGTGAAGCACAAATCGGGGGTAACAAATCGTGTGGCTGATGCTTTGAGTAGGAGGAGTCATTTATTGACAACAATGAAAGTTGAACTGACAGGTTTTGAATTATTGCCAGAGCTGATTGAAGAAGATCCTTACTTTAAGAAATTTGTTGAGAAAGTCAGGGAGGGAAGTTCTGATGACTTTGTGCTGATTGATGGCTTCTTATTTAAAGGAAATCAATTATGTGTACCGGATTGTAGCTTGCGAATGAAGATAGTAAAGGAACTTCATGAGGAAGGACATGTGGGTAGAGATCGAACATTGCAGTTAATCTCTCAATCCTACTATTGGCCATCAATGAGGAAGGAAGTTGAAAGGTTTGTTCAGTGATGTCATGTTTGTCAAGTTTCGAAAGGTACAGCAACAAATGCGGGTTTGTATTTGCCTTTACCTGTTTCTACAAAACCTTGGGTGGATGTTAGTATGGATTTCGTATTGGGTTTACCAAGAACACAAAGGGGAAATGACTCAATATATGTTGTGGTGGATCGTTTCTCGAAGATGGTACATTTTGTTGCTTGTAAGAAGACGGCGGATGCTGTTCATGTTGCTCAGTTATTTTTCAAGGAGATCTATCGACTTCATGGATTGCCAGATTCTATTGTGTCGGATAGGGATACTCGTTTTCTGAGTCATTTTTGGATAAGTTTGTGAAAGATGGTGGGAACGAAGTTGAACTTTAGCAGCGCTTATCATCCGCAAACAGATGGACAGACAGAAGTTGTTAACAGATCGCTGGGGAATTTATTGCGATGTCTTGTGAAGGACAATCTGAAGAGTTGGGACATGAAGTTATGCCAGGCAGAGTTTGCTCATAATCATGCAATGAATCGTAGTACGAGATTCAGTCCATTCCAGATCGTATATTCAAGTTTGCCAAGGGGACCGTTGGATTTAGCAGTAGTACCACAACTGAAGGGGACGGTTAAACAAGATATAAACTTTGTTGATGGATTGACTGAATGTCATAAAATCGTTCAGGAACGATTGGAGAAAGCAAATGAGAAGTATAAGCGAACCGCAGATTTGAAGCGACGAAGTGTTGAATTTAACGAAGGTGATTTGGTTTACGCTGTGTTAACCAAGGATCGTTTTCCAGTAGGCGCATATAACAAGTTGAGAGCCAGAAAAATTGGTCCTGTAAAAGTTGTGAAACGGATTAATGAAAATGCTTATAAATTGAAGCTGCCGGAAGATGTGTACACTTCTGACGTGTTCAATGTTAAGCATCTTGTACCATATTATGAAGATGGACAATCTGATGAGAAAGAATTTATAAATTCGAGGACGAATTTCTCTCAACCAGGGGAGGATGATGCAGCTCAGGGGATAAGTCGTACACGACTTAAGGAGGAAGGCTTAGGTCGTTCACAAGTTAAGGAAGTTCGGTTTTAGGTCGGCAACGACCTAAGGACTTGGGTCGGCAACGACCTAAGGGAAGGTGGCTGAAGGAAGGGGCAACACTTGAGTTTCTTTAAGCCGCAAGCGAGTTACGACTCATGATAAGTCGACCCTATCTAAGTCGTATGAAGGAGCTGCTTGGAGATGTAACTTGAGTCGTTGTATTCTGGGTCGTGAGTCATAAGTCGTTCACGACCTATGATGAGTCGTTGTGTTGTGCATTTGTGTGTTTCCTTAAGTCATTCAAGTGTTGAGTCGGTGAAGTTTTGAGTCGTTTGTGTTGAATATGTTGTAATTTGCTTTCTTTGAGTCGTAGGTCGTTAGGTCGTATACGACCTAAGTGTTGTGAGTCTGTATTTCTTATAAGCAGTGTTTTGAGTCGCTGTTGTTGTAAGTCGTGAGTCAGTCATGTATGTGTGTGTTGTTGTACAGTTGAGCCGTAAGTCATCACTTTTGTGTGTTTTAGGTCGTGTACGTCCCATATTGAGTCGGTAACGACTTAAGGGAAGTTAAGTCGGCAACGACTTAAGGGTCAGGGTGTGAAACTACTATAAATAGCGACTGTTTTGTACATTTCAAGGTGGTTGATTTTTGAATAAAATTCTTTTTTGTTAGCTTTGTGCTTTCAATTTAAATCGGTAGTTGAGTGTAATCTCCTATCTCCACCTGCGTCATTCGAGTGCGCTCGAATCTTCGTTTGTGAAGCCGATTCACGGAATCTTGTGCGCAAGATCAACGTCGAAGAATCGTAGATCCTTCATCACGGTATCGTGCGCGATCAACGTGTTAAGGATAGCTAGAATTCGGTATCTTCGGATCAACGAATTTGGACATATCAGCATTTCTCAATCCACCGATTGCTACATTTTCATCGTTATATCGATTTTCTGTTAATCCGCTGCGTCACATAACATGCAATGGAAAGAAGTAGACATAAACTACTGTTATGTAGAAAGTATGTAATTTACTAGTTACCAAAACGTTGCTCTGAAACCCTCCTCATTACAACCCACATGATAGTCTCGAAGGAATCGAGGGATAGGTACTGGTACAATGCAGGAACGGTGGCAAGACATGCATGCTCGACACTGACAAGGGCACTAGATATTAGAGGTATTTGTCTTGGTCGGTAGTTATATGTTTATTATACTTTACTATTTCGCTATGAGTTTATATCGATAGTGCTTTGATATGCTTTTGTTATTTATAGGACACCAACGGTTCGTACTTTGGTAGATTTGAGTTTTCGATTTATCAAAAGTTTAGTCCTACTAAGGTGCGGGTTTTTTACATTTGGTATCAAAGCATACGTTAATCAATCTTAAAAATTAGGACACGTTGAGTGAACGTATTTTTAGTTTTACTATATATATATATATATATATATATATATATATATATATATAATATGCCAAACTCTACAAATTTTGACTATAGAAATAGTTGCAGCCATATTATCAAAGGATGGACAATGTGGCTTTGAGTTGGAATAATAGATGAAATTAAAGATATACACCTATCACTATCACCCTACGGGAAATAGGTTGTGCTGGAAGGTGTTGACTCAAAAAGAGCATGAATGTGACATTACAGAAAAGTCCCTAAAGCCTGATGGTAGGTGACTCTCTTGTTGGGCTTGGATTGCCGATTGATAATGTACATTAAATCTAAATAAGGGGAAAGTAAGAATCTATATATTGTAGATATCCAGAAGTAAGAACTAAAAAGGTTTCCGAAAGAAGGTGTGTAATAATCACTCCACAATGATAGCCAGATTTCAATATTATGAAAAAAGACAACTCAGAAAGTAAGTAGTAAAGGAGAAAATCCAATAGAAGGGACAATTAAAATCCACCCGAGTTCAACCCCATATGAAAGAATCTAATAAAATATTTCAAAAATTGGGTTTGGGGAAAATATATAAATGATATATTTGAAACGATTTTCAAAGGATTTATGTAAAAGTCGAAAAATCCTATTTTTGAAAAGTAAGCAAGTATTAATTTTTCCATAAAATAAAGTATCCTTTTATATTTAAATAAAAATTTGTTTAGACCAAAATTTTAGTTAAAAATGGTTTTTAGTAAAGTGATATTTGTTTTGAAGGCAAAGTAGAGCGTATATATAGCTCGTTGATTTCTAGGATGAAAAATTTTAAGTTATGAAATTCCTTTTAGGAATGGACAGTAGAAAGTGGTATTGGATTATAAATGGGGTAAAAAAAAGAATGAAAAGGCGACAAGAACTCTAAAACAAAGCAGTATGCGAATGCACTGTCATGATTCACTAAAGAAGACAATCAATTTAGAGTAAACCTATACAAAGAGAAGCAATTTAAATAAAAGCAGTTTAGGTAGAAGAAAGTTGAATAGTTGTAATATTAAAAAATATAAATAGAAACAATGTTAGAGATTTATATAAAATAATATTAGCGATTAGAAACAATCTAGGAATTTAAAAGAAAAATGGATAGTTTCCACAAATATGTGTAGTAATTGCACATAGCTTTTTATAGTCCTGCTTATATACTATTAGAATCTCCGCTAAAGTTGAAAGTGGAAGTAGCATGTGTATTAGGAAAATAATAGGATAGAAGTAACCTTGTCTACTTCAATTTTTATTGTTTAAAATTATAAAAGATGTTTATTTTTTTATCAAGGCTAGTGGGTTGAATAGTCCCCTCCATTTTATTAATGAATTAAAAAGAGAATACAAGAGGACAGGGCAAAGATTAAATAATACAGGAAAAAGAACAAACAACAAAAACAAGAACACAACAAGATAACAGGGAGAGAAGCTAATCAAAGCATAGAAAGTCCAGAGCCAAAGCCATGGAACTATCTGTTGAATTATGGATCAGTTTGCTTGCCTTTTTGTTTATATTTGCCTCTGAATGTGCATCATGCATATGTACACAGCAACCACTCTATTAGTATTTTTTCCATGAACACCCGAGAATTCCTTTCTTTCCATATTTCATATACCCCCTTCTTCAATGCAATCAATCTGCAGCCAGTATTAAAATTCCTCTATCTTGTTGATTTGAAAATCTGGTACCGTTCTTCATCTGAGTCGCGCTTAACAATCCTATTATCGAATCTTGCAAGAACCTTTTCCCAAATATGAAAGGTGTAATCACATTCGAAGAATATATGATCAACAGTTTCCTGAGCATTGTGACACAGCAAACACATACAATCATTGATAATACCTCTGTGATATAAGCAAGATTTTGCATCAATTGACGCTTCAAAATTTTCCATAAAAGAAAATTATGTTTAGGGGTATCATGACTGGTCCAAACTGCAGTATGCCAAGAAAATATAGCAGCTTCAGGATCAACAGTTAACAACTTGTAAATATGTTTAATAGTATAGCTTTTACCACCCCAAATTAATGTATCATATTCATAAAAGCCGAGTTGTATCAGATTCCGAATTTCTCTAACAATGACACTACTTGAATGTGGGAGATTCACCTGGCCATTACACAAGTATATATACTCATAAAAGCAAATAGAGGGATGGCAGTCTGAACAATAAGACTAGGAGGAAGCAGTTCAACCAAAGATCAAACCTTGCTTAGACTAAGGATCTTGCCAAAAGCTTAAATTGGAGTTAACACCCATCGTACATTAAACAAAAGGAATAAGAACTGATCTAGAATTGAGTAGAGATCTAAACATCCAACTACAATTAGTGGGATAATGCATAGCCCAGAAGTTTTGACTTCTTATACAATGATTATTAATCCAAAATGACCACAACCCATTTCTTTTATTAATCAAGGTTGTAATGATGGAAGACCTGGCTGTTCTGTTCCATTGATAGATGTTAGTAGTACCCAATCCACCATATTTCTTAGGATGCATAAGCTTTTTAAAAGCTATAGGGATCAATTTCCTAAAATATAATCTCCTGACCATAAAAAATGGTTCATAGCCTTATTTATCATATGGAGCAATTTCATAGGTAGAATAAACATCCTTGACCAGTAAGTTTGCATGGAAAAAATAACTATAGTTATCATAGTAGGTCTGCCAACCCGACTTTGAGATTTATTATTCTAATTAGTTAGTCTACTAGTTGTTTTTTCATATATAGGAAGACAGTGAGATGATTTAAGCCTTAAAAGATATTAAAAAGATTCCCAAATACATAATACCTTCAGTTAATTTGATCATGCCAGAATTTTCAATCAACTCATCAGCAAATTCCTTAGAGACCCCTGCCACAGCCATTTGAGATTTAGCAGGATTAATTGCAAGCCCTGCAGTAATTTTAAAAACTTCAAATCTTCAAGAGTACAATCAATTGAAGACTGAACATGTACTAAAAATATAATCATATCATCTACAAATAACAGAGAAATAATTATTGGTCTTTTGCAATAGGCATGAAGGATGAATTTCCTGTTAATTCCAAAAGCATTTAATATTTGGGTTAGCACTTCTATAACTATAACAAACAAGGAAAGAGAGATCAGATCACCCTGTCTAAGCCCTCTTTTAGCAGCGAAGTACCCCTAATTTTGAACACTAATACCAATAGATAAGTATACTAAAGAAATACAAGTATTTATCCAGGTAGTGAATTTACGAGGAAAATTCATCCTATGGTGAATTAGTAGAATAAAGTCCCAAAGCACCAAGTAAAATGTCTTCTTTAAGCCTATCTTCATAAGGCATCTCCGAGAGATATCAGCTCTGGAACAACCTCTGAAAAGTTCATGGGATAGAATAATGTTATCCTGAATATTCCTGCCTTAAATAAAATCACTTTGGTTGTTAGAGATTAATATAGGCAGAACAACTTTTATTCTCCTGGCAATTATTTTTGCTATGCATTTGTACACCACACATGTAGTTGGCTTGAAATCACCTATAGATATAGGATTATCCTTCTTAGGTATTAAAGCACAGATTAGTAGCATTAATACCAAAAACAATCTTATTTGTTCTAAAGAAATTTCTAATAGATTTAAAGAGTCAGATTTAATAATACAACAAGCTATTTTAAAAAATTTACTACCAAAACCATCAGGATACCGCACAAACTTTTGGAACTTACAGAGAATAGAGCATCTGATATTTCATCATCAGCGATTTCAGTTGTGAGATTTTGGCCTTGAGCATGAGAAATCTAGACAAATTAAGGTTATCAAGAGGCTGAAGGTTGCATTCCTCACAAACTTCACCTAATAGTTTCTTGTAGTAATTAACAAAACAATTAATATCATCATGCTGGTCATAAGAAGTACCATTCATGTCTGAGATTTGACAAAAAAAAATTGAAAGTTTTTACACTTTAAAGACTTAAGAATTTTTTGTCACTTAAGTCATCCCACTTATCTCTAGCTTTTTGCCCGATCATATTTAATTCAGTACCTAGAGCCTAGTTTAATAGATCAGTTAGCATGTTGTTAACCCCACTAAAGCCTGGGCCGACTCATCTGATCGAGGTTCGACTCATCAAGGACCGACTCATCAAGGACCGACTCATCTGATCTAGGTTCGACTCATAAAAGACCGACTCATCTGATCGAGGTTCGACTCATCAAGGACCGACTCATCAAGGACCGACTCATCTGATCTAGGTTCGACTCATAAAAGACCGACTCATCTGATCCCGACTCATCCACTTAAGGTCCTTAAGTATCACAATGGGTTTGCGACTCAAGGGATTAACGGTTCATAAGAAAAGGCCGACTCAAGTTCGTTAACGACTCAACGACCCAAGAAGCCTGTGACTTAAGGGGTCTACGACTTAAGGAACCTGACGAGTTAAGGAAATTCTACGAGTTAAGGATGGCACGACTCAGGGAAGTCTATGACTCAAAAGATAGGTCAATTCACAACCTAAGACTCAGAGACAAGCTCAGAATCATGCTGCAAAGGGGTTGACTCGTTGATGAGTTACGACTTGTTATGAGCCGTGCATGACTCATGAAGACAGAAAGATAGCTGCATCCTAATAACTCGTAAACGACTTGGGACCAGATAAGACGGGTCATAAGCTAACTGACTAAAATCCCAAAACAACAAAGGGCCGACCTACGACTTACGGTAGGTCGTTCACGACCTAACTTGAGTCGTCCACGACTTAAAGCTACTATGAAGAAATCCAGCGCTGCCTCATCTTAGACCATGACCTATTAACTCGCAGACGAGTTAAGACTTGTGCTGTATACAGAGGACCGGAGAAGCTCTGATATGAAGTCAGGACTCAACCAGCTGAGTCGCCTATGACATACGACTCATCGAGAGTCGGTCACAACTTACGACTCATATTGAGTCGGTAACGACTCATGACTTGACAATTTCAGACCAGAACTCTCTATAAATAGGCGACCACCTCCAACATTCAAGGGACTTTTGCGCATTCTCTTCACACACCGTTACCTTGCTGCATTGAGAACTTCATCAACACTTAGAGCTTCCAAGATTAGAGGAATACATCAAAGAAATTCACGAAGAAACCACACATCTTCAACATGAATCTAAGAACTTTAATCGACATTGAAGCTTAAGACTTGTTCCAAATCACTTGTAGCTTGAAGTGTATTGTACTTGAGAAGAATTGTATCAGTTTGTAACGGGATTATTAATAAAAGTACTTAGAGTGGACGTAGGCTATACCCTTAAGCCGAACCACTATAAAATCGTTGTTGTTTACTGCTTTTCTGCTATTACTTGCTTGTAATTCTTTCCCGATCTATCAGGTGGTGCTTTCACAACTACACTTTACACACCGGGGTGTTAGCGTTCACATTTTAGCGTTAACATTTTTGGTGCTTTCACTGAGAATTGAACTCAGGAAAAACTGTCATCATCGCTTCACAGAGATTTGAAGAAAGAATTTCCTTAAAAACCAGAAGTCTATCTGAGATTATGGCTCCTGGAAGGAAAAGTAGATCTATCAGATCTGGAAACATTCAAGAAGGAACCTCCGCTTCCCCCATACCTAATCAACCCACTCCGTCCGTTGGAGTTACGAAAGCGGAGTTGGATGCTGTGATTCTAGGGCTAAACCAGCAGATAAACGCCCAAAATGCACAATTAGAGGCTCAAAGTGCCCAGAATGCTCTGATTCTGAATAAGTTGAACGATTTACTTGGGGCAAACAATCAACCAGCTGGTAATGAAAGGAACTATGCTGGCAACATTCATGATGTTAGTGAGAGGAATGCTCCGGAAAGGGCTACTAGTCCCTTTGAGCAGGCAGTTCCTGAGGCTGGTGGATCTAAAACTCGGCATGATGAGGAATATCTTTCTGGAATGGTCCGGCAGATCATGAATGAAAGTATGCAAAGGGTTGAAGATGAGAAGGAATGGGGTTTCTCTCCAAGTAAAACTCCGTTTACTGAAAAAATCTTGAAGGCGGAATTTCCAAGGAAGTTTGTCCCTCCGACTATTCCAGCTTACAAAGGGACGAGTGATCCGAATGAGTTCTTGTATAAATATGATTGGCACATGACAGGTGCCAGGGCCTCTGACGAAATAAAATGTCGATATTTCCCCGTATACCTGGAAGGTGTGGCTCTACTATGGTTCACCAAGTTGCCAGTCCGATCTATTGATCAGTTTTCAGACTTGACCAGAAAATTCAAGGAGCAGTTTAGACTATATGCTTCGAAGGCCAAGGACATTATGTCACTATCGAGTTTAGAGCAGAATCCTGGTGAGTCTATCAGATCCTTCTTGAACCGCTTTAATATAGCACTGGCTGAGGTGGACAATGCTGAACCACGAATGATATTGACTTATCTGATGAGGGCTATTGATAAGTCAAGCGAATTTGGAAAATGGTTAAATATGAAGGAGCCAACCTCTCTCGAAAAGTTCTACAAAAAAGCAGATGAATTCATTCGCTTGGAAAGCCGTCCTTTACCAGTAAAGACGGTGTTGGAGAAAGCAGAAGACAACACTATCGCTCCACGCAAGAATGAATCGGTGGGGCAAAAAAGGGAGAATAATAATGGGAAGAAACAGGGCAATCTGAAGAAGCCCCGATCCTTCAAGCCATCAGAATATACTCCATTATCACATACACCGGAGCACATCTACCTGGCCACTAAAGATTCCGTCGATTTCCCTAAACCTATCCCTTTGAGAACCGGGAAAAAAGCCATACAGAGTGGGAAATTCTGCCGCTTCCACAATCAACCCAGTCATGAGACTGATGAATGCCGCCAGTTGAAAAATCTGATTGAAGAGTTGCTAAGAGAAAACAAACTGCAGCAATTCGTGAAGAAAAATAGCAACAATCCTGCATCGTCAAGTCAGGGGCAACAGGTTCCTGTTCATCAGCCTAGGACAGGTGAGAAAGCTACGGGACATGAATCTGGAAGGCCCGTTATTAATGTCATTACAGGAGGGCCTCACCCAGCTGGCAAGAGCTGGGGTGAGATGGAGAGATATTCCAGGGCTTTGAAATATGCTCCAACCGAAGAAGACGTCTTTGTTTTAGAAGACACTACGCCCCTGAAACAACAGAAAACTTTCAGCGATGATATTGTTTTCAGAGCCAGAGATTCCACAGGTATAGAAGCTCCTACCCTAGATCCCTTGGTCATCTCGGCTGGTATTGGACCGGCCATTGTCAGAAGAGTCCTCATTGACTGCGGAGCATCATGTAATATCCTCTTCAAGAAGACATTCGACCAGATGAAAATCCCTATGATCGATGTACAAGCTTCATCACAAAAGATCGCTGGCTTCACTGGGGAGCCGAAACAACCAATTGGGACCATTGATCTACTTGTAGAACTTGGAGAAGCAGAAAGGAAAGTGGTCCGCAAGCAAACATTTGTGATTGTCGATGAGTTTTCTGCTTATAATGCTTTTCTTGGCCGTCCAAGACTCGCAGCATTCAAAGCTATCCTAGCCCCGTGGTGCCTCACTATTAAATTCCCTACTGACAATGGAGTAGGAGTTATAAAAGGGGATCAAAATGCTGCGCGAGAGTGCTATTTGACAGAGCTGCGAGAGTCAAGAAAAAGAGAAATGGGGAAGGATGCGGCAACCCCAGTCCGCATCAAAGAACCAGCCTTGTAGCAATTACGGGGCGGACCCTGCACTGGCGAGCACAGCGGGGCACGGAAAGAAATGGATCCCAGAAAAGCCAGTGCAGGGGAGAATAGAGTGGTACCGGTGGAAACGACGGTTCCGGTACCTGTTGACCCGAAGGACCCAAATAAGGTGTTAAATGTGGGTTCACAGCTTAATGTGTCAATTCAGAATATCTTGATATCTTTCCTGAAAGCAAATCTGGATGTCTTTGCTTGGACTCATGCCGATATGTGTGGAATATCCCCAGAAGTTGCAGTACACGCTCTGAATATTGACCCAAAGTTTACGCAAGTTAAACAAAAAAGAAGAACCCAAGGTCCAGAAAGGTCAGCAGCGTTAAACGAAGAAGTTGATCGACTCATGGAAAATAACTTCATCAAAGAATCTACATATCCGAATTGGGTTTCAAATCCTGTGTTGGTCAAGAAAGCTAATGGAAAATGGAGAGTGTGCATTGATTTTTCTGATCTAAACAAGGCTTGCCCCAAAGATTGCTTCCCATTACCCAGGATCGATCAACTGGTAGACGGAACTGCGGGACATGAATTGTTATCTTTCATGGATGCCTACTCCGGTTATAACCAAATCATGATGCACGAGCCGGATCAGGAAGATACAAGCTTTATCACAGATGTTGGACTTTATTGCTACAGAGTTATGCCCTTTGGATTGAAAAATGCAGGGGCAATCTACCAAAGACTTGTTAATGCTATGTTCAAACCGCAATTGGGCAAAACTATGGAAGTCTTCGTCGACGACATGTTAGTGAAGTCCAGGAAAGCAGCGGATCACATTGAACACTTAGCAGAAATGTTCGCAGTCCTCCGGAAATACAGAATGAAACTTAACCCTCTGAAATGTACATTTGGGGTCGAGTCCGGAAAATTCTTAGGCTTCATCGTCAGTGCTAGGGGCATTGAGGCTAGTCCAGCTCAAATTACTGCCTTGAAAGAAGTTAAAGCTCCTAGAACAAAGAAGGAATTGCAGAGTCTCAACGGAAAGGTCGCCGCCCTGAGTCGGTTCATTTCCAAAGCCACTGATAAATGCATCCCATTCTTTAACGCCCTGAAGAAAGGAAAGAAGAATTTTGAATGAACTTCCGAATGCCAAAAAGCCTTCGATGAGTTGATCCGTCATATGGAAACGCCTCCAATACTTTCTAGGCCAGACAATGGTGAGGATCTTCTTATATACTTGGCAGTATCATCTCATTCTCTAAGTGCAGCGCTGATACGGGAAGACAAAAGGATTCAACATCCGGTTTACTATATCAGCAAAAGACTCACTGGGGCAGAGCTGAATTACTCCAAGTTGGAAAAACTCGCCTATTGCCTACTAGTTGCATCAAGGAAACTGAGGCAATATTTCCAAGCTCATCCTATCAAAGTACTCACTGATCAGCCTCTAAAGCAAGTCCTATTTCGCCCTGAAACGTCGGGTCTCCTTCTAAAATGGAACGTTGAACTCAGTCAATATGACATCACCTATCACCCCCGAAAAGCAATCAACGGACAAGCTTTAGCTGATTTCATTGCAGAATTCACAGAGAAAGATAATGGTGAGGAAGAAACGATCAACGATTCCCCAATCCAGTGGAAGATGTATGTTGATGGCGCAAGAAATGACTACTGTTCTGGAGCCGGAGTGGTACTTGAAACTCCTGAGGGTCGATCATTATGTTATGCACTAAGATTGGAATTTCCTTCAACAAACAATGAAGCAGAATATGAAGCTCTTATTGCAGGTCTGAAAATCGCTAAAGAGCTAAACATTCGAGCATTACAAATCTTCAGTGATTCTCAGCTTATTGTATGCCAAGTCAAGAAGGAATTTCAAGCAAAAGGTGGAAACCTGCCTTCCTACTTGTCAAAGGCTTGGGAACTCCTATGTGAACTCGATCACTATTCAATAAGCCACATTCCTCGGGAAGAGAATATGAAGGCAGATTCCCTCGCAAAGTATTCAAGTTCTGGTGAAGCTCAACTATTGGGATTGGTCCCTGTAGAAGTCCTTTCAGCACCAAGTATAGACGAGATGGATATAGACTGGATTATGAATGTATCTCAAGAACAAGAGTCATGGATGACTCCAATACTGGACTACCTACTCAGAGGTTCTCTGCCAGAAAATTCGATAGAAAGACGAAAGCTACTAAGGAAAGCCTCTCGCTATGTAATTCAGGATGGCCGATTGTACAGATGGGGATTCTCAATGCCATTGCTTCGATGTGTATCCCGGGAAGAGTCCAAAACAATCCTAGCTGAGGTGCATGGAGGAGAATGTGGTGATCATTCAGGTGGTCAAACATTAGCAAAGAAAATTCTCCGATACGGATATTTTTGGCCAGAAATTAATCGAGATGCTGCAGATTACTCCCGAAAATGTGACAAATGCCAAAGATTTGCCAAAATTCCTAGAGCACCTTCTACCGAACTCACACAGATGGTCAGTCCATGGCCATTTGCAATTTGGGGAATGGATCTCATTAGGCCGCTACCAACTGCTAAATCAGGGATTAAATATGCTATTGTTGCAGTTGATTATTTTACTAAATGGGCTGAAGCTGAACCATTGGCTACTATCACTTCTAAGAAAATGATAAGCTTTGTGACCAAGAATATCATTTGCAGATACGGTGTGCCTCAGAAAATAATCACAGACAATGGTACTCAGTTTGAAAGCGAGGAATTCCAGGATTTTTGCAAACGATTCAAAATCCAGAAAAGCTTTTCGGCAGTAGCTCATCCGCAGGCTAACGGGCAAGTGGAAGCAGTGAACAAGATCATCAAATCAACCATCAAAAAGCAACTCGAAAGAGCAAAAGGTGGTTGGGTCGATAAACTACCACTTGCACTATGGGCATACAGAACTACTCACAAAACTGCAACTGGGCATACTCCTTTTTCGTTAGCATACGGATCGGAAGCAATGATCCCGGTTGAAACAGAGGTCCCTTCACACAGAAGAATCCATTTCAATCAAGCAGAAAATGAGAAGCTACAACTTGAAGCACTAGATCTCCTTGATGAAAAAAGAGATGAAGCTAACCTCAGAGTTGCAGCTCATCAGCAAAGGATAGCCAGACATTTCAATTCCAAAGTTCGTCAACGCGGCTTTGAAATTGGAGATCTAGTCTTGAAAAGAATTATGACCGCGACAGGTGTGTTTGGGCCAAATTGGGAAGGACCGTATGTAATAGGTCAGAAACTTCTTGACGGCACATTCAAGCTCACCACTGTTGATGGAGATCAAATTCCAAGGGCATGGAACAGCAACCATTTGCGTCCATACTTTACTTGAAAATTTTGTTGAAACATTGTAAAAAGAATTATGAATGTATGATTCTTGTAATTGAAAGCAATTGTGAAACTGATGCAAGTAAATAATGAAAGAATATAAAGTGGATGTAGGCCCAATTTCATGGCCGAACCACTATAAATCTTGTGTTCCTTTTTATTATTATATGTTTGCTTTGTTTTCGATATAAAAATACATAAAATGTATTGCTGAAATGTCGATTTAAATTTTTGCAGACAATGGAAATAAAACTTGCGCATAATAAGACCGAGTGATTCTCACCATCATTCAACAAACAAATTTCAAGTCATAAAGGCCCCGAATTCAAATCCTAGATAGGAAATACTTCAATTGAACGGCTTATGATTTTGATAGAAACGAGCCCTTGCTAATAAATTGAGATTGTTTGAACGAACAAACATCCAATTAGGAAGCTAGTGCCCGTTCTCACGAACTTGCCTGACAATGAAGTACGCTTCCTTGGATTAAACAAGCCACTTGCGAGAAAAGGGGAATGAAAACTTGAAAAAAAAAAAAGAGGATCGCTGAAAAGGCATAAGCAAGTGGACAGAGGAACAACCAAAGCTACCATCAGCAGCACAAGTCCTCTTCGGAGGATAAAAGACCTCTAATGGGTCATACGCCATAAAAAAAGAAAGTTCTCTACTCAACAAAAAAGATTGGAGGAGTCATGACCCTCCAACCATGAGAGAGTAACTTCCAGGCGATGAAAACCCTCTCTGAGGCACATTTCACCAGGAGTTGAAGTGTTATGACCGCTCTTCGGGATTTCACTTCACCAGAGTTGAAATGCCAAAAAATAAAAGCCCTCTTCGGAGGCCCATTTCACCAGGAGTTGAAGTGTTATGACCGCTCTTCGGGATTTCACTTCACCAGAGTTGAAATGCCAAAAAATAAAAGCCCTCTTCGGAGGCCCATTTCACCAGGAGTTGAAGTGTTATGACCGCTCTTCGGGATTTCACTTCACCAGAGTTGAAATGCCAAAAAATAAAAGCCCTCTTCGGAGGCCCATTTCACCAGGAGTTGAAGTATTATGACCGCTCTTCGGAATTTCACTTCACCAGAGTTGAAATGTAAACAAAATAAAAGCCCTCTTCGGAGGCACATTTCGCCAGGAGTTGAAGTGTAACAACCGCTCTTCGGAATTTCACTCCACCAAAGTTGAAATGCAAAAACAAAATAAAGACCTTCCTGAAAGTACACGTTTCACCGAGATTGAAATAAAACTTCCAAGTGTTGAAACGTGAAAAGGCTTTCTTCGAAGGCACAACTCTTTGGAGGTACACGTTTCACCAAGATTGAAATAAAACTTCCAAGTGTTGAAACGTGAAAAATCCCTCCTTAGAGGTACAACCCCCTCCCGGGGACACAATCAAGAAGAAAGACCTCTTCGGAAGCCCACGTTTCACCAAGATTGAAATAAAACTTCCAAATGTTGAAACGTGAAAAGGCTTTCTTCAAAGGCACAACTCTTTGGAGGTACACGTTTCACCGAGATCGAAATAAAACTTCCAAGTGTTGAAACGTGAGAAATCCCTCCTCAGAGGTACAACTTTGTATAAAAAAAATCCTCATCAAAAGCGTACTTTAACTTTCAAAGGAAGAGTAATTTACCTACTATGGAAAATGATCGCCAAAAAAAAAAAAAGAAAGAAAGAAAGAAAAGAAGTTAAAGTACCCTTCAGAGGTCCGCTTTACCACATAGAGGAATTCACTTGGTAAAATATGCACATAAGCAAAAGAAAAAAGTGATTTCTTCGAACGACAAAGCGTAGAAACTTATACGAAGGGAGTTGTACTCTACAAAAATTTTCTTTAAAGAATAAAATAATTATTCTTTAGCAAATAAGAGTGCAAGTCCCCTCAAAGTATAAAATATTGCAGCAAGCTTAAGGTATGGGGGCAACATGGTATAATAGTATAGCTACATCAGTAAAGTAATACTCAAACAACATACCATAAGCCCGCTGCAATATCGTGTAAATAAACTTGTGCAAAAAAAAATAAAAAAAAAATAGTAAATGCATTCTCAAATTCAAACAGAAGTTTGTACAAACGAAGAATCATTTTATTCAATTATAATGCAGATACAGGTTTCAAAATAAAAGCGGGGGCCGGTACCCGCACAACTCTCGGCCAGTTCATACAAAAGACAAAAAGCTAAAGTCTTCACTTCTTTTTACTGCCTTTGGACCCTTTACCCGGCCGAATGACCAGCTTTTCAGGTCGACCAGTGGGTATAAGGGAGGAAGGAGAGGTAGGCGCAGCTGGCCCAACTTCTGGCTCCTCTTCAGTGGCAGTGATTATCTTCCCTCTCCTCTTTGATGCTCCTTGCTTCCTTCTCCTCTTTGAGGAAGACTCACTTCCTGGAGTGACAAGTTTAGATAGAGTTATATCGTCAGAAGGAGTCCGCTCCGGAGATATGTCACCTCCCTCAAGTCCCTCATCTTTCTGCTCTTGCGAAGCAATGGGATCATCCAGGCCATGGAGAGCCTCTATTTGTTCCTCCTGTGATCCAGGCTGCGAAGCAGAAGGAGGAGCCACCTGAAGAGATGGAGGAGGGATTACCGGAGAAGTAGAGATTTGAGCAGTGCTTGATACTTTTTCTACAGAAGAAAAGAGGTTAAAGTCAGTAAAGAGAGGAGATGAAGGTTCACCAATGAAGTCAGTAAAGAGAGGAGATGAAGGCTCATCAAGGTTGAGAAAATAGCCAAGGAGCTCATGAAACTCATGCGAAATAAATGAGTAACCCGCTTGAGCAGAATTGACAGTAGCAAGATTAACAGTGAAATTACCTGGAGAAGCTGGTTTCCTGATATCGACTTCATAAGCTTGCGCATCAGCGCTCTCATCACCCTCGTCTCCACCTTGTATGCTTGTAATCTCAGTGGTAACTTTGGTGGGAGATGCAAGATGGGAACTGGAACCAATAATGTCGACTTCAGACGAAGAAGGTGGCTGGACTAGAGTAGTTGAAGTGGTTTTCCCCAGCCGGTCCCCTTCCGTCACTTCAGTTCTGAATTTGGCAAGTTGTTCCTTTCCCTTGGCAAGGGCAGCGCGAGCGTCATCATCAAAATAATGCCTTTCCAGAGCTGATTCGTCGTAACCGGCACCTTCAGCACCAAGCATCTCAAGAGCGGCCTCCCATACTTCAGCTAAAGTGATTTCATACTTAGGACCAAGAAAAGCGAGGCTTCCACGCCCCAAGACGCTATGCAAGTAGAAGTCGAATAATGTTGAGCCGAAGCTGTTTTTGGTCGCCTCATGAGATTCTTCGGCTGCGATTTTGCCGGCGACAGCCTCATCACGTTCCCTTTCAGTTTTCGCAAGCTGAAGCTTAAGCATTTGTATCTCCGCCTCCTGGGAGTTGTTTTTCTTTCGAAGCTCAGCAATATCAGAGACATAGCCTTCACTGATTCTTTTTTGTGCTTCGAGCCTGTCTTCGGCATCCCTTTGGCTAGCGTGAGCGTCTCTCACTTGTTTCAGGAGCACTTCTTCTTTTTGAGAGTAGGAAGTAGAGGAAGCAGCAAGTTCATGTTTCAATTCCTCGACTTTTGCTTCAAGCTCCTCATTGTAAGAAGTAATGTTCCTCATCTCGGTGTCGTGTTGCTCAACGACCTTTTGCCATTCGTCCTTATCGTTTTCCATAGTAAGCATGGCCTCTATGTTGGCACGGTTAACTCTTTGAAGCTCATCGACAAGCTTCTGCCAGTTTGACATCCTCTCGATATCGAGCTTGACTGCATCAAGATTGCGCAACATAGCAGACTTGTCGATGGGGACCAAGTCTAGGTCGAACCTCACCCCCTTAAGGCACCATTGAGGAAATCGGCTCTGCAGAGTGGCAGGACCCGGTCCAACTTGAAATTTGGGCCTGCTAATTATCGTTTGAATGTCTGATTTCCCAAGAGCGGGAGAGTCAGGAGGAATGTCGAGCGAGGCAGGAGTAGTAACTTTCTCAGGAGTGGTAGAGGCCTGCTTTTCACTGTGACGGGCTCGTTTGCTTAAGTCTTCACTCATGTGACCTTTTCCTCGATCGTCATGAGTTTTTCTCTTGTGGGAGTCATCGCCTTTTTGCCAAGAATCATGGCGCTCTTCTCTCTCCCTTCTTTCGCGACGTTCTTCTTCAGTCCTCCTTTCATGAGCCTTTCGGGCAGCCCTTTCTTCGTCAGATTCTCTGTAGGAGGGAAAGTAACGCCTATAATCGTATTGACCACGCCCCCCGTAGCGTTGGAAATCCTGATAATATGATCCGCCGCGTGTCATTGAAGGATCTGAAATAAGAAAAGATAAGCTTTAGAAATCTTTAAAGTATGAGAAGATAAGTGCATAAATGTGCTGGAAAATCCTTAGTTGTGTGTGAAGTGCAAACTACTCGCGTTAGACTAACGAACCACTCCTCAGTTGGGGGGAAGTAATAGGTCCCACTGTCGGTGACAATTCTTGGGATAAAGGAGTTGGAGTCTGTTGGAGGGCAGATGTCGCTTCAATCATCGGGGGTACAGTTTTACCACAGGCAGGGTCATCTTTAAAGAGCTCTTGGGAAGTGACGATTATGTCACTTAAATCCCCAAAGACGTCATCACCGTCATGCCCAACCTGATTCCCTCCATCAGCTCCTTTGTCAGCACTCTTCCTTGTTTGGGAAAGGGGCTCCTCTTCTTCTTCAATTATGGGAGCAAGTGCGGGCTTTTCGGAGGGTCCCGCATCGTCTCTTGGAGTAGAGCATTTTACTAGTAAGGTTTCTGCAGAAATTTCTCCTCGCATGTGCTCTTTAGTGGAGATCGGAAGATCAGGAGTTCTCACCGGAGAATCAGGAACCTCCGTTGGAGCTTCATGAGGCCGAGTAAAGCGAGAGGGATGGAGGAGTCCATATTGATGTAAAAATTCATCGTTTAGCAGAAACTTTATGCTCCTCTCTTCTACCGGCACGGCATTTAATCTTTCAAAAATTTGTTTAAGACTTGGGTCCTTAGCAGGGGGTGGAAGTGCTAAAACAGGAAAAGAATGAAATTAGCAATTGAGAGTTCAGATCTCGAGAAAGTTTCAAAACGGAAAAAGTAAAGACAGGAAATCTTACTTCCCACTCTCCATATGGCATAAAACCCTGGAGGGCAGCGAACAAAGAAAAACTGATTCAAAAATCCGTGAGCGCTTTCGGAGAGATCAATAATAAGTTTGCGGTTTCGAGCGCTTCTTATAACCACGATGGAGGGATGGTCTTTAATTTTCGTGAATGAGCAAAAATAGCAGATCTCCCCGAAGCTTGGTAATCGATCCAAAACTCTCCTAAATAGAACACATAACCCCATCAGAATGGCGTAGCCATTGGGATGTAATTGGAATGGAGAGATAGACAACCGAAGCAGGAGCTGTTGAAAAAAGTCATTAAAGGGAGGAATAGCGCCGTTCAAGCACATTTGGCGATTAACAGCAACAAAGCCAAGAGGGGGCCTATCCGCGGTGTCATTTGGCCCCGGAAGTAAGATGTCAGCATCATCAATGCCAAACTGGACGCGCAGTTGGTTAAAGACCCGCTGATTCAAAGTTGTGGATGTTCTCTCCGGAGGGTTGTCTACAGGGATGGCTACTGGGAAGACATCTTCAGCCTGGCCCATCGGCTCTTCTTGATGAGAGGTCATTCTACACAAGCAACTGGATGTTCAAATGCGAAGGTGCACGTTTCCTAAAAAGTGTGAAGTGTCGTGCAAAGCTAATAAAAAAAAATAATAACAAGTAAAGATAACTGGAATTAAACTGGTTGACGATTGATTGACTACGGTAATTTCGGAACTTGTTATTTAAAGCTCAAGCATAATATTAATGCGGGCTGGTCAGTTTCAATTGGCTAATCCAGTGCTGCTTTAATATTCTACTTGAAATCGATAGCACTTCGTTCACACGATTTATTTAAGTTAATTATCTGTTATTAACTAATCTGTCATTTGATGTGGGAAGTCGATGGCAGTATATTCGTCCCAATTTTCTGTAAATATCATGTTAAACAGGTTATTAGCTTACAAGTTAAAGCAATCTGTAAAAGATTCAAGCAGCAGTTCAAGGTTCAAGTGGAGTTTAAAAGTGCAAGTGCTAAGTCGTAGACGACTCAAGGACTAAGTCGAAGACGACTCAGCAATACTTAGGTCACGAGTCATAAAAGAAAGAATAGATGTCAGCTCAGAATTACGAAAAATTCATCAAGACATGTCTCGGCCCCGACTCAAGCATTGTGTCGTGATGTCTCGGCCCCGACTCAAGCATTGTGTCGTGATGTCTCGGCCCCGACACAAGTCCTGTGTCGTGAAGGTTGGTGAGCCGGTCCAGAGTTGAATCGCAAAGGGTTTTAGGTCGTTCAAGATTATTAAGTCGCATCAGGGGTAGTGTTTTACTCTGATTGGCCTATCTACCATACAACTCCAAAACCCGTTTCCCTCCTACCCCATGTTAACCCAATGACCTATCTCCAAGTCCTATCTTCGGATCCTAACCCATAACCCATTAACCTAATGGTATCTCCAAAAATAGCAACTTTAATCCTATCACGATACAGAATCGCCTCGAATGGTGGATCGCCGCAAGTCAAATCAGGCGGGCTCAAATTCATCGGCGACCAATCCAACCAAATTCGTAAGGCTCGAAGGAATGAACCGGAAGTGAAAAATTAAACGCATGAATCAATGGTGATCGACAATCAGAGGGAAGGCAGGATCACTTACGTGGTGTGATGCTCGAGAGAATTGAAAGTGGATCAAGTTGAAATTACTTTTGGAGCTCAGAGAAATTTTAATGGCAGAAAACGACTCACAAGATTGGTATGAGAAGAAGATGAAAGTGACGAGTCATGCCTTTTATACCAAGGTAGTAGGACGTGAGTCGGCATATGCCGGTTAAGATAAGTCGAAGCACACGACCTACGACTTAGGCGTGTGCTTCGAGGGGCAAATGTTAACCCCACTAAAGCCTGGGCCGACTCATCTGATCGAGGTTCGACTCATCAAGGACCGACTCATCAAGGACCGACTCATCTGATCTAGGTTCGACTCATAAAAGACCGACTCATCTGATCGAGGTTCGACTCATCAAGGACCGACTCATCAAGGACCGACTCATCTGATCTAGGTTCGACTCATAAAAGACCGACTCATCTGATCCCGACTCATCCACTTAAGGTCCTTAAGTATCACAATGGGTTTGCGACTCAAGGGATTAACGGTTCATAAGAAAAGGCCGACTCAAGTTCGTTAACGACTCAACGACCCAAGAAGCCTGTGACTTAAGGGGTCTACAACTTAAGGAACCTGACGAGTTAAGGAAATTCTACGAGTTAAGGATGGCACGACTCAGGGAAGTCTATGACTCAAAAGATAGGTCAATTCACAACCTAAGACTCAGAGACAAGCTCAGAATCATGCTGCAAAGGGGTTGACTCGTTGATGAGTTACGACTTGTTATGAGCCGTGCATGACTCATGAAGACAGAAAGATAGCTGCATCCTAATAACTCGTAAACGACTTGGGACCAGATAAGACGGGTCATAAGCTAACTGACTAAAATCCCAAAACAACAAAGGGCCGACCTACGACTTACGGTAGGTCGTTCACGACCTAACTTGAGTCGTCCACGACTTAAAGCTACTATGAAGAAATCCAGCGCTGCCTCATCTTGGACCATGACCTATTAACTCGCAGACGAGTTAAGACTTGTGCTGTATACAGAGGACCGGAGAAGCTCTGATATGAAGTCAGGACTCAACCAGCTGAGTCGCCTATGACATACGACTCATCGAGAGTCGGTCACAACTTACGACTCATATTGAGTCGGTAACGACTCATGACTTGACAATTTCAGACCAGAACTCTCTATAAATAGGCGACCACCTCCAACATTCAAGGGACTTTTGCGCATTCTCTTCACACACCGTTACCTTGCTGCATTGAGAACTTCATCAACACTTAGAGCTTCCAAGATTAGAGGAATACATCAAAGAAATTCACGAAGAAACCACACATCTTCAACATGAATCTAAGAACTTTAATCGACATTGAAGCTTAAGACTTGTTCCAAATCACTTGTATCTTGAAGTGTATTGTACTTGAGAAGAATTGTATCAGTTTGTAACGGGATTATTAATAAAAGTACTTAGAGTGGACGTAGGCTATACCCTTAAGCCGAACCACTATAAAATCGTTGTTGTTTACTGCTTTTCTGCTATTACTTGCTTGTAATTCTTTCCCGATCTATCGGGTGGTGCTTTCACAACTACACTTTACACACCGGGGTGTTAGAGTTCACATTTTAGCGTTAACACATGTGTTCCTTTAATTACATTGCTCGATAATCATTGTTAAGCGAAATGAGGAAATATCAATCTGTCTTCAATACTTTCTTTATATTATACAATATCAGTATTGTGGTAAGGGGCTTGGGCCTGAGTTGCAGCCCAAGTACCAAAATGGTCTATGTATTACAATGTATTGTATATAAATAGGAGAACACAACAATGTATCTGTATCAAATTCATCATAATATAAATTTTCTCATTTCCTTCAAATTGTCAATATGGTATCAGAGCCAAAACCTTCAGCTTAACAGCATTTCTATCAAAATTCAATCAGAAATATATCATTCAATTTGTTGTATTCAAGATAACACCATCAGTTTAATCTTCATCACTTGGTGTTTTCTTTAACCCTCAGAATAATTGCATCACTGATTTATTTTTCATATTCTGTCTCTGAGAATCAGTGTCTTGCCAAGAAAAAAATACAACTTCTGCCTGCTCACAATTCTCAAAGAAGAAATTCTCATAAAAACTCGAAATTCAGAAAACAGAAAGCAAGAAATCGCAACAGACAGAAAGAAAAGGCACAAGACAGAAAGAAATCGCAACAGACTGGATTTTTGATTTATGTGATTTAATGAATATTTCACGTTTAAATAAATTAAAGAAAATATTGAGTAAAATGTAATTTAAGGTTACTTAAATGATATTATATCTAATGAGGTAGTATTTCAAGACTAAATAATAATGAGGTTAAATCGAGATCTATATGAAACTGTTAAATTGAACATTTAAATACTAAAGCTTTGAACTATTTTGGAATTTAAATGGTTTATTTTGAGATTCGGATCTGTATTTGAAATCAATATAGTTGAATTTGTTATTTAGAAACTAAATTGAATTAAAATGAAAATTTAGGTTGAACTAAATTTGAATTTATTATTTAGAAAACTAAATTGAATAAAAATTTAGTTTGAAACGTTGAATACTTAAAGTCTTGAAATATATTGAAATATAAAGGGGTATTTTGTGATTACAAATCCGAATTTGAGATCGATAAAATTGAAGTGGTTATTTTTGGAATTGAGTTGAATTAAAATTGAAAATACTTTACTGTATAAATTATTTAATATATGTAAATACTATTTTGGGAAATATAGAGATATTTCAAGTGAAATGATATTTGGTTTTGAAGTATAAATTAAGCTGAAATGACCACGGTGTATAGTGTATATTTCTACCTTGTAGATAGTTTCCTGGACCCTTAGAGGATGGTTATCTCAAACATCCTTTAAGTTATTTGTATTTCAGTTGATATTTCACTTAAGTTGGATTTATTGATATTAGAATGTTAATCCTGACTCGAGTGTTTTGTGTTTTGCTTTACGCTCGGGTCAGACTGAGTAATACAGCATTTGAGACTCACCTTCGAAGTTGGAGCCTTGCTTGAAGATCCAGCTATCTATCCTTTCAGTCATCCTATTGATTTGTTTAGAGAAGTCATCTGCGCATACTGGAGACTTCACTACATCTAAGATATTCAGTTGTATTTTATTTCTAACTCCAATGTATATAGTAGCTTCATGAACTACTATTCTTTATCTATTCCGCTGCATTATATTACTCTGTGTCTGTGATCTGTGATGATTTATTTACTACATATGTTAAGTTTTGTCAAATTTTAATTAACAATTCGGTATTTTGAATTATTCAAGTCGGACATGTATGGTTTTATTGTCGATTTGAATGGTCCAAAATAGCGGGTCGTTATAGTTGGTATAAGAGCTTTGGCTCTAGGCAAAACTTAGCATATATGGTAAATTTATTTACAGAATCACTTTCGTTCGAGTTGAATCTCTTCCTTTTTGACTCAATTTCCTTTGAGTTTTGGAATGTCCCTCGGTTCCGAAATTCATTCTTGTCTCTTCCTATTTATATTCGTTTGATTCTGGAGTATCCCATAACTCTACCGAATGTTTTGTAAAGGGGGTGAAAACACCTTTACAATTGGCATCGATTCACCGAAGATTTTTGTATCCTCGGTTTACGATGCTGCTATATCTTGATATGCCGAATTCCATCTCTGGCAATCGAATGTCGATTTGTTTTAGAATTCCGCATCGATCATATCCCTGAAGTCACGGTTGACCCGGTTAAAGTCGCCCGCGATTATATCCATCTTCTATTTCGTAATTTAATTATCTCATCTTCGATCGATTCTATCTTCGAATCAGAATTCTATTGATTGGAGTTCCTCTAATTCAAATCTCTATCTTTGTTTTAAAAATCCATTCTTAAAATTTTCCTTTGAAATCAGGTATGTTTGCATTTTTGGAAATCATTTATATATCGAAATTATTATTTTGATAACTATGATTTTATTCTATATATAAAAGTGAAAATGTTTTCGATAAGAATTATATACCTATATGTAAAACAAATAAGAAATGTTATTCTATATAAAAGGTTTTGAAAGGATTTGAAATTTTGAAAAATTATAAGAAATTGATTTATATAAAAATGATTTATAACTGAAGTGTTAAATTTGAAATTCGAGAATTAAATTCTGGTATTTTAAAATTGGTTTTAAGATTTCGGAAAATATATATAAATAATACGATTTAAAATTATTATTTTTCGAATAAGAAATGTTTCAAATGAGCTCAAATGAATTCCAATAATTTTGAAGAAATTTCAAAGAAGTTTTCAAGAAACTAGAAGTCCAGAACTCAATTATGTCGCTGGAAGATAATTTCGGTGATGAGTGCATGCATCATCGACATTGATTTTCGAGTTTCAGAGTGGGGAGAGGCCACTTTAATAGCTTCGCTATGCGAGTGATTTTGTAAAACCGTTTTTGTTTTCAAATTCCGAAGTATAATTTGATATTTTCGAAAGATATATGTATATATTTGAAACAATTTGAAGTAAGACCGGTGTTCAGTCCTCGAGTTTTCGATTTGACTTAGAATAACTCTATTTATAAAAATTGATTTCCATCTCTTAGATTTGAAATTGATTTTCACCGACTATTTTGAAGGTTCGAGCACTTCCAAATCAAGGTTTAAAGGTTTAAAAACCAAGACATTTCGAAAGGTATAAAATATTTGATAAAGTATGCAAGTTTTGTTGTATGAGGTTAAACCTTATATTAAGTAAGAGAATATGGCTATTTTAATTATACTAATATGGAATTTAGTTTTTAAATGTTTTGAAAGAATTTTAGTTTTAAATAACGGTTTTCAAAAAGGTAAATTGGATATTTCAAATAGAAGTAAATAGTTTAAAGGTTTTAAAGGGATAATTATAAATTTGGAAACCATTTTGAATATAATTGATTTTGAGAAAAATATTTGGTTTTGAAAATTAAATTGAAAAAAAATCCCAGTACTTATATGGTGATTTTGGAAATGAATTTGTTTGACTTGAATTATTTTAATTTGGAAACTGGGATAATTTTCTAAACCTATTATTTTGGGAACTTTGAAATTCAGACATTTAATTTGGAAGAAAATTTGGTGAAATCATATATGATTTTGAAACTGAATTGATATTGAAATAATTTGAAATTGAGAACCTTAGATTACTAAGCACTTGATTTGGGAGTGGTCGAACTTATATAAAATGGATTGTATAAGTATGAAGTAGATTTGAAATCTATTGATTTGAAAGGTACTCAATTTGGAAAGAGATTTTATATAATCGAAGTCTATATAAGTATGATTTGATCTACTATTGATTTGGAAAGTATTCGATTTGGGAAAAATAGAATCCTATATATATGGACTTTATATAAGTACAATATTTGAAAGTGATTTGAAAAGGTACTATATGATATCTATTTTCGAAGTAAAGATATGGAAAGTGTCTTCTGCTTGATATCCGCTTTGTGGCCACATCGTGGATTCATTCTATCGATATTATTCTCTCTGATTTTTGGTTTTCCGGATGTAATACTCGAGTGTTCCCACCGTGGCGTAACCCATGGTTTTTTTTCTCTCGTGAATGCATAGCGCAATTGCCTGGCTGAGTCTTGCCTAGGGGTACGGATTGTTTCCTGGGGGATCCAGGCGTAACCATTGTGTATCCTGCAATCTGTGTAGGTCGCGAATAGTAGCGCAAGTGCCTGGCTGAGTCTTGCCTAGGGGTACGGATTGTTTCCTGGGGGATCCAGGCGTAACCATTGTGTATCCTGCACTCTACTAGTCATCATGGCGTAACTCGCAGGGCTGAGAAAGCTTACGGATATGGATTGTTTCCTGGGGGATCCAGGCGTAACCATTGTGTATCTGCGAACCATGGTCGGACAAAGGTTTTGGTTGGTTGTTTTGTTTGGATTGTACTTTCCATATCTGTTTTAAAAAAAAAAGGTTTTTCAAGTATTTTCACTGGGTGTTGAAACGGGTCTACCAAGTACTTGAAGAATTCTAGCTTTGCGCCTGATCAACGCATGGCCAGAGTCTGTAAGAGCGAGGATAAACTTGTTAAAACATCGAGTTATAAAAGTATTTTCGAAAGGAAAATTTATTTCGATATAATAGTATTTTATTATAAAAGTATTATTATAAAGTTATTTATTATAAAGGTACTTTTCCCAACAAAGAAATTTTGAATTAATATTTGAAATTTAAATTCTTATGGTTCTAGATTAATTATTCGTGTCCGATACTATTCCTTGCATCTACCTTATCTGCTCAGTTTAGTTATTCACCTTGATTCTGTTTTCCAAATCTACCTTCCTTCCTTGTTGGATATATCCTTTTTAAATATTTGCTTTACTATCTTATCTTCCTTTGTTTTCCTTCTTTCGTTCCTTTTCGAGGACGAAAAGTTCTGAGTGGGGGAGAGTGTAACAGCCCTAGTTTTTCTAGCACTTTATTCTTTTATTTATAAAACCTTAAAATTTGTTTTAATATGTATTTTTAATTTGATTTAATCTTTTCCCAAAATTCTAAGTATAAAATGGAAGTTCTGAAATTTTTTAACTTTGTTTAAAGGATAACTCTAATTGGAATTTTAATAAAAGGATTGGATTATCTACTTGCTTTAAAAAATTGGTAATATTTTGTCCATTTGAATAATAAATCGCTTTGTAAATGGTAATAGTAATCAGAGAAGAAGGTAACCATAATCCTTTTTTTATTCAAGTAATAAATTTGAAGAAGATTTATAGTGTACAAGGAAACTGTTAAATTACGCATTTAAAAGGTACGATATTTAATAAATAACGTATAAAATAGAAAATCGTATTAATTAAAAAGCGTTACTTTTGCATTAATTTTGGGTGTATATTATTGCATAGGTTCTACGCATTTTTAAAATTCACACCGCAATATATATATATGAACAATACTTATTTTGCGGTTGTTCTACTGATATTTGTTGTATATTTTTTTAAAGAAAAAGATAAATATTACGAAAGGAAATAAAATTTTACCTTAACTACATAAATAAATATACAAGTAGGCGTGCATTCTTTTAAGAGGGAAAGAAATAAATTTTCCCTTTCCGTTACCTCCTTTTATCTAATAGAAATAAAACGCATTGTTTAAAAACGTTCAAACCATTAATTAGTGACGTTTTATTCCACTTAAATCAACGCCATCTAAATATTTAGTGCTTGCCTTTTTCTTTCCCTGAACCAACGCACTCACGTATGAAATGTATAAATTGTTTTAATTAAGTCAGCTGAATCTCAGGGAAAGTTTCTATTTAATTTACTGCGTATAAATTCTTGACTGTTACTCTGCCTCCCTGTGCTTATAAACATTCCCACTGTTACTCTTCATTTCATTTTATTTTGCTTAAATCACGTTTTGATAAATCATGGGCAATTTTACGTTTCATTTGCTTTGAAAATTTTATTCGCACCTTCAGCTCACTGTTTCCGTTTCTTTTAACAATTCATTTGCACTTTTGATTTTATACCTAGCCGTTACTTTATTAATTGCCTGAAATCACGTAACCTTCTTTTCTATTTATTCTATTATTTGGCTAACATGCATTTGGACTGTTGCCATCCCGTATTTATTTCTTTCCTTTTTGAAATTAAAACGTATACGTTTTACATTTATTTATTTCTAAACCATTCATTGCCTTTCCTTTAAATCAATCCATTCTCTTCTTATTTGTTTTAATTTATTTCCTCTTTTCACCCACACTCAATCTTTATACATATTTGTTTCATTTTATTTCCTCTGTTCACCAGCATTTAATCTTTATATATTTGCTTTAATTTATTTCCTCTTTCTTTCTTTTTTTACTTCTCCTTAAATTATAGGAATAAATTCCTAAATTTCTTCTAGCCATTACTATCTTTATTTCTTGCCACTTTAAACAAAATTTCTTTCCACTTTATCAATGTGAGGCTTCTCTTATAAATACAAATCACTCGTACATACCCTACTCCATATCAATAGACCTTCATCTCCTCTCTTGCGTGTGAAGCTTCTTCTGTAGGTAAATGGCTGCACTAATTTTTTTTTCTTCTTATTTCTTTTCTTTTTCTTCTTCTTTTTCCTCCTTTTCTTTTGTTTTCTTATTGTTTATATTGCTTTTGTTTTTCCTTTATTTTAAGCATAACATGCTTCAAGTATATATTTTACATTATAAGTATGTTTATATAGTGCAGCGCAAGTATACATTAAATATAAAGTTATAAACATTTGCATTTGTTCTATGGTTAGTTTTATATGAGTATTTATTGAAATTTGTTTAGTCTGACTTTTGAATATACATTGGGTTATTTCATATTGTTTATATATAATATAAGATGTTTAGCAGTCTGCATATATGTTACAGCATGTAAGAGTTTTATAAAAAAAAGGTGTTAATTTTATATTGTATTGTTTATAAAAAGGTGTTAATTTTGTAATATATATTGTGGGACAGTATACATTTATAAACATATTAATATACGGTAAGTTATAAAACATAAGTTTGATATATAGGTAGAGTTTGCATGGGTTTAAATTTCCTTCTGTTGTTTGAAATATAGTTGTAGAGTTATAAAATTTTGGGGAGAATATATAGTATAATATATTTTAAGTTAGTTTGTGTGTCTGTCTAGAGATGAATTATTATACAAATACAGTTTTATAAGATCTAAGATCCGTTGTTTTAAAATGTAAGTTTATACTAGTGATTATATGGGTTAAAATTTGACATTGATATTTTTAAGATGATAAAGAAAGTTTAATGTAAGTGTTAACATGTAAAAAATGCCTGAAGCCTGTTTTAATATTAAAGAAAGTACTGGAATTTAAATTGTTAAATTAAGTTGGAGCTGTGCTCTCGCCCTTCTCTTTCTTATAAATATTTTGCAAAAGGTAAATTTATATCAAGTATAAGGTGTGTAGTGTTTCAACAAATTAAGAAAAATCGATATTGGTCTTAACAGTAATAATGTGGAATGTTGACTTAAATGTTGAATATGACTATAAAAAAATTATGTTAATATTGGTTTTAAACATAGTTTTGCAGTTTTCTATTATTTGCGTTTGTTTGAAAACGTATGTATGTATATGTAATTTTAATGCGTTTCAAAACTAATATTGGTTAAGAGAGTAATATAATAGAATAACATTTGTATTTCATTTCGGTCTAATAAAGCAGTTTCTGATCTATTTTCATCGATCTCTATTTATCAGTTGTCCATCGTATTCATGCCAATCTTGCTTCGCTTTGAAAATTTTGTTTGGATTTGTTCGATGTCTAGATCGTGATCCAGCGTAGCTCAATTCTTTGTCCAATCTATCTAGCCTCGAAAGGTGAGCAATCACTCACGATTAACATTCTTTTATTCATTAAATTTGATTTCAATTGAAACGACAATTGAAATATGCTGCTGTAGTTATTTAAATTTGTTATATATGCTATTATCTGTAACTGTTTACCTGAGGGATATGACACCATATTCTGTTGTTTATATTATATTGTTATTGATGATATATGCCTGTTATTTTATTGTATTATCTGTTATCACTCTGCAAGTTCCCTGTAGTTTAGAAATCACTATGGGTTGAAATGATACATGCCCGAACGGAATTTAGAATAGGAGAAAATTGTTATGGGTTGAAATGATAAACCCAAGCGATTTTCATTTAATTGAATTTGGGATTACGGGTTGAAATGATATCCACCCGTATATATTTAGTGTACGGATTGAAATGATAAATATCTGTAGCACTAGACTATATGATAGGAAATATATACAGACACCGTTGGTCCATATAAATATTCTGAAAATAATTTTTATAATTTTGGAAAAACTATATGGTTCAAATAATATTGATTCTTAAGATATTATATAAATGGAAATTTTATATATATATTTAGTCGTAATATTTGATTTAAATTAGATTAATTTAATACGGATAATATGGTTGAGTATTTATGTAAATCTATATCTCAAATAGATTTTCTTGTAATAAATTAAATAATTAAGATTGAGAGATAAATTTGGGTTTATTAAAAATGGTATTTAAATGAGGATTTATTTAATTAAATCAATTTGAAATTTTTGAATGGGAAATTTAAAGGTATGATAACTGGATTTTTGATTTATGTGATTTAATGAATATTTCACGTTTAAATAAATTAAAGAAAATATTGAGTAAAATGTAATTTAAGGTTACTTAAACGATATTGTATCTAATGAGGGAGTATTTCAAGACTAAATAATAATGAGGTTAAATCGAGATCTATATGAAACTGTTAAATTGAACATTTAAATACTAAAGCTTTGAACTATCTTAGAATTTAAATGGTTTATTTTGAGATTCGGATCTGTATTTGAAATCAATATAGTTGAATTTGTTATTTAGAAACTAAATTGAATTAAAATGAAAATTTAGGTTGAACTAAATTTGAATTTAGTATTTAGAAAACTAAATTGAATAAAAATTTAGTTTGAAACGTTGAATACTTAAAGTCTTGAAATATATTGAAATATAAAGGGGTATTTTGTGATTACAAATCCGAATTTGAGATCGATAAAATTGAAGTGGTTATTTTTGGAATTGAGTTGAATTAAAATTGAAAATACTTTACTGTATAAATTATTTAATATATGTAAATACTATTTTGGGAAATATAGAGATATTTGAAGTGAAATGATATTTGGTTTTGAAGTATAAATTAAGCTGAAATGACCACGGTGTATAGTGTATATTTCTACCTTGTAGATAGTTCCCTGGACCCTTAGAGGATGGTTATCCCAAACATCCTTTAAGTTATTTGTATTTCAGTTGATATTTCACTTAAGTTGGATTTATTGATATTAGAATGTTAATCCTGACTCGAGTGTTTTGTGTTTTGCTTTACGCTCGGGTCAGACTGAGTAATACAGCATTTGAGACTCACCTTCGAAGTTGGAGCCTTGCTTGAAGATCGAGCTATCTATCCTTTCAGTCATCCTGTTGATTTGTTCAGAGAAGTCATCTGCGCATACTGGAGACTTCACTACATCTAAGATATTCAGTTGTATTTTATTTCTAACTCCAATGTATATAGTAGCTTCATGAACTACTATTCTTTATCTATTCCGCTGCATTATATTACTCTGTGTCTGTGATCTGTGATGATTTATTTACTATATATGTTAAGTTTTGTCAAATTTTAATTAACAATTCGGTATTTTGAATTATTCAAGTCGGACATGTATGGTTTTATTGTCGATTTGAATGGTCCAAAATAGCGGTTCGTTACATTAATTCCTTTTAATTAATAAATAATAATGGTGGAATCATTTTGTGAATTTATTTAAATAATAAATAGTTCGGATAAATATCTATAAGATGATCGAAAAATATAAGATGACATCCAAACGGGGGAAATTTTCATTCCAGGGCATTGTCTCGAATTTTGACGAAATTAGTGCTATTGGGACCAGAATAATAAGGCAATGTGCGATGATGAGTTTCGTAACGAGCTGATGTACTGTGTAATCGTGCGAGCTTGAAATGCGTAAGGATTAATTTTAGAGAATTAAATTAATAATATAATTTGATAATAGAAGCAAACTTTTGTATACGATGGAATTAGGTCCTGAAACTATTTCCATTGAGTTTGGAATAAGGTTATTTTCCTAAGAACGTCGGTAGGAACGTCTTGATTGGAGTCCATGGTTCTGAGGGGTATAGTGTCGGAGAAAATTCCTTTATAAGGATCCTTGCCCTCTCTTCATCCTCTAAGCTCCGAAATGCTAGTCTCATCCAATGGCCATCGTTGGTCGATGCCACAAGAAGTCGATTTAGGTGATGGTCCTAACATGAAAAATGTGTGTCCTTGTGAAATGTAGAGGATGATCGGTTGTATTGGGCTAATTCCAAGCGAGGCGGCAGCGTTTGAAGTTCAAAGGCAACAGTAGCTAAGATTCAAGATTTAGGTAGCGACGTTGATCTTCCGGCGGCGATCCTAAAGCAAAAGTGTGGGAGATGACGAGGGCTACCTCCAGTTGGGGTTTGGCAGCATAAGGTCACCTGTGGCGGCATCAAGACAGAGATGAAAGGCGATGGTTTTCTTGAGTTTGATCTCGAGTTATGGCTGTTGAGGGGAGATGGACTCGATGGTGATGGACATGTCTTGGCTAAGGGAGGTCATGGTCGAAGTGCGATGGCGGCTGATGGCTAGAGATGGCGGCAGTACGAAGATGAACGGAAGAAGGGATTAACGGTCGGGGTTTGATAATTGAGGATTAGAGTTTTGGTTGGGAAATTAGATAAGTAATTAGTAATTTAATTATTTGATTAATTCAAAATCTTGTAATCTCAATAACTATTTCACACGAGGTCGGATTTGGACATGATCAGTTGCATTGCACTATTACGAATGTCATCTTTACATTGGAGTTGGATTCGTCGCATTTGGAGCTAGTAGAATTTCGAGCTAATATCGGCCGCCATTCGATTTTAAATCGAACCAGAATGCGAAAGAATCAACTGAAATTTCGGTATGTCTAACTCACATTTAAATAAATTATATGAAATTTGTATTGTTATAGATTGTTATTGAATGTTTGGATGATAATTGTTAGTTTTAACGAAGTACAGATCAGTGACAAAATTATAGTGATTTAATTTAATTATGTTTAATGTCATTAAATTAGTTATACTTCGTTCATGATATCTATGTAGCAGAATAAAACTCCATTGTGCTATAACTAAATTGAATAGATTATTTAGACATCTATCGAGCAGATTAAATAACCGTTCTGTGCTTGTAAAGTAAAAAGATTATTATTATAATTATTATTTGACTTGTTTGGATTTGAATTCTCGCTTGGTAGCGAAGGGCATAAATAACCATTTTGTTGTAGGGGACAAAAAAATAGAAGTCAGAGTGTTTTCGTAACCAATAGGTTGCTACGGAAAACTTTGAAAAATACACATGCATACGAGTGACTTACAAGGGACTTTTGTGGAGAGACTTAAAGGGGTTTCCCGCCAATATTTATTTACTTTATCCACATCTTGTTTATACTCTTTTATTATTTATATTGATGGGTAGTTGAAATATTTATGACATACTGTTTGAATTGTGCAACTGTCATTATAGCAATTTCCGCTATACCATCGCTTATGAAATATCATATCCTTAAACTCTTATGCGTGTTGAACTTGTGCTTGTATTTTCACTAAATAAATGTTTGGTCGTGTTTTTGCACTTTGAAAATTGTTTAAAACTATATTTTCAAATATTTTGTGAATTTTGAAATGCAGGATAAGTATTTATTAAATATATAAAGTGGTTATAAACTTCATTAATTATCTTTTGGGTTAATTAAAATGGTTTAAATTTGTAAAATATTATAAATTTGATTTATTTTCCTTCGGGATAATTAATGTATTTCTAAATTCATAAAAGATTATGAATATGATTAACTATTTTCCGGGATGACTAATGTTGTTTTGAATTTATAAATGATTATAAATTTGATATATTATCTTCCAAGATAATTAATAATGTATTAAATTTTAAATGATAATAAATTTGGTTCATTATTTTTGTGATAATTAATGATGTTTAAATACATAAAGGATTATAACTTGATTTAATGTGTTAATTAATGTTGTTCTTAAATTATAATGATGGTTTATATATATGGAAATCTTTGAAAAGGAATGTTTAAAAACAAAATTAGGTGTAACTTTTTAATACACTTAGAAATATAATTTGCACCTTTAATAGAATATTTATAAACAATGGTTTTTCAAGTATTTATAAATGTTTGTGATGTGAAAATCAAGCACAAGTAAGAATCAAATGTTTTGAATCTTGATTCATTTATTAGTGACAAGTGTATGTGATCTAATTCCCATATATAATAATTCAATTTACTTTCGATAGTTGAGCGATTTTGATATCGCTCCTTATGAATAGTCAATCTAAGACAATTTGTCGCTCATCTTAAGCGTTGGCATCCAACATCGTGGATAACTAAAACCAAAGAGCGAGTGGGAGCCAAGCCATGTGGGTCACACCTATTAGGACATATTCACATTTATCTAGAAAGTTGTTGGTAGCATGCATGTGTTGATGTAAGTATATTCAAATACACATGGATTTAACGAGGTCCAACTTGGAAGTTCTCGAGAGTATTGCATGTTTGGCGTAGGCTCTCAAGTGTATTTTATCTAGAGGTATATTTTCGGTGTTTCGCGTGGGCTCATTTCGGTTTGTTTTTAACTCTAATATACTTTGTATCTTGAAGTGACAGTTTATACCATCTTTATTATATTATATGTTGTCAATTCTGCTGTGAGATTCTGTTTGCCCTGTTTTTTCATTTTATTTTACCCTAACAGTCTTCTTTTTCGATGATTGGATGTTCGGCATTAGAATACTCTGGATTTATTTTGTGCTGACTTTCAACGGTAGAAAAGGCGGGTTGTTACATGTGGTTTCAGAGCCGAAGGTTACGCAAGAACCTTGGCTTTGGTGAGGTATGGCTCATTAGAGATAGGGTAAGGACACCCAACAATGAGCTTGGGAGTATTATATATACAACACCGTATTTGTTATTGCTATAAATATGTAGTATGTTAATTGGTTTATTGAGTTGTTTATGAATTTTGGCCTAGACGTGGGATATCGCGGTGTCGATAGGGATTTCTAGATACTCGAATAAGGCAAACAAACATGATATTGATTTTTAAAAATTGGTAAATGAAATATTTTTCCTTGGATTATATATTTTATATATATAACTGAATAATCTTCAAATTTATGTAGTTGGTTTAAAAGATAATATTTATTTATTATCATTGTTGATTGATTAGTCATGCTCAGCAAGTTTAGGAGCATTGGATTTTATTTGTTTTTATGAGTATTTGCGCTAAGATTAATAATGGGCATTTATTGTTTTGATAATTATGGGTATATTAAAATGATCCCCTTATGAATTAAGTTTTACAATTTGGCTATAAAGTTTTCGGTGAAAATGCTAAGTTAAAAGTCATCTTTTAATAAGATTTATTTAATATAATCTAAATAGTAAGCTAAGACATTTAGAGGATAAATTTTTGAGAAAAATTTTTATAATAAGGGAAATTTATTATAATATAAGAAAACTTTTAAAGGTCCATTTTTTACGAGTATGGTATATATAAAATGATTTATATAATTTACAAATGGTGCCTTATAAGAAAAAAAATGAGTTTTAAGAATTTATACCCTGGTATTATTTGAAATAATTTCCAAAGAATATGAGTAAGTAATGGTGATATTACTTGAAAATATTTGTGGGAATAATATTTCAAAGTGAAATCATGTAAGCATAATTTATAAATAGAGTTTATAAATAAAAAGGGATTTAAGCAGATAATTTGAGGACTTTAAATCCCGGTGTTTTCGAAAGTTGTTTTCAAAGTTTTGGAGGAGATAATAATAGTGTTATTTAAAAGATCTGTATATAGGATTATTTTAAAGAGGATTTTAAAAGAAGGAAGAAAGCACCAATCTCACTTCTATCATTGGAAAATAATTCTGGTGATCAGCATGGTCAGTGTTCATTTTCGAGTTTCTAAGCAGAGAAATGCTATCATGGTAGTTTGCTATAGGGTTATTTTGGTAAAACAAATTTTGTTTTAAACTCCAAAAGTATGATTTGATATACAAAAGGGAGATATGTATTTTATTATTATTTCAAAAATGATTTGAAATAACAACGGAATATTTAGTTCTTAAGTTTCCTTAAAGGAAATCGATTTAAGTTAAAAAGGTGCATTTTGATAAATAATTTGATAAATGGAAAAAAAATTAAACACTTGAATAGAAAAAAGATAATTTAACTCAAGTTTTGAATGGGTTAAATTAGATAAAAAGGTTTTAATAAGTAATTATTTTATTAAAATAATAGTTTTGTTAATCATCTATGTCTCACAAACTATTTGGTGATATTGGGCCAACCAGTAAACATCTTTCCTTAGAACACTTTAAGGTAAAATGGTCGAAGTAGTCAGCTCAGTTTTAAGACCCATATTTTCATTGGGCCTCCATCTAAAATTTGAAAAGTAAAATGAAATAGGTGTTTTGTAAAAACTCTTAGGATATGGAAGAGTATTATGCAAGTAAAAAATAGTAGAGAAAGTTTTTAATTTAATATTTTATAAAATCATGTCTTTATAAAATGTTTACAAACTTGAGTGAATTTTTTTGAAATGATATATATATAATTTTGGTATTGGACGAAATACTACATGAAAAATATAAGTGGTATTGAAAGATTGGTGGGTTTAAGCAACCAAAAAGAGTAAGTAGGTAAGTTATAAGGAGATCATTTTATTCCAATGGTTCCTGATCTAGGGTTTAAATACATAACTTTGGGGTGATTCACACCCGTGCGAATAAGGATTTCTCACTTGAGTCTTATCAGCCAACACTTGATTCAGATTCTCGATATGATACTGAGGTTTTCTACCATGGTATATGGTTATGCAAGGAGAATGGAAGTTTCTAATTGAGAAACCTGATCGAAGTTTGCACTAGGAAGGTCGAGTGAGCATACTAGTTTGGAAGTAAAGTCTATGTATTTGAGCAAGTGATCGGATCAGATATTGCTTATGGATGATTTATTTACATTATACGAACTTAAGTATATTTGTATACTTGTTGTGTGACTTAGGAAAACTATGAACCAAAGAAAAATTCTGAATATTGTTTGTTAATTAATTAATATTTTAAATAAAGTTAAGTGTCCATTTATTTCCTTATGGGATTTGATTTGATTGATAGTGTGATTTTATAGATTACGGCTTATAAAGTTTTTTTATTAGGCCTTAAATCCAAATGCTTTTGAAAAAATGATTTCAAAAGAATTTTGTGAAAGAAATAATATTATTATTATTTTGAAAACCTTGGTCAAGTATTATTATTTCATTATATTTGAAAAGGATTTTTGTGAATTGATTTTTCAAATATTTTTGGTTACGACTAATGTTTAGCGATCAGGAGTTTTCTATTTGGAAGACTCGTCAGGTATAATTGTTTGCTCTAGTTGTTGTTTTATGAGGAACCGGAATACCACTGGATGCTTTGAATTATTTTAATTATAGAGCTATACCATGCTTGGATAGGAGGAGCTCCCTCCTTTTCATTATTGATTTTGATTTTGATTTATTTCTCATGGAGGAATTTTAAAATATATTTTGAATATAAAATATCAGGCATTTACTACTAAATTTATCTTTTGTAGCCTCATTATTATATGTTACATAATATTGACTTGTTGCATATGGTTATTATATTGTTTATGTTGCTATTTCTTATGATAGAAATAGCTTGTATATGGCTTTTTGACATCATGGTTCTCTTTTGGATTATGAGTGCTAGATAGGTACTGGGAAGCAAGAGATTTCAATTTGATTTATTACACAATGCATTCACATTAAGATAGAAAGTTGATTGCAAAAATAAAAATCAAACACAAAAGTGGTATGTAGTAGATTTAGAAATTGGTAATTTGATTGTTTATTTTATGACCTAGATATGTAAGCCCACTTGCCTTTTGTTTTCTGTTGTTGATTTAGGCTAGTTGTGGCAAGTGTAGTTTTTTGGATATAGCCATGCAAAAGAGGTGGTGCCAAAACTTTTCGTAGCATAAAGAACTTTAAAAAATTTAATAACTTGTTTTAATTAATAGTTCTTAAACTTAATGGTTTAGAGATATTTTTTCCTTTGGGGATTTCGAGGACAAAATTATTTTAAGGGGGAGAATGTAACAACTCGAAATTTTGTCATTTGATTCTGAATATTTAATTAATTTTAAATATTGAAATAATTATTATTTTTATAGTTCAATAACTTAAATTCAAATATAGTGATTATTTAAATATTTGAATTATGAATTAAATATTAATTAAATTGATTTAATAGCCTTATTTAACTCCAATAATAATGGTGGACTAATTTTGTAAATTTATTTACAACAATAAATAATATGGATAAACGTTGATAATGTGACCGAAAATATAAAAAGATATCTAAGGCGTTAAATTATCATTCCGAGGCACCGTCTTGGATTTTGGTGAAACTAGTGCCATCGGGACAGGAATAATAAGGCAATGTATGTCGACTAGTTTCATGGTGTTGGACGTACCATGTGATTGTGCAAGCTCAAAATGCGTAATGGTTAATTTTAGAGAGTTAAATGAATAATATAATTTGATAATAAAGCTAATTTTTGTATACGATGGAATTAGGTCTCGAAACTAGTTTCGTTAAGTGCAGAATAGGGGTAACATGCCTCAATTGGAGTACGTGGTTCTGATGCATGTAGTGTTGGAGAAAATTCCTATACAGGGAGCCATGCCCTCTCTTCATTCGCTAAACTTAGAAATTAGGCTAGCCTCATCCAACGACCATTATTGATCGATACCACTAGACACCGAATTGGGCGGTGGTCCTAACATGAAAAATGTGCATTTTGGTAAGATGCAGAGGATGACTGGTTGGGTTGGGGTAATACGAAGCACGGCGGTGGTGTTCAAAGTTCAACGAAAGTATCTAGGGTTTGAGATTTAAGCAGCGACGTTGATCTTTGGGCGGCGACCTTGAAGCAAAAGTGTGCAGGATGACGAGCACTACCTCCAAGTAGAGTTTGGTGGTGGAAGATTGTGGTGGCGACGGCAAGGTGGAGATGAACGGTGATGGGTTTCTTGAGTTCAATCTCATGCTATGGTCGTTGAGGGGTGATGAACTCGGTGGCGGTGGACATGTCTTGGCCAAGGGAATCATGATCGAAGTCCGATGGCGGTTGGTAGCTAGAGACGATGGCAGTTCAAAGATGAATAGAAGAAGGAATTAGCATCCAGGTTATATAATTGAGGATTACGGTTTTGATTGGGAAGTCAAGTAATTAGTAATTTAATTAATTCAAAACCTTGTAATCTTAATAAATATTTCGTACGAGGTCGGATTTGGACGCGGTCAGTTATGTTGCACTTGTAGGAATGCCATCCTTGTATTGGAGTTGGATTCATCGAATTTGCAGCTAGTAGAATTTCAAGCTAAAATCGAACGCCATTCGATTTTAGATCGAACTGGAATGTGAAAGCATCAACTAGAATTTCAGTGAGTTTAACACACCTTTAAATAAATATATAATATCTGTGTTGTTATAAATTGTTATTGAATGCTTGGATGATAATTGTTAGTTTTAATGGGGGATAGATTAGTGACAAAATTATAGTGATTGTATTTAGTTACGTTTAATGTAGTTTTTTGGAGAAAGACGGGTATGTAGCGCGAGACTACATAGCCGGTTAGATATATATATATATATATATATATATATATATATATATATATATATATATATATATATATATATATATATATATGAAAAGCAGTATAATAGCCGATCAACATGCTTGATCGGTAGCACCATCAGCAAAATAAAAACTACATCAAAACCCCAAAGTCATATTACGAACTAGCAAAAAGAACCAGAACATCAAAACAAAACAGCAAGCTGTTAGGGAGATAAAGTCTTCTGCTATCAAGCACCTCCGGGAGGAAAATCTGTACTACTGCATTGTGAGTTAGCCAGCGACGGACTGCGATAGGGTAAGCGAAGCCTGAAAGGCGCTGAGTGGCTGCAACCTGTATATAGATTGAATAGGTGAGATATACGCCTGCATAGGCCATCAAGATGTGATGTAGGTTTACCAAACACTCGAGCATTTCTCTCTTTCCAGATACACCAACAGAAGATAGAAATGAGTATGTCGAGGTTGGGATCATGTGAGTTGTTCTGCCAGTAATCGAAAATGATGGGCCTGTCAGGAACAAATCCAAGTGTATGGGCGCAAGAGGCGGCCTAAACTGAGTAAGTGATGTCACAATGACTAAACAGATGGTGGATGCTTTCATTATGTTCTGAGCAGAAGACACAAAGTGGATTGATTTGAATAAGAAAACGAGTGAGACGATCTTTAGTGTTGACGCGGTTGTGAGAGAGGCACCATTGAAAGAATACAACTCGGGGCTGAATTGGGCATTTCCAGAGTCTGGAGAAACCGAAGGAGCGACCGGGGTTGGTCAAAAAGGCGTAGCATGATGCGACAGAGAATCCTTTGGAGGGTGCAAGCGCCCAGATGACTCGGTCTGGATGAGAGGAGAGGAGAGTAGATCGAAGGATAATGGAGGCAGAGATAAGGTCGGAGAAGGTGGCAGGGCTGAAAAGAGAGGAAGGGCAAAGAGAGTCAGGGCCAAGATGAACACAATCGCTGACTGTAATCGTCGGATCGGACGAGTGGAGGAAGAGATTATGTAAGACTTTGGCGAGGGGGAGCTGATCAAGCCACGTGTCAAACCAGAAAGAGCAGTTTTCACCATTGCCAATGGTCATGTGGAATAAAGATTTGACCCGAGGTAAGCATTGAATCACTCCCGCCCAGAAAGGTGAGGGTCTTATGTTTGGAGGATAGTGGAGAATAAGGTGGATTTTGGAGCGATAGTATTGCGAAAGGACCAAATCTTTCCAAATGTAATGATCGGGGCAGAGACATTTCCAGAGCCATTTAGCTAAAAGGGCGATATTGAGGGCACTGAGGTTGGGGATGCCCAGGCCCCCATGGCGTTTATGCAAGCAAACGGTATCCCAGCTAACTAGTCTTTTAACACCACCCCCGTTCCACAGGATGTTTCTCCTGATTTTGTCTAAACTATTAATGACCCAAGAAGGAAGCTTATGGAGTGACATCCAGTATGATGGAATGGCAGAGAGTACCGATTTAACGAGGACAAGACGGCCCGCGATGGATAACGAGTGGGCCTTCCAGCCCGAGAGCCTGGAACCAATTTTGGAGATGAGGGGGAGCCAATCAGATCTGATGAGCTTGGTGGGCCGGAGGGTTATGCCGAGATATGACAGTGGGAAGTCTGTTATCTTGCAATTAAGCATAGATGAAATGTAAGGAACCAGGTGATGTGATTTACCTAGCATAATGGCTGAACTTTTGCTGAAATTGATTGAGAGACCAGATATTCTTTCAAAGGAGTATAGTGCTACTTTTAAGCAGTGGATAAATTTTTGTTGGGGGGATGCAAATATGATAGTGTCATCTGCGAACTGCAGGTTGGAGACTGACACCGACGAACCAGGAGGGGAGATTCCTGAGAATAGGCCATTAGCTGAGGCCAATTTCAGCATTCTGTTAAAGACATCAGCCACTAGAACGAAGATCAAAGGTGAGAGGGGGTCGCCCTGTCTCAACCCCCTAGCTGATTTGATGTGACCACCCGATACACCATTAATCGAGACCGTAGAGATGCTCGAGTAAAGAATATGTTTAATCCAAGAGCACCAAGTGGAGGAAAAACCTCTGTGTGTCATAAGCTCGAGAATGAAGTCCCAGTTTACAGTGTCGAAGGCTTTGGTAAAATCCAGCTTGAGAAGAACTCCAGGCGTGGCAGTGTGGTGACAGAAAGAGATGATTTCTTGGGTCGAGGCAATACAATCCATGATGTTCCTTCCGAGTATGAAGGCCGATTGTTCAGAGCCGACTAGAGGGGCGATGACACTCTGGAGGCGGTTAGCAAGGACCTTGGTGATGATCTTGAAAGTTGTATTGAGGAGGCTGATTGGACGGAAATCGGGGAGTGAGTTAGCGCCAGGGACCTTGGGGATGAGGATAATTTTAGCGTAGTTTAATCTTGAGATGGTGGAAGGGTCGGATTGGAATTCTCTACACATTTCTAGAATGTCATACTTGACCAAATTCCAGAAATGTTTGAAGAAAATAGGACCGAAACCATCCGGGCCAGGCGCTTTATCATCTGCCATATCATTTAACGCATCCCATACTTCTTCTTCAGCAAAGGGGTGGTCAATGTGGATGCTGGGTTGGGATGGATAGAGGAGTGACCAATTGATATCAGGGAGGGGGGGGAACTCTTACCGAGGATGTCTCTGAAGTAGTCGGTGAATAGACGGAGGTGGTCGGACGGGTCCGAGAAAGAGGAGTTGTCATGAAGCAGTTCTGAGATAAGAAGCGATCTGCGGCGCCCACTGGCCATTCGATGAAAGTATGAGGTGTTTTTGTCTCCATCTTTTAACCACCTCTCTTTAGATCTCTGTTTCCAGCCTATTTCTTCTTGTTTGATCAGTCTATCCAGATCTGATTCTAGGAATAGGAGGCGAGCCCGGTCCGAGTCAGATAACGAGTTAGATTCTTCCATGATGTTGAGTTTTAGAATCTCATCCTGGGTAGATGAGATTCGTTTGCGGATGGATCCCCAGATAGATCTGGCCCATGGTCTGATGATTTTTCTGAGGGAACGAAGTTTGGATACAATTCTGGCGGAGGCCGAGTGAATTGGCGATGGCTGGGACCATAGTTGGTAGATGAAATTGTCGAAAGAGGGTTCCATTAGCCAAAGGCGTTCGAATCTGAAGGGACGAGAGATGGGGGACTGAGATCCAGTGTCTAAAATGATGGGGCAGTGATCGGAAATCAATGAAGCCAAACCGGAGACCGAGGAAAGGGGGAATAGATCTTCCCATGAGGAATTATAAAGGAATCTATCAAGTTTAGCTAGGGTGGGGATTGATCTGCGATTGGACCAAGTGTAATGGCGGTTATTGATCGGAGGGTCTATGAGGGAACAATCGTTGATAAAGGAGTTGAAGGAGTCTGAATCTACTGAAAAGCTATCCGAGTTGCGTTCAGAAGGTGATCTAGTTGTGTTAAAATCTCCTCCAACGATCCAAGGGCCGTTGAGATAAGAGGCAAAGGAGAAACATTCCGCCCAGAGTTTACTTGTTTCTTGTGAACTTTGTGGGCCATAAATGTTGGTGAAGAAGAAGACAGTGTCAGATTGGATGTGTCGAAGGATTACGTGTAAAGCAGATGAGTGAGAAGAGGTGCTGCAATGGGTCCAAACTGCTTCATTCCAGGCAGTGATTAACCCTCCTTTGGATCTCACTGCGTTTATATGGGCCCAACCCGTTAGGGTTGGCCCACCCATGTGTGTGATGTAAGATTGAGGGGGATCAGATATTTTTGTTTCTTGTAAGAAAAGAATGTCTGCTTTATGTGGGGTTAGGATAAGACTAACTGCATGTCTTTTGTGTGGGTCCCCCAATCCCCGAACATTCCACGAGACTACTTTCATTGGGAGAGAGAAATTCTCTCTGATTCTAGGGCTTGCATGGCCCGATATTGCTCATCATTTAAACTCACACCCATGCAACGACCCATTTTTTTATTTAAACTTTTATTGGAGGAAGAAAAAATAACAGTTTTATAGAAACTACCAGGAAGAGAAGAGGCGCGACTGATTCTTGAGCTCCGGCGAACGATGGCAGGCGAAAAGCGTCCCAGCTGGTCAGGTTCAGGGGTCTGGTGGCTGGAATTGTGAGCGATGGGGGGGGGGCTTGGACATCAACAGGGATAAGCGTGGTCGTAGGATCATGATTGGAAGGGTCAACAGAGGGTTGTGAAGGTATGGGATTCATGACTGCTAATGGGGTACTTTGGGAGTTTGGGTTAGGGTGAAGAACGAGGGCCGGGGAGAAAGGTGGGATACTAGGGATAGGGTTGAAAAGGCCAATGGGGGAGAGTGGAGGATCCCGGTACATATCATCGGCGGCTTGGGTGTTTGGGTTGGGGATAGCTGCAAGGACATCCGGTGGATCCAACGGCCAGGGATTCATACCCCGTGGGCCATCGACTTCTTGGGATGCTTAAAGATCAGCCACGGGCAGGGGCTGTGGGATGGATGGGTCTAGGGACATGGCATCCAGGCGGTCCTCACTCAAGTCGACTGGGAGACCGACATCGTCAAAGTCTCTGATATCCATGTCATAATCGGCTCCCAGGAGCATTTGCTCCGGTCTGTGTGTAGGATGGGCATGTACCCACTTTTCTACGTTTAATGTAGTTATTTTAGTTATACTTCATTTGGAATATCTATTTAGTAGAATAAAATCCCGTTTTGCTATAATTAAATTGGATAAATTATTTGAACATCTATCGAGCATAACAAATAACCTTTATATGCGTGTAAAGTAAAAAGGTTATTATTATTTGACCATTTGCCTGGATTCGAATTCTCACTTGATAGCAAATGACATAAATAACCATTTTGCTACATGGGACAAAATGGAGAAGTCAGAGTGTTTTAGTAGCGAATAGGTCGCTACGGAATACTTCAGAAAATACATGTGTGTGTGTGAATTATATGCGACTTTTATAGAGAAACCCAATAGGGTTTCTTGCCAATATTTATTTATTGTATCTGCATCTTATTTATACTCTTTTTTTTATGGTTAGTTGAAATATTTATGACATACTGTTTAAATTATGCAAGTGTCATCGTAGCAATTTTTGCTATGCCATCCTTATGAAATGTCATCTTCTTAAATCCTTATGCATGTTGAACTTGTACTTGTATTTTCAATAAATAAATATTTGGTCGTGTTTTTTCACTTTAAAATTGTTTAAAACTATATTATCAAATATTTTGCGAATTTTGAAAATACAGGATAGGTGTTGTTTAAATTTATAAAAGAGGTTATATATTTGATTAATTATCTTTTGGGTTAATTAAAATGGTTAAAATTTATAAAGGATTATAAATTTGATTATTTTCCTTCGAGATAATTAATGTAGTTTTAAATTCATAAAAAATTACGAATATGATTTATTATTTTCCCTGATAATTAACGTTGTTTTAAAATTATAAACGATTAGTGATAATTAATGTCGTTTTAAAATTTAAAATTTATTGGTGACAGGTGTATGAGATCTAATTCCTATACGCAATCTTTCGTTTACTTTCGATAGTCGATTTTTTAACAATTAACTTTGATATCATTTCTTATGCTCCGTCAATATGAGACGATTTGCCACTCTTTTAAGCGTTGGCATCCAACATCATGGATAACTAAAACCAAAGAGCTAGTGCGAGCTAAGCCATATGAAGTTGAACCCATTGGGATACATTCATATTTTTCTCGAAAGTTGTTGGCAGCATGCATGTGTTAATGTGAGTATATTCGGATGCCCATGGTTTTAATGGGGCGTAGCTTGGAAATTCCCAAGAGTGTTGTGGGTCGTGTTGGATAATTCATTTTTTTATTTCTATTCGAACCTTGGAATTAATCTTTTCTTCTTTTGTGTTTCGTCAATACATAACAATTCATTTCTAGTTTGAGCGTTGATATCCTTTATCGAAAAAGACTAAAACTAGAAAGTGATTAAGGGCCAAGCTATTTGAGGTTATTCCCATTAGAGTATCTTCTCATCTACTTTAGATCAGATTTGGCTGTACGCTTGCGGAGATGTGAAATACTCGGATAGTCGGTATGGTTGCCGGGCTCCAACTTGGTGTTACCGAGAGAGCACAGATTGAGGTATACTTTTGGTATGGGTGGCACACCCGCCTAGTCATTGTTGGAAAATTTCCTTTTTCTTATTTGATTCAAATCTTTGAATTATTTTTTAATTGCATCAAGAAGTGTCTGAAGCTCTTCTCAATGTTTAATTATTTGTGTCCATTTTTTAAGTTTTGATTTTGATCTTTTTTGTATTCATCCTCCCTTATTTGGATTGTTGTTTTGATATTTTTTCCATTTCTTCATGTACGGAAGTTGTTCTTGTGAGGTAAAAACTCATTCTGTGTTCAACGGCGTGGTCTCACAAAATTATTATATGCTCGTCATTACTTGAGTTTTCTCATGTTGGTTTTTCAGACTGATCTAGGTGTTATTTAATTATAATGATCCAGTCAAACTAAGTAATTTTTTTCAAGTTGTCGCTGATGGGACATGGAGCTCATGAGCATAGCTATATGTTCACTCGCCGTAATATTTTTTTCTGCCATATTATTTATACCTTTCAGTAATTATAAGGTTAGAAATTTATAATTGTCCTACGAATGGGGTTTGTTTTTAACTCTAATGTACTTTGTATCTTGGAGTCATATTTTATGCTATCTTTATTATATTATATGTTATTGTTTCCGCTGTGAGATTTTATTTGCCCTTTTTTGTTTTATTTTACCCTAACAATCTGCCTTTCCGATGATTGGATGCTCGGCATTGGAATACTGTTGATGTATTTGGTGCTGACTTTCAATGGTCGAAAAGGTGGGTCGTTACAGTTGATTTCAGAGCTGAAGGTTAAGCGAGAACCTTGGCTTTGGTAGGGTATGACTCATTAGAGAGGTGGTAAGTGATACCCTACAATGAGTTTGATAGTACAATATATACAAGACCGTATTTGTTATTGCTATAACATCATATTGTAATCGGTCTACTGAGTTGTTTATGAATTCTGGTCAAGGTGTGGGATGTCATGGTGTCGATAAAGATTTCTAAACATTCGAACAAGGAAAACATACACGTTATTGATTTTTGAAAATTGGTAAGTGAAACATTTTACCTTAGATAATATATTTTATTATATAAAGGAATAATTTTCAAATGTATATAGTTGGCTAAAACTGTTAATATCTATTCATTATCATTGTTGTTTGATTAGTCATGCTCCGTTAGTTTAGGAGCACTGGCTTTTGTTTGTTGATTGTTGAGTATTTGCGCTCAGCTTAATAATGAGCATTTATTGTTTTTATAATTATGAGTATATTAAGATGAATGCCTTGTGAATTAAGTTTCGTAATTTGACTATGACGTATTTGGTGAAAATGTTGAGCTTAAAGTCATCTTTTAATAAAAGTCACTTAAAATATTCTAGATGGTAAGATAAGATATTTAGAGGATAAATATTTGAGAAAATTTTGTTATAATAAAGAAAATTTATTATAATACAAGGAATTTTTTAAAGGTGCATTTTATATGAGTGGTATATATGAAATGATTTATGTGATTCATAAATGGTGTCTTATAAGTAAAAAAAATAGTTTTTGAGAATTTAAATCCCAGTATTATTGAAAATAATTTCAAAAGGATTTGAGTAAGTAATGGTAATGTTACTTGGAAGTATTTATGGGAATAAATATTTCAAAGTGAAATTATATAAGTATAATTTATAAATAGAGTTTATAAATAAAAAGGGATCTAAGTAGAGAATTTGGGAACTTAGACCTTAGTGTTTACGAAAGTTGCTTTCAATGTTTTGGAGGAAATAATAATAGTATTATTTAAAAGTATTTATGTCTAGAAATATTTTAAAGAGGGTTTTAAAAGAAATAAGAAAAAATTGAACTCACTTCTGCGTTGGAAATAATTCTGCTAATGACTGCAACATCATCGGCGTACATTTTCGAGTTTCTAAGTTGTTAAATGCTACCATATTAATTTGCTATAGGTTTGTTTTGGTAAAATAAATTTTGTTTTAAACTCCAAAAGTATGATTTGAGATACAAAAGGGAGATATTATTATTATTTCAAAACAATTCCAAATAAAAATTGGATATTTAGTTCTTAAGTTTGCTTAACAGAAATCAATTTAAAAAAAGGTATTTTGATAAATAATTTGACAAATGGAATTTTTTTTTTACTCTTGAATAGAAAAGAGATAATTTAACTCAAGTTTAAATGGGTTAAATTGGGTAGGAAGGTTTTAGTAAGCAATTATTTTATTAAAACCATAGTTTTGTTAATCATTCAAGTCCCACGGACTATTTGGTACTATTGGGCCGACCTATAAATGTCTTTCCTTAGAACACTTTAAGGTAAAACGGTTGAAGTAATTGTAACAACCCTACTTTTAGTTAACATTGTTTAGGAGATTTAATTGGATAAATTGAATAAAGAAATCTAAAAGGTTAAGGATATTGAGATTTGATAATTCATAGAAGTCGTGCCTTAATGAATGAATTAATATGAATGGTTTAAAACTTAATTAGAAGGAGGAATATATGCTAAGGGGAAAATGAGAATAGATCTAAATTCCTAAACATAAAACTTTATTCTCTTATTTCCTCCCTTATTTCATTTATTACAAACAAAACTAAAAGATCAAGGCCGGCCATAGCAAGGTGATTCAAGAGAGGAAAAATTAGAAAACAAAGATAAAAGCTTAGGGGAATCAAATCAAAATACAAATCTCAACCTTCTTAAACCATTCGAGGTGAATAATAGTTATGCATCCCATGTTTTAATTGTTAGTTTCAGTATTAAGTAAAAATCAAATTCTTTTACTTATGTTATGACATGCCATGATAGTTGAATGATTATATACTTATCGGTGAATTTATTAAAATTATTTATGAAATTATTTGATAATTTTTGTTGGAAAAGCTATAATACTATACCCAAATGACTTGAAATTTTAATAAGATGTCATAAACATTATTTTGGAACTGGTTTTTTAATTTAATATTTTTCTGATTTAAGGAGAATATTTGATTAATTTTTTAGAGTAGAAAAGCGAGAAATTTTGAGTTTTAATTATTTAAAATAATTAAATTATGCTTTTGGTCCTGAAATTTTCATATGTTGAAGAATATGATTAATTGGATTTACTGCTATTTTTGAGAATTTTTCCCAAGTATTTAAGATTTATTATGAATTATTTAAGCTAGAAAAGCTTAATCTTATAATTGAATATTAATATAAAGGTTTAATTTGCAAATTGTTTTGGAAATATAATCTCTGATTAGCGATAGTTTCTAATAAAGTTTTCAATAAAGAAAAATGTTATCTAGTAGGATTTGATAAATAAAAGGAGCCAGTGAAAAGAAATTACATTAATTAGAAAATAAACAGTTTTCTAGTTATTTACGGCTTTGCCATGTCGAAGATATGGCACTGCTCCTCATCTCATTGTGCCTATGGACTCTGAAGTCAATCATAAGTGATACATATTATATCAACAGTCTGTTGATATGGAATGAATCGGTGTGGTTGAAGCGAGGTGCATAATAACAGAGTCGGTATCATGTTCTTCGACATGGTCATTGCCCAAGGCTTAAGTGTCGTGTTTTATACAAAGCAATATAGTGCCGTTTATTTCCATTAGTGTCATTAACTCTGTATTTTCGAAGTAATCTCTTCGAACCTAATGATGTCGCTTTTCTTACCGACTATGTTGTCGCGTTTTATCACTTTGGCCTTATTGGCTGTCGCTTTTAACCCTCAATACCATTTTCCGAAGAAGGCTATGTTGCCGCCTATTATCACTTCGGCGCTAATGGCGCTGCTTATGTGTTTTGACCAAGTACCTTTCAAGGTTTTAAAATATGATTTACACCCTTATGTTCATAAATCAAAACTTTAACATAGTTTATATTGAAGAGGGGCGATGACCCCTAATGGCGATAATGACATCGTGGTTCATCAATACATAAGGTTTTATAGTTTTGGCTGTATGGCCTACGTTTTGAGTGGTGAAGTCACTCATCAGCCATGTCTTTGCCGCATTTATCAATATGAAAGTTTATATTGTTTTGGCTCTATAGCGTATGGTTTCGAAGTGAGTTAACTTCCAAGTGATTTAGAGATTCATCAATACGTTTTTATAAAAGTGTATATCACGGCATTATTATTTTGAATAAACTAAAGGGCTACATTTTTATTTGTTTTGGAAGTATGATATCAAGGTTTAAATCATTCATAAAGAAAGTGTTTTCAAGGAAATAGAAATGGGTATTTAGCCTAGAATTTTACTAAAGAAATTATTATTCTTTTCACTCTTGGATAGATTGTGATATTATAAATGGACTCAGAGATCAAAAAACCAGACGGGACTGGTGTAGGGTAGCGCCCTACACTTCAGCTGTGAGACCCTAGTTGATATAAGTACAAAATTTTAGTGTGTAGGCATTTGTCAAGGCTAAGACAAAAGGTAGGCTTATGCACAGAAGGGAATACAAAAAGACAAGGTAGGATATAGCTGACCTGCAAAACTTCTAGGTCCATAGTAAGTCTAGTAAATCTATGGGATTGACAGACAGCCAGGTGAACACTAGGATAAGTGTATTTGGACAGACCATCCAGTTTTCTTCCAGTGATCAGTTAGGAAATTTGGTATAGTTGGTAGGTCTGGGTCAGCCACGAAGGTTGGTAGTTACCCTATGAAAACTAAACATTTAGATGAACGGTCCGTTGATTTGACGGATATTCATGATTTTGATTTTTAAAACTTGCATATTGTTTGCACCAAAAATTGGCACAAACACCCAAGAGATTTGTAGTAGAGGAATAATTGTAGAATGTTAAATGTAAATAGAAAGAACATAGCAAAAGATAATCAAAAATAAGCAAATAACAGAGACATAATAGTTTATAGTGGTTTGGCATTATGTGCCTACGCCCACTTTATAGAGATAACTTTACTAATCACTTTGTTAACCAAGTACAAAAGGGATTGGATTAGAATCGTTAATTACAAAAGTGTATGAAGCAACAAGCAGTGTAAGGATCCTAAAAATGAACAATCAAATCTGTATTCATAGAGGAAGACAGCAAAATATTTCTCTGAAAATTTGGTAGAAGGCTCACTAGATCCATTAAGGCCCACAAGAGGATCGCATATCCCAAATCCTAAGTAATAAGGATCGAGGCCAATCCCTATTATTGGACATTTAGGGACTATGATCCCTATGGAAGCTTCTCCATATTGTATTATGTTTGGCCTCCAAGTTTCATGTCAATTGGACTTATAGATATTGAGTTGTTGATCGATCATTGTTGCAATGTGTTATGTAGTCTAATACTGGCCGATCCCTCTACAGGAGAGAGGTCGATCCCTTTTTCTTGTGCTTTTGGGGGTGCGATCCCTAGAGTGGACTCCCTAGGGTCTTCTCTTCTCTTTTTCAAATTTTCATGTGTTTCTGACTTCTGCATTGAGATAACAATCGTTTTCCATTGAGTTGCACTGTTTAGCTACAGTAATCCGATCCCTTTGGTAGAGAGGGATCGTACCCGATCCCTTTTCTAGGTTAGACTGTATTCCATGCTTAGAACCTTTTATATAGCATATCTCTCAATCTTGTTCAATCATGGCTTCATTATCATCTACACTAGATTACTGACCCCACAATCATCGCTCCGGGCTACTAGCCTTAATGACTGTCGAGTCTAACTTGTTCAATCGGTTTGGATATAGCAAGGTCAAAAAGATAAACAACACTTGTCTCCTAAAAGTATGTCTTATGTCGAACATGACTTGCTTTGAATCAAAGAAAGTTAGAGTCGCTGAAAAGAAATCAATCCAGTTTTCTGAGTAGTCGATATCCTTCCATTGAATTATTTTCCCAAATTGTCGTATTTCTCTTTGATCGTTTCCAATAGTATAAATTCAAGATTGTATTCCATCAGTTGTTGTTTATGTTCGGTTCTACGGGGCTAGTAAACTTTGGATATCCGGTCCAATTTTGTCTTTGAAAGCTTCAGGTAAGAATTCAATTTCTATCGATTTCAAAATTTGAATTTTTAGAATGTACACGTGCACGTTCAGGTACAGGTTTTTACCGTTGGCTCTCAAATGCATTTGCACGCTCATGGGTCGTCGCCCTTTTTTTTTGAATTAGTTGCAATTCTCTTGCATTTACATATATGTGTATATATTGAAATGAGGATTATAGTTTTTCTAATCAATATCTTTCTCTCTTTTCTCTTTTTTTATGCACACGAGCATGTATGGATTGAATAGATACCTCTTGAATAGGGATCGTATCCGATCCCTTTTTCATAGAAGATATTTTACTCTTTTTTGGCTTCGTGGAGAAGACAGTATAAGCTAATACCTTATGTCCCATATATAAACTAGCACCTTACATTTACATCCCTCACTTCACTTCACTTCACTTCATTTGTTTGTTTTTTAAACCGAACCCTACTTCCTTTTTATCAAAACCGAACCCTTCTCTTCCCTTCACACCTCTGAACCATCACTTTTCCTTGAATCGGTCACCGTTTCCATTTTTCCACTCATTGCTCCTTGTAATTTGACTCCATTACCAAGCCTCTAATTCAAATCATGACCATACCCAAATTCGTATATTACCATTTCCATTATTACACATAGGCAAGTCTTTTTCTTAACTGCAATTTTCTTTGTCCCGATTTTATGACGAGGCCCATGGATTCGATCATGTTGGTGGATGGGTTAGGGTTCGGTGTGTATAGAGTTGTAATTTTGTAATTATATGGAGAGGAGAAGGATCGATATGTTTAGTGATGAACGGATCATTTATCGATCGAAGAAGATGAGGCATATGGGTTAAGTGAGGGATTAGTTGGAGGATGTATGTGGAGGACAAGGATCGTTCTTACGTGTTGCCTGAGGGATCGGAGTAAATATTTTAGGGAAGTGTTAAAACGGCTAAATATAGGGGTTGATTTAGATGCATGTCATAGGGATCGGTTATGGAAGTTTGAAAAGCGGCCGGTGTTGTTGTAGCATAGAGGGATCGATCAAGTTGGCTTTGGTATAGGGATCGGCTATGTTGAGATATGGGAATAGGGATCGGTCTAATTGACTTGAACTTGCAAAATTGAACGAATCAATCCATATAAATCCATACAAACAATCGAGACCAATCATGCCTTAATGAACTTAGACATATGGACCATAACAGACTACTGGACTCGCATATCCAACTTTGAATTCAAAATCGAATGATTAAACTTCTAGGACTTGAATATGAACTAAAACCAACATATAAACCTGAATAATAAACTTCACGCTCCGATATGCCGATGGTCGATTCCAAAGCTACTATAATCGATCTACATGAATGCCGGTTGAGACGGCTAGTGATAGCGGTCACTCTGGTCGGAATCTAAAATCTCGCCACTACCTTTTGCTTTAAATTCTGAATTGTTTTATCTCTACACTGTACAGCACTGCATCACACTAGTTTACACTTAGCTAAATAGGGACAGGTTGACTTCTCTAATCTTGGTTGCCTACTGATTTTAGTTAATATAGGTTCTAGCCATGATGTCTTCCAGTCAACTTTTAAAGCATAATAATCCAGGTGCCGAATTGAGCTCTGTGATCGTATCTGGTAAATTTTCTCCCGGACGCCAAGCTAAGCAACCGGAGAGAACCAGTCCATTAGTTGATGTTTTCTATGAGGTTTCCATCCTTCATGTTGCAGAGATATATCGTGCCCCTGATATTTTAGAAGGTGCTGTATTTCTAGATGACTGGTGGATTCCCAAGCCTCCAGAATTGGTAAGGCCGCACTCCGTAGGTCATGCTCTAAACATAAGACCCTGTTTGGAGATGTTCTAGTCCCGTCAGGGAATGACAGGGCCTACTTGTCCCCGAGGGGTATATGACTTATAATAAATTTATGTTTCTGGATTAGATATGTACCGCCCTTCAACTCATTTATACGAGAGATGCTACATTATCTGGGTATAGCTCTTGCTCTGCTGCATTCGAACAGCTGCGCTTTTCATCACGGTACCTTCTTGTTATTTATAGATGTTATGTTCCGTCCGCCATCTCCTGAAGACATCCAGTTCATCTACAATTTTAAGCGACGGAAGGGAATTCTTTCTTATTTTCCTCGAGCCTGCACCCAACCGTCAATTTCTTATTGGCGCTTGGAACAAGTTCAGTGTCTTTAAGCACGAATGGTTCTACGTTCGTTGTCCACCCGGCTTCGCGAGGTGATGGTTGGAAGGACCTGAGTGTTGCCTTCACTTTATTTTAAAATTCTTAAGCCCAAGTAGTATCCTGAACTAAAAAATACTTTGAAAATTTACAGGTATCCATCCATGACCAAAAGGGGATAATTATACAAGGGTGATCTCTACGATCCGCACTACCTCAAACATTAGGTCACTCGTGACTGATGAGTGGTTATCTCCTTTTGGGTTGCTGGAAGAGGGTCGTAGCATCAAACTTCCAAGAAGCGTTGCACTGTGAAGGAATGTTATGGAACAAGAAGGCAGCACTGATAGCCCTGTCATGCCCTCAGTCGAGGAGTCTCAGGACGATGCCGAAGAAGGCGAAATCAGAGGTGATGATGCCAATGAGCCTGGCAATGATGGTGTAGGTTCGGGCAATGTGCATGTGGTCGAATCATCACAAGTCATGTAATCTCATACACCGATAAGGAAAGGAAAAGGGCTTGCATACAAACTCCGTGAGAGAAAGACTACTAAAAATTCCAAGTTATCACCTCTTTTGAAGAAGAATCTTCCTCTTAGCCTTTAGAAAGTTCGATGGAAGAATTCTCAATTCTACCGATTCCATACGACATCGAGACTTTGACTTTCCAACATCAGTGTTAGGGGGCTCAATTCTCCCAACAAAACTGTTGATGACATTCCTTCTATTAGTAGAGGAGAAATAACTACCATGAGCAAGGCTACAGCAACAAGTTTGTCGGGGGGACATTAGAACACTCACAATCACATGCATTTCACTACATGATTTTTGTCTATCTTTTATTTGATTGTAACTTATACTTTTTTGTTTGGTTTGTAGGTGCTATGTCTCATTCTCGTGTCTTTAACCGCTTAAGGGGCTCCTCAACATATTATGGATCCAGTCATGGTCCGAACTCGGGCAAGCATCGAGAAAGGGGTGAAAGCCGAGAAAGAAGCCATCATTCAAGGTAATCTTTATCCTCTAAGCACAAGTCAAAATCTCAATCATCTCACCAAGAAGTTCAGTCCAATCCTTCTATATATAGAATGCTATCAGACTTCTTCTCATGTTTCCCCTACTGTTGTGCCATCCGAGCATCATTCGGGTTCATCTGGGTCTCGACTGCCTCGCGACTGCTGGTCGAACAAACGTCCTATTATTACATTTGAGCCTGCTTTAACTGCTATAGTTCCTAAGTTCTCTACAGCTGAACGGTTGGTTGAACTTAAGGTCAAATTTCAAAAAATCTACTTTAATGGACTAGAGATTCTTCCTTTTATCAATATAATGTTGGGAAATATTAAAGTGAGTTTGCTTACGTGTGTTAGCAATGCTTTTGTACAACATGAAGCACTCCAACACTTAGCTGAGAAATTTTTTGAGGTGTCTATTGAAAGGCAACATGAAATCAATCGCCTTAAACTAGAGGCGATCCATGATAAAGATACGATCAGACATCAACATGACAAGATAATAGACTTGACCATGAAGTTAGTCGCAATAGAGAAAGGTGATAAAGAAACGTCCGAAGCAATTAATCTTCTGGAAATGGCTCATAAGAAGGAACTAGACACTGCTATTCAATGCAGTGGTGCACTTGCCTTAGAGAAAGATGCTCTTTAGAAAAAGAAAGACACTCTGGCCCTTTGCATTAAAGAGCTCAAAGAACTGCTTTAAAAAGAGAAGATATAAATACGCCACTCAGATGGAATCCCAAAAGTATTGCGAAGAGGTTGTAGAGGCTTGTGAGCAGAAGATTAAAAGCGACAATGATCTTGCTTAGATTGAGGCCCTCAAAGAAGCGACGAGGGAAGCTGGTCATCAAGAGTCAGAGGGAAAATTGAGGACCAGTTGGAGGAAGCGATAGAGGTAGGTAGGAATGACATCAAGTACATATTTGATCCTTTGATCATTGAGAACAATGCCAAGGTTCTTATTCACAGGGTTACCTCGAATCGCTTGGCGAGGCTTGGGACTATATCATCAATATAAAGAAGAAGATTCTTCGTGAATCCGATGTTGATGAGGAGAAACTGGTGCGATAAATTCTATAAGGATTCGAACTTTTAGATCTCGCCACTGCAAGGTGGAGATACTTTGATGCTTTGGCACCTTCTGACAAAGGAAAAGATATCACTAAAGCTTCAGGGTCTAATCCCAAGTAAAAGCTCGAGACAAGACCCAAGCTATGATCTGTATAGACTCGGTTATAAATGAAAGATGCCGACTCCTATTCAAGAAGGGATCACTCCGGTACCAACCAAAAGTCAACCGGATGAAGGTAACCCGTTCTATTCTCCATTACTCGAGCGGTTTTGTTCTTCATGCCCAATACTTTTGGGCTTATTCGTTTTTTTTCCCATAAATTTGCAGGTCTCCTAACTCCTAGTCAAACTCTAAAAAGTGGTGCTGCCGTGTAGCAACAACCGACACTTACTGATATTCCAAGGGCTACTGACATTCCAGGGCCTGATGCTCGAGTTATTGAAGCTCTTGCTGTTGAAACGTCCAATAATCAGCCTCTACATGATAAGTCTGATGATGTTATGATCACAGGCACCTTCGAACATACCGTTAAGCTAATCTTGAAGGAGCCATCAAGAAGGAGGAGCTACTGAAAAAGAAAGCCAAAACCGAGCTAGTTGATTTTGACCTCAATGATCCAAACCTCATCCCATTGCAAATCATTCCACTTGGTGGGTCAGTTCCTAAAGGACTCTCTCCAACATCTGAAAACTTTCCTGCTAAAGGTAGTAAAGGCGTGGTAAGTGATCAAATAGAGGAACAGATAAAGGCTCTAGCGGGTCCACTCTTAAGAAATTCAAGAGGGAGAAGAAGCAAAAGAAGTAGTCGTCCTGCTTAGTTTGCACACAGCTTATGTAGCTGTTTTTCCTTTTTTTGGCTGTGTTTTTGTGGGTACGACCCTCATTTTTGGATAAACACTTGTACTATGATTTCCAAGTTTTATGTAAACAAAAGTTCTTTGGTTTTTGTTGAACTCTTATGTGAATTTGTTTAGATAGTCGAGCTATTACTTCTCCATTTAATATACTTATAATTTGTTGCTCATTAATTTGGATAACCAGCCATTAATTTTACTCAAGGCTTCCATATGGTCGTGGTCTTAAGTTGTACCAAACACTGGGCTTGAGCCCTAGTGTACGCTGTTGAATTCAGTGGCTTGAATGATTTTACTCCTGCCCTAGTCTCGGGTTTGAGGAGTTAGATAGTGAATGGTCGAATTCCATCCTTAGTGAATTTATACTTCTCCTGTCAATTTTAGGTCGGAGTTTATGGAATAGTGAGTAGTCGAACTACACTCATATATTTTTTTATACTTATATCCACACTCTAGGGATAAGAGTTTGTTTATGGGTGGTCGAATCGTACCCAATTTTTGTTTATACTCCAATCCACACTTTGGGACTTAGAATTATTTCATAAAATATTTGGACCATACTTTCATTAATTGATTAATTTGCCCCTAAGCCTACGGGGATTCGAGATGCATCATCATCATCTCGGAACTCAAGAACAAATAAAGATACTTCAGAATTATCATCAACATTTCGATGAATAAGAGACAGCTAATCAGCCGATTATTGTGATTTTATTATTTATGTGAGTCCATTTCAGGTTTGCTACCCAATTGGGCAATTGAGTTTCGTATTGACCTCATTCTTGGTTGTCAGCCTATTAGTCATCCTTACACATGGATGTCCACCAAGGAAATGAGGAACTCAAAAAGCAAATGCTGAAGTGTGAAGCCAACCAATTCATTCAGTCCAGTCTTTACCATGGATTCCATGATCATCTTTGTTAATGTGGGTCTTGGGATGGGGAGTTACAGCTTGATTTAAATTGAAGAGCGATTATTGTAACACGATCGCTTTTTAATTCATATTTGTCCCATTGCTTGGTGGAATCAACATGATTATCAAATTGTCGAGTCACATCCATTTCTCATTAGATACTCCGCCCATCGGATTATGAGCGGAATCATCGAATGAATAGTCAGGCCACATTCATTTTGTTTAGTCCAGTCGTGAACTTGTGCAATTGGCTGGCTCCAAACTCCGAAACCTGCTTGGATATGTCAATATTAGTTAGTCGGATATCATAACTAATATGTAATGCTATATAGCAATCGCAGATATGAAGGAAATTTCAAACTTTACTTTCCAAATGGAAAGAAACGATATAATTATATTATTGCATATCTAGAAAATCAAATGCTAAAGCAAATTCAAAAATTAAATACAACTGACTGGAAAAGAATAAACTAAGTGAAATAGCATCGTCAATGCTCGCTATGGGAGTATGACACCATCAATAGTCTCTAGCTTAAAAGTTCTTTCTCCAAATCTCTGTTCAATGACGTGCGGTTCTTTCCAACTAGGATTCATGTGTGATGGGATATGAAAAACCCGTTCCAAGATGAGATCGCTGATTTCAAAGGTCTTAGGTCAAACTTTAGTGTTGTAGTATCGCGCGACTCGGTGTCGATGTGCAGCAGCCCTCAAATAAGATTATTTGTATTTCTCATCTACCTTGTTTAAAGATTCTAATAGGATATCTCTATTCGTTCTAGAGTCATAATAGATCACTCGATGAGAAGGGACTTCGAGTTCAACAAGAGTAATGGCCATAGAACCGTAAGCAAAGCTGAATGTAGTATGGCCAATCATGACTTGTGGATGGTTCTGTAAGCCCATAATGCTATTGGGAGTTCATCTACCCATTTCCTCTAGCCTTTTCTAAATGTTTCCTCGTAATGGACTTGATGATTTTGTTCACAGCTTCAACTTCTCCATTTGCTTAAGGGTGAGCAATTGCCTAAATCTTAATGTGATGTTGACAGTAGAAGTCTTTGAATTCAACATTATCGAATTGAGTTCCATTGTCGGTTACAATAGTTTGTGGAAGGCCAAAACAATAGATGATGTTTCGGATAATGAAATTGATTACTTTCTTCATCATGATCATGGTTAAAGGTCCTGCTTCGGCCCATTTGGTGAAGTAATCAACTGTTATGATGGCATATTTTGCACCATCGTTAGAGATCGGTAAGGAACCGACAATATCTATGCCTCATGTGGTAAACGACTATGGGCTGGCCATTTGTGTAATTTTCAATGGTGGAGCTCTCAAAACTTTGGCATACATCCGGCACTTTCCATATTTCTTAGCGCAATCAACAACATCTCGGTTGACAGTTAGCCATTAATACCCATGACAGAGTATTTTCTTTGCTAGGGTTTGCCTTCCCGTGTGATCACCACATTCCCCTTCATGAACTTCCCTTACGACTTATTTTATTTCATCACGAGCGATACATCGGAGTAGAGGAACGCAAAAACCCTTTTTATACATGAATCCTTCCTGAATGATATATTATGAAGCTTTGCGGAGGATTTGTCGACTTTCATTCCTCCATTTGGGAAGGACGCCTCATAGCGAATAATCTTTAATCGGAATCATCCACGACTCTTTTTCAGGCTCCGTCTCTAGTACTAAGTCGATTTCCATCTAGTTTATGCTCGAAGCATCTAGTACTTCGATTGGAACCAAGCCTATTTGTTTTGCATTCCTGATGCTAGCAAACTTTACCAATGCGTCGGCCTCTTTGTTTTGATCTCGAGGAATGTTCATGATGTCATAGTACTCAAAGTCAGTCAATAGCTCTTGGACTCCTATAAGGTACAGAGTTAGTCGTTGTCCTTTAGCCTGGTGATCTTCCCTGACTTGGTACACCACCAACTGGAAATCGCAAAAGATTTCAAAAGATTTAATTTCCAGATCTCTAGCAGGTTTTAATCCGGCAATCAAAGCTTCATATTTAGCTTCGTTATTCATTGCAGGGAAGCCAAGCTTCAAAGCATAGCAAATTGATCGATCTTTCGGAGTTACTAGTATGACTCTGACGACTGTTGGAGGCCCCATCCGTATACATTTTCCATCAAATGGAGGGACTTTACTGCTCTTTGGAAGATCATCATGTGCAATGAACTCAGCTATAAAGTATGCCAGTGCTTGTCCCCGGATGGCTCTCCGAGGGAGATAGGTAATGTCAAATTGGCTTAGCTCGATATTTCATTTGAGTAATCTTCCAAACATCTTAGGTCGTTGTAGGACCTATCGTAACAGCTAGTTGGTGTAGACGTTAATGGATGAGCCTGAAAATGGGGGTGGAGCCTCCGTGACGCAATCAACGGGTAGTATGCCAATTTCTCTATCTTCGGATAGTTCCTCTCAACTTCTATTAATAGCTTGCTAACATAATAGACCAGTCTGTGCATTCGATTCTCCTTGAAAAGCAGTGCGGGCTTTGTAGCATGTACCAACATGGCCAAGTAGATATACAAGTCATCAAGGTCCACTAGCTTTGACATGATGGGAGGTCTCTCTAAGCGGTTCACCAGAACATGGAATGCATCTTCACACTTCTATGTTCATTCGAAGTTCCTCTTCCCTCTTCTTATCTGGTCGAAGAAAGGAATACATTTATCAGTGGCTCTGGAAATAAACCAGCTTAGGCAATAACCTTTCTAATTAGAGTTGTACTTGTTTGATAGTCTTTGGCGCTTAAATGTTGTGAATTGCCTGAATCTTCTCGAGATTAGCTTCGATTCCATTAGCATTGACAATGAAACCCAACAATTTTCCTAATGCAACGTCAAAGGAACATTTTAAAGGATTGATCTTCATTTTGTAATATCGAAGGATATCTGAAACACCCTATACCCCTTAGTATACCTAAAAAGGGCATACTAAAGATGCACTACAAGAAAAAAGTCTTTTATAGCGGCATATAGTCGCTATTAAACACAATTATAACGGTTTGATAAACGTCGTATATCAACATGTTATACATATGGATTGCACATTAGAACACAAAAAAACTGCTATAAAAAAGCATGATTTCATAGCATAGTATAGTCGTAATAAAATAGTTATTCTATAGCACCTATTTCACGCTATATATCAACATGTTTACAGTATATTCTACATCCATTTATAGATATATATACCGTTAGAAAATGTGTAGATACACTAACGCCTATTTGCTACTATGCTTTGATAGTAACATCATACATTGCATTATCTTTTTATAGCACTTATGTCATATAGTTATAATGATTTTTTAGGAACTATGCTTTATTTTACTATATATTTGATGCACCCCACTATTACATTTTAATAATAACAATCAAAATGAATCTTCTTTAAATAGATAACAATATGAACAATGTGTGAACGAAAAAAAATATAATAATCAGCAAATGTAACGCATATTCATGATAACAAAATAAAGTATAAACTAACAAAAAACAAGTTCAGTACATGAATTACTAAATTCAATACATATTCATGATAATAAAAGACAACACAGTTCAAAGTTAACGCCTACAAGTACCAAATGCATCGCTAGGAACTTGAACTGCTCAAAGCCTTTCTTCATGCATGTCTTCGATTATTGGTAGCACTTCCTGAAAATTCAGAACAATTTGAAAATAATTATATAAAACTATGATGAAAATGACGGGTTATTGAACTGAACCTGACTCTGTTTTGTTTGGTGATGGTACTGGTTCATGTGTATAACCTTGTCCTTTTCTTTTTCCTTCTTGCCTGTTAGAAAATTTTCAACCATTTACCAGTCTTCCCTATTGTTCATTTTCGAATAAATGGTACTATTATTTACCTTATAAATATTTTCTGAGAAAACATCTGTGTATTTTCAGTGAATGGGTGATCTGTTTAATTCTTTGTTCACAGTGTCTAATCCAATATTGCTATAAAAGAATTATTCATTTTGTGAGACCAATCTTACCGCTTAAGAATAATGTAATGTGGGTCAGTTTCCATGTGAATAAGAAAGCTATGGACGTGCAAAGATCCATATGGTACTATTAGTATTAATATGTAATACCTCATATGTCAGTATCTCATGTAAAGCTCCGGTCCATCTTATGATACTAACTTTCGGAAATGTTATCGCTCTAGATCCCAAATTTATAGCGGTGGTCCGATATTAATAATTAGATGTTAACGTCCTAACTCTCAAATAATGGGAAAACTCCATACTTTTCTAAGTAATTAACTTTATGCATACAATTTATAATATTAATATATAAATATGTGTTGTAGAACTAAGCTATAGCTTTTAATGTAGTTAATCATCATATACAATCCACTTCTGCATTTATTGCTGCAAAGGAAGACCGGGCATTTCCTGTATGCGATCTTTCTAAATATTTATATTATTAAAGGCTGATTACCTAAGTGACCTCTAAACTGAATCTTATAAATTCTCAGATAGCATGAAGCATTGCACGGTCAGTTAGACCACTATAAGCATGCGTTCACTTTAATGTCAGTGGTCAGTTTGATCATTTTAGATTCTATACTACATTTATTAAGATTGAAAGTCTATACGAGTGGATCGTTTAGTGTATGAATATGCAAGTATAAATGACTAATTATATAATTTATCTAATATAAACTTGATAGATGATAATAGCAAAGTAAATGGAAATAATCACATCAGCATTTTATACTGGTTCGGACCTCCCGTCCTATATCCAGTCTCGAAGCTCATCTTCGGAATTCAACTATCAAACACCCTCACTTCGCCCGGAGGAATAGGCTTGGTTACAAAAGCTTGTTTTTGTCAAGTGTGTGTTCTATAACACGAATATTGACTGTTGAGTACAAATGCTTCCAACCTATATATATATATATTATTGATTATAGAATTTTGATTATATGGAAGACTAATATACATGTATTAGAATGCTAGAGATCAAGTATTAATCAGTGTACAAGAGTAAAGAGTATATTGAGCAAGGTAAGATCATCTCTTGAATTCCCGATTCTATTTATAGTGGTAGAGAGATCCTTTGTGTAGTTGCTTCTGTTAGTAAGTGCTCTAAGGTCGCTTCCCAAGGTGATGAAGAGTTGTGGCGAAGAGGAGCGAATGTGTCTTTTCAAATGTGACAGTTGTTCTTTGAATTTACACTGCCGAGTTCAAAATCAGAGTCTGGAAAATATTTCAGACGTCTGGTCTTCATATATTTTTTGTACTTGGTTACATTTCAGACGTCTGAGTTCATTAACCAGACGTCTGATTTTTATGAGTTTCGAACCAGAGGAATCAATCAGACGTCTGGCTAGTGCACCCAGACGTCTGGATTTGTGCATGTTGCTTTTTCTATGCCTGTGTCATCCCTCTTCCAATTTTATCGACTTGAAGTCTCTTGATACTTCTTTTGAGTCTTGTTCTTGTCTCTTTGGTGATGTTACTTTATCAACTACCTGTAAATATAGATATATATACATATTCGATTTTCATTGTGTAGTTGTTATCAATGAAACCATAGAATTGATTTCCTAACAATCTCCCCCTTTTTGATGATGACAACTATTCAATGTACTTATATATATTTATAAATCTCCCCGTGAATATGTGCATAATAATTTTGTAGATGAATGAAAAAATGACATTATCTGCGATAATTTAAATGGTCGATTGGGAATCAGACGTCTAGATTTGAAATCAAACGTCTGGTTTGACCTAAATTTTGTACATAAGATAAAATTAGACGTCTGGTTTTTGATTTAGAGTGGTTTGATTGAATTTGTTAAATCGGAGAAGCAAAGAGTTTTATCAGACGTCTGGGTATAAAAATCAGACGTCTGGTTTGGTTTAATGTTGAAAATTTTTGAGGCAAAGTAATAGGGCAGACGTCTAGATCTTATTTCAGACGTCTGAAATGCTTTGATTTTTATTTGGAGAAGACATAGCTAAATTTCAGACATCTGTGGGGCATATCAGATGTTTGACATATGCACAGTGCTTAATTTTTAGACGTATATCATCGTGTCAGACGTCTGAAGGCTATAGTCAAACGTCTGAAATAAGCAGTTTGGCTAAAAATAGTATAAATAGACGGTTCTTGCTTATTTCTCGAATTTTTTTATAACAAATAATTTTATTACTGTGAAAGAAAAAATATGCATAGATACATATAATAACAGATATAAATTATTTTGGAAGTGATGGAGTTTTGTTATCTCCTGACTTGTTATCCGTCCATGGTTTAAGTGGAGACCATATATTTCCACGTTCATGGGTTCTCGGAGAGCCAGAATATCGTCATGGTGAAGGGTCCGAAGGAGTATGATATGACGAGGAGGGATCTAAAGAACTACATGGTTTTGGCAGTGGTTCATGGATATCTTTCTTCCGGGATGAACAAAACTTCAATGTGTTCCAAAAAACTTAGGCGACGTGCCGTAACTTTTTTTTCGAAATATAGTTCTCGTTGAAGATCTATCTGTTGTTTCTGATAATGATGAATTTCATCAATTTTCTCCTTTGTGTTAGGAGAGACAAACAGAGATCTTTTGGATTTCTTGTTGTCGGGAGTAAAACTCGTATGATACGAGGACCACTTATTCGTTGGCTCTTGCTTTGGTGTAGGCGTAGGAAGCCGTTGTGGCGTGTCAACCGAGCTGTCCATCGATGGTGTTGAGATGGAGATGGATATATAAGAGTTCCTAGAAGACATTCCTATATTTTTTTATTTAATAAATATAAATTGTTTGTATATAGTTTTTATGTAACTATGTATATATATAAGCTGAAAATGTTATTTATAGAAAAACAAACTGTCTAAAAATTTAAAGGTTCAGAAATAAGTATAATTTGTGGTAATAAAGTAGATAACTAAACTTAGCCTTAAATGAAATATTAATTTTTAAGGAAGAAGGTCATGCAGTGAACAAATACCTAGACTTCATTGGAGTTTAATGAAAATTGGTTCATTTAATGGTTTTGTAAAATTATCGGCTACTTGATTTTCGGTATTTACGTATTCTAATGAAATAGTTCCTTTTTGAACATTGTCTCATAGAAAATGATGTCGTATATCTATATGCTTGGTTCGTGAGTGATTAACAGGGTTTTTTGATAAATTTATAGCACTTGTGTTATCACAATATATTGGAGATTTATTGATAATTTTACCGAAATCCGTTAGTGTTTGTTGCATGTATATCACTTGTGCACATGCTAGAGCTGCTGAGATGTATTCGGCTTCGCAAATAGATAAAGAAACACAATTTTGCTTTTTGCTAAACCATGAAACTAAAGATTGTCCGATGAAGTGACAAGTTCCACTAGTACTCTTACGATCTGTTCTACATCTACCGAAATCTGCATCGCTATATGAAACAAGTTCAAACGATGATCCTTTAGGGTAAAACAAACCATAATCCCTAGTACTAGATAGATAACGCAAAATACGCTTAACGGCTCTTAGATGAGATTCTTTTGGTTTTGCTTGAAATCGAGCAAATAGACATACACTCGTCATAATATCGGGTCGACTGGCCGTTAAATAAAGTAAAGAACCAATCATGCTTTGATATAATTTTTCATTAAAATCTTTTCCGTTATCATCTTTTTCTAAGTGAACAGTAGTACTCATTGGTGTTGGTTTGCTTGAAGTTTTATTCATTTCAAAACGTTGTAATAGATCGTTGCAATATTTTTCTTGATGAATAAAAATTCCATTTTGAAGTTGTTTTTTTGTAAACCTAAAAAGAAATTTAATTCTCCCATGTGTGACATTTCAAATTCATTTTTCATAATATGTGAAAATTTATTACATAGGTTTTCGTTGGTTGAACCAAAAATGATATCATTAACATAAATTTGTACAACTAAAATATTGTTATTTTCTCTTTTAATAAATAAAGTTGTATCTATTTTGCCTATATGAAAACCAGATGTTATGAAGTGATTTTTAAGACGTTCGTACCATGCACGAGGGGCTTGTTTTAATCCATATAGTGCTTTATGTAATTTAAAAACATGATCGGGATATTTTTCGTGAACAAATAATGGTGGTTGTTCGACGAATACATTTTCCTTAATAAAACCATTTAAAAAAAAGCACTTTTGACATCCATTTGAAATAGTTTAAAATTGTGATGAGTTGCAAAAGAAAGTAATGTACGAATGGCCTCTAATCTTGCTACTGGAGCAAAAGTTTCATCGTAATCGATACCTTCTTCTTGATTATAGCCTTGTGCAACTAAACGAGCTTTATTTCTAACAATATTTCCATTCTCGTCTGCTTTGTTTTTAAATACCCATTTTGTTCCTATAGCTGATTGGTCTTCAGGTCTTGGTACTAATTCCCAAACATTATTACGTTCAAATTGATTTAATTCTTCTTGCATAGATATTATCCAAATATTATCATTTAAAGCTTCTTTATAATTTTTGGTTCAAAATTTGACACAAATGCTATATGGCTTATTTGATTGAGTTGATTTCTAGTTACTCTGGAATTAAGATTTCCAATAATATTATCTTTTGGATGATTCTTAAGTATTCTAGGAGATGATGTCAATGTGTTATTTTGCATATTTGTTTCACTACTAATGGAATTTGTTGAATTTTTTAGTGGAATAATTTCTTCTTCATCCTTAGTATTACGGTTAAAAAGATTTTCATCAAAAGAAACATGTAAACTTTCTTTAATAGTATTATTTCGTTTATTAAAGATTCTATAAGCTTTGTCACGATCCGAATATCCAACAAAGACACCTTCATCGGCCTTTGGATCAAATTTTCCTAAGATATCTTTTGTATTTAGTATAAAACATTTTGAACCGGAAGTTTCAAAGTATGATACTTTAGGTTTTTTACCAAAATATATTTCAAAACAAGTTTGTTTTGTCATAGGACGTATGGTTACTCAATTTAATACATAACAAGATGTGGCAATAGTTTCAGCCCAAAAGTGTTTTGGTAGACCACTACTATTTAATAATGTTCGTGCACATTCTTGTAATGTATGATTTTTCGTTTCCACAACACCATTCTGTTGAGGTGTGCGAGGAAAAGAAAAATTATGAGTCCTTTCTTATTACAAAAATTAGTAAAAGGATCGTTTTCGAATTCCCTTCCGTGATCACTTTGAATATTTTTAGTTTTTAAGTTCATTTGTGTTTTAATCCTTTTAGCAAATATTTTAAACATACCAAAAGTGTCACTTTTATGTTTTAATAACAAAGTCCATGTATATCTTGAAAAATCATCAACTATGACAAAAACATATTTGTTGTGATTTATAGATCGTATTTGTGTTGGGCCAAATAAATCTAAACGTAATAATTCTAATGGTTGTTTTGTAGAAATATTATTTTTAGATTTAAAAGAGCTTTTCTTTAATTTTCCAATTTGACAATCGTCACATAAATTTTCTACTTTGTAATTTATTTTAGGTAAACCTCTAACTAGTTCATATTTAGCCAATTTATTAATATTCTTAAAATTGATATGACAAAATTGTTTATGCCATAACCATGGATCATCATCTTTGGCGGTTAAACATAAATTTGAATTTTTATTTATATTCATGTTTAATGCATAAATATTTTGTTTCTAAAACCTTCAAAAATAAGTTGTTTGTTATTATCTAAAATATTACATCTATCCTTTTCAAAATTTATTTGAAAGCCTTTATCACATAATTGACTAATACTTAGTAAGTTATGTTTTAGATTTTCTACTAATAAAACATTTGTAATAATAGGAGAGTTAGATATACCAGAATTGATGACTTCTCCAATGCCTACGACATATCCTTTTGAATTATCTCCAAAGGTTACTGTTCCACCATCGATGTATGCTATATTTGATAACATTTTTGAATTTCCGGTCATATGCTTGGAGTAACCACTATTTAGTATCCATTTCTCCTTATTTTTTATTTTAAGTACCTGCAAAATAAAAGATTTTTTAATTGGTACCCATATATTTTGTTAGGTCCTAATTGTTAGGGGAAGGTAGCCATACCCAAGATGGTTTGGTACCTTTATAAATATAATTTTTATTATAGACTACATTCTCTAAGTAATTATTAATATACTTTTGTCTAATCAAATTATTATTTGTTTCAGGAATCCAAATTTTCATATTTTTGGTATTCAATTTAGACTTAGGTAAACTTCTAGTTTTTATGTAATTAATACTTTTAGCATTATTACCTTTTTGTTTAGTAGAATTCTTAAATCCTATTCCATTTCTATTGCCTGATGGTTTTGAAGTTTTGATAAGATTTTCCAAACCTTGTTTTCCTTTATTAAATTTTGACATATTGTTGGTAATTTTATCTAATTTTTCTTTTAGTTCTATATTTTCAATTTTCAATAATTCAGTTCTATTTTTAAAATCAACATTTTCTTTTAACAGATTGTCCTTAACTATAGTAATATCCTTACTTTCTATCAAATTATTTTTTATTTTTCCTTGAGATATTTCAAGTTCTTCTTCTAAAATAATTTTTTCATCTTTTAACATTCTTACCTCAAGTTCTAATCTATTTATTTTGACAATATATTCTATGTTTAACTTTTTAATTTTTCTAAATTTATCATTTGTTTCCATGTTAAGTTCTAATAGTTCGTCATAGCTAAGTTTAGGACATACCTCTTCAGTTTGTGCCATAAAACACACATTAGCCTATTCTCTGTCACTATCGATATCACTTTAAGAAGATGAAGAGTCCGAGTCATCCCAAGTTACTTTGAAAGCCTTCTTCTTTTTGAATTTTTCAATTTTGTCATTCTTTTTGTCATTATTGAGTTTAGGGCAATCCTTCTTCATATGTTCGTATTGATCACATTAATAGCACTTGATTTGAGATAGGTTTGTTGTGTTGGACTTCCTTTCTTTTTGGAATTTGGTCATCTTTCTAAATTTCTTGAATCTGTGATAATTCTTGGCAATGAAGACTATTTCTTCTTCATCTAAATCAGAGTCATCACTTTTTATTGCTGGGAATACTATGTTCTTTTTCTCCGAATTTAGTTCTTTCCGTGCCTGCAAGTTAGCTTCATAGGATATTAAATTTCCTATCAACTCTTCAACTTTGAGAATAGAGAGATCATTAGCTTCTTTAATAGTTAATACCTTCCTTTCCCAATCTGATGTTAAAGAGTTGAGTGTTTAAGAAACTAAATCAAAATCAATAAATTTAACTCCTAATGCCATAAGATCATGTTGGATAGTTTGAAATCTAGAATACATGTCAACAATAGTTTCATTTTGCTTCATTTTAAATGAAGAAAATTGGTTTTGCAAAATTGAAATCTTAGTTTGTTTGGCCTTTATTGTACCTTCCTCTGTAATTTGTAAGGTACGCAAATATCAAATGCAGTAGTGCATAACATGACACGTGAAAATTCATTTTTGTCTAGAGAGCAAAATAAAACATTCATAGCTTTAGCATTGTTTGATGCTAAGGTTTTTTGTGCATCGGTCCATGTGTTCATAGAAGTAGTAGGTGCTTCATATTTATCTTGTGTGGCTGACCAAATTTCTAGACCATTAGCTTTCATAAATATTCTCATACGTACTGACCAATATGCATAGTTAGATCCATTAAAAAGTGGAGGTCGTGCTGTAGATTATCCTTCTTGAAAAATACTTGCCATATTAAAGTGACTCAAAAACGTGTTATCGTTCTTTGATCAAAACCTTGTTCTGATGCCAATTGAAAGTCTATATGAGTGGATCGTGTAGTGTATGAATATGCAAGTATAAATGACTAATTATATAATTTACCTAATATAAACTTGATATATGATAATAGCAAAGTAAATGGAAATAATCACACCAGGACTTTATACTGGTTCGGACCACCCGTCCTACGTCCAGTCCCGAAGCTCCTCTTCGGAATTCAACTATCAAACACCCTCACTTCGCCCGGAGGAATATGCTTGTTTACAAAAGCTTATTTTTGTCAAGTGTGTGTTCTATAACACGAATATTGACTGTTGAGTACAAATTCTTCCAATATATATATATATATATATATATATATATATATATATATATTATTGATTGTAGAGTTTTGAGTATATGGAAGACTAACATACAGGTATTAGAATGCTAGAGATCAAGTATTAATCAATGTACAAGAGTAAAGAGTATATGTGAGTAAGGTAAGATCATCTCTTGAATTCCCGATTTTATTTATAGTGGTAAAGAGATCCTTTATGTAGTTTCATCTGCTAGTAAGTGCTCTAAGGTCGCTTCCCATGGTGATGAAGAGTTGTAGCGAAGAGGAGCGAACGTGTCTTTTCAAATATGACAGTTGTTCTTTGAATTTACACAGCCGAATTCAAAATCAGACGTTTGGAAAATATTTTAGACGTCTGGTCTTCATATATTTTTCGTATCTGGTTACATTTCAGACGTCTAAGTTCATTAACTAGACGTCTGATTCTTTATGAGTTTCGAACCAGAGGAATCAATAAGACGTCTGGCTAGTGCACCCAGACGTCTGGATTTGTGCATGTTGCTTTTTCTGTGCCTATGTCATCCCTCTTTCAATTTTATTGACTTGTAGTCTCTTGATACTTCTTTTGAGTCTTGTTCTTGTCTCTTTGGTGATGTTACTTTATCAACTACCTGTAAGTATAGATATATATATATATATATATATATATATGCATATTCGATTTTCATTGTATAGTTGTTATCATCGAAATCATAGAATTGATTTCCTAACAAAGAATATAGTACTCATATGTTAAATTATTATTATCATAGTTTGATCATTACCTGGAGTTAGGATGAGCAACTCATCTCCAATACTGTAACGATCCACCATTTTAGACGGTACAAATCGACAATAAACCACACATGCCAGAATCAAACCATTCAAAAAGAAGGATTGTTAATGGGGTAAATAAGAAAAATAGAAAAAAAGGAAAGGAAAAAAATAGAATCTCGCAGCGGAACGACAAAATATAATAATCAAATAAACAGTTCATGAAGCCATTTTTCGAATAACATTTAATTTCCATTTTACAAATTCAAATCAAAGTTATACATACATCATAAATAAACAAATAATGCAGCGGAACATAGAACGTAGTGGAATAATAAATAGAAATAATATACCGAATCTTCATCTTCATCCATCGAAAAATAGTCTTCAACACTGAAAAACTTAGGCTGACCCGAGCATAATGAAAAACAATACACTCGAGTCAGAACTAAAAAATCCATATGTAAGTCAAATGAACCTCAAATAAAAATATGAGTGCAATGGATACAGAGATGTTACGGGATTTTTCATCTCCTATCAAGTGTAATATATGAGTGCAATAGCTTACGAGATTTCAAATAATTTGAAATACCAAATTTAACCATTTTATTTTAAAAAAATCCGAAGTTTAAATTTAGAAACTTAAACTTTTTAAATAATTCAGTTTCAATAAATGATCCAAATTCAAGAAATTGTATGGGCATATCATTTCAACCCATAATTTAAATATCTTAATTAACCAATTCTAAAATGATTCAGAGGACCATTTAAATGATGCCAATAATATACGAGCTGATAACAAGGACATATTAAAATAAATATACAACCATACATCCAACATATCAATCAATAAGCATCCATTTCAAACAACATGCAAATCAACCAATATATTTCAACATATAATAGTTATCAATATCAGGGTTTAACTATCAATTAAATTCCATTATAAAATTAAATGTCAATTTAGATTCAATATCAATTCAAATGTCAACTTAAATCAATAAACAGCAATAAAAAAAATATCACATCGTATATTTTATTTCACTTGCAATGGAATTTTTAGTATTGCATGAGTGGGTTTAATCACTCACTTTTGATTTATAGCCAATTGAAAATCCAGTAAAATCCTAAAATTTCAATGGTATCTAAATTCAACTAAACTAATTTCATGTTGTCCGGAATTTTGATACAAACCGAAAGGAAGAAACCGCGCATTAATCAAAGTTCATATGCGGAAGATATTCAAGTTATAAGAATATTATGGAAATGAAATAGAAAATGATGCACACACATTTTAATAATAAAATAAAACAAGTTAGTTACTCACATTAAGAATTTTGAAGCCTACTCATGTTACTAAATTCTGGAGAATTAACAAAAAAATGACATGATGGCTCACACATAAAGGAAGGTGGCTTCAGGAAATGGATTTGTAAACAAATGGAAAAGATTGGTTTCATGAAAATAAGTTGCTCACATTTTTTTTCTTTTTTTAGAAGATAAAGAAAACTTTAGGCAAATAAAAAATGGAAGCACGTTTTGGAAATGGAAAGTTAGAGGAAGAGATTTATGAAATAGGAAACGAATAAGGGTAAAACACGTTTGGAAATTGGAATATGAAAGGGAAGGATACAAGAAGATGTAAATTTGCAAAATAAAAAGAGCCCAACATGCAGGTAATTTACAAAAGATGAAAGACACACGTTTGAATTCGATAAGACATGTCTACATGGCAAGAAAATCTTTTGGTATAAAATTCAAAACATGTGCTATTCAATTAATTTCATCAACACACATGAAACATTTCAAGGCAAGGCTCGCGTATAAATAAATAAACTTACAAGAAAACTAATAGAGGCATGTATTTAATAAAAGAAAGTAATAATAAAATGAAATAAAATAAATGATAGCGACGATTTAAATTTGAGAATGTAGACCGTACAAAGAAATTACAAATCTAAAATACTAAAAAACAGTTCATTTTAACATATTTTATTAACCCTAATACGCTCAAATTTACACACATATATGTATTTTTATTTAGTACATGGTAAATAAAATTAAACACTGCAATTAACATAGAGAGGACTGTCACCCCACACATTAAAAGATGAACTGAGACTCCAAAGTCAAATTGAAACAGAATAAATTTCCTATGCAAATATGCTAACTATTCCAAATCAAAAATTTAACTAAACCTTCAAGTTGTTTTCTTACCATTTTATCATTGTTATTTTTTTATAAATTAAACTCAAATCAAGTTTGAATATTTAAATAAATCAAATATTCCAACTAGAAACATACAACAAAATTTAATTCTTTGTTTTAATGAAATTAAATTTACATTCACAAATGAAATATTCACTTTATTTGAAAAAAAATCTTTTCAAGAAACAAATATGTTTTTATTTTTTATTGAAATATATTTCTTTTTATTACACATTAATTAACAATTAACACCTCTCCCTTTAAAATCAACTTATATTTAAGGATTATCCCATTAAAGAGTCATAGAAATAATACTTCGTACAACACATCGTTTATTTATCAATTGATTTTCTATTATCATTATATTTGTAACAAATTTAAGTACTCAAAATTTGAACGTAATATTTCTCATTGAAATTCTCATTATATTTTAACACAAAACTTAAGTTGCACATATCATTAATTAATTACCATTTACTTCTATTTCTTATTAATGGCAAGATATAATTACTATTAATTACAATAATTAAATCTCAAAGCATATTCTAGTACAGGGAAGATAATTAATCCAACTGTTTCCTTTGAAATCCAATTTTCCATGTTAAACTCAATATCTGTATACTAAACTAATTCCAACATTTAATTACAACTGTAATAAACCCATTCATTATATATTTAAATTCCAAACAAATCCTTTTATTTTGATTTACACTCTTATTATCAAATCAACTATTCCCTTATGAAACTGATTAACATGTAACGACCCAGAATTTTGAACAATTTAAATTTAAAATATTTAATTAATTTTAAATATTTGAAAGATGGTTTAGGTTGAATTCTCAATATAACTATGAATTTGGCGATTAAATTATAAAATTTAATCTATTGAAAGTTGAATAAAAATTTGAATCTTCAATTTTAAGCTGATTAAAAATATTTCAAAGGATTGTAAAATCCATATTGATAATATTGAAGGTAATAGAAGCTTCAGAATTGAATTTGAAACTGCTTTGTTCAGTTTTGAAATTTTATCGTTTTAATCGATATTTAAAAAAAAAATAGTCGTCCGAGGCACAGTCTCGGATTTCGACGAAACCAGTTCCATTGAGTCCGTAATATTTAATTATTCTCGGATTTCAAATTTCGTATTTTTCGGAGTTGCCGTGTGAGCATACGTTGAGTAAACGCATTGAAATTAAAACGAATTCAATTTAAATTTAAATAACGTCAAAAATCAGCACCATACCCTTCCGTGAACTAGGCCTAAAATCACGTAATCGTGTCTTCTCCTTCCTTTCAGCCTACAATCACGCCTACAAGTACGGGACAAAAATCGTGCAAGCCATCCTCCTTCACATTTTATATATCTCCTCAGCTTTAAAAAAATAAAATAAAATAACGAACAGCCGAGAAAAATCAGAATCATTTTTTTTTTCGTTCGAATTCTTCTTTTTCTAAACAATGGCCGCTTTCCCCTTTTCTAATTCAAACCCAGATTGATTCAATCCTATGGAAAATTAATATTAATGGCCGTGGAAGTCGAAACTCGCGAAGGCTCGGGCCAAAATCGAGCAAGAAATCAATGGCGTGCGATTTCTTCCAAGACCGGAGGTGGCGATGGCTGTTAGGGTTCACGTGGAGCGCGCTCGAGCATAGGCTCGGTGGTCAGAGCTACAGGCGACGAGCAAAGGGGTCGCGATGTGGTTGAGGTGGCGATCGAGGGCATATCGATTCGAGGCTAGGGCTCGCGTACGGTGGCGCGCGCGTGGGTTCTCGAGCATCTGGAAGTGGCGGCTGCGACTTGGAAGGGACACGTTTTATTACAGTGAGGTATTTGATTTTGTTTTGCTTTTCAATTAAAACAGAAATTTATATATATGTATATCACAGTGATGATTTGGTTATATATAAAAAAAAAGAGATGTTCATACTTTGAAATACTGTAAAAAAAAAATTTATATATATATATATATGGTTATCTAAGCAGAAACAGAAATTTGTTGGTTTCGAAATTTTTGTGTAAAGCTAGGCAGAAAAATAATAATAATGTATATATGAAATTTTTAAATTTATAAAGGATAGCTATTGAAGATTTAAAAATCTGTAAAAGTTATTCTATTAATATTTAAATCTGCTTTAAACTATATTTTGAATTTATTTAAATTTACTAAATTTTATATTTATGCAGAAATCCAGTTTATAACGGTAAGTTAAAAAAGAGAAAGATAGTTTAAATCCAATAGCGGTAAATAAAAAGTATCAAACGGTAATAGATTCTTCAAGTTGATTTTTGGGTTTAAAATTTAAATCATTCAAATTGAACTAAATTTTAGATGAATTAAAATTTTAAAATGACAACTTGAATTGTCCAATTTACTTCGAATGTTAATAAATTATATAAATGTTATATAAGGTTTAAAAATCGGGAACAATTTTTAAATTGATTGAAATCAAATTATTCATTTAAAACCAAATTGTTAATTTAAAATTATCAAGTGAAATTTCAATTGTTTGATTGATTTAGATATTAATAAAAAAATCATAATTGATTACAAGGTCTAGAATTGTGAAGAAAACAATCTGAAGTGGAAATGGTTTGCATGCATAAATCAAGGTGAGAACTTCTCACTCAAAAATTTAAAGTTGGATTTGCAGTTATTTATTGATTGTTGTTTGGTTGTGATATTAGATATAGTAGGATATATCTATATATATAGCAATATATATATATATTGGCATATGTATATATTGGAATTGATTTCCCGCATTGTATAGTAGATGAGACCCTATTGCGCCGCCTATTAAGCGGATAATATTTTATAAATCCCATATACCGCGATATTCCGTCTTGAAGCGGGATTGGTATTGTGCTAATGTCTGTGGATGTAGGGAAATAGGTTGGAGGGATCCAGCTGGATTCCTCAACCGTATTTATTTATTTACATATATTGTGATATTTGATTGTTTATCATATCGATATATGATGTTTGGAAGTCGTGATTGACTATTTGATGTGTTGCATCATCGGATCCATTTTTGAAGTTTAAAAACAACGATTTTGATTTTTAAGGGATTTCTAAAGTGATTTTTGAAAGTATACGTTTATAAATATTTTTGGAATTGATTCATCTTAAATAAATAAACGTTATAATTTTAATGTATAAAAATTATGATTTTTGAGAAATATAGTTAAAAGTTGATTTTTGAAAATATGGGATTAATGATTTTATAAAATAGTTAAAATTGGGATTTCTGAATTTATTATAAAAAGTTTAAATATAGGATTTACGAAATTTGATTATTTTGTAAATCTAAGAGAATGATGAAATTATAAAGGAGTTTAAAGACGTTTTAAAAGAATAATGTAAATTGGTCCATATAAAAGATTTATAAATCGATATTTATAAATTAAAAAATATTGGAATTGTAAAACGAGCTTTTATAAGTGTTAGAATGAATTGTGAATGAATTTCACAAATGAATGAAATCTATAGGATTATAACGGTGAAGTTATAAACGGAATTTTATAAACAGTAGGTTTATAAAATTTGTAAAGTTATTTAAAAGAATAGATTTTGGATAAATAAATGAATCTTATAAGTTATAAGATTTATAATTTGGGAAGTTAAAAGAACAATTTTGTAAACAAATAAATTATAAGCATTTAACTTATAATATGGACTTTCGGTATATCATTGAGATATGAAATTGAATAGATTAATAAAGAAAATTTATAAAAGGAAGTTGTTGTAAAATAAATAGAAATGGAATTTATAAACATTGTTTTATAAATCCGCAAACGACTTATTTTGATAAGTAAATTGTCGTAATTTGTTAATGGAGTTATATTCACGTTTTAGACAGTGAATAATCCTTTAAAATAAAATGAATAGAAATGATGAAATTGGTTAACAAGTATATGCACGTTTTTGAATAGTGAATAAGATATTAAAGAAAATGTTTGGATGTGATGTTTTAAATAGAATTAAAACGATCTAAAGATGTTCTAAAATGTATTAACTATCGAAACCATAGATTTCAACATTCATTGTTGAAATAGACGTTTTCGAGAAATAGAAGGAAATGGTAGACTATAACACTGTTGTTATAGTAAATGATTTTCGAAAGGAAATGTTTTGTGTAGTATTGGGATTTATATATCTATTTTAATTTCGAATCCCTATACTAGTGATTTTGGGTTGTCGTAACGATGTTTTACGCAACATTCGTTTTGGTCCAAATAAATATGTTTAAGAGAATGATTTCCTTAAAGAATGAAATATATGCTTAATTTCGATTTAAGTATATTGAATATTTTCCAAAGGTTGAAAATAAATAAAATTTGTGAATTACATATAACATCAATAAGTATGGAAATGTTTTTTTCCAATGTGAAATGAAAAGTTTAGAGAATTTATCTTTTTGAAGATAAATTGAAAATGAATAATTGAAAACGTATATTCATAGATATTTTAGAATATAAATTCACTATGGAATTTATAAAGGAAAGGGGAATTTGTTTAAAAATAAATATTGATTTATTTTTGAAGTATTGAAAATATATATCTTGTAAAGATATTTTTGGAAAATAAATAATTTGGAAAATTATTTGGAATCTGGTGATGTTGTGCATATCCATTGATAGTTCAATAACCGAATATCAATATTTACCTTTGAATCAGTATTTGTTGTGATTGCTTGAATTTGAATGCCACACTTATTTTTTTTAAAATAAGCGCTCACTATTCGGGTTAACCGGGAAAGGACTTTGGGGTCGTATAACCCATTTCGAATATGTGATACGTCGTTATGAATTGCATTTGAAGACCGGTGTTGAAGAGCGGATATTTTCAAAAACGAAAGGGTTTCTTGTCGATTGTCTCTGCACTGGATGATCCCCGGTATAGAGATCTCCATATGTGATGGGAAATCCGAACGTGATTAGAGATTATCCGGATTGCAAGGACTTCGTTGTAAGTGCCTTCGGTTCTGTTCGATCCCGGAACAGACTTGTATGGATAGTATGCCTGACATTACAAATTGAGATATAAAGCTGATTTCTTTCAAATATATTTCTGTTGATGGCGGAGAATTTATTCTCTTAGCTTAACACCCTTCTCTAAGACGTACGAGCTCAGAGGTTATGTAGTTGAAGGTTATTAGCAATATATTCCCAATTTGGTAATGTGACATGCTGAGTGTTGCTGTGAAATGATCATCGTTTGATCATTTGTGATATGATCATTTGTTTGATCATTTATCTTTGTGATCATTTCTATGATCATTTGTTGACCCAAAGCACAGCTTTTGTATAAAGCGTGGCTTTGTGGACGAGACTTCGTCGAGCCTCACACCCCGGAATGGTCAAAACAGGAAAGATGCGGCAAGGTTATGAGGGGTAGCTCCCTTTAGGGTATGTGCATTTTCTTCTGGAAAAGGGTGGTATCATGGTATGGAGCCCAGATACTTACTCATGTTGAAACACTTATTATTTGGTGTGATGTTGATTACGAGCGCTCGGTTAAAGGTCCCAAAGGACCGGGGGATGGCATACTCGTGTCAGTAGTTACCCAGGTAGGGGTAACCCGGCCTTGTGTTGGCAGAGATCCGGTTAGGTTCTCGGGGACGTCCTTCCAGAGGCATTCTCATGTGGCAATGGAAAGTTTCTTGGCCTGACCATTTGTTGAAAATCCAAAGAAACAATACGATCTTGTACGATTTTAGTTGTAGAACCTGCTTCCTCAGGAGGTAGCTATAGTAGGCATAATATAATGGTATCTATGCTGGCTAAGATTTATATTCTACTTTCGAAATGTTTTCTACACTATGCACTAATAATAATATCAAAATGATTTGATTTTGCATAGTAAGCATCTTTGACTAACATAAGAAGAAATCTCCTCCAAGTCTGCGTTTGCATTGTGTGTGGTGGGAGGTCTTATGGTAGTTACATTTTCAAAAGCATTGCGAATCTATTTTTTTAAAAAAATTATCCTGCACTTTATTTTAAAGAAAAATAAACTGTTTTGAGTTCTCACACCAGTCACATAACTGACTCGGAATTTATTGTTTTCCTTCCTAAACTCTGGGTTCCCACCAATTTCCACACGGGCAGTCAAGAGTTAAGGTTTATCAGGATATTCTGGAATTCAGGAGTTGCTGGAGGCAAGATGGATGACATGGCGCATTACTAGTATATAGTATTTTTTTTTCCGCTGTTTGTTGTTATTTGTTGTTGTACACTCTGATGTAATGTAATGTAATGTAATAACTGATATAGTTCTTTGTTTAAAGATTATTCGTTTATCTATTATATGTTGTTCCGCTGCGATTGTGAGATTCTGATGTTGTTCTGTTGTTTTATTTACGTTCTATTTTCTTTTCTCTCTATTTTCTATCTTTTTCTCTCTTCTTCTACCTCTTTCTTTTTCTTAAAACCATAACGGTTTGGTTTTTCAGCATCGAAAAATTAGAAACGTTACATTTGGTATCAGAGCATATGGTTAAGCGACAACCATGGCTCTGTTGGGTGTTACTCATTAGAGATAGAGTCAGCAGTACTCTAGAATGAGCTTGAGTGTAATAATAGATATGAGCGCGTATTTTTTAGTGAATATAAAATTGTTTTTGAATTGGGTAAATAAGATAATTTTTCCCAAAACTATTTTTGTATAGAAAAGAAATGATTTTCTATGAATTATTATAGTATATGGTTGCATGGTTGTTAGGAAGTGATGATATTAAATTATTATCATTAGTATATGGAATTAAATAAGAAATAAATTGTATAACCAAAGATTAGAGATAAATTCATTTAACAAACGAAATTTATAAATATGAATTAAAAAACATATATAAGGAAATAAATTCATATACAATTGGGATTTGTAAAATAAATTGTAAATAAATGAATTGGAATTAAATGATGAAATGAGATTTGATTTGATCAAATTGAATAAAAATAAAAAAAATGAAGAAAATAAAATAAAATGGATTGAATTCAAGTAAACTAACTTGATAAATTCATGGACTAATGAATTGGAATTTGAATTGGTTAAATTAAAGTTTAGTCGTGAGCTAAATTTGAAGATAAATTTGAATTTGTATATAAATTCAAGTAAGTAAAAGAAATAGAATTGAAATTTAAAATGAATAAGTGAATGTACTAATTGAATTAAATTAGTGAATGAAATAGATTTGAAAAGGTTTGAATGGAATTTGTTTGGTTAATAAAATAAATCAAATGAAAGTATGAAATGCAAATTGAACTGAAGTGGAATTTAAATTGAATTGGTATCAATTTAAATTAGTTATAAACTAGAATGGATATTCTATTAAGTAAATATCATTAAATTTGCATAGAAATAATTGTCGTTTGACACAAACAAGATTGTATAAAATTATACGAGTTAATGAAAGCAAATAAAATTGATTTTTGAATCAATTAAAATAGTATGAATTCGTTTTGCTTAGAAATGAATAGAATGAAGAAAATGAGTTGTAAACGACTTGGTTTAATGGAAATGTCATGTGAATTGGTCGTAAGCGACTAAATATGAATTTAAACCATATGAATTGCTAATGAAATTTATCTTGGATGTATTGCTAATGAAATCTATATATTTGTTATTGAAAATGAAAGGAATGTTAATAGATTTCTTATATTTGTCACTGACGTGTTTAAACTAAGTAAGTACAGGTTCAGCGAAGTCGTTGGACAGGATTTGATCGTGCTAATAAGCTAATAATTAGCCGCTTTGCTTAAAAATGCTAAATAAGGTACGCCTACGCAATAAAAATAGAAAATATGAACTGTTTTTCTGTTTTCCGACCGTGTGGGTCGATGTATACATATTTATACATATTGTAAAATTGCAAAAGCTCCTCCGTACAAAGGAGACTCTGCCAAAATTTTCCGTGAATTTTGGGAGTTAGAAAGTTTATGAAAATTGTTGGAAAATTTTAGCTAACGACAAATCGATTCCGAAATTTGCAAATTGAAAAGAATTAGTGAATGAAACTAATTTAAAGTAGTAATATGAATTAGTATATGAAAGTTAATCATTAGAATTCAATATTTAGAATTTAGAATTGAATTCGAATGAAATTTAAATTGTGAATTGAATTCAAATAGAATTGAAATTGTGAATTGAATTGAAATGTAAAATTGAATGAAAATGGATATGTAATTTCAATAGTGGAGTAAAAATGTATGAAAAGCATATATTGGAAATTTTGTAATGGAATTGGCAAAATGGTTTGAATGTTGGAATTGGATATTATGGATAGCAGGATATACAGATGTATTAAAAGAAATGGAATTGAGATTTTGATTTCGAAGATAAAATTGAATTGCTCGACAAAGAGGTACGTATTTGAATTTCAGTATGAAATTTGGTGATTTTCTTCTCCGGCCACTTGGCTTTCCCTTTTCTTTTTGATTCTGAGGGGCCGTGGTGCCATTTTGTAGTCGTACCGAGCTAGCCGCGCAAAGGAGATGCCGGCAAAAAATTTCGAAATTTAGGGTGTTAGAAAAATTTTGAGAAAATTTTAAAAGTTTGAAATTTAAATTTGAATTGTTAGGAGAACAATGTTGTTTGAAACTTATAATTGATTTTGGAAAATTAATTGAAATGATAATGGATCTTTAATAAAAGATTTAGGTTAGTAAGTTGATAAAACTGTTTAGTTTGGAAAGATAACGAACAGGATAAGGGCATTCTTCTTAACTTGTAATTTCGGGATGAAATTCTTTTAAGGGGGGAAATTGTAACGACCCAGAATTTTGAACAATTTAAATTTAAAATATTTAATTAATTTTAAATATTTGAAAGATGGTTTAGGTTGAATTCTCAATATAACTATGAATTTGGCGATTAAATTATAAAATTTAATCTATTGAAAGTTGAATAAAAATTTGAATCTTCAATTTTAAGCTGATTAAAAATATTTCAAAGGATTGTAAAATCCATATTGATAATATTGAAGGTAATAGAAGCTTCAGAATTGAATTTGAAACTTCTTTGTTCAGTTTTGAAATTTTATCGTTTGAATCGATATTTTAAAAAAAAAAATAGCCGTCCGAGGCACAGTCTCGGATTTCGACGAAACCAGTTCCATTGAGTCCGTAATATTTAATTATTCTCGGATTTCAAATTTCGTATTTTTCGGAGTTGCCGTGTGAGCATACGTTGAGTAAACGCATTGAAATTAAAACGAATTCAATTTAAATTTAAATAACGTCAAAAATCAGCACGATACCCTTCCGTGAACTAGGCCTAAAATCACATAATCGTGTCTTCTCCTTCCTTTCAGCCTACAATCACGCCTACAAGTACGGGACAAAAATCATGCAAGCCATCGTCCTTCACATTTTATATATCTCCTCAGCTTTATAAAAAAAAAATAACGAACAGCCGAGAAAAATCAGAATCATTTTTTTTCTTTCGTTCGAATTCTTCTTTTTCTAAACAATGGCCGCTTTCCCCTTTTCTAATTCAAACCCAGATTGATTCAATCCTCTGGAAAATTAATATTAATGGCCGTGGAAGTCGAAACTCGCGAAAGCTCGGGGAAAAATCGAGCAAGAAATCAATGGCGTGCGATTTCTTCCAAGACCGGAGGTCGCGATGGCTATTAGGATTCACGTGGCGCGCGCTCGAGCATAGGCTCGGTGATCAGAGCTGCAGGCGATGAGCAAAGGGGTCGCGATGTGGTTGAGGTGGCGATCGAGGGCAGATCGATTCGAGGCTAGGGCTCGCGTACGGTGGCGCACGCGTGGGTTCTCGAGCATCTAGAAGTGGCGGCTGCGACTTGGAAGGGACGCGTTTTATTACAGTGAGGTATTTGATTTTGTTTTGCTTTTCAATTAAAACAGAAATTTATATATATGTATATCACAGTGATGATTTGGTTATATATAAAAAAAAAGAGATGTTCATACTTTGAAATACTGTAAAAATATATATATATATATATATATATATATATGTGTGTGTGTGTTATCTAAGCAGAAACAGAAATTTGCTGGTTTCGAAATTTTTGTTTAAAGCTAGGCAGAAAAATAATAATAATGTATATATGAAATTTTTAAATTTATAAAGGATAGTTGTTGAAGATTTAAAAATCTGTAAAAGTTATTCTATTAGTATTTAAATCTGCTTTAAAGTATATTTTGAATTTATTTAAATTTACTAAATTTTATATTTATGCAGAAATCCAGTTTATAACGGTAAGTTAAAAAAGAGAAAGATAGTTTAAATCCAATAGCGGTAAATAAAAAGTATCAAATGGTAATAGATTCTTCAAGTTGATTTTTGGGTTTAAAATTTAAATCATTCAAATTGAACTAAATTTTAGATGAATTAAAATTTTAAAATGACAACTTGAATTGTCCAATTTACTTCGTATGTTAATAAATTATATAAATGTTATATAAGGTTTAAAAATCGTGAACAATTTTTAAATTGATTGAGATCAAATTATTCATTTAAAACCAAATTGTTAATTTAAAATTATCAAGTGAAATTTCAATTGTTTGATTGATTTAGATATTAATAAAAAAATCATAATTGATTACAAGGTCTAGAATTGTGAAGAAAACAATCTGAAGTGGAAATGGTTTGCATGCATAAATCAAGGTGAGAACTTCTCACTCAAAAATTTAAAGTTGGATTTGCAGTTATTTATTGATCGTTGTTTGGTTGTGATATTAGATAGAGTAGGATATATCTATATATATAGCAATATATATATATATATATATATATATATATTGGCATATGTATATATTGGAATTGATTTCCCGCATTGTATAGCAGATGAGACCCTATTGCGCCGCCTATTAAGCGGATAATATTTTATAAATCCCATATACCGCGATATTCCGTCTTGAAGCGGGATTGGTATTGTGCTAATGTCTGTGGATGCAGGGAAACAGGTTGGAGGGATCCAAATGGATTCCTCAACTGTATTTATTTATTTACATATATTGTGATATTTGATTGTTTATCATATCGATATATGATATTTGGAAGTCGTGATTGACTATTTGATGTGTTGCATCATCGGATCCATTTTTGAAGTTTAAAAACAACGATTTTGATTTTTAAGGGATTTCTAAAGTGATTTTTGAAAGTATACGTTTATAAAATATTTTTGGAATTGATTCATCTTAAATATATAAACGTTATAATTTTAATGTATAAAAATTATGATTTTTGAGAAATACAGTTAAAAGTTGATTTTTGAAAATATGGGATTAATGATTTTATAAAATAGTTAAAATTAGGATTTCTGAATTTATTATAAAAAGTTTAAATATAGGATTTATGAAATTTGATTATTTTGTAAATCTAAGAGAATGATGAAATTATAAAGGAGTTTAAAGACGTTTTAAAAGAATAATATAAATTGATCCGTATAAAAGATTTATAAATTGATATTTATAAATTAAAAATATTGGAATTGTAAAACGAGCTTTTATAAGTGTTAGAATGAATTGTGAATGAATTTCATAAATGAATGAAATCTATAGGATTATAACGGTGAAGTTATAAATGGAATTTTATAAACGGTAGATTTATTAAATTTGTAAAGTTATTTAAAAGAATAGATTTTGGATAAATAAATGAATCTTATAAGTTATAAGATTTATAATTTGGGAAGTTAAAAGAACAATTTTGTAAACAAATAAATTATAAGCATTTAACTTATAATATGGACTTTCGGTATATCATTGAGATATGAAATTGAATAGATTAATAAAGGAAATTTCTAAAAGGAAGTTGTTGTAAAATAAATAGAAATGGAATTTATAAACATTGTTTTATAAATCCGCAAACGACTTATTTTGATAAGTAAATTGTCGTAATTTGTTAATAGAGTTATATTCACGTTTTAAATGATGAAATTGGTTAACAAGTATATGCACGTTTTTGAATAGTGAATAAGATATTAAAGAAAATGTTTGGATGTGATGTTTTAAATAGAATTAAAACGATCTAGAGATGTTTTAAAATGTATTAACTATCGAAACCATAGATTTCAACATTCATTGTTGAAATAGACGTTTTCGAGAAATAGAAGGAAATGGTAGACTATAACACTGTTGTTATAGTAAATGATTTCCGAAAGGAAATGTTTTGTATAGTATTGGGATTTATATATCTATTTTAATTTCGAATCCCTATACTAGTGATTTTGGGTTGTCGTAATGATGTTTTACGCAACATTCGTTTTGGCCCAAATAAATATGTTTAAGAGAACGATTTCCTTAAAGAATGAAATATATGCTTAATTTCGATTTAAGTACATTGAATATTTTCCAAAGGTTGAAAATAAATAAAATTTGTGAATTACTTATAAAATTAATAAGTATGGAAATGTTTTTGTCCAATGTGAAATGAAAAGTTTAGAGAATTTATCTTTTTGAAGATAAATTGAAAATGAATAATTGAAAACGTATATTCATAGATATTTTAGAATATAAATTCACTATGGAATTTATAAAGGAAAGGGGAATTTGTTTAAAAATAAATATTGATTTATTTTTGAAGTATTGAAAATATATATCTTGTAAAGATATTTTTGGAAAATAAATAATTTGGAAAATTATTTGGAATCTGGTGATGTTGTGCATATCCATTGATAGTTCAATAACCGACTATCAATATTTACCTTTGAGTGAGTATTTGTTGTGATTGCTTGAATTTGAATGCCACACTTATTTTTTTTAAAATAAGCGCTCACTATTCGGGTTAACCGGGAAAGGACTTTGGGGTCGTATAACCCATTCCGAATATGTGATACGTCGTTATGAATTGCATTTGAAGACCGATGTTGAAGATCGGATATTTTCGAAAACGAAAGGGTTTCTAGTCGATTGTCTCTGCACTGGCTGATCCCCGGTATAGAGATCTCCATATGTGATGGGAAATCCGGACGTGATTAGAGATTATCCGGATTGCAAGGACTTCGTTGTAAGTGCCTTCGGTTCTGTTCGATCCCGGAACAGACTTGTATGGAGAGTATGCCTGACATTACAAATTGAGATATAAAGCTGATTTCTTTCAAATATATTTCTGTTGGTGGCGGAGAATTTATTCTCTTAGCTTAACACCCTTCTCTAAGACGTACGAGCTCAGAGGTTATGTAGTTGAAGGTTATTAGCAATATATTCCCAATTTGGTAATGTGACATGCTGAGTGTTGCTGTGAAATGATCATTGTTTGATCATTTGTGATATGATCATTTGTTTGATCATTTATCTTTGTGATCATTTCTACGATCATTTGTTAACCCAAAGCACAGCTTTTGTATAAAGCGTGGCTTTGTGGACGAGACTTCGTCGAGCCTCACACCCCGGAATGGTCAAAACAGGAAAGATGCGGCAAGGTTATGAGGGGTAGCTCCCTTTAGGGTATGTGCATTTCCTTCTGGAAAAGGATGGTATCATGGTATGGAGCCCAGATACTTACTCATGTTGAAACACTTATTATTTGGTGTGATGTTGATTACGAGCGCTCGGTTAAAGGTCCCAAAGGACCGGGGGATGGCATACTCGTGTCAGTAGTTACCCAGTTAGGGGTAACCCAGCCTTGTGTTGGCAGAGATCCGGTTAGGTTCTCGAGGACGTCCTTCCAGAGGCGTTCTCATGTGGCAATGGGAAGTTCCTTGGCCTGACCATTTGTTGGAAATCCAAAGAAACAATACGATCTTGTACGGTTTTAGTTGTAGAACCTGCTTCCTCAGGAGGTAGCTATAGTAGGCATAATATAATGGTAACTATGCTGGCTAAGATTTATATTCTACTTTCGAAATGTTTTCTACACTATGCACTAATAATAATATCAAAATGATTTGATTTTGCGTAGTAAGCATCTTTGACTAACATAAGAAGAAATCTCCTCCAAGTCTGCGTTTGCATTGTGTGTGTGGTGGGAGGTCTTATGGTAGTCACATTTTCAAAAGCATTGCGAATCTATTTTTTTTTAAAAATTATCCTGCACTTTATTTTAAAGAAAAATAAACTGTTTTGAGTTCTCACACCAGTCACATGACTGACTCGAAGTTTATTGCTTTCCTTCCTAAACTCTGGGTACCCACCAATTTCCACACGGGCAGTCAAGAGTTAAGGTTTATCAGGATATTCTGGAATTCAGGAGTTGCTGGAGGCAAGACGGATGACATGGCGCATTACTAGCATATAGTATTTCTTTTCCGCTGTTTGTTGTTATTTGTTGTTGTACACTCTGATGTTATGTAATGTAATGTAATAACTGATATAGTTCTTTGTTTAAAGATTATTCATTTATCTATTATATGTTGTTCCGCTGCGATTGTGAGATTTTTATGTTGTTCTGTTGTTTATTTCCGTTCTATTTTCTTTTCTCTCTATTTTCTATCTTTTTCTCTCTTCTTCTACCTCTTTCTTTTTCTTAAAACCATAACGGTTTGGTTTTTCGGCATCGAAAAATTGGAAACGTTACATAACATAAGTTTTCATTTTATTATATTCATCACTCAAAAGTTAACATTTCTTTTTATATCAATTGTAATATTTCAATTACATTGATTCTCCATTAATTACCAAATAAATTTCTAACTGATTTAATAATAAGATAATAAATAAAACAATGGTTATACATTAATAATCTATGACGACCCAGAATTTTTGGATATTTAAAATTGGAACTTTAATTGATTTTAAATATTTGAAAGTTCGTTTAACTTGGATTTCAAATATCACTGTTTATTTGGCAATTACATTATTGAAAATGATAATTGAAAATTGGTTAAAATAGTGAATATTGGTTTTAAGCTGGTTAAAAATATTTCAAAGGCTTGGAAAATTTATTTTTATAGTACTGGAGATAATAGAAGTTTTAAATTTGAGTTTGAAAGTGTTTTGTTCAGTTTTAAAAATATATCGTCTAAATTGATATTTAAAAATAGCCTTCCGAGGCATAGTCTCGGAATTAGACGAAACTACTTTCATTAGATCCATAATAATGCATTATTATCGGATTTTAAATTTCGTAGCATTTGAAGTTGTCGTGTAATCGTACGATAGGTAAACGTGCTGGAGTTTGTATTGAAAATTCAATATAATAACTGGTCCAAAAGCTATCTTCTACATATGATCGAATTAGGACTCGAAAACTTTTCCATTGCGTTCGAAATAGGGGTGCAACAATATAAACGCTAAGCAGCACATCTTGATAGGATGTCAAGATTTTAAGATACTAATTTAGGTCAATTTAAATTTAAATTTAAATTCGAAAATAATTTATACTTTGTTTGACCAATCAAAACCCTATCAAGGTAAAACTTTTCCTTCACATCAAAGCCTTTTCGTTTCTTTTCAAATCATTGTACACAGAGCTCTACCGGCACATAACATCTTTTCTCTGCTTTCTTTTTCTACACGGCAGTTTAAATCGAGATTATATTTTTCCCCTCTTCCCTCATTTTTCAGTTGGACGAAAAAAAGAAAAATCTAGATCTGAAAGAATTCGAATTAAATTTGGGTAATCTCGAAGCCATTGTGTTCAGTGATTATCGAAGCTGTTGGATGTATATTCAATAGAGAAGTAAGCAACATCGAGTTCCATCAATGAGCGATGCTAGTGTAATCGAATACCATCAGTGAACAATGCCGTGAGTGTCGAAGAGGAATACTGCAGCAACGTAAATCACTTCAAGACCACTTCGACTTCCATCTCATGACTCACGACTATCATTGTATGGCTCCACGCATCATCTCATGACTCATATTATCATTTGTCAAATCTGGGAGAATTCGAAAGTACATCTAAAAGGTTCTCGGAGTTGATTTGAAATATGAGCAACGTCGAAGACCGATTGATGCCAGGCTAATCACGTCAAAGGTATTATTGATGCCAATGGGCTAGTGCTGGGAAGTGGCTCATGCCGAGATTCACAATGTCGACATTGGAATATCAAAGGAAGCGACGTCTACATTGGGATGCTGAATGCATGGCGTTGGCATTGAAATTCTGGAATTCAAGAATTGCCAGAGAAACATTACCTAGGTCAGAATCGTGAAGGAACAAGTTGGTTGGATTCTTGGTAGTAAGGTTTTTGCTATATGTTCTTCATTTTAAATTTATTTAATAACTGCATATATGGGTTATATATATATATATATATGGAAGAAATTTACAGTAAGGTGTAAACCTATTTTGGTTTAATTTTATATATATGTATATATATGTTAGGAATAGATATTTTTTTTACAGTGAGATATATAATACAATTCTGTTTGAATTTATATTTTTTGGAAATATAGAAATTTCTAGAATATTGTAGAATGTATAAAGATTAGATTTTTCAATGTATATAAGTTAATATTTTTAGTGCATGTAGTTTCAAAAGAGAATAAATATACATATTACCTATTTTTCATTTACTAGTTTAATTTTAAATAACGTATTATGGAGATCAAATTATTTAATTAACTTATCTAAATTATTTTAGCTACTAAGACATTATATAAAAGAAAATTAGTTTAAAATTAAATAATTAGTTAATTAAATCTATTAAATGGAAATAAATTATTCGATTAGATCAAAATGTTAATAAACCATATAATGTTTATTCAAGGTCTAAATCGTGGTGAATCAAGCCGGTGTGGATCGGATTGCAAACTAAAAGTCAAACGTGAGTTACTCTCACTCATTTGGGTTACCATTTAAATTTAAATAGTTAAATTTAAATTATTGGTTGTTTGCTTGAATTGATAATTTATTATCAGTCTGGATGCGATATTATATATATTGGAGTGATTGATTTCCGCATTATATAGCGGATGAGACCCTATGCGCCCCGCATAATAGCGGATGACCCTTTATACCGCGATATCCCCCTCGAAGTGGGATTAGTATTTTATATCGTGCTATCATCTATGGATGCAGGGAAACAGGTTCGAGGGTCCAACTGGATTCCTCAAAAGGTTGAATTTATTTTATATTCAACGAAGAGATTTATTTGATGATCTATGATAGATAATATTGATTATATTGGGGTTTGAAATTATTGAATGCTATGGCTTGGCTGAACATATATATTGGTATTTTGAGAAATGGAAAAATATATATATAAAGTTTGGATTTTTAAAGGAAATGAAAAGAAAATTTTTAAGTAAATAATTAAGGGAATCGGATAAATTGAGTAATAAATTTTAAAGGGAATTTAAAGCCAGGAAATCAGTTTGAAATCGATTTAGTGTTTTGGAAACTGTGATTTAAAGGAAAATGAGAAATGGAAATTTGTAAACTGGTTTATAAATGAAGTGGAATATTTATCAGTGGATAAATTAAAATTATAGGTTCCGGTGGAATTTATAAGAAAAGGTGCAATTCATTTTAAAAATAAAAAGATGATTTTATTTTTAAAAGTTGAAAAGTATATTTTTCCTGGAAAACTACATATACTTTTAAAGAAAAGATTTCAAAGTATAAACTAGAAATTTAAAAATATTTTTTTAGAATGTTTAGAAAATTTATTATTTTAATTATTTTTAAGAGAAAAGTAAATATTTATTTAAGTTAATTACGATAGTTAATTATTTTTTTGAAGGTAAATTAGTATTATGATTTTTAAAAAGGATTTTTAAATAAATATTTGATATGATAAATTTATTTTAAAGGAAATTTCGGTTTAAGTTTTACTCAAAAACACTTATAAAATTTCTTAGTACTATTTTTATTTAAGTAATTTTAGTTGCCTTAATGTAAATAATATAAGTATATATGTTTGAAAGTGACTATAAGGAGATGGAAATGTGTTTTAAAAATAAAAAGTGGTTTTATTTTTAAAGTGTTGAAAGAAATTTACCGAATTGGGACGTAAATTAAATTGGGATAAATCGAGCAGTATTTATAAAGGATTTTAAGGGTTATACTGAAATGGAAGTATACTTCCCTATAAAACCAAGTATATTTTCAAAGGAGATTATATATATATATATATATATATATATATATATAAGTTGGAAGTTTAAAGTTATTCAAAAAGAATGTTTTCGAAAATTTTTAATTTAATCAATTTAATATTATAAGTAAATATTTGTTAAGTTAATTATAGAAGTGTTATTTTAAAGGTTTAACTAGTATTTGATTTAAAAGATGGTTATTAAATATTTATACTCTATCTAATAGTTTATTTTAAAATTAGTTTTGACTTAAATTTTACATGAGAAATTATTATAAAATTTCATAACTAGTATTTTAAATAAAGTGTTTTAAGTAGATTTATTTTAAGTGTTTAAAGGTATATATTTTTGGATAAAGTGATTTAAATTATTTAAAAATCTAAATACTACGATTTATTGATTTTCAGTGGAAATAAAACAATTGGGTGGGGATTTACTTTCGAGAGAGAAGTGATTTTAAAACTATTTTCAAAGGGTTGAAGTGTAGAAAAATATCCTGCGAAGATATTTGAAATAAATAATTTGGAAAATTATTAAGGCTTGATGGTTATTTGTGGATATTATATGATAGTTAAATAACCGATTATCAATATTGACCAATGCGTTGATCGTTTCGAAGAGACCAGGATCGGGATTAATTTCCCGAAAACCACTTCGTTTCGGTTTGAACGTTTTCGTTTGGAAGACAAGAGCTTGGAGTCGAAGATGGAGCAGTGAAGTGCAAGGGCTAATCGCTACTAATCATGAGGTTGATTCCAAAATGGATGTAGTAGGAGTAGTGCCTTCGGTTCTGTTCGGACCGGGAGCGGACTGTAAGGATGAATGCTATCAGAACATCATCAGGGGGACAATGAGCATTCTAAGTGAGATGTGTTCTTAAAAGGTAATGCATAGCCTCGAGCCTCATCAACCGAGAATGGCTAAAATAGGAGAGGTGCAACATGGCTAAGTGGCTAGCAACCAACTAGGGTAAGGTCATCCCTGTCTAGATGTCCCTTTTTATTCGGCTGTGTGAGCGGTTGCTGATCCCAACCATAGGGTGATCTTATTCGGCTATCCGGTAAGGGGTAGCTCCAGTCATGTGTTGTAGGGGATCAGGGTGGATCCTCGGTACGTTGATCTAGACTAGGTACTGTGATGGACAGTACCACAATAGCCTTGCCATTAATGAAAACTCAATCTCCAATAAGTTCATGCGGACTTGTTTGTATACCTTTTATACTGGAATTTAATGAATGTAACAATTTTGGCTATTTGAATAAGTATTTGTGTATGGACATTACTATAATATCAGCGGATTTGATAAGAAATGTTTTGGTTATCGTAAGGTAAAAGCCGACATGTTTATTTGTGGCGTGGTCTTATGAGATACCTTTGATTTTTAAAGGATTTTGGTAACTTTAATAATCCAATTGAGCGTGTTTTCTCACGCTGGTATTCTAGACTGACTCGAGTAATACTGTACTATAATGCTTAGGTCAGACCGAGTATTATAGAGTACAGATTCTGAATGGACTGCTAGGGAGCTCAGGGGATGTGCTGGATGGCGAAAATATCACACATATCTATCTTATTTCTGTGGTGTTTGGTATGCTGTATATTCAGCTTTGTGTGGACAAGTTATCATAACTGTCCAGTGTTGTGCTTTTGTTGATATTGTAATGTGATGATGTATATATAAAACAAATACAGTTTTTTTGTATAAAGATCAGTCATTTATCTATTATATATTGTTCCGCCGCGATTGTGAGATTCTAGTGTTTTTTTTGTTTTTCTTCTTCTACCTCCTTCTTTCTTTGCCTCAGCAATCTGTCTTTTCCGGCACTCGATCGTGGCATACTATACAATGGCATATTTTTTTTGACTTTTGAGGGTCGAGAAAGGCGGGTCGTCACAGTGGTATCAGAGCTTAAGTTGGCGATAACATAGGCTTTGGCGGGTGAATTACTCATTTGGGATAGAGTCACTAGTACTCTAGAATGAGTTTGAGTGTAATAATATATATGAGAGCGTAATTGTTGTGAATATAAAAACTGTTTTTATATTGTGTTGACTTATCGGTTAAGTGTTTATGAATTCTGGTTGGTAAAGGAAGTACGACTGAATCGATATAGGTTTCTAAACTCTTAAACTAGGCAAACCGACACAGTATTGTTTTAAAATAGGGTAAATGAAATAATTTTACCCAAATTATTTTTGTGTATGAAAGAAATAATTTTTCGATAAATTATTATAGTTATATATGGTTGCTTGTTTGTTAGGAAATGATAATATTAAATTATTACCATTGTTGTGTGGAAATTGAATAAGGAATTAAGGTAATAACCAAAGGTTAAGGAAATAAATTTATATAATAGAATTAGTTTGTAAATGTGAATTAAAAATATGATTTATAATTGAAATAGAATAAAATTCCAGAGAAATATTAGAATAAAGATTGGAAGGTTTTAAAGTTTGAAAAATTGGGAAATTTACCTTTGAGTTTGAAAATGACTTTCAAAGGTTTTGACAAATAAAGGGGATATTATTTGGAAATATTTTTGAATTGAAAATGAAATCTGGTGCGATTTGGAATTAAAAATATTTGAAAATGTTTTTAAAGAAGGCAAAAGCACTAAACTCTTTGCGGTCGCTGGAAAATAATTTTGACGATGACTGCAGCATCATCGATGTTTATTTTCGAGTTTCCATGAGAGAATTGCTACCTGGATGTTTTAAAATGAAGTTGTTTGTAAACTGAGGTTTGGTTTTGAAATTTAAAGGAACAATTTGTTATACCAAAGGATTTTGGGTATAGTTGATTTCAAAGGTGATTTTGAAATGTTGAGGAATTGTTTAAACTCTAGAATATTATTTAGAAATGTTTATGGATATATAAATGGAATGTAAATAAGTTGGGAAACTTATAGAAGTTTAATTTTGAATTGAATTGGGATTTAACTGAATTAAGTTATATAAAAGGGAATTTAAGGAAATGAATCTAATTTGATTAAATAGAATGCCCATTAAAATAAAAATTTATTAAGTGGGAAATAAATTTGTGAAAGAACAGATTTGAAGTAGAATTTGATTAGAAACGAATTAGTGGATGAAACTAATTGATTTAAATTGGTAAGCAAATGAATTGAAATTGAATATTGGGATGATATTTAATTTAAATTGTGTAAAGTGAAGTGAAGTTGTAGAATTAATTCGAAGTGGACTAAAATAATAGAAATTTGGGAATAAAAAAATTATTTGAGATACGAATATATTAGTAAGTGGAACAAATTAAAGAAAATGGTTAATTAAATATAGTTTGGGATAAGGTGGATAGAATTCGATATTAAATGTAATTTGGAAATAAATTAAGAATAGAAGGTAAATTGAATTGTAAATGGAATTGAAAATTTAAGTTAGGTAAAAATAGATATGAGCCTAGGTGGTGAAATGAAAATAAATATTTAAGCGTATAAGATATTTATACTGAGCTTAAGAAATGGTTGGTGAAATTCTTAAGTAAATCTGGAATTAAGAAATATTCTAAGTTAATTTTTGAATAAAGATTAAGTATGGTGTAAAAAGGAAAGTGTGAATAAATGAATGGAAATCGAAATAAATGTGAATAAAAAGAGAATTGATATAGCTAATAATCAATTGAGATTAGTACGTAAGATGTACGTATATTATTTTATTACGTAGCGATTTGATCCAGATTCGAGCATAGAATTTTGAGGTATTTCTACCGATCCGAGTTGGGATTTTTCACTCAATTTTCGACAACGAACTCTGAAAATTTATTTTTGATTAGTTCTGAAATTCTCTATCACAGTTTAGGAACATGCAAGGAGAATGACGGTTTCTGATCAAGAAACCAAATCTGAGTCCGTACTAGGAAGTCGGGTGGACGATACTAGTTCAGAAGTGAAATTGTGTGATCGAGTAAGCGATCAGATTTCATATTGCGTATAGGTGATTTATGTACATCGTACGTTCTTGAATGAAATAGATATTGAAAATTTTGAAAAGAAATGTATAAAATGATTTTAAATTTTCTGATTGGATATTATTGATAAGTAGGATATACAGGTGTTTTAAAAGCAAAGGATGTTTTTAATTTTAGAAGATAAATTTGAAATGACCGACAAAGAGGTATGTGTTTAAATTTCTATATGAACTTTGATGGTTTTATGATCTAGCCACTTGACATTTTGTTTCTTTTGAAATTTGAGGGCCGTAGAGGCATTTTGTAGTCGTACCGATCCAGCCGCGCAAAGCAGGCGCTGGCGAAATTTTTCGAAAATTTAGGGAGTTAGAAAAATTTTGAGAAAATTTGAAATTTAAAATTTGGACTTTTAGTTATGATTTGAACTGGTTGAGTAAATAATAATGTTCGAAGTTATAGATGAGTTTAGAAAGTTAGTAAGAGTATTAGTTTGTCTTTATAAAAAGATTTTTTTGAGAAGTTGTTAAAACTGTTTGGTTTTGGAAAGTTGTTAAAAACTATTTGGACTGGGAAATAGTTAACGGGTTCCAGTTCATTCTTCTTAATTAGCAATTTCATGGACGAAATTCTTTTAAGGGGGAAGAATGTGACAACCTGGAATTTTCAGATATTTGAAATTGGAATATTTAATTGATTTTAAATATTTGAAAGTTAGTTTAACTTGAATTTCAAATATCACTGTTTATTTGGCAATTAAATTATTGAATTTAATAATTGAAAATTGGTTAAATTAGTGAATCTTGGTTTTTAAGCTGGTTAAAAATATTTCAAAGGCTTGGAAAATTTATGTTTATAATACTGGAGATAATAGAAGTTTTAAATTTGAGTTTGAAAGTGTTTTGTTCAGTTTTAAAAATATATCATTTAAATTGATATTTAAAAATAGCCTTCAGCGGCACAGCTTCGGAATTAGACGAAATCAGTTCCATTGGATTCGTAATAACGTATTATTATCGAATTTCAAATTTCGTAGCATTCGGAGTTGTCATGTAATCTTACGATAGGTAAACACGCAGGAATCTGTATTGAAAACTCAATATAATAACTGATCTGAAAGCTATCTTCTCCATATGATCGAAGTAGAACTCGAAACCTTTTCAATTGCGTTCGGAATAGGGGTACAATAATATAAATGTCTAGCGGAAAATGCCTCGATAGGATGTCAAGATTTTAAGATACTAATTTAGGTCGATTTAAATTTAAATTTAAATTCAAAAATAATTTATACTTTGTTTGACCAGTCAAAACCCTTTCACGGCAAAACTTTTCCTTCACATCAAAGCTTTTTCATTTCTCTTCAAATCACTATACGTATAGCTCTATCGACACGTAACATCTTTTCTCTGCTTTCTTTTTCTACGCGGCAGTTTAAATCGAGATTATAATTTTCCCTTATTCCCTCATTTTTCAGTTGGGCGAAAAAAATCTAGATATAAAAGAATTCGAATTCAATTTGGGTAATCTCGAAGCCATTGTGTTCAGTGATTATCGAAGTTGTTGGATCTAGATTCAATAGAGAAGTAAGCAACATCGAGTTCCATCAATGAGCGACGCTATAGTGTAATCGAATACCGTCGGTGAACGATGCCATGAGTGTCGAAGAGGAATACTACAGCAACGAAAATCACTTAAAGACCAGTTCTACTTCCATCTCATAGCTCACGACTATCATCGCGTGGCTCCGTGCATCATCTCGTGACTCATATTATCATTCGTCAAATCTGGGATAATTCGGAAGTACATCTAAAAGGTTCTCAAAGTTGATTTGAAATATGAGCAACGTCGAAGACCTATTGATGCAAAGGCTAATCACGTCAAAGATATTATTGACGCTCGGGGGCTGGTGCTGGAAGTAGCTCATGCCAAGATTCACAATGTCGACATTGGAATGTCAAAGGAAGCGACGTCTACATTGGGATGCTGAAATGCATGGCATCGGCATTGAAATTCTGGAATTCAAGAATAGCCAGAGAAACATTATTGAGGACAGAATCGTAAAGGAACAAGCTGGTTAGATTCTAGGTAGCAAGGTATTTGCTGTTTGTTCTTCATTTTAAATTTATTTAATAAATGCATATATGTGTATTACATATATATATGGAAGAAATTTACAGTAAGGTGTAAACCTATTTTAGTTTAATTCTATATGTATATATATTATATGTATATATATGTTAGAAAAGGATATTTTTTTAGCGTAGGATATACAATAAATTTTGCTTGAATTTTTTTTTTTTGGGGAAATATAGGAATTTACAAAATATTGTCGAATGTATAAAGATTATATTTTTAAATGTATATAGGTTAATATTTTTAGTACATGTAGTTTCAAAAGAGAATAAATATACATATGCCTATTTTTCATTTACCAGTTTATTGGGAATCAGATAAATCGAATAAATTTTTAAGTAAATAATTATTGGGAATCGGATAAATCGAAAAAATAAATTTTAAAGGGAATTTAAAACCAGGAAATTGTTTTGAAATCGATTTAGTGTTTTGGAAACTGTGATTTAAATGAAAATGAGAAATGGAAATTTGTAAAGTGGTTTATAAATGAAGTGGAATATTTATCAGTGGATAAATTGAAAGTATAGATTCCGGTGGAATTTATAAGAAAATGTGCAATTCATTTTAAAAATAAAAAGATGGTTTTATTTTTAAAAGTTGGAAAGTATATTTTTCCTGGAAAATTAAGTATACTTTTAAAGAAAAGATTTCAAAGTACAAACTAGAAGTCAATGGTTTTTTAGAATGTTTAGAAAATTTATTATTTTAATTATTTTTAAGAGAAAAGTAAATATTTATTTAAGTTAATTATGGTAGTTAATTATTTTTTTAAAGGTAAATTAGTATTATGATTTTTAAAAAGGAATTTTAAATAAATATTTGATATAATAACTTTATTTTAAAGGAAATTTAGTTTGATTTTTTACTTAGAAACTCTTATAAAATTTCTTAAGTATTATTTATTTAAGTAATTTTAATAGCCTTAATGTAAATAATTTAAGTACATATATTTGAAAGTGATTATAAGGAGATGGAAATGTGTTTCAAAAATAAAAAATGGTTTTATTTTAAAATGTTGAAAGAAATTTAAGGGATTAGGACGTAAATTAAATTGGGATAAATCGCGTAGGACTTATAAAGGATTTTAAGGGTTATACTAATATGGAAGTGTATTTCCCTGTAAAACCAAGTATATTTTCGAAGGAGATTTTGTGTGTGTATGTATATATAAGTTGGAAGTTTAAAGTTATTTAAAAAGAATGTTCGAGGAAAAATTTTATTTAATCATTTTAACATTTTAAGTAAATATTTATTAAGTTAATTATAGAAGTGTTATTTTAAATCTTTAACTAGTATTTGATTCAAAAGATGGTTATTAAATATATATACTCTATTTAATAGTTTATTTTAAAATTAATTTTGGCTTAAGTTTTACATGAGAAATTATTATAAAATTTCATAACTAGTATTTTAAATAAAGTGTTTTAAGTAGTTTTATTTTAAGTGTTTAAAGGTATATATTTTTGGTTAAAGTGATTTAAATTATTTAAAAATCTAAGTACTAAGATTTGGAGATTTTAAGTGGAAATAGAACAATTGGGTAGGGATTTACTTCCGAGAGAGAAAAGTGATTTGAAACCTATTTTCAAATGGTTGAAGTGTAGAAAAATATCTTGCGAAGATATTTGAAATAAATATTTTGGAAAATTATTAAGGCCTGATGGTTGTTTGTGGATTTTTTATGATAGTTAAATAACCGACTATCAATATTGACCAATGCGTTGATCGTTTCGAAGAGACCGGGATCGGGGTTAATTTCCCGAAAACCACTTCGATCCGGTTTGAATGTTTTCATGAGGAAGACAAGAGCTTGGAGTCGAAGATGGAGCAGTGAAGTGCAAAGGATAATCGCTACTAATCCTGAGGGTGATTCCAAAGTGGATGTAGTAGAAGCAGTGCCTTCGGTTCCATTCGGACCAGGAACGGACTTGTATGGACGAATGCTATCAGAACATCGTCGGGGGACGATGAGCATTCTAAGTGAGATGTGTTCTAAAAAGGTAATGCATAGCCTCGAGCCTCATCAACCGGGAATGGCTAAAACTGGAGAGGTGCAGCAAGGCTAAGTGGCTAGCAACCAATTAGGGTATGGTCATCCCTGTCAAGATGTCCCTTTTTACTCGGCTGTGTGGGCGATTGCTGATCCCAACTACAGGTGATCTTATTCGGACTATCCATTAAGGGGTAGCTCCGGTCTTGTGTTGCAGGGGATCAAGGTGGATCCTCGGTACGATGATCTAGACTAGGTACTGTGACGGGCGGTACCCCAGTAGCCCTGCCATTGATGGAAACCCAATCTCCAATAAGTGCATGCGGACTTGTTTGTATACCTATTATGCTGGAATTTAATGAATGTAACAATTTCGGCTATTTGAATAAGTATTCGTATATAGACACTACTGTAAAATCAGAGGATTTGATGGGAAATGTTTTGGTTCTCATAAGGTAAAAACCCGACATGTTTATTTGTGGCGTGGTCTTACGAGATACCTTTGATTTCTAAAGGATTTTTGGAAACTTTAATAATCCAATTGAGTGTGTTTTCTCGTGTTGGTTTTCCAGACTGACTCGGCTATTATTTTACTATAATGCTTGGGTCAGACCGAGTATTATAGAGTACAGATTCTGGATGGATTACTATGGAGCTCAAGGGATGCGCTAGATGGCGAGACGTATCACACGTATCTGTCTTATTTCCGTGGTGTTTGGTATGCTGTATATTCAGCTTTGTGTGGACAAGTTATCATAACTGTCCAGTGTTGTGCTTTTGTTGATATTGTACTCTGATGATGTATATATAAAACAATTACAGTTTCTTTTGTATAAAGATCAATCATTTATCTATTATATATTGTTCCGCTACAATTGTGAGATTCTGATGTTGTTTTGTTTTTCTTCTTCCACTCCTTCTTTCTTTCCCTCGGTAATCTGTCTTTTCTGGCACTCGATCGTCGGTATATTTTACAGTGGCGTATTAGTGTCGATGTTCGAGGGTCGAGAAGGGCGAGTCGTCACATAATCCATATCTATTAACTTATTGTTTACAAACAAAAGTTAATAAATTTACGTACAAAATAATTGATTTCATACTCCATATATAAACCAATTGCAATTAATAACATGTGATTACATCAATTTATACATCATTTATTCTATTCCTTATTGATTTTTATTATTTAAATTGATTGAAATTATGTTAACATTATATAATAGTCAATTACATTCAATCAATATTAGCAAATTATATGTTAATACGTGTTACCATCTTTTATCTCATTAAAGTTAGTTGTTTTAAGATTTATCTTAAGGTCAAAATTTCTAATCTAATAAGATTCAATTTAATAAATCATAAATTTTAATTCCTGACAATATTAAAGTCCAAAACATTATTAAATTTTTTAATTATCAAAAATATGGCTTGTTGTAAATACCGCTCATCATTTCCCCACACTATTGACAACTCTTTAGCACTCATCATAAAGCACTTTGCTCTAGTTTCCCTCTTCAACAAGAATGGCTGCAGGATGAGAAAACAACTTCAGATGTCAATGATTTGACAAAATTGTAATTAGTATAAGTTTGTACCATTGTCAATAAGCAAGGATGGTCACAAAGCCTAAAATACAGTTTATTTAAGTCAAAAGTAACAAGCTCGACGGCTCTGATTAAAATCCAAAGGCAATCGGATGGAGGGAATTTGCCAGATAGCCATTTAACGATGAAAATGGAATTTTATGCAATTTTCCCATTATGACGGGGAAAAACTACAAAATGAATTAAAGACAGGATATGCACTACTCCAAAAATTTCAATAAAGATCAACAATGTCGATGCATAATTGGTACACGAAAAGATAATGGTATTGCACTGACCGGTATAAAAGAGTGAATGATTATTTATTGTTATGATGATTGTTGTTGTTGTCATTAGTTATTATTATAAATTTTGTTAATTTTCATAAACATTAGTTAAATTATTAAGTTTTATAAAAATAATAATTAATTTATTATTATTATGATTTATGATTGTTGTTGTAATTACCATTTGTATTGTTATTATTATTATTATTATAAAATCAGTTAATTTTCATGAACATTAGTTATTATTATATAAATTTAGTTAATTCTTATTAAATTAGATAATCTGGTTAATATTCTTTTACAATTCATGATATGTACTACTACTACTACTACTAATATTAATATTATTATTTTAAACTTAGTTAACTTTCATAAAAATTGATTTATTTATTGTTATTATTGCTATTATGGTTTGTTGTTTTTTATTGTGATTATAAATTTAGTTAATTTTCATAAACATTAGTTAAATTACTATTATTATCACCAACTTAGTTAATTTTTATATAACTTAATAAACGAAGTTAATTTTATAATCTTAGTTAATTAATCAACGTCATCATCGTTGTATATATATTATACATAAGTTTAGTTGATTTTTATAAAAATTAGTTAAATTGGTTAATTTTTCATAATTTACTACTACTACTACTATAAACTTAATTAATTTGTATAAAATTTATAGTTAATATATTATTATGAAGTCGGTTAATTGGACATAAAGTTAAACACAAGTACTGACAGAAAGGATCTAGACTGATGGATTTTGTTGTCCTTGTACGGAAGATGGAATTCAGGTGGTAATCCAATGGTGAAGATTTATTGTGTCACCGTGTCTCTAAGTTGTGTTCAAATAAACTTTTCATATTATTATTATTTTAATTTATGCATTGATTCTTAGTTTTATAAAAAATAGTCAGAGTGCATAGAAAATAGTAAACTGAGTCTCAATTTTAAACCAAGACTCGGTCTTTAACCCACTTAGTTAAACACAATCTCTGTTTTAATTTAAATCTCAGTTTAATAAATGAGACTAAGTCAGCATTCAAACCGGACCTTAGTTTTCAAATTGAGACTCGGTTAAAAATTAAGCCTCAATTTAAGACCTGAGCTGTCAAACTGAGTCTCAAGTCTCAGTTCAAAAACTTCTCAGTTCAAAACTATTGCATCATTAACTGAACGATAGGTAAGCGCTGGCTCGGCTTTGAAGGTGTGCATTTCTTGGATACAAAGAGGTACTATTTTCCAATATAAACATTAATATCGATACAATTCAAGTTTCTTTCATTTTAAAGCAATCAACTTAAAATCGGATGTTTTTAATGAAAACATTGTGGTATGATGCCCTTATAAAATCAATGAAAATGTTGAGTAAAAAACACATTAAGTTTTAGCGTTCTATGTCAACAGTCAAAGTCAAACAATAGGACATTGAAGAGAGTACGCTGCCCTCATAAAATCATGCCAAGTGCTTGAACACAATGCACATTGGGCCAGAACAGGTTTATGCCCGTATATTGTCTATATTAAGCGATTCAAAAGCAATTTAGAGTTACCAAACATTAAAAGCATCATTTTATGTAGGGAATTGCTTTGTAACTGGACAGTTATAGATTTGTTGTTAGAAATATTAGTAGAGCAGCTTGGTTATAAACTTCCCTATGCTTATATTAAAGGAAAAAATGTTCAGGCTAATGTAAAATAAAAAATAAAAAACACAATTCCCTACCAACACACTCATAATTTACGTAACCTATATTTGATTTAATTAGCGGATATAGTTGTTTCCGCTGTACAAGTGGGTGTGAGTGTGCATTCATTTGCATGTATATGTATATATGTTTGTGGTAGCTGATCAGTGCATGCTTTATATATGCATGTATGGGGAAGGGCGTGTGTGTACATGTCTATGCTACTTTTATGCCGTGAATGTCACATAATCAAAATGTGTTTAACATAATTCAAACAGTTTCAGTACCATTTACTTATACTAGACTTTGATTTTCTTTTTTAAATTAAATAATCACTTAAGATGGAGATGTATAGAAACTCACTTATTGTTCTTTGAAGAAAATCTAAGTTGATTTTTATTTAATAAAGCATGAATATATGCAGAAGATACAACAGCTCCATGATAATCCAACATACACAAGTACAATTTAGCATACACATACATCTAATTGTATGAACAGTGGGCCAAAACAAAGGCTGAAATCATGTTAGCTAGCCTACAGTGACATTTGACACAATTTTGGTTAGCAAAATAACAATAAATCCAAAAATACAAAATGTTAGTGCAACAAATTTGAAGAATCGCAAGATTTATATGCAATTAGCACTGTGATATCATTTACTTAAACTGTTATATTATGGACAAAATTATGTGAAACCTTATTTTTAAAATAATTAGACTGAAATTACTTGTCCCCTATTTTAAAATAGTAGGCAATATGCAATACGTAATTAGATTGAAATTAGTAAAATAATTGCCTATTGCATATTTTTAAAATAATTAGACATTCAAAACTGTTATATTCTGAATAAAATTAGCATTGAATTCGCAACTAGGTTCATACAATAAAAAAATAGGTTTCTAAAGGTACCCTTATTTTTAACTTCAGTCTAACTTGATGAGCATTTTAATGTTGCAATCAAAGCATTTTAATTTCACTAAACATTCCTGTGTACTGATATCGAGAATTTGCAGTTTGTATTGTCAATGAAATAAAATTATCAATTATTATCAAATAAAAAGTAAAAAATGGATATGCAAGTTTTGGTTTACATAAGTCAAGTCTACCTACACAGTAAACCTTCCCTAAACCATATCCATAGGATAAGTTGCGGACATAGCAATAATTCCAGCACATGCTCCAATTCCAAATCATAATAATGGGGAAAGCTTAGCATTCTCTGCAATTTTTACCCAAATGGAAATGAGAAATTACGTATAGACCATTACCCATAAATCTCACCCCTCCATGTGCTTTTGAAGAAGTTAATTTTAAAATCTTAAAGTTAAGTTCTACTCTCTGCATTTGTGTTAAATGTTTGGCTATCCATGATTTATAAGGAAAGCGTGTAGACCTTCAAGTTTATATCTACAATAATCATCTAAGGAGCTATCAAGGCTTTCTTTTCAGGTCATTCTATTTACCAATAACAGCACAACATGATTTATGGTAGCTGGATATACAATTGGCTTAAGTTGTGCATAAAGCAATGCATTGATGCATATAAGCATTTAGTGATATCAAGATATTGAAGCTAGCATGTGCTCATGATGCAGGTAATAGCACAGGAAAATTATGGACATACCATTGCCACATCGTGGCCGATAAAGCCGTAGAATTGCACTGCAATAAATAAACTATAGTCGGAAATGGATCAAAATTGAATTTGGCAAGATCACGTAGTCAGTAAAATGTGCATGTACAAATTAAATTATATGGTATTTAGTATATCAATTAAGAATGCAATTGTAGTAGCAACCTTGGCTATATCCAAAAATATAAAGCTGGAGAATGAATATTTAGAAATAATTTTTTTTTGAGATGGTACTTTATATACAACAAATCACTGTGACAACATATCACATGTCAATAAACGTTCGAATCACGCAAGGTTTCGAAGTTGTGAACTCTTGTACTAAAACCAAATCGTTTAACCACTGGGACAATGATGCTTGTCATATTTAGAAATAATTAATTATAATACATCTTCTAATTTGACTTGTCCATGTTTGGTATATCAATGATAGAGATATTTTTCAGTTGCAATTTATGAAGCATAGTCATAGAAAATATAACGTAAATATATATTTATCAATTTCCAAGGCATAGTTAAGTAAAAAATATTAAAACTTAAGAAATTGCAACTTGATATTAAAATAACATGCAAAAATGGCAATTCATTTGCGCACTAGATCTGTGGCAATGTCAAATAGTGATGGTATATCCTAGATACTGGTTATTTTTGCTACATGTAAATTAACAATTTACCTGTTGAGGCTGTAAGCATACTAATTATTTTTGTGAATCTAGACGTCTTTATTCGTTCCTAATGGAGAAATGAGGTAGATAACTAATAAGCATTGCAATTAATGAAGTGTGAACATTACATAAGTTTCATTTGCCGTCAACACAATTTTTAAAACATTAAAAACATAACTTGATTTACAAAACAACTCACGCTTATTTTTACTTTAATCATACTCACATAATCTTTTACTATAGAAAGAATAATCTTAATGACATTTTTACATTTTCATTTTAAGTAAGAGAATGCAATAACAACCTTTTTTAAACTTGAAGATCCAAACCCGATAGTTTAGAAGCATCATATCGTAATCATGGAAGCAATTTTTTTGTGAATATGTCCAAATAAAATCTAGAATGAAATTTTAATAGAATTAGCAATGGTTAGCGGTGTTTCGCTTGTAGGTGAATTTTCTTTGTTGTAAAAATGAAATGGTATCAGTAATACATGTACACGTGATGAAATTTGTTGATATCCTAATTAACTTGATGTTTCCTATAGAGAAATAAAGGTGAGCAGCTTGGTGCAATTTATATGTCAAATGGAAAATATAATATTGGTTAATAAAAAGAACAATTGCATACAGTAATAATATGGCTTAAACGTGCACATATCAATGCTCTATAACATACACGCTCTGTTAATGGAGTATATTGAAGTATCCAAAAGAACATTAACAGATAAATTTAATTTGATACATAGGGATTCAAAGTTAAAATGGAATAGAAAAGGAAAAAAATAAAGGAAGGGAAATAATTAATGCAAACTTAAGCTAATTTATTTTAATTGGAAATAGCGGAGTCCCATTATTTATGTCTTTTGTACAGACATGCATTCATCAATTTTGGCAAGTTTAATTACTTATTACATTAAAAATTTATAGCTTAATGGATTCACTAAGAAAAGTAATCTCATTCACATATATTCAATTCAGATTCAAGTAATCAAGTACATTTAATAACTTATATTTCCATTTCTATTAATAAATTATTAGACCATGTACTACATATGGACTTATAAGCTCATCAATTATTTTTTGTACATAAGATTTAAATACCGTGTTTACGCATATAAACACATACACATATATAGATAATTCTTTTTTTATTTTTGTCCAATTATAAAACAAATCTGTTAATGTCAAATTACTACAAAGTCCGCACACCTTATGGAAAATAGAAGGAAATTTAGCACATCCTACCTTTAGCCTTAAATAGAAAATCGGTACTTTTATAAACTAAAATCTATAGTAAACAGCAAACGACTACCCAAAGAAGTAAAATTCAAACCTGCTCACACATCTTTCTATATGAAGGTAAGTACAAAATAATAATACATGTATTTTGCATCCAAGTAGTAGCTGGTCATGGGCTCCAATTACCACCTATGCGTTTCGTAGAAATAAAAAGACTAAAAAATCATAGAATGGAAATTATCCGAATTACGGATTTGAAAAAATAAAATGAAGCAAGCAACAAATATTTTTGCATTTTTCATCTTATATTCTACCGGTTAGCCCGCCATGCCAATATTAGATGCAACTTCCAGGATATCAAAGAGCCCACTCAAATAATTAGAGGAAACCAAGGACATTTATGATAATCTAAATCCTAAAATCAACTTGGAGACATTGCTTACTGTTGTTCGGTAACTGAAATATACCATTTATGGTCTAAAAGCAATAGAAGATTATTTGATAGTAATAATGTGATAAGATTAAACTCGTTAGAAAGACCATACTCAACATTACCTATCAAAAACGGCTTCAAGGAGCAAAATAAAAAATAACGCTTTCAACTGTGACATGCTAAGGAGATGGTGAATCGATCTTGATGAACCAGGTTGAAACTCCTCTACGATCGACCGCGGACTTCGCTTGGAATGTCAGAAATCCTGTTGTCGATCGACCGCGGACCTCGGACTTCACCTGGATCGATCGCAGACTTCGTGAACCATGGAATTTTGCCTGGATGCATCATCTCTTATCTTTCGTTCATATGGGAAAATAATTCTGAACCATTGACAGCTAGGTAAGCGTAAGGACAAGGTAGAGAGGGAGGACATTATTAAAGCTAGGGCGTAAACATGGAAAGTAATTTACAGAATTAGCGGGCACGAATATAAAATTGCGCTTACTAAGCATTACACTACCGATTTATCTGCTAGATCAAACAAATTAAATCTATGAAATAAAGCATTACCTATTGGCATTATAAAATTACACTTTTCTTATAGTGGTAATACATCATAGAGATAGCTAAAACATCACAGAGACTAAGATTCACAAGAAAAATAGGTAAAAAAGCGGAAACATTAGATATAATTCATTATTTAGAATTAAACTTCATCAATAAGTCATAAAAATAGAATATGTCTAAAAACCCAAATTCTCATGTCTTATGAAAAATATATCTCAGTCTCATATCATCAGAGTACATAAATATTAATAGTCATCCCTCTTATAAGTACATCAAAAGCTAAATGAAAAGAAAAATGAAAAGAAGAAGAATACATGAAAAACTCCAGAAATGTATCTCTAAGAAATTTGAATCTACTGTCCTTGACCATGTTGGCTTATGTGGAAGAAAAGGGGAAATAGAGGAGTGGGTCAGATAATAAGTCTAGTGAGTGAAAGTAATTACTAGCGTTTCTAAGCAAGATAAAGAAAATAGACTAAGAAATAGTTCTATTATGGAAAGAAATAATAAAAAGATAAAATATGGGCAAAATACTGTTTCTGATTCTGTTTGATTGTTTGCTTTGATTGTTTCGATTGTTTGCACTTGTCTTTAACTGTTGTGATTAGGCTGAAACCCTAATCCTATTTAAGCTGCTAAATTTTTTAGGATGAAATCCTAATTCTACATGTTGATCAGCCTTCTATCTCTATTGTGCCACTGTGAACCAATCCCATTGGTCACAACAAAGATACCTCTTAGCGCTTGGAACGCGGTAGCGAATTATTTACCCTAATCGATGTTGCATGCTCCGTCACCGCCGGTACACACTAAATGTCACCCCTTGTTATGACCTCTTATTTACCCTAACCAACATAAGCGTGCCCAACCTCACCTAACTGTTGTGAGAACATTAGTCCTAGATCTGAAAGGGATTGCTGTCTAGCCTCAACGAACTATTGTGAGACCATCAGTCCTAGTCCTAAAAGGGAATGCTATTGGTACTGGTCCTAGCAAACAAATTATAGTTTGTGCCACTTGCCCAAATCACTATATTTGAGCTTCTATCTATTGGCCACTCATTTACCCTAATTAGCATCAGCGTGTCCCAGCCTCACTTGCTATTGTGAGATCATCAGTCCAAGATCTGAAAGGAAATACTGTCGGTACGGAACACTACTTCTATGTTTGCTTATTAACTAATTCAAGGTTTTAAAATAAGTCTCTTCTGTTATTTCTTTCTTTTTAATTATAACCTGTGTTATAACTGTTCTTTTGCTTATTAACTTAATCCAAGGTCTAAGTTATAAAACAAGCCACTTCTGTTTTTTTTTTCTTTCTAATTATAACCTATGTTATAATTGTTCTTGCAACTGTTACTCTTCTGTTTTCTCTTTTTAGTTATAACCTCTTGTTATAAGTATGCTTGCAATTATCTCAAATTTTCCTATTTCGGTCCATCTATATTTTATTTCAGTTTTTCTTATTTTACATCCGTTTTCTGCAAATTTAATGTTTTCTATTTCAATCCATACTGGCAAATTCTTCTCTTTTTAATTAATTCTTGTAAAAAGGAATAAAATCTCTATAAAAAGAAACTAACATTTATAGGCTAAATTTCAACTTAAAACATATATAAATAGCTGTAAATAGCTGTAAACAACTGTAAATAACTGAATAAAGTAGCTAAATAAAATAGACTGAAAAGAACTTCTGAAATTTACTTAAGTTAACTGTAAATATCTTATATAAAAACTGTCTCAAAATTATAGAAAAACTATAACTATTGAGAACCCTATTATTTTAAATTGCTTAAAAATCTAAAATAATTACAAAATACTCACATGTGGTCCTTAGCTCTAATCCTTGGACCTTCCTGGATCCACTTCTAGGGCATAGAATATTTTTATTAAAAAGGTCTTCTCCCTAGAAAAAATTTCTATTTAGGACTCAGCCTCAGGCAATGAACCTAATTGGGAGAAAAATTGAATGAGAAAAATAGCTAGACCTAGGGTTCTATTTATAGTGTAGCTTAGGGATCCCAGGCCGTTGGATTTGAAGATTAAATCTAGTGCAAGCGCGTCATGGGCTCTCAAGGAACCGTTAGATGGAAGCACGAAGGCACAATATTGAACGAACATGGAATTATGAGATGTTCGCTTCGTACTGGATGAAATAACGTCCAAGAACTAAGGCGGTCGACCTAATAACGTTGGTGGTCAACTTATGTCTGTGCCAACTACTATGGGGTCTCTTATTTTTTTCGTTTTAGTTTATAAATTTTTGTTTTTCTCGTAACTTATCCATAGTTACTCGGATTTCGATGGGGTATATATGGAAATTGATCAGAAAATTACCATGAACCCAGTGGTGCAACTCCCGTAGCTCGATTCCGATAATTTCACAAACTTATTTTATTATTTAGTTAATTCATTGGTTAATTATTATAGCTCAAATTTTGGGTTGTTACAATCTCCCCTCCTTTAAGGATTTCATCCCGAAATCTCCAAGGACAGAAGAATGAAATAGATATTTTCATCCAAATTCTACAACCATATATTCAACCATCATCCATTACATCCATTGTCCTTAAGCTTTCTAACACAATTTATGATATTGCAAAAATGCGGTGTCAATGTCCCTAAATAATGCAAAAAATTGGATGGTCTACTGATTGAGTTGACCTCCTTTTATGCAATCATGTCTATGCCATGTATCCAAATGAATGCAAGTTTCCTAACGATAATTGATAGTTCTATATGCGTGTTACAATCATCATCCAATTGCAACAATCATATGATAATCACACATTGTAGAAACCATGGAAATAAAAATGCAAGTGCACACACATCCATATGCATATGCTTTATTGGTATAGTTAGGCCGATCCTTAAGAGATAATAGTGCCTAGCATGTGTATATGCGTCCATTAGCATTCACTAAAAAACACTTGCAACCACTAGCGTCCAACATACATAACATGTTCTAGTAACATGTTTACATTCAGTCCTACCATCCATAGGTTAAATCCTAAGATCTATCCTCCCAAAGGATACTAAAGTAAAGAACCTATTCAAAGCTATAGACGGAAATAGGAAATTCAAACCGTACCATCGAAGAGATGCAGATAAGAGGTATGTATTTTCGCCTCAGCCTCCCACGTACATCTCGATACTTTCTACCCACTGCACCTTAACCAGTAGGAATTCCTTATTCCTAAGCTTCTTGATATCATGTCCAACGATCTTGGTAGGAATGCGACGAACCGATGCTTCTCTCTCCACTTCAACTTCCTCAAGCTGGCTAGGTTCCATTACCTCTGCCGAATCATGCAAGCAATTTTTCAAGTGGAAACATGAAAAACATCATGAACTCCCGCCTCTCTGGTAGCTTTCTCCGATACACCGTCTTCCTTACCCTTTCCACAATGGGGAATGATCCTATGAATTTGGAAACAAGTTTCCCGCTTGATCCAAACATCACTACCTTTCTTAATGGAGATACCTTAGTGAAAACCAAGTCTCCTACCTCGAAATTAATATCCCTCCTCCGGTTATCTGCATAAGATTTTTATCTATCTTGGGCCATCTTCATTCTTCTTCTAATCAAATCAGTTTTTTTCGAAGTCTCTCTAACCATATTGCGACCAAGTAGCAATCTTTCTGTAGACTCCAACCAACATAAATGAGACTTGCAAGGTATTCCATTAAGGGCTTCAAAAGGAGCCATCCCAATGCTAGCCTAAAAACTATTATTATATGCGAACTCCACTAAAGGAAGGTGCTCCTCCCAAGTTCCTCCAAAATCTGGAATGTACATCCTCAACAAATCCTCAAGAACTCTATTAGCTCTCTCTGTTTGGTCATCTGTCTAAGGATGATAGGCTGTATATAACCTAAGTTGTGTACCTAAACCTTCTTGCAAGCTCCTCCAAAACTCACTAGTAAAGATAAGGTCTTTGTCGCTCACTATGCTAGAGGAACTCCATGAAGTCGGACTATCTCACGAACGTATATAGATGCCAAATGAGGTGTTTCCTCTTATTATTGACTGAAATGAAGTGGATGCTCTTAGTCAAACGATCTACGATCACCCAGACACTAGTATTCCCCTTCCTCGATTGGGGTAAACCATCTATGAAGTCCATTAAAACACTATCCCACTTCCACTCGGGTACATCCGATGGTTGAAGCAATCTGCCGGGCCTATGCTGCTCCGCATTAACTCTTTGACACACAAGACAGTTAGCCACAAACTCTACTACATCCTTCTTCATGACATTCCAATAAAACACTCTCTTTATGTCCTTAAACATCTTATCATCACTCGGATGAATAGTCATTCAAGAATGGTGTGCTTCTACTAGAACTGCTTTCATCAAATCACTAGTGCAGGGGATATAAAGTCTTCCACCTCTACTTAGCCACCCTTTACTATCAATGGAATAGCGTTGGAGATGTCTAGAGACCTCTCCTTTGCTAATCCTATCTAGAATATCCACAACCTCTGAATCTTCTTGCTACCTTAGGCCAGTCTGATCTATGAAGGTAGACTGAACCTCAAGTGCTGAAATATTAGCTAAATCTCTGATAAAGTTCCTATAATAACCAGCTAAATCTTGGAATCTTCTAGCTTCAGCAGCATCCTTAGGGGCCTTCCAATCTTGTAGTGCTACTATCTTAGTGGGATCCAACACTAGACCCTCTCTTAAGACTACTTGCCCTAAGAAACGCACCTCCTTAGGCCAAAAGTGATACTTCGAGTATTTTGCCTTCAACCGATGAACATGAAGTGTACGAAAAACCTCCTCAAGATGAATAGCATACTCTTTCATGTTCTTGAAAAACACCAGAATGTCATCAACGAACACTACCATGAACTTATTTAGGACATCTTGAAAAACACGGCTCACCAGATCTACAAAGAAGGCTGGGGCATTGGTCAACCCAAACGCCATAACCAACCACTCAAAGAATCCATCGGGTGTCCTAAATGTTGTGTTATTGATGTTATCGTCAACTACCCTAAGCTGATGAAATCCAATGGCTAAGTCAAGCTTAGCAATTACTGAAGAGCCAACCAACTGATCCAAAAAAATCGTCTGTCCTAGGAAGTGGATAATGGTTCTTCTTTGTGAGCTTATTTAACTCTATATAATCTATGCAAAGTCAAAGGGAACCATCCGCCTTTGCAGCAAAGACGACCTATGCTCCCCACTCAAATATGCTCCGTCTGATGAAGCCTTTCTCCAATAGCTCACCAATCTGCTTACTTAACTCCTTCCTCTCCCTAGGAGCCATATGTCTCATGGTCAATGCCACTGGCTTAGCATTTTCATTCAGGTAGATCCTAAAGTCATCTCCCTCTTAGGTGGTAGTCCCCTAACCTCCTCAAAAATGTCTGAGAAATCTCTAGCAACTGGAACTGAATCCAACTCTCCTAGTGATGAATCAAGGGAATAAAGGAAGCTCAACATGAATGACCCTTGTGCATCGCAAGAAACCTCGAGAGTCCGTCCGATACATGTCTCTAGTCCTACGACTCTTCTCTTGCAGTCCAATATCGCATCATAAGTGGATAACTAGTCTATCCCCAAAATCATCCCATATCTTGGAAATCCCATTACATAGGCATCACAATCAAACTCTATGCCTAGTATAAAAATTTTCAAACCCATACAAATCATGGATAAATGTGCCAATCGTCCTATGGGGTTTGAAACAACTATAGGGTCTACAACCAGAGAAATATCTAAGTGCAAACAATCAATCAAGGAACTAGAAATGAAAGAATGTGATGCTTCGAAGTCAAAAAGAGTTCAGATAGGAAAATCCGAAATAGAGATCAAACCTTCTATAGAGACTTTCCTACCTCGTTTCGGTGAAGGTGCTGCATCCAAAGCCTATACTTGCGCTATAGGTGCGCCTGCTCTATACCCTGCCCTCTGAAGACAAGCTCTACTAAGGTGTCCGGGCTGCCCACAGTTGTAACATCTCCTCTTCATTCTGTTCTTCTTATAGTCCTTTGTGAAATGCCCAACCAATCCATAATTATGACATTTCTCACCCTTCTTGATCTGTCCCTTCTAAGGTCCTCCTCCTTTCTTCTTTTCCTTATCCTTCTTATCCTTCCGCCACTGCTTCTTAGAGTTTTCTAATTTAGGAACCTCCTTAACATCTTCCTTCTTAGCAACATTTGATATGAGAGCCATTTCCACAACTGATTCAGACGTCGCTCCCATAGGTACAAGTTGTCAGTGCCAACCCTTGAAGGGGCTAGTTCAAACCTTTAGCAAACTTAATGACCTTCTTATGCGGTGTATTCACAAGCTCCATCCTGAACCATGATAACTCATTAAATTGATTTATATACTCTTTCACCAAAAGACTCCCTTGCTTCAGACTAATGAACTTCTCCAACTGCATGCTTTCCTAGACTTGTGACAAGAACTTTCTCTCAAACCTTTCTCGAAATCCAAATCGACCAATGTCTCTACCCTCCATATCTATGGTCTCCCACCAGTAATAAGCCACTCCCTTCAGCTGCCAAGATGCAAGCTGAACTCTCTGTCGGTCCTCCAATCCTAACAGCCTAAATATTCGCTCCGTATTCCTTTACCAAGGTCGTGCCTCTACGAAATCCTCCATGCCATAAAATGTTTTGCCTCCTAGAATAGTGAAGTCCTTGTATAACTTAGAAAAATTGGCTGCTGTAGGTGGATTAACGGGATCTCTGCCCGTTGGTGCTGCATTGGGCGCTTACCCTTGCACCTCTGGTGCTGTAGCTTGGAGGTATCTACGGAACCAGCTAGGGACTTGGACACCCTTCGGAAGATTTGGGGCATCCTCCATACTATGCAAAGTAAAGAAAATTTACGCTCGAAAAAATCGAATTGAAGGGATTTTTATAAAAACTCTTTTATACTTGAAAATTATTCATAAGAGTTTCTTTTTGAAAATACTTTTAGTTTGAAGACATGTTACCTTTGAAAAATATTTTACTTTTATAATAAGTTTTTACGAATTCTATATACTCTAGGCTCTGATACCCAGTGAAACACCTCACACCCCTTTGTATACCCAAAAGGGCACAATAAAGAATGTTGTGCGTTATAGTTATAGCTAAAACATCACAGAGACTAAGATTCACAAGACGAATTGGAAAAAACAGTGGAAAAATTAAATAATAATTCATTATTCAGAATTAAACTTCATCAATAAGTCATAAAAATAGAATATGTCAGAAACCCAAATTCTCATGTCTTATGAAAAATATATCTCAGTCTCACATCATCAAAGTACATAAATATTAATAGTCATCCCTCTCATAAGTACCGGTCCATCAAAAGCTAAATGAAAAGAAAATGAAAATAAGAAGAATACATGAAGAACTCCGAAATTGTATCTCTAAGAAATCTGAATCTACTGTCCTCGACTCTGTTGGCCTAAAGGGGAGAAAAGGAGAAATAGAGAAGTGGGTCAGAAAATATGTCTAGCGAGTGAAAGTAATTACTAGCATTTTTAAGTAAGATATAGATAATAGATTAAGCAATAGTTCTAGTATAGAAAGAAATACCAAAAAGATAAAATTGGGGTAAAAATATTGTTTCTCATTATGTTGACTGTTTGCTTTGATTGTTTTGATTGTTTGCACTTTTCTTTAACTGTTGTGATTAGGCTGAAACCTTAATCCTATTTCAGTTGCTAATTTGATTAGGCTGAAATCCTAATTCTACCCATTGATCTGCCTTCTATCACTATTATGCCACTGTGAACCAATCCTATTGGTCACAGCAAAACACACCTCTTAGCGCTTGAAACGCAGCAGCGAATTATTTACGCTAATCGATGTAGCACACTCAGTCATTGCCCGTACACACAAACTAACAACCCCTGTTGTGACCTCTTATTTATCTTAATCAGAATAAATGTGCCCAGCCTTACCTAACTATTGTGAGACAATCAGTCCTAGACCTGAAAGGGAATGTTGCCCAACCTCAACTAGCTTTTGTGAGACCATTAGTCTTATTCCTGAAAGGGAATGTTGTCGGCACTAGTTCTAACAAACAAATTCTAGTTTGCGCCCCTTGCCCAAATCCCCAAATTTAAGCTTTTAACTATTGGCCACTTATTTACCCTAATCAGCATAAGCGTATCCCAGCCTCACCTGCTATTGTGAGACCATCAGTCCTAGATCTGAAAGGGAATGCTGTCGGTACAGACTACTACTTCTGTGTTTGCTTATTAACTTATTCTAAGTTTTAAAATAGGCCTCTTCTGTTATTTCTTTCTTTTTAATTACAACATATGTGTTATAATTATCCTTTTGCTTATTAACTTAATCCAAGATCTAAGTTATAAAATAAGCCACTTTTGTGATTTCTTTCTGTCAAATTATAACCTATGTTATAATTGTTCTTCAAGCTGTTATTCTTCTATTTTCTCTTTTTAGCTATAACCACTTGTTATAATTATGCTTACAAATGTCTTAAATTTTCCTATTTTAGTCCATCTTTATTTTACTTCAGTTTTTCTTATTTTACATCCGATTTCTGTAAATTTACCGTTTTTCTATTTAAATCAATATTGGAGAATTCTTCTCTTTTTAATTTATTCGCTTAAGGCTAAATTCCAAATTAAAAATATGTAAATAACTATAAATAGCTGTAAATAACTATAAATAACTGAATAAAATACCCGAATAAAACAGACTAAAAAGAGCTTCTGAAATTTACTTAAAAGTAAACTATAAATAACTTATATAAAAATCGTCTCAAAACTGTAGAAAAACTACAACTATTAAGAACCCTATTATTTTAAATTTCTTAAAAACATACAGAATACTCACCTGTGGTCCTTAGCTCTAACCCTTGGGCCATCCTAGATCGATTGCTAGGGCGTATAATATTTTTATTAAAAAGATCTTCTCCCTAGAAAATTTTTCTGTCTAAGGCTCAGCCTCAGGCAATGAACCCAATTGGGAGAAAATCTGAATGAGAAAAATAGCTAGGCCTAGAGTTCTATTTATAGTATGGCTTAGGAATCTCAGGCCGTTAGACTTGAAGATTAAATCTAGTGCAACCACGTCATATGCTCTCTAGGAACCGTCGGATGGAAGCATGAACACACAAGATTGAACAAAAATGGAATTATGAGGTCTTCGCTTCGTACTGGACGAAATAACATCCAATAACTAAGGCAGGTCGACCTATCTACATTGAGGGTAGACCTATAGGTCGACCCGACCTATGCATTGGACGACCCCTATAGGGTCTTATATTATTATTATTATTATTATTATTATTATTATTTTGTTTTAGTTTATTGAATTTTGAATTTTGTTTCTCTCGTAACTTCTCCATACTGACTCGAATTTTGACAAGTTATATAATAAAATTGATCAGAAAAATGCCATGGACCCAATGGTGATATTCCCATAGCTCGATTCTAGCATTTCACAAACTTATTTTATTACTTAGTTAATTCGTTAATTAATTATGATAGCTCAAATTCTGGGTTGTTATAATATCGAACATTTCTGCTAAGTCTATAATGTGGTCTCTTGATCGTCGTGGCTTCACAAGCATATCATCCATATATACCTTTATCGCCTTTCCAATCTGGTCTTTAAATATTCGGTTAACTAGGCAATGATAGGTCGCTCCAGTTTTTTAATCCGAATGGCATTACCACATAGCAGTACAATCCAATGTCGGTAATAAAAATGTTGGTCGAGTATATGCATTGGGATTTGATTATATCCAATGTACGTATCAATGAAAGATAGTAACTCATGTCCTGTGGTTGATTCCACCAGTTGATCGATCCTCAGAAGGGGAAAGTAGTCATTTGGACATGCTTTGTTTAACTTCGAATAGTCAAAGCTTATTCGCCACTTTCCATTCGCCTTTCTCATAAGTACAGGATTGGATACCCATTTAGGGTAGAGGGCGTCGCAAATAAACCCATTGCTTTTAAGTCTATTCACCCCCTCTTAAATGGCGGTAGATATCTTTGGATCCATGCTACGCCTTTTCTGTTTCACTGGGGCATGCCTCAGTCAATATTTAATGCATGGCTTAAAACGGTAGCCAAGACTTCACACATATCAGAATGAGTCAAGGTGAACACATCAAGATTCATTCAGAGAAAACTAGTAAGTTCTTTCATCATCAGGGGCCTGAGCTATGATCTGATCTTTATGACCTGCGACGCGTCATAGTGGCTGACCGTGATGTCAATTGTCAGCTCAACCGATGCAGTCTTGGTTTCTTTAGGCTCCTCCTTATCATTCCTCGGATCTATGTCTTTATAGAACCGACTATGGCACCCGAGCCAAATCTCGAATGCTAATTGTCAATCTTTGGTGGCTTGGAGGTGAACAGACCTATTCACACCCTTAACTTTCTCCTTCCACTGAGCATCCCTAACCTCAGCCACATAGCAGGCACGTCCGACCGCCTGATCACCATGCATAACTCCACACCATTATCAGTTGGGAACTTCAAAATCAAATACCATGGAGCAAGGGTTGCTCGGAATTCAGTTAGGGCCGGTCAGCCAGAAAAGCATTATATGAAGAGCCAAAATCCAAGACGACAAATGACAACATCCGCACTCTCCTGCGGTCGCCTTCTCCCAACTCCACGGGCAATTCAGCGTAACCAACATCTTCGATCACTACATTGTTAAAGCCATGAATGAAGGGTTTAGGCGGTTTCAGATCCTTGGCTTCCATCCTCATCTGATCGTAAGCCTTTTTGAAAATTATATTCACGGAACTACCACATTCCATCAAGATCTTTCTCATTAAGGTGGGGCCAATCATGGTCGAAATGACCATTGGAGCAATTGTCGGTGCCTCTACCTTATCTACACCTCTATTTCTAAATACAATGTCGTTCGCCATTGTATGTTGCTGTTTGGCTGGAGTTCCATCTTCTATATTTGAACAACACTCAAAATTCATATGCTTGATTGTGATAGCATTGCGCTCCATTTCATGCCAGCTCTTATTAGCTGGAAGTGATCCTCTTGCTATTGTATTGATGTCTAATCTTCCACCAGTCTGCAAAGCTCCTCAGCCTAGTGCGGAACTTGTCCTCGGTTGTGATCGGTTGTCCCATGCCCGGCATTCTGCGGGTCTTTAACAAACTGCTGTAGTTTTCTTTCCTGAATCAGTTTCTCAATAACATCCTGGAGATTCCTACATTCATTTGTGTTGTGACCATTGCATTTATGGAACCGGTAATATTTTCCAATCTGCTTTTGTTTCTTCATTAATTCTCTTGAAGATGGCTTCCTATACTGCATGGTATTGCATATAGACAAATAGACGTTCTCTAGAGATGTATTCAGTCGTGTGCAGGCATCGCACATTGAAATCCTAGACTTCCCTCTTCTAAAATCCATCTTTCATTCACGGTTCCTATCATCATCTTTCTTTCGCTGACTCATTTTATTTTGGACATTTACTTGAACTTTTCCGAAACTCTCCTCGGACTTTTTCACTGCATATTACTCTGCACTCCCTCTCTACTCAATCCCACAAAATTATTCTTCCTAGAGCGTCTAGCTTCCTCTTTCCTCAAATACTGAGCAGGTTTTGCATAGAAACACTCCAACATTATGGACGTTTGCCTGATAACCAATCGCTAAAGTTAGATTCTGTGTCAATCCCTCTTGTTACTACCATCAATATTGAATGGTCATTTAGAGTACTGACTTCTATGATGGCTATATGACATGTGTCTATTAGCAATTCTCCCAAAGCTTGGATCATGCTTGATTGGACATTACATCTTTGGGATGAGTTGCTTGCATACGGAACCGCTCCACAATTTTTTTTGCTAAATCATAAAATTTAGAGATTGACCACATAGACAATCTTGTGAACCACATTATTGCTATACCAAAAAGAGTGATGGGAAACATATACATTTTGTGGCATCATCCGCTCATGCGAAGTTCATCAGCCATTCTTATCCGATGATGTGCTGCTTGGGCTCAATTTTCCCTTGTAAGCAGGCATCGACAACATGCTAAATCTCCTTGGATATTCCGCATGTAAAATATTGTCTGTGAATGGGGTATGGCTTATTGTAATCCCACAATCATCATTGGTCAAATCTTGGCATTCCCTTACTAGTAGTCTAATCATAGCCATCAAGTGCGGTGTTTGGGTAGTTGGAGCTAAGCGGTAGTCAAGCTCCACCTAATGTAAATGGTCTAATCAATGTCTACGGGCCGCTCCATGCCCTTCTTGGCTCAATATCCTCTTGATGTGTGTTCACATCATCATCATCATTCTAGAGAGGTAACTAATCTGCATTAACTTAAACTCCGGCATCTAGATCAACCATCGTGGCACCGGTTCGATTTACATCAGAGAAACCAAAGATTCCTCCTTTGGAGGAGGGATCAGCCCCGGTGCCTATAGAGGGATCGGGTCTGATCAGTCCTGGCAGACTGAGAATGCTTGTATGTTGATGTCCAGATTCTTCTGCATGATATCCATCAGTTCTATGATGTCCGCACCTGTGATGGTCATCTAATGAAGTTGAGTTCTCCGATGTAGAATAGGGAGTTGGCACCCTCCTAATTTTCCCACGTTGTTGATCCTAGAGTTGATTCATTAGACCGGTATTGGCTTGAATCTGCTGATTCAACTGTCGGTAGCTATCCATGAGCTCCCTCATCTAGTTTTGGAAATCAGCTCTTGTGATGGAACCGGTTAGATTCTAGACGTCAACTAGATTGGTAGCATTAACATCTACTGGTAGATTGCTCTGGCCTCCATGCTTGATGCTAGCGTTCTTGTTTCCTTCTGCATTTTGAGAGGTAGATCTGGTGTTCTCAACCATTTTTAATAGTTTTTCTTATACTTTTGTAAATCTGAATAGAATGGATAAGTTATTTGAAAATAATTCTGTACTCTTCCTTGGATTTGTGCAATCCAACAGTAGCAAAGGCATCCAAATCTAGTTGAAAATCTTGGTTCTCAATGGAAGTACCAAAATGTCTGCGGCAGAAATTGGCACAAACACCCAAGAGATTTATAGTAGAGGAATAAATGAATAATATTAAATGTAAATAGAGAGAATATAGCAATAAAGCAATAAAAAATAAGCAATTTACAAAGACATAGCAGTTTATAGTAGTTCGGTGTTGTTTGCCTATGTCCACTTTAAAGATATAACTTTATTAATCACTTTGAAAACTGAGTACAAGACGGATTAGATTAGACTCCTTAGTTACAAAAGAGTACGAAGAAACAAGCAGTATAAAGATCCTAAAAACGAACAATCAAGTCTATATTTATCGAGGAAGAATGCGAATTATCTTCCTAAAAATTCGGCAGATTGCTCTTCACATCCATAGGGGTTCACAAGAGGGATCACATGGTCCAAATCCTAAGAAATAGGGATCGAGGCCGATCCCTATTATTGGAGATTTAGGGGATGCAATCCCTATGGGAACTTTGCCATGTTGTATTATGCTTGGCCTACAAGTTTCATGTCAATTGGACTTGTAGATGTATGTGTTGTGTAATCTGATTCTGGTCGATCCCTCTAGAGGAAAGAGGGCCGATCCCTCTTTCTTATGATTTTTGGAGTGAGATCCTTAGGGTAGACTCCCTAAAGTCCCCTCTTCATGTTTCCAAAGTTTCATGTGTATCTGGCTTCTGGATTTTGAGATATCGATCGGTTTCCATTGAGTTGCACCATTTAGCTGAAGTAATTGGATCTCTTTGGTCGAGAGGGATCGTATCTAATCCCTTTTCTAGATTACCATATTTCATGCTTAGAACCTTCTATGTAGTATATATCTCGATTCCATTTGATCACAACTTAATATTATCAATTGCATTGGATTTCTGGACCCCACAATCATCGCTTAAGACTATTGGCCTTGATGATAGTCTAGTCTAACTTGTTTAGTCAGTTAGATACAGCCAAGTCAAAATGCCGAATAATACATATATATAGAACTGCCAGTATATACAGGTTGTTTGTATTATATTTTCAAAATTGTTCTAAAGAATGAAATCATATAAGAGGCGTCGATTTAGTATTGTTCTACATACATATCATATATGTTGTAATATACAATGCACTTGTACACTATTGATTGCAAAAATTGATTGTGCACTAATTGGCTGGATAGCTTAGAATGGTTGGACACTATGTTACATGTTTCAATCTTTTAGGGATTTCGAAGACGACATTCTTTTAAGGAGGAGGAATGTAATACTCCATGAAAAAAGGAAATTAATTAAAGAAGATGAATAAATAATTATTAAAACCCAAAATGGAATTTTTAGAAACATTAGAATTTGGCTACGAAAGTTAAACCATGGTGTTCATGGCAATTTTCTAATCAATTTTCATCTATAAAGTTTTATGTTCGGAGATCGAATAAAAAAAAGCAATCAACGTTTGAAGTTTTCGGATCAGAAATAATTCAAAACCGATTAAGGAAGTAAATGTTAATAACATAACAATAAAATGGGTATTAAATATAAATGTTAACATTAAAGGAAATGGATATAGTAAATATAATTGAATCGACATTGAAAAAGAATTAAATAAGGATTCATGTCGGTGACGATAATGAATATTAACGTTTACAAATAAGAGGCAATAAATATTATTATCTTAGCATTTAAGCAGTCGTTAATATAAATTAATATCGTTCAACAAAGTTAAATCTAATTAAGAAAGAGGATAAGGAAAACAAATGAGAATTAATTAACATTAAATAAACGTTAATAAATAAGAACATTAATATTGCAGGAAAGAAAAACAGGATATAAATATTGTTAAATAAGTTAAATTAATGATACATTAATACTTACGCTAAGTAATGTTAAATTTACTATTAGATGGAAAAAAATAAGTCGCATAAGGAAAAAAATGGAACGAGATAAACAGAAAATAATAAATTAACATATAAAGGCGATCGTTTGACCCCTTTATTTGGACCGGTCTACTGCTAGCGGTCGGCCAGTGGAGGATGATAATAACCTTAGGCCTAATGGTTTAGATTTTATAAATTAAAATCTAACGTATGAAATTGATTTCTATGGCTATAAGTACAGGCCCAACCCCTCAATTTCCTTCTCATATTTTCTGAATCAAGGAGTGGTGCTTTGCCATTTTCTTTTCTCCACAAACTCTAGGAAATACATAAAGTATAAAATAGTATAGTATATCTATCTCTCTGTTTGTATGAAGACCAACAGAAAACAAAAAAGAAGAATAATAAGAGGTGAAACAATTCTGCGAAAAAGAGGTAAATTGTAATCTAAACTTTACAACTATGTTAATTCAAATATCTTCTTAGATCTATAATTCTAATAAATATGTATACGCTTTAATACATATTTTAGTAGTAGGAAAGGGAGTCCAATAAGAAGAATGGATTTATGGAAGCTTAAAGGAGAGTGAAAAATTATATGTTTTTATATGATATTGGATTTATATCATTGTAAATCTATTCCTTGTATGCCTGAATGTAATTTTGGAGTTGTTGGCTTAAATATATACCTGTGATGAATTTGAAAACCATTCCAACATATTTTGTGAATTTTTAGCTTTGATTAATTATTACATATACTTGAATCTGGAAAGTAAGGGTGAAAGTAATCCTTAATTCATAATGTTGTACAGCAGTTCCAAATTTATTGGGTAAACGACATATGTTAGTAGACATGAATTAGAAGTTATTATAAACTGAATTAAGATTTAAGTAGTATTTTAAGTCACTGAAATAAAGTAGGTTGCAATGTAAATTTCTGTAAATTATCCAGTTTCATAAATAGTAATAAAAGTGTATCGTTTGATGTAACAAGGAACACGCCCAAAAGAAAGAGATGTATAACATAGAGATATTTACCGTATTTTGTAACGTCTATTTCAATAGTAATAGATGAGATAATTCCTTGTAATTCCAAACATAACAAAAGTCCTCTTTAGATAATTTATGGAAAATTATGGTGTTAACGTTTCCTTTTAGGAGGATCTAATTCCAATGCATTAAATGCGGATCCCTAAGTTTAAACCAAAGTATAGTAAATAGAGATAATAACAATAATTCAGTTATAAATCTAATATATGGGACAAGTTAGAAAATAACTATAGGTGAAGAAATGTATGTAAAGCAACGTAATGAAAAATTAAGAAAATCATAGTAATCAAAGAAAGATAGTAATAATTGAAAAGGAATGGTTGAATATTCCTAATAGTATCAAGTGAAAGTTAAGTAGTAAAGGATATTTAAGCTAATAAAATAGAAGAAAGCAGTAAATGGCATTTAAATAGGCATTAACAAAACTTGAAGTAAGTTGAGAATAATTACGAAATACCAACAGTTGAACATAGGATGCCTAGTAACTAAAAAATTACATAGCCTCAAGTATGCATTTATGACGGATGTGAATTATTGGATGTAGTCAATAGCTTAGATAAAATGACAGTCATTAATATCGATTAGAATGCAAGATCGGTAGTGTTACACAACAAAAGTATGCCTACCATAAGAGGCTACCAGCAGTTGTGTAGACATAGGTCAAGATCGTCATCGGTCCTGAGCGGTTAAGGGAAGGACAAAAGTTATGCCTCACCTCCTATTAGTGTATACCACGTTTAGGACATGCTTCACCTCATAGCTGTTTTGTTCTTTTGTTTCTTGTTAGGAGGTAAGGCTAGATACTTTCAATGGAGGTCTTTCAAAATGATACTGAATACGGCTAAATAGTTGTAATGTCCTTATTAGGCACTATGAGAGTTCCTTGGTATGCATGGCGACGAGGACGTGATACTGCGTTGATGATGGATCCTGACGATGTGCTGAGTTACAGATACTAGTAGGAAAGTATCATAGTCCAAAGGGGGACTGTGGTACTTAGACACACACTAACACATACCCTATATATGTATGTAGTTATTGAATACATCGAGTAGGTGAGGCGTATCGTACTCATACGTGAAGTCAAGATGACTAATTTGAAAACATAGACATAATATGTAATGGAAAGCAATCGGCATAAACCGATGTTACATATAGTATGTAATTTATCAGTCACCAGAACGTTGTTCTGACCTCCTCCTCATCACAATCCATAGGATTGTCTTAGGGGGACATATACTAGTATGAAAGGTGGAAGGACATGCATTCTTGGGCATTGACAAGGGTACTAGATACTAGAGGTATCAGTCTTGGTTGGTAATTACATGTTTATTATACTTTACTATTCCACTATGAGTCTATATCTATAGTGTTTTGATATGCTTTGTTATTTACAGAATATCAACACCAACGGTCCGTACTTTGGTGGACTTGGGTTTTTGATTTAGCGAAAATTAAGGCCTACTACGTTGCAAGTTGTTCCAAAAATATCGTGCGCTAGAGAGGTAAATGAGTGTCTCGTCGATGAAAAGAATGTGGTGTGTTATTTATATCGATGATACAATCAATTATTGATATGCCTTTTAGAGTAAAGACTCTTCCTTATAGCTTGATGGTATGAAATCAAAGATGGATTATATGCACAAGAAATAATTTAGACTTTGGAAAATTATCCATAAGTATGAAATCCATCCGTTGCAAATGGATGTTTAAGGAAAAGATCGGTTCAGATGGAAAGGTTGAGACATATAAAGTGAGGTTGATTGCGGAAGGCTCTCGTAAAATTTAAGATGTTGATTATGATGAAGTTTTTGCCGATCACCATGCTTAAATCCATTTGGATTCTACTTGCGGTCACCGCATATTATAATTACAAAATTTGGCAAATGGATGTTAGAACGGCTTTTTTAAAAGGTGATTTAGAAAGCTAGTTTATATGTCATATCTAGAGGGTATTGAGGTTAGTAGTGGCAGAATAAGGCTTGTAGACTCTTAAGATCGATGTATGATCTTAAGCAAGCATCTTGAAGTTAGAAAAATGTTTTAATAAGGTAATCAAATAGTTTGGTTTCTATCAAAATATAGTGGAAGCGTGCTTATACAAGTAAGACAAAAATGATGCTGTAACATTCTACTTCTGTACATCGATGATTTGCTACAATCGATAACAATGCACCAATGTTACAATCAGTGAAAACATGGTTATCTAATGACTTCTTCATGGTGGATTTAGGTGAGTCATCCAACACACTAGGTATTAACGTCTACAGAGATAGATCAAAAGGATATTAGGACATTGCCAATCGATGTACATAGATACCATACTAAAATGATTTATTATGGGAACCTCTAAGGGTGCAAATGTTCCAGTGCAACATAGGCTTATCCTTTCTAAGAAGGACTCCCTATCTATGGATGACGAAAAGCAATGCATGAGTTGAATTCCTTATGCTTCAGTAACATGGTCAATCATGTATGTCGTGCTATATCTAGGGTGGGCATAACTTTTATACTAGGTGCAATAAGTCGATATTAATCTAATCACAAAGAAAATCATTGGACGGCGGTCAAAGTCACCCTTAAGTATGTAATAAATACTAAGGATTTGTTTCATATATATGGAATTGATGAATCCCTTGTGAAAGGTTATTGGACTAGCTTTCAAATTGTTATCAATGGTAATAACTTAGTCTTAGGATTTTCCTTTACTCTCAAAGGGGGAGTGTTAGTTGGAAAAGATCCAAATAGAAAGTTGTAGCAGAGTTTACAATAGAGTCCGCATACATTGCCTTGAACGATGCAGCAAGAGAAGCAACGTAAATGCTTGAATTCATGAAGGTGCTAGGTATGATCTCAAGCATTGAACATATGATGCTCATGTTTTATGACAATAGTATGGCAATTCAGATTACACATGAATCATGAGCTCATAAGAGGTCGAGATACATCCTCTGTAAATTCCATATGCTAAGGCGGTTTATCAATGACGGAGAGATTATAACCAAGCGAGTAGACACAAAATCTAACATTGCAGATTCAGTCTCTATGATACTCTTAGCCTATTTTAGGAAGTCCGATATAAGGCATCAGGATAAATCTCCATAATTAGCCCCGAGTGTATGTGGGAGATTGATAGAATTAAGGATGTGCCATATGGGCAATTATATAATTGTTATGTAATCTTAAATTTGTAGTCTTTCTTACTTGAAATAAAATATGTTCCTGAATTTATTTTCTATTACATTAAACATGTGTAAGTAGAAAATCCTTTGGATTACCGTTTTATTGATTGTAGTAGTCAAATATTCATAACTATGAATACTGAATCGACACCAATAAAGCACAACTCCTTAATTGTTCTAGTCGAGAAGTATCATGAAAAGGGTATCAATGTGTCTATTGAGATTAGTGTACTTAACACTCTCCATGTTATGGACACATTTACTCATGATCTTGGGGACCCCAAGGGGTTTTATACCCAAGGTGTTACATACTTGTGGTTGTTTGGAATAATCACAGAATAACTCAATGAGGGTCTTATATAGGTTATATAACTTAATCAAAATAGAGGATCTTAGGGTAACGATGTGTATTAGTATTTTAAAGTACTGTTCGTCTTGAGTATGTAGACTGTAGTTTAACCGTGGTCAACCCTATGGCATAACAATTGTGTTATGCCCATGATTGGGCACACACTAAAATTCTCGAAGTTAAATACTACTCAAGGAAGGATTTGTCTCCTTCGTTATAGAAGGTTAGTATGTAACCGGTAAATTAAATTAACATTAAAGTCTCTGGCCAGAGCAAATTAGTTAATTGATAAATGTTATCGGCTTTAACCAATGACATTAGTATTGACCAACATAGTTAATAAGGATATCAACAGGTTTTTTCATCTTAGTCCAAACTCTAGATATCTAACTGATATACCGATGAAGAAAAGAATACGTGTAAATTCTTGATCTCTAAGTGATATAGTGATATGAAGTACTATGCCCATGCTGGAATAAAAACATTATAGGAGAGCATTTTTAGCTAAAGAACTATATTCTATAACTATACATTCTAGCAACAAATTCATTTCAAATTATATTATGTATCTCCAAATGCATGTAAAAATAAAAAAACCAAAAATAATGAGCTCGTTTGATGACAATCACTTGTATTTAATACCACCATTATCACTGAAACATATCAACATATGACTGTAATGCCCATATGAAGTAAGAAAAGAGATTATCTCACATGATTACCTACGATCGTAGTCCCATCACGAAAAGGCACTATTTATGCACAGTATTTTGGTGATGTGGCATAATGTTCTATTAGAACAATACATTTAAAACTATTTGAGGTAGAAGATGAAGAATATTCGAGGCAAGGGATGAATAGAAAGTAACTCAAACCAGTGGTTGAGCTAAAGGATATTTGCTATACTGTGCAGATCCATCCAAAATTGTGAATATTGAAAAAAAACTAAGCATAGAAATGCATGAAGAATTAATCTGTTTTTTGGAGAAATCAACCGATATCTTTGCTTGGACTCACTCACGCATGGTTGAAATAGATCCATCCATAATATGTCATGCTACCAATATTAATCTGAATGTGCACCCAGTAAGTCAAAAGAGACGCACTTTGGATCAAGAAAGGAATAACATGTTGCACGTGGAGGTAAAGAAATTAAGGAAAATGTCTTCATTAGGGAGTACTACCCCAAATGGGTAGCAAACCCAGTTTTAATACAAAAAGTCTAACATAAAATGGTGAAACTGTAATGACTTTACCTACTTCAACAAAGCATGTCCTAAATATAGTTTTCATTTATCCAAAATAGACTAACTTATGGATGCAATTATCAGCTACAAACTACTCACCTTTATGGATGCATACTCAAGTTATAATTAGATTTCCATGTTTGAGCCAAATCAGGAGCATACTAGCTTTATTATGGACAAAAGACTGTATTGCTATAAGATCATGTCATTTGGTTAAAGAATGCAGAAGCTAATTATCAATGACTCGTAAACATGATTTTTTTAGTAGATCAGAAACAACATGGAGGTATAGGTGGATGATAAGCAAGACTTAGAAGAAACCTCTGCAATGCTTCATAAATTCAACTTGAGGCTGAATTCTCTTAAGTGCACCTTTGTCATTCAATAAGGGAAGCTCCTTTAATACATAGTAAGCGCCAAGGGAATCAAATCCAATCCAGAGAAGATTGGTGCAATCATCAAAATGGATGCCACATAAACTCCAAATGATGTGATGGGTCTAAATGGGAAGGTAGCTGCATTAAGTAAATTTATTTCTAAGCCATAGACAAGTGCATCCCATTCTTTGGTCAAATCAAGAAAGCTAGGAACTTTAAATAGACATAGGAATGCAAAGTTGCATTTCAAGAAAAAAAGACCATCCAGCTAATCCACCTGTATTAAAAGAATATTTATTTATATACTTAGATGTTCCTTATCAAAGTACCCATGGCAAAAGATGAAGAAGCGCAACGATCAGTATAATTCGCTAGCACACACTTATCGTGCAGAGAGCTAAATTACACCTTGATAAAAAAGTTAGCATAAAATGTCCTGCTCACAACTAGAAAAACACATCCTACTTACAAGTGCATGCCATCAAAATATTAACAAACAAACCATTGAAGCATATCCTTTACAAACCATAAACTTTAGGTCGTCTATTGAATAAGCAATCAAATTGAACCAGTATGACAACTTATAGTACCTAAGAAATGCTATCAAAGGATTAGCCTTAGCTAACATCATCGTAAAATGCATGTAAAAAGCTGAACTAAAAGTTGAAGAAGTCAAAGAGATACCTTGGTGGTGACAATTATATGTAGATGGTGCATCAAATGAGCAGGAGGAATGCATTGAAATGTGCTTATTACACAAGGTAAGCAAAATCTACGTGGTGCAATCTAGCCTGGGTTTAAAGAAACTGACAATGAAGCTGAATATGAAGTGCTCGTTATAGGATCTAAAATGGTGCAGGTAATGAAGGTGTTAGGTTAAAAGTTGGGCTAGACTATTAAGTCAAGAAAAATGAAAGTAAACAAAGGCTATAATCATAGTAGAATCCATAATAGCATGATTTCATATATCAATAGGGTAATTATGCGAACTGCGCCAAATGCAAGCCCTTTATTATAAAATCCTCAATTATAGTTTGCCCTACGTCCATGAATTCCCATATCAAAGCTTACTTTACAAAATTGGAAGAAAATGAAAATGAAGGAGAAGGAGGACTTGAGAAATTCGACCACTTTTCGAGGAGTACCCTTCTATTTGTAGAGAATTTGGCCATTGGATTCTTCATACGTGGAACTCCAATAGATGTTCGTAATTAGTCCATGTAGCACATAATTGAATTGATATGTGACATAATGGTTTCTTTATGGACTTTAGCTCATGATATGAGTAAGATAGCTTTCTGGAAACCTTTTATGATGGCTTCAATTTACCGTTTTCGAAAGATAAGTGATGGCTCTGATTCATCACAATAGCATAGGTTTATCACTTCAAGGTGTACACAACAACCAATGATATCTTTTCGGAATTCCCCACGATGGCTTTGATTCATTGTTTAATTATTGTACATGAAGGTTTTACCATATCTCCCATGGTAACATTGTTTTTCCATTTGGCCATTAGCACGCGAAGGCCTCATAGAATTCCCCACGATGGCTCTTTTACCTTGTTCAATAATTGCTTCAAGAATTATCACAATGGATTTAATATACTATATAAGACCTTTTGAGATACTCCATGATAACCCTAATAATGGCACACAATGGGAGTATTGGGTATCCATGGTGACTTTGATCCTCCTCATTATAGTTGTTTCAATAAATACACCACAATGACTCTATTCTTTCATATTCAAAGTTATCGCATGGAAGTTTCGGTAAATTGCTCTAAAAATTTCTCACAATAGCTCATGTGGAACTCTTCATGATTGCTATATGAAACTGTTCAAGATGGCTTGACTTCAACACTTGAAGCAACACGCGATGGCCTTATAGAACTCTTCACAATGGCCTGTCTTCAACACTTGAGAATAGCACACGGTGGCCTTATAAAACTCTTCATTATGACTTGGCTAAGAACAATACACAATGGCCTTATAGAACACTTGATGATGGTTGGCTTTAACATTTGAGAATAGCACACGATGGCCTTATAGAACTCTTCACGATGCTTGATTTTTGTTATCTCCCGATGGCTCATGTACTTATCTCACAAATGCTTCCCACCATATTAACCTGCGATGACTAGCATATTTGGGGTTTAACACTTGCCCTCCCACTATTAAAATTTCTCTTTATACTTTAGCACAAATAAATGTTTCATATTCAAAAATATCATCTTAGTCGTTTATATTCTTTTTCCTTTGATCTAACGGTATAAATAACAATCTTCTTCCCCTTTCTCCTTTTACTTACTTTAACAGAACTTACCCATTCTCCTATCTTTCCTAAAATTAGATCTTGCCTTTTGCAGTTCCCATCCAGGAAGCATTTTGGTAATTGATTCGTTTACTTGTTTCTTTGTTGACATGGTCTTTCATTTACTTCGGTTAATCTTAATTTTATAAGAATTTGACTGGTTTTAGTTATTCGTTTCGATCATAGTGATTTTCTCATGTTTTCTTCTGTACATGCAACGTTGATCCAAATTTCATTGCTTAGCCTGCTATTTTATTGTTTATGGATTTTAAATTTTATGGTTTATGTACTTGTTTCCCAACGAACTCGAATCACGTTGGGTAATAGGTTTCCAATTTAGGACTCAATACATAAAGCTAAGCCCTTTATGTGCTATCTAGGCTAAGGCCGTATGTTCATACTTTATTTATGTGGACTATATTTACTTTGATCATGAAAAATCCTTCTGTTGTAATTCGGCTTGCTACAAAACTTCCCTAGTTCACTCACAATGACTGCGTTTAAACTAATCGCGAAGAGTTTAAACACGAGGACCATATAGGCATTACTCATGAAAGCCTTATATGTTTTTAAATTGACTCTCGAGAGCTCATCGATTTTAGTTCACAAAAGCTTATTAGTTTTAATTCATGAAAGCTTATTGGTTTTAATTCAAGAAAGCTTGTTTATTTTAATTCACGGAAGCTTATTGGTTTTAATTCACAAAATCTTGTCGGTTTTAATTCATGAAAGCTTATCGATTTTAATTCATGAAAGCTTATATGAGTCTTTCTTTTGGTTTAATCATGCGAAAATTTTGCTTTCAATTCTTCTCACGATGGCAGTACTTAACCTTAGCACTCAAAAATTTTACTTTGAACTTTGTTCACGAGGGCTATGTTTAAGGCCTAACTCTAAATTTCATACACTAAAGCTTTATATGTGATAACTAATCGTTTGATAACCATATATCTTATCATCATCCTATACTTCATACGCGCACGCACACACACTCATATACTCATATGTATGCAATAACTAATCAATTGATAACTCTAATTGATTGTTAGTCATTTTATATACCTATATACCTCTTCATTATTTAATTTATGGTGGGGTAAAACTTAAAAGTTTATTTTCAAAAACTTCCTTACATGCATGGAGTGATAAGGTCCTTAACAATTTTCTGTATTGGATGTCAACATATAGCATTCCTCGTGGAAAAATTAATAAGTCTTGACGCTTATATGCATATATACATTTAGCATTGGCATATGCATGTTTCTCATGGACTTATATTCTTTATAATGTGGATATCACTTTGATATATGTATGCATGGTTTCTTGCATATTTAAATGTTTATTATAGGTTTGTTTGTTAGTAATTTACTCTTTATGTGAACATAGGAAGGTTTCTTCCTTTTTCTATTGGAGTTTTATTTAAATAACTGAATCGTTCTACTATAGACTTTATGGCTGAAGATAAGAAACCAACTTTCAAAGGTGAATTGAAACCTCCTAAGTCTCCTAAACCTTCAATCTCTTCTAAGTAAAAAGTCTACACTTTCCATCAACTATATTTTACTAAACAAGAGGACTTGGACTCCGTCCTTCACCTTTTTGGTATCTCGGGAATCGGAACAAGGGTTCCAAGCCAAATGTTGAATCAACGCCCCTCTTGAAAGGTTATTTGCTTTCACTCCTCTTCGCATATATCATTCATGTTATCTACCCTTTAATCCTATTAACTATGATGTCTTGTCCTTCCTGAAGATTGCTCCTATATAACTAAATCCTAACTCTTATTATTACATTAATTCTTTGTTTATTCTATTCAAAGAACTCAAGCTGGAAGAGTTAACCCCTCTATCCTTTACTCCCTAGTTACTCTCCAGAAGATGAAGAATCAGCTTAAAGGTTATATCTACTACCTTAGCTCTAGCGATGGTGGAGTAGTAACGAACTTCATTAACATACCTCGGAATTTGAGCTAATTGTTGTTCTTTGTGTGACGTTACTCTACAAATATATCTGGAAGGTTTTTGTTCCCAAGTATATACATACATTTTTGTATTTTCGTTCATTTATCACCACTCATACTAAACTCTACCAATTTTCATTAAATGTGCTTTAACGACAAATGTGAGCTAATGAATAAAAGAATATTGATCCTTAGGTTTTGGCCACGGTCCCTAGTTTTGGAGATGCCACAACATTCTTATGGAGCCAGTTGAGGCTTCTTAACGAATAGAGAAATACTCTTTAATTTTACCAATTCATCATGTCTTGGGCAAACCCCCATGATGAGAAAGAAAAGGAATAATCCACCTTCCCTTGTTGCTGATAAGCTTGATGTGTTCTTTGCAAATTCTCCAGTGCAGCACATAATGACTGAAAGTCCTGGATACTCTCTAGGTCTTGTTTTTTATTTCTCTTTTCGGTTTAGTGAAATAAACTCCTCTAATGCTTTCCTTTTGTTAATAGATCCTTCTGAAGTGCATCTTGTAAGTATAGATGTCTTATCACCTAATAAAGGTACTTTCGAATTACTTGCTTCATCCAAGGAGACAAGGCACATTATAGCTTCAAAAATCACTTCACTGTTTCTTGTCTCTATCGTTGAGGATACTATAGTGAAGGTTAGGGTAGATATGAAAAGAAAAGTCTCTAAGGTTTCCCTCGCCCCATTTGAGGTTCATTCTAAAAGGCTCAAAGTGGATGGACTTATTGCACCCACACTCCCTGACCCATCTTTTGGCACCGTTGTCGTCGTGACTACTCTCTTGGTTCAAGATTGTGTTACCAATGTTTTTGGTCCTTCTCTTAAAGAATCTATGGCTTTTTTACATCGGACTTTAAGGCTTGATGCTCCTCTCGAAAACATCCCTTTCTCTTTTTGGGGTCAGGATCTTCTCATTTTGCTAGCTTTATAGAATTTCTCATCAAGGTTGTGCATTTTACTATATCCATTTCATTAAGCCCCTTTAACAGGGCTCTTTCTTTTTCTACAAAATCATTAGAAAGTATTTTACAGCATCTCAATCAGGGGAAGTTCCCTCACCTTACCACAACATGAGTACTAATTTTAGTTTATTCTTTAGCTTTTAATTTCACATTTTTTTTAGATTGGTTGTCATTTGTTTGATTTCAAATAACTATGTTCATCTTCTTCTCAAAACATGTCTTGATTAGAAGAACTAAATTCCTTGTCTGAAAAAGTGTATACCTTCAAAACTTAGCTCAGTGATCTCTTTACTGCTAATGAGTCATTATCTTTCGAGAACCGGTTGATCATAGTCTTGCTGGAGTTAGAATAGGAAAGGTCTCAAAAGTTGGAAGAGGAGGCAAAGTTAATAGAAGAGAAACTCAAGAAGCATTGGGAGTTGGAGAAGAAAGCAAAATCTTCTGAGGATGAACTTTCTCGAGTCCAATCAGAGAACTCCACTCTTAGAGCATTTTTGGCAATAGTTCCTGACTTAGAAAAGGGTTTGGACGAAAAGAACCATACTATTGGCAAGCTCAAATAATCCCTTCACGCCACAAAATCCGAGGTCTCTTCCTTCCTGAACGATTTTTTCCTCTTATGGAAAGAATAATGTGTTGAACTAGTCCTGTTTACGACTTACAAAGACCACATCAATAGATGCCCAAACATTGCTTTTACTTCCATTGATAAATCAAGAGTGGATTACAAGAAGAGAGTTGACAGTTTATTAGGCCGTATTCCGATGATTATTCTAAGGTTATCAGAGAAGGTGTCATTGACAATGATGGAGAGGGAATGAAGGAGCCGATAAAGCCAACGAAGAGGGTGATGACAACAGCGATGAAGATGATGATGGGAGTAATGGTTGTAATGATCTTGGGAAGGATTTTCCAGAAAGGGACGGGAATGGTGATCCAGGTCAAGGTGGGAATGGAGCCTATGAAAGTTTAGCTCATACATCGGACTTCCCTCATTCGGAAACTACTAAAGTTGTGGATAAAACCACTCCTCCTGGACCTTTATTTCTAAATCAATGCCTTTTTAGTCTGGTGAGGTAGGTCAATCTCTTATTGAGTCTCAACCTCCTCTTGAAGCTCAAATTCCTTCTAATGCTCCCTCCATTCAATCTTTCAAACCTAGCATTACTATTACTCCTCAATAGGTAATTTTATCATTTTACTTGCTATATATTTTTACCTGCATAATCAAAAATTATGAACATGTTTTAACCATTAGCATAGGAAAATGAATAGAAATTATGTAGAGATTATTCCGGACAAAAGAAAAATGAAATCATAAGACTTAACCGGGAAGGAGAAAAGCTATGCAAAGACTTTTATGAATCAAATACAAAATATATGAGGATTTTAAACATCTCAAATATCTTGAGGAGTTTAAGAATAATAGTGTTGCACCTCTTCTTCGAAAAATATGCTTTTACCAAGATAATTTTCGCAAAGAAAATGAAGAATCGACCACACTCTTTTAGATGCTAATTAAGGAAAAAACTAACCTTATAGAGTGCTTATATTTTTTGTATGCTCGATTACCCTTGACTGACTTTTCTTTTCTAGATGATGTCATAGAGGATATATTATATATCTTATAGGAGATATTTGGATTTACAGGGTCAGACCCTTACCAACTTGCCAAAGGTTCTCAACACCACTTAAACACCGATTCCCTTTTTCATGATAAAACTAAATTTAACAAGGATAGTTTATTACCGAGTATTATAAAAAAATGTTCTTTTTGAGTCATTGTGATGTTGTTAACTAGTTATCCTTCGTTTTAAGCTAAAGCTGTAGTGATTTTGTGGACTTCGTGTTTTAACATACTTATTACCAGTATGAAAGCTTCTAATTTTATTCCTTTTTACTCACCATCTCCTATGTTAAGAGAGAATTTAAGTAAATCGGCCAGGTTAAAAAGAATTTTTGCAGAAAATTTGTCCTTGATAAACAATTTATCAAAATACCGCTCTCTTTGGAACTTTCATCGACTGTACTTTTGTTATCCAAATCTAGATTTTAATTTCTTGGGCAGCCACAACGAATAATTTCTCCATGAAATCCGTACTAACCATGTCAAGCTATTGTGTAATGGACATAGCCCCCTTCTCTAAGGAATAGGACTGTCATGGCTTTCCCTCGATCAATGCTCCTTCTGGTGCTGATGCTCCTTTTACTGTAATGTTTTTTTATTTCGCCTTCCTCTTTTCAGAATGTTCATGATGTCCTTCCTAATTCTAAAAATCAATTGTGTTGTAGTTTGTATTATTGTTGTTTCTTTCAAATGTAATGTCTGTTATGAAAAATTGATTGTTGTTTAATGGAAAATTTGTTGTCTTTCTACCGTCTTTATTGGAATTTTGTAATCATTTGTTTTCTAATTTTGGTGAAGGATTTCCCTTCTCTATTGATGCCTCTAACCTCAATCAAGATCTTGAGTATATTCACGCTAAATTAGTGATATCATTGAAAGAACGACCCTCTCGTTACTTTTTCAGTTCTATAACCATAGAAAACAAATAAGCAAACAAGCGGTATGATAAATACATTAAGGTGAAATCTATTATGAAATCATCTCAAGAAATAGCAATAGATCTTGAGAAGAAAGATTTGCATAAGGATGCTGAAATTGTTTTATTGAATGAAAAGCTTGGCTCATATACTAATTCCCAATGGCAATTGGAGTTCGATATGAACATTGCTTATTTAAATCAATGCATCTTTGGTTTGGAGGTTGAAGTGATAAAGCACAAAAATGAATGCCAATCTTACAAATTGATGTTGAATGAAGGGGAAGAAGGGTTGCCTATCCCCTCTCCAGTAGACACTTCAAAAAGAAATCACCACATCTTTCTTTTTTGTCGTAAGGGCTTCAGTCTTTGGCTGCGGCCACTCGATTCTTCATAAGTAGATAAATCGAAGGAACTTGCAAGGCTAAGTTGAGCCTTTAAACTTAAATGCATTCAAAAGATTAAGAATTGGTGGAATAAGAAATTTTTCGAGACTTTTTCATCACAAAGGCAAGAAATTGAGACGCCGGAGCACCAAAAGGACGAACTAATAATGAAGGTCAAGGTTCTTGAAGACAACATTAGTGGGATGAATTTCTCAACTTAAGGGTGCAGAATTATGAAAAGGCCCTACTACCTAATTGACTCTATTGATTCTCTTAATATTATCCATTGTAAGGAGACAAACTCAAGATGTACATCCTAATTGCCTTATAATACATTGTCGATCCTCCCTTGTGCTTGAAACCCTTATAAATAAGGTAAAGAACTCGATGATCAATTGGGTTTAATGTATTTTTATTCTACAAGGGCTTCTAACTTGATTCTCTTATTGATTACTTAATAAAAGTTATAGTTGCTTTTAACTTATAGATTGATTTCACATTTTTAGGCGCGGAAAGAGATAAAAGATTAAGGAAGGTAGTCATTTTTAGTTGTCAAAAGTTTCATAATGTTTTTCGATAAGGATGTTTTGAAGTTTGAAAGAAATGGGGGACTTATAATTTTGCATAAAAAAGTGGGTTTGTTTAGCAAACAACATCTCTGTTGTTAGGACGTGGAAGGAAAAGGGAAGGAGCCTGTTTACCAACATTGAATTCTATAGGCGATGTGTGGGTATTTGTTATGCAATCATGCGTTGGCTAGAACCAGTGGTGGGACCAAAGGCTTAGTTGACCATCGCTCTATGGATTTGTGCTTCGACCAGGCTCAAAGGCAAGGCTTTTCGGCCAACTTCCTTGGATGGGTGATTTAACCGAGTCTGACAATAGGACCAAAGACTTTATTAACCATTACTCTATGGATGGGTTCTTCGGCCAGGCCTAAAAGCGGGACCAAAAGTTTTTTATACCATCTCCTTTGGATGGCAGCTTTGGCCAGGCCCGATGGCGGGACGAAAGGCTTTTTTGACAATCACTATTTGGATGGGTGCTTTGCCTATGCATGAAGGCATGAATGCAGGCTTTTTGATCATCTCCTATAGATTGGTGCTTTGGTCAAGCCTAATGGCGGGATCAAAGGCTTCATCACTCTTTAGGTGGGTGCTCAGGTCAAGCCCGAAGGCGAGACTGAAGGCTTTACGACCTCTCCCATAGATGGGTGTTATAACCTGGCCCAATAACGGAACCAAAGGCTTTATTGACCAACACTCTTTAGATGAGTGCTTTGGCCAGGCCCGAAAGCAAGACCGAAGGTTTTTCGACCATCTCCCTTGGATAAGTGCTTTGGCCAGGCCCAGTAGTAGGACTGAAGCTTGCTTTTGATGTACTTTTACATATAGCTATGCTTGCTTTCGATGTACTTTTTCGCACACTGAGGTTTTATAAACTCATGTAGCTTTCTTTTCTTTGCATAATACACGATGATCCTAAATAGCAGTCGACAATAGTTATTGTGATTTCCCTTTGCTTTGTGATAATGAGAGTATATCCCTCTAACCTACCAGTCTACTTTCCTTGGAGCTTTCTTAAAAATTCAATAGTTTATCCCATCCTTAGTATGGAAGTAAACTTCCTCCCGAGCAACGAGGTGTGTTATGACAATTTTGCCTTTCAGTCCTCTTGTTGAAGTATTCCTGTTCTCATCTCTATACCTTTATAGGAGCTTTGCATTTTGTGAACCTCTTCTAACTTCCATTTCCTTTATAGAGGTTCCAACTCAACATAATTTACCCATTTCTAAGTGAATTTTTCGAAATAATGATTCATCTAAGTTTCAAAAATATTTCCTCGTGCTTGAAGTTGAATGCTTCACCTGATCTGAGAAAAAGAACTCTTTTCAAACTTTACATTATCCCTATTTCTTTATTTTAACTTTTCTGATCTAAGTTTGTAGGCTAAGGAAAAGATAGACTTTTCTCCAATATGAATGGGTTTAAACTCCATTTACTTGGGTTATATTGAGCAATCGTTTTCTTTTCCTCCAATGTTCGAAGAGCTAGACCTCTCAAATTCAACTCTTGTTCTTCACTAAATTTTTGATTGCTTATTGGGTAGGGTAAAAGGTTTAGATGTGGTTGTTGAGACCTAATTGTTATAATTGGAAATCCAAACAAGCTTGGTTTATTTTTGAGGAAAGAGTGAGTGTGATCCTTGAGTTTAGCTCTCAATGGAAGCATAAAAAATATTAGTGCAAAAGTTAGGCTAGACCATTATGTCAAAATAAGTGAAAATAAACCAAGGCCATAATCATAGTAGAATCTGAAATAGCAAGCTTTTATATATTTAACAGGGTAGCAGTGCAAACTATGCCAAATGCAGGTACTTTATTACAGAATTCTCAATTATAGTTTGCCCTAACAACCATGAACTCCCAAATCAAATCCTACTTTACAAAATTGGAAGAAAATGAAAATGAAGGAGAAGGAGTACCTGAGAAATTTGACGCTTTTTTAGAGGAGGCATCCTTCTATTTATAAAGAATTGAGCCGTTGGATTCTTGACACGTGGTACTCTAGTAGAAGGTTATGATTGGTGCATGTGGCACATGATTGAATTGATATGTAGCATAACGGTTCCTTATGGACTTTAGCTCATGATTTAAGTGCGATAGCTTTCTGGAAACCTTTCGTGATGGCTTTAATCTACTGTTCCAAAAAGATAAGTGATGGCTTTGGTTCATCACGATAGCATGGTTTATCACTTCAAGGTGTACACAACAAGCCATGATAGCCTTCTAGAATTCCCCATGGCTGCTTTGATTCATTGTTCAACAACAGCACACGATGACCTTATAGACTTTTTCCACCACGGATTGCTTTAACACTTGAGAATAGCACACGATGGCCTTATAGAACTCTTCGTGATGGATTGGTTGTTGTTATCTCATGATGGCTCTTGTACTCTTCTCATGAATGCTTCCCACCTTGTTAACCTGTGATAACTATCATATTTTAGGTACACCATAAGGTAACACCTATTCAAATTTATAGTGATTTCTTGCTATTATAAATCAAATGTACAGAAATTACCAAATAAAGGAACCGACCCTTGCTAAGTACATTGAGCCATCAAAGTAATTATTTGTGAACTGTTTAATACTGTTACCTCTTTATTATTCTCGTCATTTTGATCCTTTTAGCTTTAAATTTTGTTGAATTTGATGAAGATTTTCCTATAAATTCATATATCTAAGTTTAGGCTTAATGTTTGTATCTTTTGGGAAGAAAGAAGGAAATAAAGAGAGACGTATGTACTCTCCCTTATGTGTTAGGACTTAGTTTATTCCAAATTTGCGACTAATGGCTTGTTGGATCCAACTTGCCCAATTCAAAACATACTTATAACATTCAATCTTTTTATGCAATTAAGACGTTCGTACAGTGAAACTTAACCAGAAAAAGATGTTGTTTGCAATGGTACAAGTTTCAAAAATTAATTCATTTATTTGTAGAAATATTCAACTTTTTCCCCTTTTAGTAGACCACTAATTTACCCTTCATTTTACATTTATTTAATTGTTCAAATTTATTAGGCATTACAACTAAGCTGGGCACAATCGGCTCAGGCCTAACATGCATCGGTGTATGGAAACATGGGCTTCAGTTAGCAACTTCTTAGGCATTCAAATGGTGTCTTAACTTGAGCATATCTCTTGCCACCTACCCTATCCTTATAATAACTACCATATGTCATTGTTCATGCCAAGGATCGGGACTACATTGCTTACACTGATTCCACCATCGGAAATGTTGTTGGTTCTTTAAAATGTGAGATTCCTACTATATTGACCATGGCTGGTGCTCAAGAATAAAGATAAAAAAATGGATGGAGGTTTGGGCCCTCCTTCTAATGCCAAAATATTAACTTAAAAACCAACCAACCTCATAGTTACGAAATTTGAGCAGGCCTTAAGACACTTAGAGTAAATTAAAGATGTTTTAAGCATGAGTAATTATGGTATTATTGTTAAGAAGTGGTAAGTGAGACATAGATTTCAGATTGGTTCAACCAAATGATCTTCGTCCACTATGGTTATTCTCCTTTTATTTCATTGAGCTTTGGTTACGGTGCATGAAATAAATACCATAATATTGTTATAAGAACTCTTAGTTTTGGGCTTGTTCCTTTTAGGTGGAAGAAAGTAAAAAATTCGATCCTCATGGTCCTGCATGTAGAGGCCATTAAATAGATGTTCTAGCTATAATTTAGATGACACATATGTATCATACTCTCAATATGATCTAGACAACTCGAATTGTTGCCTTGCATATTAAGTGTTTTTACAACCATTGACGCTAGTTGGATGACTCAGATCTTCTACTCTGGACACTCTCGATTGTTTTCTGTGACAAAGGAGTTATTGAATAGTAGTGTCATTTGTCATAACTTAAGTCGGAGGTGGTTTCTATTACAGCCGTTTATTTCTAAAGGAGATGCCTAAATGTTGCTCCGTGATAAGAATCAAAACTTCATAGTTTTTTTTGACCATATGAAGTAAGAGCAATGACCAATGATGTGCCAAGTGCCCAACAAATATCTAGTTGGATTATTCGACCTTCTTACTTATGTCAGTCAGATGCGAAACAGTCAGGGTTTAGGACAATGCAAATTGTATGATGCAAGGGATGGATAGACTATTTATTGGAGTATGGGAAGGATATGACACTTCATTTGTTTAATGTAGATGCGTCTACTAATTATTATAATGGTCTATGATAGCATTATAGTAGGCATATTGATGAAAACAAATGTTTGAGTGGATGATTGAACACCCCTATGCTCCATACCCTATGGAAGATATTTTTCGTGACTGCATGTTGTGACGACCTCCCTCCACCTTTAGTACCTAACTAAATAATATCTAATGTCAATAATTGCAATGTATTGGTAACCGACCATTGGAGCAAACCATCTAGGTAATAAGGATTGATTAATGAAGACATGCAGTATATCTCATTGCACATTTGTAACGACCCGAAATTTTCTAACCCGAAAATCCCAGATAGTTATGAAAAAGAAGAAAGAGATAGAAGAAGAAGAACAGAAACACCACACATCTCACAATCGCAGCGGATAAAATATAATAATAAATAATAATAGTTTACAAAAGAATACTATATCTATCGATTACATTTAATATACATCAGAGTTTCACATACATATACAGCCACTGAATACATACAATTATCATGTCTCAGCGTAACAATAATATAAATACAGCGGATATACTCTATACGATACTGCCACCAGCTCGCCTCCTGAGCTCCTGAACGTCCTAACCTGAAAATCTGTAATACTCGGTCTGACCCGAGCATTACACCAAAGTAACACCCGGGTCAGGCTGGAAACCAGCGTGAGTAAATTCAACTAACAAGGAATACCAAACAAACAACTTATATAAACCCGGGGTAACTTATATCAATTCACAAGTTGCTATAAATAACGTTTATTTCATATATAAATTTCTAAGTACCAAACTTAGATAAAACCATCCAATTTACTTAACTTACCCCATTTCAGCCTTTTGATTTCACAAATCAATTTATAAAATTCAAAGTGGAATCGGTTATTTCCTAATACCCGATCCCGGCCTCTTCGCCTCAAGTCATCCCAACCAAAATTTCCCAATTGAAATTCATAACAAATCAAAACAGAGATATTAACTCATTCAAACATCCAATCTCATTCAATCATCCATCAACAAAGGTTAATCACATACAAATTTGGTTTAATTAATTCTGATTGAATTCCCAACCTCAACCACTTAAATTTCTTCATTTAACATTAAATCGTTTCTCATCAATTAATCAACCATTCCTTCACTTTTCATCTTAATTTATCACCCTGGATTAATTATCCTTTCAATTTTTATTCAAGAAATTGACTTAAATTAATTTCACGATATTAATTATACTTAACCAAAATTAACAAGTAATCTTATTAATTAATTATTTTAATTACGTTAATCATTAATAACTCATACTAAATTAACTTCTCTTAAGTCTCTTATTCCCGATTAATTTATCTTAATCGATCGGTCTTTAATTACATCATTGATTTTATAAATTAATGATTCCCAATTATATCTCAGTTTATCCTAATCCAAATTAATTACATTAATTAAACCAAAACATTAACAACTCTTGATTTAACTCAACCTATAATTAGCAATCCATTTATTTCCTTCATTTAATAAAATCAATTTCTCTTTAATTAATCATCTTGATTAGTTTCTTGATTTATTACACAAGTAATCCTCTTTTATTAATTACATTAATTGAACTTAATAGGTTCACTTAACTTTAATTAATTAATTCAAACCTTTAATTTACTAAATTAATCGCCCCAAATCAGTTATTGATTGAACTAATTAATTATCCATTTTAATTACCCTATTAATTTAATGAACCATAAATCATTAAATCCTTATTAGCATTAAATTGAAAACAATTCAATGTTATGATTTGAGTTTAAACAAATTAACCCCAATATTTCGAGTCAAATCACAATTAACTCGAGAATATTCAAAAATCACAATCACAAGATCAACAATTCACAGTGCATATCAAGTTAGTTCAACCATTCAACCAAATATTTAAATGTAACCATTTAAATTTAAATAGAATCCAATAGAGTGAGATTTACTCACCTCTTATATTGATTTCTCAAATTAGCTAACAATTTAACTTAATAATTAAACCAATTATTTACCCCTTAAATTGATTGCATTAATCAACTATCCTTCTTACTAAATAATTTGTATTTATTCCATTTCCATTATTAAATCATTTTTAAAGACCTATAGGAATTACTCATTATAATCATATAAAAAAAAAATTTAACCAAACAATTTACCCGAGCTACCCCTAATTCCTTCGAGTAAACCCTACCCTACTTCGAGCAAAAACTAAAATTTACTCAAGATAAATTCGAGTACACCGTTTAAAAATATACATTTGCAATTTAAAATTGTTTAAACATTTTATATTTTATAAAACTTATCTATTCCAATTGGGATTCAAATTCACTTTGAAACCATACTCTAAATTGATTTAACTGTTAAAATCTTGTTTTCAGTTCAATTTCTTTATTGGTTTTTAAAACTGAAACCAACAATGTCCATGCCAAACTTCTGAAAACCCCCAAGTCTTCTTCCCCTTTACTTAACATCAGTAATAAAGTTGAGAGCCTAGTACGCGAGCAACCAAAAAAAAAGACTCGAGATAAATTAGAGAAACTCACCCGCATCACCACTGCTAGCCTCCTCACTGATGATTATCGTAAGCTACCCACATCACAACGCCGCCGCTCGAGTTCGAGTCAAACTCGTATGTCCCTAAACCCCACTGTAAATCGAGTCGAAGTCGATTGTGCCTCGCCCCCCCCCCCCCCCACGATCATCGTAACCCACGACCTCCACTAGCTTGCGTCGTCGACCTAAGCTCTGTCGCGACCATTCCCACACGCAGTCGCCGCTTCGCCTCACCGCACGCGAGCCCTAAAATTTGCGATGCCGAGCTCCCACCATTCGACTACGGCTTCTGATAGATGACGCGAGGGTGGATGAAACAAAGATGTCGATTTGATTTGGGGAAAAACAAGTGCGGCTATATTTTTTTTTCTCTGATGTCGAAATTTAAGAATTTGAGGGGAAGAGAACCAATGTAGACGAAGGGAAGGATACGGCTTTAAAGAAAGAGAGTGGCTTGTTTGGGAAGGAAAAGAAGGCGTTTTGAGGAAGGTTGCTTATTATATTTAATTTATTAATATTCTTATATTTTACAAGAGGTTCGAACGGACTCCGAATCAAACAAGCCGCCAGGCATTTATAAGGTTTCACCCGCGTTCCGAACACAATGGAACATGTTTCGGAGGCTAATTTGAACGTACGTGCAAGTTATGTAATTAAACGATCGATTAAAATAAATATACGCGTTTCGAGCAGCCAGGGTCAAACGACAATTCTGATTGCTTCGAAATTTGAAATCCGACAATAACTAACTATTACGGATCCCATGGAACTTGTTTCGTCGAATTCTGAGACTGTGCCTCGGAAGGCTATTTTTAAATTCAATTTAAACGATATATTATTAAAATTGAACAAATTACCTTTACAACAAATTTCAACCGTTCTATTATTTTCAGTATTATCATTATAAATTTTATAAGCCTTCAAATTATTTTTAACAGACTTAAAATTCCAAATTCAACAATTTACCCAATTTCAATTATATAATCTAATAACTGAATTGCTATTGCTATTAATAATAATAATATTTGAATTCAAGTTGAAAATTAACTTTTAAATATTTAAAATGAATTTATTATTCCGATTTAAATCGTTAAAATTTCCGGGTCGTCACATTCCTCCCCCCTTAAAAGAATTTCGTCCCCGAAATTACTAGTCAGGAAGAATGGTCCAATACCCGTTTACTTTTTTCCAAACCCACTATTCAACATCCTACCAATTATCTTTTATTAAGATCCTATTATCACCTCAATCAACTTCTCAAAACTTTTCATAGTTTCAAATCATATCTCTTTTGCTCAATTATCTAAACTTCAATTTTAAACCAAATTTTGAATTATCAAATTTTCTCAAAATTTTTCTAACTCTCTAAATTTCCAGAAAATTTTGCCAGCGTCTCCTTTGCGCGGCTAGCTCGGTACTACTACAAAAGGCCTCAAGGGGCTCCCAAATTCCAAAAAGAAAACAAAAGCCAAGTGGCTACATCAAAAACCCAATCCAATATCATACATAATCAAAATACGTACCTTATAGTCGAGCAAATTCAAATTTATCATTTGGAATCAAATTCAATTCCCTTTTCCCTTTATAATACCTGCATATTCTATTTAATAACAATATCCAATTGTAACCCTTTAAATCACTGTATACATTTCCTTACAGAAATTTCATATCCACTTCTATTCAAATTAGCTTCCACCATTTCATATGAATTCAATTTATTTTCAAATTTAATACTGAGTTGTATCCTTCATTTAAACTGATTCATATTAATTTCATTTACTAGTTTACTTTGATTTTCAATTTGAAATTGTTTTGTCGATAACCAAAAATTTCCAAAAATTTTCTAACTCCCAAAATTTTCAGAAAATTTTGGCAGAGTCTCCTTTGTACGGAGGAGCTTTTGCAATTTGACAAGAGATATAAATATGTATACATCGACCCACCCGGTCGGAAAAAGAAAAAAACAGTTCATATTTCCTATTTTTATTGCATAGGCATACCTTATTTAGCATTTAAGCAAGCAGCTTATTAATTTAAGCAATTAGCGCAAATCCAAACCAACCAAACAGCCTTCAGGTACCTGTACTTACTCAATTTAAATATGTAAGTGCCATATAAATGAAGTTCATAATACTTCTCTTACTTAAACGACCACAACACATCAACTCTAGAAGAAATGCATTCTAGATAACTTTCACAAGCAATTGATATGATTTCAAAACCAATTCCATTGTTTTCAACCAATTCATATTCCATTTCATTCAATTTTAATGATTTATTACTCAAGTGTTTACATTCAATTGATTTTTAATTCAAACAAGCACATATTCACATCAAATGATTTAAATCAATTTCATTAAATTTCTACCAACTCATAGTATTTAATTACTTTGGTTTACGCCAAACAACAATTATTCTCATGCCAATTCGACAATATTCGCCTAATAGAGTATCTATTTTATTTTATAACTACTTCAAATTAATTTCAACTCATTCTGAATTTAATTCCATTTCATTTCTAAATTATCTACCAACCATTCATTGCATTTCGTTTAATTTCCGCATTAAATTCATGCAAAACAATTTATTAAGCTTGGCATTCAAACTTATAAATTAATGACCATTTCCAAATTAATTTAACCCAAGCTTCTATTAAATGGGCTTTCACTCTTATTCGAAGCCAAAGTTTCATAAAATTTTAAACTTAAGTGAATTTATTTTAGTTTATTCCAACCCCAACTTAAGTTTACTTCTATTTGATTCTCATTAATCAAATTTCATTAAATTCGGCATGCCCATCCATTTTAAATTTTAATTTTAAATTTATCTTCTCAATTTATCAAAATAATATCCAACCACAACCGAATTCACTTATACTTCAAATTATTATATCACCAAATTTAAGTTCAGTTTGATAATCCAATTCCAATCACAACTTTGGTTCAGTTTTTATTCAACCAAACTTCATCCATTTATTATTTAACTCAATCAACCCATTTTAAATTTTTAATTCAATTACTTAATTCGTTATTGCATTTATTTTATTTATACAAGGCTATTCTCAATTTATTTCTATTCACTTGGGTTATGTTTTGCAACTCAAACCATTTTTATCATAATCACTTCCATTTCGTATAACATCACTTCTCTTATACCCAACTAACATGCAAATTTCATTAAATATTACTCAAACCGTCCCTGAATTATAATTCAAACCATCACATTTGCAATCCAACTTTATTTTATTTTTACAACATTTCTTCTAATTTATTTCATTATTAAATCCAAGTCGAGTTCTATTCATAATTCGAATTCATTTCCAAACTCCATTATCAACTTACAACTCATTTTATGTAACCGAGTTAAAGTTTATTAACATACTCAATCACACAATTATTTAACCAATTAACTTATTTCCAATTTCAAAATCAATATTCGATTATATTTACAAACTCACTTCATTAAAATTTCAATTTTATTTTACAATTTCAGTTCGAACTTCCCTTGATTTTCCAAAATTTCATCTCCTTTATTTTAAATTTTTTTTAGAAATGCCTATAAAATCTCATAATAATATTAAAATAGCTTTTATAAAATATTTCTTATAACTCGATGTCTCAACCAATCCATCCTTGTTCTCACAGAAATTCAGTCATACGTTGATCAGGCGTAGGACCGAAAATCTATAAGTACTTGGCAAACTCGTTTCCAACATCCAGTGAAAATACTTGGAAAATAATTTTATTGAAAATATTGAAAACATTTTGAAATAGAGGAAATATCTTTGGTGACAATGCTCTGAAAATCATCACCCCCATCCATGGTCACAGTTACATACCAGGGTTACGTTGCAGTCACAACAAAAGTCCATGTAACTGCAGGCTCTCCGCGGCCTCTCGATTACGCCATGGATCCCACACAACAGATCACAGTTACATCCAGGGTTACGTTGCAGTCACAACAAAAGTCCATGTAACTGCAGGCTCTCCGCGGCCTCCGATCTCGCTATCAAAATGAAACTTCTCCACTCTTACATAGGTCGCAGTCTACCGAGATAAACTCAAACGCAGACTGTTGGCTCTCAGCGGCTCACACGACTTTCGCTAAGTTATACCATAGGTCGCAGTCTACCGATATAGAATCAAACGTAAACTGTTGGCTCTCCGCGGCACACACGACTTCCTCTATGGTATACACTACTCATAATCCCCAGGAACTAGTTTTGTCCGGACTCCTCACAGGATCAACTTTAGAACCCCCTCGGGCTCCAGGCAGCACCACCCAGTGGCACTCCTGAGAAGTTCATTTCAAGGGGACGCCTTTTTCCCCAGAGCCATCATCAAAATATTTTATACTATACACATATAGTATTTTCAAATCATACATCTAGTATGATATCATACAAAGCTCCTTTACACAAAATCGATTATCCCAAAATCGATAATTCTCAAAATAGGCTTTCCAAAACTCAATATTGATTTTTTCCAAAAATCAAAAGCCTTTCCCAAAATCCTCATAAGATACCTTTATATATATTCAGATATATATATATATAAATCTTTAAACCTTTGGTTCCTTACTTTCTTGTATAAAACCCTTTTATACTCCAAACACTCTCAAAAACCATAGAAATATCCAATTTCCATCTTTAATCATTTCATATTTCTCAAAATATTCTTTCAGTTCAAAAGAACCATTTCACATTCCTTATTTACCTTTACATTAATCCCCATTTGCATTATTCCTTTAATCCTTATCTCAGTTGGGTACTTTAATCAATAACATTTTGAACTCCGACCAGTTTAGAAAAATAGCTTGAAAATTTTAAAAAGAGGTAAGTAGTCGAAAAATAATTATTAGTTGCAAAATAATTGTTAAATAGTTAACTAATTGTAAAATAGTCGAAAAATAGTTGAATGGTTTCAGAGATTTTCTGACAATTGAAAGATAGTAATTTATTTGTAAAGTAGTGGAAAAATAATAAGTAGTTTAGGAAACAATTGAAAAATATTTAAATAGCTCCAAAAATAACGGTAAAACAAATATATAATAAATTAGCTTTAAAAAGAAAGGCTATATATATTTAATAGCTTAGAAAATAAGTTTATATCAAAACAATTTATATTGAAAATAGTCAAGAGCCAACTGTTCATCTCCCCAACAATTCAATTTAAATCTCCATTTAAATTGATCCAATTCCAATCCAAATAACTCCAAATTCCATTGGACTTTTTTAATTCCCAATTCAAGTTGAATCAATCTTGATTCCTTCCCAAATTTAAATCAAATTCTAATTGATTTTAATCCTGTTCAATTTCAATTATAATTTCATATTATTCCAATCAATTTGAATTATTATCAATTTAATTTCAGAATCCAAATCACTTCAATTTAATCCATTCCAATTTCCCATTTAAAATTTTTAAACTTATATATTTTCAATCACCAATCCAATTACTTCAAACCAAATTAAATTTTGAACTAATTCAATTTCAATCTTGAATTTTTAAACTACCTCGAATTTATAAATTCGAGTTAAATTCTCAAAGGTTGATTTAACCTTTTTAAACCAAATTAACTTTTATTTAAAGTTTTTAAACAATCTCAAATTTCTGAGTCCAATTCTTCATTTCAACTTATCTCTACTTATATATTTTTTTCTATTATTCCATAAACATTTAATCAAGATTCCAGAGTTTAAACAAATTTCCAAAATTTCAATATCACCTTAGTATTCAACTATATCAAAAATTCTTTGGCGAATTCAATTATCCCTTTGAATTTCAAAACCAAACCCATTTCACAAACAATCCCAATTTAAAACAATTCGATAGCAATTTCTCTTCTAGAAACTCGAAAATGAACATCGATGATGCTGCAGTCATCACCGACTTTATTTTCCAGTGACCAAAAGAGTTCAATGCTTTTATCTCTCTAAAAACACTTCCAAATATTTTTGATTTCAGATCTCTAAATTTCAAACACAAAAAATATTTTTGAAATAATACTATTCTTTCTTCAAAACCCTTGGAAACCACTTTCAAACCCAAAGAAATTTTAATTTTTTCCCAAAATTCCAAACTCCCAATCCATCAAATTCATATTTAAACATTACTCTGGAATTTTCATCTTACTCTATTTCACATATTCTCTGGAATTCTATTTCAAATTATAATCTCATTTATTTATAACGTTTATTTCAATTTATAAATTACATTTACAATCTATATTTCAAATTCCTTTTTGATTTTAAACCAATTTCACTTTAATTACAATTCCAAGATTATTCTAGTTACTTTGGACTAGTATCCATTCAATTGAACCCACTTCAATTTCAATCATTTCAATTCTATCCAAATCTTCCATTTAATTTTTTTTTTTGAACTTATACATCTTCAATTCCAAATTCAATTAATTCAAATCGGATTTAATTTGAATGAGTTCAATTCCAACGTCAAATTTAAACCATCTCGAATTATATAATTCGAGCCAAATTCTCAAAGATTGGTTTAACCTTTTTAAACCAAATTTAACTTTGTTCATTTAAAGTTTCAAACAATTCTAGTTTCTGAGTTCTAATTCTAGAATTTCATTTTTAATTAATTTAATTTTAATTTGATTGTATTATAGTCCTTCTTAACTTAATTCCAATAATTTAACACCCAATCACCTTAATATTTATTAGAAGAAAATAATGTTATATATATCAAAATATACTTTTATATAAAACCATTTAAAACCTTTATATAAGAAAATAACAAGTACGCGCTCATTTATATATATATACACTTAACTCATTCTAGAGTACTATGGACTCTATACAATGAGTAATCCCCACCAGAGCCAAGGTTCTCGCTTAACCTTTCAGCTCTGATATCAAATGTAACGACCCGAAATTTTCTAACCCGAAAATCCCAGATAGTTATGAAAAAGAAGAAAGAGATAGAAGAAGAAGAACAGAAACACCACACATCTCACAATCGCAGCGGATAAAATATAATAATAAATAATAATAGTTTACAAAAGAATACTATATCTATCGATTACATTTAATATACATCAGAGTTTCACATACATATACAGCCACTGAATACATACAATTATCATGTCTTAGCGTAACAATAATATAAATACAGCGGATATACTCTATACGATACTGCCACCAGCTCGCCTCCTGAGCTCCTGAACGTCCTAACCTGAAAATCTGTAATACTCGGTCTGACCCGAGCATTACACCAAAGTAACACCCGGGTCAGGCTGGAAACCAGCGTGAGTAAATTCAACTAACAAGGAATACCAAACAAACAACTTATATAAACCCGGGGTAACTTATATCAATTCACAAGTTGCTATAAATAACGTTTATTTCATATATAAATTTCTAAGTACCAAACTTAGATAAAACCATCCAATTTACTTAACTTACCCCATTTCAGCCTTTTGATTTCACAAATCAATTTATAAAATTCAAAGTGGAATCGGTTATTTCCTAATACCCGATCCCGGCCTCTTCGCCTCAAGTCATCCCAACCAAAATTTCCCAATTGAAATTCATAACAAATCAAAACAGAGATATTAACTCATTCAAACATCCAATCTCATTCAATCATCCATCAACAAAGGTTAATCACATACAAATTTGGTTTAATTAATTCTGATTGAATTCCCAACCTCAACCACTTAAATTTCTTCATTTAACATTAAATCGTTTCTCATCAATTAATCAACCATTCCTTCACTTTTCATCTTAATTTATCACCCTGGATTAATTATCCTTTCAATTTTTATTCAAGAAATTGACTTAAATTAATTTCACGATATTAATTATACTTAACCAAAATTAACAAGTAATCTTATTAATTAATTATTTTAATTACGTTAATCATTAATAACTCATACTAAATTAACTTCTCTTAAGTCTCTTATTCCCGATTAATTTATCTTAATCGATCGGTCTTTAATTACATCATTGATTTTATAAATTAATGATTCCCAATTATATCTCAGTTTATCCTAATCCAAATTAATTACATTAATTAAACCAAAACATTAACAACTCTTGATTTAACTCAACCTATAATTAGCAATCCATTTATTTCCTTCATTTAATAAAATCAATTTCTCTTTAATTAATCATCTTGATTAGTTTCTTGATTTATTACACAAGTAATCCTCTTTTATTAATTACATTAATTGAACTTAATAGGTTCACTTAACTTTAATTAATTAATTCGAACCTTTAATTTACTAAATTAATCGCCCCAAATCAGTTATTGATTGAACTAATTAATTATCCATTTTAATTACCCTATTAATTTAATGAATCATAAATCATTAAATCCTTATTAGCATTAAATTGAAAACAATTCAATGTTATGATTTGAGTTTAAACAACTTAACCTCAATATTTCGAGTCAAATCACAATTAACTCGAGAATATTCAAAAATCACAATCACAAGATCAACAATTCACAGTGCATATCAAGTTAGTTCAACCATTCAACCAAATATTTAAATGTAACCATTTAAATTTAAATAGAATCCAATAGAGTGAGATTTACTCACCTCTTATATTGATTTCTCAAATTAGCTAACAATTTAACTTAATAATTAAACCAATTATTTACCCCTTAAATTGATTGCATTAATCAACTATCCTTCTTACTAAATAATTTGTATTTATTTCATTTCCATTATTAAATCATTTTTAAAGACCATAGGAATTACTCATTATAATCATATAAAAAAAAATCTTTAACCAAACAATTTACCCGAGCTACCCCTAATTCCTTCGAGTAAACCCTACCCTACTTCGAGCAAAAACTAAAATTTACTCAAGATAAATTCGAGTACACCGTTTAAAAATATACATTTGCAATTTAAAATTGTTTAAACATTTTATATTTTATAAAACTTATCTATTCCAACTGGGATTCAAATTCACTTTGAAACCATACTCTAAATTGATTTAACTGTTAAAATCTTGTTTTCAGTTCAATTTCTTTATTGGTTTTTAAAACTGAAACCAACAATGTCCATGCCAAACTTCTGAAAACCCCCAAGTCTTCTTCCCCTTTACTTAACATCAATAATAAAGTTGAGAGCCTAGTACGCGAGCAACCAAAAAAAAAGACTCGAGATAAATTAGAGAAACTCACCAGCATCACCACTGCTAGCCTCCTCACTGATGATTATCGTAAGCTACCCACATCACAACGCCGCCGCTCGAGTTCGAGTCAAACTCGTATGCCCCTAAACCCCACTGTAAATCGAGTCGAAGTCGATTGTGCCTCGCCCCCCCCCCCCCCCCCCCACGATCATCGTAACCCACGACCTCCACTAGCTTGCGTCGCCGACCTAAGCTCTGTCGCGACCATTCCCACACGCAGTCGCCGCTTCGCCTCACCGCACGCGAGCCCTAAAATTTGCGATGCCGAGCTCCCACCATTCGACTACGGCTTCTGATAGATGACGCGAGGGTGGATGAAACAAAGATGTCGATTTGATTTGGGAAAAACAAGTGCGGCTATATTTTTTTTCTCTGATGTCGAAATTTAAGAATTTGAGGGGAAGAGAACCAATGTAGACGAAGGGAAGGATACGGCTTTAAAGAAAGAGAGTGGCTTGTTTGGGAAGGAAAAGATGGCATTTTGAGGAAGGTTGTTTATTATATTTAATTTATTAATATTCTTATATTTTACAAGAGGTTCGAACGGACTCCGAATCAAACAAGCCGCCAGGCATTTATAAGGTTTCACCCGCGTTCCGAACACAATGGAACATGTTTCGGAGGCTAATTTGAACGTACGTGCAAGTTATGTAATTAAACGATCGATTAAAATAAATATACGCGTTTCGAGCAGCCAGGGTCAAACGACAATTCTGATTACTTCGAAATTTGAAATCCGACAATAACTAACTATTACGGATCCCATGGAACTTGTTTCGTCGAATTCTGAGACTGTGCCTCGGAAGGCTATTTTTAAATTCAATTTAAACGATATATTATTAAAATTGAACAAATTACCTTTACAACAAATTTCAACCGTTCTATTATTTTCAGTATTATCATTATAAATTTTATAAGCCTTCAAATTATTTTTAACAGACTTAAAATTCCAAATTCAACAATTTACCCAATTTCAATTATATAATCTAATAACTGAATTGCTATTGCTATTAATAATAATAATATTTGAATTCAAGTTGAAAATTAACTTTTAAATATTTAAAATGAATTTATTATTCCGATTTAAATCGTTAAAATTTCCGGGTCGTCACAACATTAATAAAATATAATAAAAATAGATATAAAATAGGCAAGACAGTAGCATAATCAAGTGAACTAGAATTAACAACACAATAGTGCAGTATGTCCATCAGATTATACAAAGCAAAGTAATAATTGAGTTTATACATTTGAATATAAAATTAACTCAAAGTAATTATCTCTAATATAATAAGTGCTAGACAGTTCCACATAGCATTACATAATGGAATATAGCAATAGTGGCTTGAATATAAATGTATAAGAAAGCATTAGCCTTCTCCTCGTCCTCTGCACAACTCCATATGATATTTCATACCTATCTCTCAATCTTATAATTTAAGAACATTCAAGATGGTAAGAAGAAAAGCAAATAACCTTGGATCAGACAATTGGTATGAGTGACCCATAATTTCAAAATAGGTATAAGTCATAAATATCGTAAATATGAACATACGGTATAAAAAATAATACATGATATGTCCCTACATCCAACGAGTTAGCACTTAATACAATATATGCTAATCTACTATCAACATCATGTAGGTGTACCTCTACTCTAAGTACAACCTATGATATATAGGTATACAAATAGATAGTACCTACATCATGTGACAACCATGGCAACTATAGCAAACATCAACCAAATCTTGCGTCCCTCAACTCCAATGTCACTGGATATATGATAACTACTCGACATCGTGGTCCCATCAATGCTCAAATCTATGTTATTCCGTATGGCCAGGATACTAGAAAACCTCCGTAAGGTACAAAGTAAAAATAGATCACTCCATAGGATTGGAGTGGGCATCCACACATACTCCTTCTCTATTAGCATACATAGAAACCTCTGAGTTATCAACGATCCCTTCACACACATTCTAATAGTAAACCGCCTCTTGTTCCACTGCATGATTCACTTTGCATCAAATTTCCCACCCAAATGATTCCTAGATGTTTTTCCACTTTACTCTTCGAAGTACTCAATCTCAATCACTAAGTCGATGAGGTTCTAAAAACAACTTAGTTGCTCTCACTTAGCCTGTAGTCACTTCAAGGCATGCTCGAATAAACTCCTATGTTTGCCTTATGTAAGTCACCAAAAGACACAAGTCGATACCGACACATGAACATACTCAACTCTTGCTCCAAAACATCACGATCGATCCTGGTTAGGTCTCTGAAGTTAACCTATTTTTTTTCCAAGATTCACTCATATTGGTACCCGCTCGAGTTTACTCAACACTTAGCCCAATTTTAGCTAAGCATTTTTGATGCTTTCATTTGAGCCTTTACCCATGCATTTCGCTAGATGTCCTAGAGTTGATCTCATGTTACTTACCAAAAACCATGAAGTTACCATCACTTTAATTACCTCAAGCTCCACTCCATGCTACATGACCAATACACGATCAACACCAAACCATATGTGTAACAACCTGTATTCTATGTATCGAAGGATCATGGAATATAAATACTATTTTCGTATAAGATCGTATGATTCTAAAATTCTAGGTAATGACACTTAGGAACATCTTCCATATCTATGATTTTTGATTTCTTTATGATGATTTTGACCCTGTAAATCTTATATAGTCAATAACTTATGATGAGAGCCGGATTAGGATCTAAAACCACTTCTATTACATTAAGATGACCGTTTTTCTTTCCGTAGAGTGGTCATAATAGAAAAAACGGACACACTGTTAGGGAAATATGGCTATTTGAAGTTCCATTTAATTTTAGTTAGCTTAATGAGTAATTAGTAGGTTAATGGGTAAGCCCAAAGCCCATTTTGGGATTAGCATGAGGTTAGGGATGATAGGACTCTCTTCTATCATTTCATTCTTCCCATAAAAACAGAGAAACCCTCTATTAGCAATCTCTTACCCAAAAGTCACCCTAATCCTTACTTTAATTAGTCTAAGCACGTCATTAGAAGGTGACTAGAAAGATTATCACTTTGGATTAGGGATTTGCTGTTGGATATTCATCTTGAAGCCGCTATTCACTCTTGGATTCGTGCATCTTTGGACTTGGATTTGATCGCTTAGGACTAAGGTGGGTGGTTTTAAGCCTCCACTCACTAATCAAACTCTATTAAACACTTAATGATGTATTAAAGGATATTTAAACTCTAAAATAAGTTTTAAACCCTTCCAAACATAATATGTAAATTTCAAGTAATTTGAATAAGTTTTGTAAATTCATGTTCTTATGGATCTCATGTGTTCTAATGGATACTATCCTTCGATTTAGGATTCATATTGATATGTTTGCTTATCAGTATATGTTGCATCTGATGATTCTGAATGTATGTTTGATTGTTTGGTTGAAAATATTAAACGAATGCCAATTTAGTTTTAGGAGTATGTCAGGGATCGGTATGTGGGGATTGGTACCGACCCATGGTTTTTGTCTCGAATTCTATGCAATCGATAGGGCATGATAAGGAAGGCTCTGTGAAGCTACATTCCAAGTTACAAGTCGTTTGGAGTTCATATGCTTTAGTTATAGTCATTTGAAGATGGTTCAGTGGTGATTTGAAACCTACACTTGCTTTGGTTCGCAAGTGATAAAGAAGGTTCGCTACATGTTTTGGAGGTAATGCTTGGATTTGTGGATGATAAGTGGATAGATCGCTTGGGTTTTTGCATGGATCACGTAAAGAGATAGAGGAAATGTTAAGGAAGAGATCGGTGGAGCTTGCTTCAAGTAAAAAGAGGAAGGAATAGGGGATTCCTTGGAGTTATGGATATGTTTGCTTAGGGGAAATGAACTAGTGGAGTGAAGAGGTGGAATTTTAGCTAATTTAGGAATCGGTACCGATCCATGACTATTGACCAATACGATATGCAATCGATGTGGGCATGAAGGAGCACGGGCTAGTGTTTGTGTGAAGTGTGGGATCGAGGTTGGCATGGATTGGTGGTGATTAGCATAGGGAAGTTGGACATTGAGTTTTGAAGTGCTTGCTTCATGTTTCCATGCTTATGCTTCTTGACATGATGGGGTGTGGCTCAAGACTTGGGTACGTAATGGCTCAAACTCAAGAAAGCTAAGTACTTAGCCAAATACAACTAAGTAAAAGGGGTGGTAGCGATTTTCGATGACGATGCGACGATGATGATTTCGTAATGGGAAAAGATAACTTTGATGATGGATAGTTGTAGTTTGAGGTATAGAATTGAAGACTTTGAGTCGTATTGATGTAGCTGTTGGATGAAGGCTGCATGACATATGGTGGTATTCTATGATTAATGGTGACTGTAGAGAATCGTCCTTTCTGAGATGACTTCATGATGGGAGTCGTGAAATTAGTTCCAGAATGGGCTCTTCTATGATGATATGTGCAAGGAATCATGGACACTCGATGGTTCGTAGGGTACTAGTGAGGTGGGGGTATACTGGAAACATGATGGTTCTTGAAGCGTGATGGCTCCTTAATCTAGATATGACGTTTTTTTCCCCGTGATGGTTAGTCTATTTCCTAGCCGACTGAGAGGCATGGCTTTAGTACCGAGGAACCAGGATGCGAGCTATCATGACGGATAGTCTAGTCTTTGACCCTGATGGGTCCGTAAGTGAGTTTATATCCAATGCACTGAGTAAGTGAATGTGAGAATGGATGATGGATGTTATGTTTGTTTGATTCTTTATCACCTTAGGGATGTCACCTGACGCCGATGTTATTGACGTATACATTTGGACACCCCTTCGTACTTTGATGTGTAATACACCCATGATGATTATGACGTAGAGTAGCATATATTCTGTATCTGTGCTAACCCTTTAGGTGTAGGGATGGGTCTGGCATGACCCTTCATGCCATTTGTCCTATTTTAATGGTATATTAGTATTTAGATATTTACTACCGCTCACACCTAACTATTGTCTAACGCGGTTTTTTGCTTTCTATTACTCTGGGTACTCTTAAATGAGTAGATTAGGGATATTAGGTCGGGTGAGCACATGAGAGTTTGATAGGTGGCAAGCAAGAGGCTATAGTCTCTTAGTACTACATTTACTTTATATTCTGTTGCATAGCACTATGGAGCTTGCTAGTGCTTTTATTACGTAGAGATGGTTATTTATGAGTTTTACTCAATGTACAACTCTATTTCCTATGGTGTATACTCTATGGATATGTGCACTCTGATTCTGTGATTCCATCAGTTATTTACTGTCTCGTCTGTTTTATATCTGAGATGTTTATTGTTATATTTTATTTGATGAGCTATGAGTTATACGATAGATTCTGTGTTGTTTTATTTACTTTACAATCCTTGACAGTCGTCCTGCATCGCTAGGCACCGCTACAATGCAATTTACAATTACATTGGTTGCGGTGGCATAGGGCAGTCGTCACATTTGGTATTAAAGATTAGGTTGCATTATTTAACCTAAATTGATCCGGTAGAGATAGGATAGGTGTTCTCACCCTAGACTGGACCAAGAGTGTGTTGTCTATATATATACACAAGACCACGTACTTTTCATATATTTTTGTTTTCAAAACTATATAGTAGTATATAGTATAAAAGTCACACTAGACACATAAGTACTATTTAATTAGGATCCCTTATAAAGAGACTGATCGTCCTTATCATAGATTAAAAATGAGTCGTCAAAAAAGAAATGTTGCTATGAACTCCATTTCTGGATTCGAAGGAGGAGCAGGCTCAGGAGCTGCGGATCTTAATATGCAAATGATGTTCAACACCATGATGCGGAACATGTTGTAGAATTCTCAAGTAGTTGCTCCAAATGTTGTTGTTGATGGTGGTGCTCTAGTGTAGGCTCCCAGAGCTGATTTCGCTAAGCTGAATAAAGATTATGCTAGTTGTGGTAGCAAACCGTTCCAAGGAACAGAGTCAGCAATGGAAGTGCATGATTGACTTGGTACCAATGAAAGGATCTTTGATAAATTAGAGCTGAATGATGCTATAAAGAGACGATTGGCTTCCTGACAGCTTTAGGGGAAAGGGATGAACTGGTGGAATGCTGTAAAGATTGCAACTCCCAAGGACCAGTTCATATAGGATCGGTTTAAAGCCAGATTTGAAGATAAGTTTATACTAGTAGCTCAGAAGTCGGTCTTGTTCCGTAAATTTATGGATCTAAAGCAAAGAGATATGACTGTCTCTTAGTATGCTATGAAGTTCAACACATTGTCGAAATATGGGCTGTCCTTCTTCGACACTCCATCAAAGAAGAATGAGAAGATCGTCATTGGTTTGGATGACTACTTAGGAGATAAGCTCGTCGGCTATATTGATGAGGCTTTCGAGATGTTAGTCGAGAAGGCCTTGAGGCACGATAGTCTTTATCCAAAGCCAAAGACTATTCTTCCCAAAGAAGAGCCAAAGCCATAATTGAGTAGGGATGGAAAGAAGAAGTACAATAATAAGAGAAAGCTGTTTTAGAACAAAGGCGGTCAAAAGAAGAGTAAGACCACGCTCATTTGCTACAACTATAGTGACAATAGCCACTTCAGCAGAGACTGCAAGGTTGAAGAGAAGAATTGTTATAACTACAACAAGCTTGGGCACATTCAGAAGGACTGTCCAGAGCTATTAAAATAAAATAGACGGGGAAAGAATATGCTATCAGCGCCATTTCAGCTTCATCGAATGCTCCATCGGCGAAGGAGAAGGGGAAAATGCAATATTATTCAAGGTATGTTTCCATTTATAATGTTTCTATATGAGTTTTATTTGATACCAAGGCTTCACATTCCTTTATATTTAGTGACCAATTAGATAAATTGGATAAATACCCGAAATCATTAACTGACATTTGATTACGACGAACCCTGTTGAAGGCTCCACTAGCCTGTGTATGGTCCGTCGTGGTTTGGTCTTAAGGAATCATGGATGCTTTTTTTATTGTGATTGCTTTATTTTGGATTTTTTTGGATTTGGTATTATTCTGGAGATAGACTGGCTTCATGGATACGGAGTGATGATGGATTGTAAAAAGTCATTGGTGATGATTGGGGTAGATGATGGGTGGAACCTACTAAATGATGACGTGATGGTTAGTTTTCTATATCCACTCAATGCCCAACCCGACGAGTTTCCACTAATAACTATTGCAAGTGTTAATGCCAAAATTAGATAAACACCCAAAGAAATGTTGTAGGAAATTTCTGAGACCTAAATCTAGTAGATAATAGCAAAAATAGAGAAATAGAACACCAAGAGATGATATTTTTATAGTGATTTGATAATCTCTGGCCTACGTTCACTTTGTAGTTTTTTGGTTATTGATTATAGAGAATTCGAATCATTGGCACAAGGGTTTGACATGTTCTATAGCTTAGAACTGCCAACCGTAGCTGCCTAGGTAACTATTGTGATGGAGGTAGAGACGAAGAAGAAACACAAAGTGAAGATCAGCCCAGATCCTTTTCAAGTTGTAGTAGGGTTGGTATTTATAGAGGAACGATGCATAGAGTCAGAAGTCCACTTGAGTTAAAGCCCACGAGAAAGCCCAATGATGTATACGTTAGCACATCAGCCCATATGCAAAAAAATCTCTCAGTACCGTGAGCTTTGCCCTATGAAGGGTCAACTTTCCCACTTGCATCATACTTCTACCTCCTTCCCGATGTGCTTCAAGCTCCTTTTCATGGAATTTGAGTTGATTCTGATGATCCTTCTGATAGCACTTAAACTATCTTGCTTCCTTTTCTTTCTTCTCATCATTCTTGAGAATTGCTCGATAAACTCTGGAAAAAAGCACTTGACTACGAGAGGATGGAATAGAGAATGGGGTGTGTGAAGTTCGTGTGCTAAAAATAGTTGAAAAGAACCTCCTAGTATCAAGAGAATCCTCTCGGTACCGAGTGGTTAACTTAGCTTCAAAAACTAATGGATCTTCTTGTGTTCCACTCTTTGGTCCTTCTGGTTGCATTTCCAAGTTCTTGAGCCATTTCGTCTTAACTTTCAATTTTTGGTTGAATTTTGCTTGATTAAAAACTCAGCTAACACTAGCCCACTCCCCAAGAGTATGTTTTTGTTAAAAATAAAGTATGCTATGGATCGAGATGAGCTCTGGATTATTATCTCTTGAAATCCAGAAAATTTCTCAAGTACTCCTTCGAAACGTGCTTGGTAGATACTCCTTCAATTGTGTTACATGGTTAGAATTCTATTTCTCATTCTGAGGTCCAGATCTACGCTTTGAAAGTCAGATCTATGCTTTAGATGAGTACGCCTCATTTTTTCGCACATTCTGCTTGATTTCGGGGCAAGAAAAACCTCTCGGTACCAAGAGCTTCGTCTCGGTATCGAAACGATAAGTCTTCCTCGAATTCTACAATACCCCATTTCTATACTTATACTATCTAAGAGTATTACACAATAACACTGTCAGATAATATGGAGAATAAGACTATAATGGGTACACACATGAATATTCCCTTAGACTGACACCGGTACATATTAAAGCATCAAATATATAACTTACCTATATATATATACATACAGTATCGGTTCAAAGTAATAGCACTTGTGCCTCCAGCACAAAACAATACCCAATTTATAGTACATCACAGAGTCAATCGCAGCGATAACATATAATATATTTACAATAATGTTATAAGAATACAATACAATTCAATGTCAATTATATATATATATATATATATATTGAATCTATATCATACAAATATAAGGTAATCATACTAATATAATACTCCTCTAAGCCCAATAAATTACATGCTGGTCAAGTCGTCCCTGAACCTGAAATGTCTCGGACTGACCCGAGTATTATAAAATAACGCACATGTCAGACTATGTCTAACAAGGATCATAAATAAGAATAATAGTGTTTATAAGAAATGAGAATATGATATTACAATCAAAGGTAATCAAATCATCAACTGGCATGTCAAGTTAGATAAATAAGTATAGAAATGTATGCTTGAAATATCAATATAATACTATAGATATTTGCTAAGGTATCATGCCTCTTAAATAACTTGATTCTATATAGAGCGATCAAAACTAATATCAAAATATGTCATCACCCATATAAAATACATCGAATTGGAAAAACATAATTAATACAAATGGGTGCATCATACATATTTAGAAACCAATAGCAAATCCAAAATAATCAATAATGAGATATTCTCAAGTGAAGTCAGGCAGTAATGAATCAATGCCCACTATCTCTCTCAATCTCATATTATAAAATACTAATATCAAATCAATACAATCAATAAGAAAGATATGAGCCAGCTCATAATAATGCCATAAGTGCAAAATCATATATCTCGATCCACAGACCTTGGAGAGTCAAAACTCTTGACTAAAAGGTCATAAGAGATAGAAACAAGCCAATAATAAGTAGGCCATTTTCCCAAGAAGGATACGGGGTTGATCATACTTTGGGCAAATTCTCACGCATAATCTCATCCATATGTAATATATGTCTACCTGTTATTCACATACATATACTCACACCGGAACCAAATGGGAGATTGACAGCATGTCTGCTAGCTCCAGGAGCCACACATGATCTATATGACATGACTCCTACAGTCATCGGGTACCATTATCCCTCCTCTGTCGGTATCGTGACAATGATCCAGCATATGCTCGACAATGCGTAGCCTCTTCGGCCATGACTACCAACATGTGCTCCTATATGGTAATTAACTAATGGACTATGCGACACAAGAGACAACCAACTACCAATCTCGTGATGCACAATGGATATCATAAACAACAACAGTGTCGTGGATCTGAGGCACGACCGATCATGCCACCAGGGTGGATACTATCAAATCTAGCTCACTCCTGAAACATAAAGGGAGTTGGACAAATGTAGATAGACATATAATGTACACAATTAAGTGGCTAACTAATAGCCTCTATACGTGCTCACCGTAGCGAGTCACACACACCACAAACACAACATACCACATTTTGATTGTCATCCATGAGTAAAGAATAACCGAATAAATAACATAGCAACGTCCTATACCACCGCGTGTTACAAGTCTGTTTATTCTGCGGTCACATACCACACTTGCCCTTTTCTATTCTATATAGCGAGTCCAAAGAATAACTGAAAAAGTATTATCGAATGCTCTATCCAAAACGCTATTACTAATCCGTTTATTCAGATTTCTCGTCGTACAGAATAAAGAAATCATAAATCACATAGAAGTATGTCATCACCGTATCATATTAAAATCAACAATTAAATCAATATAATGGTGAATCCCTCATACAACCAGTATTCAATAAACAAGAAAAACCTAATCAAAAGCTAATAAAAAAAGATTATTCCAATAAATATAAAATATGTCAATGTTATAATATATGTAAATATAAATAGTGAATATGCTATATACTTTTGTATTTAGTCCCACATCGTGGGATTAGTTCTACCTCAAGCTCCTAGGCCTCTATATAAAGGTGCTAATGTAATGTAAATAGATAATCTATTGTTAGAAGTGAATAATATATCTTTTCTCTCTCTCTCTCTCTCCAATGGCTTCTATTGTCTTTATTCTATAACACGTTATCAGCACGATTTATACAAAAAAAATTATGGATCTACAATTGTGATAATTCATGAAATCATATCTATTCTTTTCCAGATGCAATTATATATCTCATAACGGTAAGTCATTTTTCTGATGATTTAATCTTCCAAATCATTTTTTTTATATCTCACTCCATTCTAGATCTACTTCTTCAGATCTGAATATGTTGTCTTATTTTTTTAAATTTTATTATATTAGTCTTATAATTTTAGATCTTATATAGATCTAAACTTTGAGATTTGATTCTTATTTTGTTAGTTATTATATTTCAGATCTAATTTTATTTTTTTTGCTATTTTTATGATCTTATTATATTGTAGATCTCAATATTATACTTATTTTTATGTTTTTTTAGTTCATTTATTTTGGAATGCAAGTTTGAACTTGACAAAATTTGATATTGTTGATTAAAGCAAATTTTTTGAATTTGATTGTATTTAGTTTGGACATGGATTTGAAAAATCAAACATGGTTGGTAAATGGGGTTTTCATTTTGAAAACCTTTTGATTTGATTTAGATTTGAATGAAGACTTTGGAAATTATTTTGATATATGATTTATATTTCCAAAAGAAATATTTTATTGTTTCTAAGAGAAACAAATATAAATATAATACGTATCTAGAAGATCGTATTAAGTGAATGGAAACATTAGTAAAAGCTTACATGATAAGCATAATATCTTCCAATGTTTCCTTTAAAAAAAAGGGAAAAGAAAATAATAATTGAGAACCTGCAATTTTCATAAATCAATAAATTACAAGTTTCCTCAAAATAAAGAACCAGAAGTTCTAACTAAAAAAAAGGATTATATATCAAAATTCAAATATATAAATTTGAGATGTGAAGCTTTGAATTATTAGAAAATCTAATTCAGATTATGGTAAATTTCAATTGCAATCAAACCTGAAGTTTGATAATAAAAATCAAGTTGTATCATTTAGGATCTAAAGTACTAAACAAAGACTTTTTTTAAAGTAAAATTGGAACCTGAAGTTCTAAAAATATTTGCCAATGGTATTAACTACTAAATCTAATAAATGTATAGAAACTTGTTCACTCCAGAAGTAGTGAAAATAATATATTAAAAAAAAATCTCCAGAAGAGATTTGTTGATATATTTGGTGTTTTTACTAAACCAAATAAATATATAGAAACATATCTACTCTTCTACTCTCTTTCTTTTTAATTAAAAATAAGGCATTCTAATATGAAGTTTATTTCCTAATTTTTTTCCTTCTTCCATGCATCCAATCACTTTTCAAAAGGTAAAATATAATAGATCAAATATAATAGATCTGAAATAATCTTAATTTCCTAAATTTCTAAAATAACTTGTGTTGATTTGAAGATTTACATGTTTGTTTTGATATATTTGGTAAAGAATTATGAAGTGAGTTTTCTTATGAAAATAATATTGATTTGGAACTGAGATTTATAGTTATTTATGATTATGAATAATATGGATAGATCTGAGATAATTTTGTTTATTTAGAAATTCTGATTATTGGGAAATAAAGTTTCGCTTTAAGATATTCATTTTAATTTTATTATTGAGTAATATTGAGCTATATTTGAGATGAAATTGTGTTACTTTGAGTACTGTTTGTTCAATTAGTTCATATATTTATAATGAAATTATTTTGCGATGACAGTAGTTATATCCTGAACCACATAAAGGTTAATTGTAGTTATTTTATCACAAATGAATTAATTGCAAGTGTTATGGTAATAAATTAAATCATTTATTGTCATAAATGCATTAAATGCATTGATTATTGTAAATTAAATGACGTTGTATGTTTGTGTTTGGAATAAGAATAGACGTATGATTTACTATTTGATCTATTTATTTTGACATGTAATGTCTGTTATAACAGAAAAAATAGGTTTAACAACTCAGAGGAATTATTTTAATAGAAGTTGTATAACTCAAAGTCCAAGGCCTGAAGTCTGAAATTATGAAAAGATTTTCTGACAAACTTTACAAGCTTTGTCAGTATTTTTTTTTAATTTGTCAAAATGTACAAGCTTCTAAAAAAAAGGCAGTTTACACAAAATTTGAGAACCCGAAGTTCATAATAAATTAGTGAACTTGAAGTTCATGAATTAGAAGCCCGAAGCTCTATTGAAATTGTGTAAAATGATAAGGTTGTACTTCTTGAAGAAGTTAAAGGAAAATAATATATTATCATATGAGATAATAATGCTGCATTCAAGAGATTACAAAAATCTCCAAATGAGTTATACCTTACCTTATATCTTCATATTTATATTAACCAAATATCCTGAAGATATTATGTTATATGATATATCAAACATTATTGGATGTGTGTGTATTAATCTCTTGAAAAGATGTTTTAGAGATTTATTTATATTTATATTGCAAAATATAACATCCCAGAAGAGATGTTATAGAAATTTATTTTTGTTACATTGCAATTCCTTAAAAGGAAATACTATATTCCCCAAAGGAATAATGATATAAATTTTTTTTTTTGAGTAATAACAATAATTTATCGAGAAAAAAAAATGATGATGTTGTATGCCAATGTTACACTCCAGAAGTAGCGGTTTTATCTTTCGCATCTTACTTTCATTTGGTGCATCTAATTTTGTTACTGTATTTAAAGTCTGATATGTCATTTCAAAGATAGTTACAACAAAAAATTTCCAATAGGGATGTTTTATGTTATTATAAATGTAGTAATTATGTAATTTCTACAAATAGACACATTGTACATTGATATGACATTCCAATAGTACATATATATATCTTTAGAAGAGATAAGTTCACTCCAGAAGTAGTGATGATAAAATATCCCTAAAAGAGACTAATAAATTAGGAAATGATAACATATCTCTAGAAGAGATTTGCTTATATGTTTGGTAATTTTATCAAACCAAATAAATGCATAGAAATTTGATTATAAAGGATCCTAATTTAGTTTAGATTAGATCCTAAAGATTTGAGAGCTATACATGCGGTCCTGAGGAAATCTGTATCTGTAACATTCCAAGTATCCAAAAGATACTATTATTATTTTTGCTGTAATTTTTTTTTTTACAGAACTCTCACTAGAGATGTGTAGAAATGTCTATACGCAATTAAAAATTATTTCTTGATAAGTAATCATAATTAGGTTGAAAACTGATATTTGAGATATAATTGAGGAATAAAACTTAACAACTCGAAGTTGTGTATATTTTATTCGAACCAGAAGTTCGATATGGTTTCAAACCAAATGTTTTGAAAATTATCATGCTGTTTTGACAGGTTTGCATTGACATTGATTTATAAATAGAAATTAATGGTTTGGGTCCTTGTAATAGTTTGTTCTAAAAATCACTAATTCAAATGAGAAAGAATATGAAAATTTTATAATATATATGTGATACGTGGACGCACGTATACATCCATATATGTAAATATTTAGCTAACAACCTGAAGTTTATTATAAGCTCATCTTATAGATTATGCATAGACATTATTTAGTGATTTAAAATTCAATCAACATAAATGTTGAATGACCTGAAGTCATGTATGTATTCAAATGATCTACACAATAAGTAAATTCCTCCAATTGCTTAGATCAATGAATGAGAACAAACTCTAATAATCAATATCAATTGAATGCATCTTATAAAAGAATTATCCTCCTATTATTAATATGTATGATGTATTTGCTAGTAGCAAAATCATAATGGATCAAAATGAGAGTCCAAAAATGATTATTATTTAATGTGACAATGTTTGTCAACATTGAGGGGGAGGATAAAGGGATACAAGCTTATTTTGATCATCAATGTTAAATACTTATTAAAATATACAATGATGCAAACTATTATCAATATTATCCCTAGTAGACTTTCTCCAATATAGATTTGAATCCCTGAAGGATCAAAATTTGTAAACCACATCTGAAATATGGTTCAAAAGTCAGTTCAAAATATTTTTGGAGTAAGTAATAAAGATGCCAAATAAAGGAGGTGAGTGTTCTTGAAGAAAGACTTAAGGATGCTCTGAAAGAGATCCATGACATGATTCTCAAATAACCCTAGAAGTGGGTAAGGTACCTAAAACATGATAATTAAAGAGATCTCAATAAATCATGTCTAGAACTGACAAGAAATAATCATCGATAATAAATTTTATAAATAATAAAACGCTTATGTTTATAAATGGATTAAAGATCCTGGATTAGAGAAAAACATGATTGGCCATCATGAAATTCTCCTTAATAAGAAATCCGAACTTGTAGTCCGCAAAGTACCAAAAGTACTTGAAATGCTTAATATACCCCGAAGGTATAAATGTGGTTTAAAATCATATTAAATAATGAAAGTATACAAATTCCTGAAGAATATAAATAATTTTCATTGTTATAAAGAATGCAAAGAACAAGGAGAGTAAATTTCAACCTACTTTTAAGTATTGTTGTAATGAAAATCTCGATATAATTCATGATGAGTAGATTACTTCCTATTTTTAAGTATCGTTGTAATGAAACTCTTAATATCCATTGAAGTGATAGTTGCGATATACAAATACTTATTAAAGTATACAAACTTCTGAAGAATATATATAACTTTTGTAGTTATAAAGAATGAAAAAGACATGAAGTGTAGATTACAAATTTCTTCTAAGTATTGTTGTAATGAAAATCTTGATACATCAAGATGAGTAGCTTACTTCCTGCTTTCCAGTAATGTTGTCATGAAATTTTTAATATTCATGAAAGATGTATAGTTGCAATGCGCAAAACTAATTTGAAGCATAAAAATGAAAGCACATGAAGTGTTTTTCATAAAAGTAGCATACAAATGCATAAAATGCAAACCATATTTGGAAGAAACAATCTTAGAAAATTTGATTATATCAAAGAAAACTATTAATAAATTGTATTATGAATGAGATACATATTTATGGATCCAGAAGTATCTATAACCAATTTAAGTTATCGAAAGACGAATATGAATTCAGAGGAAAAATTAAAATCAAGGGGAGAATTCATAAGTATTTTATAATGCACTCTTTGTCCTTAACTAAGATTTTTCCCACTGGGTTTTTATTAGTAAGGTTTTAATGAGGCATTACCTTGATCCAGAAGTATCAACTCCCTAGTAACATTTGAAATAAGCTATAATGTACTTTTTTTTCCTTATTTAAGATTTTTCCCACTGGTTTTTTCTTATTAAGGTTTTAATGAGGCATTATCTTGATCTAGAAGAATCAAACGTCTTTTCAAGAAATAACATCTCAAATATGTTATTTAAGTTAAATTATATTTTTATCCTTGACTAAGATTTTTCCCATCGGGTTTTCCTTTGTAAGGTGTTTACTGACGTATTAAATTGATCCAGAAGTATCAAACTCTATCTGATGCAATAAATTAACATACTATATTGTGCTCTTTTTCCTTCACTAAGATTTTTCCCATAGGGTTTTACTTAGTAAGGTTTTAATGAGGCATTAGTTTGATGCAGAAGTATCTAGCTTCATTTAAAGAAATAAGAAAATAAAATATGTCATTGTACTCTCTTTCCTTCACGAAGATTTTTCCCATTGGGTTTTTCTTAGTAAGGGTTTAATGAGGCATTATTTTGATCCTGAAGTATCAAACTCTTAGAAGGAATATCATTTTTAGTATGATATCTATAATTTCATAAGTTGCACTCTTTTCCTCTTTCAAAGTTTTTCCCATTGGGTTTTCCTTACAGAGGTTTTTAATGAGGCGACGGACAATATCTATACCGACTGAATGGATAAATGCAAGCAAGATAATAATGAGGGGGAGCAATCATCATACACGTTTCGAAACGGACAATTTCTAGTTATCAGAGGATTCAAGATTTTGAAGATGCATATTCAAGGGGGGGTGTTATAATATATGTAAATATAAATAGTGAATATGCTATATACTGTTTTGTATTTAGTCTCACATCGTGGGATTAGTTCTACTTCAAGCTTCTAGGCCTCTATATAAAGGTGCTAATGTAATGTAAATAGATAATCTATTTTCAGAAGTGAATAATATATCTTTTCTCTCTCTCTCTCCAATGACTTCTATTTTCTTTATTCTATAACAATCAATCAATAATTAATAATAAATCATTACAACACATAAATTTATAAAATAATTCTTAAAATGGATAATAAATACATATTTCATGATCGACTAGAATTTAAATTCAGTTATAATCTTATTGTTTATAAGAAATAACTAATTTTCCAATTTATTTATATGAGTAATTAAAAATAAGAAATTCACTTTATTAATTAATTAAACTTGAAATTATAATTTCAAAAGATTTAAACACAATTAGTATATTCATTTGAACAATACACAACAAGTGCGAACAGGTTTAATGTAAGAACAATTTTGAAGTAGCAATATACTTAATATAACAAGGTCAAATGCATGGCCACTACACAGCAACCAAGATCAACTACTCAAACAAGAATTGCATAAAAATAATACACAACAGTAGAGTAAAAAAAAACGTGACACACTGTAGTACACCTGCTTTCGCACTTATACACACACGCACTTATGTCGAAACAGCACAAGCCAACAAAGTAAAATAAAATATATATCATATCAGCAGTTTGTACAGCAATATAGCCAAACAATTAAGGTTAGAAAAATTTGTCTAGCTAACAAAATATATATTAATCACGCATGGCCAGGTTCTCAAATAGAGCCAAGTACAAATTTGTATAAACTATTTAGGTCTCTATACTTTGCTTGCTATATAGTATTCGAATAATTCAGCATATCAATATTCCTAGGAAACCTGGACATGTACAGATTTCACTGCCATGCACCAATAATCATAATTGCACGCTACATAACCCAGGACTTCCTTAACACATGCAAGCGCCCAACACATTCTCAAGTTTTTAATTTTTTTTTTTGAACTCACATATATCTAGAAGCTAACATTTTATATTATATGGAAGTATTGACATTCATGCACCATGCGAGCAGAGCATGGGATAACAGGACATGCGATGGCAGCTTCATTTATATTTATTTATTTATTTTTAATTTCACAATTTTTTTTTTTTAACCCAGGAGAACCCGGCAGGCCGGTAAACTCCTGAGAATGGTACAGTAAAGTCGTCCGCTGATCCAATCTCCCATACCACTGGGTAAATTTATGTAGGATAGAGAAGCGCATGTTAGGAATGGAACTTTGGCCTTTTTAGAAGAACTCAAGCCTCATTTCCACTGCATCGCACCCGCGGACTAATTTCACAATTATACATTAACAGCCATAAAATTCTATAACCACAATATGTTTACTAATTACAAATTTCATGCGTTAATAAGGGGATGAAGTTGGGGACATACATATCTAGTACATATACAAAAAGCTGCTCTTAATCCTTTATTTATATCAAGCGAAACGAGGACAATGGAATGAAGATGCTCAGGCCAAAACAAAAGAAATGGTTTCTAGGAAACCTGGACATGTACTTCACTACAAATCATAGTTTTCATGACCGTGTCGTGTTTTGAACCGTGATGATTGAAGGTTTAATGTTTTGATGCTTCAACCGGTCGAACCATCGAAACCGTGATTTATTTTTTCGAAAAATTTGCATAATTAACTACAAAATATAAAAAATATATTGAAATAATGCTATGTGCATAAGTTGTAGATGGTCTTCAAGATCTGCAACTAAAGTTGTGTATTGTTGCAGTGCATAACTCCAACTTTGTATATAGTAGTGTAGTGCACAACGATAAAAATTTAACAATGACAAACTTGACGAAGCTTACACTGGTATTAGAGAAGTTTGCAGCAATGAAGAGCAAAGTGATGAAGTTAGTGGTTTAGATTTTGAAACGATTATGATTTTTGAAATATATATTTATTTATTTTTTCAAAACAATGCAAAAGATGAAAATGAGAGAGAATTATACGATGAGAAAGTATGAAAAAAACCAAAGAACCGTGATTCAACTAGGTAAAATTAACGGTCGGACCATTGGTTTGAAGATCCGACCAAGGTTCATGGATGAATGAGGTCCGATTGAGTTTTGGACCGTAGTGGTCCAAGGTTCAGGCTTATTCGAGGTCAGGTCGAGGCAGGGTAGGGTCATGAAAACACTGCTACAAATGACCAAGCATGAACATAAAATGTTCATGCTCGCTACTCAAATTAAAATCTCTTATTTTCACAATCAACCTCTCGTTGTTAAATAATTCTCTAAATCCACTTTCCAAATAAATATCCAAACTCCAAATTAATTAACCAAAATATCATTATTATCTTAAATTTATTATTACTTAAAACTTTAGGTTGTTAAACCCCTTTACATAGAAACTTTTGGGACTTTGAATTTTTTTACTTCATTTCTACTCATGCTTTTGCTTCCCACTACCGAGACATTTATATCGACTTTCTTGCATCGATTCCTTTGAATCATCAACATCCATGCCACCGCCGTTGAACCGTCTGGCTCTGTTCGACTTGCTCAAGCCACCGTTGATCTCGAGATCGATGCCACTGAACCATCACTCTGTTTGAAATGTTACCGAAAGGACTCGGGCTAGAGATTTTCAAACCCTTGCACCGCACAGCACCGGAATTGCAATTCCCCAATACTCATAAGGGTTGTAAATGAAATTAGTAACCGTTATAAGTGTTACTAATAGATGCGTAACATTTTCTGTAACAGATTTCCTAACGGTTATAACTGTTAAAGAAATTCATATTCCTAATGGTTATAACCGTTAGATATTTGTTATTTCCAAACAGTTATAACTGTTGTTATTTGAAATAATTATAACGGTTATTACCATGACCGATTGAAAAGTTGTGACGGTTATTACCGTGAATGATTCGAGAATTGTAACGGTAATAACCGTTACTAACTTCTATAGTCTTACCAAAATTCCTAACGCTTATAAGCGTTAGGAATTTCCAGCATTTAAATTTCACATAAAAGTTGCAGCACGATTTCATATAAATTTATATAATCAATTTTAATAACACATACAAACATAATATTAACATACAAACATAATATTAGATTCCACAAATGTCATACAAAGCTGCTTCATCACACACCATATACAACAAAATATCATAATTCAACATAGAACCATTCATCATACAAAATATCAAAATATCTAATGACTTCAAAGTGTCACAATCTACAAATTATGTCAAGAAGCTTATAAATAATAGTCAATAAGAGTATACACAACGCAAGCGATAATTCGACCAAATTACAATCCCAACACCTATGACTCTCAATTCATAGTCACGCAACAAGGGTTCCAGACATGGATCTTACATGCAGAAAGTACAAGAGAAGCCTGTGTAGATCAAATTGAAAACCTGAGACTTCAACATTAGGACGTTGGGGCTTAAAATAGAATTAGCAGCATCGTAGGGGTACCCACTAGAGCAGACAGTGCCACTGCATCAATGAAAAGAACCAGTTATGCTCGTATACTTATTCAGATTAACACAATGACAAAGTATCCTTACAGTAAAGACAATTGATTGACAGACATGTTTGGCGCAAGTAGAATATGAATTATACCCATATATATGCCACACTTGCAGATGGTTTGGCCATTAAACTGAGAGATGTATAAAAGGAGGAACAGAACAAGCAAAAAAGGGTGCGTAGCAACTGATAATAGAACCCATATAAACAAGACATGGCAACAAAAAACAAGTGGTCATGCAACTCAATCTACATCAAATGAACAACCACCGCATGCTGATAATACTCAAATGGATGACCAAAAAGACAAATCTGCAAAAGTTATAACTACATTGACTACTACAGATGTAATTGACAATGGTAAAGGAAAAGGCAAACAATGCATAGAAACAAATGCATCTATTAGCAATCAATTTAAAGTACTTAGTTCAACATATGACAAAGATGATGACAAACTCAGGTAATACTACTGAAAAAGAGGAATTCTACCTTGCACAAGAGGCATACATACATACATGAACCAGAGTTTATAAATAATATTGCATGAAATATTCAAGAGGAAGGAGAAGAGCAACCACAAGATAACAAACCTGCAACTTATGTATAAAACAACATAATCTATGATCAGGAAGTATCAGAAGCTAGAGGAAACACTATTGCACAACTGAAGACCCTTAAAAGAAAAACAAGGGCAAAAAAGACTAGCAATATCCTTTAAATCTGACCCCTAAACTTAGAATGTCAAGTGGATAAATACTGACCTTAAAATGGATCAATTTTTATCCTTCCCAAAATCTAATAAACTAGGTATTATTGGTTTCTTATAAAACAAATCTTTCTACAGAAAAAAAAATCAAATTTTTTGTCCAAATTGGACAAAAATCAGAAATGACACATAATAATGTTTATGGCTCAAAAGGTGGAATCATTATCTTGTGGGATAATTCAGTTTGGAAAGTACTTATAATTCAAGCTAACACACAACATATAACATGCATGATTATAAATTTTTGAAGATACTCTATGTTTCTAACTATTGTGTATGCTAGTACCTTATTTGCAAACAGAGAATTGTCAGGGCAAGAACTATCTAGTCTAGCAAGTGCTGTAGATAAAGCATGCTGCTAATGGGGGACTTCAAAAACGTACTTATCCATAGGATAAGAAAGGAGGACTACCGGTGCCTTTTTCTCGTCTCAGAGGGTTCTCAAACTGTTTAATCACATGTGGCCTTGTAGAAATTAGCATACAAAGTTTTCAACTCACAAGGAAAAGAAGGGGTATAGCCACACACATTGAAAAGGTGCTGATAAACAACACCTTGCTACAACACTTCCCCAACTTTATAGCTACTGCCACTACATCACTATTAAGCGGTCATACCTCTATCATCATAAAACTACATATACAAACTACTTGACAGAGGGGTGTACCTTTTAGATATAATAAAAGTTGTCACTTCGCAAATGATTATAAGGATCAGGTGATAAAGGTTCTATTAGAATACAATTGAAGTTCCGCAGTCTGGAAATTCATGATCAAACCTAGAAGAATAGTATAAAATCTGAAACATTGGAGCAAGACAAGACAAGAGGACTCAAATGTTTTGACAAATATGGAATCAAATTATAATAATAAATTATTAGCTGCATATGTAAAGTATATCAAACATCCGTAGTTAAACATTTCTTAAATTTAAATAATTTTTACAAAAATTTAGTTGTTTTTTTATAAAACTTGGTTATTTTTTATAAATTACTTATTTTAATCAATTTAAACTTATAAATTATCTCAAAATTAAACTTTATTAACTTAGTTAATTTTTATAAACTATCTCAAACTTATAAATGTTTCATATACTTAGTAAATTTATTATTAGTATTTTAAACTTAGTTAATTATTTTAAATTTATAAAACCTGTTACATGGGTCGAAATATCTGGAAATGCAGTGAATGTCCCTGATAATGGTATGCATGTGAGTGAAGTTGACTCTAACAAGTCTCTGTCGGTTGTTCTTGATAATTCAGACTTTTTAGGCAGGGCTTACAAAAGAAGCAGAAGATGCGTGATTATTACTTTAGTTAGGGGTGAATTCACGGTTAAGGAGATAGCTGATGTGCTTACTCATAATTTTGCCAACTTTAATTGGGAAATTAAAAAGTTCTTTAATGAATTTAAGGTGTTATTCCCCACTTTCAATCTTGCTTTGGAGGCTGCCATGCGAAGACAGATTCAATCTCGGGGAAAGTCTATAAATCTTAGATTGTGGAATCTGAATGAAGGAAAAATTGATCGGAATTTAAATACTAAAGAATGGATTAGGCTGACTAATCTCCCGGAATTATGTTGGGACTTTGAAGTTTTAGAAGAAGTGCTATCCGGTATTGGTATTCTTCTTCAGATGGACTTGACTGATGGTAAAAAATTTGATCATTCATTTCTTGATGTTGAAATTGAGAAAGACGATTCTGTGCCTATTCCGAATACGATTGACATTATTGTTGGAAATGCAAATTATGTTGTAACAGTGAAACCTACATCGAAGATGGGTGAACTGGAGTTTGATGAATGGAACAGTATGAAGTTTAATTCAAGCACTGGCAAGGTTTGGAGAAAGAAGGAAATTGATGTTAATATGGATAATAATTTGATAGATCTTGATATTACTTCTGAGGGTGTGGTGGTCACTCATGTTAATGATGCTAGGGGTGAGAAGAGTTTACAAATCAATAAATCTTCCAATGAAGGAATCCAAACTGAAAATATTTTTAACATTTTAGATCAAGTAGTTGTGGAAGATGCAGAGACTGATTCTGATGATGCTAATGCTATTGTGTTTAGGGCTGATAATCAGGAGCAGGTTGATGAGTTCATTAAAAATTCTGAAATGGTGATAGCAGGTGGTCATACTAATGGTGAAAATGTTGATACTTGCATGCTGGAGGAAGATAGTGTTCAAATACTACTGGAACTACTTCAGAAGATAGCAATATTCAGATTGTTGAAGTTACCAAAGATCCTGTACCTGTCATTAATATCAGTGATTTTTCTTCCTTTGGAGATGATATTTGCAATGTCAGAAGGAGTGCAAGACTGATTGGAAGGATAGAGGACACATTGAGTAGAGCTGGAAAGAGGGCTGAAATCAAATCTTTGGAGTGCACTACTTCATCTAGTAAGTCAAATCATCCTTTCTATGGTAGTATACATATTCCTGCTGTTTTAAATTCATTTTCTTCTAAGCAGTTATGTGAGACTGCTAAGAAAATGGGTTTAATTTTTAAAAATGGTGAATCTGATATTGATGATATTAAAGCCTTAGAAATTATTAGGGCTTTCAATAGTGATAAATGAAGATTTTATCTTGGAACGTAAGGGGACTGGGCACCCCTAAAAAGTGCGCCAGAGTGAAGAATCTAATTTGTTCGTTATATGCTGATATTGTTCTTTTTCAAGAGACAAAAATTGCTAAATCTTGTGATTTTCTATTTGGATCTATTGGGGGTAATATGTTGGATGAATGGAGAGCTGTTAATTCTGTTGGGAGCAGTGGAGGACTGTTTGTTGGATGGAAAGGTGATAAGTGGATTTTGGTAGAGGAAAGTAGTAATGATAATATAATTCATATTGAGATGCAGAGACTGATTCTGATGATGCTAATGCTATTGTGTTTAGGGCTGATAATCAGGAGCAGGTTGATGAGTTCATTAAAAATTCTGAAATGGTGATAGCAGGTGGTCATACTAATGGTGAAAATGTTGATACTTGCATGCTGGAGGAAGATAGTGTTCAAATACTACTGGAACTACTTCAGAAGATAGCAATATTCAGATTGTTGAAGTTACCAAAGATCCTGTACCTGTCATTAATATCAGTGATTTTTCTTCCTTTGGAGATGATATTTGCAATGTCAGAAGGAGTGCAAGACTGATTGGAAGGATAGAGGACACATTGAGTAGAGCTGGAAAGAGGGCTGAAATCAAATCTTTGGAGTGCACTACTTCATCTAGTAAGTCAAATCATCCTTTCTATGGTAGTATACATATTCCTGCTGTTTTAAATTCATTTTCTTCTAAGCAGTTATGTGAGACTGCTAAGAAAATGGGTTTAATTTTTAAAAATGGTGAATCTGATATTGATGATATTAAAGCCTTAGAAATTATTAGGGCTTTCAATAGTGATAAATGAAGATTTTATCTTGGAACGTAAGGGGACTGGGCACCCCTAAAAAGTGCGCCAGAGTGAAGAATCTAATTTGTTCGTTATATGCTGATATTGTTCTTTTTCAAGAGACAAAAATTGCTAAATCTTGTGATTTTCTATTTGGATCTATTGGGGGTAATATGTTGGATGAATGGAGAGCTGTTAATTCTGTTGGGAGCAGTGGAGGACTGTTTGTTGGATGGAAAGGTGATAAGTGGATTTTGGTAGAGGAAAGTAGTAATGATAATATAATTCATATTGTTCTTGAAGATATTAGTGATAAAAGCAGGATTACTATCACTAATGTATATGTTCCATGCAATAAAAAGGATAAACAAGATTTCTGGGAGAATTGTATTAAATATATTAGTGATATTAAGGGTCCATGGGTTGTAGGTAGGGATTTTAACATTACCAGATTTTTTGGTGAAAGAAGTGGGAAGGAAGGAAAAATCAATGATATGATGTGTTTTGATGAATTTGTTAATGAATGTGGTTTAATTGATTTGCCATTAAGTAATAGGAAATATACATGGAGTAATGGTAGAGAGACCCCAGTTATGGCTAGGCTGGACAGATTCTTTATTAATAATGAGTGGGATGGTAAATTTCCTCTTACTTCGCAATATGGATACGCTAGAATTATATCAGATCATTGTCCAATTATATTGGATACTGGTGATGATATTAAAATTAAAAGATTCTTCAGGTTTGAGAAGATGTGTGGTTTAGAAAGTAGTTTTGATAGTTTGATTGAGGAGAAGTGGAGAAGTTTCAAAAGTGAGAATAATGCTGCTAAGAATATAATTTTTAAATTGAGAAATTTAAGAAGTTTTTTGAAAAACTGGGAAAAAAATTGTTTTGGGAGTATTAAGGAGAAGAAAAGACTACGTTGTGAAGATATTTGCAGTCTTAATAACAAGGAAGAATCAGGAATTATTACTGTTGATGAATTGGATACTCTTAATAAGAAGGAGGAATTAATGTCTATGATAGATCAAGAGGAAATTATGTGGAGACAGAGATCTAGGGTGAATTGGTTAAATAATGGAGATTCGAACACTGCTTATTTTCTTAAAATTGCTAATGGTAGAAGGAGAAAGAATTTGATACATCATCTGGTTATTGATGGAATGGAGATTTATAAACAGGAATCAATTATGCAGGAACTTTTTAACTACTATATAGAGCTTTTTGGCTCTACACATTATAGTGCTTCAACTGTTGACTGGGATTTGATCTATGGGGAAAATAGGGAGCTGGATTTAAAAAGTCTGGAGATGCCTTTTGAGGAACAGGAAATCAAAACAGCATTATTTGAACTTCCTGCTGATAAATCACCTGGACCTGATGGTTTCCCATCCTTTTTCTTTAAAAAATACTGGAGTCTAGTTAAAACCGACATCATAGCTCTTTTTATTGACTTATTCGATGGTACTTTGGAATTCAGTCGCTTAAATCATGCTTTAGTAGTCTTAATTGCTAAGTGTGATGGTGCAGATAATGTTCGAGATTACAGACCTATTAGTCTTCTTAATTGTATTTTCAAGATCATCACTAAAGTGCTTGCTAATAGACTTAGAGGGCTAATGGACTCACTGATTCTTAATAGTCAGTCAGCCTTTATTAGAGATAGAAGTATTTTGGAGAATGTAGTTGTGGTTCATGAATTGATTCATCATTGTATTAAAAATAAGAAACAGTCTGTTATTCTTAAATTGGATTTTTCAAAAGCCTTTGATTCTATAAATTGGGATTTCTTGCTTGAAATTATGAAAGCTAGAGGTTTTGGGGAAAGATGGAGGAATTGGATTAATGGAATTTTGCATAGTGGAGTTTCTTCCATCATGGTTAATGGATGTGAAAGCAAGAAAATTCTATCCAAGAGGGGGTTAAGGCAAGGTGATCCCCTATCCCCACTTCTCTTTAATATTGCTGTTGATGTTTTTACTAGACTAATCAATGTGGCTATACAACAAAATCTGATAGAGGCAGTAGGTAGTTCTGTTGTTAAAGGTGGTATCTCTTCATTACAATATGCTGATGATACAATTATTTTTAGTTCCCCTTTACCCCATCATCTAGCTACCTTGAAGTTAATTCTCTATGGCTTTGAGAATTTATCTGGGTTGAAAATTAACTTCAAGAAGAGTTCAGTCATTGCTATAGGTGATCTAAATTTTAATATTAAAGATGTTGCTTCGACTTTAAATTGTCAAGTTGGTGTCTTTCCTTTATCCTATTTGGGTATGATAATTAGACCAACTGCTTTACTTCATGATGACTGGTTTCCATTAATTGATAAGGTGAGTAATAGACTGTCTAGATGGAAAAGCCATGCTCTTTCAAAGGCAGGTAGACTTATTCTACTGAATTCTGTTTTATCAGCTTTGCCACTATATTGGATGTCTTTTTATAAATTGCCTAAATGGGTCATAAAGAGAATTGATAGTATTAGGAAAAACTTTCTTTAGAAAGGTAGCAGAAATGGTAGTAGCATGAATAACTTGGTGGCATGGGAGATTGTATGCAAATCTAAAGTCCAAGGTGGTTTAGGAGTTGTCTCACTTGATGAATTAAATTGTGCATTATTATGTAAGTGGCTTTGGAGAATGGTTAATGTGAAAGATTCATTATGGAAGCAATGGATGGAATCAGTTTATTATAGTGGGTAGTTTACATTGGGTGTTACTGTACGTATTCAAATTTCAAGTGTTTGGAAAGCTATAATGAAACAGCAAGAAATCTTTAATGTAGGACTGAAGTGGGATGTAGGTGATGGAAGGAAAATCTTGTTTTGGAATAACAAATGGGTAAGTGACATTGCTTTGAAAAATCTTTATCTAGATTTGTTCTTAATCTCTTCTGACCAAAATGCTAGGGTAGTTGATTTGTACATCTTCAAGGAAAGTGAATTTAAATGGAATCTAAATTTTAATAGAATGCTTGAAGGTGTTAGTCTTATTCAATATTTTAAGCTTGTCAGGTTACTTGATCAAGTCTCCCTTGAAGACCGTCTGGATGAAACAAAATGGTTATTTGACAGTAGAAAGGAATTTAAAGTCAATTCTATCTACAGACTTTTGAATTTTGGGGGTAGGAAATCCAAGTATCACAAAATTTTGTGGAAAGCTCATGCTCCACCGAAGATAAAACTGCATATGTGGTTGGTTATTAACAAGAAGTTAAATACCAAAATTCTTCTCAATCACAAGGGAATGAATTTAGATACAAAATGTGTTTACTATTGCTATAGAGATGAAGATATTAATCACCTATACTTTCAGTGCCCTTTTACCTACCTTCTCTGGATCAATTGCCTGAAATATCTTCAAATTGCTGATGCTCCTCACTTCTATGATCAATATTGGTATTGGGAGGAAGATATAAGATATATATTTGAGCCTACTGATAGATGCCTTGTTGATTTGCTTAATTTAAGCTTATCATGGGTTATATGGATTGAAAGGAATAATACGTGTTTCAATCAAATTTCTAAACCTTTTGAAATTCTAATCAGAATTACTATTTCTAATATTGCATTCTGGATAGGTAGCATTGGCTTATATGATCAGAAATGGAGGCTCATTCTGCCTGAGCTGGAAAGAAGAGTCAAGGAAAGTCAAGACACTATTGGCAAAAGAGTGGCGAAGAGAAGGAGAGGAAACGAAGATGTTATCTGATGTCTGCGTGTTTTTTATCTTTTGCTAAGTCTATGTATATTTTATATGTGTTTGGTTGCAATATGTCCTGCAGTTAATATGTAGTGTGTGTTGTATGTAGTTAATATGTAGTGCTTGCTTTAGTTTGTTTTGATGGGTGAAACTTGGGGTTTTATGCTGGGGCTATAAGTAATTGACTGTGTTTGCAACTGCTGTATTTGTATGATGGTTATGATATTTATAGGCTGGGTTTATCCCATCCTTTTGTCTCAAAAAAAAAACTTTGTTAATTTATTATTACTAATGTAAACATAGTTAATTTTTATAAACTTATTTAATTTTTATAAAACTTAGTTAACTTGGTTAATTTTTATAAAATTTGTTTTATTATTATTATTTATGAAATATGGTTGAATTAGTTAATTTGTTATTATTATTATTTATTCAAACTTGTAAACTTGGATAATTTTTATAATAAACTTATTTCATTTTTATATAACTTGGTTAACTTAGTTAAATTCTAATTAAACTTAATTGACTTGTATAAATTTATTTAATTTTTATAAAAGTTAATTAAATTATATTAAACTGCTAATTTTTAAAATTTTGGTTAATTTTTATAAAAATTACTTAAATTTTTATAAGGCTCGGCTAACTTATTTATATTAACTTAAACTTATAAATTTAGTTAAAAGCTAGTTAAACTTTATTAGCTTAGTTAATTTTTATAAATTATCTCTCACTCATAAATTTTTCATAAACTTAGTTAGTTTATTATTATTATTGTAAACTTAGTTAATTATTATTATTATAAAATTATTTAATTTTTATAAAATTTAGCTAACCTAGCTAATTTTTATAAACATAGTTTATGTTGTTATGGTTACTATTAGTTATAAAACTTAGTATACTTATTAACTTATTATTATTATAAACCTAGTTAATTTTTTTATCAAACTATAGTTTATTATTATAAACTTAGTTAATTTTTTTATCAAACTTAGTTTATTATTAGTACTGTAAACCTATTAATTTTTATAATACTTAGTTAATTTTTATAAATGTATTTAATTTTTTATAAAACTTAGTTAATTTATTCAAACTATTGTTTATTTTTATTAGACTTATAAATTATCTCAATCGCTATAACTTATATTTTAATTAACTTACACTTATAAATTATCTCAAACTTAAACTCTGCCAACTTAGTTAATTTTTATAAATTATCTCAAACTTATAATTTTTTCATAAACTTAGTCAATTTATTATTGTTGTTGTAAACTTAGTTAATTTTATAAACTTATTTAATTTTTATAAAACTTAGTTAAGTTAGTTAATTTTTTTAAACTTAATTTTTGTTATTATTATTGCTATTATTGTTGTTAATTATAAAACTTAGTAGATTTAGTTAATTTTTTATCGAACTTAGTTTTTATTATTGTTATTGTTGTTACGGTTTTATTGACTTGGTACGGTCTTATGGACTTAGTGATGAAGATGTGCATTTATGAGGAATGGTAAATAAAGAAGCATGGATTTAGCACGGAGACATACATCAACATCCTTGAGGAACCATAATGATAAACTTAGTTAATTTTCAATAAATTTTACCAGTAATGATGCGCTGTCTTGGCTGACAACAGGACTCATTCTTCTCTTTAGCATGCCTGAAGCTCCATCACGCCTATTTTTTGTTCGTCTTCTCCAACCTCAAGCTTTTTAAGAAACACAGCAACATCCATATGTGAGTATATACCTTATTCCTCTTCCTATTTTAGTGAGTGTGATTCTCCAAGTTAGTGCATATATTTCATTATCTGCTTGTGTTAAATCTTTAGCAAACCTCTCGGTGAGCATACCTATAGTTTGATCATCTGTATACACTATTTTGTTTCACTTTTCTTATGTTTTACATTATAAATAATCTGTGAGTGTTCTACATAATGTTTGCATAATTCAATCTTTGGTGGTAAATTTGTTTCATCTTTCTCATCATCGTGTAAAATATCAAAGTCAATACATGGCTGTAGTAATTCAATCATTCATTTGGTGATTTACCAAAGCCTGTTATTAAACTTACTGCCATCTTTAAATTTATACATATAATTCAAATAAGATTGAACTGATAATTGTTATTTGGCTAGTGTACTAAAACAGATAGCACGCTACAATAAACTCGCCGCACAAGTTTATTAATTAGAATTTCACTACGCTGGAATTTTGTATTAGATAAGTGTAACAATAAGTTACGTTGTAAATAAATTACAACAACACCGTTATACTATTGTAAAAAATAGTAAAACTTATAAAGGGGAAAGATCACAGTGAATCTAACTAGTATATAAAGGAAATTCCGTCTGAGGCTTGTCGTAACAATTTCCTTAAGAATTTTATTTCAAAACTCTCCCCAGATACAACAGACGTAATCTGCACGAGATTGTTATTAGTATGTCAACTCTATGATATATATATATGGAATATTGAGCAGTAGAGCAAAGAAGCAGAAGAAATTAGATTGGAATGGGATGAGAATGTGATCAGTATTCTCTCCTATTTATAATTTCGTCAGCATCCCTTCAAACAGTCGCGTCCGCTTGATGGGTCGCACCCGTTTGCTTTTTGGTCGCTGCTGTTTGTTAACGGGTCGCACCCGCCTGCAACTGGTCGCATCTGCTTGCGTCCAACGGTACTGTTTCACACCTGCTTGTACCGCCTGCACCTCTACAGTCGGGTTCCGCTTCAATCGGCTCGCGCCTGTTTGCTTCTAACGGGTCGCACCCGCTACTTTTCGCGCCTATTCAACCCGCGTCCGCTTATGAACAGTCATGTCCGTTCGTATAGCCTGCAACTGCTAAAAAGCCCGGTCCAGTTTGCAGTAAAAATACGAGTATCATATTAGACCCAGACCCGGCCCGGCCCGGCCCGGCCCGGCCCGGTTCGGTCGGACGGCGGCGGCGCACGCGCGTGTGGTGGAGATGCATGATCTCCCTCCTCACAACGAAGCATACATTTGGGTGCCCCTAGGCCCCAACACCTTCATTGCAAAGCCATATATATCTTGAAATGGCTTTGCAAATTTGGCGATGTGGGACAAGTGTATTTCATTTACACTAGGAATTCCAACAATCCCCCACATAAATGATAATATACTTTTCCTCCACACAAAGCGAAATATCACAGAGTACATATGGAATAATGCTTTATCGTGGATAAGTAGATATTTCACTTTGAACTTTATCTAGTTAAAACTTATCGGATCTACTTGGCTAATCGGTAAATTATTTCATCTTGAACCGTCGGCCTTTATTGTATATCCAGACAATAAGCTTTACGAAGCATTGGTTCGCTTCTCATCCAATCTCTTGGTTGTGTTCATTTTGGTCCTGAACAAATTTTGGTTCTGCGAGTGCTTTAGAGAATAAAAGCCTTTTAATATTCTCATAGAGCCGACCCAGCTCACACTAACATAGGTGATCGCAACCATTAAGAGTATCCTACATATACCCCACTTGTTATTTCCAAGATATGATCATCATTAAAAAACATAGTTTTAACCTTTAACTACTTCTGTAGGCATGCATTATATTTTGCACCATAGGAATGGAGAAGGACCAAGTCCATACAAATGCATAGCTTCTTGAGTTACTCATAACTGGTTTGCCTATTGATCTTAGTCCGTGGGATCTCCAGTCGCTAGGATAGGTTTCCGTATAAGGTAACTCTTGTTGGTTTAGGCTTTTAAACCCATTCCCCTCGATGCGCAGTCAATTTTCTCTCTTGATAAACCTTTAGTAAATGGATCCGCTAGGTTATCATTTGTTCTTACATAGTCTATGGAAATTGTTCCATTTGAGAGTAACTGCCTAACTGTGTTATCGCGTCGACGAATATGTCGTGACTTTCCATTATACACAAAGTTGTGCGCTCTACTTAGCGCAGCTTGGTTATCGCAGTGAATACATATGGCCGTCACAGGTTTTGGCCAAAATGGAATATCTTCTAAGAATTGACGAAGCCATTCTGCCTCTTCGCCTGCTTTATCTAATGCGATAAACTCGGATTCCATGGTGGATCGAGCTATGCATGTTTGTTTAGTAGATTTCCATGACACTGCTGCTCCTGCAAGGGTAAAGACATAACCACTTGTGGCCTCTGAATCTGCAATCCAGTTTGCATCACTATATCCTTCTAAGACGGCAGGATATTTTCCATAATGTAAGGAAAAATTAGTGGTATTCTTTAAATATCCCAACACTTTCATTAGTGCTTTCCAGTGTTCCTTCCCTGGATTACTTGTATACCTGCTTAGTCGACTTACCGCGTAAGCAATATCTAGTCTGGGGCAATTCATCAGATACATTAAGCATCCTATTACACAAGAGTATTCCAGTTGCATTACACTCTCATCAGTGCAGTACTTCCGATGGATTAAAAGGTGTCCTCACTCCTTTAATTCCATACTCTTGGAATTTTTCAATCACTTTGTCTACATAGTGTGACTGAGATAGTTCAATTCCATTAGGTGTTCTTATTATTTTGATTCCCAAAATAACTTCCGCAACTCCTAAGTCTTTCATATCGAAATTGTTGATTAACATTTTCTTTATAGTCTCTATTACTTTAGTATTAGGACCAAAGATTAGCATATCGTCTACATATAGACAAATCATCACATATGATTGTCCAACCTGTTTGTAATAAACACATTTATCACATTCATTTATACGAAAACCATTTTTCACCATGACACTATCAAATTTTTCATGCCATTGTTTTGGAGCTTGTTTAGTCCGTATAGTGATTTCACTAACCGACATACTTTGTTTTCATTTCCTTTGGAAATAAAACCCTCAGGTTGCTCCATGTAAATCTCCTCACCGAGATCTCCATTTAAGAATGCTGTTTTGACATCCATCTGATGAATTTCCAGATTATATATGGAAGCAATTGCTATTAACATTCTTATAGAGGTTATTCGTGTAACCGGTGAATAGGTATCAAAGAAGTCTACTCCTTCTTTTTGACGATATCCTTTGGCTACCAATCTGGCTTTATATTTATCTATAGAGCCGTCTGATTTCAATTTCTTCTTGAAAATCCATTTGCAGCCAATTGGTTTTATTCCAGGTGGAATATCAACTATTTTCCAAGTTTTATTACTTAGAATTGGATTAATCTCACTTTGGATTGCTTCTTTCCAACATGAAGATTCAGAAGATGACATTGCTTCCTTGTACGTTTGAGGTTCGTGTTCTAACATATAAGTTAAAAAATCCGAACCAAATGTTTTGGAAGTTCTTGCCCTTACGCTTCTTCTTGGTTCAACCTCCTCGTTGTCCTGATGAGTTTCATCTTCACATGTCTCATCTCTGTTATCTCTTGTCCTTTTTGGGACAGGATTTCCATCGTTTCTTTTATGTGGGAACACATCTTCAAAGAACGAATCATCTCTTGATTCCATGATTGTATTTACATGAATATCATTTATATCAGACTTAAATACCAAAAATCTGTAGGCACTACTATTTTGGGCTGGCCCAAGATAATAACAATCTACTGTTTTTGGTCCAAGTTTGACTCTCTTGGGAGGCGGAACTGGAACTTTTGCCAAGCACCCCCACACTTTGAGGTATTTAAAGCTTGGTTTGTGTCCTTTCCATATCTCGTATGGAATTGTTCTCGTTTTATTGCGACGAACTTTGTTTAATATGTGATTAGACATATTTAAGGCTTCCCCCCACAAGTTCGTCGGTAGACCAGAAGTTAAAAGCATGGCAGTAATCAAGTCTTTTAACGTTCTGTTCTTCCTCTCGGCTACATCATTTTGTTATGGTGAATATGGAGCTGTTGTTTGATGAATTGTATCATTTTCGGCACAGAACTGTTCAAATGGTGATTCATATTCTCCACCTCGATCAGATCTCAATATCTTGATCTTTTTATTTAACTGATTTTCTACCTCAGCCTTGTATTTTATAAACGCGGTTATTGCTTCATCCTTACTATTTAAAAGATATACATGGCAATATCGCGTATAATCGTCAATAAAAGTAATGAAATACTTTTTCCCACCTCTTGTAGGTAGTGATTTAAAATCACATAAATCTGCATGTACCAAACCTAATGGTTCGGTGCTTCTGTCAACAGATTTAAATGGTTGTTTGACCATTTTTGCTTCTACACATGTCTCACATTTGTAGTTCTTATCTACTTGGAAATTTGGAATCAATCCCAAGTTTGATAATTTCTTCATTTTTCGGAAGTTTATGTGTCCTAATCTATCGTGCCATAGTAAAATTTCGTGCTCAAGCAAGTAAGAGACTTCAATTTTATTAATAGCACAATCAGAATACATAGATTTATTGCCGATAACGGTTATGTTTGCCTAACATATGCCATCACATAAATAACCCCTTCCGATATACATTCCAGCTTTGAACAGAACCATCTTGTCTGATTCGAACACAATTTTGAATCCTTTCTTTGATAGCACTGAGCCGGAGATCAGATTCTTGCGTATGTCTGGAACGTGAAGCACGTCATTCAATTTGACAGTTTTTCCAGAAGTGAACTTGAGGATAACTGTGTCGCTGCCTTCGATCATAGAAACTGCAGAATTACCCATGTAGAGTCTTTCTTTCTGATCGAATTTCTGGTATGTTGAAAACATGGATTTTTCAGAGCAAACATGACGAGTAGCTCCTGTGTCAACCCACCATTGGTTAGGGTTCTGAACCAAATTGCATTCAGAAAAAGGTGGACTTATCCAAGATACAAACAAAGTGAATGATAACAAACATAAATCCCACAATGTTATTTGGCTAGTGTACTAAAACAGATAGCACGCTACAATAAACTCGTCGTACAAGTTTATTAATTAGAATTCCACTACGCTGGAATTCTGTATTAGATAAGTGTAACAACAAGTTACGTTGTAAATAAATTACAACAACACCGTTATACTATTGTAAGAAATAGTACAACTTATAAAGGGGAAAGATCACAGTGAATCTAACCAGTATATAAAGGAAATTCCGTCTGAGGCTTGTCGTAACAATTTCCTTAAGAATTTTATTTCAAAACTCTCCCAAGATACAACAGACGTAATCTGTACGAGATTGTTATGAGAATGTCAACTCTGTGATATATATATGGAATATTGAGCAGTAGAGCAAAGAAGCAGAAGAAATTAGATTGGAATGGGATGAGAATGTGATCAGTATTCTCTCCTATTTATAATTTCGTCCGCATCCCTTCAAACAGTCGCGTCCGCTTGACGGGTCGCACCCGTTTGCTTTTTGGTCGCTGCTATTTGTTAACGGGTCGCACCCGCCTGCTACTGGTCGCATCCAACGGTACTGTTTCGCACCTGCTTGTACCGCCTGCACCTCTACAGTCGGGTTCCGCTTCAATCGGCTCGCGCCTGTTTGCTTCTAACGGGTCGCACCCGCTACTGTTCGCGCCTATTCAACCCGCGTCCGCTTATGAACAGTCATGTCCGTTCGTATAGCCTGCAACTGCTAAAAAGCCCGGTCCAGTTTGCAGTAAAAATACGAGTATCATATTAGACCCAAACCCAGACCCGACCCGGTTCGGTCGGACGGCGGCGGCGCGCGCGCACGTGTGTGGTGGAGATGCATGATCTCCCTCCTCACAACGAAGCATACATTTGGGTGCCCCTAGGCCCCAACACCTTCATTGCAAAGCCATATATATCTTGGAATGGCTTTGCAAATTTGGCGATGTGGGACAAGTGTATTTCATTTACACTAGGAATTCCAACAATCCCCCACATAAATGATAATATAGTTTTCCCCCACACAAAGCGAAATATCACAGAGTACATATGGAATAATGCTTTATCGTGGATAAGTAGATATTTCACTTTGAACTTTCCCTAGTTAAAACTTATCGGATCTACTTGGCTAATCGGTGAATTATTTCATCTTGAACCGTCGGCCTTTATTGTATATCCAGACAATAAGCTTTACGAAGCATTGATTCCCTTCTCATCCAATCTCTTGGTTGTGTTCATTTTGGTCCTGAACAATTTTTGGTTCTGCGAGTGTTTTTAGAGAATAAAAGCCTTTTAATACTCTCATAGAGCCGACCTAGCTCACACTGACATAGGTGATCGCAACTATTAAGAGTATCCTACATATACCCCACTTGTTATTTCCAAGATATGGTCATCATTAAAAAACATAGTTTTAACCTTTAACTGCTTCTGTAGGCATGCATTATATTTTGCACCATAGGAATGGAGTAGGACCAAGTCCATACAAATGCATAGCTTCTTGAGTTACTCATAACTGGTTTGTCTATTGATCCTAGTCCGTGGGATCTCCAGTCGCTAGGATAGGTTTCCGTATAAGGCAACTCTTGTTGGTTTAGGCTTTTAAACTCATTCCTCTCGATGCGCAGTCAATTTTCTCTCTTGATAAACCTTTAGTAAATGGATCCGATAGGTTATCATTTGTCCTCACATAATCAATGGAAATAATTCCATTAGAGAGTAACTGCCTAACTGTGTTATGGCGACGACGTATGTGTCGTGATTTGCCATTATACACAAGGTTTTTCGCTCTACTTAGCGCTGTTTGATTATCGCAGTGAACACATATGGCCGTCATAGGTTTTGACCAAAATGGAATATCTTCTAAGAATAGACGAAGCCATTCTGCCTCTTCGCCTGCTTTATCTAATGCGATAAATTGAGATTTCATGGTGGATCGAGCTATGCATATTTGTTTAGTAGATTTCCATGACACTGCTGCTCCTGCAAGGGTAAAGACATAACCACCCAAACCCAAACCCGGCCCGGTTCGGTCGGACGGCGACGCGCGCGTGGTGGAAATGCATGATCTCCCTCCTCACAACGAAGCATACATTTGGGTGCACCTAGGCCCCAACACTTTCATTGTAAAGCCATATATATCTTGGAATGGCTTTGCAAATTTGACGATGTAGGACAAGTGTATTTCATTTACACTAGGAATTCCAACAATAATTATAAACTCGATTAACATGGACCAACAACAGTTTAATCTTTAAATTTACTGTTACGTCTCTCATAACAACATGAGCAAATGAATATAATTGTGCAGATCGAAACCACTTTGATATCGAATGCGTTAATTATGTATGTTGCATCAAGTTTTGTGTTCGATGAACGCTAAACACAGAATTACAAAGCCAACATTTTTGCTTGATGATTGAAGGTTATCAATTTACTTCATATTTAGTTTGTCATTGTTCTGGTCTCTATTACAATCTCTATTTTCGTTAGCATATATAATGGAGCAATCACATTAAATTTATACAGATTAAGGATTATTCATGCTTCACAGTCCTTACAATCCACAAATCAGCAAACCTTAGGCATTATGTTTAAATGAAAAAATAAATAAATAATTTGATTTCTAAAATTCATAAAACATAGTAGACATGTATGCAACCACACATGAATTTGCACAAAAAACGCTCACACTGTGACTGCGTCCTTTGTGTAAACAAGAATTTATCGTGTAAAATATCAAAGTCAATACATGGCCGCAGTCGAAATTATATGGTTGTTGTCAGCTAGTAAACTGGCCGGTAGTGGTGATTACATAGCCTTGACTTATTTGAGTTATTCCTTTGCTTTCTAATGTCCTTTTTCTTGTTTGATTGTCTTGCAGAACTTGGTTCGTATAATTACCCTTAAAATGACAGTACTTGACGCTGAAGTCTCTTTATCATGCAAAGTAGCTAGTTATTTTATCAACATGGTGTATGTATTTTTTAATTAATAAAGAAAACTTACCTAAACTCATTTCTACAAACAACATGTTGCCTTTTTACAAATTCTTTTAACCATTTTTGAGCAGCGTTAGAAGCCGCATATGTTCCTTTCATCTTTTCGACTAATCTGCTGATATATATAAAAATAAAAAATAAATACAAGGCCTCTCCATTTTCCATTTTTCTAGCTAAAATATATCTCTAGAAACATTACAGAACTGTCCTTTACCAAAATTGCTACTTTACTCAAACATAATTTGGGTGTTTCATCTAAATAAGAAGCAAAATTATGGACCTCCTCCCTTTTTCTCTTTTTTCGACTAAAAATATATTTCTACTATATGTTTTCTTGTTTGTTTTTTCGGACGTAGTAAAACCGCACTTCATCAAGATTGCTAGTTACTTGAACATAATTTAATTGTGCCCCCTATAAGAAACAAAAACATAGGACCCCCTCTATTTTTATGTCTTTTTGGTTAAAAATATATGTTTATAGTGTACATCTTTACAATCTGCTTTTTCGGATGTTGTTGAGCTGTCATGTACCAAAATTGCTAGTTTAGCCAAACGTTATTCTGCCGTTTCATAAGAAAAAAAATGAGGCCTGCTCTTTTTTTCTATTTTTACGGCTAAAAATATGTTTCTAATGTACATTTTCGCAATCAATTTTTTCTTGTGTTGTAGAACTATCAATTGTCAAAATTGCTAGTTTACCCAAACATAATTCGGCTGTTTCATCCAAATAAGAAACAAAAATATGTGACCCCCTCTATTTTGCCATTATTTCGGCTAGAAAAATGTTTCTAATGCACATTTTCATAGTCTGCTTTTTTGAATGTTGTAGAAGTGTCCTTTACCAAAATTGCTGGTCTATTCGAACATAATTCAGCTATTTCACCCAAATAAAAAAAAATCACATGCCCCCTCTATTTTTATATTTTTTCGGCTAAATATATGTTCTCAGTGTACATTTTCGCAGTCTGCTTTTCGAAGTGTTGTAGAACTGTCCTACTGTTACGCCTATGAAAATGATGTTTAACTCAGTTAACTGTTTACTTAATAATTCTCTACATTATTTAAGAGTTATTTTGAGTGCTTTAAATATACATTCTTAATTCGTTTTTTTCTCGTTTGATTTTTCTATCATTTATTTTCAATACCTTGTTCAATCAGAAATGCAAAGACAACGTCATGAGAGAAGAAATTGGTTTGTCTAATTCATATATCTTTAGTACCATTCACAACTTACTACCATCTTTAGTAGATGCATAACAAATTATAGAAACTGTCCCATGTCCCAACCAAGCCCCTTATGTAGATGCACAATTTAGTTACAACTTACAAATAACTAGTTGCTTTTGGAATCATTTTCTCTTATAGACTTGAAGTGTTGCTGCACTGAGTGACATATTTTATAGCTAGCATAAGGATTATTGTTCCATTGTTATTTTTGGATAAAGTACATAACTTGCTGTTTTTATTTTAATATGTTAAATTTGTGTTGTAAGCTGACAGTTTAGAGTAATTAGTCAAAACATAAGTATGAAATCTGCGCTTATCCACAAGTATTCTAAACAATATGTATTCTATTTTACTTTTTGCTTCTCACTAGGAATAACTACGATACCTGCACTTTTCAATTCAAGGTCATCGAAATACACATGTTTATTATTATTGTTTTTTTTTGAAAATAATTATTGTTCTTCTTAGTTGTGTGTTCAGATGTTTTAGACTTGGTATAAATTCACCCACTGCACAGAGCATGTTCTTTTTTGCACGTTGTTTTTTGTCTCTTTTTTCCCGTTTAAAAGGACATATTAATGAAACAAACTAGACAAATTATTTAGCATAAAAATATGCATTTTGAACATTGGGAAGCGCTACTTAAGCAAGATGAGGTCTTGCTAATAGATGTACTGTAAATGCGGTGCAGAGCATCTTCAATAAATTCAATCCATAATATTGAATTGGTTGAATAATATAAACCAAATAAGTTAAAAAGCCTAATAGTCAAACATTTATTTATAATAAACGTAAGTCTAATTGTTAGGTGCCTATTAAATAAGCACATGAAACTGAAGCACTTAAGCGTCTAAAGCTACTTGACAATTAATTTCATATTTAATAAGATTGTTGAACACCTATTAGAAATGCTTTCTTGTAGCAGAGACTCATTTACTAAGTTTACATATTGCAGCTATACGTGCTAGATTTATGGGCCTAAGGTGTCTCTCAGCTGGTACACAAAGAAATAGTTGAAATACTAGAAGACTAAAACGTACAGAATAAAAATTCTAGAAATCAGCAGCACAGATAGTACTGAATACCAAATTAATAGATAAGACTGATACAGAAGTCAGCAACATATATTATTAAATATCAGTATTTGTGTAAAAAAACTGACCTGATACTGCAAGAACCTCACCAACATCTCCCGTTGAAAAGCTTAATCCTTCAAGCTTTTTATTGCTTTCAGCCCATAAAGAGAGTATCTAAAAATTCAGAATAAAATTAATATGTAAGAATGTCTAAGGAGTACGATTGAATTGTCAACCAAAAAGGTTAATTAATAATATTATGTGCTTGGTAACTAATGTATGGAGGCACATTTGTTTAGTTCCACGAACACTTTTGATTTCGAATACCATTATCCAATCATGAACAAATAAGAATTAAAATACGCTAAAACCTAAACCAAAAGAATTTAGAAAGGCATCTCTACTCACGTCACTCATGCAAACAAATCGTGTCCTTACATTAGTAGAAAATATAGATAAAGAGACAAAAATAAATGGATCCAATGATTCACACGGTAACTTTTAGTCATATATGAACTATACAACCAAAAATAAGCGATTCTCAAGACATAACAATACATCTTTATTATGTTTTTATTGTAATAGTTTGAACAAATAAGAGTGATAAACAGTAGCTTATAAAAGATTAAAAGGCTCAGTCATCCTCATTGTATGCAAAAGGAAGGTTAGAAAAAATCCAAGCTTTGCTAAAGTGAAAAGCAACAAAAAAATCCTACAAACCAAACAAACTAAAATGAAACACCCCATAAAACACAAAGGAATCAACCACCTTCAATTTTTTTTTCAATAATGAATTGCTAATTAATGTCAATTCTAGTTCACCTATATAATAAATGGGCTTATAATGTTTTGTACGTTTCAATGAAAATGAAATACCATATCACTTCGTAAAAATAATTGCTAGTGGATCCATCTTGTGGAAACCACATTCATATTAGATTAAAAAAAGTAATAAAGGATGCTCTATGTTATTTAGCATGGTTGGAGTTGGAAGACACTTCAGACCCAAAGTATGATACTGTAGTCATTGGTATCTTCTCTTTTCCTCTAATTTCATGTTTAGATTCGTGAATTTAAACCAAAAGAATTCAAACCATTTTTCTTCAGCTGATTGAGCAGACTTTTTTGATACTTAGAGGGTGGATTAAGGACAATGTATTTCTCAAACCATAAATTACAGGAACACTAGGTATCTAATTATACAAAAATGAGATGAAAACAACATATAGATTAAATAAAGTATTCACGCTACATCAAAAATAAAGTATGAATTTGATTAACATTGTTTTAACACCAAGACATGATGTATTATTCATGGCTTTGAACATAAACCATGACTTGAACGGTTTCATTGTTGTTCAATATATACTCTATTGAATAATATATTAAATAATTTAGTAGATATATAATTTCATTAACAGCTCAAAAAATCATAAAAATGCCAACCTGGCTTAGTTTCCATTTAATATCTTTATCTTGAGTTTCAACAAAGAAATGTTTTGTGTTGTCCTCTCCACACACATTCTGTAGCATGTACTCTTTTTTCATGCTCGCACCTTTTCAAAAAAATAGAAAACTCAAAATTCAAACTGTTTTATTCAAAACCAGAAATCTATATCAAACACAAACCATGCAATAACAAGCATTTGTGCTGCTTACATAGTCTCTTCATAATTCTTTCCTAGGTTCTTCAATTCTCCAATTACGTAGTAAAATCTGCATAAACACGGATAAAGATGATTTCCACAAAAAATTCAGTTCCAAATTATAAACTGCATCACATGATATTGAAACTGCACCCAAAAACACCAAAAGATATAGAAACTGCTCAAAAATATAAATAAACAACTCTATGTAGTCAAAAAATGAACAGAGATGGCACAAAAACTGTAGTAAAATAATCCAAAACTGCAGCAAAATAATCCAAAACTGCAGTAAAATAATCCAAAACTGCAGCTTAACAATGCAAAAATACAAATTATAATAACTATGAGTTATAAATTTTAATACAAATTGTACAAATCAATATACATAAGACATGGTTTTTGAACAAGTCTGAATGAAGTACACTCATTATATAGTTTCACAATTTTTAAAAATGCACAATAGCATTGTACTGCATATATATTTCTTCAATGAGAGCATCAGAGCCATGCATATTTATAGAGCACATTACATTGGTTAAAATGATATAAAGAACCCAATTACATATTGACTTTAATAACTGGTTTTTCTGCATAAAATAAGCATAAATAGCAAGGATTGAAATAAAGCTTCTTTTAAAAAAATTATAGCCTTGAAAGTAGCATATGTGCTAAAAAATATTTTTAGTTTTATAGTAAATTGGTCAATAAACCTTAGTAAAATTTATTAACGGGATACATATCAGGACTAAATTTTACAGTGCTCTCATCTCAATATTGAGAACTATTATTTTTCACTTTATTTAGTAATGTAGTACCCGGTTCTTTACTCTTTAGTTTTAGAGATTATTTACTTTTCACCTAACTTCACCTTTGTTGTACTATAGAACCTACTAATATTGATCTATTTATAGTCCACTGATAGCAAAATATCCTCTATGGAGTCCTTTCTGGACGAACTACAGATCCTATTTCTTAACACAGAACTCATTTTTCTCTCGTTAAGAGATCAAATCTTTTTAAATAGAAGTTATTACACATAAATTTCATTTTTTACCAGTCACCCATCATTATAACTAGCATTAGTGAGAAGATCTGATGGCGAGACAATAATACAACGGTTACGTCTATCTAACAAACAGTAGATCCACTTTTAGTTACATCTACCCAAGAGACAGAGTAGTTTTAAAATGCATATGGATAAACAAGACTAAATCCTTCTAATTTAAAAAGAAAAGAAAAAAAGAAACTTGTAGTTCGCAGAAGCGCTAGTAGCCCAAAAAGGCATAACGTATAGAAAACCCCAGTAGTTCAAAGAAATGGAATGATAAGGAATGCAGGCAAAGGAACATCGATTTAGAGATTAATTAGAGCAAATATTTAACTACGTCGATTTTGCAATTGGAGGAACCTAACAGTTTGGGAAAAGCAGAAAATTGAACAAGGGGTTGTGGGTGCGTTGTAAAGTAAGGAGGAGGGAAATTACATATTTGTCCAGCTAGTTTTGCATTATTTACATTGTTAAAAGGTATCCCATCATTTATAACCATGGTAAACTAGAAGTAAAATAACGGTTGGAATTTGGTAAAGGTTATAGTCGTTAGAAATTTAAAGTGGAAAACTGTTATAAAATGGATTATTGGTGTAGTGACGATTGGATTCAAGAATTAATTAAGACGAGATATTGATGGTAGAAGGCGATGTTGGCGATAGTGGTTGTGTGGCCAAGCGTTGGAGGATACGATCAAAATTTGGTCCATACTTGATCTTTGGTGAGCTTGATGTTTGCCTTGGTTGTGTGCACGCCGATCCAAAGACATGTCCAGATTTTCAGATTTGGCCAAATTTTGTCAATGCACGACTACTCTCTCAATGTCGCTTAAATTCCAATAAGACGATTTTTATCTAAGAATGGTTGTGTTGGATAACTCTATCATGCTATTTTTCCTTGTTGCTAATTCCCATGTTCTTGGAACAAAAGCTTTCACATCACTTCGGATAGTGGCTCCAATATTGATTATTCATCGATAATGAGTAAGTTCCAATATATAATTTCAACTTTCAATGTGACTCGTTTTTCTAATATGAGCGAGCTATCTACATAGGATGGTCCGTTTGTGGTGTACAGGACATTGGACTCATATACAAAGATTAACACTTCTCACTTAGCCCACTCAACACTTAAAATCCTATTGCTTAACATACATCAACATCCTTTACATTCTAGGTGATTGTTGTATGGGCTTTGCAACACTACTAATTTTTGATAATATTATTCTAGAGATTTAATTAGATAAATCAAATAGAGTAACATAAGTAGAAGACTGGTAAGGGGATTGGGAATTGTAAATCAACTAGAGGTCGTGCTTAATAATAATAAAATGGGCTAAAAATGGTTAAATGTTAATTAATTAACATATGGACATTAGAGAAATTGCCAGATGCATAGTGCACTACCTTATACTCACAATATCTTATCATTTCAATTCATTTTATCATAAAACAAAAAGTTAAGAAAAGAGAAAGAGTAACCGACCATTAGGAGAAAGAAGAGAAGAAAAAAATTCAAGCTCAAGCTTAAGATTCAAGCTAGGGGAATCAGTCTTAAACAAATCTCAAATTCCTTATCCAAACTAAGGTGAATAATAATGTAGACATCACTATTTTGGTTTATATATGATCATTTGATTTTTGAATTTAAGATTTAATCTAGTATGATGATTTTTGATGATATGCTTGATTTTATGAAATGAGAGATTCAACGTGTTTGTTTGAAAATGATTAAACACGGTTTTAAGGGTAAAATTGTATGATATGTTTTTAATATGCCATGAGGAATTTGTACATTATGGGAAATATGATTTTAGAGTTAGATTTCAATTATTATAATTTTTCAAGCTATTAAGAATTTATTATGAATTTTCAAAGGAAAATGTGGTTAATTAGTTTTGAAATTAATTTTGACTATTATATGATGAATTTGGGTCTAAAAATTTTATATGTTAGATAACATATTAGAAGTGAATTTATGTGAATTTTGGGGATTTTTACTAAGAGATTTAATATGGAAATTAATTTTTTTTAAAGGAGGACCTAAATGATTTGATTATTTGGCTTAATGGAAGGACTTATTTATTAAACTTAACCATGGTTTAGATCTGAAAATATGCGGCAATTATTTGGAAATAATTTGAAAAGTTTAAGACAACCAATCTATTGTTTACATGTAGGCAAATTAATTATAAGGAAATTACTTTATTTGGTTAAAATAGCCTTTACCTAGGAAAAGTAAGTTTCGCCTCCTATAGAGGAACCTTTCAACCCAAAACTACTACCTTCAATCAATTTGAAACCTTCCAGGTCGAAACCAACAGTGCCAAAACTAATACACAGAGTATAAACGTTGTTGGTATGAAGTGGACTGGAGAAAGGTGGAAGATTTGGTGTTGATACATAACTTTCGATGGGGTCGAAACTGTTGTTTTGTTTTCTAAAGAAAAGCACTTGCTTGTTTATTTAAATGCTTTCAAAGAAGTTGAAACCAAGGCTTCTAAAAGGGTCTTTTAAACAAGCTTTTGAAAGAGATTTTCCGCCTTATTGTTTAAAGTAGTTGCTTCCGAATGAGCTACTAAGTTTCAAATTTAAGCTTTCGAAAGGGGTAGCTTCGACCAAGTCGAAACCCTTCTGCCACTTTTATGCCTTTCGAACTTATTAAAGATATTAATGCTTTCGAAAGGTAGTCTATATTTTACAAGTAAGCTACTTTATTCAGCTTTCAAAAGGGGTTAATGGTTTCGAAGGAAATGGTCTTGAAAGGGGTTTCGAAGCCAATCTTTAAGTGTTTTACCCAAATGATTTATTCTTTCAAAAGGGTAATGTCAATGCCATTAAATTTTCCCCAACGCTTTTATATAGTAAAGAATGGTTTCGAAATGGGTACTTTCATCTGTGTTCACTTTGACCCAAAAGATATTTTTGAATAACAACCCAATGGTTTCGAAAGGGGTACTTTCAATGTTTATGAAAGGGGTATTTTCAATGGTTTCGAAGCTATGCTTCAAAGAGTTAATAAGTAATACTTTAAAGCATTCAAAAGGTTTTGAAAGAAAGGTTTGAAAGTGTTTGAAAAGGCAAGGGCCTAATGTTTTGGAAAGAAATTTATATGATTCGAATTAGGTCATCCAGTGAGGTCGAAAGCAAGGTTTTGAAGATTTCAAAAGCCTTACTTTTTCAAACCAAATAACCTAATCTCATTTTAAAGAAATACCCGTAGCTAAAAAAAGGAGTTTTGAAATGGTTGTAAGTATGAAGATTTGAAGAAGTTTTTCCTTGGTAAAATAATAGGTTAAAGGAATTAACCATGTTTTATATGAAAAATAATTTCAAGGATACTAAATCCAAAAGAGTGGTATTGTTATTTTATTATGTTTGCTTCTTCAAATATAAAAATATTCACATTAAAATGGACCTATAACTGTATTTTAGTGATAAAGGGACAGAATAACCAACTAGGTTGATCCAGTAGTGAATATAAATTGATTAAACTCCTGAATGAGTAGAATTTCATCCAAGAGGTCCGGGAGACTAGAATATAGATGCATAAAAACTGATTAAAGAAGTTGTCAAATAGACAGGTTCATAGTGCACCTATAAAAACTATTCTTAGAGAAAGTTACTGGCAGGGGCCAGTAGCTTCATAGTAAACCCATGAAAACTGTGTATGGATAAAGTTATTGGTATGGGCCAATAGGTTCATAGTAAACCCATGAAAACTGTGTATAGATAGAGTTATTAGTAGGAATCAATAGGTTCATAGCAAACCCATGTAAATTGTGTATAGATAGAGTTATTGATAGGGGCCAATAGGTTCATAGTAAACCCATGAAAACTATGATTAGAAAGTGGTTGGAAGGGGCCAATTGGTTTGTAGTGAAACCATGAAAACCATATCCGGATTAAGTTATTGACAGAAGTTAATAGGTTCTTGGTCAACCTATGTAAACTAGGATAAGAGGGAAGTTATTGGAGTTACATATAGTTCGAGAAGAACCCATGAAACAATAATGTTATTGGCGGAGGTCAATAGGTTCTTAATGATCACATGAAAACTATAAAAATGGGAAGGAATCCATGAACATTAATCAGGTTATTAGTAAGCCCATGAAAACTAATAGGTTAATGGTGATCCTAGAAACTATGAATGAGATAATCATTCAGAAATGAATGGGGATGGTAAATCCAGAATTTATTTACTTGTTTCCATATCATCATATTATTTTTGAATTGTTTTAACCATTGTAGATGCAGGGGCACGACATATGGTTTTATGAAGCTTTTAGAATACTAGTGAGGGAAAACCCCTTCTACTAAGCGGCATGGTCTCACTGGTTATCTAAATGGTTTGAGTTGGCAGATTATTATTTATACCAGGCTTTATGTCTGACTTGAAGTTTATATTTTTTCCCTTAAACTCTCGGATGATCAATTGATTTGAGTAGTTTGAGAGTTGATGCTTCCAGGTACCTCAATAGATGAATAAGCTTCCGAAGACATGCAGGAGGCATGATAGCTATTTAGAGTTCTTTTTTTTTATTCTGCTATGTTGATGTTGTAAAGGCAAAGTTGTAAGATTGCCTATATATACTCTGTCCATCCAAGGGGTCATCTTCATATGTCGCTCTTGGTATATGTTTTAATAAATATATTTTCTCTAAACATGATTTTCATATTGGAATTATGTAATGAATTTGAAATGGTTTGAAACGGAATATGGAACTTGTTTGATGTTTTCTAATTTTTTTTCATATTCATGTGTTTCTGTGTACCAATGTATCTAACATTACCGTATTTGGTCACTGAAGATTAATAACTATGGATGATTGCTGCATCCGTAGCCGTTAGTTTTGGGCCTCTGAGTAAGGGATGTTACAAGTTGGTATCTGTGACGACCCGGAATTTTCGAGCATTTAAATTGGGATATTTAATTGACTTTAAATATTCAATAGAGTAATTTTAACTTGATTTACGAATATCAAAATTTATTTGATAATTGAATTATTAAATTAAATAATTTGAAGTTGGGTAAATTGTTGAATTTAGAATTTTAAGCCTATTAAACTAATTAGAAGACTTATAAAATTTATATTGCAGATATTGAAGATAATAAAAGTGTTACAATTGGATTTGAAAGTGTTTTGATCGGTTTTGACATTTAATATCGTTTAAATTGAATTTAAAAATAGCCTTCCGAGGCACAGTCTCGGAATTCGATGAAACCAGCTCCATTAGGTCCGTAATATGGAATTATTATCGTGTTTCAAATTTCGTATTGAGCGAAGTTAGTGTGCGAGTGTACGATATATAAACGCGGAGAATTTAATTGATTATAAGCTAATGAAATTTAATTTAATTAATTAAGCTTCTTGTGTACGCCTGGTCAAAATCATTTTAAGCTTTCTTTGCACGCTTCCTTCCTATTCAATCTCTTCCTGCCTGCTTTTACTTCAACACAGCCGAATAAATGAACAATTCTTTTTCCCCAATTCAAATTCAGTTTCCCAATTCAAAATCGTTCAATCAACAATCAAATGCTCGAACTAAATATAATAATAATTTTAATAATATAATAAAAGAAGAAGCTTCAAGGAGAAGCTGTTAACCACGTTATAAAAAAAAAATATAATAAAATAAATGACATTGGCTTCGTTGAGAAGGAATGAACAAAAAGAGGAATAAGGGGGGGGGGGCTTGCTTCTCATCCTACTGCACAACAAAAATTCTCGGCTTTATAAAAAAAAAAAAAAAAAAACTTCAGCACCGAGTCTCCCTTATCCAATTTATCACCTAATCGATTCAAATTAGGTTCGTGACCGCTCGCGCGAGGAGGATTCGCGAGTATGTGGAGAAACGCGGTTTCAGGCAAGGCGATCGAAGGGCTAGGGCTTGTGAAGCTTATTGGTTTTGTTCGATTCGTCTTCGCGGCCACTCGAGGCGATGGAATAGAAGCGTGCGAGCTTGTACGCTCGCTCGCGAGATCCGGAGTTGTACGTTCACGTGGATGTGGGATGAGATAGGCGACGGTGGTGTCTAGATGATGGCTGGTGGCATGCGTCAGTGAGGGGAAGGAGCAGCTCATAGCAATGGTGGTTTAGGGGAAAACGAAGGTGCGATCTTGAGCCTACAGTGAGGTATATTTGATTTAAGTTTAATTTATCTCTATAACTTTGTATGATATAAAAAAAAAATCAGTAAGGGAAGGTTTTACAAATCAGATTTTTCTATATGTATTAAAGAAGGAAATTCGTACACTCACCGAAAATTAATTTGTTTTTGCTGTTTAGAGAAGAAATGTAAATATGAATAAATATATATAAATACACTTACATGTTTTAATAAACTTAGATAAATAGAAAGTTAATTTTTATTCACTGAAAATAGGATTGAAACAGTAAATATACATAAACACCTATTTTCATTTCTAGTAAGTTTAAGAAATTAAGTGCAAATTTAAATTGTTAACCAATTGAATTATTAAGTGGTGCATAATGGTTCAATTTTTATTTCAATTATTAATAAAACCATCTAATATTTATTTAAGGTTAAAATCTGAAAGGAAGCAAGTTGAGATTGGATTTTGATTGCAAAATCAAAGGTGAGTTAATCTCACTCAGTTTAAATTTAAATTTAAATGATTAAATTTAAGTGTTTGAATGGTTGGAAATGGTTGTTGTGTTGTATAGTAGTATATACTACACCTTGAAATGATTAATTTCCCTCATTTTATAGTGGAAATATTTATATTGTGCTAACGGCTGTAAATGCAGGGAAAACAGGTTGGAGGGATCCAACTGGACCCCTCACATATATTTAAATTATTCAATATTCTCTGTTGTAATTATTTGATATCCTATGATGAGTTATATTGGAATATTGACTGTTGTGGTTTGATTGGATATTCAGTTATAATGAATTACCAAAATATATGAATTGGATTGTTGAAAAGAAATTAAACGGAAGTAAATTTGTAAGCAAAATAATTATAGAAAGTTTGAATAAATTTAAGAATGAATTGGAGAAGAAATAATGTGACATTAAATTTCTAATAAATAAATTATGAAGTATAGAAAGGAAACTTGAATAAACATGAAGTTATTGAATTTCAATCTTCAACGATATTAATTAAAGAATAAAACGTTTTTTTTTTTAAAAAAATGTAAGATTTAAATGTTTAAAAAAAAATATAATAATAAAGAAGAAGTTGGGAAAAGCTGGAATTTGTATATTTCAGTTAAAAAGATTTAAAATCAAATGGAAAAGAATAACAATAATAATTAAGTGCATAATTAAATGAAATTTGATATTAATTGAGTAATTTAATAAACTTATTTCAAATGGAATAAATGGAAAATCAATTTGGAAAATTGATTTAAATGTTTGAAGCTGGAATTCTTCCTAGATCACTAAGTACGCTTTCAAGAAAATTTTAAATATAAGTTAATAGTTTTAAAATTGTTTTAAAAAGGTATGTTTTGAAAAATTTATTATTTCTAATATTTAAATTTTAAGGTAAGCATTTCCTCAAATCTATTATAGTAGTATTTTTTTTTAAAAAGTGACTTAGTATTTTGTTTTCAAAAGTGAAAATCTAGTTTTATATTTTATTAGGTAACTTTATTTTCAAATATTCATATAAGTTGTATTTTTAACAAATTAATAAAGTAGTTTAATTTAAATGTTTTAAAAGTATATATTTCTAAGTAAAGTGTTTTAAATTATTTTTAAATCTAGTTTTGTACTTGGTGATTTCAGAGGAGATAGAAAATATTTGAGGAAAGTTTATTCTGGAAGGAAGAATGGTTTTGAAACTGGTTTCAAGGGATGAAAATTAGAATTATATCTTATAAAGATATTTTGAAGGTTATAAATAATTTGGAAAATTATTTATTGGTTGATGGTTGTTTGTGAATATAAATTGATAGTTAAATAACCGACTATCAATATTGGACAATGCGTTGATCGTTTCGAAGAGACCGGGATCGAGATTTATTTCTCGAAAACCACTTCGATCCGGTTTGTACGTTTCGTGTAAACGATTTTGGATTCGAAGATGGAGCAGTGAAGTGCAAGGGCTAGTCGCTACTAATCCTGAGGATATTTTCAAAATGGATGTAGTAGGAATAGTGCCTTCGGTTCCGTTCGAACCCGGGACGGACTTGTATGGACGAATGCTTGCGAAACATCGTCAGGTGGACGATGGGCATTCTAAGTGAAAACGTTCTAAAAGGTAACGCTTAGCCTCAAGCCTCATCAACCGGGAATGACTGAAAATCAGGGGATATGCAGCAAGGTTAGGTGGGTCATGCCCAAGCAGGACAAGATAATTCCCCTGTCTAGATGTCCCTTATTTATTTCGGCTTTGTGGGTGGTTGGTCGCGCCAACCACGGGGTTTATCTTGTTCGGAACTGTTCAGTAAGGAATGGTTCCGGCCTTGTGTTGCAGGGGATGAAGGGAGTAATCCTCGGTACGGTGATCTAGGCCCCGTACTGTGACAGGTGGTACCCCAGTGCCTAGTCATTGTTGGAAATCCGTTCTCCCTACGAGCCTTGTACGAGTTTTGTTTGTATTACCCACTTTTGTGGCTAGTAGCTGGAATTTAATGAATGTAACAATTTCGGCTATTTTATAAGTATTTGTATATAGACCCTATTATAATATCAGAGGATTTCTATAAAAATTGGTTTAGCTATCGTAAGGTAAAAACCCGACATGTTTATTTGTGGCGTGGTCTTACGAGATGCTTTTGTTTTCAAAGGATTTTTGAAACTTTAATAATCAATTGGGTGTGATTTTCTCACTCTGGTATTCCAGACTGACTCGGGTATTATTTAACTGTAATGCTCGGGTCAGACCGAGTATTATAGGATACAGGATATGATGCTGTGGAGCTCAGGAGACGAGCTGGATGACAATACGTATTCTCGTACTTGTATATATATTTCCGCTGTGTTGAGTTGTTGTGTACTCATTGTATGTTATTGATGTGAGCTGTGACTGATGTACTCTGATGATGTAATATATGTAAACTGATATATTTGATTTTGAGTAAAGATTATTAATTCTCTATTATATTTTATTCCGCTGCGATGGTTAGATTCTGATGTTGATTTTGTTTTCTCTTCTTCTACCTCTTCTTCTTAAACCCAAATGGTTCGTATTTCTGTACAACTTGAGTTGATTTAGGTAGAATAGTGTTGACTCAAGGGGTACGGATTTGCGGGCTGTTACATTTGGTATCAGAGCTTAGGTTGGAGATAACCTTGGCTCTGGTGGGAATTACTCATTTAAAATAGAGTCCATGGTACTCTATAATGAGTTTGAGCGTATTAATAGATATGAGCGCGTATTTGTTAGTGAATATAAAATGGTTTTATATTGTGTTGATTGGTTTATGGAGTGGTATATGAACCTTCGTCGGCACAGCCTCGAAAACTGTATCGAAGGGGTTTCTAAACACTTAAATAGAACAATCGACACGGTATTGTTTTAAATATGGGTAAATGAAATAATTTTACCCAAAAATATATTTTTGGATATAAAGAAAGTTTTTGGTAAACAATATAGCTATTATATGGTTGCTTGGATGTTAGAAATGATAATATTAAAATATTATCATTGTTAAGTGAAAATTTAACTAGAAATTGTGAATATAATCAAAGATTGAGAAGATAAATCCAATTATGAAATGAAATTTGTAAATATGGATTATAAATGTAAAATTATAAATTGAAATATAATCAAAGGAGAATTTGTATGAACATAAGCTATGCAAATGAATTATAAAAAAAAATTGATTTAAGCAGGATTTGGAAATTCAAAATTTCAGAGATTTTGGGAATGTTATCGAAGTGTTTTGAAGATAAATGATAACATTATTAGTTTGGAAGTATTTATGGATGGAAATTTATTTTAAATAGGTTTTGAAAGTGATATAGCATTGAATTCACTTCAGTCACTGGAAAATAACTTCGATGATGACTGCAGCATCATCGATGTTCATTTTCGAGTTTCTAAGTGATGAACTGCTACCAAATTGATTTATTCAGAAAAGTTAGTTGGTTTTGGAATTTTCAAAGGGAATTTGTTGTGGGTAAAACCAGGATTGGTGTAACTTTTGAGAAATGTGATTTGTGACGTTGGAGATTTCAAAATGATTTGAAACCAAAGCCGGGAGTTTAAAAATCCGGATAAGATAAGTTGTCAGCTTATAAATTGCGATGATTTTAAATCAGGAATGGAATGTAAACTTTGAAGGTTGGAATTTAAATTTAAAGATAAAAATTGAAAATGAAAATTTACTTGGAGTTGGAAATAAAAATTTGATTGGATTGAAATTCATTGAATAGGCTGGAAATAATATTCAATTGTATTCGAATTAAGTTAAAATCGAATTGAGTCAAGTAAATTCTGAGTTTAAAGTAAAATTGAATTGAAATTGATTCTTAATTGGATAAGAAATAAATTGGATAAGAATTTAATTGAAATAAATAAACCAGAATAACTTATAAAAGAATTAAAATACATGAATAAAATATATGCTTGGGTTATAAATAAGCATAAGGCTTGAGTTAAAAAAAAAAAGAATAATATATTCAAGCCTATGAGGAATGGAATGGTGTAAATAATAAGTTGCGACTTATAAAATTGAAAATGGAATACAAATCCAAATAAATATTTAGATGAATAGGGAAATGAGAGGAAAATCCAAACTTGAATTGTAAAATATATTGAACTAAGGAAAATAAATAAAAGTGATATTTGGAATGAAAAAAAAAAAATTTCAAGTGTTGGATTATAAATAATGGGAGAACTAATTAGATAATAAATTAGTTAATAAAATTAAATTGTGAGTTAATAAATTGGATGGTAAATTAAAAGTGGATAATAGAATCAGAACTTGAGTTATTAATTAAAAATTAGACTTGAAGTGTTAACGAAGTAAATATAATTTGAGATGTATATAATAAAAATGTAAATGGATTAAAATAATAATGGTTTTTATATGCAAATGAAATCCAATAAGTGGAAATAAATTGGATATGGCCTTGGAATTAATTGAGTTAAGTTGAGTATAAAAGAGAACTTTGTTTGCAAAATGAGAATGAGCTTAAGTATAAAATTTGAATAAATTGAAGGAAATTGACTTAAGCTAAATAAATGCAGGAGAGTTGAATTGAATTCAACTTAAACAAAGTTTAATAATATTGGATTGGTTTTAATCAAGTGAAAATAAATTTTTAACCGAAATAAAAATTCGGTGAGTTATAAATAATGTCAATGGAATGAAGTTCTAGAATAAATGATTGTAAACCATTTACATTATTAAGGAATTGAAATAATTGGAGACAATAAGGAAATAGAATGTTTCAAGTTTATTAAAATGGTTCAAGTAAATGTGGATAAACAGATTATATTGAATGAATAAATAAAGGAATAAATAAGTATCAAATGAAATATAGTTTAAATAAGTTGAGAAATGGTTATTGAATAAAATAGCCCGAATTGTTTTCGAGCTAAATAAAATAGATTGGAATAAACAAATATGGAATGAAATGTAAATAAATGCTTGTGAATGAATTAAAATAAAAGAGTAATTAAATTGGTAATGAAGACGGACCTAAGATGTTAATAGTTTTGTATGAACTAGTTTGGTTAATAAATGAAATACAAGTGAATGTATTCAAATCCGAAATGGAAGCGAGGATAATTGGATTGTGAATAAATTTGGAAATAGAGTGAAATCAATTTGAATTGGTTATAAAACATAAATGCTTATTTATTCACCTAAATCTCGTCAAATTGCATGAAATAAATTGTTGTTTGTTGTAAATGGGGTAATTAAATATTCTATGAATGAGAGTAGTAAAATAAATTGATTTTGAAAGCAATTGGATTAAATATGAGTTCAGTTGCTTAAAAATGAATTAATGTAAGTGATTGAATTTTAAACCATTCACATTGATGAAGTTGTATACGAATGGATTGAAAACCATTCGAATTAAATGAAAATGGTTATAAATTAATTGAAACAGTTAGATTAGCATGAAAATTGTATAAGTTGCTTTCAGAAAAATGTTTAGTGTGAATTTATTTTAGAATTCATATGTTTTAACTATTGCAAGTAAGTGAAATGTGTTAAACTCCTTTTATTTGGCACTTACAAGTTTAAACTGAGTAAGTACAGGTACCTGGAAGCCGTGAGGCTGGATTTGGTAGTGCTACTTGCTAAAAATAATAAGCTGCTTGCTTAAAATGCTAAATAAGGTACGCCTACGCAATAAAAATAGGAAATATGAACTTTTTTTTGTTTTTCCGACCGTGTGGGTCGATGTATATATATTTATCTCTTTTGTCAAATTGCAAAAGCTCCTCCGTACAAAGGGGACTCTGCCAAAAATTTTCAGAAATTTTGGGAGTTAGAAATTTTTTGAAAATTTTGGAAAATTTTGTTAACGACAAAACTATTTAGAATGGGAAACTAAAATAAGTTAGTAAATGAAACTAATTAGTAAATAAAACTAATTAAAGTAATGACTTAAATTAGGAATAAATGAAGGATAAAAATTAAAAATTCAAAGTTGAAAATAAATGAAATACATATGTAATATGGAAATCGATTTAAATGGAAATAGGTATAAACTAAAAGTGGTAAAGAGAAATAAAGATAAGAAACATATAAAATGTTTGTACTAACTTAAGAAAGGAATGGTAAATTCTAGATTGGAAATTGATATTACAAATATAATCTAAGATAATATTGAAATGAATAGATATTGACATTTTGTAAGAAAATCGATAAATTGTTTTGGAATATTGTGATTGGATGTTAGTACCAAGCAGGTTATGCAGGTATTGTAAAAGGGGAAAAGAGAATTGGTTTTTGATTCAGAAGATAAATTTGAATTGCCCGACAAAAGGTATGTATTTAAATTTGGTATGAAAATTGATTGGGATTTGGATTTGGATTGAGCCACTTGGCCTTTTGTTTTCTTTTTGGATTTGGGAGGCCGTAGAGCCCTTTTGTAGTTGTACCGGGTCAGCCGCGCAAAGGAGACGCTGGCGAAATTTTTCGGAAAATTAAAGAGTTAGAAAAATTTTGAGGAAATTTTGATAATTCAAAATTGGTTTTAAGATTAAAACTGGAAGGGTTGAGCAAATAGATTGTTGCAAACTAGGGAAAAGTTTGGAAAGTTAATAAGACTAATAATGGGTCTTTTGTAAAAAGATAATTGGTAAGGATGTTGAATTGTTTGGTTTTGAGGAAAAGTAAACGGGTATTGGACCATTCTTCCTAACTAGTAATTTCGGGGACGAAATTCTTTTAAGGGGGGAGGAATGTGACGACCCGGAATTTTCGAGCATTTAAATTGGGATATTTAATTGACTTTAAATATTCAATAGAGTAATTTTAACTTGATTTACGAATATCAAAATTTATTTGATAATTGAATTATTAAATTAAATAATTTGAAGTTGGGTAAATTGTTGAATTTAGAATTTTAAGCCTATTAAACTAATTAGAAGACTTATAAAATTTATATTGCAGATATTGAAGATAATAAAAGTGTTACAATTGGATTTGAAAGTGTTTTGATCGGTTTTGACATTTAATATCGTTTAAATTGAATTTAAAAATAGCCTTCCGAGGCACAGTCTCGGAATTCGATGAAACCAGCTCCATTAGGTCCGTAATATGGAATTATTATCGTGTTTCAAATTTCGTATTGAGCGAAGTTAGTGTGCGAGTGTACGATATATAAACGCGGAGAATTTAATTGATTATAAGCTAATGAAATTTAATTTAATTAATTAAGCTTCTTGTGTACGCCTGGTCAAAATCATTTTAAGCTTTCTTTGCACGCTTCCTTCCTATTCAATCTCTTCCTGCCTGCTTTTACTTCAACACAGCCGAATAAATGAACAATTCTTTTTCCCCAATTCAAATTCAGTTTCCCAATTCAAAATCGTTCAATCAACAATCAAATGCTCGAACTAAATATAATAATAATTTTAATAATATAATAAAAGAAGAAGCTTCAAGGAGAAGCTGTTAACCACGTTATAAAAAAAAATATAATAAAATAAATGACATTGGCTTCGTTGAGAAGGAATGAACAAAAAGAGGAATAAGGGGGGGGGGGCTTGCTTCTCATCCTACTGCACAACAAAAATTCTCGGCTTTATAAAAAATAAAAAAATAAAAAAACTTCAGCACCGAGTCTCCCTTATCCAATTTATCACCTAATCGATTCAAATTAGGTTCATGACCGCTCGCGCGAGGAGGATTCGCGAGTATGTGGAGAAACGCGGTTTCAGGCAAGGCGATCGAAGGGCTAGGGCTTGTGAAGCTTATTGGTTTTGTTCGATTCGTCTTCGCGGCCACTCGAGGCGATGGAATAGAAGCGTGCGAGCTTGTACGCTCGCTCGCGAGATCCGGAGTTGTACGTTCACGTGGATGTGGGATGAGATAGGCGACGGTGGTGTCTAGATGATGGCTGGTGGCATGCGTCAGTGAGGGGAAGGAGCAGCTCATAGCAATGGTGGTTTGGGGGAAAACGAAGGTGCGATCTTGAGCCTGCAGTGAGGTATATTTGATTTAAGTTTAATTTATCTCTATAACTTTGTATGTTATAAAAAAAAATCAGTAAGGGAAGGTTTTACAAATCAGATTTTTCTATATGTATTAAAGAAGGAAATTCGTACACTCACCGAAAATTAATTTGTTTTTGCTGTTTAGAGAAGAAATGTAAATATGAATAAATATATATAAATACACTTACATGTTTTAATAAACTTAGATAAATAGAAAGTTAATTTTTATTCACTGAAAATAGGATTGAAACAGTAAATATACATAAATACCTATTTTCATTTCTAGTAAGTTTAAGAAATTAAGTGCAAATTTAAATTGTTAACCAATTGAATTATTAAGTGGTGCATAATGGTTCAATTTTTATTTCAATTATTAATAAAACCATCTAATATTTATTCAAGGTTAAAATCTGAAAGGAAGCAAGTTGAGATTGGATTTTGATTGCAAAATTAAAGGTGAGTTAATCTCACTCAGTTTAAATTTAAATTTAAATGATTAAATTTAAGTGTTTGAATGGTTGGAAATGGTTGTTGTGTTATATAGTAGTATATACTACACCTTGAAATGATTAATTTCCCTCATTTTATAGTGGAAATATTTATATTGTGCTAACGGCTGTGGATGCAGGGAAAACAGGTTGGAGGGATCCAACTGGACCCCTCACATATATTTAAATTATTCAATATTCTCTGTTATAATTATTTGATATCCTATGATGAGTTATATTGGAATATTGACTGTTGTGGTTTGATTGGATATTCGGTTATAATGAATTACCAAAATATATGAATTGGATTGTTGAAAAGAAATTAAACGGAAGTAAATTTGTAAGCAAAATAATTATAGAAAGTTTGAATAAATTTAAGAATGAATTGGAGAAGAAATAATGTGACATTAAATTTCTAATAAATAAATTATGAAGTATAGAAAGGAAACTTGAATAAACATGAAGTTATTGAATTTCAATCTTCAACGATATTAATTAAAGAATAAAACGTTTTTTTTTTAAAAAAAATGTAAGATTTAAATGTTTAAAAAAAAATATAATAATAAAGAAGAAGTTGGGAAAAGCTGGAATTTGTATATTTCAGTTAAAAAGATTTAAAATCAAATGGAAAAGAATAACAATAATAATTAAGTGCATAATTAAATGAAATTTGATATTAATTGAGTAATTTAATAAACTTATTTCAAATGGAATAAATGGAAAATCAATTTGGAAAATTGATTTAAATGTTTGAAGCTGGAATTCTTCCTAGATCACTAAGTACGCTTTCAAGAAAATTTTAAATATAAGTTAATAGTTTTAAAATTGTTTTAAAAAGGTATGTTTTGAAAAATTTATTATTTCTAATATTTAAATTTTAAGGTAAGCATTTCCTCAAATCTATTATAGTAGTATTTTTTTTTAAAAAGTGACTTAGTATTTTGTTTTCAAAAGTGAAAATCTAGTTTTATATTTTATTAGGTAACTTTATTTTCAAATATTCATATAAGATGTATTTTTAACAAATTAATAAAGTAGTTTAATTTAAATGTTTTAAAAGTATATATTTCTAAGTAAAGTGTTTTAAATTATTTTTAAATCTAGTTTTGTACTTGGTGATTTCAGAGGAGATAGAAAATATTTGAGGAAAGTTTATTCTGGAAGGAAGAATGGTTTTGAAACTGGTTTCAAGGGATGAAAATTAGAATTATATCTTATAAAGATATTTTGAAGGTTATAAATAATTTGGAAAATTATTTATTGGTTGATGGTTGTTTGTGAATATAAATTGATAGTTAAATAACCGACTATCAGTATTGGACAATGCGTTGATCGTTTCGAAGAGACCGGGATCGAGATTTATTTCTCGAAAACCACTTCGATCCGGTTTGTACGTTTCGTGTAAACGATTTTGGATTCGAAGATGGAGCAGTGAAGTGCAAGGGCTAGTCGCTACTAATCCTGAGGATATTTTCAAAATGGATGTAGTAGGAATAGTGCCTTCGGTTCCGTTCGAACCCGGGACGGACTTGTATGGACGAATGCTTGCGAAACATCGTCAGGTGGACGATGGGCATTCTAAGTGAAAACGTTCTAAAAGGTAACGATTAGCCTCAAGCCTCATCAACCGGGAATGACTGAAAATCAGGGGATATGCAACAAGGTTAGGTGGGTCATGCCCAAGCAGGACAAGATAATTCCCCTGTCTAGATGTCCCTTATTTATTTCGGCTTTGTGGGTGGTTGGTCGCGCCAACCACGGGGTTTATCTTGTTCGGGACTGTTCAGTAAGGAATGGTTCCGGCCTTGTGTTGCAGGGGATGAAGGGAGTAATCCTCGGTACGGTGATCTAGGCCCCGTACTGTGACAGGTGGTACCCCAGTGCCTAGTCATTGTTGGAAATCCATTCTCCCTACGAGCCTTGTACGAGTTTTGTTTGTATTACCCACTTTTGTGGCTAGTAGCTGGAATTTAATGAATGTAACAATTTCGGCTATTTTATAAGTATTTGTATATAGACCCTATTAAAATATCAGAGGATTTCTATAAAAATTGGTTTAGCTATCGTAAGGTAAAAACCCGACATGTTTATTTGTGGCGTGGTCTTACGAGATGCTTTTGTTTTCAAAGGATTTTTGAAACTTTAATAATCAATTGGGTGTGATTTTCTCACTCTGGTATTCCAGACTGACTCGGGTATTATTTAACTGTAATGCTCGGGTCAGACCGAGTATTATAGGATACAGGATATGATGCTGTGGAGCTCAGGAGACGAGCTGGATGACAATACGTATTCTCGTACTTGTATATATATTTCCGCTGTGTTGAGTTGTTGTGTACTCATTGTATGTTATTGATGTGAGCTGTGACTGATGTACTCTGATGATGTAATATATGTAAACTGATATATTTGATTTTGAGTAAAGATTATTAATTCTCTATTATATTTTATTCCGCTGCGATGGTTAGATTCTGATGTTGATTTTGTTTTCTCTTCTTCTACCTCTTCTTCTTAAACCCAAATGGTTCGTATTTCTGTACAACTTGAGTTGATTTAGGTAGAATAGTGTTGACTCAAGGGGTACGGATTTGCGGGCTGTTACAGTATCAAAGCGTAGGTTTATGAAACTTTAAGGAAAATTTAAACCTTAAACATTTTTCAAAACATAATCCAATGAATCAGAAAAATAAGATCGAGGTTTGGGATAACGCTATAGTAACGTACTTATTTTTGATATTATATATATATATATATATATATATATATATATATATATAAGTACGTATCCCCCTATCTCTTAGATAGTTCTTAGGTATCTTACTAAGGCTCGCATACTGAATTGCAAGAAAGAAGATATGGAGGTAGCAAATGGAAATATCAGTGGAGGAAGCACCACAACTAATGGAAATTCTCGACCTAACACCAAGAGGAATCAACATCGATAGGCTAATACTAACCAAAATGCAGATACTAATGTGGGTGCTAGAAATCCACAGTAGATATGGGGTGATGTCATCAACATGATGCAAGAAGAAATAGGTGCTAGTGTTGCTGGAAATGTTGGAGGAGCTAATCATGTGGCTCTAGTTAGGAATAATTATGCTAAGCTGAGTAAAGATTACACCGGTTCGGGTGGAAAGCCATTTATAGAAACAGAGGATGCCATAAACGTAGAGGATTGGTTGTTGCATAGTGAACATATCTTTGTTGATTTGGGTTTGGATAATGAGTAGAAGAGGAGGCCAATTGCAAGGGTTAATGCTTCATTGGTGGAATAGTGTTATAGTTGGGTTTCCAAAGGAGGAATTGACTTGGGTTCATTTTTGAAGGAGATCTAAACAGAGATTTATGTTTCAGGTTGCTAAATCAACGCTACCGAGAAAGTTTTTAGATCTAGAGCAGGGAGAGATGTCGGTTGTTTAGTATGCTGCTAAGTTTGATGAGTTATCCGATTATGGATATAATATTATAGACACGGACATCAGGAGAAACGAGAGGTTCATTAGAGGACCGAGGCTCGAGATTATTAAGGCGACCCAGCAACATCTTTATGATCCTACTAATGTAGTGGTGGAGATGGAAATCCTCCATGATGAGATGCTTTCTGTTTGTGCTAGAGAGAAGCCAGTCGAAACCCAGGGTTCTCAGGGAAAGAAGACAAAGTTCTTTAAGAAGAAGGGAGATCAGAAAAGAATTGCTGCCAAGAAGGTGAAGCTAGATTTAGTTTGCTTCATTTGTGACAACAAGAGTCATTATGTGCATGAGTTTCGATCAGGCAAGGGGAAGAAGACTGCATTTAAGAAGAATGTGAAATGTTTCAACTGTGATCAAGTTTGGCATTATAAGAATCAATGTCTAAAGCTAATCAGGGCGAACAATGGAAAGATTTTTGCTATTGGACCAACATCAACTAGGACTACTGCAGCCAATAAAGGAAGGCTGTGATGGAAGGTAGGTTTTTGATTCAAAGTATACATTTAGGATACTATTTGATACCGGTGCATCACATTCATTTATATCTTAGAATTTGGTTGATAGGTTATGCTCAAAACCCACATACCTTATTACTTCCTTAAGGATTGTGAATCAAATAGAATGGTATGTAACTTTAGGGATGAGATGTGACTAGTTTAACTTTATTTGTTAGGTTATAAGTTTGCATGCAGTTTGTATGTTTTTGATTTCGTAGATTTCAAAATCATTTTGGGTATGGATTGTTTGAGTAAGTACGAGGCTAGGATATTTTACCCGAATAAGGATATATCATTGAGACGCCCAAATAGTCATAACTGCATCATATTCTCAGTAGAGAATTCTGATAGGAGAGTTTGTGCGTTGTTGAGTGCCATGGGAATGGAAGAAGAGTTAAGTTAGTTTCGAGTGGCAAGAGAGTTTGCATATATGTTTTTGAGCCAGTTACAGGTCTACCACCGAAATGAGCTGTTGAGTTTCAAATAGGTCTCGTGCCAGGGGTTGAACCTACGACCACATAGCAGGATGACACAAACTGAGATGAAGGAATTGAAGGTGCAGCTTGTGGATCTAGAAGGAAGGAGTTTTATTTTGACCAAGCAGTTCGCCTTGGGGAGCGACCGCGGTATTCTTGAAGAAGCCAGATGGTCGTTAAGGATGTGTGTCAACTATCACAAGTTGAACGAGAGTACGATTAAGAATAAGTATCCTTTGCCAAGAATAGATGATCTATCTGATCAGTTGTGTGGAGCCATAGTGTTTTTCCAGTTGGTTTTTACAATAGGTTTCCATCAGTTAAGAGTGGCAGAGGACGGTATTAATTTGACAACATTTTAGACCAGGCATGGTTAGTATGAATGGTTAGTGATGCCATGTGGATTAACAAATGCACCTGCATTCTTCATAGATTTGATAAACCGAGTTTTCCAAGAGTACTTAGATAGATTTGTGCATGTGTTTATAGATGACATTTTAGTATACTCTAATGATGAAAGAGAGAATGAGGATCATCTTAGAGTTGTGCTTGAGATGCTGAGGCAGCATCAGCTAAAAGCAAAGTTTTCCATGTACCATTTTTGAAAGAAAGAGGTTAAGTTTCTTGATCACATGGTTTCAGAGAAAGGATTGTCAGTCTATCCAGAAAAGATCGTAGCTGTTAATAATTGGAAGAGACCAGAGAAGGTGACTGAGATCGGAAGTTTTCTTAGGATTTCTGGCTATTACCGGAGATTCATCAAGGATTTCTCACGGATAGCCACATCGTTGACTAAGTTGACCAGGAAGAATGTGAAGTTTATCTTGTCCGATAAATATGAGGAAGCATTCCTTAAGTTGAAGCATTTATTGATTAATGCACTAGTATTAGTAGTTCTAGACGAAAACAAAAGGTTGTGGGTGTACACTGAAGCATGTGGGACTGGATTAGGAGTGGTGTTGATGCAGAAGGGTAAAGTTATTACCTACCTTCACGACATCTTAGAACGCATTAAGTAAGATATCATATTCATGATTTGGGGTTGGCTACGGTGATCTTCGCATTGAAGATTTGGAAGCATTATCTCTTAGGGGAGAGATTTGAGCTATACACAGATCATAAGTCTTTAAGATACTTATTCTCTCAAAAGAGCTGAATATGAGACAGCAAAGGTGGCCTGAGTTTTTGGCTGTTTATGATTTTGGTATAGAGCATACACCAGGAGATTGTAATAAGGTAGCGGATGCTCATAACAGAAGACATCAAAATGTGTATGTTGGCAGAGCGGAAGGAAGCCTTGACTACTTGTAGTGTGCAGTTAAGATCTATTTCTAGTACTAGTCTGAATACTGTCATGTTGTCCTGTTTGGAAGTTCGACCAGTTTTGATCGAGAGAATTGCTTCCAAGCAGAGGAAAGATCCATTATTAGCTAAGAATATCAGAAATCTTGAATTTAGAACTAAGATCGATTATTGAAGGATTTTAATCTTGACCAGAAAGGATGGTTGAGAAAGAAGGAACGATTGTATATTCCGAATGTTGAGGACTTGAGGAAAGAAGTTATTGCAGAATGTCATCAATTTAAATTTATGATTCATCCTAGAGGGACCAAGATTTATCAGGATATGAAGAGGGATGTTGGCTTCGAGGTTAGGTAGTGTGCAAACTATCAACAAGTGAAAGTTGAACATTAGAAGCCGAGTGGGTTGCTTCAGCCTTTGGAGATTCCTATTTGGAAATGGGATTAGATAGCCATGGATTTTATAGACGGGTTGCCAATGTCAAATAAAGGAAATGAAAGTATATGGGTCATAGTGGATAGGCTGACCAAGAGTGCCCATTTCATTCCAGTTAAGTCAACTAGGACAACACATGTTTTAGCTAAGTTGTTCATGAAGAACATAGTTAGACTACATGAGATTCCTAGTAGTATAGTCAGCGACAGAGATGCTTTGTTTACTAGCAGATTCTGGAAAAGTCTATAGGATGTGTTAGACACTAAACTCAAGATGAGTACAACATATCATCCTCAGACGAATGGGCAAACAAAGAGAGTCAATAAGGTACTCGAGGATTTACTAAGAGATTGTGTATTAAACTTTGGTGGATCTTGGGAAGATCACCTACATTTGGTTAATTTTTCCTATAATAATAGTTATCAGACTACTACAATGATGCCTTTTGAGGCTTTATATGGAAGGCTATGCAAATCACTAACATGTTAGTTAGTGACTAGGGATAGATTAGTCTTAGGTCCAGTTTTTTTATTAGAGAGGCGTCAGAGAAGATTGAGTTGATCTGATAAAGGATTAAGGAAGCTTAGTCGAGGCAGAAGAGTAACGCAGATAAGAGGTGTAAAAGCCTAGAATTTTCAGTTGGAGATAAGGTTATCATTAAAGTACCACTGATGAAGGGTGTGGTACGATTTGGAAATTCAAGGAAGCTGGCACCGAAATACATTAGCCCATTCCAGATTTTAGAGAGGTTTGGATAGCTCGCGTACAGAGTAGAGTTGCCGAGCAGTATGGCAGGTGCCCATAACGTAATTCATGTGTCTCATATTCGCAAGTATTGCATAATCCAGAGACTACTATTCCTCCGACAAGGTTGGAAGATTTGGTAGTAGAGCCTAATTTGACTTTTGTTAGGAAATCAGTTCTGGTAGTAGCGAGAGATGAGAAAAGATTGAGAAACTAGACAGTCAGGTTGATGAAAGTTCAATGGAGTGACAATGAGAAGGACTATAATTGGGAGACAGAAGACAGGATTAAAGATATTTATCTTGATCTACTATGAGGGTATGTCTATATTAGATTTGTATAGTCAATTGCTAGTGAGGTAGGCTAGTATGAAATTGCTAGGAGTGGTTACAGCTATGTTTAGTATTTAGTCCTCATTGAATTTTGAGGACTAAATTCTTTAAGGAGGAGAGCCTATAATACCCCTAATTTTTGATAATATTATTCAGGATATTTAATTAGGTAAATTAAATAGAATAATATAAATAGAAGAGTTATAAGGAATTGAGATTTGTAAATCTAGTAGAGGTCGTGCTTAATAATAATAATAAAATAGGCTACAAATGGTAAAATGTTAATTAACTAACATAAGGGCATTAGGGTAATTACCGCAACCATAGTTCACTACCCTTATACTCACGATACCTTACCATTTTCATTCATTTTATCATAAAACAAAAATGTAAGAAAAGAGAAAGAGGTGCCGACCATTAAGAGAAAGAAGAAAAGAAGAAAAATTCAAGTTCAAGTTAGGATTCAAGCTAGGAGAATCAATCTCAAATAAATCTTAAATTCCTTATCCAACTAAGGTGAATGATAATCAAAACATCTCTATTTTGGTTTATATATGATCATTTTATTTTTGGATTAAATATTTAATCCAATATGATGATTTTTGATGATACACATGATTTTATGAAATGAGAGATTCAAACGTATTTGTTTGAAAATGTTTAAACATGGTTTTAAGGGTAAAATTGTATGATATGATTTTAAGATGCCATGAGGAATTTGTATGCTATAGGAAATATGATTTTAGAATTAGATTTCTATTTTTATAATTTTTCAAGCTATGAAGAATTTATTAAAAAATTTCAAAGGAAAACATGGTTAATTGGGGTTTGAAATAAATTTCGGTTATTAGAATGGACCCATAACTATATTTTAGGGATAAAGGGGCAGAAAAACTTGCTAGGTTGATCAGGAAGTGAATATAAATTGATTAAGCTCCTGGATGAGTAGAATTGCATCTAGAAGGTCAGAGAGACCAAAATATAGGATGCCTAAATACTGATTAAAGAAGTTGTCAAAAGACAGGTTCATAGTGCACCCATGAAAACTATGCTTAGAGAAAGTTACTAGAAGGGGCCAGTAGCTTCATAGTAAACCCACGAAAACTGTGTATAGATAGAGTTATTGGCATGGACCAATAGGTTCATAGTAAACCTATGAAAACTATGATTACAAAGTGGTTGGCAGAGGCCAACTGGTTTGTAGTGAACCCATAAAAACTACATTCGGATTAAGATTTAGAGAGAAGTCAATAATTTCCTAGTCAACCCATGGAAACTAGGATTAGAGATAAGTTATTGGAGTTACCAATAGGTTCAAAGAAAACCCATGATACAACGATGTTATTAGCAAAGGCCAATGGGTTCTTAGTGATCCCGTGAAAACTATGAAAATGGACGGGGAGTCCATAAACAATAATCAGGTGACTAGTAAGCCTATGTAAATTAATAGGTTAATAGTGGCCCTGAAAACTATAAATGAGACAGTTAGTCGGAAATGAATGGGGATTGAAAAACCAGAATTTATTTACTAGTTTGCATATCATCATATTATTTTCAATTGTTTTAACCATTGTGGATGCAGGAGCACGCTATGTGGTTTAATAAAGATTTTAGGATACTAGTGAGGGGAAAACTCGTTCCGCAAAGCTGCATGGTCTCACTATATGTCTAAATGGTTTGAAATGGTAGATTATTATTCATATCAGAATTTATGTATGCCTCAAAGTTTATGTTTTCCCCTTAAACTCTAGGGTGCTCAGTTGATTTTGAGTAGTCTGAGAGTTGAGATTTCTAGGTACCTCATTAGATGAATAAGCTTCTAGAGACGTGTAGGAAGCATGATAGCTACATAGAGTTCTCTTTTATTTTTATTTCATTGTGTTGTTGTTGTAAAGGCAAAGTTGTTAGATTTCCTATATATACTCTGATCGTCCAAGAGGACATCTTCATATGTCACTCTTGGCGTATGTTGTAATAAATATATTTTCTCTAAACGTGGTTTTCGTATTGGAATTATGTAATGAATTTGAAATGGAATGTGGAACTTGTTTGATGTTTTTAAAAAATTCATATTCATGTGTTTCGGTGTATCAATGTGTCTAACATTACCTGTAATAACCCAAAATTTAACCTATAATAATTAATTAATTAAATGGCAAAATAATTTTGTGAAATTATCATAATCGAGCCACTGGAGTTGCACCATTGTGTCCGTAGTAATTTCTAGTTTTCAATTTATAGAACGTCAGAATCCGAGTTAAAATGAACGAGGTATGAATTAAACAAAATAAACAGGAATAAATAATAGGCCTGGTCGACCTGGGCACAAGGGCGGTCGACTGCCCGGTCGACCCGCTTGTATTGAGGAAATGAATAATTTTTTCTTTGTTCCATTATTATAGATGCTTCCTATGATGTGTTTTGCATATTTTTTTTATTTCAGTCCGGTCCTTCTATTCGTTCATCCGATGGCTCCTATTCAGCTTATGACGTGGTTACATCCTATTCAATCCCCAAATCCAACAGTCTGAGATCCACTTCTACCCCCATAAATAGAACCGTAGCCCTAACACTTTTTCTCATTCTAAGATTTTCTCCAATAGGGTCACCTATTTAGAAAGGACCCTAAGTGGAAAAAAATTCCAAGGAGGAAATCGTTTTAGATAAAAATATTTAACAACCCCAAGTTGATTCGTGAAGACCTAAAGGGAAAGAGCTAATGACCAGAGGTGGGTGATTGTAATTATTTTAAATTTCTTTAAGTTATTTAAAATAATAAGGTTTCCAATAGTTGTAGTTTTACCACGATTTTTGAAGTAACCTTTTTAGTAATTTATTTATAGTTTTTAGAATTATTTTCAGTCTATTTCTTCTAGCTATTCTTTTCAATTAATTCCAGTTTATTTTTAGCTTTTCAATTTATTTATAGTTTGTTTATAGTATTTTAATTTATTTACTGTTATTTATACGTTATTTGCATCTTCTTTTTATGCCTTGGATTTCCATCTATTTTCAGTTTTCATTTATCACTCCTTCTTCATCTTCTTCACATATGGATTAGAAAGAATTAATAAGAAATTTGATTAAATTATAAGAAATCTGAAATAATGGAATATAAGATGTAAATTATAAAAACTGCAATATAAATGGAATTGGACTGAAATTATGCTTAATTATGATATTAATGGTACTGAATTAAGTAGATTGACATAGTTATAACTTAGAATTATGACTAAAATGAATGTAAGAAGAAAGAAGCTTATTTTCACACTTATGGAAACTATGTTTGACCATGGAAACTATAGTGCTTATTTTAAGACTTAGGATAAATTAATAAGCAATAATAGTAATTGATAAAAATAAAGGCTTAGTTAAATAATTTATCTAAATTAATAAGCAAAGATAAGAGTAGGACCTATACCAAATAGCATTTCCCTAATATTTCTATGGTTACGGTGTTTCACATAATCCTGAAGTTAGACAAGATGCTTCACATAATCCTGAAGTGAGGTGAGGGGTATGCTTATAGTGGTAGTAAACAGTTGAATCTATGGTAATTCAAATCAAGGGGATTTGAATAAGGGACGTAACTAGATTTTTGTTTGGTAGGGACCAATAGCATTTCCCCTACTTTTCTACGGACATGGTGTTTCACATAACCCTGAAGTGAGACGAGGTGCTTCACATAATCCTGAAGTGAGGCGAGGGGCACGCTTATGCTGTCTAGGGTAAATAAAATGTCAAAAGAGAGAGCAACAGATAGTATGAGCCTAACGATGGTCATGCGTGCGGCCTTAGTGTAGGGATATAGTTCACTATTGAGCTCCAAAGCGGTAGCAAGTGTCTTTTTGCTGTGGGACCCCATGATAGAACTAGCTCACAGTTGGCACAACAAAGATAGAAGGCCGATCAAAAGGAAGAATTAGAATTTCAGCCTAATTATAGGAATTGGAATTCAGCCTAATCAAGCATCTATCGAAGACAAGTGCAAACAATCTAGTTAATCAATTATGTTAATTCGTATCTATTTCGAGGTTATTCCTTATCCCTATTTCCTTTGTTTCTTTTTATATACTAGAACCATTGAAGAGTATGTTACTTTTACTTTGCTTAAGAATTTTAGTGGCTACTATCATTCACCAGATTTTTAGTTTGACCAAATCCTCTATCCCCCCCTCCCCCCTCCCGTAGGAAATCAAGGGAGACGCCAGTAGACTGCAGTTGCTTGGAGATTTCTTGGAGAAGATTCTACTATGTATTTCCCTACTTTTTCAATTTTTGGTTCTTTCTTTGTACTAGCACTTAAGAGGGATATTTATACTCTAATTTTTGTTGAGCAACGAGTTTTTATTTCATGAGGCATATTGGGTTTTGAGACGTGTATATTGTATTTGGTATTTGACTTATTTGGTTTATGAAGCAATTATGAAGTTTTGTTTCGAATAAGTTATTATTTTATTTTTCGCTGTTTTTACCTATTTTTGTCTTGTGAATCTTAGTCTCTGTTAGTTTCAGTTATACCTACAATGCACTATGCCTTTTAATGTGTCCTTTTGGATATATTAAGGGATGTGGGTGTGTTTCACTTGGTATCAGAGCCTATGGTTACAGGATTCCTAAAAAATTATTTTGAAAATAAAGTATTTTCCAAATTAACTTGTTTTAAAAAGTACTTTTTTTTAGAAAAGAGACTCTTAGAAATAGTTTTAAGGTATAAAAGATTTTTTATAAAAATTCCCTCAAAGTTCGGTTCAACCTTCTTTCGATTCTTTGAAGCCAAAGTTTCCTTTTCTTTGCATAGTAAGGCTGACTAGTTCTGTAGAGATATGGCACCAGATGTGCAAGGGCAAGTGCCTAATACAACATCGGTAGGTGGAAATCCCTTTAATCCACCTGCACTAGCCGATTTTCTACGCTATGTAAGGACTTCACCGGCATAGGGGGTAGAACGTTTTCTGATATGGAGGATTTCAAGGGGAGACAAGCTAGGTTGGAGGTTATAGTACAACGGTTTTGGAAGTTAGATTTGGAGGACCAACAGAAAGTTTATCCTGCATCTTGGCAGTCGAAGGGAGAGCTTAAAGAAGTTCCTAGGTTAGAAAGCTCTAAGGAGCCATGGTGGAAGGAGGATAAGGACAAGAGAAAAAGAGGAGGCCCTCAGAAGTGAATCAAGAAAAGTGGAAAATGTAAACATTGTAGAATTGTTTGTCATTATGTAAAAGATTGCAAGAGAGAGAAGGTGAAGAAATGTTATACTTGCGAAAAGCCTGGTCACTTGGCTAGGAATTATCCCCAGAGAGCAGGGCTGGGGCGAGTGCACCAATCGCGTAGATTCAGGCCTTAGATGTAGGACCTTTGGGCAGCATTCCAGATAGAGGTAAGAAAGTCACCATTGAAGGTTTGATTTCTATTTCAGATTTTCTCATTCGGACTCTTTTTGATTCTTGAGCATCACACTCTTTCATCTCTAGTTCTTTGGTAGATTGTTCGCACTTAGACATCTCTTTAGTAGTAGACCCCATTTTTGTTTCAAACCCCATAGGAGGATCAACACATTTTTCTATGATTTGTAGGGGTTTGAAATTTTTTATCCTAGGCGTGGAATTTGATTGTGACGCCTATGTATTGGGACTCTCGGGGTATGGGATTATTTTGGGAATGGATTGGCTATCCACATATGGAGCTGTATTAGACTGCGAAAGGAGAGTCGTTAGACTAGAGACATGCAGCGATAGGACTCTCGAGGTTTCTTGCGACCCACAAGGGTCAATTATGTTGAGCTTCCTTTATTCCCTCGATTCATCATCATCGGAGTTGGATAAGGTTCTTATTGTCAGAGGTTTTCCAGACATCTTTGAAGAGTTTAGGGGAGTACCCCCCCTAAGAGAGATATCGACTTCAGGATTTATTTTGTTAGCTAGTAGCATTACCCTTAGGGCATATGGGGCCTAGGGAAAGGAAGGGATTGAGCAAGCAGATCCATGAGCTTTTAAGAGAGGTTTCATAAGAAGAAACATATCGGAATAGGGAGCACCAGTCGTCTTTGCTACCAAAGTAGATGATTCTCTTCGACTTTTTATTGACTATGGAGAATTGAATAAGCTCACAAAGAAGAACCATTATCCACTCCCTAAGATCGATGATCTTTTCGACCAGTTAGTTGGCTCTTCAGTAGTTTCTCATTTGGTCTAGCCATTGGATTTCATCAGCTTAGGGTAGCCGATGACAGCATTGCTAAGACCACATTTAGAACACCCGATGGATTCTTTAAGTGGTTGGTTATGTCTTTTAGGCTAACTAATGTCCTAGCCTATTCTGTGGATTTGATGAACCATATTTTTGAGATGTCCTAAATAAGTTATGGTGGTATTTTTGGACGAAATTTCGGCGTTTTGCAAGAGTAATAAGGGGCATGCTATTCTTCTATAGGAGGTTTTTCGTAAGCTTCAGTTAAATACAGAATTCTTGAAGTATCACTTTAGGCATAGGGAAGTGTGTTTCTTGGGGCATAAAGTAAGTCAACACATGAAATGAGTTTAAGAAACTGGTTTGTACATCTATGTTTGGATTATGAAAGCATAAAGAGTAGTAGACAAAGATTGGGGATATACAATAGGTTTTGTTGATAAGAAAAGGAAGAAAGTCCATGTGTAGATAATTGCAGAAATTATGATTGTTTTATACAAGTGGATTTAACGGTGATGCCTTAAAACAATATAAGCATACAAGAGGAATAAGAATATAAGACTTCAAGTAAGGAAATGAGATTTCCAAGGTCTAGAAAGGATACTCCTAGGGTAGTAAGTAGAAAATTCCACTTTATGTCTAACCCAATAAAATGAAATTATTAGAATTGAAAAGAAGAATTGTCAATATTTTTAAAAGTAAATACCGGGATTTTGGAAATATGACAAAGAATTTAAATTGGGTGTTATATGATGTAAATTTTGTTGAAAAAGTTAAAAAAGTTGAAGAATTATAGAACGTATATAGTTCACTAGTTTCTTGTAAGTAAGTAGAGATTTTACTATAAAAACCAAAAAAGTATCAATTACCGGAAAGGTAGATCATATCATTTATTGTTGTAATAGATGTTTTCGTGAAAATAAAGGGAGCATAGACTATAACACTACTGTTATAGTACATAACTCCCAAAAGAAATGTTTTTACTTAATATGTGAGGTTTATTAGTATTTATTTTTAATTAAATCAAAACACTAGCATCTTTGGGTGGCAGTGATGGTGTTTTACGCAACATCGGTTTTAAACCCAAATGAAAATAAATATTAAAAGATAATTTCTAAGAGTAGAAATCGAAGTGATTTATAAAATACACTTATTAATTAAATAAAAATAAGAAAATGTTTTCTGGTTATGCATGTATTAAAACAGTTTTAAAAATGAGTTTTCCTAAAAAGAAAAGAGTATGTTCAATATTAGAAGATGTCTATCACAAGAGAATATAAATTAAACATACTTTAATCTATTGGAATGAAAAGAGAAATGCTATAATTTTCAATGAAATCAATAAAAATGTTTTGTGCAAGTTACGAGGAATGCATGAAAGTGATATACGAGGTATGGGAGCGTCATATTTTGTATAGCCTATTTCATAAAACATAAAACAAGTTTCTTATAATTTCGCATAAACATGAAATCCTCTTTTAAAAGGTTCATAAAAGATTTTAGCGTTAATAATTTCTCATAGGAGAAAGTAGTTCCAGTACATTAGGGTATGAGACCGTTAAGTGTAATAAGAAAATGTTTTGAAAACATATAAGGATATTTTAAATATATTTTAAAAGGGAATAGTTTGGTGAAAAAGGTAAATATTATTTTGAAATGAAAAACTTAATAAAAGTAGAATTTAAAAATTCAAATTTTTATAGAAAACTGTAAAGGTCTTTAAAGGAAAATAAGGAATAAGTTTTGGACTTAGAATTTGAAAGTTTTCACCTCTAAGTTAGGAAATAATGTTAAGCAACCAAGTATTTTTGAATTTAATAGAAACTCAGGAATAACACTTTTTAAAGACAAATATTTTGGTCTTTGATGTTTAAAAATTTTAGAAACCTTAATTTTTAAAATGGAACTATAAACACTGAACCAAACTCCTAAATGTGAAGTATATAGGAATCATTTCCTAGGTGTAACAGAAAAGGGGTAAGGCTACAAAGGAGACATCAGTAATTAATTTTGGAGGTAATAACAGAGTTTCCGTAGAGTGAATAGGACCCTAGTGAGAACCTAGGAATGTTGACTCATGAGAGCAGACTAAAGAAGAATAGTAAGATGGAGTTAGTAAAATTGTAAGACATGCATGGTTGAGAATGGATATTCCTGATTTTGGAAGAACTTTGGTAAAGCATCTTCCTTTAGTGGAATTCACATAAGATAGTAGTTCTCAAGCTAGCATTGGAATGACACCTTCCGAAACTCTTTATGGAAGATCGCGCAAGTCGCTTTGGTATTGGATAGAGTCAACAGAGGTTAAAAAGACTTCGAAGAAGATTAAATTGATTAGGAGAAAATGGGTACTTTTTATCCACATCTCTCTTGGATAGTAAATTTTGAATTTCCTATTTCCATCTTTAGTTTTGAACACGTTCTTTCCTTTATTATCCGTTGGGAGGGTAGTGTTTGTACCAAAATTGGACACAACACTCTTCGGATGTGTTTGAAGAGATAAAATGAAGAAAATAAATGCAAAATGAGGTAGATCTAACAAACACACCAATCAACAAATAAGAAAATGCGTAGAAACACACGAATTTAGAGTAGTTCGGTGGATTGCCTATGTCCACTATGAAATGATTGACGTTTAATGAATTTACCTCACTGATCACAAGAAGTTACAATAGTACAACAATAGTCTTGAAGTGATTCCGACAAAATGTTAGCGTTTAGAAACTAAAAAAGCCCATTTTCTATAGATCCAAGGTCACTATTTATAGGCGTAGGTAGCAAATATCTCGTCCAGATCTCAGAAGACTTCTTCTCTCACATGGGCAGGCCTATGGGATCGAGTTCAGGCGATTTTAACTCAATCCGGGAGCAATATGAATTAAGTTCGTATAGATCCATAAATGGTCTTTTGGGACAGAAATTTGTCAGGTACATTCTTGAGGTTGCGGCAAGCTCCTGTGAAAATTTGATAGCATTTAGACTTGTAGATTTTGAGATATGATTGATCTAAGTTTGTGTTTTCAATGTGCAGTCGAGATTCATATCGATACGTTCATATCGCTCCATTTCGTATTGATGAAAGGCATGTAATGGACGATGACGTGGCGCTAACTTTTAGGGTCGATCCACTTTCATGCCGAGTGGCCGGGTTTTTCTTGATCGTGCCTTATTTGTATCAACCATTGCGACTTTATTCATATTTATCTATCATACCCTAACTTGTATCGATCTCTTTGTATCATTAGTTTCAGATTGTTTCGACTCGATTACCGGGAGAGGGCCGCTTCGTGTAGCTTGAGGGATATATGGATCGAATCGACCTTCGGCCAGTCGATATGAATTGTGGAGGAACTGAGCGGTACGAATCGTGTAATGGGGGGAACGATACAAAGCACTTCTAGGTGATGGATATGACTTAGAGCATGCATGATGGATTCGATATGATGGATATTCAGTGGATACGAGTGAAGCTTGATTGATGGAATGGATGCAAACACATTGCTTCTCTCTGTGGATATGAACTGGCTATGTTTTGCTTGAGGTTTGATGAATACAAAGAAATGCACCTACAATGGATACCATGTAGGTTGGATCATGCTGGATATGAAGTGAGACCAATGATGGATATGAACCACTATTCACATTGATGGATACGAATTGTAGTTGTTTTTTCTTTACTTGCAACGATCATACCTTGAGCATACGAACTCCGATTGACTTGAAATTTTAAACGTTCGTTTTCATGGCTTTGCTTGTTGTACTATATTGATTGTAGATCTATCCGAACTTGGACAGAATTTACCAGTATCTATAATGAACCTGTGTGTAATCGATCTTCGAGTCGAACTGTCTTTGGTTTCTTATTGATTTCTTACTGTCATGGCTTTGCCAAAAGGCATGATAACATTTGCATCCCAAAGTACATCTTGTGAGAACATGACGTGCTTTGAAAATCTGCAATCTCTGCTCTGAAAAGTTCCTTTCTATTCGCTAAATAGCTTTTGTCTTTTCGTCGAAAGATGTAACCTTTGATTGATCTACAGTAATACAAGTAACGAATTATTGACTGCCAATTATTGTACTATGCACTATTGCAACTGAGTGTTGGATGATAGCAAACTGTTGTTTATATCGTAATTGCCATCAGGTGATCATTCAATTCGTTCGTAAGTCATTGTCAATTTTTCTTGCATCGAATTCTATATCGATCATCTCCTGAATCAATGTGAAATTCGAGTTGTAACAATGCTTGATGATTGTTTTAGAGTGTCTCTTCGTATTGATTCTCTCCTGAATCGACGTAAAGAGTTGAAAAATCGTATTCGTATCGATGGAAATCGATACGAATTGGTTGGTTTTTCAAAACATTTCGTATCGATTGATATGGGTCTCCATGTGATTTATGTTAATGGATGAGAACAAAGCAGTTCATATCGATGCATTCTTATTGGAAACGAACAATTTTACTGGCAGTTGCTTCATGTTTCGTCTTGGATGCTTGACGGGTACGAACTGCAGTTGCTTCGAATCGATATAGAATGGATACAAAGAAGGCTTCTTCGTATCGATAATATGGGGACTGCTCCCACCGGTTATTAGCATTGGGAGACGAATCGTCTTCTTTCTTTAGTTTTTCACCCATATAAATACCTTCCATACTTCAAAAAAATTCACTTGCTCTTTGTTTTCACACCTTCACTTCATATCGATCAAAACACAGGAAAAAAGAACTGCCTTCATCCCAAACCAAAATAACCTATCAATCTTTCGAACGATTCTTTAAATTAGATAATCAATCGATCGGAACCACTCTAAAATGATGAGACTCGAGCTTTAATGCCAATTCTTCCAAAGTTGTGGCCGACTGCGGCGTTGTTGACGTCGAAATTTGGTCGGAGCGAAGTCGAGGAAAGGGTAATGGCGTTCAGGCCGATTGGAGAAGGAGGGCGGAATGAATTTTTCTCCAACTCGTATCGATAAAGGACAAAGAGAATTCGGTTTTCGTATCGATGTTGAATGGGGGTTTCATATCGATCCAGAATTGATAGGTGAAATGGGGAACTTGATAATGATCCAGCGTGGTGGAATTTCATATCGATTCAAACCGGTTGGTACGAAATCAAGGAGCTATCAGTCGATACGAACTTCATGGTGAGTGATCGATATGTGACCCCTGATTGGGGATCGATATGAAACAGTGAATTAGAGATCGATACAAAACTGGTTATCTTCGATCGACATGAAGTCCAATTTATCCCAACTAATACATGGTTGGGCTTTTGTGGAATGATCCAAATATGAACTTTAACGAACATGAAGTCCTTGCACATTCAAACTTTTGATTCCGACGAGCTTTTGCCTTGCATAATTAGACTTAACCATTTCACTGCATATCTATCCGCCCTTCAAAGCTCGTCGATGGAATAGTAACTTGACAAATTTGACGAAGCTTTACTTAGATTGTTCTCCAAATTTTGGATGGCACAGTTGTGATGATCAGCGATGACGGTCACTCTGTTTGAATTTCTAAGTCTTGTCGTTCAAACATCTTTCAATCCCATTGAATTTCTAAGTATTATGTAACACTACACTGCACAACACATACACGCACTTCATACCGGGGAAAACACGGGATTATCATCACCTAACGATGATCTTTACTAAGTTGATTCGCTATGGATCCCGGAAGCTTGCAGCAACAAGAGGTTTAGAGCCTATCCCTTCCAATAATAGAGATGCCGGCTATTGTTGCCAAAGTTACACGTCCTGCTCCGGACAAGTTATCAAGAGCGGTTTTCATTGGGAATCCATAAGACACGATTCCATCTAAAATTTCTAAAGAAACGTTGGGGAGAATTTGCTTAAGGCATAGGCTATCATTAAATGATGTCCTGTTACCATAGCTGAACGACAGGCCACACACTCCTCCGGAAGGGTACATCGCTTTCAATTGATATTCTTGCACAGGCGGGATGCTCCCACCATACAATCAGTATATTCGAGAGGTGTCGTCCTATGTAGGGATTGCCTCATCGCAGTTACATCTGAACGGGTATGCTCTTCTGAACGGCTTATTCATCATTTTCATGGAGCACCTTTTCCGACCCTCGACTTCAGAGGAAGTCAGATTCTTATTCAATGTAAGGTCTTCCACATTCTTAAAGGGAGCCAGGAACTGTCAAATAGTATTTGGAACTTGGACCAAACTTGGCTACTTCAAAGCCGAGTCGTTCTATGTTCGCTGCCCGCTAGGATTCGCCAAACTATGGCTAGTTAGACGTTAATGTTGCATTTTCCCTAGCAACTATTAGGATAGTTGTAATCAACGTTTAGTCTAAGTCCTTCTTTCCTTTACAGCTTCAATTCCATGACCTGAAAAGGTGCTCAATTCAAGGAAATAATATGACTTCTTTTAGAGGTGCCGAATGAGATTAGAGAGATCGAAGCGGCGCTTACAGATGAAAATTTGAGGGCTATCGTGCTGATTGACTAGACCAGAGCATTAGGGTTGAAGGGTCTTTCAAGGAAGCTCCGGCAAGACAGGTTAGGCATAGGGCGCCTGGAGTTGTAATCGTTGAGCAGGGTGGTGAAGAGGACACGCTGACTGAAGATGAACCTATAGCCAACCCCCTACATAGTTCTCGACATCCAAAGGAAAAAGGAAAATGTAAGGGGGTAGCTCGTAAGTTTTGCAAGTCTACAAGGTGGAAATCTATAGCCGTGTCCCTTCCAGTTGCCGATGTTATAATTTCGGAGGCTCCTCCCTCACACATGAAGAATCCTTTCGAAGGGCTTAAAGACATTCCAATTCCAGATTATGTATCACTCCAACAAGATACCAGAATGGAGGGGCTTCAATGCACTTTAGATCTAAGCGAGTCAATTCCTTCAAGCATGGCCGATATAACCGGTTGGTCAGGGGGTTTGCACATGTATACACACACTTCATAGCACTACACAATTTCTAATAATATATTCATCTCTGATGAATAACAACTCTGTTTCTCTTTTTATTTCACAGATATGATGTCAAGGAGGGACTCTATGCTTGGTAACCTTCACTTTGCGCACCGTTCATCCAGCTCATATTCCGAGTCCCGCAAGCATAAGGCCGATAGAGACCACAATCGTACCTATTCCAGTTAGGAAAGGGATCATTACGAAAGGGAAAATGGCAGAGAGAGAGAAGAGAGTATAGGCGTCGCTTCTGATCACGCTCTCTGCCACCTCAGGGTCTTGTACAACCCTCTGGTTTCAGTATACAACCTATGGAACCTTCACGCCAAATACCACTTTCCCAAGCACTAAGGCCCGATCCACATCATCGAAGGACTTAAACCGAAATTCCCATCGTCGTCGAGCAATCCATCATAGAGCCCACTGGGGAGGGAGCGATTAGAATTGACAAGCTTAAAAAGGATTTTCCAAATATTTTCTTTGATGGATTCATCTTTCCCCCACACTTAAAGAGAATTCCCATCAAGGTGGAACAGACAATGCACACCTACATTCATGATGTTTATGGCCAATACCAGGAATGGATGAAGACCGCGGACAAAGTACCAGCGGTGACCTTTGAGCGGGCGAAGACAATCGAAAAATTGGAAACAGATCTCATTCAGAAAGATCGCATAATTTAGGTGCTTAATGATCAAAACGAGTCCATGAGAAATTCAGAGACAAAGGCCAATAATAGGGCTGATGAGTCAACTTGGAGGATGGAAGAGATGAGGTGGGCACACTTAGCCTTGGTTGAGGAGATGGGACATCGGACCACCACAGTCATGGCCGCAAGCGATGGGGCGCTTAAAGAGCTTAAGGAGCTTAAAGCCAAACTTGCTGAAGTCGTCAGAGAGAAAGACGATGCAAACAAAGCCACGTAGGAAGCATGTGAGTAGGCTGTGGAGCTTAGGGATGAGAGGGATGCAGCAATGCTTAAAGTTCAGGAAGCCAAAGCCAGGGTTGAGAATGAAGTTAAAGCGAAGGAAACCAGGTTGGAAATTGACATCGAAGATCTTCTTATCACGTACAACGCTAATTTCTTGAAACATCGAAATCTAACCTGGCTCGAAAACTATCCATCACACCTATACAACGCTTAGTGCTGGATGATGGAAGATGAAAAAGTATAGCACCAAGCTGAATCCATTGATGAGTTTGAACTAGAGAACCGGGTGTTAAGTGAGGATGAGAGAAGAGTTCTTCACGACATCACTATCACATATGAAAAGGAGAGACTCGTTACCCAGCATCCGGAGGCTGGAGAGGGTTCTGGCGTTGAGCACCATGATGCGGGTTCTAAAATCCTTATGCCAGCCCTGCCTGAATCTACTCCTGTGGTTGATCCTCAATCTGTGCCCACATACAATCTTGATCATCCGCAGTTGTCTCTAGCTCGTGAGCACGTCACTGAAGCTGTTCCGGCTTCACTTGCAAGCCATTCTAAGGAGATATTCTGAACATTTTTTGCTCTTATTCAAAGTCAAAGCATTGTTCGAAGTAATCACTAATAATATTTTCTTTGTCTCTATTCAATGATAGGAGCTACATCGGTCGTGCCCCCGCAATCCAAGAGCCGCGTCATGCGTATGAGGCCCTCATAATAGAAGCGACCACCACAATGGCCACTGCACCAACCGATGGAGTGCAGGGAAGCACTTTTACTTTCGATGGGCAGATGATATAGGAACTTCTTGGCCACCAAAGTGACCCTTTTACCGATCTGCCATTTGTCATGAGCAAAGGTGCACCCGTGGTTAGCTCCTCGGGCCCCACCGACAGCATCCCCGTGGACGCCCAGACCATCCACGAAGAAGAGATAATAGCTGAGATCAATGCCAAGATAGAGGCAATGACATAGGCTAGCGGTATTGGTGGTGGGATGGCGGGTCCTGGTCCAACCCATCTGTGAATGATTTCTCCAGGAGGCATGGTCGTCGACACCGGTGTGCCTCCCCCGCCTTCCAACATCGATCCTATCCCTCCGCCGTTAGAAAATATTCCAATTCATGTGAGTTCGGAGGAAGTGGTTACCATAATTCCCCCGGCTGGAGGTCTACCGCCAAAAAGCAAGGGCTCGAAGAGGCATCCGAGCGATAGTTCCAACGAGTCAATGCCAAAAAAGAAGAAGAAGAAAACGAGATAATAGATATGTCTTCTTGCCACATTTTTGGTAGACAGATAGGGATTTATTTTTGTTTCCTATAGGCCTTGTATAGATGCGGGTTCGGCCCCTCCTAGTAGGATTACATGGAACACTTTTGCACTTATCCTTCTTTTCTAAAGAACAGTTAAAATAAAATTCCATTTTGTCTTCAGCACCGTTTGCGTTTATTTGCTTAAGTATTTCATCGTTCAAACTTCCATTCAATGTACTTGTGAAATTTTAATTTTCGAATTAGACCTGAGTTTAGTCATTAAGTCCGAAAGCCACGGCTTCGGGTCACGATTGAACGTTAATTCGAGTTCTAATACTGCACTGTCTCAATCAGTAGCTGATACTTAAGTTTTGCCTTAGCCTCAGTGATAAATTGAAAAGATCAATCAGTTATCGCTCTTCGCATTTGATACATCAAGCTTAACTTTATTAAACTAGGCTGAAACAAGATGATTTCGGGTGGTCGAATCACACTCGCTTATCTATCGGTGATGGCATCCACACTTTGGGGATTGTACTTGTATGCCGGTGATGGGTCATGCCCGCTTAGGGTTTGGAGATATGTCCGCTCTCTACGGACTTAAGTTATTTTACGGGCGGCCAGTCACATCCGTTTGATATTTTAGATTTTCATCCACACTTTGGGGACTCATATTGATTCATGGGTGGTCAGTCACATCCGATTTGCGTTTATAATCCGGCCGCACTCTGGGGACTCGGAGTTGTCTTATGGGTGGTCGTTTCACACCTGGTTTGTGCTTATACTCCAATCCGCACTCTAAGGACTTAGGGTTAGCCGATGGGTGGTTGGTTACACCCATTTTGATGTTTATACTCCAGTTCACACTCTAGGAATCTAGAGTTGGTTGACAGACGGTCGATCGTATCTGCTTTGAGTTTTAGGATTTCATTCGCACACCGGGAACGTTGGATCTATCAGGATCGTGGATGGTTGATTCACATCCACCTTGAGTAAACAAGTGAGATTGTTAGATGGACGGATCCATCCTCCTCGAGCTTGGTTTAAACACGGGCGAAATCGTTAGGCGGATGGATCCACCCTCTTCGAGCCCGCATTTGTAAGTTTATACTCTAGCTCGCACTCTAGGAAGCTGGAGTTAGTTGGAGGATTGTCGTGCATCAACCCTTTTTTGGCTTCAGTGTGATGACTTGCCATCGAGCTTGGGTTTCACTTAGCAAGCGACCGGTCATATCATAGTCACTTCCTATATGAATAAATCCCACCATAGGGTGGAATTTAGCTCTCCGTGCATTGTGATTATCATATGATGCATTTTAAAAATCAATGCTCTGGCTCGAAGAGATTGCATTTTATTGCTGAAATAAGAAAATATGGCAAAGTCATTTTCCTTATTACAAATTCAAATTTCAAAATGCATAAACAAATTGCAAATGAAAAGCAGACCGAATGAATAAATAAATCCTGCTATGTGTAGTAGCAACGAAGACTTTCGCTGTTCCAGACTCTCGGTAGAGTGAGACCATTAACAGTCGATAATTTAAATGTGCCATTTCCAAGTCTTCGTTTAATAACATACGGTCCATCCCACGTTGGTTCATATGTGAAGGAATCGAGTAAATTCTTTTAAGGACAAGATCATCGAGTTCAAAGGTCTGGGGTCGTACCATGGCATTATACAATCGGATGGCTTGACTTCGGTACGCGACTGCCCTCATATCTGCCTCTTCTCGCTTCTCATCCAATAAGTCCATAGATTCGGCGAGTAATATAGCATTGTCTTCTGATCATACTATGTTACAAGATGAGAAGGTATTTCCATCTCGGCTGGAATAACGTCTTTTGAACTGTAGGAAAGAGAAAATGGAGTGTGGCCAGTCGCAGACTTGTGGGTTGTTGATAGGCCCGTAGGGACATAGGAAGTTCATCGACTCATTTGCCCCCGGCCTTCTCCAGTCGTTTCTTTGGAATGGATTTTATGACTTTATTAATGGCTTCAACCTATCCATTAGATTGAGGTTGTGCAACTGTAGAGAACTTCTACTGGATGTGGAATCGTTTACAGAAATTCTTAAATTCAACACTATCAAATTTGGCTCCATTTCCTGTGACGATGGTATGTGGGAGATCAAATCGATAGATAATGTTGTGTACAACAAAGTTGATCACTTTCTTCGTTGTGATAGTAGCAAGGGGCTCTGCATCCTCCCATTTGGTAAAGTAATCAACTACGAAGATGGCGTACATCGCAACACCTTTAGCTAGAAGTAGACAGCCAATAATGTCGACGTCCCATACTGCGAACGGCTAAGGACTGATCATTTGAGTTATTTCGGTATGCCAGGCTCATTGAATCCGAGCATGTTTCTGAATCTATCACATTTTCTGGCGTAATCCGATGCATTGCGATTTACCGTGTATACATCGAGTTATTCTATATTATATATTACTACATATTTGTTAACATTATGGATATTATATATTATACACCCTGTAAAAAACGAGTTACATATGTATATTAACCCATGAGTTAGATATGTTCTGACCTGTATGTAATTTATATAATACTCGGGTCAATCCGATTCATTTTTGGTTCAGGGACGATGAGACTGGCTTTTGTATTATGGGCATAGAGGAGACTAAATATTTGGCATTGTAAATTATAATTCTGTATTATATAGCCTCTTGCGTATATATTATTGTGATATGTATTGGATATAATTTGTATACTTGTATACTATATATTGTCACTGCGATTGACCATGTGTTCTCTGATATTTATTGTATATTGTGTATTGTTCTATCCTGGAGGCACGCGTATTTATTGCTTTGTGATGATATTTTGTACATTTTATGGTGAGTTATATTTGATGTTTAAATGCATACCAGTATTAGCACAAGAGAATATTCATGTGTGTACCCCAGATAGCCTCAATCTCTGTGTTATCTGAAAGTATTTCCTAGTAATATTCTTGGATAATATGGGTATAGAAGTGGGATGTTTATAGTTAGATTCATAATAATACATCATGTATAAGAGATATGAGTCTTAGCCTTAGATGAGACTTAGAATCTCTATCCTCTAGGTGGATTGGGTAGTTATACTATTCTAAATTGATGGTAGGAGTATATGATGATTGCTAGGGTAATCATCTAGGATTGTATTTGTTTTCTTTCTTGATACATTATTTTGTCCCTATTTCTTTTGTGTAGTCTCCATATGGAATTTATTTGTTGACGGAGGTAGTGAAATGATAAGTTATTAGCCCGACCAGTAGTGTCAGCATTGGTGAAGGTGAATAAACCTCTGCATGGCTTTGAATAGGATAGCTTGATCTTATATAGGTCGGAGTGTGCAGTAGATGTTGATAAAGAGCTTTCTACCGAAGGCGTTTTTTGTTTGGTTATTTAATATGTGTTTTGTTGTATTAATTTTTGTTTTGAATTAGCCTAGTCTGAAATGTTGAAATTAAGTAGGAGTTGTCGCTCAAATACTTAAAGACCCACTTGAATCTAAACAAAGTTAAATATTAGTAGAAGCTGGCGGTTTGTACAAATTTGAACCACAAAGGGATAATTAATTTGTTCAAAGAATGACGATGATGATGATAATAATGTATATGATTAAAATTTAAATTAAAAAAATTATATGAAATTAAATTAATAGAATGTTTGATTGAATGGATATGTAGTGATTAATGGTTGTTGTATTGGTTGTGTGTGTGTATATATATGTGAATTTTGGAAATAATATTTTTATTTAAATAAGCATATGATTTGGTAAAATATGAATTTGTTTTATAAGGTGATTGAAGATAATTTGGTAATTTATTTTGATGTTAGTTTGTTCGTCAAGTACTTTAAGAATCTTGGTCCTTATGGGAGCACACGTATTCGATAGCGGTTACTAAACATTTAAATGAGGGAAATCTGACATGATATTTTGGAATGATATAAGAAATAGTTTAGTCGAAAGTATATATTGTTTGTGGAATAATATATTATTTGGAGAACGAAAACATTATTTTGCTAGATTGAATATATTTGAACAATGTATGCAGCCATTGTATATTAATGTGAAGTTGAGATCGGTGACGAGGCAATGTTGATATATTATTGTAGGTAGTCAACACTATAGCCAATTAGCAAAAAAGATCGTTAAAATTTTATGGCACGGTAGCGTGGCTATTTTAATACAAATTAATTTATGGATTATTGTATATTATTTGTTTACGATGGTATTAAAAGAATTTCCTAATGTGATATATTTGTGATTATATATTAGATTTGTTCGAGTGAAGAAAAAAATTATGTTGAAAAATATATGAATTTGTGTGTGTGTATTAGTGTATATAATGTGCATTTTCACCTGGTGCATTGTATGGCGTTCGACTTTATTTATTCTTTGTGAACTGCAAATGCTCACATTAAACAAATGGATGATTGTGAAGAGTAGTACTTTCCTACATGCACATTTTTTTCTTCATGTTTGATCTAGGTTCATGCATTTCAATTTGAAGGATCCAAATATTTATGCTAGTTATCGTAAATGAATTTACAAAATACAATTTAGTTGTTGCATTATGTTCACAAATTCAATTATCCTGCTGCTCAAGTGTACAAGTAATTACGATGGTAAAGATAATGTCTTATTATATATTAAGAGACTACGACATCAAACTCAACAAACTAATAAGATCACAAAATTAATGTGAATATATATTTTATAGTTCTAGATATATGTTTACACTTTCAAATATGTAGTAGATCAATAAAAAAATAATACCATGTTGCAGGTAGCTACCAATATTATATTTATCACATAATCCTATTTAATAATTGTCTCAACTATTTAGTTTCTTAATAGTACAAAGCCTTTATGTTCTCATTCTTGTTTCTGTCAATAGAATTTTTGTTCTAATCAAGTTCCTTTTCAGTCAAGTATCTGTATAAATGGCATAGATGTGCAATTAGCTTTAATGCTATTTTCGTTTATGTACACGAACTATTTAAGGAGATATTAACGATTGTATAAAAAGGATTGGAATTATGTTTTTGTACACATTATGGCATAAGTGCTTTACAAAATAATGCTGGAAATTATGAAAGAAAAGGGTTGGAATCTTGGATCTTGGTATAATATCATTTTGCTACGTTATTTACGCATATGTTGTTGTTTTTGTGTTGTTATGTTGTGTGAGTGTGTATGTGTAATTTTGTGTGTACGTTTGTGTGTGTGCAGTGTGTGTGAGCTGCAGTGTTTTATGAGTGTTGCTGCATGTGTGAGTGTTTGTGTTTGTACTTAGGTGTAGCTCCTGCATGTGTGTGTGCCTTGCTTTTGTACTTGAAGTTGGGTTTTGTATTGTCAGTGCAAATGTATTTTGTGTTTTAATTTTCAGGCCTAAGCATTAACACTACGTTCAATTGGCCATAACTTTAAAACAGTTTATCTGATTTTGATGATTTATCCTATCCACAAAGCTAGGAGCGTAAGCTATAGCTTTTATTTTAAGTATTTTGCACAATTTTGATGTTTGCTAGGCTAAAATGCAATTTTGTACCATTGACCTGTGCATTTTGAAAAAAATGTTTGAGCTACTTGTTACTGGTAATCATTTATAACTTGAGTTATAATTTCACATTTTTGCAATCTGAAAAATGTTTGTAAAAGCTAACATACTATATAATAAATTACTTTTAGAAACCATGACTTGATTTTGTGTTTTGACCTCTAAAATTGCATCGAAAGTAATTTAAATTTGAATGCAATATTATATTTATGTTTAATGAATGTTAACTTTTTATGCCACTTTATATATGACTAATATTTGGATTTGAGAATAAAAATAGGTACTTATAAAGTGAAAATTGACTAATTGGCATCATTGGCTCACTTTTGCTACATAAGAGTAAGAATAGCTCATTAAATGCAAACAGAGTGGTACGTTTTTACACAATAGTAGTATATATTGTAATATTATATTATTTTACTGCATTTAGGGATGCACTATGTTCGGATGCCTCTTCAGAGATGTATAACATGTAATTGTATTATGTTTTGATTTTTCGCAATGCTCTTCGTACAAAGGAATCTACCAAAATTTTCTGAAAAGTCCGACACTTAGAAAAAATTTCACAAATTTGTCATATATGGAAAATAGAAAGTCATTGATTGAATCTATTAGATTATAGTGTATGATAAGAGAATTGGAGAAAGAGCAACATAAATAATTGAATTGTTGATTTTGATAGAAGTTACATGATACAAAGAAAGCAAGGGTATGAGTTGTTTGATGTCTTCCTATAAGAAACTGCGAAGACTCGATTTTCGTAAGGGGGGTCTATAACAACCCTACTTTCTCCACCGCATAAACAAATAAAATAGTAAAATAAAAATTGTTGGAATTTGATATTTCATAATTTATAATTTGAAAATAAAACGTTATTTAATTAAATTGTTTTAGGAAAAGGTATTTGATTAAATAAATTAAATTAAATTGATAAATTATTTTAAGTAATATAAATTGAAAAAAATTTAATTGGGCACAAAAATTGAACAAATAATTTTGCGAGTGAATATATTAACAATGGGTGGCTCTTGCATCATAATCTTTAGGAAGCTTCCTATGGGAGAATTATGGTAATCCACAACCCAAATGTGTACTCACTACAACCCATCATGTCTACCCCTCAGCTCATTCACTTTCATGCCTGCCTCATTTCAAATAAAATCACCTTCTATCTAACAATTATCCATGCGTGTATCTCTTTAACAACAAGACAATCTTTACTTCAACTGCTGCCTGCTTTCAGGCAAGACACTCATCCATGGCTTGTTATTATAGACTTTAATTGCTGCTTAAACCTTGATGACAAGCATGGTGGGATACCATTGATAGCTAGAGACATACGACCATTAAATATTGCTATTTAAGATTCAAATCTCCTATCTATAAATAAATCTGGTGCCAAGTACTCTTGGAACAATAAGAGTAGGAGTGGCAACAGAACACTTTCAACCATTGATCGCTCCTTCTGCAATTTCAAAGCTTTGTCAATATGGTCCTCGCTATCTGCTTTCCTTCCCCTTCCCATATTGTTTTAACACTCTCCTATGATTCTTTCAACTGGACCCCAGCCATTAATGAGAAAAGAAGTTTCAGATTTTATAACACTTGGGTCAATGAACCTGGGTATAATAATATTATCAATGAAGACTGGTCTTACATTTTCCATGAAAACCATATGTATGTTTTTTGTAGGAATATGAAGCAGGTCAAAAAAGCTCTAAGGCTATGGGCTCAAGGAAACTTTGGGAGGGGATGTCTTAAATCCACAACAGTCAGAAAGCGGTTGGAAGAAGCTCAAACAAAAATGCACAACAACCCTGATGATGCTCAAGCTGCTACTGATGAAAGCTGCCTTTTCCTTGCACTTTCTGATGCTATCAAGATGGAAAGCTTGATGAAGAAGCAGCAATTTAGTTATAAATGGTTAAATGAAGGAGATAGCGACACTGCATATTTCCATGCAGTAATTAAATCTAAGCAGGCAAAGGAAAAAATAAATGCATACCTGATGAGAATGAGAGCCTTCATTCAACTCCTTTGGGGATTGACAATGCTTTGGCTCAGTACTACACTTGATAATACAATGGAAAGTACTCGGAGCTTCTTATACATGATAATATTGAGCTTCCATACTGCACCTACTTATGCAATGTTGCTACTATGGTCCTCCATTGACCATACCATGCTTTGGTTCCATGCTTTGGTTCAATACAATGTTGTACTGAACCAAAGCATATTGTATTGAACCAAAGCATGTTGTATTGAAGAGACAAAAGTTACTCTTTTCCCAATGAAGGACCACAACATTAAAGCCATCTACTCCTTTGGAGGACCATAACATGCTACCCAGTTGAGCTCCCATATTTTTGTGGAAGAGATAAAAAGTACCCTTTTCTCAATGAACAATAAGTCTAGTGGAGGACCAGATGGCTTTAATGTTGTGTTCTTCATTCATAGTTGGGAGGTAGTGTGTACTAACTTCTGCAGGGCCGTTTAGAATTTCTTCTCTAAATTTAAAATGCTTGGAGAGGTGAATGCAACAAATCTGGTCCTAATCCCCAAGGAAAACACCCAAAATCTATCAACTCCTTTACACCCATCTCATGTTGTAATGTAATGTATAAATGCATTTCCAAAATTATTGCTTCTAGGCTTCTCACTGTCCTGCCTGAACTAGTGTAACTGAATCAGACTAATATTCTACCAAATAGGAATATCCTTGACAATGTAATGCTTGCTCATGAACTGTTAAAGGGGTATGGTAGGGTGCATTCAACTCCATCTGCAATGATTAAGAAGGACTTAAGGAAAGCATATGATAGTGTGCATTGGAAAGCTATTGACCGAATATGGGCTCAAATGGGATTTTCCAAGCCATTTGTTGCCTGGATATATGTTTGCATCTCAACCCCATCATTCTCAGTCAAGTATAATGGAAAGGCTTCTGGCTATTTCAAAAGTAAGCAAGGAATAAAGCAGGGGACACGTTGTCTTCTTATTTGTTCATATTAATTATGGAAGTTCTAACTAGAACGATCAATGCAATATTCCTTAACAAGGAGATCAGATACCATCCAAAGTGTAAGCAACCGAATAACTCATCTCTTCTCTTTGAGGATGACATTATGCTTTTACAAGATCTATCACCACATCCATATCATGTATTAAAAGCACCCTTGCCTCATTTCCTAATATCACTGGTCTAAAGCTTAACCCTACCAACTCTTACATCATATACACTGGTATACCCCAAGCTGATGCAAATGAGCTAACTGCTTTATCTGGATTTCTACTGATGCAAAGTGATATGAACTGTCGTAGCCTACCACTATGCTCTTTCTTCTAAGGTCAAAAAAGATAATCGTCACCATATTTACAACAAAATAACTGAAGTGATGGATAACTAAGCCAACAAATACCTCTCCTAAGCTGGCAGATTAGTTTTGGTTAAGTCAGTTAGCTTCTCTTTGATGGTCTATTGGGCCAGAACTTTCTTTCTCCCTAAAAAGCTACTCAAGATGGTCAAAAGTGCAATGTTAAGATTATTTTGGACTAGAAGCATTCATAATAGGAAAGCAATTCCATGCTCTTTCTCAAAATTTGAGAAGCCAAGATCAAGAGGTGGGCTAGGGATTTTAAGTACTGACATATGGAATAAAACTGGTATAAGTCAACATTTCAATTCCTTGCTAACCAACAAGAAGAGTTGATGGATTGAATGGACTATGAAACATAAAACTGGGAGGAAGTGATTTTGGTCTATGGATGTTCCCTAATCTTGTAGTTGGATTTGGAGGAAAATCCTTGAGTTGAGGAAAGTTTTCTTCCATTTCTCATGTTCCCCCTCTCTGCTCAAAGTATAAATCTTTTTGGCATGATCCTTGGATGAATATGGTATCATCGGTGATAACACAACTGTAAAAACACCAATCTGGAATTAACATGAATGCAAAGGGCATTGACTCATTATTGATAGTAAGTTGTCTCTTCCTTATAGTAGTAACCAATATTTTAGAGAATACTAGGCAAGTAAGAGTGTGTATCGCAACACATATCCTAAAACTAATGAGCTACACTAGGAAGGTATGACCCACTTTTTCAAACATGTGCACCAGCTTCTTTCTAGAGTTCATAGTATGCCTTTTTGTCTGTAGTATAAGGCCATATGGAATAAAATTTCAACAAGCTCTGAAAATCTATTGTTATGGAAAGTGTGTGATAGTGCATTGATGGCAAAGGATAGGATGCTTGAGTATGTAGTGTTAGCTGACCACCTGTATCCCTTCTGCAATGCAGTAACTAAAAATGTGCACCACATCTTCTTTGAATGCTCAGATCTGTTTCACATTCGGGAGAGGCTGATGGCCATCATTGGTAGATATGATGTTTCTATGGTTTCCACTATAGAATGGGCAGTAATTCATAAAGCTACTAAAGGGAGGGCAAGAGAAAAGGGTATATTGTTTTACTGCCTTAAGAAATATATTCATCTTGTTTGGAGAGAGAGAAACTTAAGATACTTTGAAAATAAATCTTGCAATCATGTAGTGTTATGGAATATTTTGAGGAAGGAGATTATGAGTGGGTTGAAGCTATGTAACTCCCCCCTTGCTTCTCTGCTTGGTCCATGGTTGTATGTGGTTTAGTGTTTTTTTCTTGTCTTTCTTTTCTTCGTTTGTATGGTTTTTTCTTGATGTGTGGATTCTTTGTATGTTTGTTGACATAGAGCTTGTTCTATGTCTTTTCCACGGCTTGCAATAAAATCTGGTAGGGGCCAGTCAACCTCGCTAGCTTTGCTAAAAAAGTTGAACAAATTATTTAATTGAATATATTATTTTATAACTGTAAATAATTGTTATGTGATCAAAATATTGGAATTAAAAGCGAGTATTGAAATAAAATGAAATTGTGTAGTCACTGAAATCTAATTGCAGAATGAAGTAAAAATTGATTAAGATTAAATAGAAATAAATTGCAATTTAAATTAATTAGGTTTATCCCATAAAGCAATAAAGCCGAAGCCTATTTAATTCTATCCCCTCCTTTTATTTTTGAGGATTCTCTTCGTCTTTCTCTAAGCCAATTAAGACTACCCTTACTGTTCTCTAGCCCTAATTCCTTAATTATATTATCATGTCCAACAAAAAAATCATGAGAATAACCAAATTGCGGTCAAAGAGCTCAATGCCTATGTTGTTGTCGATACGTGGAAGAAGGAAGTGGGGTGCAAGGCTGTGGCTAATGGTTGCACGTGAGGAGGCAATCACGATCTGGTTGGAGGTGCATGCTTTCACGTGAGGCAAAGGAAGAATTCAACTGACATGGAGGCGTGTGATGGTGTGTCATGCTGGCGATCAAGGGAAGATGCTTGACCATGGAAGAAGGCTATACTTATCCATGACTTGAAGACGCATGATTAATGGAGGAAGACTTGGAGATACCACATATTTTGGTGACTGTCCTGATTGTGCTTTGGTCGAACAATGACTCGAGAGAAGTTAGGGAAGTGCATAAGTTAGTCGCTAGCATTCTCCCTTGGAAATTCAATGAGTATCTCACTTACAGTATATCATTTAATTTATGCATACTTATCTGTATACCTACTTATTTGGTTTGGTTGGATGGATCATTAGTTAATAGACGTTTGGATTGGTTGTGCAAATTAAGATATGATTTTGTATTGAAATAAGAGTTTTATGTTTGTTGGATGTCCAAAATGCAAAGGAGATGATGTTTGTTTGCATTTCTTGTGAAATTATTTATATTGTATGCATGACTGAAATTCAGTGGAATTCGACTCGACCATACGATAGTATTTATATTGATGACTAATTGTTGATTATGGTAATATTAACTCCATGTCTTTTGTGTTAGATGATTTATTGATTTTACCATTTTGAATTTTTTTTACAAGTTTCGAGAAATTAATCATGTGATATTAAAATTGATTGAAGTAAGTATTAATAAATAAATATTTATGGCGAGAAACATAATGAATTGTTGGAAATGGTTTAAGAAATAATAATGGTTTTAAAATGGAAATAAATATTTTTCCAAAAGCAATTTTGTACACGAAATTAGGTATCTTGTGGATTTTGTAAAGTTGAATGGTTTTAATAATATTTTCAAAGAGGGATTTTAAGTATATGCGCCTATTTTAAAGATAAACTAAATTTGAAATATTGTTGAAGGGTTTTAGGATTACTATTGTATAAATCCCTTTTCGTATATATTTTTTGGTGATTCGAAAGTGATTTACTAATATTATGAGAAATTCAATATTATAAGAAGACTATGAATAATAAATTATGGTTTGAAATGAAAAGAATTAGTTTGAAGGTTATAAATTTATTTCAAAAACAATTATATTCACTTTTAGAAAATTATGGAAAGCCTTCTGTAAAGGATATTTGATTTATATAACACACATACTTGAATATTTGATTAATTGTTTGATGAGATATTCTGTTGAACTTTATTATTATTTTATTTTGAAATTAAAATTGAGATTTTACATATGATTTCTACGTATTTTGATTTCTCATTTTTCCAGACAGGTTTCGATATTGTGACCGATTCACCATTCATATAAATTTGATATGGTACAGTGATGATATCATGTTGTCGGATTCTGTAATGATTTTATTTTTTATGATGAGAAATCTGAATAAACGAATTAGGAAGATCGCTTGAGATGGGACATTAGGTTATACTTTTTCGATTATTTTTTAGACTCGTTATATAGAATAAAGAAGGGCGGGCATGATTTATGAGCACTGAATAAACGGATTAGAAACATGCAGTGATACGGGATGTCGTTGTGATATTTACTATGTTATTCTTTATTCGTGGATGATACTCATATAAGGGTATGTTATGTGTGACCTACTGGGATGAGCATATATGGAGGCTGGTTGTTAGCCATATATTTTATATACATTATATGTCTGTCTGCCTTTGTCTAGCTCCCTTTATGTTTCAAGAGTAAGCTGGATTTATCAGAATCCACTCTACCGGCATGATCAAGAAGGTTGCGCCCAAAAGGGAATGCAGATTAAGGATCTTAAGTCCAATTTAACACTAGAGGGGGGTGTGTTACTCGGCACCTTGGCCTGGCTACAAAACGACAGTTGAACATATTATTATTAGCACTAGACAAGATTCTAACCAAGAAGAGCCTGAAGATATAAGGGTTTAATGCAATCGATATGTTTCGGCGTTTATGTGCGGTACGACACACGTCGCTCGCTCCAAGTCACTCAAAACACATTGCTCGGTCCAAATCACTCAACACACGTCGCTCGTTCTAAGTCAATCAACACACATTGCTCGGTCCAAGTCACTCAACACACATCGCTTGGTCCAGGGTGCTCGGCAAGCGTCGATCGGTCAGTTGAGTCATCGTCGCCCGACATGTACCGCTCGACCAAGGGAAGTGAAGTCACACATGGCTCGGTTAGGTTGGAGCAAAACATGTGGCTCGATCGACGATGCAAGTCACATGTGAAAGCCGGCACTGCTTTACTTCGAAGTCCACTTCGAGCTACCCCGAGTCCTTTAAGAGATTGCTTCGAGTCAGTTACACAAATGACCACCGTTCGGCCATCCTGGGTCGGCATTTGCCATTCGGGGTATATCGCTTGGCATGCCTGTTTCGATCAATGTGGGGTTCCCATATGGGCTGAAGTACCTTGTTCTTGGGCTTGCGCAGAGAGTCCAGCCTATCTTCGTTTATAAACAGAGAAGCAGGGGTACAGATGAAGGGACCAATTTTGAAGAATACTGGGGAGAGTCTGCCATTTTCAAGACTCATTTCTTTTTTGTTAAAACTTGTATTCAAGTTGTTGTTGTATGGATTGTATTTGTATTCAATTATTTGAAGAAGTAATAAAGATTACGATCAAAGTGGACATAGGTAGTTACGCCGAACCACTATAATTCTGATGTTCTTGTTTCTTACCGTTTTTATTGCATTCTACTACGTTATTCCTTGGTTTTAATTTACAACCTTCATTCATCTCTCTACATAACTCTACTAAAGGGTGTAAGTGACCAATTTTGGTGCTAACAGGGTGAATAGTGTTTAATGGATTCTAAGACTTATATGGACTAATTTAAAAATTATGATATAAACAAATGCAGAACTTAATCACAGTACAATCAAAGAATCGAACATAGATGCAGAAAGTAAATAAAAAGCAGTAAAAGGAAAGAACATGTAATGACCGTAAATTTTAATAGTTTTAATAATTTAATTAATTAAATTTTTGTGAAATTTTGAATAATAAAATTATGGAATATAAATTTAATATTTGGAATACGTCTATTAAACATAGCAAACGGTAAATTTCATCTAAACATATGGTAGTTTATTTTCTTGTGTAATTTTGTTTAAATTTAAATGAGATAAAAATTGATGATAATAAAATATTTTCCAAATTTAAATATTTTCACATAATAAAGTTCTAAATCCTCTTCTGAGTGAGACGTCGTCTTTCTTTTTTCAAAATTTTGACTACTATTGCTCAGTTTATCTTATTTTTGGCAAAAATTACAGCATTTTCTATATCGATTATCGACCTTTGATTGGATGATCGTACCATAAATAACTATATACCATTTTGATCGTCTCATCATGCTGATCTCTATGGTATATATATTTCTATATTTTGAGGCCCAGTACGTGACGGAAACAATAAATTGTTCGTTGTAACGGTACCATAAATTGTGACTTTATTTCTTCCTTCGGTTTCAAAATTCAAAACGTGATGTCCAATAAACCCATTAATTGCTTTAATAATTTTTTCGGAATCAATGCTTCTAACCGTTGCTATTTTTTTGCTTATATATTGGTAACGTAAAAGTAATATATATATATATATTCGAGCAGGCTCCCTCTTTTCTTTTTAGATTTGAAGCTTTCTTCTTCCTCCATCTCTTTTGCACCTGCTCACATCTTCATACCTCCCTCACGTCCCATGTTCTTTTGCCCATTCCTTTTTCACGCTTTCTCAAATTCGCCCACCCTCTCTAGCCATGTCACTATCGTACCTTCACCAACCCTTCCTCGACCTGAGCGCATGCAGCAACTCGCCTCAACTCTACGCTTAACCCGCCTCCTCCTCTCACCTCCATGAAAACATGGCCATGGGCAGAAACCAAACCCTCATGGTCTCCCTTCTCTTCCACTCCGCTCCTTCAACCGCCCTTCGCTTTGGCCTCCATCCGCCTTTACACCTCAGCCGTTCACCCACCACTAGAGAATCGGCCATCTTTCCTCCACTTCACCTCACTACTATTCCTTTTGATATGTATGTTTTCATATATATATATTACATTTTTTATGAGTTCATGTATATACGTACACGAGTTTACATGTTTTGTTTATATGTATATATACCCGATTTTTAAACAAATATACATAATATATTAGCTTATCCATATATATAGCCTGTTTTATTAGCTTATATACAGTTTATATTTTGCTTTATAAGGGTTTATTTATTTATATACAAAGTATATATATAATTCATAATACAAGCTATATGTTACTATAATATACTGTTTATATATATTAAGTTATATAAACCAGTAATGTGTACAAGTCTAGTAAAGTCTATATATCTATAGCCGAGTGGCATGTCTATGATAGTATTTATATATTAAGGTGTAATATATTTAGGTGTTTATATATTGTCGGTGGAGTTGATAAAGTATATTTATACAAATATTTATCTTATTGTTTTTATATATGTTTGGAAGTAATTTTTGAGTTGCCGTCAATCGTTATAGCATACACATAAAAGTACATTCATAAAAAAAATTCGTGTATATGTATATATATTTCTATAAATGGGGTCTGCATATATATCTTCTCGATAATTGAGTCTACATAAGTATGTTATTTATATATGTTAATCTATTTTGTTACTTTCTGTAAGTATATATATGGGTTGTTCTGTGACATGTTCTAAAAAATATATATGATAAAGGTGAAGTTATCTCTGATTTTTCTATAAAAATATGTATATGTTATGGTAATTCAAACCTGTTGTTATATATATAAATTTGTATAAGTCATATATATACCTAATCAGTTTGTATGTCAGCACTATTCAGTATATGCTGGTGTTTACATATATGTTTGTACATGTTTTAGGCATGGTCAGAATTTAAAATACATTTAGCTGTATTTATATAGTGTGTTGTGTATTTATATTAACCTGCACAGTATATTAGTTGTAGTTACCCATGGGTCTGCATATGTTGTGGTGTATATAATATTTGCAGCTTTTATATGCATATGTTTTTTAAAATGTTATAAGTTCATAAGTTATGTATTTTATTGTGTGTAAGTTAAACATGATTTCAAAATTTTTATATATTTTTTAATATTTGTCTTAAAATTAAAATTTTGAAATATATATAATATAGTAATAATGTATATACTCTCAAATTATATCAAAAGTGATTTGATTCATTCCCATCGATTTCTTATCTATCAGCTTGTCCGTCCAATTTCGTGCCAATATTGCTTTGCTTTGGAATTTGTAGCACATTCCTTTGTCAAATTCCTCTAGCCTCGACGAAAGGTGAGCAATCACTCACGATTAACATTCTTATATTTATTAAATTTGATTTTAATTGAAACGACAATTGAAATATACTGCTAAATTGAACTGTTAATTAAATTGTTGTATATAACATGCATTTATATGTAACTGTTCACCTGTGGGATATGATACCATATTCTGTTGTTTATATTATATTGTTATTGATAATATATGCATGTTATCATTATTATCATATCTGTTATCACTCTGCAAGTTCCCTGTTAGTGTAGAATCCCTATGGGTTGAAATGATACATACCTGAACGATATGTAGAATAGGAGAAAATCGTTATGGGTTGAAATGATAAACCCAAGCAATTTTCATTTGAATTAAATTTGGGATTGCGGGTTGAAATGATACATACCTATATATATTTCAACTACGGATTGAAATGATAAATATCTGTATCACTTGACTATAGGATAGAAAATTATATACATGCACCGTTGGTCTATATATAAATATTTTGAAAAATGATTTCTATGGTTTTGAAAGGAAATATATATGGTTTTATTTAATATTGGAATTATTTTATATATAAATAAGTTTTAATATAAAGTGGATTTAATAATAAGTTTCAATTTAATAAAGTTTGATATGTTTAAGTATGTATTAAGATTTATATTTCAAAAATAGATTTTTGTAATAACTTGAATAAGTTAAGGTTAGGAAGATAAATTTTGAATTTATTTGACATTGTATTCAATTAAGAATTTTATTTAATTAAATCGATTTGAAACTTATTGAAATTGAGATTTAAAGATATGATTTTATAACTTCATTTTTTATTTAAGTAATTTAATGAATATTTCAAGTTTAATAAATCAAAGGAAATATTTAGTAAATGTATTTTAAGGTTATTCAAATAATTTTGAATTTATTAAGTGAATATTTCAAAGACTAAATAATAATGAAGTTAAATCAAGATCTATATGAAACTGTTAATTTGGTTTTGAAAATGTTTGAATATTAAAGCTTTGAAATATATTGAAATTTTAAATGTTTTATTTTGTGGTTTAAATCTGTATTTGAAATCGATATAATTTAAATGATTTTTTTAGAAACTAAGATGAATCAAAGTTGAAGAATTGAGACTGAATTAAATTTGAATTTGGAATTCGAGTCAATTTGAATAGGTTTGTGAAATTTGAGGAAACTACTTTATTATTTAAAGTATATTTAAATTATATTTTACTTTATAAATTATTTTAATATAAATTATTTTAATATCAACCATTTTTAATATGGAATATTTTATATAAACTATTTTATTTTACACTATTATTAGTATCTGACTGTTCAAGTGGTAGAACTTATGAATTTCGCAGTATTATGATTCCCAAAGTGTTATAAATTAAAGTATTTGGTTTCGAAAATTGTTATAACTTTGAAAGTGTTATGGTTTTGGAAATGTATATACAATTTGAGTATATAATGATATCGTATTGATATGGTTTAAATGGAAATGATATTTTGATTTTGAAGTATAAATTATTTTGAAATGACCATAATGTTATATCGATGTTTGGTTGTTAATAGCGTATATTTCTACGTTGTAGATAGTTCCATAGATCATTAGAGGATGGGTATCTCAGACATCCACTAAGTTACTTGTATTTCAGTTGATAGTTCACTTGAGTTGGATTTATTGATATAAGAATGTTAATCCTGACTCGAGGGTTTTGTGTTTTGCTTTACGCTCGGGTCAGACTGAGTGATACAGTATTTGAGACTCACCTTTGGAGTTTGGAGCTTCGCTTGGAGATCCAACTATCCATTCAGCTTACAGCTTTTCCAGCTGAATTGTTCAGAGATGTCATCAGTCTGTATTTGAGATATAGTGTTGTATTTTATTTCAAACTCTGTTGTTTATATAATAGCTTCATGAACTACTATATATCTATTCCGCTGCGTTATTGTTATATTACTATGTGTTTGTGATTCTGTGATTTATTTATTTACTATATATGTTGAGTTTTGCCAAACATAAATTAACAATCTGATATTTTGAGAAATTCAAGTCTTACATGTGCGGATGCGAATGGTTGAAAATTCTAGGATGTTACAGAACACACCGGATTTTATACTGGTTCGGAGTTACCCTACGTCCAGTCGTGCACCAAGGCAAATACCTCGCACATATTTTTATTATACCAATGTCGAGATTGCAATCCTCAATTTCTAAAGAACTTGAGGTATCCTCCTGTCTTCTAGTCCGGGGAAAACTCTCTTGATTTATGGAACACAAGATCAACCAATTGATTTCCAGGCACAACCACACCTCATAGAGAGACTCGATAAACTTTTGATTACAAATTGATCCTATAACCCTGAATAGCACTTTGATCTTCAAGAGAGGGCATAGAATCAAACAAGAATGAGATTCTAATTTAATTCACTTGAGAATTTGGCAGAACTTCAGCATGATCTTAAAAATATAAAATTTTAGAATATTGATTTTTGGAGAAGGAGTGAAGAAAACAAGAAAATAGTTAGTTAAAAAATTCGTTTGTGAAGGCTATTATAGACCAGTAAAGGTCATAACCATTCGTGAAGAGATTTAAAAGAATAGACACTTCTATTGAAAATTGAAACTTTTGAATTTAATGGCCACCATGTTAAAAACTATGTAAAATTTATTTTGAAAATGGTATTGAAAGAAAAACAAGATAAAATGATTCTGGAGTAAAATAAACTAATTTTCATATGTTTTAAAATAAGGAAGAGTAGAAAAATATATTTTTAGAATGTGTATATGTGTATATATATATTTGAATTTAAATCTCAAGTATATATATATAAAAGAATTTTTTAGAAACCAAAAGATATTTTAGAAACAAACGAAGTATAAAACAATAGTTTATTTAAAAACAAAAATAAAGAATATTTTAAGGCTAAAACGTCTTTTTGAAAATTATTTGAAAAGATAATTTTTAAGGCTAAAACATTTTGAAAAGCAGTTTTGGAAATAATTTAGAAAAAACCATTTTGAAGTAGTTTTGCAAGCTTCTTCCTCCTGAATATTTCATCACATCAGGACTCAAGAACTTGTGCAAAACCAGGTCTTTCGTGGGTTTGTAAGCCACTTGTCATAGGTTTGTAAACTACTTGTCTTGAGTTTTAAGCCACTAAGAAGATAGAAATGGCTTCCATCCCAAGTGAAATTTGGAATGAAGATTTACATGCTATTATGAAGTTTTAACAAAAAACTAGACACTTATCTTGAAATCATGATCTTGATACTCTAGAGTCTTCAATCTTGATATCTCCATTCTGAATCTTGAGTCTTAAGTCTTTATACTGATCAGTCTTCAGTAATCAATACCTACATATATATATCCTGCATAGTTCCTGCATATACATATCTATCTGGATGATAGTGTTAGCATATATTTTATAATAAGATAAGTTAAAAATGTTGTTGTCATCAAAACCAACATCTCAGTTCCTAACAATCTCCCCCGTTTTAATGATGACAACCAGTATTTATAAAATATACTTACCATACCATAACTCCTATCATAACTCCCATTTACTCCAATCATAACTCCCCTTTACTCCAAGCCAACTACTATTTTGTAACTTCTCCCCCTTTGTCATCAATAAAAACTTCTTAATAATAAATTCCCTGAACCCGATATAAGATAATCAACCATAATACAATACAGTAATCCATATATAAGTGTAGTAAATGATAATTGTGATCATAAGTATGAAATGTGGTCATAAGTGTGAAATGTGATCATAAATGTGAAATGTGATCATTAGTGTGATCATAAGTGTAATCCAAAAGTAAATCAATCATCATCCAATCATATTTGCAGTAATTATTCAATTCAATCATATATGCAAACCACACCAAATGTTTTGAATAAGTCAAGTCAATTAAGTTTAAAACACATCAATCGAATCAAACAAATAACATACAGAATGACTTGACATTCCTTAATACTTCCACCCATCCATCTTCTCCAAAGATAGGGTCTATTTTGATGGCATCCCATTCTTCTTTATCTTTATCGAGAGTGACTGCTGGATTTCCTTCGAGATCGTCCTTATTAAGGGCCGAGATTGTCCAACAAAGAGCGTCCAAAAGTCTCTCTTGCTCCTTAATCATTTTCATTTGACTCAGTTCTAGGTGGTGCTGATTACGAAGTATAAATGTGAGGATATTCTTGAAGGAAGTGAGTGTTTCTTCAAGATTATCACTTAGATTCTTAATCGGAGAAGCCATAATTCAAGAAATAGGAAGACATATGAAAGAGAGTGATTAGAAATGAGGTTTGATAATTTGTTTTGGAAGAAACAGGAATAAATAGGGGTAGAAATTCGATTAAAATGAATAGACACAAGTTAGTTACATGAAATTAAAATTTGAAAGTGTAACTACTTTTTGCCTATTGCATGTCGACTTTGGGGATGGGGTATGTTGACATGCCTCTGCCTAAAGTGACAATTTGCTTTGTTTTGAATATTATGAACAAATCTGTGCAACTAAAATTTGTATAATATAAAAACAAGCAATTATAAAGACAAGTGAAGTTGAATAATAAGAAATAATAGATTTCATTAATGATTCTAGTCAACATTACATAAAATAATATGATATTAACTAAAATAACGGAAAATACATGGATAGGTCTTGAAGCAAAAAAGAGAACATGTATTAAAACTAATTAGATGAAGATGAAGAAGATGATAGTCCAAGCTTTCTACTAACTTTTCCGAAGAACTTGTTCATTTTAATTGAAATCTTATCCATTTTCTTACTCATTGATCTTTTGAGTGTCCTTTGATTTTCCATTTTAATTCTTTGATTATTGAGCATGGTCTTATTGGATGGATTAGCGGAATTAGTAGGATATTCGATACTCTCTAATGAAGTTTCTTGATCTTTCTCTTGCTCCTCTATAATTTCCATTCATTCTTCTTCTTCCTCCTCCATTTTTTCCATCTCTTCGTGAGCAAGCCTTTCTTCCTTTTCAGTAAGTGTTTCATATGGTTAAAAAACTAATGGAATTTTCATAAGGGAAATGTTTCCATAGTTGAACACTTTTCTATCTATAAATTCTTTGCTTTTGAAATCAAATTCAAAGTAATTAAAATCCGAGTGAGATAAACTCCATGATATAACGTGTTTTCACCCATAGTAAAATACTTGGGCCTTAGCTCATCCAATATAACTTGAGCCCAATTGATATCATAGTTTCCAAAAATTGCAAAAAGATCTTTGCAAACTTTCAAAGTTGGGTTGTTGTAGTTTCCCGCTCTTGATATATGGGTGTGTTGAATAAGAAGGTTAACAATTCTTGCTTTTGGATGAAAATAACGATTTTTGAATTATGTCATCCCCTTCAAAGATGTGATGAAATGTCTCTCTATAATATTTATTTATTTTAAATTCCGAGAGATTCATTCCTGTATACTTGCATCTCAAAATATTTCCTAAAATTTCACAATCCAAAACTATTTGTGTTCCTTTAATACAACTCCAAATTTGTCCATTTTGCCCATCATAAAAACCATGATTCAAATTTTCATAAAACATTTTAACAAAATTTGGATAACATACAAAATCATTTTGTTTGTTATCTACTACACTAAAAATAGAACATTATTGAAAAAGATTTTCAATTTCGTAAGATGGAAAATTTTCAAAAATAGCAAATTTCCCCGTATGAATTTTACCAAAGTTTACGTAGTTGATGTAAGCTTTGATAGCTTCTGAGTCATTAAAAAGAAAGTTTTTGATAGCTTTAGGAAGACTAATTATGTAAGGAGTGCTTGAAGAGGCCATTGAAGAAGTTTGAGAGGAGTTGAAGATAATGAAAATAAATTTGAAATTTGAAATAAAAGTGAAAAGTGATGATAAGGAGAGTGAATTAAATAGAGATTCTGTAGACATGTTCTCTGGTCAAGAGGCATATTTCTAGAGCATTGAAGTTGGTGAAAAGGTGGAGGGAAATTCAAAAGTTTGAATTCAAATTTTGAAATCAAATTTCTGATGGGCATGTCGACATGGAGTATCAAGGTTTGTCGACATGTGCCTATTGAATCAAAGGACAACTATCTATTCCTAATTTCTAATAAATGCATATATTATATCCTATATTCCACTTATATAATTCCTGTGATAACATTAAATATAATAATAATTTAATATTAATAATTTAATATTCAAAATATTATTAAAATAATATTATTTCTGAATTTAAAATTCAAATTTCATGAGATAAATCTGAATTTAAAATTCAAGGAATTTTAGAAAAAAAAATCAAGTAAACAAGAAAGCATCCATTCAAATAAGAAAAATTAAAAATAATGTGAATGCGTACCTATTTATAGATCTGTACTCCCAACATCATTTGATTCATGAATAACAGTGAAACACAGATTTGGATTATCCATCTTCATTTCATCATCACTGGATGAGAGTCTGAGTCATCAAGAGTTGTTGCTTATGCTTTCTTTCTTTTCCTTGACGAATCATTGTTTGAAGGGAACAACTGTTTATCTGAATACGGAAAATCTTTCCTATGATGCCCGACTTTATTGCAATTGTAGCGTCTATCATTGTTGACGTTCTTCATATTATTTATGGAATTCCTTTGATCATTTCTTTTGTAATTATACATTTTTCCATATTTTAAGAATTTTGAAAAGTTTCTGGTCATGAAAGCAATCTCGTCATCACTGTCTGGTTTCGAATCTTCAATTGTTGCATTAAATGCTAATGACTTCTTTCCTGTAGCCTTGTTTTCTCTCCTTCCTTGAAGTTGAACTTCATATGGCACCAGATTCCCAATCAATTCTTCTATTTTAATTAGACTAATACCATTTGCTTCTTTGATTGCAAGTGTCTTCTGATCCCATTTTGGAATGAGTTAATTTAGAATTTTTCTGACTTAGTCTTCCTTCGAAAAGCTTTTTCCCGGTGCAATTGGTGAATGAACAATATCTTGAAATCGACAATACATGTCAGAAATGGACTCATTTACATGCATTTGAAACAATTGAAACTAATTAGTTAATATGGAAATTTTAGTATGTTTAACTTTGCTTATTCCTTCATGAGTAACTTGCAAAGTTTTCCAAATTTCAAATGCAGACTTCCAAACAGACACTCTACTAAACACGTTCCTATCTAGTGAACAAAATAATATATTCATGGCCTTTGATTTATTTTGTGCAGCACCATTTTGCTCAATAGTCCACTGGGCAAAATCGGTAGTTGGTTCAACATTCTCAGTTTTCCAAGTGTCTAATCCTACCGATTGTAAATAAATTTTCATTCTACAAGCCCAATATGCATAATTACTGTAATTGAAAATTGGTGGTGTAACAGTTGACTGACCTTCTATAAATGAACTAGTGTTAGTGTTAACAGAACTAGTCCTAGAGTTGACATTACCAGTGTTGGTCGCAATTAAAACAATTTTTCAAGTTTCAGATTATGAAGACTATGAAAACCAATGCTCTAATACCAATTGAAAGGGAGTGGGGATTAAGGATCTTAAGGCTACTTTAACACTAGATGGGGGTGAATAGTGTTTAATGGATTCTAATACTTACACAGACTAATTTAAAAATTATGATATAAACAAATGCAGAACTTAATCAAAGAACAATCACAGAATCAAATACAGACGCAGAAAGTAAATAAAAAGCAGTAAAAGGAAAGAACATACTAGATTTTATACAGGTTTGGAGTTACCTTACGCCCAGTCATGCACCAAGGCAAACACCTCGTACAGATTTTTATTATACCAATGTCGACATTACAATCCTTAATTTGTAAAGGCCTTGAGGTACCCTCCTGTCTTCGAGTCTGGGGCAAACTCTCTTGATTTATGGGACACAAGATCATCCAATTGATTTCCAGACACAACCACACCTTATAGAGAGACTCGATAAACTTTTGATTACAAATTGATCCTATAACTCTGAATAGCACTTTAATCTTCGAGAGAGGGCAGAGAATCAAACAAGAATGAGATTCTAATTTGATTCGCTTGAGAATTTTGTAGAATTTCAACACGATCTTAAAAATATGAAAATGTTAGAATATGGATTTGTGGAGAAGGAGTGAAGAAAATAAGAAAATAGTTAGTTTAAAAATTCATTTGTGAAGGCCATTTATTGGCCAGTAACGGTCATAACCATTCATGAAGAGATTTAAACGAATAGACATTTCTTTTAAAAATTGAAACTTTTGAATTTAACAGCCACCATGTCGACATGGGGTATCCAATGATTTCCACATCGCTTAGTTAAAAACTATGTAAAATTTATTTTGAAAATGGTATTAAAAGAAAAACAAGATGAAATGATTCTGGAGTAAAATAAACTAATATTCATATGTTTTAAAATAAAGAAGAGTAGAAAAATATATTTGCAGAATGTACATAAATAAATTTGATTTTAAATCTCAAGTATATATATATATATAAAAGAATTTTTTAAAAGTCAGAAGATAGTTTAAAAACAAACAAAGTTTAAAACAAGAGTTTATTTAAAAACAAAAACAAAGAATATTTTAAGGCTAAAACATCTTTTTGGAAATTATTTAAAAAGATAATTTTTAAGGCTAAAATATTTTGAAAAGCAGTTTTGAAAAAATTTAAAAAACCATTTTGAAGTAGTTTTGCAAGCTTCTTCCTACAGAATATTTCATCACATCAGGACTCCAGAACTTGTACAAAACCAGGATGTTCATAGGTTTGTAACCACTTGTCATAGGTTTGTAAGCTACTTGTTGTGGGTTTGTAAGCCACTAAGAAGATAGAAATGGTTTCCATTCCAAATGAAATTTGGAATGAAGATTTCCATGCTAGTATGAAATTTTAACAAAAAACTAGACACTTATCTTCAAATCTTGATTTTGATACCCTACAGTCTTCAATCTTGATATCTCCATTCTGATTCTGGAGTCTTGAGTCTTTATACCGATCAGTCTTCAGTAATCAATACCTGCATATATATATATATATATATGCAGGTATTGATTACTGAAGACTGATCGGTATAAAGACTCAAGACTCCAGCCCACATAGTTCCTGCATATGCATATCTATCTAGACAATAGTGTTAGTGTATATTTTATTATAAGATAAGTTAAAAAGGTTGTTGTCATCAAAACCAACATATTAGTTCCTAACACCGACTCTAATCCGTGACAGTGTTGTTTATATTATATTTGATGTGCATCAAAAGATTTGCTTGCCCTTTGTCTTGCATAGGCCAGCAGTCAGTTACCATAAGGAAACATATCGGTAGTCGTCGCCGAAGGGGCTACATATTGTCGAGCCTATAGTGGATCGTTGTCACAATGCTGAGTAGGAAGAGGTAATGGTAACAAATGACCGTAGGAGTCGTGTCATATGGACCACGTGTGGCTCTAGGAGCAATAAAATTCCTATCAGTTTCTCCTCTAGTTCTGGTGTATATGTTTGTATGTGGATGGCTGATTGACATATACTATTTTTAGATGTTATTATACCTATGATAGTGTCTATGGTATGGTCAACCATGTATCCTTCTTAGGCAGATGGCGTATTCTTTACAGACAAATGGCCTATATTTGTTTCTTTTTGGGCATTGCCATGGCTAGTCCAAACCTTTTATTAATTTTTGGTATTTGATACAATATTATATAATATAAGATTAAGAGATATTTTAGGCATTAATTTTTTATTACCCGACTTTACTTAAGGATATCTCATTATTGAAGATTTACGGATTTGATGATGATTTCTCGACACGCATGATTCACCCATTCGATATTGATTCTGAGATTTTGGTTTGATGTGCTTTGATATATGGATGATGACATCTTTATGAATGGTTTTGGGATTTTTGATGTTATATGATCCATTTGGGGTTTCCTATGTTATATTAATCATAAATACACGCACACCATGCATACGTTACTACATATTTATTAATACTATGGATATTATATATTATATGCTCTATATACATCGAGCTACCTATGTATGTTAACCCTTGATTTTGATATACTCTGACCTATGTCTTAGTTATATAGTACTTAAGTTAATCCGAGACATTTCAGGTTTAGGGACGATGAGACCGGCTTTGTTTTCTTGGCATAGAGGAGACTAGATATTTGGCACTATAAATTATTATTTTACACTGTATAGTCTCTTATATGTATATTATTGTGATGTGTATTGGATATAATTTGTATATTGTATATTATATATTGTCGTTGTGATTGACCCTTTGTTCTCTGATATTTATTATATATTGTGTATTGTTCTATCTTGGGGCACATGTGGTTATTGCTTTGTATCGATAATACGTACATTTTGTGATGAGTTACATTTGATGTCTAAATATGTACCTGTATTAACCTTGGGGAATATTCATGTGTGTATCTCATATAGCCTCATTCTCCATGTTATCTAACAGTATCACCTAGTAATACTCTTATATAACTTGGGTATAGAGGTTAGGTGTTTATATTTTTCTTTATATAGTCTTAGTGAATTGTGGTGAAGTATATATGGCAGTGCATTCAGATAGTGGAACTATGACCAAAGGGAAGCAAGGTCAGTCAAAAGCATACAGAAGTCTTCCCAGCTAATCTTGCTACCAACCATGTGACTTTGAGACTGATGTTAGACATTGCATATAATAAGTATGCATGGAGGATACGAGGTTAATTCCAAATTCTACAGGGTAAGCCTGCCTAGTTAATTGGGCTACCCGTGCTTACGAATAGGCGGACTAATATGAGACGTTATAGTTTGGGTTATGGGTCATAATGCATAGGACCTGATTTTGGGTTAGGGATATTAAATTGCCTTTGTAGGGTCCTCCTTCCAACTTAAGAAGTATTAAATGGTTAGCGTTACATTTAAGCATGGTACGGGGAAATCTTGAGAGGGGTCCGCTTTAGGATTAAGGTATTAAGTGGCTATTAAAGGGTCTGCCTCTTCCCATAAAGAAGTATTAAGTTACATAATGATATTTCTTTTGATGTCATCTAGAGAGTACCAGAGAGGGGGTCCGCCTTCTGATAGGTATTAAATGATGGGAATTTGCCTAAGATATAACTGTTAAATGGTCAGAGTCTGCCTAATTCGCATTGAAAAGGTATTAAGTAAATTGGGTACTTTCTCTGACATTATTAGGACGTAATTGATGGTATATTTGTAGGACTAGGAAGGGCACTTAGCCTATAATTGAATATGAGTCAGAGTTGGATTAGAAAAGTGTAAGTTATTGAATTAGCCCACGGGGAAGCCTCTTTTTTCTGATCTACATCCCTATCGAGCTCCTTCCCTCCCTCTAAAAAAACAATCTGACAAAAAGATCCTTAGGGCTTATAGTTAAAAGTATTTCATCTAGGATATAATGTAATACGTAAGACATATCACTTATCTAAATTATACTGCCTAAATACTACTATGAAATGACTCGAGATTTTTATTCACCAGACATTGTTGTTTTAACTCCCTCCTCATTACAACATAGCTTAGACAAGACGATGCTAATTTAGGAGATGAAGTCAGAAGTAGAGTCTTGTGATAGCTATCTATTTATTTATGTTCTCGTTATATTTTGATATTCCCATTTTAAACATGATGTTGTCGTGTTAAGATATTATATTCGAATATTGAGATATTATATTATGTTTTTTAGATTTGAATTTCTATAAAATGGGTACTATTTCTGCTACTATATTTTATCCTTTTCATTATGAGATTCTAATAGCATAAATAGGTAGCTCTTTGTATAGTATATTGTATCAATTTTACCAACCAATATCTAGCTTTGGAATAGGTCTAAGGTTCAATAGGCCTTTGCTGGGTCGAAAATTAGGTGCATTTTTAGGCGGGGTGTTATAAATGGTATTAAAGCTCATGTTACCCGATCAATGAGGGTAGACATACGTATGAGTGTGTACTTGTTATTTTTGAAAGTATTTTTCAAACCCTATTTTATATAATTATTTGAACATGCGCAAACATAATAGGATACTCTTTTATTTCAGCAAAAAATACTATCTTAGGAAGTTGTAACTAAAAGTCTAAACCTATAGATAGTTGATTATGGCTGAAAAGCATTCCCTCGAGGTTGGGAACCCCTCCACCTAAGAGATACATATGATTAGGAGGATGCTCTTAAATGGTTCAAACAATACCTGAGGCATTTAGGGCAAGTTCTCATTCCTCAACAGGCTGCACCAGTGGTACCCCTTGCTCCACTCACCGAAGCAGCACCCTGCCCTATTGAATTCCCAAAATGTGTAAAGAATTCTAGAATATAGGAGGAAACGTGTATACAATAGTTGAAGTTTTTGTAGAGACAAAGGCTTGGATTAATGATTGTGAGCTTATGTTTCGGAAGCTTAGATAGGAAGACCAAGTCATGAGGAGAATAGCGGCATGACATCTTAAAGGAGAGGCCTTGAATTGGTAGACTATAATGGCCGAGGAGAATGATAAAGGAGGAATCACTTAGGTTGAGTTAAGCCATGATTCATGTCTAGGGCTAAGGTGAATTTGTAGTTGGAAAATTTGTACAACTTAAGCAGGGAAATTCCATGTTGAAGTAATATATCGGTAGGTCCACAGAACGCTAAGTTCAGAATGAGTTTGATTGATACCCTTATGAAGAAGGTTATGAAGTTTGTTAAAGGCCTGAATTCTCCATTTAGAGAGACCTATGAACCCATTAGCACCACTTAAAAGATGTTAGTTGGGATGGCTTTTCTTTAGACCATTGGCTTGGAGTAGATGGAGAAAGAGAACCAAGGTGGAGCTAAGAAAGGAGGATTTTGGGCAAATAAGAAGGCCAAAGGGAAGATCAAGAAAGAGGGTATAACATGCCGAAGATGCCATAAGAAAGGACATGCTGCTATGGATTGTAAGGTGAGTTTGATGCATGAAGATTTTAAAAGGAAGTGTTATCATTGCATGAGGAAGGACACGACAAGAGTCAGTGTCCAAAGCTTACAAAGGAGGGATAGAGTGGGCAAGCTTATGCCATTGAAGTTGTTCCTATCTCGAGTTGACCTCTTTCAAGAGATCAAGGAAAAATTATAATGGATGGCACAACTATTATTTTTAGGCATACTATTTGTACCCTATTTGAATTTGGGCGTATATTCATTCGTAGCTAGAAATATAGTTAACTCTTTGAGTCTAAAATCCTACGTTGTACCAACCCATTAGTTGTATCAGATCCTATCAGGGGGTCGACATATGTTTCTTTAATTTATAAAGACCTAGTTATGGATATATGTAATATCAATTTTACATGTAACACGTATGTTCTTCATTTGAGGGGTATGCACTTATCTTAGGGACCAATTGGTTATCATACTATAGAGTAGTTTTAGATTATGATAGGAGGATTATGGTTAAGGAGTTGAAAGGAGTGGAATATAGATGTTCATTGTACACCCTAAAACTCAGTCGAGTTAAGCTATTTATATTCACTGATCCTATCATAAGACGAGCTCTCATTCATACCTATAGATTGAGAATTTCCTGAAGTTTTTGAAGAAGTTTCAAGTCCCCCATCTTGAAGGATATCGGGTTTAGGATTGACTTGAAGAAGGACAATAGACCCATCGCTCTTTCCTTAAGGCATATAGGCCTTAAAGAAAGGTGAGAGTTGGATAAGAAAATTTCGAAGCTACTATAGAAAGGATTTATTCGTCAAAGTGCTTCTAAATAAGGATCACCCATTGTATTTGCCACTAAGGCAGATAGCTCATTAAGGCTATATGTCAACTATAAAAAAATCAACAAGTTGATTAAGAAGAATAGGTATCTCTTACCTAGAATAGATGATTTGTTTAATCAGCTTATTAGAGCTAAAATCTTTTCTTAGTTGGATTTAGCAACTGGATTTCATCAATTAAGCATAGCTGAAGTTGGTAAGCCGAAGACCGCATTTTTCACCTTGAGCGGATTTTATGAATGGGAAGTGATGCCTTCTAGATGGACGAATTGGTCTTAATACATTATAGATTTGATAAGTAGAATCATTAGGGAGCGGCCGAATAAATTTGTTGTAATGTTTGCGGATGATATTCTAGTATTATTTAGAAGTATAGTTGGGCATGAAAAACACTTATGGGAGGTACTAGGGACTTTAAGGAGGCACCAAATTAAATCTAAATTCTCAAAGCGTTATTTTCGGAAAAAGAAGGTCAGATTTCTTCTGCATATTATTTCGAAAAAAAGGATTGTATGTAGAACCCATGAAGGAGAAAGCTATCACAAACTGGAAGATTCTAAAGAGAAGTTAGAAGTTTTCATAGGTTAGCTGGTTATTATAGGAAATTCATTAAGGAATTTACAAAAATAGCAATTTCACTAACTCTCTTAACCATGAAGAATTTAGTTTTTGCATGGGAAGAAAAGTGCTCAAAAGAATTTTAGAAACTAAAGGAGCTATTGACTAGCGTGCTAGTACTTAATATTCTCGATGGGACCAAGCCTTTCACCATTTACACTAGTGCATGTGGTACGGGGTTAGAAGTTGTTCTTATGCAAGAGGGAAGAGTGATAGCTTATGCAAGTAGATAATTAAAGGATCATGAGAAGAGATAACCAACTCACAAATTGGAGCTAGTGACTATTGTCTTTGCTTTAAAGATCTAGAGGCACTATCTTTTAAGAGAAAAGTTTGAGTTGTTCACCGACCACAAATCAATTAAATACCGATTGTCCCAAGAAGATTTGAATCATAGGCAATAGAGGTGTATGAAGTTTACAACATCATATGACTTTAAGATACAACACTACCCTAGGAAAAGGAAATGTTGTCACCGACGCCCCAAGCCGGAGGAATGATACTCTAAGTGTTATAAATAAGTGGAGGGGTTGGAGTTTTTCTCGAATTTCAATTTCCAACTGCCATCTAAACACACTATAGGCTATTTGGCAATAATGGAGATTAAACTATTATTGATAGACCGTATTCTATAAGAGAAAAAGAAGAATGCAACTATAGTAGACACTCTAGGCAAGATGAGTAAAGGAGAGTGTTTTTCCCATGGTGGTAGGTACGTAATGGATCAAAAAGGATTTTTGAAGGGAGATAGACGCCTTTATGTTCCTATGGTTGATGATGTTTTGTTGAAAGTGCTAGCAGAGCGTCACTATTCTAAGATGACCATTCACCCCAGAGGAGATAAGATGTATATGTATATTAAGCGAATTTTATAATGGCCAGGGATGAAAAAGTGGATAGCGAAATTTATCTTTAGGTATTTGATGTGGCAAAGGATAAAAGCAGACGAAGGAAAGCTTAGAGGATTTTTGTTGTTATTAGAGGTGCCGATTTGGAAGTGGGAGCATATATCGAGAGACTTTATAGATGGGTTACCTAGGAGTCAAAGAAGCATTGAAGCTATTTGCATTATAGTGGATAGCTTACTAAAATCACCCATTTTATTCTTGTTAGGAGCAAAAGGATTATAGCATCCCTTAGCAAATTTATATTAATGAGGTGGCACGACTGCATGGAATCCCAGTTAGCACTGTTTGTGATAGAGAACCCTTCACCAGCGAACGTTGTAGGAGTCTGTAATTAGTTTTAGGAACAACATTGAATCTTACACCACTTACCATCCACAAACCGACGGTCAAACTGAAAGGTGAATAGGATTTTGGAAGACCTATTAAGATCTTACATCATGGACTTTAGCGGACATCGCCAACAACACTTACCTTTAGTAGAGTTCACTTTCAATAATAGTCACTAAGCGACAGTTGGCATGCCACACTTTGAAGCGTTACACTTGAGGCCATGCAAATAGTCAAATTATTGTTGGGAAACCACCGAAAAAATCCTACTTGGAATAGATTTGATTCATGAGATCTCAGAAAGGATATAGATGATTAGACAACGAATGAAGGCGATACGGGTTCCTTAGAAATTCTATGCCGACAAGCGAAGGAAGGAATAGGAGTTTGAGGTAGGAGGCATGGTGTTTGTTAATGTCTCCCCTCTTAGGATGGTTATGAGATTTGGTAAATCGGGAAAGTTGGCGCTTAGGTTTGTTGGGTATTTCCCGATCTTAAAAAGAATAGGAAAACTTACATATCGAGTAGAGCTACTAAATAAGTTGGTAGGAGTCCACGATGTTTTTCATGTTTCACACTTAAGGAAATGCCTTCGCAATACCGCCACCATAGTAATGCCTGATCAGTTAGTAGATTTTGACACGGAGCTAATAACATCTCATGTCACCACATGCATAGTGAAGCATGGAATTAGGAAGCCCTACAATAAAGAAATTAGACTGGTCCGACTGCAAAGGGGAGGCAATCTAGTTGAAAGCACATGGAAAATTGAAGAGAATATGAGGACTTTTCATGTTGATTTTTTCTCTGGTAAACTTTTTCTCTCCTAAATTTAGGTTTTGGGTTACATCGTAGTTGCTAGATTGGATGGTAAGGGATGGTTGTTAGATCTTTTATTGTCATTTTTGCACTCATTAAAATTTATTGCATATTTAGGATGTAAGAATATATGCATATATGTCATGACCTAGCATTGACGTTAGGATTGAGCTCACCTATAACGTGTTTACATGAATAATCACATTACATTTTTGGTTGAGTAGATGATTATGCAGATAACTTGGTTGTAAAACAGCTTCCTAATGTGATTTCACCGGATTAGCCATATACTGATTAACCATCATGAAGGCATTTACAATATCAGGCGTTGTACACACCATATCATACATTAAACTTCCACCTACACTAGCATACGACACTTTTGCCATATAAGCCTTGTCTTTCTCCAAGATAGGTGATCTCGCACTCGAAAGCTTCACACGAAAAGGTAAAGGTGTATTGGACGCCTTTGCATTCTTCATGCTAAACTAGCAAAGCGCTTTCTCTATGTACTTCTTTTTGAGTCAATTTAAACTCAAAACGCTTTCGATCCCTCTCTATTACATGCCAAATCTCCTCTTTGCTTCTCCAAGATCCTTCATTTCGAATTCTGATTTCAAACTCAATATTGACTTGTTGACTTCATTCATATCCTTAGAAGCAATGGGCATGTCGTCCACACACAAGAGTAAATACACCCAACAATCATTTTCCAACCTTTTGAAATAAACACAAGCATCCTTGATGTTTCTATCAAAACCATTTTCAAGCATAAAATGATCAAATATCTTGTACTATTGTCTAGATGATTGCTTTAAACCATATAGTGATTTCTTTAACTTGCAAACCAAATTTGATTTACCATCTACAACAAAACTTTATGGTTGCTCCATGTAGATGTCTTCATCCAAGTCACCATGCAAGAAGATGGTTTTCGCATCAAGTTGCTCCAACTTCAAGTCATGAATATCAACTATAGCAAGTAATATCCATATTGAACTATGGTGCAAAACTAGTAAGAATATCTCATCATACTTCTTTTCCCTTTCTTTGTGCAAACCCATTAGCCACTAATTTAGCTTTATATCTCCCATCATCCTTTACCTTGTATATCCATTTGCACCCAATAGCACTGTTTCCTTTAGGAAGTGAAACCAAATCCCAAGTTTGATTCTTCATCAATGATTGCATCTCTTCCTCGATGGCACAAATCCAGTTTGAGCTATCACTCGACTCCATGACGTCATCAAGGTCCATCGGCTCATCTTGGACAACATGAAGAGAACAATCCATATTATGACAAAAGCTAAGATAGTTCTAATCACCTTGTCTGTCGGGTAGCCTTATAGCACGACGACCAACCCAAGTTACAATACCATCACCCAAACTCCTTTCGGCTCCACCTTAAACTGAATCCTCTCTAGAATCATGTACATAACCAACACTACTAGAGGAACCCTATGCATTATGTGCTGCAACATCAACCGCTTCCTCCTCACAAGCATCTTCAACTACTCTACTTCTTGGACAAAAGATGGGAATAATTTCCTTCTCCTTTAATTCACCATGAACCGTATCTGGAACATCCGATGAGTTGTCATTTGTCTTGAACAAAGATGACTCATCAAAAGTAACATGAAGATAATTCACAACCTTCATTGTTTTCGGATTCCATATCTGATAGCCTTTTACACCGTCTGTATTACCAAGCAAAATCTCCTTGAAAGCTTTAGGCCTAAGCTTATCATTTCTTGGATCATGCATAGAAACTGGACTACCAAACACATAAAGATAACTTAAGTCAATCCTCTTTCCCTTTCGCACTTCCTTTGGAATTTTTTTACCAATAGTTGAGTATGGAATTCGATTAATAAAATGCACCGCGGTTGAAAAAGCTTCTGCCAAAACCCCTTAGACAAACTCAATGTCGATCTCAGGCATTGAGCTTTCTCAAGTAGAGTACGGTTCATTCTCTCCACAACACCATTCGACTTTTAATCTCCTAGAATACCATGTTTTTGCAAAACCCTAAGAACTTTCCTAAAACATACTCTCTGCCAACGTCAGACCTTAGAACCTTCAATGACGTGCTACTCTCATTCTCAACAAGAACTTTCCATGCTTTGAACTTTGCAAATGCCTACGACTCGGCCTTCATTACATTCACCCATACCTTTCAAGAAAAATCATTAACGAAAGAAACATAATAGTGAGCTCCTCCTAAGAAGCTATCGGTGTTGGTTCCGGTCCCCAAACATCCGTGTGAACATACTCAAGAACCCTTGTCAAATCATGTTTTCCTTCACCGAATAAAACTTAGTTTGCTTTCTGATGACACATTCCTTGCAAAATTCTAGTTTTTTAAACTCTCTCCATTGACCATCTCCCTCTTCGAAGAATATCCAAACTCCTCTTTAAGACATGATCTAACCTAAAATGCCACAACCTAGTCGCATCTAAGCCATGATAACTATAAACTCCTATACAAGTTTCACCTTCAATAGTCATTCCTTGAAGCAAATAAACACCATGAGTCCTAGCACCTTTTATCACCACAAGTGCACCCTTCAAAACCCTCAAGCTATCGCTCTCAATAATTATCTTACAACTTAAAGAATCCAACAACCCCAAAGAGATAAAAGGACTTTTGAAATCCCGAAACATAGCGTACATTAGTGAGAGTACGAACTACTCTGTCAAACATTCAAATTTGCACGGAACCACTGCCCTTCGACTTACAAATAGCACTATTACCTATAACAATTGAATTTCCTTCTTTGTCGATATAAGAAGAAAAACAATTCCTATTCGACGTCATATGATAAGACATCTCGGAATCGAGTACTCATTTGCTGCCCAAAACATCCGATGCAACCGCCGTCAAAACATCTACATCTCCCTCACCAACTCCACTCTCCGTTGTTACAGATGAAGATGTCACTTCCTTCTTTACCTTCTCCTTCTCTGGACACTCATTATACTAATGACCAGGTTCCTTACAAATAAAGCACTAGCCATTTCTTTCGTTTGACTTTCCTCTCTAACTGGGCTTCCTTGATCTAGAACGTCCTCAGTTCCCTTTCTTCATATCCCCACTTCTCCACAAATAAACGGTGACCACTACTAGCACCACTACTTCCGTCACCCAACTCCTTTATTTGGTCCCACAACTTCTTGCTAAGAAGATCTGTTTTGACATCATCTAGAATCAAAGTATCCCAGCTTTAGATCAAACTATTTGAGAAACTCGTATAGCGGTCTGGTGATGAACATAACAATATCATCACCTTTTGTTCTTCCTCAATCTTTAAATCTACCGCATTCATCTTCATTAACAAACCATCAAAGATATTCAAGTGTGTCATTAGCGAAGTACCCTTCTTCATCTTATAGGTAAAGAACGTTTGCAACAAGATCAAATGATTAATTAGCAAATGCTTCATATACAACTCCTCCAGCTTTTTCCATATACCCTTAGTGATGGTCTCACCACTAATTTCGGAAATCGCATTCTCTCACATAGCAAGTAGAAGTATAGAGAATGCCCACTCTTCCATTTCCTCTCTCTCAATATCCGAGATGTCCGCCAGCAACAAATGTGTATCAAAGACTACATGTGCACTCGATTCCGTCTAAGAACTGCTTTTATCTTCCACTGCCACTTTTCAAAATCATTATCACTATTCCACTTGTCTATAATGAACTATGATCCTGAAACCACGTACAATCCACGTACATATGGCGCTGCACCACTTGGACTAACCATTGAGGGACTACCTAAGGTATTATCTGATTTCGATATTTCCATAACCACCTAACAACACTAAAGTTTCGATACCAAATGTTATGGGAATTATAACTCGAGACCACTCAAATCAAAACCCCAAAGCACGACGGAAAACGACATCATGGTAAGAAGTGCAAAAACCACCGATCAATATCCTAATCCAATCTTAATCCAATCCAAAAACAATCACAATCACCAAATAACAATAGAACAAATTTAGGAAATAACGACAAAATAAATCATACACCAATTTATCGTGGTTCTACTAACGTCTTATTAATGTACATCCACTTTGAGAGAGGGCTTTTATTAATATCAATGAGAAGAGAACAAGAGATTGATTATAATGATCAATATTCAAATAGAATGGATTTGTAGAGAAGAGAATTAAAGAAAAAAATTAGGTTATAATAAAACCTATTCAGTGGAGGATAAACATTTAAAGTCCTTTACTTTGAATCCTGAAAATAGCTTATATAGTGAAACATCCTTCTTTGACAAATACTCGATTTTCCCTTTGAAGCCTTTACACACAAACACAAATTTTGGGCGAATTTTTGGACTGTAGTAAACCTATTGTCAGATGTTTGAGGTTTCCTGTCAAACATCTGACGCAACTTTCAACCTATGCATCTTCAAATTGCGATAACTTGAGCATTTGAGCTCCGATTCAGATGCCGTTTTCATCGTTGCCAAGCTATTCTCGTCCTCTTTAGCTCTTCATGTAGTGTTGGCAAAATTCAACTGTTAGTGCTTTTTCCATCCTCGGTATCTTATATTTCTGGGTTAAATGCATTTTTGGAAGCCGTTGTTCTATCACCTGCTGAATGCAACTATTTCTTTATGCAATGCAACTATTTGTGAATTATCTTTTTGCGCGCTAGCAATTATCCCATCCACCCCTTGTTTACATGAGCTGTCATGTATAATAGTCACGTCATCTTCATGAATAGTACATGGAATCTTTACATTATCAAGGACCTCCTGAATTGACACGTTATGTGAAATTCCCATATTATATATCGTAGCATGGTTTTTATATACTTGCATGTCCTCAGCCTTACCTTTATCCATGAATTGTGCAAGAAAACATGCTTTTTCGTATGTAAAATTATCCTGACCGTGTTATATCTAAGCATCGTGTCTAGTGCGTCGTTTAGAAAGTTACCATTGTCTTGTTCTTACACATGAGAATGCATTTTATTCTGAGTACATGCATTGGAAATAATCGATTATGCTGGTTGTTTAAGCACTAGCTGAAATACGAAAGTAATGACCTAATACTTACTCCATCATTTTGTCTGGTACATGCTGATACTCTTTACGTAGATTTCAATTTCTTGGTCACTTTTTTTAGGTATCAATCCAATTTAGTATTGTAGGAATATCAATATTTGAGTTATTTTATATGTTTACTGTAAATCTTCACTTACGTTTTATTTTTTCTATCCTGAAATTCATGTAAATGTATTTTTACAGTAAAATCATCGGCCTAATGTATAGGTTCTCATAGAGCTTGGATTATGTGAAGTCATGTGCTCAGGCACGGATCTATTTAACCTTTGGGTGGGCGCCCGCCCACCCAAAAAAAAAAAACGTAAAAAAGAGAGAGAGGGGACGGGTCTTCTATTCTTCTCTCATCTCCATCGCTCGCAGCCGCTCTCCCTTCTAGCCTATTCCAACGCAGTGGCAGCAAACAACTCCGGCTTCACTTTCAACCTCCAGTCCTCCTTCTCCAGTCTCAATCCTCTTTCTTCAGTCTCCACAAAACCTAGTTTAGTTTGCGTTGTGAATCTGTGATTTGTGATTGATGTTCGGAACATAAACTCAGTTAAGCACTACTGCAGTCTGCAAACGTGAGGAAGAAGGTAATTAATTGTTTTATTTCGGATTATTATTTTAAAACAAATGCTGGGTTTATTTATTTGTTTAATTTTTTGAGAAATGAATTGGATGTCAAACTTTGTGCAGGCTCGCTTGCTAAAATATCAAAAGCGGGTGTTAGGAAATTTCTGAGTAAGGCGAATTCTAGGAGAGGAAATAGGAAATTTCTGAGTAAGGCGAATTCGGTGTGCAGGCGAATTCTGTGCAGCCTCGCTTGCTAAAAAAGGTTCACAAACATTTTACATGCTTCAATTCATAATATCATGTAGCTATAATGAAAGAAAAGTATTATTTTGGATCCTTTGACGCATAACACTTTAACTTTTAAGTTTATCCTCCCTAATTATCAATTCATGTTTGCACAACCAGCTCATGATGTGCGCATATCACCTCATTTATCAAACCTACTCTTCATAACTAGCTCATGATGCAACCATCTATGCTTTTTTTTAGTGATTGAATTTATTTTTAATGAATAAATTTTAGTGAATGAATTTATTTATCCACATCCTCTTTTGATATATCTAGGCTCTATCGCATCAAGATTTTGAAAATGTCCAAAAGGCCAACAAAAACTTTGTTTTCTTTCTACACAAAAAAATGTGATGTTGGTGGCACATCATCTCCGAATTCTTCTTTGAATTTGAATTTAAGTAATCAAGATCTAACAAATGAAGTGCATCATCCCACTAAAATTCAAAAGACCGAGGATACCGTGAAACATGATACAGGATTACGTCAAACTATATGGATGTACCATCACAAAGATCAAGATGCAATTCATCGTCGCTATATCTGAATGGGTCCGTGCCAACTTGATTTGAAAGAAAAATTCAAATGAAATGAAGACGGACTTAAGTAGGATATTTAGTAATTTATGTTTTTTTTGTTTAAGGATTTTTGTGAAAATTCTCTATGTTAATGGAATCAATCGAACTTAATTATTTTGATTATCATGAATGCGATGGAATTAATTATATTAAAACAGTTCAATTTTTTTATTATTTAATTTTCTTTCATTATTCGCTCACCGTAAAATAAATTTCTGGTTACGTCCATGCATGTGCTCACAAGCAATAAGGATCGATGAGCCAGCTAATGAAGATAAATGGTTTCCTAAATTTAAATTATAGTTATGCCATTTACTAATATTTACACATCGATGATTGATTCATTAATTTATTGAACATAGTATATGTAGGTTGCATTCGACTTGAAGTGTGATATTTGGAGCTTGGTTAGTGTGTCATTGTGTTGTACACTCTCGATTAAATATCCAATTTAGGTTGGACATTTGAAGTCTTAAAATAGTTGGAATTTGTGATACAATATTACTAAAGCAATGTATAACTCTCTTGTAATAGCAGAAGAGGAGCAGCAGAGATGAAAACGAAGCGATAATCAGGTAGGAGAGAATCAAAAGCTTGTAGCAATAGCTACAACATCTAGTCGACAATATTTTTCAATCAATGGAAACCTATATTAGTCGAATGGATATTATTCCAGTTGACTAGTTTTAGGTCAAAATTTGACCCTAAAAAAGCTGTGCCTCTCTAGTCAATTGGAAATTCCTTCTAGTTTACTTACATAAGTTGATTAATGGCCTACTCCAATAGACTTGACCTATTTTTTCAGGAGAATTTGGGTCTAAATTTCGAGGACAATTTTTCCCTTTTAGGGGGTTTTGAGTTTCGACTGTAGATCTCTAGGTATCTTTAATCCAATGACTAAGATTACTTTAGACTTCTATAAATAGGTTCGTATAGAGTTCATTATAATGTGTATGGAGAAAAGTTATTGCATTAGGATTTAGTGGATTTAGATTTTGTCATATTTTAAGACTTTTCCTTTGTAATGTTTTGGAGGAATTAATTTAAAAAATTGAAGGAAATTATTTGTATATTTTTTTCGTTATTTTTTATCTCTTCTCAAATTTAATTGTGTAAGGATCTTTGGATAACTTTAATACTGGTTATCAGAAACTATAACACAAATTTTTTCTAAAGAGAGTTTGGTTATGAAGAAAATAAATGTTGAAAAACCTAATGGAAGAAGTTGGGGATTGTGGAAGGCAAAGATGAAGGATTTTCTATACATCGATGATCTTCACCAACCATTGGAGAACAAAAGAGATAAACCTAGTAGTGTAATTGACGCAAAGTGGAAAATTTTGGATAAGAAGATTGCGATGGCTATTCAATATTTTGTGGAGAATATAGTATTTCGTATTATTGCTAACGCTCTGCATTTAGTTTGGATGAATTTGGAAGGGATTTACATGAAGAACTCTGCAACAAACAAGGTTCATTTAATAAGATGGATGATAATCTAATGCTTAAGAAAGGTGGGTTAATTAGGGAGTATCTTAATGATTTTCAAGCAATTGTGAATCAATTAACGACTATAAATTACAAGGTTGATGATGATATACAAGCCTTACGATTGATAAGTTTATCGCCAAAGAGTTGAAAAATGCTTGTGGTTACATTAAATAACCCAAATTCTCATGGAGTCATTCCAATGTAGTTGGTACTTCGTAGCCTTCTTAATGAGGAGACATGGAGCATGAACCTAATGGAAGGAAAAGTTAATGAAGAAAGGTAAAAAGGAAGCCCGATTGAAGAGGTCCATCTTGCAAGAGGGTAATCATCCAAATCTGGAAGTTCATTCGACTAGATCTAACAGATATGATTGGTTTTGAGTGTCATTAAAGATATGCATAACTCCTCACTTCTCTTCTTATATATTTCAATCAAAACAGCGAAGCTCTGCCATTTTCCCTTCTCAATTATTTTTATTAATTATAAAATATTATATACACACACACACACAATTAGAGGAGGGCATAAAATAAAAGATAAGAAGAGATTGAGCGAATAAATACTACAAAAAAAATGTAAAATTCATTATTATAAATCTATATTCCCCTTAACCATAATTCTCTTCTCAGATTTGTAATTCTAATAATATGTAAAGGGAAAAGAAGTCAAGTAAAAGGATGGATTTAATTTGAGAGATTCGGAAAGCTTGAAAGGTGAATGGAAAATTATATAATTTATTAATAACATTAAAATTTATATCATTGAGTTTTATTTAAATATTATGCCAATGCAAGATCTATGAAGTTGTAGGCTTAAGAAGATGAAATCTTGCATACATATTCTATAAGTTTGGTAATTGGAATATGCTTGGTATTTACCCCCTAATTTGGAAATCTGGAAATCGTCCCCAAATTTGTTAAAGTTGAATGTTGATAAAGCTACAGAGTTTATTCCAAATTTATAGTTGGGTTATAAAATGCTAGTATTAGTTTAGATTGCCATAAGTTGACTTAAAATGTGAATTTCTATGTTTTAATTTATTGGAAGTGGGTATAATATAATTATATATATTTCTGTGTAATTTCTATAAATTATCCAATTTCAAAAATATGTATAAAAAATGCATCGTTTGAATTAACAAGGAATATACCAAAAATGAAAGAGATGTGTAAAGTATGGATTATCTTTTCCATAGTTTGCGTTGTCCATTTCAAAAAAAAAATTGCATTGTCAAACGAAGCAAGGCCTCACTTTTGATTAATTTATGGAAAATTATAATAGTAATTCTTTTTGGAAAGGATAGCTCTAATATAGTAAAATGTAGAAATTAATGTTCTAAAATTCCTAAGCATAGGAAATAATGTGTTAGGAATAGGAATATATACACATATATATAAATATGTGTGTATGAGCATATATATATATATATATGTATGTATGTATGTATGTATGTATATGTATGTATGTATGTATGTATGTATGTATGTATGTATGGTTAACGATCAAATATAAAAATATAATTATAGCGTAATATATTTACATTAATAATAATTAGGATGTTTGGTTATAAATAACATATTTTTATAGGATTAGGAAGTTTAGATGAATAAGATATAGTAACTCCAAAATTTATAGGGCAATAAATGTGCAGTTAGCAGGGATTTACAAGAATAAAATAGGGATATAATGCGGTTGATGAGACTGGTTAAAGGATCTAATATGGCATTTATGGGGAAATGAAATATGCATAATAGGCTGAATTAGAACGAATAAATAAATGTTATTAGAAATTATCCAATTAGAATAATAATGAACATTTATTACAAATAATTGACATTTATGGAATATAGGAAATAAGCATATAAGGTAGGAATTAAATGCTATAAGGCAATATAATTTACATAGCAAGAAATTATATATCCTTAATTATATGATTAGAACAAGCATAAATTAGTCGGACTAACCCAACGTCTAAGCCTAGGATGGTTGGTTTGGTTTGGTTTAGTGGGTTGGGATGCGATACTAGTAGAGTTACATAACAAAAGTCTGCCCTTCACTTAATGGCTACCAGTAGTTATGTATAATTACTACTGATGTGGGACATCTTCAACCTTAGGACCCATGGGGAAGGGATATGCATTGCAGATAGGTAGGGGAAATATACTAAGGGTTTGCCTCATGTTTGAAGTACTAAATGACTCGGTACTTTTAACGAAATCAGGTATGTTTCATTGAGGTACTAAATAACTAAAAGGGGTATTTTCCTTGACTTACATTAGGTTAGTCTATACAATATATCAGTTGTGAAAGGCTGGTGGGCTATGTCAGTATTTTTATTGGATTGGTATTTAGCAGTAGGTTTGGCATATAGGCTGTAACCCCTAGCAGTTTCGAGCGGTCAGCAGCAAAGGCTTAGGTTATGCCCTGATGGATTTCACTTCCTACTAGTGTAGAATCCATATAAGATATTCACATACCTCAAAGTTAGTTGGTTAGTTGTTTGTTTATTAGAGGTGGACTAATTAACCCATAGAAAAGTCTTTGAGATGCGTTAGTAGTACGATAATCAAATTATAAAGTCATACATAAGGGTCATTGATCTCTGTAGCTAGAACTAATCGACTACCATTTACATTGCAGAGGGCCCCCTTTAAGGATTGAGGTATTAAATAACTGTTGGGTTTGCCTCCTCCCTCTTGAAGAAGTATTTAGCTGCTGAAGTTTTTGGGCAGTACATCGTTTAGATATATAGTTATATAGTTATGGGTAAAATATGTAATTCTTCCTTTCACCAAAATGTTGTTATGGCTCCCTCCTCATTACAACTCATAGGATATATTTAGAGGGATATACTACTGGTGCAAGACAAAAACATTTGATGTTGAGGTCTTCTTATTCATCCTCGACGCTAAATGGCAATTAGATATCGAAAGAATACTATTGATTCCAAGGTAGTTGCCTCGGTTAGTATTTATGTTCTATTATATTTTTCTATTGCAGTATGAGTTTATATTGATCGCACTCTGATATGCTTGTATTTATTACAAAAAACCAACAATCTATGCCCTAATAGACTTAGATTTCAATTTAATTGAAATTCGGGCAAAATTTAGGTGTGGTTTGTTACAATTTAAATGCAAGCAAATGAGTATGAAATTTAGAATGCTAAATAAGTGCAATACAACATACCCACAATTGAGTATTCCACGTGGTCTAACAATTAAAAGATAGACGCCACCAGTAATGACAAAGCAATGAATATACTATTTTGTTCATTAGATAAAAATGAGTTTAGTAGAGTTAGTGTGTATAAGACTGCATATGGTAAGTAGCGAACACGACAAGTTACACAAAAAGGAACTAATGAATAAAAGTAATATCTTCAAGTTAAAGAATCAATTTCAAAATTTTATAATAAAGAAAAATGAAAATGTTGCAGATATGTACTCTAGATTTCATGACGTTATTCATGCTCTTATGGATTTAAGTGAAACTTTTTGTAGATTTTGATGCAGTCTCGAAAATGCTTAACTCTTTGACGAGTGAATAAGAACGAAAAGTATTGACTATTGAAGGGACTAATGATCTTTCTACCCTCACACCAGAAGAGTTAACTGGAAATATAATATCCTACAAAATTAATTTGTAGGTTATGTAAGACTAAGCTCAGGAAAGAAAGATGATTGCCTTTCAAGCCGAAGATGAATCAGATATAGATGAAGATGGTTTTATTTTTCTTCACAAAAACTTCAAAAAAAATTCTTGAAACTTTGAAAGAACAAAAGGTTGGAAACAATATCAACCCATTTTCATCATTGAAATGTTATGAGTACAACAAGACGGGGCTTGAAGAAAGATTATCCAAATCTTTAAAAAGAAAATGTAACATCCCATATCTATACGGTAAAAGCTAAGCGCTACAGATGCTGCAGTCATCCATAGTATTAACTTCTGGTACGGTAATGCTAACAGTATCCATAATATTAGAAGCACTTGAATATGAACAAAATCAAAATTTTAAAAACAACCTTTCATTGATTACATTTCAAAATAATTCATATCCAAGTTACATAATCCCATAATGTTTCCCAGGTAAAGATAAATTATAATCTTTTAAAAATATGCCAAGAGCGACATATGACGATTCCCCTTTGGTTCACCAGAGTCAATATAGTCATATCTGATTTATATATGCAGCAGTATCAACAAAACAACAGTAACTCCTAATCGGCTATCCGACAGCCACTTGCTCGTCTCCAGAGGCTTCATTTGCCAAACTTTCAAAAACCTGAAAACCTCAACCCTCGGCCTACTCAAATCAATTTTGAGAACCCGAGAGTTTGAAATCTATGTTTTTTTTTCATATTTAAGTGCTTCTGATATTATGGATAACATTAACATTATCGTATTTTGTCACCATAAGTTAATACTATGGATGGTTGCAGCATCTGTAGCACTTAGCCTTTGGCCACTAGATATGAGATGTTATAGAAAAGAAAAATTACAAATTGAAAAAATGAGAAGTCATTCAAGAAGATCAAGCAAGCCTTTCAAGTAACATGAGATGATCAAGGCTCCTCATCATCTGAAAGTGAAAATGATACTGAACAAGCAAATGTGTACTTCATGGCTAGAATCAACAAATAAGTTCTGATATTCATTTTGAAAATCTTATTGAGAAATTCCGAACTTCTTGAAAAACTAAGGGCTCTTAAAAGAACTCACAAAGTTCTATAGGAAAATTAAGTAGATTTGAACTTGAAATTGATGTTTTGGAAGATGAAAAGATATTTAAGAGGAAGAACCTCAAAAATGGCAAAAGTATTGTAACGGTTTGACTTCTAAAATAACCATTTTAAATAGTATTCAAAATCTATAAAGATGAGAATGTCAAATTAGCAAAAGAAAATTGTGATTTAGTTTTTACCGTGGACACTCTTAGTAAGAAAATAAAAAATCTAAGAATTAAAATTTAAACATCTTGCTACAAATGTTTCAAATAACAAAGGTAGAATTTTTTTATTAATAATAATTACAATCACAAAATCCTCTTCTAAATAAAGGATTAAGATTTAGTAGTTCTAATAAAAATAAATCTACTCCTAAGCACTATAGTTCATTACATACTAAGTTCAAAATGGGTAAGATGCTTAGTCAAGCAAAACCTAAAAGAAACTATAAAAATGTTGATTTCAAAAACTAACAGTCGCCTTATTAGAGATATAAGAACTAGGCATGTAATAATGGTTTTATTTTTAAAAGGAATACTAAACCCTCACAGGTATGCTTTTCTAAGATCTAACTCTTTGGACCATAACGTAGAAAGTGGGTACCAATTCAAGTTTTTATTTTCTTGTTGGTACCCGACAATTAAAAGTAGAGATGAATACTTGATAGTGGTCGCTCAAAACACATGATGGGAAACAAAGCAGTGCTCGTAAATATAGTCTATATAGATGGAGGAACCGTCACTTTTGGAGATAGCTCCAAAGAAAATGTGATCGGCAAAAGCGATGTGTGCCATGATGGTATGTGTAACTTTCCTCTTATTACAAATATCCAACTAGTTAAAAATTTAAAATAGAATTTATTAAGCCCATTTTGTGATAAAGATTTTATAATTTCTTTTGAAAAAGATAAATGCAATATTTTCGATCAAAATAAATACTTTATTTTTGAAGTTATCTAAAAAAGAAATATTTACGTCTTAAATATAAATTAACTATGATAATGATATGTGTTTGCTAGAAAATGATAATGATCCATGGCTTTGGCACAAATGATTTTGTAACATTAGTTTTAAGTATATAAAAAAGCTTTCTAAATATGATTTTATAAAAGGTTGAAAAGTTAGTTTTACGTTTAACGATTTACGTGATGCATGCCAATTAGAAAAACTCAGAAAATCCTCTTTTGAATCTAAAAATCAATTTCCACTTTACAACCATTAGAATTGCTTCACCAAGATCTATTTGGACCAACCCAAGTATGGTCACTAAATTATAACAAATATGACTTTCTTGTAGTGCACTATTTTTCTAGATACCTTTATTTTTAAAACATAAGTGATACTTTTGACATTTTCAGAATTTTTGCCAAATGAAAACGAAATTTGAAAATTTTGAAAATTAAAAAGCAGTGACATGATGATGAATCTGATAATGAATTGTACAATGAATTTTGTAATAAAAAGGGTATTAGTCATAATTTTCCTTTTCCTGGAATTCTACAATAAAATGGACTTGTAGATAATAAAATAGAACCTTATAGGAATGCACAAGAATATTATCGAGTGGTATCTAATTACCTAAGAATTTTTGGGATAAAGTTGTGGCTACCGCTTACCATATTCTTAGTCATGTTTCTATAAGGCCATTGACAAAATATACTCCATATGCACATCCTGGTTGAAGAAAACCTATTGTGTCTTAAATTATAATTTTTGGTTTAAAATGTTTTATTCTTAGCACGAAAAATCAATTAGGAAAATTTGATCTAAAAGCCGATGAAATAGTCTTTATTGGATATTCAAAAAGAAGTAAAGCCTATAGAATTTTTAATAAGAGAACAAATACAATTAAAGAAACATTACATGTATCTTCAGATGAGAATTTCAAAATTAATAATGATGATAAAGAAAATATATCAATTAATAAACCATCTTCTTTCGAAAATCTTTCTCATGAAGATACCAACAATGAAAATATTTTAAAATCATCATCATGTATTTTAGAAGATAGCTAATCGATAACATTATTGGTGAAGTAAATACTAGGGTCAAGACTAGAAGTCAATTAAACAAATGGGTTATATAGCATTTATTTCAAACAAAAAATTATAAAGAAGCTTCAAAGGATGACTTTTGGATTATGCAAATGCAAGAAGAACTAAATCAATTTGAATGGAATAACGTTTGAGAATTGGTTCCAAGACCAAATGGTCAAACCATTATAGGAATAAAATGGGTTTTCAAAAATAAGGTTGATGAATGTGGATAAATAATTTCAAATAAAGCTAGATTAGTAGCATAAAGGTAGAATCAATAAGTGGGAATTAACTATAAAGAGACTTTTTCCCTTGCTGCTCATTTAGAAGCATAATAATTTTACTGGCTTTTGCTTGCCATCATAATTTAATTTTTTTCAAATGGATGTAAAAATACTTTTTAAATCGTTTTATTAAAGAAAATGTTTTTATAGAACAACCTCCTCTTATTACATATGAATAATTTTCAAACCATGTTTATAAACTTAAGAAAGCTTTTTATGGACTTAAACATGCATCATATTCTTGGTATAATGATTAAAGAGTTATCTTATTAAATTCGGTATAGAAATTGGCAATTTTTTTAAAAAAATTGGGTACTTAGGTCGTAGTACATAGTTGTACTATAAGTATTAAGAAGTATATAGTATACTACAAGTCAATATATGTCCAATGGTTTGAATCACATGCGCTATGTAGGATTCAAACCTATGATCTCATAGACCAAAGCTGGAGCGTGTAACCAGTGAGACAATGATGTAGGATGAAATTAGCATAGTTGATTATGCACTTTTTTATTAAAAATTTAAAGAATGATATTTTAATAGTCCAAGTTTATTAAGATGACCCTTAATTGGTTCTATTAATGAAAATTTATGCAATGAGTTTTCTAACATTATGACAAAAGAATTGGAAATGTCTCATATGGATGAACTAATAATTTCTAGGTTCATAAATTAAAGAACTAATAGATGGTATTTTTATTCACTATGAAAAATATCGTAATGATTTATTTAAAAGATTTGGAATGGAAAATACTTCTAGTAAACCCACAACAATAGGTGCTAGTCTACATTTAGATAAATATGAAAAATGATATTGATACGGTGCAAAAGTTACATAGAAGTATGATAGGATCTTTACTTTATTTAATGGCTAGTAGACTGGATATAACGATGAATGTTTGTTTGTGAGCTAAATTTCAAGCATATCCCAAAAAATCACACCTGCGAGAGGTGAAATAAATTTTATGCTACTTGGCCAATCTGGAGACTATGGACTTTTTACCGAAAGGTTGTTCTTTCAAATTGGTGTTCTATAGCGACATTGATTTTGGAAGATGCAATGCGAATCAAAAAAGTAGATTGGCACTTTGTTATTTTATAGGACAAACTCTAGTTCTACAGTTTAGTAAGAAACAAAATTATGTTTCTCTTTCGACATATGAACTAGAATATATCTCTATTGCTTTGGCTTGTGCTCAAATCGTATGCATGCAATAAACACTTCAAGATTTTGGTGTAAAATTATATAAGTCGTCCATCTTTTTTGGTAGCACCAATGCCATAAATTTATCTAAAAATCTTATTAATCATTCTACAACAAAACTTATAGATATTAAATGTCAGTGTTTAGGAGATAAAGTAGAAAAAAGGAGTCGTGTCACTAGATTTTATAAATTAAGTAAACTAAATTGTTGATATTTTTACAAAACTGTTGTGTGGAAATACCTTCTTAAAATTAAGAAGAGATTTAGACGTTTTCTCTTTAAGTGACTTTATTCAATAAGCATTCTTTTATGAGTATTTTTATTAAAAAATTAATAATAAGTTTTATATACAAATATACTTATGTGTGTGTGTGTGTGTGTGTGTGTGTAAGTTTATAAAAATTAATTTATATTCTTCAAGGATTATCATTTTCTAGAAATATTTTCAGATGTTTGAAAATTAAATCAGACGTCTAAATCAAATACCAAGCATCTAATTGCTTATAAATCTATATTTTATGCTAAAATTCAAAGGTTGAAAAAATTTCCAGACATATGAACTTTCAGGAAGTTTTTGATAACATTCATACATTTGAAAATATTTTCTTATGTTTGGTTGACGAGAAAATTGTTTAATTGACTATTCAGACACATTTTCCTAGCCACTTACCGTTTTTCTTACATTAACCACTCCTCCTTATACTTCATTTTCTCGAAAAAATATTTTTGACCTCAAATCCTAGCCTTTCTTAATTTTTAAACCTTTGGCCCCTAAATTTGCATATAAGAAAAGGAGATCGAAATGGCTTTATCTACTCAGTATTCTGACATAAATAAAGATCAAATTAAAGAGTGGCCACATAATGATAGAGATAGTATTGAAAGATTCAAAGCTCTATCTTCTATGAAGATCGTTTCAGGTACTTCTACAAATTGGATTACTTTTCCACTTATTGTTAGGGTGTCTCACGTTGTACATGGGTAATGGACGCATACTGAAAGAAGAATAGTCCCACGTATGAAAAATAATGGAGGTAGCATGGTATACATATGAGTCTAGTCACATGTAACAACAAGGAATTCCTTTTGTTAAATGGTATTGCCAAACTCATATATTACCCTTACTTAGAGATGTGCGGACCAAATTTCAACATTATATCAAAGCTAATGGAAATGCTTGGGACAATGGACAATGCGCAAGAGATCTGTAAATCGGGTGGCTAGTAGTGTAAGCTTAAGTAGTCAGACTTAAGCTGGAGCTAGATCATGGTACATTGAATCTGGTAGAATGACACGGGAACAAAGTCTCAACATGGTGTAGGCATCGTGTTAGTGTATTGGAAGATGCTTATATAGATGCAAGCCAAGGTGGAAATCTGTTAGGGTATCTCGCATTATGTGTGGATAATGGCCACATATTGAAAAGAAGAATAGTCTTATATTGTGAAAACCAATGGAGGTGGTGTGGTTTATATATGAGTTTGGTCGCATGTAACAACAAAAGATTTCTTTTGTTAAAACGTGTCGACCAAACTCATATTTTCCCCCTATGTAGGGATGTGTAGACATGATTTCAACATGGTATCAGAGCCAATGGTAACGCCTAGGATAATGGACAATGTGTAGGAGATCTATAGATCATGGTGGATAGCAATGTAGGCTTAAGTAGTCAAACATAAGGTGGAGCTTGACCATGGTACATTGGATGTGGTAGAATGACACAAGAGCAAAGTCTCGATATGATGCACACATCGTGTTGGCGTAGATACACACACACACACACACACACATGTTTATATATGGAAGCGAGTCAAGGTGCACATTTGTTGGGGTGTCTTGCATTGTATGTGGGTAATGAGCGCATACTGAACAGAAGAATACTTCCACATCGTGAAAATAATGGAGGTGGGGTGGTATATATATGGGTTTGGTCGCATGTAACAACTAGGTATTCCTTTTGTTAAAAGGTGTTGGCCAAACTCATATGTTGCCTCCATGTAGGGATGTGCATATGTGATTTCAACACTTATAATCTTAAATAATTCAATAATAGGGCTAGAGTCACCTTCTTAATTAAAATTGAGGAAAAATGTCAAGACTGACACTTTAATGGTTCAAATTTTCTTGGCTAACATAAATGGAAAATGCATTAGACTTTATAATGATGAAGATTTGTTATGGTTGAGCTTTTATGGAAATATCATTAAATATCATGTAAGAGATATAGGAAAATTTCTTAAATGTGGCTACAAAGGAATAGACCTAGATGATATTGAGATTCACAATTGGCAAAAACATCAAATTAGCGATTACGTTTGGAATGATGTTAAAGGTAAAGGGAATCCAAAGGATCTTTGTCCAAGAAACTATTTATTAGAAAGATGATTATTAATACTTTTTATTCCAAGAACTAGGAGTCGTGAACTTATTTATGATAGGGATTATAAAGCTTTTTATACTATTTTTGGAATGTAGAAGTGAACTGGCTACCTTTGTTTACAACGAAGCAAGGACGTCCTTCTTTCAAAAGAGGAAAGCCATTATTTATGCTCCTCATATCATGTTTCTTCTCAAAGACTCAAGAATACAAGGTTACGAGGACGCACCTCTTAAAGTAAGTCATTCGGGAAAAATTTCTTTAATTTGATAAAACTCGGCAAACTAGTTCCTAAGTACAATTCATTTGGGGTGTATATGAAAAAAGTCGATGCTCTTTTACCACTTGAACAACCATCTTGTTCTACTCCAAAATATAAAGGGAAGAAAGTGAATCATGAGATAGAAGAAGAAGAAGAATCAAGTGGCAAAGATAAAAGTGGCAATAAAGAAGAAAGTGAACCTAGTGAGGCTATATCCTTTCAAGTTATCGCATCTAATATGACACAATTTGGATGAAAACAAATTTATTAATCCATCATTGTAACCTCTAAAAATCAAAAGAAGTTGGAAAGGAAGATATCGAAAGGCTTTAAATCACTTGAATTAAGAGTTGATAAATTGAAAAAGTGATGACTGGACTAAAATCTTTTTTAGGAAAAATATGGAAGAAATTAAGTGGAAGACTTAGTTATCCAACTCCTCCACCTTTAACGGTTCGAATGCTGATTGCTATGCCTTGGAAGATAAAGATATAAACTAAAATTAGAGGCCAAGGAAATAAGGTAAAAAATATTTTCTTTTCAAAATTCAAAATTCTTACTTTGTATTGTACAACCTTAACCACTCAAAATTCAAAAGCTTGTGAAGATGCATGTTTGAGGAAGCTTTTTAATACTACATTGTAGCTTGTTTTATCTTTTATAATATCGTCTTTTATTGTTTAATTTGAGTAATTACAAGTACATTTGGATGTTAAGTTTTGCTTGTGAGGTGACTTTGTGGTTTTCTCGTGTCTTTATGGAATGTTGTGCGATACATTAAGTGTTTTAGTATGTTATGAACTATGTGGCTTGATCATATATATGTTGTGCCATTCTCTTTGTTCCTTTATTTTTTTTCTCTCATTCTCTCTTATAATTTTCGTTGCTGATAAAGGGAGAGAAAAATCAGGCATATTTGTAACACCTTGCTTTTATACCCATATTACCAAAGAGTATTACTAGGTTATAATATTTGATAATATGTAACATAAGGCTATTGAGGCTAACAAACATGAATATTCTCTTGGACTAACACCGGTACATATCTTAAATCATATAACTCTTACCATTATATCCACTGTATCGACACAAGCAATAGACACGTATGGTTTCCATGATAGATCAACACATAATAAATATAGATCACAAAATCAAAACGCAGCTATTAAATATAATATATTAATAATATATGTCCAAAATGAGCAAAAAAATGCTTGTCTATGCTCACTGTCATCAAATATACGTATCAAAGTCAAATAGACACAACAACGTAAATAATGAGGCTACAAAAGCATATATGGAAACTATCATCCAAAAGTGTATACTAGCCTCTAAAAATATCCCACAAGTCAGGCTCGCTACTTCGTACACAGACCTGAAATATCTCGAACTAACTCGAGTATTATAAAATAAGATAAGGGTTAGACTATGTCTAAAATACAAATGTCAGTAGATGAAAATGACTCATGTGACGTGTGTGTAAATATATATGTATATGTGTATATATGTATGTATGTATTTCTCTCATAATAGATATGAACATTTCAAGTGGAACACATATCATACCGTACCCAAATCACCATTATATATAGAACACATCATCACACAAGGCCAATTCATCAATTATAAAACCAATCACCCAACAACAACATATACACACATACCCATTTCACACATCCACTAACATATAGTGATTAATACAGGGATTGGCCATACCTTGGACGCACAGTCCTAAGCAAAGCTGCAACACATCATCAACCATCGTAAGCGTGTGGAGATGTACTAATATAAATCTATCTATATATATCATAAGTATACGAGAGACCGACAACCACTCACATTCTCCAGGAAACTACACATGTGCCCGTCTAGCACTTCTCCTATGTCCTTTAGTTACCTCAAGGACCATCATGGCCCATTATCCATCGAGTGCAAGACTATGCTCTACTATGATCACGACCCTACAGGTGCCTATAAATGGTAATAGACTGCTGGCCTATGTGACATGGAAAAAGCACACATCGATGGCGCATGGCTATTTATTTACAAGGTGTATCACAAATCCAGAGCCTAACTCCGTAGTCAGTTCGTTATGATGGATACTAGCCTAATCTTGTTTACTCAAAATCATAGGAGTTCACAACATAATAGACTTCCAATACAAATAGATGGACACACTGCCCCAAATGTCTCCTTAAACACGTGTATACAACATTATCATATTTAAAAATCCTCATTGATTGTCAATTATTCATAAAGAATAATAGAATAAGTATCAACTTCAGTGTCTCATACGACCGAGTGTTACTCACTCATTTATTCAATAGTCATAAACCACACTCATCTCCATTAATAATATTCTATATAACAAGTCGAATGAAAAACTAGAGGAATAAAACTGTAAGTCCCATACTAGGTAGTTTTATAACCCTTTTTATTTACATTCCTTATTACATGAAAATGATAATCCACCAACCAATTTTATAAAATGAGGTTTAAATATGGAAAAAACACATCTTTTTATTTACATATTTTAATTCAACAAAATAATACTCTTTCTATTTATTTATGACTAAAACATATCCTTTTTCCTTTTTTTTATTAATTTCAAAAATATCCACATATTTTAAAATCAAGGAAAATGACATATAAACTCATATTTGTTTATTTACTAATACTGCATATCATTTCAAACCCACATGAATTTTTTTGAATAAATTTTAAAGCTTTAAAACAATTTTATTTTTTCTTTTAAGTTCACTACTTTAAATAATTAATATTTATTATAAATAACAACCACAAATTAATTTTCATTATTACAACTACTTAAATTATTACCACTGAAATATAATAGAGTTTTCAATATTTGTTGATAATTAATTTTAAAATTATATATTTTGTATATTTTTATTATTTATTAATTTTTTTAAACAAAGCTCGCATAGACCTAGAACGACGTCTATGCGTTGCATTACTACACCAAGGACCGGTCCACCAGTTGTGGCCTGGAAAATTGTCTGTTCGATATCGTGTGACCTATTTTAACGACTTCGACCACCCTACGCTCCATCGCCTGGACCCTATTTCAACATCAAACACTACTCTACATTCCAGCAACACAACCACATATAAATCACTCAAATTCAATCGTGGCAGATGCAAAGCACTGAGATCAAGAGGAGTATGTAATGCACAATTCAAATACATCAAAAATCAACATGAAACACATACAATTAGACATAGATTATAAGTAAATTCAATCAAGGAAAATGCAAAGCAATGAGATCAAGAAGAGTATGTAACACACAATTCAAATACATCAATAATCAACATGAAACACATACAATCAGACATAGATCGTAAGTAGAGGTACTCACCTTGAAGTAGCTAAGTTTCAAAAATAAAATTACTCCTTCTTGCTCTTTCTTTCTCTTCTCTGTAAATTCTAGTGAAAGACAAACACTATCAAAATCACAATTTCTTCATGTCTAGAGGTGAGTTAAGGTGTTGAGAGGGATATATTTTAATTTTAGAACTTTTGGGAATTTATTTCTATTTTTCTTTAATTTTTTGAGAATGGGATTAGGGTTTTCACAATTGCATTTTGAAAATGGAAAGCTATAGGAAATGTAAAAGTGTTATATGGGATGAACATTTTTATGAATGAAGGAAAAGTTCTAGACAAAGAAAAGTGTAAATACATGAAGTGTGGGTTTGGGCCACTAATTTGGGTTCTGCTATACACTTATATTTATTGCTTTTCTTTCTTTCCCTTGGCTAATTTATTTTTCTACTAAGTCCAATTAGTATATTTATTGCTTTTGTTTCTTTCCCTTGGCTAATTTGTTTTTCTACTAAGTCCAATTAGCCTAAATATCTAAATTAAATTCATATTAATATCCATAAAATTTCACTACCATTCCATAATTGTTTACAATAATTATTATCTATAATTTATACCAGCTAAATAATTACTTCCATATTTACTTTTTAGTGTCCAATTTTAAAAATAATTTTATAAACTCCTTTTACTAGTGAAATAAAATTCTCTTCCTTTTAAAATAATTTCTTTATCTCATTTATTTTTTAATATTTAGCTCTATAAAAATTATTTAATCATTTTACTATATTTTAAATCATTTTGATCTTTAAAAATGTCAATCCCATTAGAATTCATAATTTTCTCAATAAATTATTTTATTACTTTATTAAAGATTTTTCCCATATAATTTCCAATTTATGTATATTTCTCCACATTGTAATATTAAAACCCCTTTTATTAATTAAATCTATTTAATTTCCAACTAATCCCCTCTCAATTACAGGTTGTTACAGACTTCCACTTTAAGAAAACTATGTACTTATAATTTCTCCTTAGGGAAAATATATAACAAAGCAAATAACTTCTAGCTTAACTACACCATTAACTATTAGAACAAATAAACAAAGCAATAAACCATACCAGACTCATATACATTAGAAAATGGCTCGAGGTAGTCCCATGCCATATGCACTCTGGTCTTCCAAGTACAATCTACGGGTTTTCGGACCATTGCACTTTATTAATGAGACTCTCTTACTTCTAAGCCGTCAGACCTCTGAGTCGAGTATAGGGATAAGATACTACACATAAGTCAAGTCTGGGGATATATCGAGTTCCTCTGCGATGCTCCACCTCTATACTCATGCTAGCCAAGGACACAATGGAGTAATGCCATCAACTAGCACGAAGAATAAGGCTGTTGAGGAGCGACCACCCGTTTTAAATGCTTTGTGCGAGCACCGATATGTCAGATAGTATAACATGCATTTCATTTCAAGTGGAAATCCGAAATGTTGATATAAACTCAAAACTACCTACACGGTGGCTATGTGGCCTTCAGAAACAAATATAGAAATAAATATAACATAAACCAGTCACAGGTATCCATATTACAAAGGTGGAAATAGATATGAATATAACACATAGAAGTGTGCATCAGAGTAGTGATCAAACAAGATCCACAATATCACAAAAGAATAGATACAAGTGCTAGATAAAAGAATATGTATACATCAAGGAGTCTCTATCTCAAATGTATAACAACAAAAACTATCAATCTAATGTAGTTAGACAAAAGTCAGATGATGATCCCTGATAAGGAGTCAAGCAGAAGCACCTATAACATCTCGGTCTGACCCGAGTATTATTTAATAAGAATATAATGAACGGATCAGTCTGGCTATAAATATAATATAAAATGAGATAGAATAAGAGATATGATGAAAACGTATGATAACAATAATGCCATACTATGAAAAGTATACATTTAACAACCACAAAAATTATACAATATCTCAAAAATCTCTTAACATAAAAAAGAATGTCATATTCTTTACCATATTCACCAAACCACAAATATTGGCTAACATATCAATGCCAATCATAAAAATTGGTGAAACACAAATTCTAGAAATCATCAATTAGAAATCCAGAAATCACATAAAGCGGGAGGCCTATCATAAATGGGAGCATGAAAACTCCCCAACACGTGCATCACAAACGGGACGCTATCCCATGGTCGCTAACCATAGAGTCGGTGCAACGGCGTAGTACAATGGTATGTCCGAGGAACCTGAAACTCGAATAATTCAAAACAACGACGCAGTACAACGGTAAGCCCGATGAACCTGATAAGCTGGAACAACGACGTAGTACAAAGGTACGTCCGATGAACCGAACTTCATAAAAGAACATAGGTCGCTAGCCCACAAGAATGAGTCGAAACTCCAAAGAATGCATAGGTCGTTAGCCTATAAAAGAAATGAGACGAAACTCAATAAAATGAGTTATAGTCCCCTGCGTGGACAAAGAGACAACGCATATCGCAAGTCTAATAACAAAATGATCATCAATGATCAATAAAAAGTGTGAATTACAGTAAGCGAGTACATAAATGAGTTTAGCTTTATGTCCCGTAACCACTGGCTTAACTTAAATATTCACGAACAAATTATAGATCTCCACTCATAAATTATCATAAGAGTTTGAATCGAACAAGTCCAAAAATTAACCGATGAAGTAAACGCAAGCGTTTCATACCACTAGTTTTACTAAGCCGTTTAATTAGTTTTCTCAAACGAATGAGGTAAAGATTTGTGAATACTAATAGATTAGAAGATGGTTTTATAAACAAGCTTTGTATTAAAAATAGAGTTGAAATCGTCTTTGACAAAGAGTTTGAATATTTACTGCTAGTATAGAAAACTTTGTATTTAAAAGTGACAAGTCACAAAAATGATTTTAGAAACAATCGGTCGGCAAAAATTCACATACGAAGACGTGAATCAAATCCATAGAAATTGATTTTGAATCCATCAAAATCGATATTCTCAAAAATCCAAAAAAAGAAGTCATCAAAGTCGATAATAAACGATAACAACAAATCGGATCAACTCAAATCGATAAAAATTGGAATCTCAAGCAAAATAGGCAAGTAGGGTTGAAGCAAGCAGGTCAGCCGACTGAACACTGAGTTCAGTCGACTGGCCCAATGCTTGGAAAACTCTCGGGTTCCAGGTCAGTCGATTGGACTCAGAGAGCTAGTCGACTGGACCCTGTTTTCTAGCATTTCCAGCCTATCACAATGAAGGGAAAACTCTCAACAATTTGCGATCGGACGAGTAATGGATGCTATGGGTTTATGCCAATCAATAACCTAGTCCTATAGGCTCTTCTATACACCACCAAAAGCATGTTCATACATCAAAGCTAGGATTTTTAAAGTTTTTGACTTCAAAAAACCAAAAATTGAGATGTTCACCAAATCAATTCAAATCAAAAGCAAATGAACATGAATAGATGTTAAGAGTTCATACCTAACAATAGTGATAGATGTAGACATGAATGTTAGATAAAAATCTGACCTTTTCTCAAAAACAATGAAGGAGAAGCTTGAAAACAAAAGGAAGATCAACCACTCTTCAACTTTATCTCTATAAACTCCAATCTAAGATTATAAACAAATATTTCCTAAGTTATGTTATAGGGAATTTCTGAAATTGGAGAGAGATTGAGATGGTGAAGAAGAAGATGATATCTACCTAAGCTTCTCTTGGATTTTGGAGTTAGAACTTGAATTTGCAAAGGAGCTAGGGCTTAGGAATTCTAATTTCCAATCTCTTCCCCATTGTTCCTAAAGTTTGAAGTGTTAGGAAATAGAAATGAAATGGATGAAGAGGAGTGGAGGTGGAGCTAGGGTCTTAATTGGGGGTAAATGGGCTGAAACCCAAACTCGAAGCCCTAAGTGAAAAGATCGAAATTCTAGCTAACTCCAAACACATCAATGTTTATACTCAAAAAGATCGCAAACGTCATTTTGAACTCAATGGATGTGGTCTCGAAACCTCATTTGACTGTTTGCAAAAGTAGTATTTCGGACTATAATCCGACTAACGACGCTATATTTAAATAAAATATTTAAATACACAATCGTAAATTATGCGGGTTGTTACAGACTCCTCTCCTTAAAGAAGTTGCATCCTCGCAACATTTAAGAAGAATATAAAAAGTAACAACCATAAAAGCATATCAACACAAAAGAAATTTGAAATAAGAAGTTCACCTCAAAAAGCACGAGAAAGTAAGTCCGGATGTGTTTGCTCGATAAATTCTGTAGATTCCCAAGAGCAATCCTTAGAATTTCAGGACCATTGAACTTTCACAAGAGGGACATCTTTATTTCGAAGGCGTTTAACCTCCGATGCAATGATATGAATAGGATGCCGCTCATAAGTCAAATTAGGCAAAACTTCAATTTCTTCAACGATACCGGACTCAAGAATAGAATCGGAAACTCGAAGGCATTTCCATAGTTGAGAGACGTGAAATACGTCATCAATAGCGGAAAATTAAGCCGGCAATAAAAGACGATAAGCCACAGAACCAATGCGCTCGGTGATGGGAAATGGACCAATATATCGGGGTGCTAATTTTCCCGATCGACTAAAACACACAACACCCTTCATATGTGAAACACGAATAAACACCAAATCTCCCACAGAAAATTTTAATTTCCTTCTTCGTTTATCGGCATAGGATTTTGCCTACTTTGAGCTTCTTTCATCCTATGGCGAATAAGGTCAATCTTTTCTGTGGAATCACAAATAAAATCAGGACCTAAAACTAGCTTCTTACCGGCCTCAAGCCAACAAGAAAGAGATCGGCATGGCCTTCCATAGAGTGCCTCGAAGGGTGCCATACCAATACTAGAATAAAAGCTATTATTATAGGAAAACTCAATAAGAGAAATATGATCTTTCCAGCTTCCATTAAAATCAAGAACACATGCACGAAAAAGATCTTCAAGAGTTTGATTCACACGCTCGGTTTTGTCCAACGAACTGAAGGTGATAAGCGGTGCTAAAATTAAGCTTCATTCCCAAAGCTTTTTGAATACTCTTCCAAAATCCACTAATAAACGATGGATCACGATCGCTAACAATAGAAGTAGGAACTCCATGTAATTTAACAATTTCTTTAACATATAGTTTGTCCAAAAGAGGTACGGTCCGATTGGACCGAACAGGAATAAAATAGGAGGATTTTGTTAGTCTGTCAACTATCAACCATATGCTATCATGACCCGACCGAGAACGGGGAAGGCCATCAATAAAATCCAAATTTGATCCCATTTCCAAATTGGAATGTCCAAATGTTGCAATAACCCACCGGGCCTTTGATGCTCGGCCTTAACGAGTTGGCAAGTCATGCAACGCTTATCAAAGTTAGTAATATCAAATTTCATTCCATCCCAATGATAAAGTCACTTCAAATTCGTGTACATTTTACTACTACTATGATGAATGGTAAATTTAGAACGGTGAGAATCCTCAAAAATATCTCTACGAAGATTATCATTATTTGGCATGATAAATCTACCAAATTTTCGAATACAGCCACGAGCATCAATATCAAAATCTTTCAAACCTTCAATATTAATTTTATCCCTACAACTTTGGCTAAGAAAAGCCAATTCAGGATCTAGCTTTTGAGCTTCAAGAATGCGATCTAAAAGAGTGGGATGAGCCTCAAGGCTACATAAAACGAGAGACGCACATAAATTGGATTCACGATCTTGAATCTCATAAGTGGATAAAGTCTCGAGATCATTCCTTTTGGATATCATCATGAAACAACCGCTTGTTGCTTACGACTAAGGGCATCGGCAACACGATTTCCCTTTTCGAGAGTATAAAGAATATCAAGATCATAAGATGTAAGGAACTCGAGCCAACGTTGTTGACGCAAACTAAGTTACTTTTGGGAAAATAAATACTTCAAATTTATGATCGATGTAGAGAACAAATTTTTCTCCCAAAAGATAATGGCGCAAATCCTGAGGGAGAAAACAATACCCGGGGGCTCTAAATCATGAGTTGCATATCTAGTCTCGGCCGGCTTTAATTGCCTAGAAGCATAAGCAATAACACGATCCCTTTGCATAAGAACGACTCCCAAACCAACACGACTAGCATCGGTATAAACAATAAAATCTTGGTTCCCTTCGGGAATCACAAGAATAGGAGCATCAAAAAGGAGTTCTCAGAAAAGAAGCTTCACATTTGTCCGACCAAATGTATCTAATTCCTTTCTTTGTCAAGCTAGTAAGAGGCATGACAATTTTAGAAAAGTCCTTTATGAACCGACGGTAATAACCCGCCAATCCAAGAAAGCTACAAATTTTCGTCACACTCTCCGGTCTCTTCCAATCTTGAATCACTTCAATCTTTGAAGGATCCACGGAAATTCTGGATTCGGAAATGATATGATCAAGAAATTTTACACGAGATTGCCAAAAGTGGAATGTAGAAAATTTTCTTTCAATTGATTGCTCCTAAGAGTTTCCAACACAATCCATTTTCATGCTCTTCCTCGGTTTTAGAATAAACAAGAATATCATCTATAAAGATGAGAACAAATCGATCGAGGAAGTCTTTGAAAACTCAATTCATAAGGTCAACGAAATAAGCCGGAGCATTCGTTGAACCAAATGGCATAACAAGCCATTCATACGATCCATAACGAGTACGGAACGATGTCAAAGGAATGCTATCCTCTGCAATACGAAGCTGATGAAAACTGGTTGCTAAGCCTAACCGTGGAAAGACTCTAGCATCGCTAAGTTGATCGAATAGATCATCAATCCGAGGTAAAGGATACTTATTCTTGATAGTAAGATCATTAAGTTTGCGGTAGTCAATGCAAAGCCTAAGTGTACCATCGAATTTCTTCACAAAAATAGCAGAAGCACCCCAAGAAGAGGAGCTAGAATGAATAAATTGCTTCTCTGCCAATTCGGATAATTGTTTGCGCATCTCCTCGTTTTCTTTATTGGACATACAATAAGGAGGACGAGTGATAGGTAAAGCTCCAGGAGTTAGATTAATTCTGAACTCAATGGCTCGCTTAGGGGGTAATCCTAAAACGGGCTCAAATATATCGAGAAATTCCCAACAACGTGAATGAGAGAAATGACATCTTCCTCATCATCATTATCGTCATCATGAGGATTTAAAGAATATAAAGATGTTGCCAAGTTGGAATCTGAATCTTTAAGAACAATAGAAATCTGCTTAACAGATTGAGGATGTCGAAGATGAATAGTCCGCTCCCAAAATCATAACAGTTAAGCCAATCCATTTCCAAAATCATTCCAAAGCCTAAGTAACACATGACATGCAAATCGGCTCGGAAAGAAAAATCACGTAAAATAATCTCGACGTCCTTACAAAACAAACTAAGTGTTGCGGATCCACCAATCTGATTCGCAATTCTCAAAGAAGTCATTAAAGCCATAACACTTAAAGAAATAGTATCAACAAGTTCTTTTGATATAAAAGAATAGGATGCACCCGTATCAAAAAGAACTCGAATAGGTTGATCACGAGACATAATAATGCCATCAAGGATAGGATGAGAAATACCTTGACCGCGAGAAGTGTTACTAGGGGCAAGCACAACATTTAGCTTTCCCTCCTTCTTGCTTTGAAGTTTGGGACATGAGGATATAAGATGACTCGAATTTTTGCAATAGCGACAAAAGAGAGGTTTCAGACATCTATTAGCATAATGGTCTTTAGAACCACAATTGTAGCATTGTCTACTACTAGGGGTAGGAGTTTTTGCTACCGAAGATGCTTGCTTCCCTTTCTTGTTGGGATTTAGGCCTTTGAATTTAATAGGCCTTTTCTTATTGTTATTGAAGCTCGGTTTGGAACCAACAACTTCAACATCACTCTCCTTATCTGCCTCTTCAAGTCGAAGAGCGATATCAATAAGCTAATCAAAAGCCACTTCTAATTTCAGAAGTAATGGCCTTTTGAAATTCTTATTCAAGCCACAGACAAACTTCTAATTTTTCTTTAGTGGGGTATTTATATATTCAACCCCGTATTTAGAAAGAGATTCGAAAGGTACGACGTAGTCCGTCATAGAAGATTCACCTTGAACAAGGTCTATGAAACGCCCAGCCAAAGTTACCTTTTCAGCTTCCGGCACAAATTTTACTTCGAATTGTTCCCGGAATTGCTCTCAAGTAAGATCTGCTTCAATAATTTCAGAAGTCGGAAGCTTATACCACTCTAATGCTCTTTCTTGGAGCATACTAAAAGCCACTTGGACTCGATGAAGATCAATAAGATTCATGCGACTAAAGATGCGATCGCATGTTCTAAGCCAAGCTTGGACTTCAATAATGCTTTCTGAACCCGTGAATGTCTTCCCACCCAAGTTGGTATAATCACTGCACAAGCATACAAATCCGGATATGGGTGAGTAGGCTCTGGAATGGGTCCGACAGCTTGAGCATTCTTTATAAGATCAAGAAGCTATTGAGCTGACATAAATACTCCATCTTGAGGAGTAGCACTTGATTGACCGGCACTGGGACGGCTTGGTCTAACCATTTCTCTTCTTCAAGAAGGAAAGAAAGACAAAAAAATGTTATTCTCAGAATGAATATCAAACAATCATGATTGATAAAATAAGGCATCCCAAGGAAAATAGGATAGAACGGGTCCAATGACTCGAATAAAAATCCTAAGGCACGACTCCTAAGAAAGACTTAGGACAATGATCCTTGCTAAATTATTCTGCATTGTTTCGAAGTTTGGCTCTAATACCAAGCTGTGATTCCCCACCTCTATACTCATGCTAGCCAAGGACACTACGGAGTAATGCCGTCAACTAGCACGAAGAATAAGGCTGTTGAGGAGCGACCATCCGTGCAATTGCTTTGTGCGAGCATCGATATGTCAGATAGTATAACATGCATTTCATTTTAGTGGAAATCCGACATGCCAATACAAACTCAAAGCTACAACACAGTGACTATGTGGCCTTCGAAAACAAATATAGAAATAAATATAACATAAATCAGTCACAGATATCCATATCACAAAGGTGGAAATATATTTGAATATAACATATAGAAGTGTAAATCAGAGTAGTGATCAAACAAGATCCACAATATCACAAAAGAATAGATACAAGTGCTAAACAAAAGAATATGTATACATCAAGGAGTCTCTATCTCAAATGTATAACAACAAAACCTAACAATCTAATATAGTTAGACAAAAGTCAGATGATCATCCCTGATAAGGAGTCAAGCAGAAGCACCTATAACATCTCTGTCTGCCCCGAGTATTATTTAATAAGAAATAATAAACGGATCAGCCTAGCTACAAATATCAGATAAAATGAGATAGAATAAGAGATATGACGAAAACGTATGATAACAATAATGCCATACTATGAAAAGTATACATTTAACAACAACAAAAATTATACAATATCTCAAAACTCACATAACATCAAAAAGAATGTCATGTTCTTTACCATATTCACCAAACCACAAATATTGGCTAACATATCAATGCTAATCATAAAAATTGGTGAAACAAAAATTCTGAAAATCATCAATTAGAAATCCAGAAATCACAGAAAGGGGGAGGCCTATCATAAACGGGAGCATGAAAACTCTCCAACACGTGTATCACAAATGGAACGCTATCCCATGGTCGCTAACTATAGAGTCAGTGTAACGACTTAGTACAACGGTATGCCTGTGGAACCTAAAATTCAAATAATTCGAAACAACGACGCAGTACAACGGCATGCCAGATGAACCTGATAAGCCAGAACAATGACGTAGTACAACGGTACGTCCGATGAACCGAACTCCATAAAAGAACATGGTCGCTAGCCCACAAGAATGAGTCGAACTCCAAAGAATGAATAGGTCGTTAGCCTATAAAAGAAATGAGACGAAACTCAATAAAACAAGGTATAGTCCCCTGCGTGGACAAAGAGACATCGCATATCGCAAGTCTAATCACAAAATGATCATCAATGATCAATAAAAAGTGTGAATTACAGTAAGCTAGTAAATAAATGAGTTTAGCTTCATGTCCCATAACCACTGGCTTAACTTAAATATTCACGAACAAATTATAGATCTCCACTCATAAATTGTCATAAGAGTTTCAATCGAACAAGTCAAAAATTAACCGACGAAGTAAATGCAAGCGTTTCATACCACTAGTTTTACTAAGCCGTTTAATTAGATTTCTCAAACGAATGTGGTAAAGGTTTGTGAATATTAATAGATTCAAAAATGGTTTTATAAACAAGCTTTGTATTAAAAATAGAGATTGAAATTGTCTTTGAGAAAGAGTTTGAATATTTACTACTAGTATAGAAACATTTGTATTAAAAAGTGACAAGTCACAGAAATAATTGTAGAAACAATCAATCGCTAAAAATTCACATACGAAGACGTGAATCAAATCCATAGAAATCGATTCCGAATCCATCAAAATCGATATTCACAAAAATCCCCAAAAAGAAGTCATTAAAGTCGATAATAAATGATAACAAAAAATCAAATCAACTCGAATCGATAAAAATTGAAATCTCAAGCAAAATAGGCAAGGTGGGCTAAAGCAAGCAGGTCAGTCGACTGGACACAGAGTTCAGTCGAATGGCCCAATGCATGGAAAACTCTCAGGTTTCAGGTCAGTTGACTGGACTTAGAGAGCCAGTCGACTGGACCCTGTTTTCCAATATTTCCAGCCTATCACGATGAAGGGCAGACTCTCAACAATTTGCGATCGGACGAGCAACGAACGCTATTGGTTTATGCCAATCGACAACCCAGTCCTATAGGCTCTTCGATACACCACCAAAAGCATGTTCACACATCAAAGCTAGGATTTTTAAAGTTTTTAACTTCAAAAAACCAAAATTGAAATGTTCACCAAATCAATTCAAATCAAAAGCAAATGAACATGAATAGATGTTAGGTGTTCATACCTAACAATAGTGATAGTTATAGACATGAATGTGAGATAAAAATCTGACCTTTTCTCAAAAACAATGAAGGAGAAGCTTGAAAACAAAAGGAAGATCAACCACTCTTCAACTTTATCTCTAGCTCCAATCTAAGATTATAAACAAATATTTGCTAACTTAGGTTATAGGGAATTTTTGAAATTGGAGAGAGATTGAGATGGAGAAGAAGAAAATGATACTTACCTAAGCTTCTCTTGGATTTTGGAGTTAGAACTTGAATTTGCAAAGGAGCTAGGGCTTAGGAATTCTAATTTCCAATCTCTTCCCCCATTGTTCCTAAAGCTTGAAGTGTTAGGAAATAGAAATAAAATGGACGAAGAGTAGTGTGGGTGGAGCTAGGGTCTTAAGTTGGGGTAAATGGGCTGAAACCCAAACCCAAAGCCCTAAGTGAAAAGGTCAAAATTCTAGCTAACTCCAAACAACATTAATGTTTATACTCAAAAGGATCGCAAACGTCATTTTGAACTCAATGGAAGTGGTCTCGAGTCCTAATTTGACTATTTGAAAATGTAGCATTTCGGACTATAATCCGACTAAGGACGCTGTATTTAAATAAAATATTTAAATACACAATCGTAAAATATGCGGGTTATTACATCCTAATGTGACTCGGCTCTACAACTGTCTCGATACTCCTTAAACATTTCCTCAAGTAGAAAATATGGAAGATTTCGTGAACACCAGAGAACTAATTAGGAAGAGCAATTCGATAAGCTACACGACCAATGTGCTCAGTAATTGGGAACAAACTAGCAAAGCAAAGTGCAAGCTTCCCTGGCTTGTTGAATCTCATAACACCCTTTAGATGAGATATCTTCACTAAGACAAGATTACCAACCTCAGAATCAATATCTTTCCTCTTACAGACTACATATGACTTATGTCAGTCCTGGGCTTCCTTCATCCTCTATTAAATCAATTTTATATTCTTAGGATCTTCTTTGATAGAATCTAGACTGAGAGCAAACTTATCTCCCATCTAAAGCCAGTAAGATGGTGAATAACACAGTCTACCGTATAGAGCCTCAAACGATGTCATGCCGATGTTGGACTGGTAGTTGTTATAAGCAAGCTCTACTAAGTAGGTATAATCTTCCCAGCTACCTCCCAAGTCTAGAACTCAAGAACGAAATAGATACTTTAAACTTGATTAACTCTCTTCGTCTGACCAATGATATCCATTATTGAAGTTTGGCTTCGTTCCCAAAGCTGATTGAAGACTCTTCTAGAAACCATTGGTAAATGATGGATCATGATTACAGACAATGGCAATGAGAACATCATGAAGTCTCACCACCTCCTTCATATAAAGCTTGGCCAAATATGGAGTTTTCCTACTTGACTTCACCGGTATGAATTGAGCTGATTTGGTCAAGTGATTTAATAACATCCAAATGTTATCATGGCCACTCCCGGATTGAGGAAGACCATCGATAAAGTCCATCGACACCTGAAAAATAGATCATTAGAGAAAATCTTACTAGATTTCATATTGGGATATATATATAAGTGAATCATTATAAGAAAATTCAAACTCACTTATACTGATTTCATTTCTAAATGGGATCTCCAATGGTTGAAGAAGACCGCTAGGCCTCTACTGTTTAGCTTTAACAAGCCTACTGTTTAGCTTTAACAAGCCAACAAGTATACATCCTTTCACATACTTCCTAATGTCATGGTTCATCCATTCCCAATAATAAAGATGCTTCGTATCCATATACATCTTACTTCTTCTTCGGTGAAATGTATAGTGTAAGCGACGTCAGTAATCCATCATTTCTTCATGGAGACCATCCAAATATGGAACAACACGTCTACCACTTCTCTGTAAGCAACTATGAACATCAAGAGAATCACGAACTAGATCATTATATACATCTCAAAACTCCAACCCTTATATAAGAGCTAGAATAGTCGAATCACTCCTTTGAGCATCAACAACCCAATCAATCAAAGATGGATGGGCAATAAAGCTAGCTAACATTGCTCCCCCACCCACAACAGAATCTCAGTCTCAAACATCACACATAAAAGGCATCTTCAAATCCTTATACTTTGCTATCTTCATAGAAACAACTACCCAATGCTTCCTACTTGACGCATTAGCCACTATATTCCCCTTCCCAAGGGTGTACTGAATCTTAAAGTCATAGGCTACAAGAAACTCAAGCGAATGCTATCGCCTCATGTTGGGATCCTTTAGAATGAATAAATCACTTCAATGGATTGTGATCCACATAAAGAATAAGTCTTTCTCTAAGAATATCATGTTTCCATATTTTCAACGCAAAGATAGTGGTGGCAAACTCCAAATCGTGAGTGGTATATCGGACTTCATTAAGCCTTAACTGCCTAGATGCATAAGCAACACTCTAACTTTTAGCATAAGAACTGCTCCCAAACCAGAACCATAAGCATTTGTATGAACTCAAGATCATGGTTACCCTCTGATACAGTGAGAATAGGTGCACGAGTAAGTAATACCTTCAGCTTCTAAAAAGCTACCTTACATATGCCTATTCATCGAAATTTCACTCCCTTCATGGTAAGATTAGTAAGGGGTATCATGGCTTTAAGAGATCCTTCATGAGACACTATTAATAATAAGCTAAGCCTAGAAAACTATGCATCTCAGTGACTATCTCATGCCTCTTTAAATTCCCAATAGCTTTAACCTTAGCTGGGTCTACATAGATACCGACGGGTACTACATGGCCTAAGGACTTCACCTCCTTCCAAGGTTTTGAATCTCTTTCATCTCACATGAGATATCAGCCTAAGATTTTCTCCAAAATTCGAGATTTGATGGGTTAGTTAGGTATCTGAGTTTTAATCTCCTTTTATTTCAGCCAAGATATTAACCCAAGATTTTCTCTAAAATTCAAGATTTGAAACTATGCCCCCTTTCAAAAGTAGCATTTGAAGAACTTGGCCTTCAACTGATTCTGCCTAAGTGTCTCCAAAACAACTCCGAGGTGTTGCTCATGCTCTAACTCTAATTTGTAATAAACCAAGATTCATTAATGAATACTAGGATAAATTTGTTAAGATAGTCTCCGAAAATCCTGTTCATCAAATCGACGAAATATGCGAGCACATTTGTCAATGAACAAGCCTCATAACTACTATAACGGGTCCAAAAAGCTATCAATGGAATGTTATCCTTTCCAATATGAAGTTGATGGAAGTCGGTTCACGGTCAATCTGAGAAAAGACCTTAGCATCGCTAAGCTGATCAAACATACCATCAATCCTGGACAAATGATATTTATACTTTATGGTGAGCTCGTTTAGCTTCTGGGAATCGATGCACAACCTAACAGAACCATCCACTTTCTTCACAAATACTACCGCAGTGTCCTGAGATGAACTACTAAACTGGATAAAGTGCTTAGCTTCTGATTTTAATAATCGGTTCTTCAATTCTTCATTCTCCTTGGCAGACATCCTTATGGGAGGACGGCTAACTGGCTAAGTTTTAGGAATAAGATCAATTTGCAACTCTATGCCTACCTCGGAGGAAAATTAGTAATAGGCTCGAAAATATCAGGATAATTTCTAACAATAAGGATTCCAGCAATGTCATCTTCTAGTCGAGACTTAAGAGAAAATAGTGAACAACTCAAGCTTTAACTAAGATTTCCAAGAGCTGGGTTGAGACGCTCTATAGAATCTAGATGGCTAAAAGTGATTAGTCTTTTAGGAAATAAAATATGAGCTTCGTATCGATCCAGCTAATCCATACTAAGAATAATGCCAAATCCTAGAAACTCGAATACATGTAAGTCACATAAGAAGGAGAATCCACATAAGTTCAAAATATCTTTACTTAACACCCTAAGGGTTGCATAACCCTCAATGGGATTAGCAACCCTCAAAGACGTAACCATGAAAACCACATCAAGGTCAAATCTATCGACTAGTTCCTTTGATACGAATGAATGAGACATACCCATATTGAAAAAATTCTAATAAGAGAACCATTGAATAAGATAGTACCTTTAAGGATGGATGTTGCTTTCCCTTTAATTTGAGGTAGCCTAATAGTAGCCTCAGTAGCATTCAAATTCCCACTCTTCCTACCAACTGTTGGGCAAGTACAATTAAGATGACCTTCAAAGCAAATTTTGAACTTCATCTAAAATGGTGGAAGACACGGTTTAATGTACTCCTTGGAATAATGTCCTTTTTTCATAATTTTAACACTTCTATAAATCATTGCTCGGCTCTGAAACTCTAGTGCAGTATCCCTTTCTTGTTTCTGGTTCTAAAACATTGGCTTCTTCTTTTCGAATGGGAACTTCCTCTTTTGAATAAAACTAGGCTTACTCCTCTGCCCCTCATCTCCACTCTCTCTCTTGGCCTCCTTTAATCCCAAAGCTGTATCCATCAGCTTCTCAATGTAGTCTCTAGCTGGGGAAGTAAGGTTTTCCTCAAAGCCTTGGCCAAGCCATAAACAAACTTCTATTTCCCATTGAGAGGGATGTTGATGAGATTTGTACTAAATTTTAAAAAATCCTTAAAAGTAGCCACATACTCTACGATTGACATCTAACCTTTCTTCAAATCAATGAAATTCCTAGCCATTACTCTACCTTCAAGAGAAATTTTTGCTTAAAGCGAAGCCTGAAATGATTCCATATCAGTTTGGCCTCATTAGTCTCTGGTGCTAAGAGCTCATACAATTAAGTGCTTTTTCCTGCAACTGACTAGAAGCAATCTGAAGTCTCTGCAAATTGGTGATTACCATGTGAGTAAAGATGCACTCACATGTATTGAGCCATGCCTGAACTCCAATGACTCCCAATAAGCCCTTGAAGGTCTTCCCTCCAAGGCTAGCATAATCACTACATATTCGAGTAAAATCGAAGCAGGGAGAAGGATGGTTAGGATTGGTAGAAGCACTAGATGCCTAGATGCTCCACACAAGCTTCATCAACCGATTGGTGGTCATAAATGCACTCTCATTACTGTAACCATTGGACTGTTTGGCATCTACTCAGGTAAATCAACCACCAGCCATTCTCGCTTTTGCATTAAAGTGAGATTCATATTTAGAATAAATAAGATAAATAAATTTACATATTAAAACACATAAATAACACAAAATAGTATGGGTCCATTCAACCACATTGGCCTTGCCAAAAAACATACAAATAACAAGTATTCCCTTAAGTGACTATCCCAATAATCACCATGTACTCCTAACTTATACTTGGGTAACCTACTTAACACCCAAGTATAGGGACTCCTAAGTCCACCTAAGGCCATTGACTCATGCCTTTGTGTATCATATATTGTTTTGAACCTACGCTAATACCAATTGTAACTTCCTACATCTATACCCATATTTCCAAAGATTATTATTGGGTAATACTGTCTAATAATATGGAGGATAAAGCTATAGGGCTAACCTATGTGAATATTCCCTGGGCTAAGGGCATTTCCAGTGGATTACATAGGTAATATTCAAGAGGATGAATATCACGTGCATAATTGCATAGGGCAGCCCAATGACCAGGGGACCATTTAATGGGCAGCTGACTATGTATTCAGCATTTTTTTTTTTTAAATATAAGGTGCCTATTTAATGGGCGCCTGAGATTAGGCACCCTTTTTATGGGAGCCTAAGGTCATGCGTCCATAAAATGGACACCTAAACCCAATTACGGATCTTGAATTGCAAACATAATGTTACCCTTAATATTATGTTTGTAACTAACGACTGCGGTGCGAATTCCTAATATTACGTCCGTAATATGAACTACTGAAGATGTTCAAACATTGATACATATCTCATATCATATAACTCTTACCGTTATGTATATGGTATTAGCACAAAGCAATAGACACGTATGGTTTCTAGGAGCAAACAATACACAATATAAATATAATAGACAGAGATCATATAATCAAAACACAGCGATAAAATATAATATATCAAAATGCATGTCTAAGGTAAGCAATAAAATGCTATTCTAATGCTCATCATCATCGAATATACATATCAAAGTCAAATAGATACAACAACATGAATAACAAGGCTATGAAAATACATAGAAAAAGTATCATCCAAAAGTGAATAACAAGTTAAGCTGGTTACTCTGTACTTGGACTTGAAATACTAGAACTGACCCGAGTATTATAAAATAACACACGGGCAAGACTATATCTAAAATACAAATGTTAATAGATGAAGATAACTTATCTGACATATATAAATTTTTCTCATAATAGATATGAACATCTTCATACATGTATAACACATATCATACCATACCCAAGTCACCATCATACATGTATAATACATCCATCACACAAGGCTAATCCATCAATCATACAACTAATCATGCAGTTCAAACATTTACACACATACCCATGTCACACATCTGTTAGGAAATCCAATCTACAGTTTCGATGACAACAACTATACAATAGAAATCAAATATACATACATATATATATATATATATATACATTAAAGTATTTGCTAGAACAACATCACTAGAAAGACAAAAACAAGGCTCAAAGGATTCTACAAGAGACTACAAGTCGATGGGTACAAAGAAGCAAAAGAAAAGATGCACAAAACAGACATGCACCAGTATCAGACGTCTAGGTGCAAAAGCCACGTCTGGAAAAGTCTGGAACAACAAACAGGCTAAACCAAACGTTTGGTGATAGCACTTAGACGTCTGAAAATTTAATATGCACAAAAAATATATAGTATCAGACGTCTGAAACAAACACCAGACGTCTGAATTAAAACTCAGACTTCAGAGAAGAACTGCAACTGTCACGTGCGAATGGACATCTCCGCTTCTCTTCGCCACAACTCTTCACCATCAACAGAAACAACTTTAAAGTGTTCTTTAATGGATGCAACTACTGAAGATAACTATCTACAACTATATATAGCATCAAGTATCAAGAGGACATACTCACCTTACTCACTTACGCTCTCTAATTCTATACTCTATCATATATTCTTAATCTCTGCACTCTAGCAATCTTTACTTGTATTCACTCTTCCATATACTCAGTTCCTCATATATAATATTCTTTAGATATATATTGGAAGCAATTGTAATAATTAGTCAACATCCATGTTATACTAGAACACACATTTGACAAGAATAACTTATTGTAACCAAGCCTATTCCTCTGGACGATGTGAGGGTTTTTGATAGTCGAATTTCGAAGGGGAGTTTCGGGGCTGGACGTAGGACGTGAGGTCCGAACTAGTATAATATTCTGGTATGCTTACTCTATAGTTACTTACATTAGTATTGTTTTAGTTGCATAATATATTTTGTCATATATACTTGCATATACACTACACGATCCACCCTGTAGACTTTCAACATCCACTAACACATAATTGTTAATATGAGGATTGACCCTACCTTGGAATCATGGTTCTAAGCAAAGCCACTACTCATCATCAACCATCATAAGCATAAAAGAGGTGTATAATAATATAAGTATGTATATCATACATCATAAACAAATGGGAGACTAACAACCACTCGCTTGCTCCAAGAGATTACACACATGCCCATCTAGCATGGCTCCTACAGTCTTAAGTTACCCCGACGGCTATTGTGACCCGTTATCCATCGGGTGCAAGACTATGCTATGCTCTGGTCACGACCCTACAAGTGCACCAAATGTTAGCAGATTGCTGGCCAATTTAACATAGGCTAAAAGAACACAACAATTACACACTACTATTTATATCACGAATCCGGGTGCAATCCCGCAATCATAGCCTCTATGATGGATACTAGCTTGTCTTATTTACTCCTCACCAAAATAATTGATGTTCACAACAAATATACTCCCACAAATAAAAAGGTAGGCATACAACCTAAAATGTCCCCTTAAACGTGTGTATACAATTTTCTCATATTGCAAAATACCCATTGAGTGCATTTATTCAAAAAAATAACTAAATAAGTATTTGCTTCGGTATCCAATACCACTGAGTGTTAATCATCCATTAATCAATAGTCATAGACCACGCCCGTCCCTATTAATAATATTCTATGTAATAAGCCTAATGAATGATTGAAGGAATATTATCGAAAGTGCCATACCAAATGATTTTATAGTCCCATTTATTCATATTCCTCATTGGAAAAAAAGATAGTCCGACATCCAATTTTAGTAAAAGAGTTTTAAATATGGAAAATACATTCATTTATTTCTAAATTGGCTAGATATTCTAATTCAATAAAAATATATTCTTTCTATCTATTTATGAGTAAGACATACCCTTTTTCCATCCTCATTAATTTCAAAAATGTCCATATATTTTAAAATCAGGGAAAACTCATATTTGTTTATTTATTAATGTGTGTACCAAAATTAGGCACAACACTCTTCAGAAGTTTTTAAAGGGATAATAAATGAAGAATGTAAATTGAAAATGAGAATTATCTAACAAAAACTCCAATTAACAAGAATATAAATGCGAAGACAAGCGATTTATAGTGGTTCGACTTGTTGCCTACGTCCACTGTGAAGTTTTTGCAATTTTATTGATTCTCTTTCAATGATTACAAGTGATTACAGTGAACAACAGCAAGTTACAAGTGGAAATTCGAAATCAACAGCAAGAATATGATGTAGGATGATGGAGATCTCGATCCGGTAGAGTGTGGGCGATTGAGAGTCGAAAGATCCTTTTTCTGTAGGCTCTGGGGCTCTATTTGTAGGCGTAGGAGGCTGAGACTCACTTAAATCTCGGGAGACTTTTCCTGGCACGTGAGTGGGCCCACGCGACCAAAATCAGGAAGTTTCGACTTGATCGGCGATCGATACGAAGTCATTTCGTATGGATCAAGATGACGTCCAATTGAGCTGAAATTTGGTGGAGACTTTCCTCAGCATGTACGCAAGCTCCTGTGAAAATTCAAGGCATTTGGTTCAGTGGATTGGGAGATATAGTCGATATGAAATGAGTATTCTCGAGTGGCTGTTTGGTTTGAATACATCTCTTCGAATCGATGGTTTCGAATCGATGGTGGCACGCGTCTTCGTGATGACATGGAGTGCAAACTTCGCCTCGATCCGGTCTTCACTCCGAGTTGACCACATCGACTCCATATATTTTGCCTTGTTCGTATCGAGGGATGATACGTCACCCTGATCTATTGACTCGATGGATTCGAATTAGGCCTCATTGATGGATACGAAGAAGACACTGGCCGATCGTTACGTAGCGCATCATCTGCTGATGGGTACAAAGTCCATCGATACGAACTCGATGGATTCGAACATGGCCAATTTTGATCGATACGAACTCATGGGAGTTGATCGATACGAAGTAGGTTATCTGCCGATGGATGCGAAGTGGGGAGATGCCAATGGATTCGAATAAGGAGGAGCCAATGGACTCGAATGAGATCGAGTCGAACCGAGGCACCTCGATGGATTCGAACTTGATCGATGCGAATTGCGGCACTTCGATGGATACGAAGTTGCTGAACCCATGATCAATACGAAATCGATCGATACGAACTGGAGCATGATAATCGATACGAAACCGGAGCTTTTCCCTTCAACTTACATCTATCATAACTTGAGCATACGAACTCGGATTAACTTGAAATTTGGAATGCTGGTTCTTATGATCTTTCTTGTCATCTCCTATCAATTGTAGCCTGATCCAGGCTTAGACAAAATTCATCGATATCCATAGTGAAGCAAAGTACAACCAATCTTTGAGACAAACTGTCCTTTGTTTTCGATCGATCTTTTGGTATCACGGCTTTGCCAAAAGGCGGGATAACATTTTCCCCCCAAAGTACGTCTTGTGGATACATGACGTGCTTTGAAAAGCTGCAATTTATCTTTGAACAATCGTTGCTCTCCTTCGTTTGAAAGTTGTATTCTGTATCTGTAACCTTGCGTTGATATAACTGATTGCTGTGTAATAGTGATTGGCTGTTTATCGCCGTATAAGTATTCGATTCATGTGAATGTTGAAAATCGAATATTAGTCCGACATACGTGCATATATGTTAATTTGACTCTCGTTAACGTTGAGTGTTCACGAGTCATTGTCAGTTTAGTTTGTTGTCGGATTTTGTATCGATTCTCTCCTGAACCGATTTGAAATTCGAGTTGAAACAACACTTGATGGTTGTTTTTGACAATCCTCTTGTATCGATCCTTTCCTGAATCGATGTAAAAGGTTGAAAAGTAGTTTTTCACATCGATGTGAGTTGAAACGATGGATACGAATTGATCGTTCGTATCGATGAGTCTTGATGGATACGAAATATCCATTCGTATCAATGATTTTTGATGGATACGAAATTACTGTTCGTATCGATGAGCTTTGATGGATTCGAAATTGTTGTTCGTATCAATATGCAGCGGAAGGAGTTGCGAACTTGTTGATGCGAACAAGGGCTTCGAGTCGATGGGCTCCATCGTCTTCAGCCGTTCTTGCCATGCGCTTCGCATCGATAGATCCACCATTCATTTCGAACCGATAAAAATTCTCGATCAATGGAGTCGAATAGGGCGTTCGACTCGACCTGGGTTTTGACTGGTTTTGACCGGTTGCGACCGGTCAAATGGACTGGGAGGCGAATCGACCCGGTCCATTTCTAAGTTCCGTATAAATAGCTAGGCCTTAGCCATTTTCTCACTTTTTTACTTTTTACTGCCGTCTTTAACCTTCGTATCGATTCGAAACATCGGGAAAAATAGAACCACGCCATGCCTTCGATTCGACAAGATTCACCCCTTAAATTCTTCGAATCCTAATCCAACATGAACCCAAGCAATGAAGCTATTCCGGTTCTACTTTTCCTTCATTGAATATCCATTCGGGTAATTGATAAGGCCAGATCTGGTTTGGAGAAGAAAAAATAGGGAGGACAGAATCAAATCGATTTGGGGACTCGTGCTCGAATTGATGAAGGTAGCAATATTTTTCCTTGGACTTCGCATCGATCCCTGGGATGTTATAATGGAGATAATGCAGTTCGTACCGATGGTTATGGGGATGGATCGTATCGATACAGAATGATCGATACGAAAAAATAGGTTGACGGTCGATACGAAGTCCTCAACTTTAGATTGATACGAACTACATCTCTACGATCGATATGAAAAGTGTCGACTCGAATGTGATCGATGTTAGGTTGAGGCCTTCCTGATCGATACAAACCAGGCAACCAAGGATCGATTCGAAGTCATCTCATCTTGATCGATACGAAATCGGCCTTTGACCATCGATTCGAAACGTTCCCCCTTGTATCGATTCGAAGTGATATCTCGATGGATTCGAACGACCTTCCTGCGATCGATTCGAACCCGTCCTTTGATGGATACGGAAATTTTAGCAATCGATAGCATGATTCCGATGAGCTTCATCCTTGCATATCTGAGTTTAACTATTAAGCTGCACACTTGACTATCCTTTTGAAGCTCGTCGATGGAACTATAACTTAACATCTCGATAACGAACTTTAACTTGAATCGATTACCAACATCTGAATGATACAGTTGTGACGGTCAGCGATGACGGTCACTCCTACCGGACTCTGATTACATTATCTTTGTTGCTTGCAAGTTCTTTTTAATTCTGCAAAATCTTTTCAAGTAATGCACAGCACTGCACAACACACACTCTTACACGTGGGGAATACACGGGTTCTTTATCGCCTAACGATAATTTCTCATAAGTTAGCTAGTTATGGAACTGTTAAGTTCGCAGCCGCAAGAAATCCAAAGTACAATTCCTCCGAGACTTGAAATTCCGGACATTGAGCCCGAACTCATCGGTCCAGCCCCGGACGAATTACCCGATGCATCTTTCATTGCCAATCCATCTGACTCCGTTCGATCCAACGTCTCTGAAGATATGCTAGGGAGAATATGCTTAAGGCATGGCCTGTCAATGGACGACGTATTATTGTCGGGACCAAATGACAGACCACACAATTCGCCAGAGGGATACACCGCAATCAATCGTCACGCATGTGCGGCCGGAACGCTCCCTCCGTTCAATGAGTATATAAGAGAAGTATTGTCTTTTTGGGGATCGCTCCATCTCAACTACATCCAAATGGATATGCTTTAGTAAATAGCTTGTTCATCGTCTTTATGGAGTATCTTCATCGACCACCAATCCTGATTGAGATCAGATATTTGTTCAACTTCAAAAGCCAAAATGATAACCCATCCTTTACATTCTTAGAGGTAGTAAGGAACTGTCAAGTGGTCACCGGGTCCTGGACCAGGCTAAGCTACTTCAAGATGGAGTGGTTTTACGTTAGATGCCCCCCAGGGTTCGCCCGGCGACGGTTATTCAGACGTGAGTATAGCTGAGTTCTCAAGTAGTTATTAAGGCGATTGCAGTTGAAGTGAAACTTATATTCTTTTTTTTTTACAGCAATAATTCAGCGACCCGAAGGTGGATACTTCAAGGATATAGTCCTGGTGCTTCAGGAAGTCCCGAGCGAAGATAGGAATATTGAATTGCTCTTGACGGATAGAAATCTCAGAATTCTTTGGTTGATCGAGCGGAGACAAAGCATAGTGCTTGACGGCGCATTAAGAACTGCCTCAAGAGAGCGAGTCAAGCGAAAAAAGCCTAAAGTTATCATAATCGAGAGGCTGATTCTGAGAGAACTCACACTGATGAGGAACCCCTAGGCGAACCTGCTAATGTAGCCCAGGGAACTGAAGAATAGAGAAAAGGCAAGGCAGCCGTTTTTAAGTCGCCTAAAAAGGAAAGATGGAAATAGGTCGTGACGTCCCGGCTCGCCTCCAGAATTAGAATTTCGGAGATGTCTCCCCCAAGAACAGAAAGTCTCTATGAAGGGCTTGTCGTCTTCCAATCCTGGACGATGTGTCTTTCCAGCATGATGCCGGGTTGGAGGAATTCCACCATACCCTAGAATTGAGCGAGCCTTTTACTACTAGCGTGGTCGACACTTCCGGTTGGTCGGGGCGATGCATATTCATACACATTTCACGGCACTACACAACCCTTAACCGTAGGTCATCTGTTTCGAAAAGCCACTAACTCTATTTTCATTTTGCTTTGCAGATACTATGATTGGATGTGGTTTGATGTTGGGAAGTCTTCGACGGGCTCGTAAATCTTCCACATATTACGAGTCGCAAAGAAGGAAAGGAGATAGAGATTACGATCGCAGATACTCTGGATATTTTAGCCAAGAAAGATATGATAGAGATAGGGATTACAGACGTCGAACTCGATCTCGCACTCCTCCTCCTAGAGCTCCTGTACAAACTCCCATCTATGTTTCCCGTCCTTCTGAATCTTCACGGCACAAGTCGGCTTCCCATTCTTCCAGGTCCGAGCCCCATCATCCCAGATCTGAGGCAATAACCCCAGTAGTTGCGGAACAGTCCCCTACGGAAATTTCGAGGGAAGGAGCGATCAGACTTTCTCAGTTAAAGAAAGACTTCTCGAACATTTGTTTTGATAACTACATTTTCCCTCCTTATTTGAAAAGAATCCCACCGGAGGCTGAGCAGATGGCGCACGATTATGTGCATGACTTCCATGCCCAATATAAGGCGTGGTCTAAAGCGGCTGAGAAAGCGTCGTCATTAGCCTTTGAACGAGCGGCTATCATTGAGAAGCTACAAGCTGAGCCAGCTAAAAAATACCGTATTGTACAAGTACTGAACACGGAAGCCGAATCATCTAGAAATCAGAGATGGAGGCTCTTAAGAAGGCTGATGAAGCTCAAGCGGCTATGGATAGAATGAAAAAAAAGCATTATGTCACGGTGGAAGACATGGGCCACCGAAACACCATTGTCACCGCCGAGCGGGATGCGGCTTTGAAGGTGCTTAATGAGCTTAAGGCCAAAGTTTCGAAAATCATGAAGGAAAGGGATACCGCCAATATTTCTGCACAGGAGGCATGTGATCAGGCGGTAGAATTTTAGACCGAGCGAGAATAAAGTACTGGAGATCGAAGCCGAAGTTGATAGAAGAATTGAAATTGCCCAGTCCAAGCTGGACGCTGACATCGAAGACCTCCTCATCACTTATAATGCTAATGTGTTAAAGCACAAGAATTTGGCTTGGCTCGAGAATTATTCGGTACATCTTCACAGTGCTTGGGGCCGGTTGATTGAGGAGGAGAAAGCGGCGCATCCGGATGAATCAGTTGACCAATTTGAGCTTGAAAACTGGTTGCTGACCGAAGATGAAAAGAAAGTCCTTCATGACGCCATAATTTCTTATGAGAAGGAGATGGTTGGTGCTCGACATCAGGAGGTCGGGGAAGGTTCAGGTGTTGAACACCAGGCTGCAGTTCTTGAGATCACTGCTCCACTCCCGTCAGAGCCTACATGTGCGGTTGATTCACAGTCTGTCCAGCCTATAACCCAGAGCAACCGCAACTATCTCCTATCTGGGAGCATATCTCTAAAGCCGCTCAGTCGTCAGCAGGCCAAGTTGAGGAAGGTACTCCGAATATATCTCAAGTGTGTTCCAAATGGAGAGTTTGTTTTGAAGCGATTACTAATAACTTCTTCTTATCTTTGCTCAGTGACTGGAGTTGCGTCAATTGCTGCGACTCAAGAATCAAGTCAAGGGCAGAAGGCCATCACTACCGAGACGACTGTCGTGACAACAACAGTGTCAACTGAGATGACGCAGGGGAGCACACTATCTCTTGATGAGCAAATGGTGAGCGAGCTACTCGGCCAACATGGTGGCTCCTTTACAGACTTGCCGTTCATCATTAGTGGACTCCCGCCAGCCTCTAGCTTTCAGTGCAGACTACAAATGCCCCCAGCCAGGCCCAAGCGATTCGTGATGAAGAAATTCTGGCCGAGATTAATGTTGAATTAGAGGCTGTGGGGAAAGGTGGTAGTGTTGGTTGTGATACGGCGGTGCACAGCCTAGCGCCTCTAAAGATAATATCACCGGGTAGCATTGTTGTTGATAACCGGGTGTCTGTCCCATCTTCCGTTGCAGATCCATTCCCTCCAACTCCTCCGGTGGGCAGTATACACCTGGAATCAAGCTCAAAGGAGGACATTGACATTATGCCCCCAGCTGGGGAGCAACCATCGGAGGGGAAAAGCTCAAAACGGAAGATTTCTAGCGAGTCGGAGGGCTCCCCGTTGAAGAGAAGGCCGAGGAAGAAGAAATAGATTGGCCACTTAAGCAAATTTTTGATAGATAGGAATTTGTTTTTGCTTCTCATTGGTAGGCCGTGTATAGATGCCGGTTCGGTCCCTGCTAGTAGGAATTTTTTGGAAGAACTTGCACATAAGGTCTTGTTTCTATTTAGTTGAAATAAAATTTAGCTTTCTTCATTTCAACTGTTTTTCTTGCTTTACTTGTTTAAATGTTGTGATGATCAGCTTGTGACCGCACCTATTACAGATCTTGAGCACACGTCCGCGCTCCGGGGACTTAGAATAATTTGCAAGCGATAATTTGGTTCGCACTCCGGGAATCTGATAATTATCGATGTATATGGCACAGTTCGCACTCCAGGAACTTCGAGTTGATACTTACACTTCAATTCACACTCTGGGAATTCGGAGTTAGCGTTTACGCTTTGGTTCGCTCTCCGGGAACCTAAAGTCGATGTTTATACCCCAATTGCACTCTGGGAATTTGGAGTTAGTATTTATACTCCGGTTCGCACTCCGGGAACCTGGAGCTGATGTTTATATTCCAGTTCACGCTCTAGGAACTTGGAGTTAGCATTTACACTTTGGTTCGCTCTCCGAGAACCTAAAGTTAATGTTTATACCCCAATTCGCACTCTGGGAATTTAGAGTTAGTATTTATACTCCGGTTCGCACTCCGGGGACCTAGAGTTGATGTTTATATTCCAGTTCATGTTCTAGGAACCTAGAGTTAGCCGACAAATGGGCATTCACATCTGTTCGAGCTTTTTAAGAATTCGTTCACACTCTAGGAACAATGGACCTATCGTGATTGTTGATGGTCAGATCACGTCCACCCCGAGTTAATAAGCAAGGTCGTTAGATGGACGGGTCCATCCTCTTCGAACTTGTTTAAGATATATTAGAAGTCGTTAGGAGGAAGGATCTACCCTCTTCGAAGCCGTATTTATAAGCTTTATACTCCGACCCATACTCTGGGAGTTTGGAGTACGAATTTATACTTCGGTTCGCGCTCCGGGAACCTAGAGTTGAGGTTTATACTCCAATTCGCACTTTGGGAATTTGGAGTTAATGTTTATACTCCTGTTCACACTCTGGGAATCTGGAGTTAATGGAAGGATTGTCATGTATCAATCCTTTTAGATGTTGGTGTGGTGACATGCCCCCGAGCTCGGGTTTCACTTAGTGAGTGACCGGTCGTATCTCACTAACTCCCTATTTGAATAAGTCCCACCGTATGATGGAGCTTAGCTCTCCGTGCATTGTGATGTTTTATGTCGTAATTAATAAATCATAGCTCTGGCTCAAAGAGATAGCATTTTATTGCTGAAATAAGAAAATATGGCAAAGTCAGTTGCCTTATTACAAGTTCAAATTTCAAAATGCGAAAATAAAATGCAAAGGAATAAATGGGCTAAAACAAATAAAGCCTGTCATGTGTAGTAGCAACGGAGACTCTCGCTATTCCAGGCTCTTGGCAGAGTAAGACCGTCAACGGTCGATAACTTGAATGTGCCATCTCCGAGCTTTTGTGAAATCACATATGGTCCTTCCCAATTAGGTTTCATGTGTAAAGGAACATGATAGATCCTCTTGAGTACGAGATCGCCGAGCTCAAAGGTTCGTGGCCGGACCTTGGCATTGTATATTCGGGTGACTCGACTCCGATACGCGGCTGCCCTCAGATCGGCCTCTTCACGCTTTTCATCGAGTAAATCCAAAGATTCAGCAAGTAGTATGGCATTCGTTTTCGGATCATAGTACGTCACACGATGAGAAGGTACTTCCATCTCGACTGGAATAATGGCTTCCGAGCCATAAGATAGATCTTGTGGGTCGTTCGGTAAGCCCATAAAGCCATAGGAAGTTCATCAACCCATTTGCCCCCGGCCTTTTCCAGTCGTTTCTTCAAAATAGATTTGATAACTTTATTAACAGCTTCGACTTGGCCATTCGCTTGAGGATGTGCAACTGTAGAGAATTTCTTATGGATATGGAATCGTTGACAGAAATTCTTGAATTCAATGCTGTCGAACCGGGCTCCGTTATCAGTGATAATAGTATACGGGAGACCAAACTGACAGATAATGTTGCGTACTACAAAGTTGATTACTTTTTTCGTCGTGATTGTTGCAAGAGGTTCAGCTTCAGCCCATTTGGTGAAGTAGTCAACTGCGATGATGGCGTACTTCGCGCCACCTTTGGCCAAAGGCAATGTACCAATTATGTCAATGCCCCATACTGCAAATGGCTAAGGACTGACCATTTGGGTTATCTCAATAGGTGGGCTCTAGGAGTCCGAGCATGTTTTTGGCATTTATCACATTTTCTAGCGTAGTCTGCTGCGTCACGGTTAACAGTAGGCCAATAATACCCGTACCGGAGTACTTTCTTTGCGAGTGCTTGCTCTCCAGTGTGATTGCCACATTCTCCTTCGTGTACATCATGTAACACTCGTTTGATTTCGTCGTGCGCGATACACCGGAGGGGAGGAACAGAATATCCTCTTCGATACATAACTCCGTTTTGAATAATGAACCGCGAGGCTTTTCGAAGAATCTGTCTCTTCTCACTTCTGTGCTCTGGCAATGTCCCATATTCAATATAATATCGATAAGGGGTCATCCATGACTCCCTACTGGAAGCAGCCTCAAAGGTGAAGTAAGTCTCCATTTGATCAATGCTTGGAGAGGATAGAGTTTCAACGGGGACGAGCCCTAACTGCTGAGCTTCGCCCGTACTTGCTAACTTTGCCAACAAATCGGATTTCTGATTATGCTCTCGGGGTATGTATAAAATGGAATAGTAATCAAACTGATCAAGCACTTCTCGTATCCGGGCTAGATAGGCAACTAGCCTTCGATCTTGCGCCTGATATTCACCCCGGACCTGGCACACGACTAATTGGGAGTCACAATAGATTTCCACAGCGATAATTTTCAGATCACGAGCCAGCTTCATATTCAGCTTCATTATTGGTCACATGGAACTCGAACTTTAAAGCATAGCATATGGATGGCCCTCGGGGGTTTCAAGTACTACCCCAGTGCCCAAGCACCGATAGTTGGATGCATCATCAGTGTGTAACTTCCAGATGTACTCAGGAGATTTGCTAGTCTCAGGCAAGTCTTCAAGAACAGTAAACTCGGCTATAAAATCTGCTAGGACTTGACCGTGAATGGCTCTCCTCGGAGTGTAAGTGATATCGAATTGATTCAGTTCGATGTTCCATTTGAGTAACCTACCAGACGTCTCAGGCCGCGTGAGGACCTGTCGTAATGGTTGATCGGTGTATACAATGATGGGATGAGCCTAAAAGTATGGACGGAGATTCCTCGAGGCAATGACTAAGCAGTAGGCTAATTTCTCCAGCTTCGGATGGTTTCTCTCAGCTCCGGTAAGCCGTTTGCTAACATAATAGACCGGTTTCTGAACTCGGTCTTCCTCCCGAACAAGGGCAGCGCTAATTGCATTTTCTGATACTGCCAGGTAAAGATACAACTGCTCGTGGTTGACAGGCTTTGAAAGAATCGGCGGTGTGGAAAAGTGTTGAACCAAGGATTGGAATGCGCCCTCGCACTCCGTAGTCCATTCGAAGTTCCGCTTCCCTTTTCGGATCAAATCGAAGAAGGGGATGCACTTATCGATGGACTTTGATATAAACCTGCTCAACGCTGCTACCTTTCCATTGAGACTCTGGACTTGCTTTATAGTTCTTGGAGTTTGTAAATTTCTGATAGCCCAGATCTTTTCGGGGTTGGCTTCTATTCCTCCGGCGTTGAATATGAACCCAAGTAATTTTCCGGATGCGACTCCAAAATGACACTTAAGCGGATTGAGCTTCATCCCGTATCTCCAAAGGATATTGAACATTGACTCCAAGTCTCTAATGTGGTCAGTGGAGTATCGTGATTTCACCAACATGACGTCCACATAAACCTCAATGGTCTTTCCGATCTGGTCAGCGAACATCCGGTTAACCAAGCGTTGGTAAGTTGCTCCGGCGTTCTTCAATCCGAAGGGCATGACTTTGTAGCAGTATAGTCCCAGATCAGTTACGAAGCTTGTATGCTCTTGGTCGGGCACATGCATGGGTATTTGATTGTAGCCCGAGTAAGCATCCATGAAAGATAATAATTCATGTCTGGCCATTGAATCTACGAGTTGATCAATTCGAGGAAGTGGAAAGCTGTCTTTCGGACAGGCTTTGTTTAAATCAGAATAATCAATGCACGTTCTCCATTTCCCATTTGGTTTTCGGACAAGTACAGGGTTGGATACCCACTCCGGGTATAGAGAATCCCGGATAAACCCGTTAGCTTTCAGCTTATCAACTTCTTCTTTAAGTGCAGCAGATCTCTCTGGATCCATACCGTGCCTTTTCTGCTTGACTGGAATATACCGCGGGTCAATATTCAGGGTGTGGCTCGCGATGTCTGGCGAGATCCCACACATATCAGAGTGTGTCCAGGCGAATACGTCAAGATTCATCCGGAGAAAATCAACCAATTCCTGTTGCATTTCTTGGCTCAACTGAGACCCAACCTTCAACATTCTCGAATCATCATCATCGTCACCATCGATTGGAACATCAATCGTCAACTCAGCTGAGGATGCCTGACTTTCAATAGATTCTTCCTTGTTTTCATTGTCTCTTGAGTCAAGATCCCTGTGGAATTGGTTGTGGTGCCCGAGCCGAGGCCCAGGCACTAATTGTCAATTGTTTGTAAAACGGACGCAGAGAGATTCCTCTACGCCCTTTCCTTTCTCTCGTCGCTGCGCCTCACGCAGCTCAGCCACGTAACAGGCTCTTCCAGCAGCCTGATCTCCCTGTATAACTCCAATCCCACGATCAGTGGGAAGCTTCAAGGTCAAACACCATGGGGTAATCGCTGCCCTGAACTCAGCGAGGCCCGGTCGGCCCAAAAAATCATTGTATGGGGATTGAATATCCAAAACAACAAACTGTAAAATCCGAACTCTTCGGCACTCTCCAACTCCTAACTCCACTAGCACCTCTACCACCCTAGTGGGTATATCAGCACTCCCATCGAAGCCATGAATTCTAGATTGACAAGGCTTTAAGTCTTTGGCTTACATTTTCATCTGGTCGTATGCTCTCTTAAATAAAATATTCACTGAATTCCCATTGTCCACCAGGATCCTCTTCATCTAAGCAGGACCAACCTGGGTTGATATGACAAGTGGGTCAATAGTTAGGGCTTCGACCCTATCAGCATCTCGGCTCCTAAATACGATGTCATCCGTCATCGTCTTTTGTAATTTGGCCGGAGCCCCTTCATCGAAATTACTACAACACTCAAAGTCCACATGCCTAATAGAATTGGCATATGACTCCATTTCCCTCTAGCTTCGGTCTGCTGGACGGGGACCACCACTGACTGCATTAATAACTAACCTCCCGCATGTACGGGCAGGTTCCTCCTGTCTTTCTTGAGGTTGCACACGGTTTTGATTGGATGGGCCCGCACCACCAGACTGCGGCGCCCGGCCGAACTGATCTAGCTTTCTTTCTCTGATCAACTTCTCAATGAGGTCTTGCAAATGTCTATACTCATTGGTATTATGTCCATAACTTTCATGGAATCTACAGAACTTTCGTGTTTGGATCTGCCTCTCCGACGATGGCTTCGGAGCAGGTTTCTTATACTACATAGCGTTGCAAGTCTGTAAATACACGTTCTCCAGCGACGTGTTCAGTGGTGTATAATTTTCAAACATTGGGGCCCTACGTCGCGGATCATGGTTCTGATCCCATTTTCTGTTCTGATTATCACTGTTCCTCGGTTGTTGAGTTTGTTTATTTTGAATATTTAACTGGACTTTTCCCAAACTTTCACCAGACTGTTTAACTGCAATATTACTCTGAATCCCCTCACTGCTAGGTCTTACGTCGTCCTGTTTCCTAGACTGTTTTGTGTCCTCACGCCTCAAGAATTGAGCGGCTTTGGAATAGAAACGGTCCAACGATGCGGGAGGCTTCCCAGCTAACCAGTTTCCAAACTCAGAATCGGGGTCGATCCCCTTAGTTAATGCCATTAAGATCGAATTATCATTGGGGTTACTGATCTCTGCACAAGCGGCATTGAACCTTTCCAAATAACACCTGAGTGTCTCTCCGGGAGCCTGAGTGACAGTGGATAAAGTATTAACGTCTTTAGGTCTGGAGACGTGCATGCGAAACTGCTCGACAAACTTAGTGTCCAACTGGTCGAACGAAGAGATTGATCGAGGAGGCAATCGTGTAAACCACATCGTTGCGATGCCCCCAAAGAAATGGAAAAACTACGGAACTTTACTGCATCATCAGCTCTTGCAGCACTCATCGACCATTCATATTTCAGGATATGTTGATTGGGATCGGAATTCCCTTCGTACATGGGCAGAGTCGGCATTCTGAATCGCCGAGGGGGTTCGGCATATAAAATTTCATCCGTGAACGGAGTGTGACTTCGGGAGATTCCCTAATCGTCATTTTTCAAGCCCTGACTCTCGCGGATCATTTGGCGTATCATGGCTGAAAGGTCTGGCATCGGAGCATTTTGCGCACGTTGGGCCAAAGTGTTGTCGGGTTCCATATTGCGAGGTTGGACCGGGCGCTGTCGACGGTCCGTGTCTCGCCTCCTTGGCACAATGTTTTCTGGAACGTACGGTTCAGGAGTACGCCCTTGTTGGTTATCGGTATCAATCCCGATATCAGCCGTGGTAGCAGTGGCATAGTTGTCCGTGGTGTATTGTGGAACAGTGCATCCTCGGGAGGAGGGTCCAGTATGAAAACTAGCAGAAGGGCCAACTCCTAACTGTCCAACGGTCAATGCTGGCTGGTGATCAATTGCCTGTGCATAGTTTCCATCTAGCCTGGACGGGTAGATCTATGATTGTAATCGGATGAAGCAGAACTTTCAATGGAGGAGCGAGACGCATGATCCTTTCTGGATCTTCTACGCCCTTGGCGGTCTAGTTGATTAGCTAATTGAGCATTAACGCGCAACTGCTCAGTCAGCTGTTGCCGGCTTTGAGTTAGTTCCTGGAGCAATGTATGGAACTCTTGTCTAGTAACTGGACCTGATGGATCAGAATGCCCGGTATCATCTTGATTAGATGGAGGTATTTGCGCGGGATTCTGTCTATCCCAGCCTTCTTGACCAGCGGCGGTAGAAGCGGTTCTTGTGCTAACCATCTTGAGAAGTGGAATCCTTTCCCTAAACTTTTTCAAATCTGAATAGAACGGAAGGAATCTGAAATTGAAATCTGGATCTCTCTCTTAGATTTATGCAATCTGGTATCGATGACAGATCCAACGAGCAGGAGAAAATCTAAGTTCAATTCTCAGTGAAAGCACCAAAGTGTTTGTATCAAAATTGGGCACAACACTCTTCGGAAGTTTTTGAAGAGATAATAAATGAAGAATGTAAATTGAAAATGAGGATTATCTAATAAAAACTCCAATTAACAAGAATATAAATGCGAAGACAAGCGATTTATAGTGGTTCGACGTGTTGCCTACGTCCGCTGTGAAGTTTTGCAATTTTATTGATTATCTTTCAATGATTACAAGTGATTACAGTGAATAACAGCAAGTTACAACTGGAAATTCGAAATCAACAGCAAGAATATGACGTAGGATTATGGAGATCTCGATCCGGCAGAGTCTAGGCGCTTGAGAGTCGAAAGATCCTTTTTCTGTAGGCTCTGGGGCTCTATTTATAGGCGTAGGAGGCTGAGACTTCGCTCAAATCTCGGGAGACTTTTTCTGGCACGTGAGTGGGCCCACGCGACCAAACTCAGGAAGTTTTGACTTGATCGGCGATCGATACGAAGTCATTTCGTATCGATCAAGATGACGTCCAATTGAGCTAAAATTTGAAGACATTCCTCAGCATGTACGCAAGCTCCTATGAAAATTTCAAGGCGTTTGGATCAGTGGATTGGGTGATATAGTCGATATGAAATGAGTATTCTCGAGTGGCTGTTTGGTTCGAATCCATTTCTTCGAATCGATGGTTTCGAATCGATGGTGGCACGCGTCTTCGTGATGACGTGGAGCGCAAACTTCGCCTCGATCCGGTCTTCCCTCCGAGTTGACCGCATCGATTCCATATATTTCGCCTTGTTCGTATCGAGGGATGATACGTCACCCTGATCTATTGACTCGATGGATTCGAATTAGGCCTCACTGATGGATACGAAGAAGACACTGGCCAATCGTTACGAAGCGCATCATCTGCTGATGGGTACGAAGTCCATCGATACGAACTAGATGGATTCGAACATGGCCAATTTTGATCGATAAGAACTCATGGGATTTGACCGATACGAAGTAGGTTATCTGCCGATGGATGCGAAGTGGGGAGATGCCAATGGATTCGAATAAGGAGGAGCCGATGGACTCGAATGAGATCGAGTCGAACCGGGGCACCTCGATGGATTCAAACTTGATCGATGTGAATTGTGGCAGTTCGATGGATACAAAGTTGTTGAACCCATGATCGATACGAAATTGATCGATACGAACTGGAGCATGATGATCGATACGAAACCGGAGCTTTTCCCTTCAGCTTACATCCATCATAACTTGAGCATACGAACTTGGATTGACTTGAAATTTAGAATGCTGGTTCTTATGATCTTGCTTGTCATGTCCTATCAATTGTAGCCTGATCCGGGCTCGGATAAAATTCAACGATATCCATAGTGAAGCAAAGTACAACCAATCTTTGAGACAAACTGTCCTTTGTTTTCGATCGATCTTTTGGTATCACGGCTTTGCCAAAAGGCGGGATAACAATTAGCACTCCATATCATTTCCAAACCCACATGAAATTATTTGAATAATTTTTAGAGCTATGAAATAATTTTTATTTTTCCTTTTAATTTAACCATTTTAAATAATTAACATTTACTATAAATAACATCATCTATAAATTAATTTCCATTATTAAACCTACTAAATTATTGCCACTAAAATATAATTAAAGTTGTAAATCCTTTGTTGATATTTTATTTTATATATTTGTTATTGATTTTTTGATTTTTTGAAACAAGGCATGTACATTCCTAGAATCACGTCTAGGCAGCACTGGTGCACCATGGATTGGTCCAATGGTCGCGGCCGGGAACACTATTCGTTCTAAGTTATATGACCTACTTTGTTGACTCCAACCACCTATGCTCCTTTGCTTGAACCTTATTTCTACACCAAGCAATATTCTACATTCTAACAACTCAATCACATTTATATCACTCAAATTGAATCAAGGAAAACGCAAAGCAATGGGTTCAGGAGGAGTATGTAACTCACAATTCAAATATATCAATAATCAATATGAAATATATGCATTTAGACATAGATTGTGAGTAGAGAATACTCACCTTGAAATAGCTAAGCTTACATAATGGAATTTCTCCTTCTTGCTCTTGTTTTCCTCTTTTCTGTAAATTCTAGTGCAAGCCAAACATTATTAAAATCACAAATTCTTCATGCCTAGAGGTGTAACAAGGTATTGAGAGGGATATATTTTAATTTTAGAATTTTTAGAAATTTATTTCTATATTTCTTGAATTTTATAAGAAGGGAATTAGGATATTCATAATTGTATTTTAAAAATGGAAAGCTATAGGAAATGTAGAAGTGGTATACGGGATGGATATTTTATGAATGAAAAGGAAGTTCTTGACAAAGAAAAGTCTAGATATATGGAGTGTAGGTTTGGGCTACTAATTTGGGCTCAACTATACACTTATATTTATTTCTTTTCTATCTTTCCCTTGGTCAATAAATCTTTCTACTAAGTTCACTTAGCCCAAATATCTAAATAAAATTCATATTCATAATAAGTGTTTTACTACCATTTCATAATTTTTTACAATAATTACCACAATTAAGTAATTGTTTCCACTTTTATCTTTTAAAGCCCAACTTCAAAATTAAATTTCTAATCACCTTTTACAAGTGAAATAAAATTCCATTACTTTTGAAATAATTCTACTATCTCGTATATTTTTATATAAAAATTATTTACTCACGTTATTATATTTTAAAATCGTTCTGACCTTTAAAAAATCCAATCCTATTTAAAAATCATAATTTTCAAAAGTAAGTTATTTTATCACTTCATAAAAGATTTTTGTTATATGATTTTTTAATTATTTATATTTATCCACATTTAATATTAAAAACCCTTTTAGTTAATTAAATATTTTATTTTAATTTGCAATTAATTCCCGCTCAATTATGAGTTGTTAAAATATCAATATGCAGAGTAAAATTAATTTTTAAAAATTCTATATCTTTATGTAAATGTATAATTGTCGTCATTAAAAAGAATGAAGAATGTTAGAGCCTCCTTTTCTCGTTTTAAAGTGACAACTATACTTTTAAAAATATATTGTACAAGTTCATTTTTTAGGTATAAAAATCTTAAAGACTGTGACGTACTATCTAGACAAAGTGCTCGAAGATTGAAGATCACGAAAGACTAGCCAACAATTGTAAGTCTTAGGTATAACCTGTTAAATTTCCTTTGATAATGACACACATATTTTCATTCAAAAAAAATTCAAAAATTATTCATCTTTATGCTTAGAAAATTTTCAAAAATCTTACCATTCTTTCAAATAGGCAGTTAGACATCTGAAAACAAATTCAAACAACTGAAATATAACTGATTCTTCACTTTTTCAAGTCCTTGTATAAAACAGATGTCTAGAGTATTATTCAGATGTCTGGATATATATTCCGATGTTATATTAAAATTCCAAACATCTAAATAACTGTAGCCATCATTTTTTTACTTCTTGTAAGATGTCAAATATTCAAACTAGACATCAAAATAAGATTTAAATGTCTGATCGAAAATTTAGACATCCGAATAAGATCATTTTTGAACTAGTTTCTTTTTGTTTAAACTCTATTAAAATTCAAATGTCTGAATTTGAATTTAGTTCCTTGAATACCTATAATGACTATTTCTTGTTAAAAAGACAATTCTGTTTTGAAAAGTCGTCTTCTTCAAACAAAGGTTGCATTTATTTCAATATTATTTCTCTTTAAATAGTACCTTTTAAACATTATTAAAAAGATTGTTTTTTGAGTCTATGTACTTTGCGTACTCTATTTTCTATACTCTATATTCTCTAAGATTTCAAATTCTTTTTGAACAATCTTTTACGTCATATTATCTGTACATTCAAATCATAATTATTAAAGGAAATTTTAGGAATGGTTTATTGAAAAGAGTCCTATCAATGTTATATAAGAACACAAAAAGTCAAAGGTAGAATTATCCTATTTGAGTAAAGTCCTGCTGGAGATCGTTAGGCGAAGTATTGAAGTCATGTTCAGCTAACCCCATAGAAACTTGTTCCTTCAGGTCAAGGGAGGGCGGTTTAGTAAAATTTCAAAAGGAGTCAGGGACTAGACGTAGGACAGAATGCTTGAACCAGTATAAAAATTTTTGATGCAATCTTTTACTTCCTATTTTACTTAGCTTATTTATATAATTAGTTTATTTATATTATTAGATCCTTAATGCACTTTCATAGTTTCTAATGGTGGAGACATGCATGTTAAAGACGTAGGTTCAATTAGACAGAAAATGTATGACGGAAAGGAGGTGAAGCTTATGGGAGTTAGGAATGCCCTAAAATGAAAGAAAAATCTTTTCAGTGGAAGAACTAGAAGAAAAAGGCTGTAAATTTTTAACTCGATGTACAATTCAAGGGTTTGGAATGGTAATAAGGAGGTTCTACGTGCACAATGGAGATGTAATAGAGTATATAAAATGCTTGAAAATCAGTGAAAAATGAATGGAGTTCTCAAAGTGGTACCGGAGAGGTAAATTTGTCTGAATCAAAGTGAAGCTAGCAATGAAAATCCACAAACTTCACATGGAGGCCTTTATGGAATTACAGTATAACACCCTATAATTTTATGAAATTAAATAGTAATCTCAAAAGGTAAAATGTAATTTTACATAAAGGGTGAAATAATAGGTTTTATATGAGATAAAATTAGGCTTCGGGACCTATTCCATTGCATTTGGAATGTCATTTACAATTAGAAAACATATATTTGTCAAATTTGATTTAACAAGCCAGAAATTAGAAGAAGTTAAACCCACTGGCATTTTTATAATATATTAATTTTGACATTTTAGGCTAAGCATGTGATATTTCAACCTATAAATAGAAATGTAAACATGTTCTGATCCTATTTTAATATAAACACCTTACCTCTAATCTCTATCAAATTCTCAGCAAATTCAAAACAAAGATCGCAATTTTTATGCCTTTCATTTCTTTTACTTCTTCCCCCTTCTCCTCCAACTTTGAAATTCGCAACTCTTTGTTTATTAATGGATTTCGACGAAACCAGTGGGAAATCGAAGGATATTGAAAATACTATAATCTCATATTAATTTAAGGGTGGAATTTGTAAGATTAGAAGTGTAGCAGACCCAAATGGCCAAAAAAACTGATGAAGTCTCGTACATCATTTTCATCCTTCTCAATCTAACTTCAAAATGGCATATCTTTCTCGATTCTTAACGAATTTTGATGATCTACCCATCGAAACTATAGTGGTGATGAGTACTACGATTTAATATAGGACTTTAGTGTATATATTGATAAGACATAGTAATTCACCCCTTATGATCTTAATCGAATTATATATGATGAAATTGGAAGTATAAGAATTTTTATATACATGATTAGGAATGTAGTATGTCATGGCTAGATAATTAAAAAAAGTGATTTTTTTATTGTAAATAGACAAAGTTCAACCTCTGCGTAATTAAAAAGAGTAAAACACAAGAATGCTTCAAGTTAGACGTATTATATATTAAATTTTTATTTCTTAATGACATGAGCATTCGTGATGTCTGTTTTACAATACAAAATAATGTTATCTAATTAAATAGTTCATAAAATTTTGGAAATGCCATTGAACTTTAAACAATTATAACTTTCGCATATGAGCTCCGTTCCAAGCATGATTTATGGTATCATGATCATGGCGAGACAAGGAATGTTTTAATGTGTTGGTTGTTATGCTCTAAGATGTTTCACAAAAGTGACTTATTGTGTTAATTTTTTATATATGGTTTTGCACTTACAGGTTGGGGCTTGATCCGATAGCTTCGTAAATGGTGAGGTGGTGATGAGTTTTAGACTTATTCCTAAAGTGCAATAGACAATTAGACAAATGACTAGCTTGGACTTGACCTCAAAATACAAATAGTCCGAGGAACTTAGTCTTTGAAGAGTTAAGTCCTCAACTCACCATAGTTCGATGAGTAGAGTACTTGGTATACCATAGTCCAAAGATTTATATTTTTGATATAGTTTGAGGAGCCGAGTCCGAAGAGCTATATTTTCGATATAGTTTGAGGAGCCGAGTCCTCAATATACCATAGTTCGAGGAGCCAAGTCTATAATATATAGTATACAATAGTCTAAGGGGATGAGTCTTCAATACATGATAGTCTAAGGAGCTAAGTCCTTAATATTCGATTTAGCATCACAAATGGGTTAGAGAAGCCAAGGCTTTAGTATATGATTCGACGATAGCGGGTTGAGACTTTAGGATCGCTCTTGGGCATGTGATTAGGCATGGAATAGATTTTAGTTAACCCTCGGCATATGATGTCACAATAGTGTAATAATATGTTTAGCTGACTTGATAGGTGCATGTGGAACATGTTAAGGTACGACTTTCGACTACTGTTTTACTAACTTGTTAGTATTATACACTTATAAGATGCGTTTCAATCACCAAATATATGTCTCACCCTCTCTATCATTTTCTTCTTTTATTTATACTCTAATAAGTCAACAGAGAGGACTGGTGGTGGCTTAGAGGCAGGATGTTGTGATAGAGATATGCATTTATTTATTAGCTATCTACTATTTATATGGTATTTTCCCAAATTCAAACTCTTTATTTATTTTTAGTATTTAGAGATATTTTGTAACTAAAGATTATTAGTTACAGTTTATTTTATTCATTTAGGAATATAGTATCTTTTTAGTATTATATATTATTTCTTCTATAGTGAGTTATAGCAAGTATAGAATATTATAGATAGCTTTATAATTTTATGTATATTTTACTTCAAAACGACCCACTGTTTGGAAGATCTACGATGCCAGTGACACTTTTATACATAGGTTGGGATGTCATAGTAGATAGGCTGTTACATTTGGTGTCGAAGCTTAAGTGGGAAATTCCTACTTAGTTATGGCATATGAGAAAGTGTATTTATAGTTTTTATTATTTACATTACACACACACACACACACATATACATATGTATATATATTATTTTAATACGCATGCCATATAGTTTGACTCAAAGAGGTAGTTGTTGGCTTAACTCTTATAGAAGTAAACAACTATGAGTTTAATAAGTGTTAAGATTAAAAGTAGTTTTGGGCTGAAAAATAAATCCATCACATATATCATATTTTATTCTTATAGAATTGCTAGTGGTGGGCCTTATACCAACTACCAATTGTGTGAATAAATAACTTGTTTTCTACAAAGAAAAAAGTAGTGTGACATTGATATGAAATAATGAAGGTATTTAATATTTTCTCTTTTTACAATATAGTTGGGCTCATGTATGTTATGATCTACTCTAATTAAAATATTTAAATTAACTGAAATTAATTTAAATGTTTTCCTTAAAAAAATTAATATAATAGGGGAAAAGCATAAAAGTTGAAGTTTGTTTACTGTATTAAAATAATGACCCATATTTGACCTTCAAATGTAGGAGATTTTAATAGTAGATAACTTTTCATAAACATTTAAATAAAAGGTTTTATTTTTATCAAAAAAAGTAAGCACGAGGCATATTATTTGTACTTCTATTTTGATGTGCACCTGATTTTTGACAAATGAAAATTTCAAAGTAAATAAAAAACGAGGAAATTAAAAAGCAAGTAAATCCTGCTTTTCGAATGTCTTTTATTTTGTGACAAACCACATTTCAAAAGGTTTAAATCGACAATAATCCATACATTTCCAAATTAGACAATCCGGAATGTAGATAATCAATGGGTTTTATTAAAAAAAGAAGAAAAGAAGAAGAAAACAAACGTAGAATCTCATAGCGGAATGATAAAATATAATAACCAAATAAAAGTTCATGAAGCTGTTTACTATACATTTGATTATAATCTATACAACGTTTATTAGAGTTATATATTTATACATCAGGGATAAATAAATAATGCAACAGAATAGCATGATGTAGGGAATAATAATAATAGTATTATACCAACTCTTCGTCTTCTCCTCCAAAGAAAAATCTTCAATATGCTGAAAACTCAGGATTGACCAAGCGTAATGAAAAGGCAAACACTCGAGTCAGGACTAAAATACTCTGATGTAAGTCAAATCAATATCATGAAATATGAGTGCAATAATTTAAGAGATGTTATGGGATTTTCCATCTCCTAAGGATCCGTTAAACTATTTATATATAATAGTATACGCTATAGTAGGTATTGTTTATCAGTAAAATCAATATCAAAATACCATTAAAGCTTTACATTGATCCACTTTAACACATTTGTACAGTTCTAAACCAAAGTTGTAATGGGCTCGTACAGGGATAAATATGAAAAGGCACGTAAGGCAATGCCCAAGGTAGGTTTCTACCAGTTTACCCATTCTAATTGGTTATAACCCATCCATGGCCGACCGCGATAATCGATCCGAACAACATGGGTGCACCCATCGAGTAAAAAATCATGATAGTAATACGAGTGATCAACTTGCTAGAGGCAGCTAACCTCATTGGTTAGACATAGGCTCCTGTTTTAGTCATTTTAATTATGACACAAGTGTCAAGGCTATCCATCATCCTTCTCTTATTTTATTCCAGTAAACATCGCCAATTCAACCACTACATTCTGGCTATCATCCACCACGTACACAATGGTTAAAGTGGTTCCAATATTGACAGCAAGTATGCCAATAAAATGCACCGGTCACTTTAACAACCAATCGTCATTTTACACACCGGTTGGTACTTTTATATCTTGAAAGCCATTCATCTTCGATATCAAAATACCTTATTCGCTTCAAATTCAAATCCATTCTGAAATCATCATATTCGCTTTAAAAAAATAAAATTTTACTTCAAAATGTTAATTCAATTCGATATATCGATTTCACTTCAAAATTTGATTCGAATCTCAATTTTTGTTATCTTCACTTTAACCCAATTCACATTTAAATATAAACATTTCACCCTTTTGACCCATTTGAATTTTAAGAAAATAGTTTGAATAGTTTTAAAATTGCTTAAATAGTTAAAATAGTTTACTCGAAATAGTTTGAGTATTGAAAATGGTTTATATAGTAAAAAAATTTGAGAAATCAAAATAATTTGAATATTTAAGAAGATGGATTTTAAATAATTTATACTAAAATAGTTTATTTGAAAATAGTTTCAAAGTCAAACTAATTCAATTCCAAACTTTCCAATTCAAATCATTTTCAATTTCCATTTTGATTTAATCGATTCAATTCCGATTTCAAGTTGAATTTTACTTGGATTCCAATTTCAATTCAAATAATTTAGATTCCGATTTCGAATCAATTCAATTTCGCTTTCAATTCCAATTTATTTCAATTTGTATTCCAACTTAAATAAATATCAATCAAATACCAATTTAATTTCAATTTTAATTCAATTTCAATTCCAAATTAATTTCAATTCCAATTCCAAATAAAATTCAATTTCAATTCGAAATAAATTTCAATTTCAACTCCATATTGATTTCAATTTCAATTCCAAATTTATTTCAATTTCAATTTGTAATTAATTTCAATTCCAACTATCTGATTCCATGATTTTAATTCCAACTCAATTCTCAAATTTAAACCATTTCTATTATATCAATATCGAGTTCGATCTTTAAAATATCGATTCGTATCACTTAAATCAAATTAACCTTCAATATCCAACTTAAAATCCAAACTTTCAAATATAATTCAATTTCGATCTTAATTTTTTTAAATATTGTTTTATATCGCTTTTATTTAGCAATATCCAAAGTTCGAGAAAAAGTTCAATCTTTTAAAATAAATCAATTTCTGAAATTCACATCATATTTCGATTATAACTTCAAAACCTCAACTTCAATTATTTAAACTATTCCTATTGTCCCATTTAAATTTCAATATTTTGAGCTCAAGTACGAAAATAATTCGATTTTCATAAATTTAATTTAATTTCTTAAAATCAAATCATATTAATAATTTCAAAACAAAAATTTTAAAATCATTTAATTTAACCAATGCAGTGTCCGTATATAATTTTTTATCCTATAGCCAAGTGAATCAATTATTTCAATTTAATTTAGGAATGGATATATATCATTTCAATCCAAAATAAATGTCATAGGTATATATCATTTCAACCTATTTTTTAACATATTCGAAAATATTTTAATTACAGTTTTATATACTGTATTGTAATATACGGGATAATAACACGATATATTAAAATAAAACAACATCCAAAATATCAACCAGCAACATCCATCACAACCAATCATCCAAACAGTTAATAAAATTCACCACGATTTCATAATTATAAATATCGGGTATTTTACCGACAATTAAATTTTAATTCAATTTAACTATCAATTCAAATTCAATCAGTTAATTCGGATGTCAATTTAAATGTCAATTAAACTTATCAAACAACAATCAATAAATTCCATTCATTTCACAATATAAATTTAACTGCATAAAACTATTTCAGTCAAGTGTGTGCGAATAAACGCTCACCTTTGATTTATCGACGATTTAAGATCCAAGTAAAGGGCCATATATGAACAGTCTCAGAGTGCAACCAAATAGTTCCATAATGTTCGGAATTTCGATATGAACAAAATGGAGAAAACCGTGCATCGGTCCGGACTCGTATGCAAAAGTTATTTGAGTTAGAATATTTGAATTTTAATATAAAATAATTAACTAAATAATAAAATAAACAACATGTATACCATCTTCTTTCGTTCCTCTATAGCACACTGAACCCATCCCTCGTGAAAAAGACTTCCACACGCACGCAAGAATCATCGACCTGACAATGATCAGCCTCCACAATAACGTGCGCCACCCCTCAACACGCATCCGCTCAAAACGCCGACCCCTCGCCGCCTCCGCTCGCACGCAATCCAAGGAAAACGCCGCGACTTCAAGGCTAGATCTTAGCGATTTCCAGATATTTCGGCACAAATCAACTGTTGGATGTTTTCGATTTCTATGAAAGATGAAGGAGATCGGACGGAAAGAAGGTGGAAGATTTTTGGCCGTTGGAATTTAATAGTGGCGGCCATGAATTTTGAACTAGGGTTAGAAATATTTTAATATAAATTGCCTCGATTTACGTGCGAATTTATATAGTCAGGTCCAAAACCGTTCGAACTCCAATCGAGGTTACCGCTTGGCATTTATAATGTTTTACCCCCATTCCAAACGCAATGGAACTAGTTTCGAGACCTAATTCGATCGTATGTGGTAGATAGCTTTTCAAAGTCAATTTATTTTATCGAATTCCTTCAATTGATTTCTACGCGTTTCAAGCTCGCACGGTCAAATGATAAGTCTGATCACTATGAAACTTGAAATCCTACAATAACTCACTATTATGGATCCGATGAAATTGGTTTCGTTGAAACCTGAGACAGTTGTCAAAATAGCTGTTTTTACTCGTTAATTAAATAAAAAAATTCAATTTTTAACTATTCACATGTAAATCCAACTTTAAATATTAACCATCTTCAATTATATTTAAATAAAATTTAAATCAATTTTCGATGCCATTTTCATTCAAATTAAATCCAGATTTCAATTATCTAAATAACCCAGTATTGAATTTTATTTAATTTAATTATCCCACATTAAAAACCGAATGAATTCTAGTTATCACAAATTAATTTATTATCAACTAAATAGGTCAAAATTTATTATATAATCTAGCTATTGATTATAAATACATTCAATACGTACAATTCCATTTCAATACCGTTACTGCCAAATTCTTCGAAATTAGTTATTTCAAAGTTTATTCAAGTTCATACTCAAATAAATTTCACTAATAAATTATTAAATTTTATTTCTAAATATTTTTATCCAATAATCTTAGTAAATTCAATAATTTACAATAGTTAAGAATACGGGTCATTACATACTCCACCACTCAAAACTTTTCGTCTTCGAAAAGGCGTTGGGTAAAGAATTTAACATACGATATATTTTCTCAAAATAATTAACTTATTTACATAAACATCTTATTTACAAAACTATTACTACGCCTCTACTAAGCCACTCCGATATCGGTTTTACAGAAAATATAACACGGATATATATATATATATATCAAAAAGTTATAAAATTTTAAAACCTTCAAAAAAATTCTAACTCTTGAATTTACAGAAAATTTCGGCAGAGTCTTATTTGCATGGCTCGATCGAATTTTTTTTACAATATAATGTATAACAAAAATATACCTAATATATATCAAATATACATCTCATCTCAATGATGAGGCATCCCGAAGGGCAAAAATATAAAATTGCGGTATGTAATCCGAGATATATACTTATTATTAATAATACGAGTGAATTCGCTCGTATTAAGCAACCTAATGCGCAATTGAGCTCCAAAAGCGAGCATACACCCTTTCGTACCTTCTAAACACTCAATAACCAAATGAGAACATATATATAAAGAGTAAAATCGATATATAACATGGATTGTGCAATAACCATAAACGAATATAGAAAATACAACAAACAAACATCCAATAAACAATGTCCATCCAAACTTATTCACAACAATACCAATTCACACTTCCGAATGTCAATATTCAATTTATTATACTTTCATTTCCTATTAATATTAAATTGATTTGCTTTTAATTCATTAACATTTATTTCATCCATATACAATTTGCTTGCTTTCAATTTATTCACATGGATTTCTTTCGAATTTAATTGGTTCACCTTGAATTTATCACATTCAATTGGTTAACATTTCAATGTCGATATTTAATTTATACACTTCCATTTCTTTTAACGTCCAATTTTTATTAACATTTAATTGACTCATTTCAATTTATTTCCATTCAACCAACTTCTATTTAATTAGATTACGTTTGATTAATTTTCATCCAATTTATTTACTTCCAATTGATTAACATGCACTTACCAACATTAATGAATTCACATTCTATTAATTTACATTCGTTTATAGTCACATTCATTTTTTCTTCACTTTCAGTATTTCATTTCAATAGTTCGCATAATTAATTATATTTAAGAAATTTGATTCCATACACATTCTAATTTTTTCGTATCATTCATATTTATTAAATCTCCAAGTTATAAAACTTTAGCTTTTATGCTTTACAAAACATTAAAATTAAAAGGTTCATATTTCTTTTTCATATCAACATTTATGATTCATTTTATAAACTCATTCCCTTTAACCCTATTATGTTAAATTTATTTCATTATCACTTAGTATTTTAATACTAATATTATTTCTAAACCATTTAAGTTTATTATAAACATTTTACAAAATTGCAACTCATTATTCCATAACTTTAATTCATATTAATCTGTTGATTCACTTAATTAGTTTATTCATTGATTCAAACGCATATTACAAATTTACTTAAGTAAATTTTATTTTATATTTTCAATTTATGTTAATAAATTTTCATTCCTCACAATCAGTTCATTCAACTTATTAAGTTAACTTCATTTTTTCAATTTATTTCATTACCTTATTTCATATTAAATTACTTACCATTCAATTTTATTGAAACTCAATATATTTACATTTGATTTATTTACATCCAATTTAAATTAAATTCAATTTCTCATATTTATTTTACTGACACCCATTTATTTTATTTTATTTCTTTCACACTTAAATTACATTTCATTTTAAAATTCAATTTCATATTCATTTGTTAATTCATTTTATAGCTCAAGTGAAAATAATTCACTTTACTAATTCCTCTAGTTCAATTCAAATCCAACTTAACTCATTTAATCTTTATTATGAGAAATTCTATTTCATTTAATCCATTTCTCAATTTATTTCATTCTCTTTTAAATATTTTCTTCTTATCGTTCACATTCAACCAATTTGACATTTGTTTTTAGCTTAATATCCTCAAATTTATAAATTATACAATTTATTCATTTAAAATTTCATTTTATTATTTCTAATTCATTTCAAATATAATTCATTTATATTTAAACTTTCTTGAGTTAAACTTCATTTTATTCGCTTCATCTTACTAACTCCGTTAATTAGCATTTCTTAAGTTAATTCCTTTTTTCATATTTCAAATTTTCTTTTATTTGCTTAATCAAAAAATTTCAACTATTTAATATTTGATTTTATGTTCCTGTTCGAATTCATAAACTTATTTCTTATGTATAAAAATTTCAATTCATAATTTATAAATTATTTCATATATTTATCAAATCATATTTAGGATATTTTTCACAACAAAACTTATTTTAATCGAAAATAAATTTCTTTTGGTAGAAATTCTCACTTAGAAACTCGAAAATGGATACTGGCGATGCTGTAGTCATCACTAGAATTATTTCCCAGCTATTAAATGAGTTCAAATCTTTTATTTCTTTAAAAATCCTTCCAAAATATTTTTCTAGTCAAAACTCTTTCAAATAATACTATTATAAATTTTTAAAGGCTTCAAAAAATTTAAAAAACAAAAAGGATTTATATTCTAGAATTCTTAATTTTTAAAATCATTCTACATATGAGCTATATTATAAATATGCTTATGCAAATTTTCTTAACTTATTATCGAAATTTCATTAATTTACAACTTGGTCATTTTAACCAATTCTCATTTTAATTGGTTTCAATTTAATTATCAAATGCTTCATAAAATAAAATTCATTAAGTATTCGTTTTAATTTGATTCAAACAATAATCGATGATAATTAAATATTATAATCTCCTAACAACTATCATTCATTAAAATTTCATTTATATATATAATTTAGGAAAAATTATTTCGTTTACCTAATTTAATATTTTGTCCACTTGCCTCGTTTAAGTGTTTAGAACCCCCTATCGACAACACGGCGTCCCGCACATCAACTAGAATTCATAAATAACTCAACGGATAAATAAACATAATACAAAACATTTTATAATACTAACAAGCATGCTCTCTCATATATACACACTCAAAAAGACTCATTCTAGGGTATCACTACCCTATCTCTGATGAGCCAAACCCCACAAAGCCAAGGTTATCGCAAAACCCGAGCTCTGATACCAACTGTGACGACCCGCCTTTCGAAAGGTTTAAATCGTCAATAATCTACACATGTCCAACTTAAACAATCCAGAACGTAGATAATCAATGGGGTTAATAACAAAAATAAGAATAGAAGAAGAAAACAAACACAGAATCTCACAATGGAATGATAAAATATAATAACTAAATAATAGTTCATGAACCTGTTTGTATACATTTGATTACAATCTTGACAACATTTATCAAATTTATATATATACATTTGGGATAAATAAATAATGCAACATAATAACATGATGCATAGAATAATAATAATAATAATAATAATAATAATAATAATAATAATAATATACCAAATCTTTGTCTTCGTCCTCCAGAGAAAAAAATTCGATACGCTAAAAACTCAGGACTGATCCAAGCGTAATGAAAAGACAAATATTCGAGTCGGAACTAAAATACTCTTATGTAAGTCAAATCAATATCACAACACATGAGTGCAATAGCTTAGGAGATGTTACGGGATTTTCCATCTCCCAAGGAACCATTAAATTATTTATATATAATAGTATACGATATAATATATAATGTCTATCAAAAAAAAAATATCAAAATAACATTAAGGCTTTACATTGATCCACCTTAACACATTTGTACAGTTCTAAACTAAAGTCGTAACCGGTTTGTATAGGGATAAATATGACAAGGCGCGTGAGGCAATGCCCAAGGTAGGATTCTACCAGTTTACCTTTTTGGACGGTCGTAACCCATCCGTGGCCGACCGCGACAATCAATCCAAACGAAAAGGTGAAAGTTACTGTTGTGTGGCTAGCTATTACTTAGGATCGTGTAATATGGAATATAATAAAATCTAAATGCAAAAACAGATGATAATATCAAAGTAAATGAAAATAAGTAAAATAAAATAAGCGCACCAGGAATTTTTATACTGATTTGAACTTCCCATTCTACGTCCAGTCCCAGACTCCTTTCTGGAATTTCACTAACAACAATCCTCACTTAACGCGGAGAAATAGGTTTACAACGCCTGAACAACAGAACAGGATTTTGATGCCTCAACAGCCGAAGAGGACTTCACTCGCCTGAACAGCAGAACATGACTTCAACTTATACAGAGAGTATTTGACACAGTGTGTTCTTGATAAAATGAATTTGTCTCTTAATAGTAAAACCTTTCTATAATCTTCTCCTTTTGATATATATATATATATATATGTATGTATGTATGTATGTATGTATGTATGTATGTATGTATGTATGTATGTATGTATGTATGTATGTATGTATGTATGTATGTATGTATGTATGTATGTATGTATGTGAAGAGTATGGAAGTAGATGAATGATTTTATATGATTTGAATGCACAAGAGAGTTAGAATCAAAGTAATATAAGAATAGAAAGAGTTAGATCGATTAGGTAAATAAAACTGATGATTCTAGCATGTTTATATAGAGTATAAAGAGGTGTAATCATTCGTGAATAGTTATCATAAAAGAGTATGGACATATCTATTAATAAAAAGTTGTATCTCTTCATGGAAGAGACATGTCTATTCAAAAATGTAGCCGTTGTAGAAGTTCTGACGTTTGAAAATTAGAGTTCAGACTTTTGAAATTGTTAGTGAGCAAATCAGAAAGGAAATAGGTCATTTTTGACCAGCTTCAGACGTTTGAAATTTCCAATTCAGACGTCTAAATATTATCTAAAATTTCAATTTTGATTACAGATTCAGACGTCTGGATTGGTCAATTCAGACGTTTGAATTTGACCTGAAAATTCAATTTTTCTCTAGTGCATGTGTGTGTACGTGTCGATATATATATCCAAAGGAGAGATTTTAACGTTATTTTATTTCTAAACAACGACTTAATACAACATATATATAACATGAAGTTCATTTGAATCCGGTCTTGTAGATATTCCTGCAAAAAGTTAGTATAGAAAATCAACGTTTATAGTTGTCGTAGTCAAAATAAGTATGAAACGTCGTAAACGATGTTTCAACAAAAGGGTGCACCCACCAAGTACAAAATTATAATAGTAATACGAGTGATCATTGTCGCTAGAGGTAGCTAACCTCATTGGCTAGACATAGGTTCCCCTTTTAGTCATTTTAATTATGACACAAGTGTCAAGGCTTTCCATCTTCGTTCTCTTATTACATTCCAGTAAACGTCGCAATTCAACCACAACATTCTGCATATCATCCAACACATACACAGTTGTTAAAGTGATTCCAATATTGACAGAGAGTATGTCAATAAGAGGCTCTGGTCTCTTTAAAAACCATTCGTCATTTTACACACTGGTTGGTGCTTTCATATTTTGAAAGCAATTCATCTTTGATATAGAAATACCTTATTGGCTTCTAAATCAAATCCATTTTAAAATCATCATATTCGCTTTAAAAAAATCAAATTTTACTTCAAAATGTTAATTCAATTCGACTTATCGATTTCACCTTAAAATTTGATTCGAATTTCAATTTTAGTTATACTTCACTTTAGCCCAATTTGCATTTAAATCCAAGATCTAAATATAAACATTTTACCATTTGACCAGTTTGAATTTTAAGAAAATAGTTTGAATAGTTTTAAAATAGCTTAAATAGTTAAAATAGTTTGAGTATTGAAAGTGGTTTATATAGTAAAATAGTTTGAGAAATCAAAATAATTTGAATATTTAAGAAGATAGATTTTAAATAGTTTATACTAAAATAATTTATTTGAAAATAGTTTCAAAGTCAAACTGATTCAACTCCAAACTTTCCAATTCAAATCAGTTTTAATTTCCATTTTGATTTAATCGATTCAATTCCGATTTTAGGTTAAATTTTACTTCGATTCCAATTTCAATTAAATAAATTTCGATTCTGATTTTGAATCAATTCAATTTTGGTTTCAATTCCAATTGATTTCAATTTGTATTCCAACTTGAATAAATATCAATCAAATCCCAATTTAATTTCTGTAATATCCCGCAAATCTGTACCCCTTGAGTCGACACTATTCTCCATCATTCAACTCAAGATGAACGGAAATATGAACCATTTGGGTTAAAGAAGAAGATGTAGAAGAAGAAAATAGAAAACAACATCAAAATTTAACCATCGCAACGGGATAAAATATAATAGATAATAAATGATCTTTACACAACAACAAATATATCCTTTTATACATTTCATCATCAGAGTATACATAACACACAACTGGATAGTAATCATAACCTGTCCTCACAATTTGAATACACAGCGGAATATTTAACACAAATACGGAAGTACATATCGCCAACCAGCTCATCTCCTGAGCTCCACAGCATCCTTTCCTGTATTTTATAATTCACGGTCTGACCCGAGCATTATAGTCAAATAACACCCGAGTTAGTCTGGAATACCAGCGTGAGAAAACCACACTCAAATTGATTATTAAAGTTTCAAAATTCTTTTGAAAATAAAAGCATCTCGTAAGACCACGCCACAAATAAACATGTCGTGTTTTTACCTTACGATAGCTAAAATACTTTTAATTAAAGTTCTGTGATATTATAATAGTGTCTATAGAAAGCAAAATAGAATCTAGCTGAAATGCTCGCATCTCACGTTTCAGCAATAGTTGGGCACAATCAAAACCGTACATGCACGTACGGAGAATGGATTTCCAACTAATAACTAGGCACTGGGTACCACCTGTCACAGTACCTGGTCTAGATCATCATACCGAGGTGTGACGACCCAGAATTTTTAGGCATTTGAAATTAGAATATTTAATTAATTTTAAACATTTGCAAGATAGTTTAACTTGGATTTCAAATATCAGTTTGAATTTGGCGATTGAATTTATTGAATTTAATAATTTGCATTTGGGTAAATTATTCAATCTTCAGTTTTATGCCTGTTAAAAATAATTTGAAGGCTTATAAAATTTATAATGATGATACGGAAGATAATAGAATGGTTGAAATTTAATTTAAAGGTGATTTGTTCAGTTTTAATAATATATCGTTTAAATTGAATTTAAAAATAGCCTTCCGGGGGCACAGTCTCGGAATTCGACGAAACCAGTTCCATTGGATCCGTAACAGTTAGTTATTATCGGATTTCAATTTTCGTAGCAATTGGAATTGTCGTTTGACCCTGGCAGCTCAAACGCAAAGAAACTATTTTAATCGATTTAATTTAAAATTGATCGTTTATTTCCTAACTTGCGTATATGATCGAATTAACCTCCGAAACACGTTCCACTATGTTCGGAATGTTGGTAAAACCTTATAAATGCCAGGCGGCACGTGTGATTTGGAGTTCGTTTGTAAAAACTTGTTAAATTTGAGAATATTAATAAAATATTATTTTTATAAATGTTTATATATAAGAGTATACGGCCGAAACCCTAGTCTTCTTTTAACAGCCGACACCAAACATTTCAATGGCCGAAAATTCATGTTTTTCTTCCTCAAATATCTTGAAATCCTTACACAATTAAGCCTCGATTTCTAAATGAAGATCGAAGGGAACCTCTTCGATCTAAGCATTCATACGGTGGAGATTGATTTTCGTCGACCGGAGAGGAAGCTTTGAGGCCGCATTCGTGCGTTATTCGTGCGCGAAACTCGAGATTTTTGGGTAGCCGAGCTTTGCAATATTTTTGGTGATGGGGTGGCGGGGCATGAGCTTCGTAATGATGACCTTAGATCGAGTTACCGGCAAGTTGATTGGTCGCGTTTTGGGATTGAACGGAGGTGTTTTGGGTTGGTCGCGTTCTGGTATTCGCGTGAGGAAGATGAAGGCTTCGGCCTTGATTTTAGAACGTGTGGCCTGATTTCATTTTGGTAATATATATTTTTTTTTTAAAAAGAAATTTGTTTAAAAATTTATATACAAACTTTATAAGACCATAACTTGTGCATGCGTGATAAGATTCAAACGAAACAAGAAGCGTCGGAATCGCGGCGACGCGGTCTACGCGCTATAGCAGATATGGAGACGTTTGAAGTAAGCGGAAATTTTGAATTAAATCGAATAGTTCGATTTAATTTAAAATTTGAATGCTCGTCGAAACTCAACGTGAGTTTATCTCACTCACATCTGGAATGCTTGTTAGTTTGAATAGTTAATATTTAAATTGTTGATTGGTTGTTTAGTTGTATGCGATCATTATTATCAGATTTGATCGATATTTATTGTTGTTCTAACATCTGTGGATGCTGGGAAACAGGTTGGAGGGATCCAACGGGATTCCTCATAATATAGAGTATCTTTATAATCTGTGTTGTATTTTATTGGTATTCCATGATGGATTAATTTGGAAATTTAGTTATGCTGTGTTATGGTTCAATAAATAAAATTTAGTATTTTAAAAATATCAGTAAATGAACTGGGATTAAAGGAAAATGAGTGGAATTTTTAAGTAAGGAATTTAAGGAAATTAAATTCAGGAAATTGATTTGGAATCCAAGTTTTGTGTGAATCTCAGTTTTAAAGATAAATAAAGATTTTAAATTTAAATTGTTCTAACTGCTTTAAATGCTTAAATTGTTTGGATTTAAAATGAAGATTTAAAATGTAAGTAATTTTTTTTTTTAAAGTCTAAGTTAAATCTGGAATCAAAATTTGAATCTGTATTCCAGTTTGAAATGAAAGAAAATTTAAAGTAAATTGTTTTAAATGCTTTATTAATGATAATTTGATCATAAATAAGAAAAATGTTTTTGTCTTTAAACAAATGGAGTTTTAATGATTTGTAATTCATTAAATTATTAAGTTAATTAAAATGGATAATTAGTGAGTTAGGAACTTAAATAATTGAGTAATTAGAAATTAATTAATTGGTTAATAAGAATTAATTAATTTGGATTAAGAGATGATTAATTAAAGTTTAATTTCTTAGGGATTAGTTAAAGGATTGTCATTAGTTAATGAAGGATCATTTACTAAGGATTATCAAATGATTAATTAAGATGATTAATTAGATTAATTAAAGATAATCAATTTATGGAATTATTTAAGTATGATTACTTAATTGAAGAAGTAATTAAGGATCATTAATTAATGTAATAAATGAGAGTAATTAAAGGTTAATTACTGTAAATGGTTATGGATAGTTAATTTCTGAAATTAGTTGAAGGATAATTACTCTATGTAATTGAAGATTATTAATCAAGGTGATTAAGATGGATATTTGAAGAATGATTGATTAATTTAAAAGGTTGTAATTAATTAATGGTTGATTAAGCAAAGTTAGGTGATTTATTCTTAAGTAATTGATTTAATTTAAGTTAATTAAATTAATTATAATAGGGATTAATAATGATTGCTTATGAATGATGTTCGAGTAAAATATCTGAATTGGATGATATCCATCGGATGATATGTTGTGTTATTCTATGATATGAAATGTTTTATGATATGAAATGTTTGGATGGACATTTACAATGTGGATATTAATGATGATGAATTCCTATGTAAAAAGTGACATCTTGTATTTAAAGTTGAATTGTGGTTCACTTAAATAACTCGGGCTAAGAAGGCATTAAATTCGAAAAGACCGGAGCGGGTATTAGTAAATACCCGAAACCACTTCGATTCTTTATAAATTGATATGTGAAATCAATAGGCTCGTATGGAATGCTTTAAGTGAATTGGACCATTTAATCTAAGTTTTTGGTACTTAGAGATTTGATGTGTGAAATTAGTGATGTCTATAACGAATTGTGAATTGAAAATTTACATGAGTTACCCCGGGTTTAAATAAGTTTTATGCTTTTGTATTTCATGTTAGATGAGTTTACTCACGCTGGTTTCCAGCCTAACCCGGGTGTTATTTTGATGTAATGCTCAGGTCAGACCGAGTATTACAGATTTTCAGGAAAGGACGTTCTGTAGCTCAAGAGGCGAATTGGATGGCAAGAACGTATGGAGTGCTTCCGATGTATTATATTGTTGTATATCTGAGACATGATGATTGTGTATATCCAGTATCTGTATATATGTGTAACTCTGATGTATTATAAATGTATTTGACAGATACAGAATTTTTTTGTAAACTGTTATTATTTGATATTATATTTTCATCCGCTGCGAATGTGAGAGTCTTTGTGGTGTTTCTTCTTCTTCTTCTATCTCTTTCTTCTTTCCCTAACTATCAGGAATTTTGGGGATCAAAAATTCTGGGTCGTTACAGTCAGTATCAGAGCAGAAGGTTAAGCGACAACCTTGGCTCTGGTGGGATTACTCATTTAGGGATAGGGTCAATGGTACCCTAGAATGAGTTGAGTAGTTGCGTATGTGTGTGTGTGTGTATGAGAGCGTACTTGTTATTTGCGTATATAAAAAATTTAAATGATTTTATATAAGAATATATTTTAATATATAAAGCGATAATTTTTCTAATATTAAGGTAATTGGTTGTTAAATTGTCAGAATTAAATTAACTGGTAATAGAAATACAACCAAATTGAAATTTAATAAAGATAAGTTTGAAAGGGATTCAAACTGAAATTAAAATCTTGAATTTGGGTTTTCAAAATAAGATAATGAATTGGTTTACTTGATTGTTGTGTTTAATAATAAAATGTGTATTAATGAGTAAGCAAAATGAAATGTTTTGGGGAAGTAAAACATTTGGGTAAGTACGACTTATAAATTGGAATTGAGTCAATTTAAATGGAAGTGGAAATTTAAATTGAAATGTTTGAAAATGGAGGTTGGAAATTGAATAGTTGACCCTGGACTATTTTCAAAATAAATTGTTTTAATATAAATCTATTTTTCACAACTATCTACCATACAACTTTTCTTTTTAAACCTAAAACTATCTTATACTTGTTTTACAATTATTTTTGAAACTATTTAAAAAAAATCGACTGTTTTATAAACCAATTATTGTTTTTCAACTATTTTACAAATTAATTACTATTTTACAACTATTTTGCAGTTATTTAAAATTTCTATAACTATTTGACTATTTTCCAACTATTTTATAATTACTTAATTATTTTATAGCTATGTTACGAACTAATAATTATTTTTCAACGACCTACCTATTTTAAACTTTTCAATCTATTTTCTGAATCTAAGCTGGATAGAGTTCAAACAGTTTATGATTGAATATCTATTTGGGATAAGGATTAAAGTGATAATCCAATGTAATTGAAACAATTGTGATTATGTGGATATAAATTAAAGGAATTGTGAATAGAAAGAGAAATTGATTTAGTTGATAATCGATAAAGGTAAATACGTAGGACGTATGTATATTATTCTATTCGCATAGTGATTTGATCCAGATTTGGGCACAGAACTTCGAGATAGTTATATCGATCCGAGTTAGGATTTTTCACTCAATTTTCGACGGCGAACCTGGATATCGATTATTGATTGGTTCTGGATATTCTCTATCATAGTTATGGCTATGCAAGGAGAATGACGGTTTCTGATCAAGAAACCAGATCTGAGTCCGCACTAGGAAGTCGGGTGGACGATACTAGTTTGGAAGTGAAATTGTGTGATCGAGTGAGCGATCAGATTGGTATAGAGTATGGATGATAAGTGTACATCATACGGATTTGAATGAAATTGATATCGACAATTTGTGAATAAGAAATGTGAAATGATTTCTTTTGAAATAAAAGTATATTTTGTGAAATATACAGTGGATAAAAGTGACAGTTGGATATTTTTATGGTGATAAGTAAGATGGAAACAACTTTATAAAAAAAGAGTAATCAAAGTTGAATATTTGAGTTTGAATGAACAAAGTTATATATCTTTGTTATACAAGATAAATCTCCCCTTGTTGAATCTATTGTTAGAAGAAAAGGGTTTTGAGAAAAAAAATATCTAAAGAATAAAAGGGGAATTTATACAAGTTTGAAGTATTCCAAAGATGTTCAAAATTATATATATCTATGTATATATATAAAGGATTTCATGAAGATGATTTTCGAAAGGTTTTTGGGACCTTTGTATTTGGAAATGCTTTTGATTTTTGGGTAAAATCAATAATGGATTTGGAAAGCCTAGTTTGAGAATTATCGATTTTGGGATAATCGATTTTAAGAAAGGAGATTTATTTGAGATTCATACTAGGCGTATGATTTGGAAGACACTATATGTGTATAGTATAAAGTGTTTTGAAAATGGCTCTGGAGAAAAAGGCGCTCTCATGAAATGAACTTCTCAGGAGTGTCGTATGTTGGTACTGCCTTGAACCCTAAGATGGGATTCTAAAGTTGATCCTGTAAGGATTTCGACAAAACTAGTTATGACTATGTAAGGTTATTATGAGTAGTGTATAGCGAAAGTCGAGGGCACTGATGCCTACAGAGGCATTTGGGTTATGTTATGACGACAGTGTAACTCGATGTCACTGCGATCTACCGCAGACCATAGCGAAAGTCGTGTGTGCCGTTGAGAGCCAATAGTCTGCGTTCGATTTTATATCGGTGGACTGCGACCTATGGTAATATAGCAAAAGTCATATGTGCCGCTGAGAGCCAACATTCTGCGTTTGATTTTACATCGGTAGACTGCGACCTATGTGGGAGTGGAGAAGCTTCATTTTTGGCAGCGAAAATCGAGGGCGTTGATGCCTACAATTACATGGACTTTTGCTATGATGGCAACGTAACGCTAGAACATAACTGCGATCAGTTGTAGGTTCCATGGCGTAATCGGGGGCGTGCGGAGTGCCTACAGTTACATGCAATTTTGCTGCGATGGCAACGTAACCCAGGATGTAACAGCGACCATGGAAGGGGGTGATGATTTCCAGAGCATTCTCACCAAAGATATTTTCTCTATTTTCAAAAACTGTTTTCTATACTTTCAATAAAATTATTTTCCCAAGTATTTTCATTGGGTGTTGAAAACGGGTTCACTAAGTACTTATGGATTTTCAGTCCTACGCCTGATCAACGTATGACCGAATTTCTGTGAGAACAAGGATGGACTGGTTGAGACATTGAGTTATAAGAAGTATTTTTATAAAAAACTACTTTAATAGTATTATGTGAATTTAAAAGTATTTCTAAAACTTTAAAATAAAGGAGTAGGCTAGTTAGCTAAATAAATTAGTTAAGTGAGTATGTTAATAAGATTTAAATTGGTTAAATAGAAGTTGAATTGGGAGTTATTAATGGCGTTTGGAAATGAAAACTTGATTGGAAATGAAAACTTGAGTTATAAATTAAATTTGACTTGAATTGTGAGTAAATTGAATACAATTGGAATATTGTCGAATAAAAAGGAAGTTGGATTGAAACAGAAATGGTTTGAATTGCAAATTAAGTCCAAGAAGGTAGAAATAAATTGAAAATGGCCTTGTAATTAGTTAAATGAGTCGTGAATGAATTGAATTTGGAAATTAAATTTATAATAACTAATCAAATAAATTTGTAGATTGAAATGAGATTTGAATGAAATAGAACCAAGTTAACTTGAAAAGGAAAATTTATTTTGCAAATGAAGTGAGCTTAAGTTTTGAAGTTGGACTAAATTAAAGTAAATTAACATAAGTTTAAAATTTATAGAAGCTCGACTCCAAGTAGGAAGGGTAGACCATTAAATAAAAGCTTGGGTTGAATTAATTTGAGAATGGTTGGTAGTATATAAGCGTGGAATGTGTCGAGCTAAATAAAATCGTTGTGAATGAATTAAAATGAAAGGAATTAAATATAAATTGAGTCGAAATCAATTTAAATTGGTTATAAAAGTTAAGTAATTATTTATTCACATGGATATCATCAAATTGCATAGAATGAATTGTCGTTTGACGTAAACGAAGGTAATTAAATGTCTATGAGTTGATAGAGATTAAATAAATTGATTTTTAAGATCAATTGAATTGAATATGAGCTTGTTTGGATTAAAAATAAATTGAATGTAAGAAATTGAGTTGTAAACCATTAAAATGATTGAAATGGCATATGAATTGGTTGAAAGCAATTGAATTAGCTTTAAAATCATATAAATCGCTTATGGAAAGTGTTTGGTGCATGTTGCTTATGAAATGCATGTGTTTAGCTATTGAAAGCAAGTGAAATGCTAACAAATTCCGTATATTTAGTACTTACATGTTTGAATTGAGTGAGTACATGTACCGGAAAGTCGTTTGGCTAGATTTGGGCGCGCTAATTGCTAAAATAATAAGCCGCTTGCTTAAAAATGCTAAATAAATGTACGCCTACGCAATAAAAATAGGAAATATGAACTGTTTTTGTTTTTCCGACCGTGTCGGTCAATGTATATATATTTATATCTCTTATCAAATTGCAAAAGCTCTTCCGTACAAAGGAGACTCTGCCAAAATTTTGGGAGTTAAAAAATTTTTGGAAATTTTTTGTTAACGACAAAACGATTTCAAATTGGAATTGACATAAGGAATTTTGAAAATGGAGATTGTAACTAATTGTTTAGTTGGAACTAAAGGATTATGAAAGTGAATTTGGGATTTTTGATTTCAGAGGATAAATTGAAACTTGCTCGGAAAATGTATGTATTTTAATTTCTGTATGAAATTTGATTGGGTTTTTGATCTATCAACTTGGCCTTTTGTTTTATTTTGAAATTTGGGGGCCCGTAGAGGCATTTTGTAGTTGTACCTAGCTAGCCGCGCAAAGGAGACGCTGAAAAAAAAATTCAAAAATTTAGAGAGTTAGAAATTTTTTGAGAAAGTTTTGATAATTTAAATTTGGATTAAATTTAAATTTGAATTTTTAAGTAAATAACATTATTGGGACTTAAGGATAAGTCTGGAAAGCTATAAAAAGGGTTAGTGTGTCTTTAATAAAAAGTTTGTTTTGAGAATTGTTTGGTTTTGTGAAAAAGTAAATGGGCATTGGACCATTCTTCTTAACTTGCAATTTCGAGGACGAAATTCTTTTAAGGGGAAGGAATGTGACGACTCGGAATTTTTAGGCATTTCAAATTGGAATATTTAATTAATTTTAAATATTTGCAAGATAGTTTAACTTGGATTTCCAATTTGAATTTGGCAATTGAATTTATTAAATTTAATAATTTGAATTTGGGTAAATTATTGAATCTTCTGTTTTAAGCCTGTTAAAAATAATTTGAAGGCTTATAAAATTTATAATGATGATACTGAAGATAATAGAACGGTTGAAATTTAATTTAAAGGTGATTTGTTCAGTTTTAATAATATATCGTTTAAATTGAATTTAAAAATAGCCTTCCGAGCACAGTCTTGGAATTCGACGAAACCAGTTCCATTGGATCCGTAATAGTTAGTTATTAGCGGATTTCAATTTTCGTAGCAATCGGAGTTGTTGTTTGACCTTGGCAGCCCAAAACGCATAGAAACTATTTGATCGATTTAATTTAAAATTGATCGTTTATTTCCGTAACTTGCACATATGATCGAATTAGCCTTCAAAACACGTTCCATTGTGTTCGGAATGTGGGTAAAACCTTATAAACGCCAGGCAGCACGTGCGATTTGGAGTTCGTTTGTAAAAGCTTGTTAAATTTGAGAATATTAATAAAATATTATTTTTATAAACGTTTATATATAAGAGTATACGGTCGAAACCCTAGTCTTCTTTTAACAGCCGACACCAAACATTTCAATGGCCGAAAATTCATGTTTTTCTTCCTCAAATATCTCAAAATCCTTATACAATTAAGCCGCGATTTCTAAATGAAGATCGAAGGGGGCTTCGAGATGTAAGCATCCATACGGTGGAGATTGATTTTCGTCGACCGGAGAGGAAGCTTTGCGGCCTCGTTCTTGCGCGAAACTCGATTTTTTGGGTAGCCGAGCTTTGCAATATTTTAGGTGATGGGGCGACGGGGCTTAAGCTTCGTAATGATGACCACATATCGAGTTACCGGCAAGTGGAGTGGCCGCGTTTTGGGATTGAACGGAGGTGTTTTGGGTTGGTTGCGTTCCGGTATTCATGTGAGGAAGATGAAGGCTTCGGCCTTGATTTTAGAACGTGTGGCCTGATTTCATTTTGGTAATATTTAAAAAAAAATTGTTTAAAAATTTATATACAAACTTTATAAGTCCATAACTTGTGCATGCGTGATCAGATTCAAACAAAACAAGAAGCGCCGGAATTGCATCGACGCGGTTTACGCGCTGTAGTAGATCCGGAGATGTTCGGAGCAAGCGGAAATTTTGAATTAAATCAAACGGTTCGATTTAATTTAAAATTTGAACGCTCGTCGAAACTCAATGTGAGTTTATCTCACTCACATTTGGAATGCTTGTTAGTTTGAATAGTTAATATTTAAATTGTCGATTGGTTGTTTAGTTGTATGTGATCATTATTTTCAGATTTGACCGATATTTATTGTTGTGCTAACATCTGTGGATGTAGGGAAACAGATTGGAGGGATCCAACGGGATTCCTCACGATATAGAGATTATCTTTATAATCCGTGTTGTATTTTATTGGTATTCCATGATGGATTAATTTGGAAATTTAGTTATACCGTGTTATGGTTGGATAAATAAATTTTGGTATTTTAAAAATATCAGTAAATAAATTGGGATTAAAGGAAAATGAGAGGAATTTTTAAGTAAGGAATTTAAGGAAATTAAATTCAAGAAATTGATTTGGAATTCAAGTTTTGTGTGAATCTCAGTTTTAAAGATAAATAAAGTTTTTAAATTTAAATTGTTTTAACTACTTTAAACCGTTAAATGATTTGAATTTAGAATGAAGATTTAAAATGTAAGTAAAGCTTTTTAAAAAAAAGTCTAAGTTAAATCTGGAATCAAAATTTAAATATGTATTCCAGTTTGAAATGAAAGAAAATTAAAGTAAATTGTTTTTAAATGCTTTGTTAATGATAATTTGATCATAAATAAGAAAAATGTTTTTGTCTTTAAATAAATGGAGTTTTAATGATTTGTAATCCATTAAATTATTAAGTTAATTAAAATGGATAATTAATTTATTTAATTAATCATAGTTAAGCACTTAAATAATTCAGTAATTAGAAATTAATTAATTGGTTAATAAGAATTAATTAATTTGGATTAAGAGATGATTAATTAAAGTTTAATTTCTTAGAGAGCAGTTAAAGGATTGTTATTAGTTAATGAAGGATCATTTACTAAGGATTATCAAATGATTAATTAAGATGATTAATTAGATTAATTAATTAAAGATAATCAATTTATGGAATTGTTTAGATATAATTACTTAATTGAAGAGGTAATTAAGGATCATTAACTAAAGCAATAAATGAGAGTAATTAAAGGTTAATTACTGTAAATGGTTATGGATAGTTAATTTTTTAAATTAATTGAAGGATAATTACTCTATATAATTGGAGTTAATTAATCAAGTTGATTAATTAAGATGGATATTTGAAGAATGATTGATTAATTTAAAAGGTTGTAATTAATTAATGGTTGATTAAGCAAAGTTAGGTGATTTATTCTTAAGTAATTGATTTAGTTTAAGTTAATTAAATTAATTATAATAGGGATTAACAATGATTGCTTATGAATGATTGTTTGAGCAAAATATCTGAATTGGATGATATCTATTGGATGATATGCTGTGTTATTCTGTGATATGAAATGTTTTGAGATATGAAATTTTTGGATGGACATTTATAATGTGGTTATTAATGACGATGAATTCCTATGTAAAAAGTGACATCTTGTATTTAAAGTTGAATTGTGGTTCACTTAAATAACTAGGGCTAAGATGGTATTAAATTCGAAGAGACCGGAGTCGGGTATTAGTAAATACCCGAAACCACTTCGATTTTTTATAAATTGATATGTGAAATCAATAGGCTTGTATGAAATGATTTAAGTGAATTGGACCATTTAATCTAAGTTTTTGGTACTAAGAGATTTGATGTGAGAAATTAGTGATGTTTATAACAAATTGTCAATTTGAAAATTTACACGAGTTACCCCGGGTTTAAATAAGTTTTGTGCTTTGGTATTTCATGTTAGTTGAGTTTACTCACGCTGGTTTCTAGCCTGACCAGGGTGTTACTTTGATGTAATGCTCGGGTCAGACCGAGTATTACTGTTTTTCAGGAAAGGACGTTCTGGAGCTCAGAAGGCGAGCAGGATGGCAAGAACGTATGAAGTGTTTTCGCTGTATTATATTGTTGTATATCTGAGACATGATGATTGTGTATATACAGTGTCTGTATATATGTGTAACTCTGATGTATTATAAATGTATTTGATAGATGCATAATTCTTTTGTAAACTGTTATTATTTGATATTATATTTTCATCAGCTGCGAATGTGAGAATCTTTGTGGTGTTTCTTCTTCTTCTTCTTCTATCTCTTTCCTCTTTCCCTAACTATATGGAATTTTCGGGATCGAAAATTCCGGGTCGTTAGACGAGGATTACTGTAACAACCCGCATATTTTACGATTGAATATTTAAATATTTTATTTAAATATTTTATCGTTAGTCCGAAAAGTTACTTTTTTGCATACGGCTGAATTAGGACTCGGGACCACTACCACTGGGTCCAAAACGCCGTTTGCGATCTTTTTGAGTATAAACTTTGTTATGTTTGGAGTTAGTGGAATTTTGCCACGTTTTCACTTTGGGCTTTGGTTTTGGTTAGCCCATTAACCTAAACTATTAACTCTAACTCAACCCCGTCTTCCCTTCATAACTTCACTTTCATTTCCTAACACTCAAGCTTCATCAAAAATGGAGGGAGGAATGGAAAATTAAAACTCTAAGCCCTAGTTCATTTACAAATCCAACATCTAACTCCAAATTCAAAGAGAAGCCATTTATTCAAGCTTCATGTGTTAAGATTGAAGTGTGATTGATTCTTCCTTTGCTTTCAAGCTTCTTCTTCATTGATATTTGTGAGAAGGTGAGATTTTTATCTCACATCTTTGTCTATAACTATCTTTGATTGTTGGGTATGAATTCCTAACACTTATTCATGTGCATTTGCTTTTAGTTTGGATTGAATTAGTGAAAATCCCAATTTTTAGTGTTTTGGGTTCAAATCTTTAAAAATCTTAACTTTGATGATTGAACACGTTTTTGGTGATGCATCGAGGAGCCAATAGGACCGGATAGCCGATGGGCGTAATCCCCTAGCGTCCGTGCTCGATCAGTTGCAAATTGAGAGAGTTTTTGCATTTCTATTGCTTAGGTCGATCGGCCTGCACACATATGTCTCGACCTGCAGTTAGGTCGCGCCATGCTTAGGTCGTTCCATCTTAAGTCGCTCGGCCATTAGGTCGTTCCACCACTTGGTCGCACCCCTTAGGTCGCTCGGCTTGGTCGCACCCCTTAGGTCGCACCACTTAGGTCGCTCGGCCTGCTTGCACTATTAGGTTACACATGTTATGGGTCGTGCCATACCTTAAGTCGCAACCAACTTAGGTCGCGCCATGTTAGGTCTCTCGCCTTGCTATGTGTCGGCCTGCCTTAGGTCGCTCGGCTTGCTCGCACCAACTTAGGTCGCACCTACATATAAGTCGCACCCCTTAGGTCGCAACCACTTAGGTCGCTCAACCTCTACTCCTTAAGTCGCTTTGCCTGTTAGGTCGCACATGCTATAGGTCGCGCCATACCTTGGGTCGCACCTGCATTTAAGTCACAACAACTTAGGTCGCGCCATTCTATAGGTCGCGCCATGCCATAAGTCGCGCCATGTTAAGTTGCTCTGTTAGGCCGCATGCTATTTCTTAAGTCACTGATCTCTTAGGTCGTATGCCATGGAGTCGCATGCGTTGAGCCGCTGATTTCTTGTGTTGACTTGCGTTAAGTCGTAAGTCATAGCTGTTAAGTCACAAGGGTATTTCCACTTTGATGGATTTGAAATCGAATTCTTTGGATTTTATTCACGTCTTCGAATGTGAATTTTTGTGATTTATTGTTTCTACGATCATTTTTGTGATTTTTCAATTTAAAAATATAAAGGTTTCAATACTAGTAGTAAATATCAAAACTCTTCCATCAAAATGATTTCAACACTATTTTACTACAAAGCTTGTTTCTTAAACCGTTTTCCAATCTACTAGTATATACAAACCTTTACCTTACTCGTATGAGAAATCTAATTAAACGGCTTAGTAAAGCGAGTGGTATGAAACCCTTGTGTTTACTTCACCAGTTAATTCTTGGACTTGTTCGATTGAATCTCTTGTGACAAATTTTCAAGTGGAGATCTACAATTTGTTCGTAAATATTTAAGTTAAGCTAGTGGTTATGGGACATGAAGCTAAGCTTATATATTTACTAGCTTACTGTAATTGACACTTCTTGATGATCATTGATGATCATTTTTGTGATTTAGACTAGCAAATGTGTGATGTCTCTTTGTCTACGAGAGAGACTAAACCCTGTTTCTGTGGAGCTTCGGCTCAATTTGGTGGGGTAGCGACCCATGGTCTTCGAGCCGTTTTGTGGAGCTTTGGCTCAAAATTAATGGTTAGCAACCATGGAATAGCGTTCCATTTTGTGATACATGTGTTGGTGAGTTTTCATGCTCCCGTTTTGTGATAGGCCTCCTCCTTTTTGTGATTTCTGGATTTCCATTGATGATTTATGGAATTTGTGCTTTCACCAATTTTCGTGATTTACATTGATAAGTTTTATCAATATTTGTGCATTGGTGAATTTGTGTGTCATTAACTTTTGTGATTGACATTGATATAATTGTCAATGCTTATGGTTTTAGTGAATAAAAATAAAGAGTACGACATTCTTTTTGATCTTTGAGAAGATTCTTGTGATATTGATTAATGTCTTGTTGATTTTCAATTACATACTTATCACAGTATGGTTTTATGGTAATCATGCGTTTTTGTCATATCTCTTATTCTATATCATTTCATCTGATATTTATAGCTAGACTGATCCGTTTATTATTTTCTTATTAAATAATACTCGGGTCAGACCGAGATGTTACAGGTGCTTCTGCTTGACTTCATGTGACGACCCGACTTTCCTCTCTCGGAAAATCGCATCATCTTTAAGAAAGAAAGGGATAGAAAAAGAATAGAAAGAAGAGAAGAAGAAACAACACATCAGAATCTAACAGCGGAACGAATAAACTATATTAATAACATAAATATTACATAGTTTACAACCATTATCAAAGTACACAGATAAACATCACATACTAGACAGCTATAAACACCTGTCTAGTTATTACAACTCAATACAACTCAGAGACAACACAGAACACACAGCGGAATACTAGATATATATCTACACGCAGAAGCCTCCTGCTCCATTGCTCCTCCAATATTCGTCAATGCTAACCTGAATCCTAACCTGAATTCCCTTGACTACTAATAAAAATTTGAGTACCCAAGAGTTTAAGAAAACAAAAGATAAACTCCGGGTCAGACATGGGTCTAGTGTGAGTAACAGGTTAAAGTTGCTTAACTTTCAAAAACCTTTTGAAAAGAAAGGTATCACGTAAGACTTCCCACACATAAACATGGAAAAGTTTTTACCTTACGCTAACCAAAACATTTGATAGGAAATCCGATGATATTATAATAGTGTCTAGGGTTTTCAAATAAATAAGAAATAGCCGAAATTGTTACATTGTTAAATTCCAGCTACTAGCCACAAAAGTGAGTAATACAATCAAAACCGTTGGCACTTACTGGATTTTGGATTCCATACAATGGCAGGGCTACTGGGGTACCACCCGTCACAGTACGTGGCCTAGATCACCGTACCGAGGAGTACTCCCACTCCCCTGCAACACAAGGCCGGACCCATTCCTTACTGAATAGCTCCGAACAAGATAACCCTGACGGTTGGAGCTCAAAACCGTCCACATAGCCGAAATAAAAAGGGACCTCTAGACAGGGGTAAATCTCGCTCTCCAGTGGGTGCGACCCACGAAGCCTTGCTGCACCTCCCTTGTTTTAGCTATTCCCGGTTGATGAGGCTCGAGGCTACGATTACCTTTATAGGACATATCACTTAGAATGCTCATCGTCCGCCTGACGATGTTCTGAAAGCATTCAATCCATACAAGTTCGTTCCGGATTCGAACGAAACCGAAGGCATTATCTCGTTACACTCATTTTGGAATCACCCTCAGAGTTAACGACGATAACCCTTGCACTCTAAACCACCATCTCGAATCTATAAGTACTATTCCGTCAAACTCATTACGGAATCACCCACAGAGTTATACTGACGTATAGCCCTTACACCTCGAGTCTTCACTCGCTCCACTTGGATTCACGACCTAACGTTATTTGGAATCGATGTGGTTTTCGGATATCCAAATATGGAAACCCTATCCCGGTCTCATCGAAATCCAAAGCGTGTCTTTTAGGGCCAAGTTGTTTCAAAGGTTTAAAACAATTTAATACAGTATCTATATACACACAGATAGATAACTTATAAATCACAACTGATAATCAGCATTACCACATAACAGATAACCCACATCATCAATATCAAATAGATATTCCAAATACTACCATCACAATAGATAACCTATGTTATCATCACAATACAATCAAATATCCATACCACACAATATCATTTATCTCATTACTGAGATCACAAAGCATCCAAGACAATCAATGTCATCCATTCATACATAAGTAATGATTCACTTATACCATAATATAATTAATTTAAAATGAATTAAATTAACTATCTCTAATTAATTTAAAATGAATTAAATTAATTACTTAATCCATAATTAATTTAAAATAAATTAAATTAATTACTTCACCAAAATAAATCTTGCTTTCTTCATTATTTAATTGATTACAATCAATTAATCATTTATTATTAATTACCTAAATTAATCACTCTTGATTAATTACCCTTAATTACGTTCATGTAATTATCCTTAATTAATTTCACAAATTAATTATTCTCAAACAAACAGTAATTAACCTTTAATTACTTCAATAAATTAATTAATCATAATTAATTACGTTTATTCTTAATTAATTACATTAATTAATTACCTCTAATTATTTATCATTGATTAATTAATCTTAATTAATCAACTTTAATTACATCATTAATTAAAATAATTAATGATTCCCTTTTATTAATCACCTTAAGTAATTAATTAACTTAATTACCATATTAAAACAAATTAATTATCCTTAATTAATTTCTTAATTAATCCCTTGATTAATTAATAAGTAATTTAAATCCAAATTACTTCACACTTAAACATCTCCACTTAATTACAACCATGTAATTATTAATTAATTACTTAACTAAGTAAATACCTAAATCATTAATTACATAAAGTAATTATTTTTAAAACTCATGTGTTTATAATTAATTAAACTTAATTAATTAAAAATAAACAATCATATTAAACTGTACTAAGTAATTAATTTCTTAATTACTTTATTAAGTAATTATACTCAAACCATTTACAATTGATTATTATTAAATTAGTTAATCTAATTAATTATAAAAATTAATCACATTAATTAATTATTTAAATAATTCTGGTAAATGACCATCATTAACCCTTCTCTAATTATTTTATAAAGTAATTAACTTAAATTAATTACAAATTTAATTATCCTTAATTATCTATAATTTAAAGTCTAATTATTAAGATAAATTAAACTTGATTAAAACTTAATTACTTAATTAATAATTTATTAATCATTAATTAATAATCTAATTAATGATCCAAATTCCAAATTTGATTAACCCCTAAATCAATATGCATTAAACCTTAATAATTAATTAAATTAATTAATTAATTATTTCTTAATTACCTTTTTAATAATTTAATTTCAAAACATTAATTCTTAACTAAATTTTAAAATAAAACATTTTATTTCAAACTAAGATTCAAACTAGCTTTGAATCCAGATTTAAATTTAAATTTTAAACTCTGTTTAAACCTTAAACTTCAGATTTTAAAACATTTTATAAAACACTTTAACAATTTCAAAGTTGTTAAAAACCTTCTATTTTCATAAAACTTATATATATTTTAAATCTTATAATTCAAACCCAATTTGAATTAAGATTTTAAACTTATTTTAAAACTTTGTTTAAAACTTGCTCTACACTTTTTAAATTCGGTTAAAAATTTACAAACTTAAATACTTTAAGGTTTGTAAACAATATTTGATAAAACAAGTTTAGGTTTATTAAAACCTGTAAAAATTCTTTTCCTTTAAACCTTATTTTATTTAAACTGAGGTGTTAAATTAACTTGAATTCAAATAAATTCAAACTTGAATTCAAATATGATTTAAATTTTCTTGATCATTAAAAGATTCAGGGTTTTACAAATTTTTAAACCCTGATACTACAGGTTTATTAAAACCTGTAAAACATAACACCAGAACCCACACCAAAATCTACTTCGAGTCTGCAAGACAACATCCCCGAGTCAAACACACTACTGCTTCGGGCAACTCACCATATTTACTCGAGCAAACCAAACACAGGCCAACCCACAAAACAACTTTCCCTGAATTCAACTGCACGGTGCACGTGCACCGTGGCTCCGGCCATCATCGGCCGTCCACCATAGCTTCTTACCATCAATGATCACCTCCACAGTCGAACAAAATCACCAGAAAACCACTACAGCAGTACAAATCAAAATGAGATTAAAAAAACAACCTGAAACATAAAAAGGTTCTTTCCTTCCCCCCCCCCCCCCCCCCCCGGCCCCTTCCCTTTCAAAACCTGTCAACGACAACATTTCTCACCTCCGACCACCTGACATCAAACCTCTCCGGCCACGAATGCTTCTACACACCCTCTACCCCTTTCCCAAACACCAAAGCACCCAGTCAATCATACAAGAAAATAAGATCGATTTCTTAACGCCCAGCAAAACTAGGGTTTAAAAGTAGAATTCCCAAATCTGTAATTACTCTAACAATTTAATCAACATTCAAGATTTTTCCCTCACTCCTTGCTCAATCTACTTCCCACAGAAAGAACCCCGAGATCTTCCCATACAAAGATCATCAGAATTTACTAAAATTCCATTTTTAGTTCAAAACCCAAAAGCAACTTCATCTACTACCTAAAAATTCCAATCTTTGATTTAAAAATCTAGTTACAGATAGTATTTTTGATATATGATACTGAATTAACAAATTAACATGTTTGGGATTTAATAAAATCAACATGCATTGATGTTGTTCTGTGTTTCAGAGACAACTACTGATTATTTTAATTTTCTTAAAGTTTTAAATATTTACCTAAGAAAATCAAACAATCATTACTTAATAAATTTCATTTTATCAGAAACATAATTAAAAGATAAAGATTTTAAGAAAGTTTTTGCCTAGGAAAAATCATAACAGAATAGGCCATGCTAAAGAACAACATGCACACATAATATACCTACATCAGATATTTACTTATAATAACCTGCAATGCATATTCATCTCAACATAAAATTATGCAACCTAAATTTAGATTTAATTTTTTTTTTAAAAGGTTACTCACCTATTTAGGAGAAAGCAGAGCCTCATTTTATGAAAAGCTTTGAACTTGTGGAAGAGAACATTTGAAAAAGCTTTGACACTTTCAACTGAAATGCTCCAGATTTTTGAAAACAGCCCCTCTTTGATACTTTGAACCTCTTTAAAAACTGAATTGCGTCAAATATTTAAAACTGCATTGCATGTTTTTTTTTCAATTGCAGAAAAACGAATGATGCAGATGCTTTTTGAGGTGAATCTGAATGCTACAGATTTGAAATTTTGCAAGTTTTCATTTTAAAACTGTTTGCAGGTACAGAAATTTGAAATTGCAGGGATTTGAATTTTTTTTTTTGAAAATGCAGGTTTGATCTTTGCTTTGTGAAAATGAATCTACAAGTTTATCTTTCTGAAAATGAATTAATTACAGGGATTGTGCTGGGAAATGAATTACAGAGGATTGCTTTTTGATTTGAGAATTGAGGTACAGGTTTTTGTTTTTGAGCTTGAAGGGTGTTTACAAGATTTTGATCTGAGTTTTGATTTATTTTGAGGGAGGGTTTTCATATTTTGAATAGGTGTTTGAAGCTTTCTTTTGATTAAGGAAGAATGAAAATGAAATATGAAAGATGCAAACTTAAACAAATGAATTTTCAGTTTTAATGAAAGAAAAGAAAAATAAAACTAAATTTTTACACTTGTCAAATATTACAACACTTGTTAAATTTACTCTTTAAAAATGCAACACATGTTATTTTTTTTGAAGGTAATTAGTATTTAATACAAATTAATGTATATTAGCTTAAATTTAAGTTGTTAGTTTATATTAAATATGCATATAAACTTTTAAAAGAACTAAAATCAATTTGCACTAATAAATGAAGATTATACATATGGAAATTAAAATAATTTAAAATTTACACTTTGGAATTTTAACCCCAAATTAAATTCATAATCTAATATTAAAAATCAAATTATGAATACAAATCAAAGTTTGAAATAACAATAGCTATTTTTAATTTAAAATCTTATTTGTAATACAATACATTGTTAATATTGTATTTAGAATGTCTCATTATCAAATTAAAACCATTCTAAAGGAAATTATATTTTTATTAATAAATTTTCTATTTAATTAAGCTATAAAACACTTTTATCAATTTATTCAAAATTTAAAACTCAATCTAATTTAATTTTAAACATTTAATATTTTTCTTATCAATTTTAAAATCATATTTTTACTTATGAAATAGTCTTTGAAAACTCAATACTAATTTGAAACAAAATTTCCAAATTAAAATGTCTATATTAGAATTTTTAAAACATGATTCATTTATTAAATTTAAACCAAAATCATTTATTTAACTTTGAAAAGCTTAAATATTAAATAAAACAAATTTTCCAAATTATTAAAACTTGAAAATATGTTTTACTTATTAAAATTAAAACAATACCAATCTATTTAAAAATATAAATCATATATTTATATTGTAAACAGAAATCAATTTATATCTTTAAAAGATAAAATAACCAATTTAAATATTTATTGAAGAAGATTATCAAATTTATCTGAATAATTATTAATAGAATATCAATATCAATTAATTTTTGTTACAGATTATTAAATTGATATTGTCAAAAATTCCGGGATATTACAATCCTTCCCCCTCAAAAGAATTTCGTCCCCGAAATTTAAAACACAGGTAATTTAATAATCTCACTAAATTTTAAATTTAAAAACACAAGCATATATCAAACATATGTTAACAACCAAAACAACCAATCAAACAATTCTAATTATCCAGACAAATTCTGGATAATATTTCATCCAGTTTCCCCGGGTATATATATATATATATATCGGGATACTCGCTCTAGAGAATCCAAACAAACAACACTATGAAGCTACAAAGCTCCTATTCAACTATATCTATAACACTAGACAAGATATCAGACTACAAACGAGTCTGACACAACAACCAAAACTCCAAAACTGCTGGTTTCATAACCAGAGATAGATCATACACGTACTCCCTCAGAGATACGTGAAACCCATCGAATCTCAGTTATCCAAACTGGCAATTCAAATCCTGTAGATCAATCACTTATTCTCCAAGATCACAGAAAAGATCCAAAAACACTTCAGAGCTAGCTTCCCAGACTTACCCAATCTTATAGCTCACCTTTGATCGGAGAAAACTTATCCAAAATTAAATCTCCGACTCAGAATCCAAAATTTCTCCGACTCTTATCCACAAAACTCTCCAGACAATCCTGGGCTGCCCACAACCTTACTAATCAGCTCAACCTTGTTGATACTTCTAGAAACAAACTAGACCAATCAACACAACAAGATGATCTCCTCAAGATCAACCAAAACTCAAACTCAACTCTTCAACATCAGAAGACAACAACTTCTTCTGTCCGGGAAAAGAAAAGCAGATACACTTCCAAACTGCTTCCACTGCACAACTCTGATCCGATATAGAAGAGAATGCTGAAGAAGAACGCAAGCACAATCAGGACAACACACCCCAGAGATATGGTTCAGCAAATCCATAAGAATCATTCAGAAGTTCCTCCAAAACTCCGAGCTGCTATACCAACTCAATCTCCTTGAAACCATTCTTCTAAAAAGCTGAACCACCGGTACCACTCCTGGAATTCCAGTCGATAAGAAAACTCAATCTCCGGATACGGACAAAACTCTGACTTCTCTGAAGACATCCAGAAAAACTTCGATAACCCAAGAGAACACTCAAATAATCGCAAGTCACTTTTGCGATCCACCAAACCAAATCCAAGGAAAACTGTTCTTCCTTTACCAAACAGAACAGCTTACTCTTCACTAGCCAACCCTTCGAAGAAACGGGTCCACTTAGCTGCTTCTGAACTCCACTCTAGAAAACTGCTAAGCCAGAAGATTTCTTCCCAACACTGAGAACACTCCAAGCTGCACTGCTGCCACAGATGCCAAAGAATTCCATAACAAAGCTCTTCGGGAAACTCGGACTTCACAGCAAACAGAAACTCAAGCTGACCATAGCCACGACACTGAAGCAGACTCACATTCTTAACTTGTTCCAAAGAAAACATCTTCGGGAACATCCATATTCACTGCATCTCCTTACACAGCTACTATTCCTTAAGGTAGCAAAATACCATCACTTTCTTCTGCCCAGCCGACAGATCCATATTATACTCATTCAACTTCAAAGAATTCACTCCGAACCTTAACAGGTTTCCTTTAAAGCTCAATGAAGTTCTTCATCACTACAAAACTCGCTCGAGACGGTATTAGGTCTACAGTCTCGACAGATACACTTCCAACCTCAAACATTCAAACTCCAAGCAATGGTAGTCGTGTTACACACACAACTACTCCATCTACCTTATAACTTATATTGGAAAACCTGAACAGGTAACCCAACAGATAGGCAGAAATATATATATATATATATACACATATATTTAAAATTACAAAGACGGTCTCTCAAGAAAGACACCACTACAGAGCCTAGGTATTCACTCAACCTAACGCTCTGATACCAAGTGTGACGACCTGACTTTCCTCTCCAGGAAAATCGCATCATCTTTAAGAAAGAAAGGGATAAAAAAAGAATAGAAAGAAGAGAAGAAGAAACAACACATCAGAATCTAACAGCGGAACGAATAAACTATATTAATAACATAAATATTACATAGTTTACAACCATTATCAAAGTACATAGATAAACATCACATACTAGACAGTTATAAACACCTGTCTAGTTATTACAACTCAATACAACTCAGAGACAACACAGAACACACAGCGGAATACTAGATATATATCTACACGCAGAAGCCTCCTGCTCCATTGCTCCTCCAATATTCGTCAAAGCTAACCTGAATCCTAACCTGAATTCCCTTGACTACTAATAAAAATTTGAGTACCCAAGAGTTTAAGAAAACAAAAGATAAACTCCGGGTCAGACATGGGTCTGGTGTGAGTAACAGGTTAAAGTTGCTTAACTTTCAAAAACCTTTTGAAAAGAAAGGTATCACGTAAGACTTCCTACACATAAACATGGAAAAGTTTTTACCTTACGCTAACCAAAACATTTGATAGGAAATCCGATGATATTATAATAGTGTCTAGGGTTTTCAAATAAATAAGAAATAGCCGAAATCGTTACATTATTAAATTCCAGCTACTAGCCACAAAAGTGGGTAATACAATCAAAACCGTTGGCACTTATTGGATTTTGGATTCCATACAATGGCAGGGCTACTGGGGTACCATCTGCCACAGTACGTGGCCTAGATCACCGTACCGAGGAGTACTCCCACTCCCCTGCAACACAAGGCCGGACCCATTCCTTACTGAATAGTTCCGAACAAGATAACCCCGACGGTTGGAGCTCAAAACCGTCCACACAGCCGAAATAAAAAGGGACCTCTAGACAGGGGTAAATCTCGCTCTCCAGTGGGTGCGACCCACGAAGCCTTGCTGCACCTCCCCTGTTTTAGCCATTCCCGGTTTATGAGGCTTGAGGCTACGATTACCTTTATAGGACATATCACTTAGAATGCTCATCGTCCGCCTGACGATGTTCTGAAAGCATTCAATCCATACAAGTTCGTTCCGGGTTCGAACGAAACCGAAGGCATTATCTCGTTACACTCATTTTGGAATCACCCTCAGAGTTAACGAAGATAACCCTTGCACTCTAAACCACCATTCGAATCTATAAGTACTATTCCGTCAAACTCATTACGGAATCACCCACAGAGTTATACTGACGTATAGCCCTTACACCTCGAGTCTTCACTCGCTCCACTTGGATTCACGACCTAACGTTATTTGGAATCGATGTGGTTTTCGGATATCCAAATATGGAAACCCGATCCCGGTCTCATCGAAATCCAAAGCGTGTCTTTTAGGGCTAAGTTGTTTTAAAGGTTTAAAACAATTTAATACAGTATCTATATACACACAGATAGATAACTTATAAATCACAACTGATAATCAGCATTACCACATAACAGATAACCCACATCATCAATATCAAATAGGTATTCTAAATACTACCATCACAATAGATAACCTATGTTATCATCACAATACAATCAAATATCCATACCACACAATATCATTTATCTCATTGCTGAGATCACAAAGCATCCAAGACAATCAATGACATCCATTCATACATAAGTAATGATTCACTCATACCATAATATAATTAATTTAAAATGAATTAAATTAACTATCTCTAATTAATTTAAAATGAATTAAATTAATTACTTAATCCATAATTAATTTAAAATAAATTAAATTAATTACTTCACCAAAATAAATCTTGCTTTCTTCATTATTTAATTGATTACAATCAATTAATCATTTATTATTAATTACCTAAATTAATCACTCTTGATTAATTACCCTTAATTACATTCATGTAATTATCCTTAATTAATTTCACAAATTAATTGTTCTTAAACAAACGGTAATTAACCTTTAATTACTTCAATAAATTAATTAATTATAATTAATTACGTTTATCCTTAATTAATTACATTAATTAATTACCTCTAATTATTTATCATTGATTAATTAATCTTAATTAATCAACTTTAATTACATCATTAATTAAAATAATTAATGATTCCCTTTTATTAATCACCTTAAGTAATTAATTAACTTAATTACCATATTAAAACAAATTAATTATCCTTAATTAATTTCTTAATTAATCCCTTGATTAATTAATAAGTAATTTAAATCCAAATTGCTTCACACTTAAACATCTCCACTTAATTACAACCATGTAATTATTAATTAATTACTTAACTAAGTAAATACCTAAATCATTAATTACATAAAGTAATTATTTTTAAAACTCATGTGTTTATAATTAATTAAACTTAATTAATTAAAAATAAACAATCATATTAAACTATACTAAGTAATTAATTTCTTAATTACTTTATTAAGTAATTATACTCAAACCATTTACAATTGATTATTATTAAATTAGTTAATCTAATTAATTATAAAAATTAATCACATTAATTAATTATTTAAATAATCCTGATTAATGACCATCATTAACCCTTCTCTAATTATTTTATAAAGTAATTAACTTAAATTAATTACAAATTTAATTATCCTTAATTATCTATAATTTAAAGTCTAATTATTAAGATAAATTAAACTTGATTAAAACTTAATTACTTAATTAATAATTTATTAATCATTAATTAATAATCTAATTAATGATCTAAATTTCAAATTTGATTAACCCCTAAATCAATATGCATTAAACCTTAATAATTAATTTAATTAATTAATTAATTATTTCTTAATTACCTTTTTAATAATTTAATTTCAAAACATTAATTCTTAACTAAATTTTAAAATAAAACATTTTATTTCAAACTAAGATTCAAATTAGCTTTGAATCCAGATTTAAATTTAAATTTTATACTCTGTTTAAACCTTAAACTTTAGATTTTAAAACATTTTATAAAACACTTTAACAATTTCAAAGTTGTTAAATACCTTCTATTTTCATAAAACTCATATATATTTTAAATCTTATAATTCAAACTCATTTTGAATTAAGATTTTAAACTTATTTTAAAACTTTGTTTAAAACTTGCTCTACACTTTTTAAATTCAGTTTAAATTTTAAAAACTTAAATACTTTCAGGTTTGTAAACAATATTTGATAAAACAAGTTTAGGTTTATTAAAACCTGTAAAAATTCTTTTCCTTTAAACCTTATTTTATTTAAACTGAGATGTTAAATTAACTTGAATTCAAATAAATTCAAACTTGAATTCAAATATGATTTAAATTTTCTTGATCATTAAAAGGTTCAGGGTTTTACAAATTTTTAAACCCTGATACTACAGGTTTACTAAAACCTGTAAAACATAACACCAGAACCCACACCAAAATCTACTTCGATTCTGCAACACAACATCCTCGAGTCAAACACACTACTGCTTCGGGCAACTCACCATATTTACTCGAGCTAACCAAACACAGGCCAACCCACAAAACAACTTTCCTTGAATTCAGCTGCACGGTGCACGTGCACCGTGGCTCCGGCCATCACCGGCCGTCCACCATAGATTCTTACCATCAATGATCACCTCCACAGTCGAACACAATCACCAGAAAACCACTACAGCAGTACAAATCAAAATGAGATAAAAAAAAACAACCTGAAACATAAAAAGGTTCTTTCCTCCCCCCTCCCTTCAAAACCTGTCGACGGCAACATTTCTCACCTCCGACCACCTGACATCAAACCTCTCCGGCCACGAATGCTTCTACACACCCTCTACCCCTTTCCCAAAAACCAAAGCACCCGGTCAATCATACAAGAAAATAAGATCGATTTCTTAACGCCCAGCAAAACTAGGGTTTAAAAGTAGAATTCCCAAATCTATAATTACTCTGACAATTTAATCAACATTTAAGATTTTTCCCTCACTCCCTACTCAATCTACTTCCCACAGAAAGAACCCCAAGATCTTCCCACACAAAGATCATCAGAATTTACTAAAATTCCATTTTTAGTTCAAAACCCAAAAGCAACTTCATCTACTACCTAAAAATTCCAATCTTTGATTTAAAAATCTAGTTACAGATAGTATTTTTGATTTATGATACTAAATTAACAAATTAACATGTTTGGGATTTAATAAAATCAACATGCATTGATGTTGTTCTGTGTTTCAGAGACAACTACTGATTATTTTAATTTTCTTAAAGTTTTAAATATTTACCTAAGAAAATCAAATAATCTTTACTTAATAAATTTCATTTTATCAGAAACATAATTAAAAGATATAGATTTCAAGAAAGTTTTTGCCTGGGAAAAATCATAACAGAACAGGCCATACTAAAGAACAGCATGCACACATAATACACCTACATCAGATATTTACTTATAATAACCTGCAATGCATATTCATCTCAACATAAAATTATGCAACCAAAATTTAGATTTATTTATTTTTTTAAAAGGTTACTCACCTATTTAGGAGAAAGCAGAGCCTCATTTTATGAAAAGCTTTGAACTTGTGGAAGAGAACATTTGAAAAAGCTTTGACACTTTCAACTGAAATGCTCCAGATTTTTGAAAACAGCCCCTCTTTGATACTTTAAACCTCTTTAAAAACTGAATTGCCTCAAATATTTAAAAATGCATTGCATGCTTTCTGATTGCCGAAAAATGAATGATGCAGATGCTTTTTGAGGTGAATCTGAATGCTACAGATTTGAAATTTTGCAAGTTTTCATTTTAAAACTGTTTGCAGGCTACAGATATTTGAAATTGCAGGGATTTGAATTTTTTTTTTCAAAATGCAGGTTTGATCTTTGCTTTGTGAAAATGAATCTACAAGTTTATCTTTCTGAAAATGAATTAATTACAGGGATTGTGCTGGGAAATGAATTACAGAGGATTGCTTTTTGATTTGAGAATTGAGGTACAGGTTTTTGTTTTTGAGCTTGAAGGGTGTTTACAAGATTTTGATCTGAGTTTTGATTTATTTTGAGGGGGGGTTTTCAGATTTTGAATAGGTGTTTGAAGCTTTCTTTTGATTAAGGAAGAATGAAAATGAAATATGAAAGATGCAAACTTAAACAAATGAATTTTCAATTTTAATGAAAGAAAAGGAAAAGAAAATTAAATTTTTACACTTGTCAAACTTTACAACACTTGTTAAATTTACTCTTTAAAAATGCAACACATGTTATTTTTTTTTAAAGGTAATTAGTATTTAATACAAATTAATGTATATTAGCTTAAATTTAAGTTGTTGGTTTATATTAAATATGCATATAAACTTTTAAAAGAACTAAAAACAATTTGCACTAATAAATGAAGATTATACATATGGAAATTAAAATAATTTAAAATTTACACTTTGGAATTTTAACCTCAAATTAAATTCATAATCTAATATTAAAAATCAAATTATGAATACAAATCTAAATTGGAAATAACAATAGCTATTTTTAACCAAAAATCTTATTTGTAATACAATACATTGTTAATATTGTATTTAGAATGTCTCATTATCAAATTAAAACCATTCTAAAGGAAATTATATTTTTATTAATAAATTTTCTATTTAATTAAGCTATAAAACTCTTTTATCAATTTATTATAAATTTAAAACTCAATCTAATTTAATTTTAAACATTTAATATTTTTCTTATCAATTTTAAAATCATATTTTTACTTATGAAATAGTCTTTGAAAACTCAATACTAATTTGAAACAAAATTTCCAAATTAAAATGTCTATATTATAATTTTTGAAACATGATTCATTTATTAAATTTAAACCAAAATCATTTATTTAACTTTGAAAAGCTTAAATATTAAATAAAACAAATTTTCCAAATTATTAAAACTAGAAAATATGTTTTACTTATTAAAATTAAAACAATACCAATCTATTTAAAAATATAAATCATATATTTATATTGTAAACAGAAATCAATTTATATAATTTAAAAGATAAAATAACCAATTTAAATATTTATTGAAGAAGATTATCAAATTTATCTGAATATTATTAATAGAATATCAATATCAATTTAATTTTTATTACAGATTATTAAATTGATATTGTCAAAAATTCCGGGATATTACACTTCACATCTGGGATTATTACCCTGATTTTTGGCTAACTACTTAGATTAGTTGTTTTTGTTGTATACATTTGAGATGTAGACTCATTGATGTATCCATTTTTTTGTCTAGCACTTGTAGCTATTCTTTTGTGATATTGTGGATCTTGTCTGACCACTACTCTGATGAACACTTTTATGTGTTGTATATTCATATCTATTTCCGCCTTTGTGATATGGATGTCTGTGACTGATTTGTGTTATGTTTATTCCTATATTTGTTTCCGAAGAATATATATAGCCATCGGGTAGTAGCTTTGAGTTTGTATCGGTATGTCAGATTTCCTCCTGAAACCAGTTGCATGTTGTACTATCAGACATATCGGTGCTCGCACAAAGCAATTACGTGGATGGTCGCCCCTCAACAGCCTATTCCCTGCGCTAGTTGACGGCATTACCCCGTTGTGTCCTTGGCTAGAGTGGGTATAAAGGTGGGGCGTCACAGCTTGGTATCAGAGCCAAACTTCGGAACAATGTAGAATAATTTAACAAGGATCATCGTCCTAAGTCCATCTTAGGAGTCGTGCTTTAGGATTTAATTCGAGTCTTCGTACCGATTCATCCTATTTTCTTTATGATCCCTTGTTTATCTATCAAGATTGCTTGATATTCATTTGTGAATAACCTTATCCTTCTTCTTTCTTTCTTTCAAAAGGAAGAGAAATGGTTAGACCTGGTCGTCCCAACGCCGATCAATCTAGTGCTACTCCCCAAGATGGAGTATTTATGTCTGCCCAGCAGCTTCTTGATCTAGTAAGGAATGCTCAAGCAGCTGAATCTAATCCGGAGTCTACTCACCCTAAGTTTAGATTTGCATGTTTGTGCAACGATTATACCAATTTGGGTGGGAAGCCATTCAAAGGATCTGAAACTATTATTGAAGCCCAGGCTTGGCTGAGAACGTGCGATCGAATCTTTTCTCGCATGAATCTTATCGATCTTCACTGTATTCAGGTGGCCTCTAGTATGCTCCAAGAAAGATCATTAGATTGGTATGAGCTTCTAATTTCTGAAATAAATGAAGCGGATCTTACTTGGGAGAAATTCCAGGAACGCTTTGAATTATAATTTATGCCAGAAGCTGAGAAGGTGACATTGGCTCGTCATTTTATAGAACTTGTTCAAGGTAAATCCTCTGTGGCAGATTATATCGCATCCTTCGAGTCACTTTCTAAATACGGGGTTGAATATATAAACACCCCATTGAAGAAGAACCAAAGATTTGTCTATGGCTTGAACAAAAATCTCAAGAAGCCATTACTTATAAAGTTAGAAGTTTCTTTTGATCAACTCATTGATATCGCTCTTCGTCTAGAAGAGGAAGATAGGGAAAGTGATGTTGAAGTCATGGGTGCTAAACCAAACTTCAACAACAAGAAAAGGCCTAATAAGTTCAGAGGTCCTTATCCCAATAAGAAAGGGAAGCAAGCAACTTCGGTGGCAAAGACTTCTACCTCTAGTAGTGGGCAATGCTACAATTGTGGTTCTAAGGACCATTATGCGAATAAGTGTTCAAAGCCCCGTGCTTGTCGCTATTACAAAAGCCCGGATCATTATTTATCTTCTTGTCCCAAACTTCAAGGCAAGAAAGGGGGAAAGCTTAATGTTTCTCAATCCCCTGGCAACACATCTCGTGGTCAAGGTATTTCTCATTCTATCCTTAATGGCATTATTTTATTCCGTGATCATCCTATTCGAGTTCATTTTGATACGGGTGTGTCCCACTCTTTTATTTCAAAAGAACTTGTTGATACTTTTCCTTTGGATGTTTTGTGTTTAATGACTTCTTAGAGAATTGCGAATCCGGTTGGTAGATCCGCAACAATCAGTTTATTGTGTAAAGATGTCGAAATTATTTTGTGTGATTTTTCTTTCCGAGCCTATTTGCATGTTATGCGCTACTTAGGCTTTGGAATGGTTTTGGAAATGGATTGGCTTAACTGCTATGAAGCCCAAATCCTATGTCCTTAGCAGACTATTCATCTTCGACATCCTCAATCTGTTAAGCAGATTTCTATTGACCTTAAAGATTCGGATTCCAGCTCGGCTGCATCTTTATATTCTTTAAATCCCCATGATGACGATAATGATGATGAGGAGGATATTATCTCTCTTACTCACGTAGTTCGTGAGTTTTCCGACATATTTGAGCCCGTTTTAGGATTACCACCTAAGCGAGCAATTGAGTTCAAAATTAATCTCATCCCTGAAGCTCAACCAATCACTCGTCCTCCTTATCGCATGTCCAATAAGGAAAATGAGGAGATGCGCAAACAATTACCCGAATTGGAGATGAAGCAATTTATTCGCTCTAGTTCCTCGTCTTGGGGAGCTTCGGCTATTTTTTTGAAGAAATCCGATGGTACACTTAGGCTTTGCGTTGACTACCGCAAGCTTAATGATCTTACTATCAAGAATAAATATCCTTTACCTCGAATTGATGATCTATTCGATCAACTTAGTGGTGCTAGAGTCTTTTCACAATTAGACTTAGCTACCAATTTTCATCAGCTTCGTATTGCAGAGGATATCATTCCTTTGACATCTTTCCGTACTCGTTATGGATCTTATGAATGGCTTGTTATGCCATTTGGTTTAACGAATGCTCTGGCTTATTTCGTTGACCTTATGAATAGAGTTTTCAAAGACTTCCTCGATCAGTTTGTCCTCATCTTTATTGATTATATTCTTGTGTATTCAAAAACCGAGGAGGAGCATGAAAAACATCTTCAGATTGTGTTGGAAACTCTTAGGAGCAATCAATTGAAAGCAAAATTTTCTAAATGCCGCTTTTGGCAATCTTGTGTGAAGTTTCTCGGTCATATTATTTCCGAATCCGGAATTTCCGTGGATCCTTCAAAGATTGAAGCGATTCAAAATTGGAAGAGACCCGAGAGTGTGACAGAGATCCGTAGCTTCCTTGGATTGGCGGGCTATTACCGTCGTTTTATAAAAGGCTTTTCAAAAATTTCTGTGCCTCTTACTAGTTTAACAAAGAAGGGAGTTAAATACATTTGGCCGGACAAATGTGAAGCTTCTTTCCAGAAATTAAAAGAACTCCTTTCTGATGCTCCTATTCTTGTTATTCCCGAGGGGAATCAAGATTTTATTGTTTATACTGATGCTAGTCGCGTTGGTTTGGGTGCCATTCTTATGCAAAGAGAACGTGTTATTGCTTATGCTTCTAGGCAATTGAAGCCAGCCGAGACTAAATATGCCATTCATGATTTAGAGCTCGCAGCTATTGTTTTCACCCTTCATATTTGGCGTCACTATCTTTTGGGAGAAAAATTTATTCTTTACACCGATCATAAATCTTTGAAGTATCTATTTTATCAAAAGGAACTTAATTTGCATCAACAACGTTGGTTCGAGTTTCTTGCAGCTTATGATCTTGATATTCTTTATACCCCCGGAAAGGGAAATCGTGTCACGGACACACTTAGTCGTAAGCAACAAGCGGTTGTTTCTATGATGATATCCGAATGGAATGATCTCGGAATTCTATCCACTTGTGAGATTCAAGATCGTGTTTCCGATTTATTTTCATCTCTTGTTTTATGTAGTCTTGAGGCTCATCATTCTCTTTTAGACCGCATTCTTGAAGCTCAAAAGCTAGATCCCAAATTGGCTCTTCTTGGCCAAAATTTTAGGGATAAAATTGATATTGAAGGTTTGAAAGACTTTGATACTGATTCTCGTGGCGGTATTCGAAAATTTGGAAGACTTATCGTGCCAAATATTAGTAATCTTCGTAAAGACATTTTAGGAGATTCTCATCGTTCTAAATTTACCATTCATCCCGGTAGTAATAAAATGTACGCGGGCATGAAGCGACTTTATTATTGGGAGGGAATGAAATCTGATATTGCTAACTTTGTTAAGTGTTGCATGACTTGCCAACTCATTAAGGCCGAACATCAAAGGCCCGGTGGGTTATTGCAACTTTTAGAAATTCCAATTTGGAAGTGGGACAAAATTTCCATGGATTTTATAGACGGCCTTCCCGTTCTCGTTCGGGTCATCATAGCTTATGGGTGATAGTCGATAGACTTACTAAATCCGCCCATTTTATTCCCGTTCGGTCTAATCGAACCGTGCCTCTTTTGGCCAAACTCTTTATCAAAGAAATTGTTAAATTGCATGGAGTTACTACTTCTATTGTTGGTGATCATGATCCATTATTTACTAGTGGATTTTGGAAGAGTCTTCAAAAAGCTTTGGGAATCAAGCTTAATTTTAGCACCGCTTATCATCCCCAGTCTGATGGACAAACCAAGCGTGTGAATCAAACTCTTGAAGATCTTCTTCGTGCGTGTGTTCTTGATTTTGGTAGAAGTTGGGAAGATCATATTTCTCTTATTGAGTTTTCATATAATAATAGCTTCCAATCTAGTATTGGTATGGCACCTTTCGAGGCACTCTATGGAAGAGCATGCCGATCTCCTTCTTGTTGGTTTGAGGCCGGTGAGAAGCGGGTTTTAGGTCCAGATTTTATTCGTGATTCCACAGAGAAGATTGACCTTATTCGTCATAGGATGAAAGAAGCCCAGAGTAGAAAAAAATCCTACGCCGATAACCGGAGAATGAAATTAAAATTTTCTGTGGGAGATCTAGTGTTTATTCGTGTTTCACCTATGAAGGGTATTGTACGTTTCAGTCGATCGGGAAAGTTAGCACCTCGATATATTGGTCCATTTCCCATCACCCAACGTATTGGTTCCGTGGCTTATCGTCTTTTATTACCGGCTCAATTTTCTGCTATTCATGACGTGTTACACGTTTCTCAATTACGGAAATTCCTTTGAGATTCCGATTCTATTCTTGAGCCCGGTGTTGGGGAAGAAATTGAAGTTTCGCCTAATTCAACTTATGAGTAACATCCTATTCATATTATTGCTTCGGATGTCAAATGCCTTCGAAATAAATATGTTCCGCTTGTTAAAGTTCAATGGTCCTCAAGTCCTAAGGATTTCTCTTGGGAATCTAGAGAATTCATCGATCGAACACATCCGGACTTACTTTCCCATGCTCTTTGAGGTGAATTTCTTATTTCAAATTTCTTATGTGTTGATATGCTTTCATGGTTGTTACCTTATATTTTCTTCTTAAATATTGCGAGGACGCAATTTCTTTAAGGAGGGGAGTTTGTAACAACCTGCATATTTTATGATTGAATATTTAAATATTTTATAGTTAGTCGTATTTCAGTCCAAAAAGTTACTTTTTGCATACAGTCGAATTAGGACTCGGGACCACTTCCATTGGATCGAAAACGCCGTTTGCGATCTTTTTGAGTATAAACTTTGATATTTTTGGAGTTAGTGGAATGTTGCCACTTTTTCACTTTGGGCTTTGGATTTGGTTTAGCCCATTAGCCTAAACTATTAACTCTAGCTCAACCCCTTCTTCCCTTCATAACTTCACTTTCATTTCCTAACACTCAAGCTTCATCAAAAATGGAGGGAGGAATGGAAAATTAAAACTCCAAGCCCTAGTTCATTTGCAAATCCAACATCTAACTCCAAATTCAAAGAGAAGCCTTTGATTCAAGCTTCTTGTGTTGAGATTGAAGTGTGGTTGATTCTTCATTTGCTTTCAAGCTTCTTCTTCATTGATTTTGTGAAAAGGTGAGATTTTTATCTAACATCTTTGTCTATAACTATCTTTGATTGTTGGGTATGAATTCCTAGCACTTATTCATGTGCATTTGCTTTTGGTTTGCATTGAATTGGTGAAAATCCCAATTTTTAGTGTTTTGGGTACAAATCTTTAAAAATCTTAACTTTGATGATTGAACACGTTTTGGTGATGCATCGAGGAGCCAATAGGACCGGGTAGCCGATGGGCGTAATCCCCTAGTGTCCGTGCTCGATCGATCGCAAATTGAGAGAGTTTTTGCTTTTCTATTGCTTAGGTCGTTCGGCCTGCACACATATCTCTCGGCCTGCAGTTAGGTCGCGCCATGCTTAGGTCGTTCCATCTTAAGTCGCTCGGCCATTAAGCCGTTCCACCACTTGGTTCCACCCCTATAGGTCGCACCCCTTAGGTCGCTCGGCTTGGTCGCACCTCTTAGGTCGCACCACTTAGGTTGCTCGGTCTGCTTGCACTGTTAGGTCGCACCTATTATGGGTTGCGCCATACCATAAGTCGCAACCAACTTAGGTCGCGCCATGTTAAGTCGCTCGCCATGTTATGTGTCGGCCTGCCTTAGGTCACTGAATATTTAGGTCGCTCGGCTTGCTCGCACCATCTTAGGTCGCACCTACATATAAGTTGCACCCCTTAGGTCGCAACCACTTAGGTCGCTCAGCATCTACTCCTTAAGTCGCTCTGCCTGTTAGGTCGCACATGCTATAGGTCGCGCCATACCTTGGGTCGCACCTGCATTTAAGTCACAACAACTTAGGTCGCGCCATGCTATAGGTCGCGCCATGCCATAAGTCGCGCCATGTTAAGTTGCTCTGTTAGGCCGCATGCTATTTCTTAAGTCACTGATCTCTTAGGTCGTATGCCGTGGAGTCACATGCGTTGAGCCGCTGATTTCTTGTGTTAACTTGTGTTAAGTCGTAAGTCATGGCAGTTAAGTCGCAAGGGTATTTCAACTTTGATGGATTTGGAATCGAATTCTTTGGATTTTATTCACGTCTTCGAATGTGAAGTTTTGTGATTTATTATTTCTACAATCATTTTTGTGATTTGTCACTTTAAAAATATAAAGGTTTCAATACTGGTAGTAAATATCAAAACTCTTCCATCAAAACGATTTCAACACTATTTTACTACAAAGCTTGTTTCTTAAACCGTTTTCCAATCTACTAGTATATACAAACCTTTACTTCACTCGTATGAGAAATCTAATTAAACGGCTTAGTAAAATGAGTGGTATGAAACGCTTGTGTTTACTTCGCCGGTTAATTCTTGGACTTATTCGATTGATTCTCTTGTGACAAATTTTCGAGTGGAGATCTACAATTTGTTTGTAAATATTTAAGTTAAGCTAGTGGTTATGGGACATGAAGCTAAGCTTATATATTTACTAGCTTACTGTAATTGACACTTCTTGATGATCGTTGATGATCATTTTTGTGATTTAGACTAGCAAATGTGCGATGTCTCTTTGTCTATGAGGGAGACTAAACCCCGATTCTGTGAAGCTTGGGATCAATTTGGTGGGGTAGCGACCCATGATTTTCGAGCCGTTTTGTGGTGCTTCAGCTCAATATTAATGGTTAGCAACCATGGAATAGCGTTCCATTTTGTGATACATGTGTTGCTGAGTTTTCATGCTTCCGTTTTATGATAGGCCTCCCCCATTTTGTGATTTCTGGATTTCCATTGATGATTTCTGGAATTTGTGTTTTCACCAATTTTCGTGATTTACATTTATAAGTTTTGTCAAATTTGTGCATTGGTGAATTTGTGTGTCATTAACTTTTGTGATTGACATTGATAAATTGTCAATGCTTATGGTTTTAGTGAATAAAAATAAAGAGTACGACATTCTTTTTATCTTTGAGAAGATTCTTGTGATATTGATTAATCTCTTGTTGATTTTCAATTACATACTTATCACAATATGGTTTTATGGTTATCATACGTTTTTGTCATATCTCTTATTCTATATCATTTCATCTGATATTTATAGCTAGACTGATCCATTTATTATTTTCATATTAAATAATACTCGGGTCAGACCAAGATGTTACAGGTGTTTCTGCTTGACTTCACATCTAGGATTATCACCCTGACTTTTGGCTAACTACTTAGATTAGTAGCTTTTGTTGTATACATTTGAGATATAGACTCATTGATGTATCCATATTCTTTTGTCTAGCATTTTAGCTATTCTTTTGTGATATTGTGGATCTTGTCTGACCACTACTCTGATGAACACTTTTATGTGTTGTATATTCATATCTATTTCCGCCTTTGTGATATGGATGTCTATGACTGATTTGTGTTATGTTTATTCCTATATATGTTTCCGAAGAATATATATAGTCACCGGTTAGTAGCTTTGAGTTTGTATTGGTATGTCGGATTTCCTCCTGAAACCAGTTGCATGTTGTACTATCTAACATATCGGTGCTCGCACAAAGCAATTACGCGGATGGTGGCTCCTCAACAGCCTTATTCTCCGCGCTTGTTGACGACATTACCCCATGGTGTCCTTGGCTAGAGTGGGTATAGAGGTGGGGCATCACAATTACTCCCAATCCCCTGCAACACAAGACCGGGACTACCCCTTATTGGATAATCCCGAGTAAGATCACACCACGGTTGGGATCAGCAACCGCACCACTAAGCCGAATAAAAAGGGACATCTAGACAGGGATGACCTCACCCTAATGGGCGCTACCCACCTATCCTTGCTGCATAACCCCTGATTTTCGGTCATTCCCGGTTGATGAGGCTTGAGGCTAAGCATTACCGTTTTAGAACGTTTCGCTTAGAATGCCCATCATCCACCTGACGATGTTCCGAAAGCATTCATCCATACAAGTCCATCCCGGGTTCGAACGGAACCAAAGGCACCACTCCTACTACATCCATTTGGAATCACCTCAGGATTAGTAGTGACTAGCCCTTGCACTTCACTGCTCCATCTTCGACTCTGAACTCGTTTTCCCACGAAAACATACAAACAGGATCGAAGTGGTTTTCTAGAAATTAATCCCGATCCTGGTCTCTTCGAAACGATCGGCGCATTGACCAATATTGATAGTCGGTTATTCAACTATCAAATAACATTCACAAACAACCATCAACCATAAATAATTTCACCAAATTATTTATTAACCTCAAAATATCTTCGCAAGATATATTTTCATTTTTAATTGAAAACAGTTTCCAAACCACACTCTTCTCATGGAATAAATTTCCAAATATTTATTCTCACTGAAAGCACCAAGCACAAAACTTTAAAATTTTAAAATAATTTAAATACTCTTTATTATAAAATATACTAAAATTGAAAACTACTTCAATATTTTATTAAAAATATATACTTTAGGAATATTTAAGATGAGGTTGCTTTATAAAATATAAAACTAGACTTTCTCCTTTAAAACAAAATACCAAGTCACCTTTAAATAATTACTACGATAATAGACTTAAAAAATACTTTCTTTAGAATTTAAACATTTAGAAATAATAAATTTTCTAAAACAAGCTTTCTAAAACAACATTAAAACTTTTAACTTATATTTAAAAATTTACTTTGAAAACATTAAAACCCCTTAAAAGAATATCGTCCTCAAAATTGCTTGTTAAGAAGAATGATTCAATACCCATTACTATTTTTCAAAACCAAACAGTTTCATCAACTTGCCATAACATATCTTTTATTAAAGACCCACTATTACTTCAACCAACTTCCCAAAACCTTCTATAGTTTTCAAATAACTTTACTTATTCAACCATTCAAATTATAATTCAATACCAAGTTTTAAATTTTCGAAATTTCCCAAAATATATTCTATCTCTCTAAATTTCCCAAAAAAAAATTGCCAGCGTCTCCTTTGCGCGGCTAGCTCGGTACAACTACAAAATGCCTCTATGGGCTCCCAAATTCCAAAAGAAAACAAAAGCCAAGTGGGTAGATCAAAAACCCAATCAAATTTCATGCAGAAATTTAAACACATACCTTTTTGTCGAGCAATTCAAATTTATCTTCTGAAATCAAAACCAATTTTCCTTTCACTTTATAATACTTGCATATCCTATTTAGCAATAATATCTAATCATAGCTTTTAAAATCATTATATACATTTCCTTCCAAAAGTTTTTATATCTACTTCTATTCAAATTAGTTTTCCCATTTCCATATGAATTCAGTTTATCTTCAACTCTGAATTTTAAATTTTATCTTCCATTTATAATTAATTCATATCATTTCTAAAAAAATTCAGAAAATTTCTATCTCCCAAAATTTTCGAAATTTTTTGGGAGAGTCTCCATTGTATGGAGGAGCTTTTTCAATTTGACAAAAGATATAAATATATATACATCGACCAACCCGGTCGGAAAAACAAAAACAGTTCATATTTCCTATTTTTATTACGTAGGCGCGCCTTTTTTTAGCATATTTAAGCAAGCAGCTTACTTAATTAGCATTTGCGCAATCAAATCCAGCCAAACGGCCTCCCTGAACCTGTACTTACTCAATTTAAATATGTAAGTATAAAATATATGCAACTCACTAACAATTACTTACTTTCAATAGTTAGACACATGTATTTCATAAGCAATATATACCAAACAATATCGAATTCAATTTATAAGATTCCGACACTAATTTCAATTGCTTACAACCAATTCTTAAACTATTATTTTCAATTTTTAAGTGATTTACAATTCACTTCCCTTCATCCAATTATTCTAAGTAAAAAAAACTCACATTTATCCCAGTTGATTCAAAAATCAATTTTATTTACTTGCAATAGTTCATAGAATTTTATTTTCTTCCGTTTTCGTCCAACGACCAATTATTCTAATGCAAATTGGTGATATTCATCCAAGTAAATAACCACTTAAGGCGATGACCATTTTGAATTGATTCCAACTCAATGTATATAAATTTCATCCCATTTCTAATTTATTCACAATCCATACAATCTCATTTTCACTACATTTTTTATTTTATCCATCTTATTACATTCCATTTCATTATTCAAACAGGTTCCATTCAAAACCATTCCATAAAGCTCATTAATAACCATTTAACAATTTACTTAAGTTAACAACTTAAGTTCATCTCCATTTTAAATTAGATTCCATTCTATTAAATTCAATTTGTGTACTCATTCAATCTATTTTAAACTTTATTTCACATTTTAATTTCACCATATTTCAATCCAACTTAATTCACTTAACACTTCCAAGTTGAATTTTATTTATAACTCAAGTTTAACTTCACGAAATCCATTTTTAACTCATAATTCAATTTTTTTTGTCCAACCAATCAAATTCCATTAACACGCTCACTTAACTCATTTGTTCAAATTAGTTCATTTCCCACTTTTAATTCAATATTTGATTTTTACCTTCGAAAATCACTTCACTTAATTTTCTTGAGTTCAATCTATTTTATAATTCAAGTTTTGGATTTTTATTCATTTCTCAAAATGCAAAACAATCTTATTTTGGCTTTTTTTCATTCAATCTTATTTAGCTAAACTCCAATTAAATCTAACCTCATACTATTATTTTGACTTCACAATCCATTTAAATTTTATTAAGTAAGAACTTAATTTCATTTAACGTATCCACCACGTGATACAATTCCATTTCAATTATATTTCAACTTTAATTCAAATCCAATCACAATAGTATTAAACTTAGCTTAAGTTCATTAAATTTGACTTACTCTTCTAACTTATTTCGTTTCCATACTTATTTTAAATTAGTTACATTTACTAATTTATTTTAAATCTCAAATAAAAGTTTATTTCCAAACCTTTACTTAACACAATATAAATTAATTATCCTTCCAATATTCATTTGCTTACCTATTCGAATTAATTAATTTACTCACTAATTTTGTTTAAGCATTTTCATTTCTTTTATAGCTATCAGAGTTTATTTATTCCAATTAAATACTTAATTAGTTTACGCTTATTTATTTAAGAATTTCATTCCATTAAATATTTTTTATAACCTACTGAATTTTATTTCAATTCAATTTTATTTTCACTTGATTTAGATCCAACCCAATATCATTAAACTTAGTTTAAGTAGACTTCAATTCAACTCTCCTCCATCTATTTAGCTTAAGTTAATTCTAATTTAGTTAAATTTTATTTGTTTCAAATCGCCATCAATTAAATTTCTCCAAATTAAATTTATTTAACTTTTTCACTTTAAATTTTAATTCCAACATTCAAAGCTCATATTTTCCTTCCTTATTTAAAAATCATCTCAAAATTTTAAACCAATCTTGGTTTTTATTCCCAATAAATTTCCTTTGGAATTTCAAAAACAAACTAGTTGCTCTGAACAAATTAATTTGGCAGGAATCCGTCACTTAGAAACTCGAAACAAACATCGATGATGCTGGAGTCATCACTGAAGTTATTTTCCAGCGAGTGAAGTGAGTTCAATGCTATATCCCTTCCCAAAATTTATTTGAAATAACTTCCTTTCAGAAATACTTTTTTTAAAATAATAATGCTATTATTTGTCTTCAAAACACTTCTAAAAACACTTCCAAAATCTCCGGGATTTGAAATTTACGGATTTTATTTAAATCAAATTTTTAACTATAATTCATTTGTATAATTTATGCTCATATAAATTTCCATTTGATCATATTTCAATTTATAATTCATGTTTATAATTCACATTTACAAATTTCATTTTATAAATGAATTTATTTCCTTAACCTTTGGTTATATTTTCAATTTTTGGTTTAATTTCCACACAACAATGATAATAATTTAATATAATCATTCCTAACATCCAAGAAACCATATATTAGCTAAATAGTTTACAAAAGCTTTTCTTTTATATCAAAATATATTTTGGGTAAAATTATTTCATTCACCCACCTTTAAAACAATACTGTGTCAATTTATCATGTTAGGTGTTTATAAACTCTTCTCGAATAGCGGTCAACTTACCCGATCAGAATTCATATTCCACTCAACCAATAAGACAACACAATTTTAAAACAATTTATATTCACTAACAAATACACGCTCATATCTATTAATTCGCTCGACCTCATTCTAGAGTGCTACGAACTCTATTTTCAATGAGTAATCCCCACCAGAGCCAAGGTTATCACCAACCAATGCTCTGATACCAACGGTAATAGACCGCAAATCCGTACCCCTTGATTCGACACTATTCTCCATCATTCAACTCAAGATGAATGAAAATACGGACCAATTGGGTTAATGAAGAAGACGTAGAAGAAGAAAATAGAAAAGAACATCAGAATCTAACCATCGCAGCGGGATAAAATATAATAGATAATAAATGATCTTTACACAACAACTAATATATCCTTTTATACATTTCACCATTAGAGTATACATAACACACAACTGGATAGTAATCATAACCTGTCCTCGCAATCTGAATACATAGCGGAATATTTAACACAAATACGGAAGTACGTGTCGCCTACCAGCTCGTCTCCTAAGCTCCCCAGCATCCTTTCCTATATACTATAATTCTCGGTCTAACCTGAGCGTTATAGTTAAATAACACCCGAGTCGGTCTGGAATACCCGCGTGAGAAAACCATACTCAAATTGATTATTAAAGTTTCAAAATTCTTTTGAAACAAAAGCATCTCATAAGACACGCCAGAAATAAACATGTCGGATTTTTACCTTACAATAGCTAAAACACTTTTTCTTAAAATTCTCTGATATTATAATAGTGTCTATAGAAAGTAAAATAGAATCAAGCTGAGATGCTTGCATCTCACGTTTCAGCAATAGTTGGGAACAATCAAAACCGTACAGGCGCATAGGGAGAATAGATTTCCAACAAATGACTAGGCTTTGGGGTACCACCTATCACAGTACCTGGTCTAGATCAGCGTACCGAGGATTACTCCCAATCCCCTATAACACAAGACCGGGACTACCCCTTACTGGACAATCCCGAGTAAGATCACCCCACGGTTGGGATCAGCAACCGCACCACTAAGCCGAATAAAAAGGGACATCTAGACAGGGATGACCTCACCCTAGTGGGCGCTACCTACCCAGCCTTGCTGCATAACCCCTAATTTTCATTCATTCCCGGTTGATGAGTCTTGAGGCTAAGCGTTACCATTTTAGAACGTTTCACTTAGAATGCCCATTGTCCACCTGACGATGTTCCGAAAGCATTCATCCATACAAGTCTATCCCGGGTTCGGATGGAACCGAAGGCACTACTCCTACTACATCCATTTGGAATCACCTCAAGATTAACAGCGACTAGCCCTTGCACTTCACTGCTCCATATTCGATTCCGAACTTGTTTTCCCATGAAAACATAAAATCGGATCGAAGTGGTTTTCAAGAAATTAATCCCGATACCGGTCTCTTCGAAACGATCAGCGCATTGACCAATATTGATAGTCGGTTATTTAACTATCAAATAACATTCACAAACAACCATCAACCATAAATAATTTCACCAAATTATTTATTAACCTCAAAATATCTTCCCAAGATATATTTCCATTTTCAACCCTTTTGAAAACAATTTCCAAACCACACTCTTCTCATGGAATAAATTTCCAAATATTTATTCTCACTGAAAGCACCAAGCATAAAACTTTAGATATTTAAAATAATTTAAAAACTCATTATTATAAAATATACTTTAACATTTAAATTGAAAACTACTTCAATACTTTATTAAAAATATATACTTTAGGAATATTTAAGATGAAGTTGCTTTATAAAATATAAAACTAGATTTTATCCTTTAAAACAAAATACCAAGTCACCTTTAAATAATTACTACGATAACAGACTTAAAAAGAATACTTACTTTAGAATTTAAACATTTAGAAATAATAAATTTTCTAAAACATGCTTTCTAAAAAAACATTAAAACTTTTAACTTATATTTAAAAATTTACTTTGAAAACGTACTTGGCTATCCACAGAATTTCCATCCTTAAAAAAATAAATCACTATTTATTTTTAAACAAATTTTCCTGTTCCTTTAATAAATTCCCATCGTGAATTTATTCTTCAAATATCCACTGATATAACACTTTGCTTTTATAAACCCAGTTTATAAATTTCAAATCTCGCTTCTCTTTTAAAACGTAATTTTAAATTCTAAATCAATCTCCAAATCGATTTCAGATTTTATTCCAATTTGAAATAGATTCCTTTACTTCCTCAATTTAACTCCAAAACCCATCAACTTCACTTTTACCTTTCAGATATGGTTTAGAAATCTTATGTAACTGAAATATTACTTTTATACTTTTCTAAATTCCTTCTTCATCCTTCAAAATAAATTTAATCCTTGAATGTCAAAATAAATTCTTTTATTACTTTAAATAATATCACTTTAATTTTAAAATTCATTCTCTCTCTGTTTATATTCAAAATCCCCTTTTTCCATACTCGGAATTTATTAGATTTAAAAATCACTTTTATTCTTTTCCAATTCTTTCTTAAATTTATTCAGATGCTCTATAATTATTTTACTTAAAAATCCACTCCTTTATTTTCTTTTCAAAAATCCATTTTATAGATTTTGATAACTCAGTATACCCAAATATATTCGATCAACCCGTAGCGTCCATCATTTCCAATTTTTAATATAATTCATCACAGTATATCAAATAATCATAGCAAAGAATATTAAATAATCTAAATAAATGTTGAGGAATTCAGTTGAATCCCTCCAACATGTTTCCCTGCATCCATAGACGTTAGCATAATATAAAATACCAATTCCACTTCGAGGTGGAATATCGCGGTATATGGGATTAAATAATATCATCCGCTATTATGCGGCGCATAGGGTCTCATCCGCTATACAATGCGGGAAATCAATCATTCCAATATATTCTATATACTACTATACATATATAGCACATCAAATCAATTCAATCATTCAAGCAATTATTTAAATTTAACCATTTAAATTTAAATTAAACCCAGGTGAGTGAGATTAACTCACCTCCGCCCCCTTAAATTTGCAAATCCACTTCATTCTCGATTTGATTCCACGATTATTGACCTTTTATAAATATTTATACAATTTATTAATATTTGAACTGATCGAACAGTTAATTATTACTTACTTCTTTAATTTAAACTAATAATTTGGTTTTAAATAATAATTTAATTTAACAAATTAATCACCTAAATAAATCATTTGAAATAAACTGGCCAATGAAAATGCGTATATTTATTTTCTTTGAACTACACCTATAAAAATAATCTATATGGGTTAAAAATCTGATTTTATATAACTTTCAACATTTTAAAATCCCTATTTTTTTCCAAATCTTATATAAGCTTTTCTGCTTTACTGCATACCCATATATCTATATATATATATATATTATTATTAAATTTTGAAATATGTAAACTGTGTATATATATACTTTGCTGTAGTTAAATTTTTTATATATGTATATAAACCCGAAAAAAAAGAATTATACCTCACTGGTGAACTCGCGACCCAACCATCTACATCGTTCCTCGACATCAACTCCTCAACCTAGCCTCGGCCACGTGAATTCGAGCCGGAGCGCACGCTGCCCTCCACCAGAAGCCACGACGCGACCCTCATCGGTGAATGCGCTTTCGAACCCGTTCTCGACTCAAATCCCAAAATTGCGAAGCCCTACTTGATCGAAGACGAACTCGACCACGCGAACGATACGCGATGCTCCCTCACTCGCGACTCTACTCCCCCTTATCACAATCGAATCTCGATCAACTGGATCGTTTTTTTTCTTCGGACATGGATTTGATATTGAAGAGTCAGAGAAGGGATTTTCTTGAGTTAATTTCGGAAGGGGAAAAGAAGGAAACAAACAAAATTTTAAATTCTACAGCCACCTTTTTTTCTTTCTTATGAGAAACGAGTTCGAAAAGAAAGAGAGGGCGGCCATTATTGATTTCGATTTTCTAAGAGAGAGGAGGATGCACGAGTTATACGTGAAGGGTATGGCGTGCTTTAGAAGATTGGCCATTAGGTTTAACTTTTCTTTTTCATTATAATAGTTTATAATTTTCTTTCTAAAGCATCTCGTTTTAGCAAATTAAAATTTAGACCTCCTATCGAAGCGTGCCGCTAGGCATTTATAATGTTATACCCCTATTTCGAACGTAATAAAAAAGGTTTCGAGTCCTAATTCCGTCATATGGAGAAGATAACTTTTTGGACTCAATCATTATATTAAATTTCAGATATAAACTTCAGCGCGTTTATATATCATATGCTCACATAACAACTCCATTCACTACGAAAACGGAAATACGATAATAATACAATATTACGGACCCAATGGAACTGGTTTCGTCGAAATCCGAGACTGTGCCTCAAAAGGCTATTTTTAAATATCGATTTAAACGATAAAATCTCAAAACTTAACACAACACCTCCGAATCAAATTCTAACACTTTTACTATCATCAGCCCTATCGATATAAATTTTACAAACCCTCAAATTATTTTTAACAGGCTTAACACTCCAGATTCAATATTTTTACCCAATTTTCAGTAATTAAATCCAAAAATTAAATTTCCAAATAATGGTGATATTTGAAATTTAAGTTACAAACTAACTTTTAAATATTAAAATCAATTAAATATCCCAATTTAAATTGTTCAAAATTCTAGGTCGTCACATTCCTCCCCCTTTAAAAGAATTTTGTCCCCGAAATTGCTAGTTAAGAAAAATAATTTAATACCCATTACTATTTTTCAAAACCAAATAGTTTTATCAACTTGCCATAACATATCTTTTATTAAAGACCCACTATTACTTCAACCAACTTCCCAAAACCTTCTATAGTTTTCAAATAACTTTACTTATTCAAATTATAATTCAAAACCAAGTTTTAAATTTTCGAAATTTCTCAAAAAATATTCTATCTCTCTAAATTTCCAAAAAAAGTTTTTGCCAACGTCTCATTTGCGCGGCTAGCTCGGTACAACTACAAAATGCCTCCACGGGCTCCTAAATTCCAAAAGAAAACAAAAGCCAAGTGGCTAGATCAAAAACCCAATAAAATTTCATGTAGAAATTTAAACACATACCTTTTTGACGAGCAATTCAAATTTATCTTCTAAAATCAAAACCAATTTTCCTTTCACTTTATAATACTTGCATATCCTATTTAGCAATAATATCTAATCATAGCTTTTAAAATCATTTTATACATTTCCTTCCAGAAGTTTTTATATCTACTTCTATTCAAATTAGTTTTCCCATTTCGATGTGAATCCAATTTATCTTCAACTCTGAATATTAAATTTTATCATCCATTTATAGCTGATTCACATCATTATTTTAAATTAGTTTCATCCACTAATTTATTTCAATTTCCAATTTGAAATCGTTTTGTCGCTAACAAAAAAAATTTCAAAAATTTCTAACTCCCAAAAATTTCGAATTCTTTGGCAATGTCTCCTTTGTACGGAGGAGATTTTGCAATTTGACAAAAGATATAAATATATATATATACATCGTCCCACCCGATCGGGAAAACAAAAACAATTCATATTTCATATTTTTATTGCGTGGGCGTACCTTTATTTAGCATTTTTAAGCAAGCGGCTTATTTAATTAGCATTTGCGCAATCAAATCCAGCCAAACGGCCTCCCTGAACCTGTACTTACTCAATTTAAATATGTAAGTATAAAATATATGCAACTCACTAACAATTACTTACTTTCAATAGTTAGACACATGTATTTCATAAGCAATATACACTAAACAATACCGAATGCAATTTATAAGACTCCGACACTAATTTCAATTGCTTATAACCAATTCTTAAACTATTATTTTCAATTTTTAAGTGATTTACAATTCACTTCCCTTCATTTAATTCATTCTAAGCAAAAAAAAAACTCATATTTATCCCAGTTGATTCAAAAATCAATTTTATTTACTTGCAATAATTCATAAGATTTTATTTTCTTCCGTTTTCGTCCAACGACCAATTATTCTAATGCAAATTGGTGATATTCATCCAAGTAAATAACCACTTAAGCCGATGACCATTTTAAATTGATTCCAACTCAATTTATATAAATTTCATCTCATTTCTAATTTATTCACAATCCATTCATTCTCATTTTCACTACATTTTTAATTTTATCCATCTTCTTACATTCCATTTCATTATTCAAATAGGTTCCATTCAAAACCATTCCATAAAGCTCAGTAATAACCATTTAACAACTTACATAAGTTAACAACTTAAGTTAATCTCCATTTTCAATTAGATTCCATTCTATTAAATTCCATTAGTGTACTCATTCAATCTATTTTAAACTTTGTTTCACATTTTAATTTCACCATATTTCTATCCAACTCAATTCACTTAACACTTCCAAGTTGAATTTTATTTATAACTCAAGTTTAACTTCACGAAATCCATTTTTTTACTCATAATTCAAATTTTTTTGTCCAACCAATCAAAATTCCATTAACACACTCACTTAACTCATTTATTCAAATTAGTTCACTTCCCACTTTTAATTCAATATTTGATTTTTACCTTCGAAAATCACTTCACATAATTTTCTTGAGTTCAATATATTTTATAATTCAAGTTTTGGATTTTTATTCATTTCCCAAAATGCAAAACGATTTTATTTTGGCTTATTTTTTTTTTCATTCGATCTTATTTAGCTAAACTCCAGTTAAATCTAACCTCATACTATTCTTTTGACTTTACAATCCATTTAAATTTTATTAAGTAAGAACTTAATTTCATTTAATGTATCCACCACGTGATGCAATTCCATTTTAATTATATTTCCACTTTAATTCAAATCCAATCACAATAGTATTAAACTAAGCTTAAGTTCATTAAATTTGACTTACTCTTCTACCTTATTTCATTTCCATACTTATTTTAAATTAGTTACATTTACTAATATTTTAAATCTCAAATAAAAGTTTATTTCCAAACCTTTACTTAGCACAATTTAAATTAATTATCCTTCCAATATTCATTTGCTTACCTATTCAAATTAATTAATTTACTCACTAATTTTATTTAAGCATTTTCACTTCTTTTATAGCTATCAGAGTTTATTTATTCCAATTAAATACTTAATTAGTTTACGCTTATTTATTTAAGAATTTCATTCCATTAAATATTATTTATAACCTACTGAATTTTATTTTAATTCAATTTTATTTTCACTTGATTTAGATCCAACCCAATATCATTAAACTTAGTTTAAGTTGACTTCAATTCAACTCTCCTCCATCTATTTAGCTTAAGTTAATTCTAATTCAATTAAATTTTCCCACAATTAAATTTCTCCAAATTAAATTTATTGAACTTTTTCACTTTAAATTTTAATTCCAACATTCAAAGCTCATATTTTCCTTCCTTATTTAGAAATCATCTCAAAATTTTAAACCAATCTTGGTTTTTATCCCCAACAAATTTCTTTTAAAATTTCAAAAACAAACTAGTTCCTCTAAACAAATCAATTTGGCAGCAATTCGTCACTTAGAAACTCGAAAATGAACATCGATGATGCTGCAGTCATCACCGAAGTTATTTTCCAACGGCTGAAGTGAGTTCAATGCTATATCCCTTCCCAAAATTTATTTGAAATAATTTCCTTTCAGAAATACTTTTTTTAAAATAATAATGCTATTGTTTGTCTTCAAAACACTTCGAAAAACACTTCCAAAATCTCCAAGATTTTAAATTTACGCATTTTATTTAAATCAAATTTTTAACTATAATTCATTTGTATAATTTATGCTCATATAAATTTCCATTTAATCATATTTCAATTTATAATTCACGTTTATAATTCACATTTATAAATTTCATTTTATAAATGAATTTATTTCCTTAACCTTTGGTTATATTTTTAATTTCTACTTTAATTTCCACACAACAATGATAATAATTTAATATTCCTAACATCCAAGCAACCATATATTAGCTAAAATAGTTTACAAAAACTTTTCGTTTATATCAAAATATATTTTGCGTAAAATTATTTCATTCACCCACCTTTAAAACAATACTGTGTCAATTTATCATGTCAGGTGTTTATAAACTCTTCTCGAATAGCGGTCAACTTACCCGATCAGAATTCATATTCCACTTAACCAATAAGTCAACACAATATCAAAACAATTTATATCCACTAACAAATATGCGCTCATATGTATTAATTCGCTCGACCTCATTCTAGAGTACTACGCACTCTATTTTCAATGAGTAATCCCCACCAGAGCCAAGGTTATCACCAACCAATGCTCTGATACCAACGGTAATAGCCCGCAAATCCGTACCCCTTGAGTCGACACTATTCTCCATCATTCAACTCAAGATGAATGAAAATACGAACCATTTGGGTTAAAGAAGAAGAGGTAGAAGAAGAAAGTAGAAAATAATATCAGAATCTAACCATCGCAGTGGGATAAAATATAATAGATAATAAATGATCTTTACACAACAACAAATATATCCTTTTATACATTTCATCATCAGAGTATACATAACACACAACTGGATAGTAATCATAACCTATCCTCGCAATCTGAATACACAGCGGAATATTTAACAGAAATACGGAAGTACGTATCGCCAACCAGCTCGTCTCCCGAGCTCCACAACATCATTTCCATTATCCTATAATTCTCGGTCTGACCTGAGCGTTATAGTTAAATAACACCCGAGTCAGTCTGGAATACCTACGTGAGAAAACCACACTCAAATCGATTATTAAAGTTTCAAAATTCTTTTGAAAACAAAAGCATCTCATTAGACCACGCCACAAATAAAAATATCGGGTTTTTACCTTACGATAGCTAAAACACTTTTTATTAAAATTCTCTGATATTATAATAGTGTCTATAGAAAGTAAAATAGAATCTAGCTGAAATGCTTGCATCTCACGTTTCAGCAATAGTTGGGCACAATCAAAACCGTACAGGCGCGTAGGGAGAATGGATTTCCAACTAATGACTAGGCACTGGAGTACCACCTGTCACAGTACCTGGTCTAGATCAGCGTGCCGAGGATTACTCTCAATTCCCCGCAACACAAGCCCGGGACTACCCCTTACTGGACAATCCCGAGCAAGATCGCCCCACGGTTGGGATCAGCAACCGCACCACTAAGCCGAATAAAAATGGACATCTAGAAAGGGATGACATCACCCTAATGGGCGCTATCCACCTAGCCTTGCTGCATAACCCCTGATTTTCAGTCATTTCCGGTTGATGGGGCTTGAGGCTAAGCGTTACCATTTTAGAACGTTTCACTTAGAATGTCCATCGTCCACCTGACGATGTTCCGAAAGCATTCATCCATATAAGTCCGTCCCGGGTTTGAACGAAACCGAAGGCACTACTCCTACTACATCCATTTGGAATCACCTCAAGATTAGTAGCGACTAGCCCTTGCACTTCACTGCTCCATCTTCGACTCTGAACTTGTTTTCCAATGAAACGTACAAACCGGATCGAAGTGGTTTTCGAGAAATTAATCCCGATCCCGGTCTCTTCAAAACGGTCAGCGTGTTGACCAATATTGATAGTCGGTTATTTAACTATCAAATGACATTCACGAACAACCATCAACCATAAATAATTTCACCAAATTATTTATTAACCTCAAAATATCTTCGCAAGATATTTCCATTCTCAACCCTTTTGAAAACAGTTTCCAAACCACACTCTTCTCATGGAATAAATTTCCAAATATCTATTCTCACTGGAAGCACCAAGCACAAAACTTTAGATTTTTAAAATAATTTAAAAACTCTTTATTATAAAATACACTTTAACATTTAGATTGAAAACTACTTCAATACTTTATTAAAAATATATACTTTAGGAATATTTAATATGAGGTTGCTTTATAAAATATAAAACTATATTTTCTCCTTTAAAACAAAATACCAAGTCACCTTTAAATAATTACTACGATAATAGACTTAAAGAAAATACTTACTTTAGAATTTAAACATTTAGAAATAATAAATTTGCTAAAACATGCTTTCTAAAACAACATTAAAACTTTAACTTATATTTAAAAATTTACTTTGAAACCACACTTGGCTATCCAGGGAAATACTCTTCTTTTTCCATCCTTTAAAAAAATAAATCACTATTTTTTTAAACAAATTTTCCTGTTCCTTTAATAAATTCCCATCGTGAATTTATTCTTCAAATATCCACTGATATAACACTTTGCTTTTATAAACCCAGTTTATAAATTTCAAATCTCGCTTCTCTTTTAAAACGTAATTTTAAATTCTAAATCAATCTCCAAATCGATTTCAGATTTTATTCCAATTTGAAATAGATTCCTTTACTTCCTCAATTTAACTCCAAAACCCATCAACTTCACTTTTACCTTTCAGATATGGTTTAGAAATCTTATGTAACTGAAATATTACTTTCATACTTTTCTAAATTCCTTCTTCATCCTTCAAAATAAATTTAATCCTTGAATGTCAAAATAAATTCTTTTATTACTTTAAATAATATCACTTTAATTTTAAAATTCATTCTCTCTCTGTTTATATTCAAAATCCCCTTTTTCCATACTCGGAATTTATTAGATTTAAAATCACTTTTATTCTTTTCCAATTCTTTCTTAAATTTATTCAGATGCTCTATAATTATTTTACTTAAAAATCCACTCCTTTATTTTCTTTTCAAAAATCCATTTTATAGATTTTGATAACTCAGTATACCCAAATATATTTGATCGACCTGTAGCATCCATCATTTCCAATTTTCAATATAATTCATCACAGGATATCAAATAATCATAATAGAGAATATTAAATAATCTAAATAAATGTTGAGGAATTCAGTTGAATCCCTCCAACCTGTTTCTCTACATCCACAAACATTAGCACAATATAAAATACCAATTCCACTACGAGGTGGAATATCGCGGTATATGGAATTAAATAATTTCATCCGCTCTTATGCGGCGCATAGGGTCTCATCCGCTATATAATGCGGGAAATCAATCATTCTAATATATTCTATATACTACTATATATAATATAGCACATCAAATCAATTCAATCATTCAACCAATTATTTAAATTTAACCGTTTAAATTTAAATTAAACTCAGATGAGTGAGATTAACTCACCTCTGCCCCTTAAATTTGCAAATCCACTTCATTCTCGATTTGACTCCACGATTATTGACCTTGTATGAATATTTATATAATTTATTAATATTTGAATTGGTCAAACAGTCAATTACTACTCACTTATTTAATTTAAACTAATAATTTGGTTCTAAATAAATAATCTAATTTAACAAATTAATCACCTAAATAAATCATTTGAAATAAACTGGTCAATGAAAATGTGTATATTTATTTCCTTTGAACTAAGCCTGTAAAAATAATGTATATGGGTTAAAAATCTGATTTTTATATTATTTTCAACATTTTAAAATCCCTATTTTTTTTCAAATCTTATACAAGCTTTTCTGCTTTACTGCATACCCATATATCTATATATATATTATTATTAAATTTCGAAATATGTAAACTGTGTGTATATATACTTTGTTGTAGTTAATTTTTTTTTATATGTATATAAATTGGAAAAAAAAGAATTATACCTCACTGGTGAACTTGCGACCTAACCATCTGCATCGTTCCCCGACATCAACTCCTCAACCCAACCTCGGCCACGGGAATTCGAGCTGGAGCGCACGCTGCCCGCTACCAGAAGCCATGACGCGACCCTCATCGGCGAACGTGCCATCGAACCCGTACTCGACTCAAATCCCAAAATTGCGAAGCCCTACTTGATCGAAGTCAAACTCGACCACGCGAACGATATGCGGTGCTCCCTCACTCGCGACTCCACTCCCCCTTATCATAATCGAATCTCGATCAACTGGATCGTATTTTTTTTCTTCATACATGGATTTGATATTGAAGAGTTAGAGAAGGGATTTTCGTGAGTTAATTTGGGGATGGGGAAAAGAAGGAAACGAACGAAATTTTAAATTCTGCAGCCACCATGCTTTTTTCTGTTTTATGAGAAACTAGTTCGAAAAGAAAGAGGGGCGGCCATTAGTGATTTCGATTTTCTAAGAGAGAGAAGGATGCGCGAGTTATATGTGAAGGGTATGGCATGCTTTAGAAGATTGGCCATAGGATTTTAACTTTTCTTTTTCATTATAATATTTTATAATTTTCTTTCTAAAGTATCTCGTTTTAGCAAATTAAAATTTAACCGTCCTATCGAAGCATGCTGCTAGGCATTTATAATGTCACATCTCTATTTCGAACGCAATGGAAAAGGTTTCGAGTCCTAATTCGATCGTATGGAGAAGATAGCTTTTTGGACTCCATCATTATATTAAATTTCTGATATGAACTTCATCGCGTTTATATATCGTATGCTTACACAACTACTCCATTCACTACGAAAACTGAAATCCGATAATAATTCAATATTACCAATGGAACTGGTTTCGTTGAAATCCGAGACTGGCCTCGAAAGGCTATTTTTAAATATCGATTTAAACGATAAAAATCTCAAAACTTTACAAAACACCTCCGAATCAAATTTTAACACTTTTACTATCTCCAGTACTATCAATATAAATTTTACAAACCATCAAATTATTTTTAATGGGCTTAAAACTCCAGATTCAACATTTTTACCCAATTTCCAGTAATTAAATCCAAAAAATTAAATTTCCAAATAATGGTGATATTTGAAATTTAATTTACAAACTAACTTTTAAATATTAAAATCAATTAAATATCCCAATTTAAATTGTTCAAAATTCCGGGTCGTCACAGTTTCAATTTCAAATCCAAATCAAATTAATTTCAATTCTGATACCAAATTAATTTCAATTTTAAATAAATTTCAATTTCAACTCCAAATTGATTTTTAATTTCAATTCAAAATTTATTTCAATTTCAATTTAAAACTGATTTCAACTATCCGATTTCAAGATTTAAATTTCAACTCAATTCTCAAATTTAAACCATTTCTATTTATATCAATTTCGAGTTCGATCTTTAAATATCGATTCAAATCACTTAAATCAAATTAACCTTTGATATCCAATTGAAAATCCAAACCTTCAAATATAATTCAATTTCGATCTCAATTTTTAAAATATCGTTTTATATTGTTTTACTTAGCAATATTCAAAGTTCGAATAAAAGTCCAATTTTTAAAACAAATCAATTTCTGAAATTAATATCATATTTCGATTATAACTTCAAAATCTCAACTTCAATTATTTAAAAAATTCCTGTTATCCCATTTATATTTCAACATTTTGAGCTCAAGTTCGAAAATAATTCGATTTTATTTCTTAAAATCAAATCGTTCAAATAATTTAAAAACAAAATTTTTAAAATCATTTAGTTTAACCAATCCGACGTCCATACATAATTTTCTATCATATGCCCAAGTGAATCAATTATTTCAATTTAAATCAGGAATGGATATATATCATTTCAATCCAAAATAAATGTCATAGGTATATATCATTTCAACATATTTCTTAGTTTATTCGAAAATATTTCAATTACAGTTTTATATACTGTATTATAAAATACAGGATGATAACATGGTATATCAAAATATATAAACTCCAAAGTATCAACCAATAGCATCCATCACAACTAATCATCCATACAGTCAATTAAATTCACATTAATTTCATAACTATCAATATCTGATATTTTACAGGCAACTAAATTCTAATTCAATTTAACTATCAATTCAAATTCTATCAATTAATTCAGATGTCAATTTAATGTCAACTAAACTTATCAAACAACAATCAAAAAATTCTAATCACTTCACGGTATAAATTTAACTGCATAAAAGCTATTTCGGTCAAGTGTGAGCGTATAAACACTTACCTTTGATTTACCGATGATTTAAAATCCAAATACAGGTCCAAATTTGAACAATCTCAGAGTGCAGCCAAATCAGTTCTATAATGTCCAGAAATTCGATACGAATGCAATGGAGAAAACCGCGCATCGATCCAAGCTCGTATGCAAATATTATTCGAGTTAGAACATTCGAAATAATTAGTTAAATAATAAAATAAACAAAACGTATACCATCTTCCTTTGTTCCCTCTACAACATGCTAAACCCATCTCTCGTGACAAAAACTTCCACACACATGCAAGAATCATCTACCAGACGATGATCAACGTCCACCATAATGTGTGCCACCCCTCAACACGCATCCACTCCAAACACCGACCACCTACCACCTCCATTCACACACAATCCAAGGAAAACGCGCGCGACTTTAAGGCCAGATCTTGGCAATTCCAAGATGCTTCGGCACAAATCAATTGTTGGATGTTTTCGATTTCAATGAAAGATGAAGGAGATCAGAGGGAAAGAAGGTAGGAGAATTTTTGCCATTGGAATTTAATAGCGGCGGCCATGAATTTTGAACTAGGGTTAGAAATATTTTAATATAAAATGTCTCGATTTGCGTGCGTATTTACATAATTAGGTCAAGAACCATCCAAACTCCAATCAAGATGTGCCGCCTGGCGTAATAATGTTTTACCCCCATTTCAAACGTAATAAAACTAGTTTCGAGGCCTAATTCGATCATATGTGGAAGATAGGTTTTCAAAGCCAATTTATTTATCGAATTCCTTCAATTGATTTCTACGCGTTTCAAGCTCGCACAGCCAAACGACAAGTCTTGTGACGCCCCACCTCTATACCCACGCTAGCCAAGAACACTACGGAGTAATGCTGTCGACTAGCACGGAGAATAAGGCTATTGAGGAGCGACCATCTGTATAATTGCTTTGTGCGAGCACCGATATGCCAGATAAAAATATAACTTTTCATCTCAAGAGAAAATCCGACATACCGACACAAACTCAAAGCTACTACACAGTGGCTATAAAGGTCTTCGGAAACAAATATAGAAATAAACATAACACAAATCAGTCACAGACAATTCATATCACAAAGGCGGAAATAGATATGAATATTACACATGAAAGTGTACATCAGAGTAGTGGTCAAAAAGATCCACAATAATACAAAGGAATAGATACAAGTGCTAGACAAAAATATGTATACATCAAGGAGTCTGTATCTTAAATGTATACAACAAAAACTACCAAACTAGAGTAGTTAGCCAAAAGTCAGAAGATGGTTCCAGATAGGAAGCCATGAGGAAGCACCTGTAATATCTCAGTCTGACCCGAGTATTATTTAAGAAGAAAATAATAAACGGATCAGTCTAGCTATAAATATCAGATGAAGTGATATATAATAAGAGATATGACATAAACATATAATAATCACAATGTCAAGCTGTGATAAACAAGTAATTGAAAATCAAGAAGAGATTAATCAATATCACAATAATCTACTCAAGATAAAAAGGAATGTCATACTCCTATTTTCATTCACCAAGCCACAATAAATGACATACATAGCAATGCCAATCGTAAAAGTTGGTGAAACATAAATTCCAGAATTCAACACACGAAATCCAGAAATCACAATAAAAAGGAACAACGACGTCGTACAGCGGGACATCCGATGAACCAAATCACAATCAAAGGGAACAACGACGTCGTACAACGGGACATCCGATGAACCAAATGACAAAGACATTGCACAATGCTAGTCTAAAACAAAAAAATGATCGTCATGATCAAAGAGAAGTGTCGATTACAGTAAGCTAGTAAATATATGAGCTTAGCATCATGTCCCATAACCACTAGCTTAACTTAAATATTTACGAACAAATTGTAGGTCTCCACTAGAAAATTGTCACAAGAGATTCAATCGAACAAGTCCAAGAATTAACCGACGAAGTAAACGCAAGCGTTTCATACCACTTGTTTTACTAAGTCGTTTAATTAGATTTCTCATATGAGTGAGGTAAAGGCTTGTATATACTAATAGATTGGAAAACGGTTTTATAAACGAATTTGGTATTAAAATAGTATTGAAATCGTTTGAGGAAAGAGTTTTGATATTTACTACTAGTATAGAAAACCTTTATATTTTTAAAGTGACAAATCATAGAAGTGTTGTAGAAACAATCGGGCATAAAAATTCACATTCGAAGACGTGAATAAAATCCAAAGAAATCGATATAAAATCCATCAAAGTGGATATATCTAAAATTCCCAAAGAAAAGGTCATCAAAGTCGATAATAAGTGACGACAACAAAAGGGAGACAACACGAATCGATTAAAGTTGGATATTCAAACGAATTAGCAATATAGGCTAATCTGGCAAATAGAAGCAGGTCGGTCGACCAGACTCCCTGAGTCGGTCGACCGAACCAGAGGTTGGAATGTGCTCGGAGCACCAGGTCGGTCGACCGGCCCGAGGGCTCGGTCGGCCGAAGCCTGTAACCAGCACTTCCAAACAGAGGCAGGAAGTGCCTGGACTACAGGTCGGTCGACCGACCCAGGGGGGTTCGGTCGGCCGAACCTGTATACTTGCACTTCCTACCCTATTTCAAAGGAGGTGCAAATCCCGACCAAATTGCAATCGCACGAGCAACGGCGCTAAGGGTTTATGCCAATCGACTACCCGGCCCTATAAGCTCCTCGATGCATCACCAAAAACATGTTCAAACATCAAAGTTAGGATTTTTAATGAATTGAACTCAAAACACTAAAAATTGGAATATTCACAAAAGCAATCCAAATCAAAATCGAATGCACATGAATAAGTGTTAGGAATTCATACCTAACAATAGAAGAGAATTATAAGCATATATGTATTAAAATCTCACCTTTGAATCCGAAAATAATGAATGAGAAGCTTGAAGACGAAGGAAGATCAACCACACTTCAAATCCAACTCAATAAGCTTGATTCTAAGCTTTAAAAGAAGAACATTCCCAAAATTAGGTTTATGAATTTCTAAAATGATAAGAGAATGAGTTGGAGAAGAAGAAGAGAAGCTTACCAATGGGTTCTTCTATTAGTTTGGAGCTAGAGTTGATTTGCAAGAGAAAACTAGGGCTTGGAGTTTTAATTTCCTCTTCCACTCTCCATTAACATAAAAGCTTGAGTATTAGGAAAATAGAAAAGAAGCGAATGAAGAGGAGAGGGTTGGAACTGAGTTAAGTGGGGTTAATGGGCTCAGCCCAAACCAAAGCCCTAAGTAAAAAGTAGCAAAAATCAACTTTCTCCAAACATATCGAAGCTTATACTCAAAAAGGTCGCAAACGGCATTTTAAACTCAATGGGAGTGGTCCCGAGTCTTAATTCGACCGTATGCAAAAAGTAGCTTTTCGGACTAAAATTCGATTAACGATAAAATAATTAAATAAAATATTTAAATATAAAATCGATAAATATGCGGGTTGTTACAGACTCCCCTCCTTAAAGAAATTGCGTCCTCGCAATACTTAAGAGGAAAATAAGAAGTAACAACCATGGAAGCATATCAACACAAAAGAAAATTTGAAATAGGAAGTTCACCATAAAGTGCACGAAAGAATTAGCAAGAAATCTGGTGAAACTTCAATTTCCACAATATTACCGGGCTCAAGAATGAAAACCGGAATCCCTAAGGCATTTCCGTAGATAAAAGACGTGAGGAACGTCAAGAATAGCAGAAAATTGAGCCGGTGCAACGGCGTAGTACAGAAACGGTACACCCGAGAACTAGAAACTCAAATAATTTGGGACATCAGCGTAGTACAAAAACGGTACGCCCAATGAACCAAAGCAAAGACATTGATGTAGTACATACGGTACATCCAATAAATCAAATAGCAAAAACATTGATGTAGTACAAACGGTACATCCAATGAATCCAAAAGTAAAGACATTGATGTAGTACAAACGGTACATCCAATGAATCAAATAGCAAAGACATTGATGTAGTACAACGGTACATCCAATGTATCAAATAGCAAAGACATAGATGTAGTACAAACGGTACATCCAATGAATCGAAAAGCAAAGACATTGATGTAGTACAACGGTACATCCAATGTATCAAATAGCAAAGACATTGATGTAGTACAACGGTACATCCAATGAATCAAAAGGAAAGACATTGATGTAGTACAACGGTACATCCAATGAATCTAATAGCAAAGACATTGATGTAGTACAACGGTACATCCAATGTATCAAATAGCAAAGACATTGATGTAGTACAACGGTACATCCAATGAATCAAAAGGAAAGACATTGATGTAGTACAACGGTACATCCAATGAATCTAATAGCAAAGAGATTGATGTAGTACAACGGTACATCCAATGAATCAAAAGGAAAGACATTGATGTAGTACAACGGTACATCCAATGAATCAAAAGGAAAGACATTGATGTAGTACAACGGTACATCCAATTAATCAAAAGGAAAGACATTGATATAGTACAACGGTACATCCAATGAATCTAATAGCAAAGACATTGATGTAGTACAACGGTACATCCAATGTATCAAAAGCAAAGTCATTGATGTAGTACAACGGTACATCCAATGAATCTAATAGCAAAGACATTGATGTAGTACAACGGTACATCCAATGTATCAAATAGCAAAGACATTGATGTAGCACAACGGTACATCCAATGAATCAAAAGGAAAGACATTGATGTAGTACAATGGTACATCCAATGAATCAAAAGGAAAGACATTGATGTAGTACAACGGTACATCCAATGAATCTAATAGCAAAGACATTGATGTAGTACAACGGTACATCCAATGTATCAAATAGCAAAGACATTGATGTAGTACAAACGGTACATCCAATGAATCGAAAAGCAAAGACATTGATGTAGTACAACGGTACATCCAATGTATCAAATAGCAAAGATATTGATGTAGTACAACGGTACATCCAATGAATCAAAAGGAAAGACATTGATGTAGTACAACGGTACATCCAATGAATCTAATAGCAAAGACATTGATGTAGTACAACGGTACATCCAATGAATCAAAAGGAAAGACATTGATGTAGTACAACGGTACATCCAATGAATTAAAAGGAAAGACATTGATGTAGTACAACGATACATCCAATGAATCTAATAGCAAAGACATTGATGTAGTACAACGGTACATCCAATGTATCAAATAGCAAAGACATTGATGTAGTACAACGGTACATCCAATGAATCAAAAGGAAAGACATTGATGTAGTACGACGGTACATCCAATGAATCAAAAGGAAAGACATTGATGTAGTACAACGGTACATCCAATGAATCTAATAGCAAAGACATTGATGTAGTACAACGGTACATCCAATGTTTAAAAAGCAAAGTCATTGATGTAGTACAACGGTACATCCAATGAATCAAAAGCGAAGTCATTGATGTAGTACAAACGGTACATCCAATGAATCAACTACTTGTTGCTTACGACAAAGCGCATTGGCAACAAGATTTCCCCTTCGGGAATAGAAAGAATATCAAGATCATAAGATGCCAGGAACTCGAGTCAACATGAAGTTCCTTAAGAGAAAATAAATATTCCAAGGATTTATGATCGAGGTAGAGAACAAATTTCTCGTCCAAAAAGGATGATGCCAAATTTTTAAAAGTAAAAACAACAGCCGAGAGCACTAGATCATGAGTGGCATATCTGGTCTCGATAAGCTATAATGATTTAGAAGCACAAATGATAGCACGTTCTCTTTTGCAAGAGAACGTCACCCGAATCAATACGACTAGTATCGGTACAAATAGCAAAGTCTTGGTTCCCCTTCAGGAATCACAAGAATAAGAGTTTCGAAAAGAAAGAATTTCTTTTAAATAATCTTCTTTCCTGAAAAGTTAAAACTTTCAAATTACATTTATCATTATGTAATAATCTTTCTAGAAATTTTTTACTATTTTCAAGTTAATATACTGTGTCTGATTGTCTCATCAAAGCGTTTAGGAAATTCCTATCGATAACGTTGATCAAGCGCATCGACCAAAATTCTTAAAGCACTCAATGGGCAATACAATCACAAAATCATCTTCTTTATAATAAACAAGTTTCTTAAAACTTTTTAAGAACAAAATTTCAATTATACTTCTAAATAAATCTTATGAAAAAGATTTGCAAAATTTTAAATTACTATTTTCATCCAAAATCAGTAAATACAAGAATAGTCTCATCGAAATATTCATAGAATATTCGATTTATAAAATGGATGAAATAAGCTAGACAATTTGAATGACATAATAAGTCATTCATAAGAATCATAACGAGTGCGGATGCGGTAAGTGAAATGCTAATTTCCGCAACTCGTAGCAAACGAAAACCGGTGGTAAAGTCAAACTGAAAAGACCTTAACACCACACAAAAGATTTCTTAGGTGATAATCCTAAGACAAACTCAAAAATACCGAAAAATTTCTCAAACTACATGAATGAGAGAAATAACACTTTCTTATAAGTGGGCTTAAGGAATAAAATGATGCCATCAAGTTGGAATCAAAATCATAAAGGAAAAATAGAAATCTGCTTAACAGATTGAAAATGCCGAAGATGAATAGTCCACTCGAAAAATAGGATATGGGCTTTACATCGATTAAGCTAATCCTTACAAAAGTAAATTCCGAAGCCTAAGTACAAATATCGGCTCGGAAAGATAAATCACATAAAATAATTTCGACATCAAATAAAAGCGAATTGAGTGTTGCGGATCTACCATCCGGATTCACAATCCTCAAAGAAGTCATCAAGCCCAAAATATTCAAAGAAAAGAATCTTCAAGTTCTTTTGATATAAAAACAATGAGATGAACCCATATCAAAAAGAACTCAAATAGAAAGTTCACGAATTAAAACAATGCCATCAAGGATTGAGTGAAAAGTACCTTGACCAAGAGAAGAGTTGCTAGGGGCTTGCATAATATTTAGCTTTCTCATGTCCTTGTTCAAAAGTTTGGGACACGCAGATAAAAGATGACCCGGTTTCTTGCAATAGCGACAAGAATGGGGTTTTGGACACATATTCGCATAGTGTTCCGTAGAATTACAATTGTAGCATCCTCCACGATTAGGGATTGGAGTCTTTGCTACAAAAGTAGTTTGCTTCACTCTCTTATTGGGATTAAGGCTCTTGAACATATGCCTCTTCTTGGAAGTCCCAATATCACAAACACTTCCTTTACCAACCTCTCTATGAAGAAGAGTAACATCCATAAGCTGATTGAAAGAAACTTCAAGTTTCAAAGGTAGAACCATTTCGGGGTTCTTACTCAAAGCATAGATAAACTCTTGATTCTTTACAAGATCCAAAAGTTGTTGAGCAGACATGAATACTCCATCCAGGGGAGTAGCACTAGATTGACCGGCGCTGGGACGACTAGGTCTAACCATTTCTCTTCTTTAAGAAAGAAAGAAAGAAGAGGAAAGAGTTATTCTCAAAATAAATTTCAAGCAATCTTGATAGATAAAACAAGGAATCATAAAGAAAATAGGATGAATCGGTACGAAGACTCGAATAAAATCCTAAAGCATGACTCCTAAGAAAGACTTAGGACGATGATCCTTGTTATAATATTCCATATTGTTTCGAAGTTTGGCTCTGATACCAAGCTGTGACGCCCCACCTCTATACCCACGCTAGCCAAGAACACTACGGAGTAATGCTGTCGACTAGCACGGAGAATAAGGCTGTTGAGGAGCGACCATCTGTATAATTGCTTTATGCGAGCACCGATATACCAGATAAAAATATAACTTTTCATCTCAAGAGAAAATCCGACATACCAACACAAACTCAAAGCTACTACACAGTGGCTATAAAGGTCTTCGGAAACAAATATAGAAATAAACATAACACAAATCAGTCACAGACAATTCATATCACAAAGGCGGAAATAGATATAATATTACACATGAAAGTGTACATCAGGGTAGTGGTCAAAAAGATCCACAATAATATAAAGGAATAGATACAAGTGCTAGACAAAAATATGTATACATCAAGGAGTCTGTATCTTAAATGTATACAACAAAAACTACCAAACTAGAGTAGTTAGCCAAAAGTCAGAAGATGGTTCCAGATAGGAAGCCATGAGGAAGCACCTGTAATATCTCAGTCTGACCCGAGTATTATTTAAGAAGAAAATAATAAACAGATCAGTCTAGCTATAAATATCAGATGAAGTGATATATAATAAGAGATATGACATAAACATATAATAATCACAATGCCAAGCTGTGATAAATAAGTAATTGAAAATCAACAAGAGATTAATCAATATCACAATAATCTACTCAAGATAAAAAGGAATGTCATACTCCTATTTTCATTCACCAAGCCACAATAAATGACATATATAGCAATGCCAATCGTAAAAGTTGGTGAAACATAAATTCCAGAATTCAACACACGAAATCCAGAAATCACAATAAAAAGGAACAACGACGTCGTACAGCGGGACATCCGATGAACCAAATGACAAAGACATTGCACAATGCTAGTCTAAAACAAAAAATGATCGTCATGATCAAAGAGAAGTGTCGATTACAGTAAGCTAGTAAATATATGAGCTTAGCATCATGTCCCATAACCACTAGCTTAACTTAAATATTTACGAACAAATTGTAGGTCTCCACTAGAAAATTATCACAAGAGATTCAATCGAACAAGTCCAAGAATTAACCGACGAAGTAAACGCAAGCGTTTCATACCACTTGTTTTACTAAGTCGTTTAATTAGATTTCTCATACGAGTGAGGTAAAGGCTTGTATATACTAATAGATTGAAAAACGGTTTTATAAACGAATTTGGTATTAAAATAGTATTGAAATCGTTTGAGGAAAGAGTTTTGATATTTACTACTAGTATAGAAAACCTTTATATTTTTAAAGTGACAAATCATAGAAGTGATTGTAGAAACAATCGGGCATAAAAATTCACATTCGAAGACGTGAATAAAATCCAAAGAAATCGATATAAAATCCATCAAAGTGGATATATCTAAAATTCCCAAAGAAAAGGTCATCAAAGTCGATAATAAATGACAACAACAAAAGGGAGACAACACGAATCGATTAAAGTTGGATATTCAAACGAATTAGCAATATAGGCTAATCTGGCAAATAGAAGCAGGTCGGTCGACCAGACTCCCTGAGTCGGTCGACCGAACCAGAGGTTGGAATGTGCTCGGGGCACCAGGTCGGTCGACCGGCCCAGGGGCTCGGTCGGCCGAAGCCTGTAACCAGCACTTCCAAACAGAGGCAGGAAGTGCCTGGACTACAGGTCGGTCGACCGGCCCAGGGGGCTCGGTCGGCCGAACCTGTATACTTGCACTTCCTACCCTATTTCAAAGGAGGTGCAAATCCCGACCAAATTGCAATCGCACGAGCAACGGCTCTAAGAGTTTATGCCAATCGACTACCCGGCCCTATAAGCTCCTCGATGCATCACCAAAAACATGTTCAAACATCAAAGTTAGGATTTTTAATGAATTGAACTCAAAACACTAAAAATTGGAATGTTCACAAAAACAATCCAAATCAAAATCGAATGCACATGAAAAAGTCTTAGGAATTCATACCTAACAATAGAAGAGAATTATAAGCATAGATGTGAGATTAAAAATCTCACCTTTGAATCCGAAAACAATGAATGAGAAGCTTGAAGACGAAGGAAGATCAACCACACTTCAAATCCAACTCAATAAGCTTGATTCTAAGCTTTAAAAGAAGAACATTCCCAAAATTAGGTTTAGGAATTTCCGAAATGATAAGAGAATGAGTTGGAGAAGAAGAAGAGAAGCTTACCAATGGGTTCTTCTATTAGTTTGGAGCTAGAGTTGATTTGCAAGAGAAAACTAGGGCTTGGAGTTTTAATTTTCTCTTCCACTCTCCATTAACATAAAAGCTTGAGTATTAGGAAAATAAAAAAGAAGTGAATGAAGAGGAGAGGGTTGGAACTGAGTTAAGTGGGATTAATGGGCTCAGCCCAAACCAAAGCCCTAAGTAAAAAGTAGCAAAAATCAACTTTCTCCAAACATATCGAAGCTTATACTCAAAAAGGTCGCAAACGGCATTTTAAACTCAATGGGAGTGGTCCCGAGTCCTAATTCGACCGTATGCAAAAAGTAGCTTTTCGGAATAAAATCCGATTAACGATAAAATATTTAAATAAAATATTTAAATATAAAATCGATAAATATGCGGATTGTTACAAGTCTGATCGCTATGAAACTTGAAATCCAATAATAACTCATTATTACAGTCCGATAAAATCGATTTCGTCGAAATCCAAGATAGTTGTCAAAATGGCTCTTTTTACTCATTAATTAAAATATAAAATTTCTAGTTTTTAATATTCACATGTAAATCCAACTTTAAATGTTAACCGTCTTCATTCATATCTAAATAAATTTTTTATCAGTTTTCGATGCCATTTTCATTCATATTAAATCCAGAATTCAATCATCTAAATAATCCGATTTTGAATTTTATTTAATTTAATTATCCCACCTTAAAAACCCAATGAATTCTAGTTATCAACAATTAATTTATTTTCAACTAAGTAAGTCAAAATTTATTATATAATCCAGCTACTAATTATAAATACATTTAATACGTATAATTCCATTTCAATAGTGTTATTGCCAAAATCTTCGAAATTAGTTATTTCAAAGTTTATTCAAGTTCATATTCAAATAAATTTCACTAATAAATTATTAATTTTATTCCTGATCATTTTTATCCAATAACCATAGAAATTTTATAATTTACAATAGTCAAAAATACGGATCGTTGCATATTTTATAAATATTTTTGTCACACTTTGGAAAAATAAAAGCTTAACTTTACATTTTCTTTACACTTTTATGAACATTTCTTATTTATAAATAAATTTTAAAAAGAATATTTTATATGCATATTTCTATAAATTAAATTAGACCATTTTAGATAAAATTTGAATAAAAAAATATGTTTGAATTTTTCTATTTTAATACGTATGTATTTTCGAATGTAAATCATAGTTTTGTGATATAAAATCATGAAAATATGCATTAATAAAAGACTGAGAATTTTGGAAATTATTTCTGGTTCATTAGGAACATAGTTAGTTGACAAAAATGAATTTCAAATAGGTTTTTATACATGATGTGTTAGTAAAAAGTTGGAAATTGGCTATAAAGTAAAGTGATATATACTTATACATATGAAAAGTGGTCATAAATTATATGAAATAAGGTTATAATGCAAAGTATGAGTATTTTAGAAAAATAACTAAAATTAAACCAAAATTAGCTTTGAGTAACTAATATTAAATTAGTTAAACTATAAAGAATCGAGTTTTGAATGTTAAATGTTTTTAAGTAATCATATTTTTAAGAATTGTTGAAAAAATAGCTTTGGAAATCAAAAGTGTAATAATATTTTATCAAAGGACATATGAACAGATATGAAGTGATTGAATTGAAAAAAATATGAGTTATGATTTCTTATGAAATAATTAAATACGAAATGTGCAAAATAAAACATTTTGAAAATTTATTTAAGTAAAACTTAAAGAATTGGATTTGGAAAAATATGTTATGATTTTATTAAATGTTTATTAAAATTTATAATTTTATGGTTTTCAAATCTAACTAGTTTGGTGAAGAATAAGATTTGAGACCAACGATTGTTTTAAAGACTAAATTGAAAATTTGTTAATATTTTCAATTTAATATGATTGGAGTTGGAAATTTTTTTTACACATCATATAAAGTTTGAACTGATTATAGCGAGTTAGCTAGAATGGTTAATATGTTAATGTGCTATTGACATATTAGAAATGAAAGTTATGGATTTATACTTAAAAATTAATGCGGGTATTATTTAAGAATTTTGAAAAAATAAAATTCTAAAAGATTGAGGAAGAATCTATTTTGAATTGAGAATTTACTATTCTTTACAAAAGTATAGCCGGGTTTAAATAAATAGTTTTATGATTTTTGGTATATCATCTAAATTTTGAGCAAATAAAAATATAACTATTTTTCATAATTTATGAAAAAATTGTAAATATTATTTAAGAAATAAAAATAAGAGATATTATGAGTTAATAATAATAATAAAGAGAATATTTTGGGCTAAATTATTACTATATATATAACAACTTAAAGTTATTTTGTGATTTAATGCAGCACATTGTTATTAGTTTTTACTAGGTAACAATAAAAGGGTTGTGAAAAAATGATTTAAATAAATATTTTTATTTTGATGTAAAGTGATAATAATATTATTATTTATAAGAAAATTTGACGAAATGTATTATTTTTGGATCAAATAATGATGTTTGAGATTTTTAAATATTGAAAATAAATTTTTTGAAGTTATTATCGATTTGAAAAATATACTATTTTGAGATGATGAAGAAAAATATATTCATATTAATAAACAATACTGAGATGATTTATACTTAAGAAGAAAATAACAAGTTTTTTTCAATTGTTGAGATATATGATATTAAGTGTTGTTTGAAATTAACACACACACACACGTTAAGGGCCGAGATACGCTTATATAAGGCATAAGAAGCATGAGATTGTATTTAAGTAAAAAAATTCTTAAAAGGTTAAATGACATAAGATAGGCTGTATAAGACAGTCGCCGATACGGGATAACTATACCTGTCTATGTAAAGTGTTTTTGGAGTACGGCGATGTCCATAAAATACACTAACCGTCTGTTAGTTTATAGGACTTCATGAGCATGTAGAGTTAATAATATTCTTAAAGCATTTAATATTGTATTATTTCGATACATAAAGTAAAAGCCTTGACTTGCACGTACTAAGGTATGAAGGCCATTTTAAAGACGACAATGTTTGGTGATTTAGAAGGAAATTGACTAACAGGTAAAATTAGTTCTTTTCAGTCATCACTTAGATTGAAATAACTATCTTATTAAGTCAGTTTCGAAAATAGTGACATTTAGGTATAACCTAATTTTAAGTGCCTGATGCGAATGAAAAATAACCGAAGAATGCACAACCTAGTCCATGAGTTGCTGCATAATATTGTGTTTACTGAAAATGTGAAATCATCCATTTGTGATGCTTGTAAATTAAATACTGATGAATATGGAATCTATCTAAGAATCCTAAATGCTAATCCACTTAAAGAGGAGATACCATCCATTATCGTGACTATGGACTTGAAGACGAGAATACAACTTTAAGGTTTGAGTAGAATAATAAGAGCAGTGACATAACAATGATTGCATTCTTGATTTGTATAGGGTCAATTTAGATGGATCAAGGTACTAGGATTTATAACAGAGCTCCATTTTCTACATCTTATAATTGCAAGCAAATTTTAGAAATTGCCAAAATTATATCAACATAATCCAAGCATAATAGTTACATTGATACGCCAAATGAGAATATATATGTAGAATGGACGTAATTACACCTAACTTACCAACCATCCAGATTGGACAGTTTCTCTAGTACTTGTAACTTTTTCTGATTCAAGCGAACTTCAAAAGCTCTTTCCGAAGCCAAGCTCTGGTATGACCCTTTGCTAAGTTACATTTAGTTCGTTCAATTGAATTTATTTAGATTTAGATTTCATTTAAAGAGCAAATAAAGTAGGGATAACAAGTAAGCTCTAATTTCATCTCAAAATCAAACTTGCATAACATAGACTGAGTTATTTTGTTGCTTTTTTATTCTAACAAAGAGAAAATAATGGTTAAGAGGAGTGAGTAGTCATTATATTGCTAATCATATGAAGAAATTCAATTGCTGAAGTCGGATATCAACAGATTTGGGGTTGTATACATCATGGGAGACTAGATCTTGTTAGAAATTGGTCAAATCTAGGTAGATCTTTGCAAAAGACTCAAGTTGAAGAGGTTCATTCAAGCTGTAGAGAAGCTCAACTAATCACGAGAGGAAGGAAGTTTTGTGTGGATCTATTGAAGGATTCGTAGAATGAAAACATGAGTTGAAGAGAAAGTAAGTGGAGGCGATGGATATTTCACCATAAGTGAACTCGGTGTGAAAATAGAAAGTGAAATAATGTAATGGAAGTTTCTAGAAATGTTTTATTTAGTGATGAGGCGGTAAGTATGTGGTGCTGGTTTGGGCTAAAAGCCAAACGACATGTAAATAGTGTAAATACTTGTATAGTATTATATTATACATAGAAATAAAGCAAACTGAAGTTCGTTAAAGCAAAGTGCTTAAGGTGCATTCACAACTTTTTTCGAGACATTGACGTTCGCGTCAGCCAAGATGCATTATAAGGGTATTAAGTGGAACCCTTCAAATGAACCGTTTGAGCCAAATGGGTTGGCTTCGGATGCGTTAGATGTGTTTGAAGTGCCTGACGCGTCTGATGCATTTGACGTCACCAAATTTTTTCCAACCGTTGGCTTATCTCCCTGTAAATTCCCTCTCACCCATATTTCCATTCTACCATACCTAATTCGAGAATTAAAACATTTTTCTGATTCTTCATCAAATTTTGGAGGTAATTTTTTTATATCTATATTCATCATATTAATATTTACCTTCTCTGTTTTTCTCGAATTTCTTAATTTTTTAATAGAATGCTGACCCACTTTCAGTTCTACCCGTAACATCGTAGAATGGACCAATGAATGGATGTTGGCATTTATTGACATTTTCTACGAATAGATCATAACTCACATTGGTTGGATTGACCACTGGTACTCCGATATCGCTGTTGTCTTCAACGAACGAATCAATGTCGATTATAATGATAGTCAAATGAAGAAAAAGTTTGACAACCTAAAGCAGTGGATTGAAAGCGGGTTCTGAAATGTGGAGGACACCGTTGGAGGAACTTACGAGTGGTTGGAGTTGGTAGCTACTATGTATAGGAAATTCAAAGTGGGCTTGCTTCCAAAATTCAGGGAGCTAAAACGATATTTGAAGGCTACATCAGAACTCTAGCCTGTAAGTTTGAGATTTCGAAGGCTCCACCTGTCATTGCCCCGTTCGACATCCAGATGTATGTCGACTTTCTTATAGGTGACAATGAAGGGATCAACATTTGTACTCCTCAAGCTTTTACACATGCGCATCATTAAGCCGCCACTTCCTCTAGTAGACGTCACCAGAGTGGAGCTTTGTCTATAAGATGAAAGAGATGATTGGTAGAATTATGGATGTGTGAAAGGAGACTAACCCATTTTTCAAATGGGAAATCATAGATTTTCCAAGCAATTATAAGTCATACTACGTAGTTATCCATCTGCTGTTAAACAAGCCCGACAAGCTTATACAACTTGTTAGCTATCTAGTAATAAGATTTATGAGAGATATGTAGATTTTTATTCGAATTTTGAACTACTACCGCGTAATAGAAATCATCATTTTTTATTGTATTTTTTAGCATTTCACAATTTATAAATAATTTAAATTCATTTAACCGTATTAATTAAAAGAAATTAAAAATAAAAAAATAATTATTTATGAGAAAAATCAAAATGTCCATTTCAGAATTTTTCTTTCACGTATAAGAATACACTTATCTTTCGGAACCATTCTCATTTCCTGACCCTTTTCTGTGCCTTTTTCGTCTGCTCCTTCCATATCGTAAACAAAAGCATCCTTGGTATGTTAGAAGCGATGATACTTACTAAATAATATTATATAAATAATGTTACTACCACTCTAAAGACAGCAACTCCACCCACGAATGACTAACAATTGTTTATTATTTTTTGAAAAAGGTACTTTATATACAAATAAGAAAAACATATACTTTCATGATATGTCTCATTAAAACCTTGCAACCCCCCAATCTATATGGGTACCGTGCAAGGAAAAAGAGTACATATCACGTTCATATATTAACGATACAATAACACCTAGTCTGAACCAAGTTATCAAATAGATGGAGGAGTAAAAAATAAGAAATACACTCAAAACTATCCATACGAGCAACTTGGGTCGGTGGACAAAACTAAAAACCAAAATAAATAAATCCAAATGCAAAATAAAACCCAAAACAACAAGAGACACGTGGAGCTAAATAAGGGGTAACAAAAACTCTCAAAGTCTTCATAAGTCACTGTCCAAAGAGATAAAATCAGAAACTTTCCCAAATTAAACTGAGATAAAGGAACTCGTGACCTTGAAAAATAATGGCGGTGGTTTAATTTCATAGAGACATGAAGAAAGCCAATGCCGATTGACAGAATGTGTAACGATCCATAATTTTCGATTATTAAAATATTAATTAAATAATATTTTATAATTTTATATTGAAATAAAACTAAAAAAAAATTGATGTTACAAGGAGAAGAATAACTAGAATGTAATGTTAGTAATGTTAGTATAAGGTATTTGCTAACTATTTTAATCTAATTCCAATTAATTGAAGTGACTTTAAGGTTATAATTAGTTATAACTAAAAATAAGGAAATACATTGAACGTTGAAATTATATGTAATCAATTAAAATTGGCTAATATTGAATATGAAATCAGTGGTGTTGTCTGAACGCTACTGATAAATATTTAAAGTAATTTCGAACTAATTGAAATACATTGTAGGTTGACTTGGTTATGATTGTAAATAATGAAATAAAATAAATGATGTAGATGGTGAACTTGTATGTAATTAATTGAAATAGGTTAATATTGAATATAAAACCTTTTGGGTAAGCAAATTATAACCCTTGGTTGTAAAGAATAAGATAAGGGGTATGAATTATTATTATAAACGATTGTATTAACTATTTTCTCATTAATTTATCGTTTTAATATTGAATGGGTAATTAATTGAATTAAGGCAATTGAATGTTGGGTTTGACGTTGGAATTGTATATTAGTGATTAAAATAATTGTAACGTTATTTGATGATAAGTTGAAATAAGGAAATGAATTAAATGTTATATAAAAGGGGAAATTATATGAAATTAATGGAAAATTGAGTATAATCAGGATTGTGTAAGTAGTCATAATATTTGTTGTTAATAATAATCTTGTAAATGCAATTAAGTAGTAAAAGGTAACATTTGTCATTCATTACCTATTTATTTAATCCATTGAAATTAAATTGAAAATCAATTGCAGTTAATCTAATTACCTACTACAGTTAATATGAACTAAAGTGACCAATATAGAAGAGTGAGGTAATGAAATGGTAAACCAACGTTAGGTATATATATAATATGATAGTTGATTGAATAATAAGATTAAAAAATAAAATAAAAAAATTAGTATATGTTGGAATTTAAATTAATTAATGAATTTATTGTCGTTAATTTGACTTGGAATCTTCTAGTAAAAAGGAAAGAGAATTTATTTGAAATTAATGGAGTTTAATGAAAGAAATGTACGTTTGTTATAATCCGTTATAAGTGTAATTTTGAAATTAATTACAATTATGTCGATTTGGGATCTTTCAATTTTAAAAAAAAGAAACATTAATATTAATTTTTGGATTTAACGAAAGAAACATACATTATTGTAAAAAAATTAAAAAGAACATTTTAATGAAAATAAAACGAACATTTTCATTTTGAAGGTAAAAATAATTCTATATAAAGAAGAAAAAAATGAATTTTAAAACAATATTTTACAGTCATTAAGTATACATTTGAGGCTGTATATAAGTGATTTTAACACTAATCTTGAAGTTTAAATTTAACTGACTTTTTAGGTTGTGCAATTCCCCTATGAGAAAAACATTATTTTGAAAGAAAAAAAACTTGAATTTGAGTTCTAGATCATCTTTTTTTTTTTGTAACGTTACACTGGTTATTGTATTCAAATTTATTTACTATATGTTAATTATGTGTAAACGAGTGTGAAAAAGGGTATATTCAGTGATAATATATTTAATTGAGTGGATCATGCAATTAACTAGATCCTAAGTGGTCCCTTCATTTCCTTATTATTCAATACACCTGCCACCATTTCCACATTTGGTTTTATTGCAAATTCTTTGATGTAATTGAAACGTGAATTTATATCCTTTCTTATTCTTCCGTTTTGTTTATTTATTTCCCAAAGCATCTACTTAGATCATACAGTTTTGTTTTATTTGTCCCTTCCATACATATTTCATTTGTCACTTCCCTTTCTTCTTTTGTTTTATATCATATATCATTCTTTCCCCTAGAAATTCCTTATTTTTCAAACATCAGACCTCTATTTGTTTCCCTCAAAGTCTCAATGTCAACATAGCTTTATACCTCTACTTAATTGCTGCCAATTCATTTTATTGAAGCTATGCTTAGAAAAAGAAAAGAATAAAAAAGTGTGAGCATCCATTTCTTCCTTAACCACATCCGTACCTTTCCTCATCGCCTTGCCTTCTTTTGCAAGAAGCCTTCAAAAAAATTGAACAATGAGAATTAGCCTTAATGGTTTTGGCTTTCCACTTCTTGCCTTTGTTTTGGGTACATCAAATTTAAAAACGTTTGGCTGAGTTTGGAGACTATTGGAAAAGGCATCTTTGTTTGGATTTTTGCGTTCTAAATATCAAAGGTGAGTGTTTTGACCCACTCACGAATACTAGATTATCTTATGCTAGTTAAATTAAATTTATAATGTGATTAGAAATTTATTAATTGCTTTTGGTATTATTAGATTGTCATTTAAGTTAAATTTGAATTTATATTGAATTGAATTTGCCATTTATTTAATAATGAATATAAATTGCAAGTTATACACCTGATAATGAAAATTAATTGATTGTTGTGATTTATTGGCTGATTTGGATGTTGGATTGTGATGGATGTTATTGGTTGTCATTTTGGATGATTGGATGTTTATTTATGTATATATCTTTGTTACCACTATGGATTGAAATGATAACTCGAGCGGTTTCCATTGATTTGGAAATTTTGATTTGGATACTGGTTGAAATGACATATAACCGTGTAATTTCTTAAATTTGGATTATTTATTAGAATTGAATTATTTGAAAGATTTAAGTTTTAAATTTAAAATTCGGATCTATTTTAATTAAAATGATTAAGATTGGTATTTTTGAATCATTTGAAATCTTTTAAATAATTAAATCCACATTGTACACTTGATAGGAGATGAAATTCCTGTTATACATCTCTGAATCCATTATAGTAATATTTCTATTCTACTTATTTTGATTTGACTTACATAAGATCTTTTAGTCCTGACTCGAGTGTTTTGTCTTTTTATTACGCTCGGGTCAGTCTGAGCTTTTTTTAGTGTATTGAAGACCATTATATTTTGGAGGATGAAGACGGAGACGAGTCTACTATTTATTATTAATTATTCCACTACATCATGTGTTCCGCTGCATTATTTATTTATTTCTACTGTATGTATAACTCTGATTTGTATTGTAAAGGTGTAATTAAATGTTATTTGTAAAACAGCTTCATGAACTGTTTATTTGATTTTTATATTTTGTCATTCCGCTGTGAGATTCTGTGTTTTATCTTTCCTTCTTTTCTATTATTTTCTTATTTACCTCATTAACAGTCTTACCTTTTGAATGATTTTAGTTAACGTGTATGGTTTATTGTCGATTTAAATCGTCCAAAAGGGTGGGATGTTACAGAATGACACCAGATAGCTCTCAAGGAGGATGATGGATTGCAGTTGGATCGGTAGCAATGTCAAAATCAGTTAAGATAAGTTTTAAATCGTTACTTATCTTTTTAGATTTCAATCGATGCTGGATTAAGGTTTTACAATCTTGAGTTAATAGGCCACATCTCATTGTATTAGGCAATTCTACGCCCTTGAGCACCAGATTGTTCCTTTCACACCATATATTCCACACCAAAACAGTAAAAGAAATGTTAGCGATCTGGTTCAGTAATGAATTACTTTTCTGGTTTTGGCTCATAATATCTAGAATTTGATTTATATCATAAGAATTACCAAGGTTGAGCTTTAACTTAGTCATAGTGTAACCAAGTAATTGTTGCGAGTAGTTGCATTAAAAGAAAAGACGATCTCTATCTTCATAATGATTTAAACATAACACACAAGTTTGATCAGTGTTAGTGTTCCATCTACTGTTTGTCTTTGGTATTTAGCTTGTTTAATTTTTCCAATAATGCACAAGTAGAAATCTTAGGGGCACAACTTTTATCCCATATGATTTTTGTCTAACTTAGTTCATTATTCTTGCCTCTGATTTGATTCCAAGCCGATTTCAAGCTGAATTGACCATTGGTTGTAGTCAACCAGAACCAAAAATCTTTATGCATTTGATTATGTATAGTATGGTATGTATTGCACTTTGAATTTGAATAGGAATATGATCAATATAGTGTTTCCATTCATTACCTGATATGAGCATTGACACCTTTCTATTACAACCACCATAAAATGACATAGAGTTCCATCCAAATTTATCAATCAGTGAGGATCCATTGATCCATGGGTTAAACCAAATGTTTGTACTTTCACCATTAACAATTTTCCTATCAACTAACTCTTTGCACCATTGTATGGCTCTAAGAAGTGATTTCCAAACGTATGAATCATTATTATTTGTGGTAGCAGTCTAGGAACTAAAAGATTTGTAGTATTTACTTTGCATCCATTTTGTCCAAAATGAACCTATTTGGATATATTTCCATAATAATTTCACTGCTATTGCTTTAGCAATTTCATCTATTCTCCCAATACCAAGACCACCCTCACCTTTTGTTTTACATAGACCAACCCAACTCATTTTATGTGATTCCAAAAAAAGTTAGCATAAATGGATTAATTTTCTGGATGATAGACATAGGGAATTGCATGAATTGAAGCCAAAAATAAATCATTGCATATATGACAGTCTTAACTAATTCTGTCCTGCCACTAATATTGAGCATTTTACTATTCCAATGGTTGAATATTTTGTTAATTTTGTCAATTAACCATCCAAAATCCCTTCCTTTTAATTTGTTATTTGATAGTGGAATGCCTAGTACATAATTGGAAGGTTTCCAGTGCTAATCTTTAAAATGTTAGCAATTTGAAGCTTGTTTTTAGCTCCCTTACTAAAGAACAAAGTAGACTTATTAGCATTAAGGTCAAGACCAGTTAGATTTTCTAAATTCTGAAAAATGATATTAATGCTTTTGGCATTTTTAATGGTAGCTTTGGCCAAAATTAAAATATTATATGCATATGGCAAATGGATGATCAATGACTCTGTTTGGTATATGGGTGATATATTATCTTTCAAATATTCCATATCAAACATTATAGTAAGGAATCCAAAACAATAGAAAATAAATAAGGCGAGAGAGGGTCATCTTGTCTTAAACCTCTCGAGCTGTCAATAAGTCCAAAGGGGCAACCATCGATTAATATCGAAAATGAAGGAGTAGAAATACATTCATAAATAAGATCACCAAATAACCGAGGAAAGCCCAAAGAAATCAGCATATGATGAATAAACTATATATTTATTTCATCATAGGCTTTGTGTAGATCAATTTTCAGGCATAAATTGTTAGAATTTTTCCTATTGAATCTTCTAACCATTTTATAAGCTAGGAGGGAATTCTCAGTATAGCTCTACCAAGAATGAAAGCATTCTGATTATAGGAAATAAGATCATTCGTATAATCTTTCATTCGATTACAAAGAAGATTAGCAAAGATTTTATAGGAAACATTGCGTAGGGAAATCGGTCTATGATCTGTCATATCAACCACATCAGGTTTCTTTGGAATTAGACAGATAAAAGTATGATTGATTTCTCCGATAATTTTTCCTGATTGGGAAATTCCATTCATAGAATTCCAAATATCATATTTGATTTGCTCCCAGTGGACTTTGTCAAATTTTGAGTTAAGACCATCAGGTCCAGGGGAGCTATTATCTTTGATCTAGAATATAGAAACTTTAATTTCCTTTAGCTGAAATGGTTTGCATAAATTATTCCTAGCCTGTTCAGTTAGGATTTTCTTACATGTTATGCCTGGGAAATGGTATGTTGCCTGTGTTGATTTGAATAGCTAAAAAATAGTATGTAGTAGCTTCTTGCACAAGTTTTTCTGATGCTAATTCCATGAACCATCATTATTAAAATAAATTTACTCCTTCGTTTATGATTAAGTACATTAATCTTGCTGTAAAAAAATTCAGATGTTTTATCCTCTCTAATAAGCCAATTTGTTTTCATTCTTTGTTCATTTTCTACTGCTATTTTCCTCATGAAGGAGTGAAGTTGCTCTGATTTTGAAATGTATTACCCTATCATGCTACCACCCAATGGATTGCTGACTAGTTGTTTGTATAGTTCATCAGTTTCACTTTTCAGATTCTTAACCACCGTGTACATATTGCTTTTTTGTTTGTTCCAATTCTTTAAAGCATACTTAACTGCTTTCAATTTGCATAAAAGAATGTGTAGGGGGTTTCCATAGTACTACTGCAGTAAAACACTATGCAGAGAAGCATGGTATCCAGCTTGAAGATGCCAAACATCACTATACCTGAAAGGTACTTTATTCCTCCTTTTATAATGTAGCATAAGATTTACTGATAGGAGCATGATCGCTTAAGAAGCGAATACCAAAATTTATTCCAAAGTAATAAAATTTATCCACCCATAGCTTGTTAACAAAAACTCGATCAATTTTACTATGGATAGAGAAATTTTGACCTCCTCTCCAAGTGAAAAGGTAACCTGTGAAATCTTGCTCCACTAATTTAGAAAAGGAAATGCAATCTATAAAATCTTGACCACCCATCAAACATAAAAGACCATTGTTCATTCTATCGTTAGGGGACAAGATAGCATTGAAACCTCCCGCCACTATCCATGGTAAATTAATTCTTTTAGATTGATCTCTAATATACTACCATAGATCCAACCGCTTCATTTCCTCATTAAAGACATAAACCGTAGTGCACAAAATACTTAAACCACTTACATTATGTAAAATGCAAGAAATGTATTGATCGTCAGAGTGCAAGATGATACTCAGCCATTGAGTAGAGTCCCATATGATAAGAATACGAATTTTCTAACCATTAGATATATTATGAGCATATTTCCAGTTATTATTGATTTTGTTCATAAACTTGACAATACTATCTAAAGATAATTTATTTTAAGGATGCCAATAAACGAGAATTTGTTACTATTAATAATTTGTAAAATTTCTAGCCGCTTAACAAGGGAATTCATACCCCTTATGTTCCATATAAGGAACTCCATCTATAAGTTATTGTCGGGGCTGCTACTTTCTTCGGAAGTAGTGCACCCAATATCTTAGCTTTTTTTTTTTTTTTTTTTTTTTACCTTTCAGCTGATTCACTAAGCTTGTCCATGTAGGATTGTCAATGACATAAGAGGTATGAGTGGCTTTAAATTCGAAAGGAGCTTCATCTGTCCTCATTTTTCGAGTTGTTCTTATTTTAGAGGTGGCTGGAAGTTCAATAATTTGTTCAACAGAAGCAAAGAACGGGTCTTGAATCGGTGAGGCCTCAGGCAACTCCATTGGCACGCTGATATTATCCCATGTACAATTGCTAGAATTTTGTAAATCCTTGGCAGAAACTTCGGACATAAATTCTTACTGCAAAATTGTATTAATAGTCGAACAAATATGATTCGACTGGACTTTCTGTGATTTGTCATTTGAATCTTGTTTTGAAGTTTCATTTTTATTAACCACTGAACTGATGTTAGGTAATATTACTTGTTCTGTATTGTCTGAAATCATATGCTCATCAACAATATCTAAGTTCTTAACCATAATAGCATCTAGACTGGTGTCTATATTCATGTCCGAGTTCATCTTTATGATATCTGTTGTATTTTCTAAGGCGTTGTTTTAGGCATCCGTACTTTGTTGAATGGACAATGAGTCTCAGCATGTCCGAAGCTAGGCAGTTCGAACAAATTGTAGGCTTCCACTCATATGATACTTCTTGCCACATGATTTCATCATTCTCAGTTAGAATAGGGATTTTATTCGAAAACTTAAAAGAGTTATTAATTTCGATTAATACTCTAGCACACGCAATTTTAATAATACCTTCTATGAATTTATCCAATCTAATAAGAGAGCCTAAAACAGAGGCAATACGGCTAATCCCTTCTTCTGTCCGGTAATCAAGCCGTAAGTTGGGGAAACGAATCCAAATAGGAATAGAGTGAAGGAGTTCTTTGTTTAGATGCGTACCAGGGCACCATCTCTTCTTCATCATCAATTTTTTATCATAATAGTAGGGGCCACCTTCTGATATTTTTTCACAGTCTTACTTCTTGATAAATTTGATAACATAGAATCCATTTTCCTTAGAATAAATAGAGAAGTCTCATTCTGGTTTCCCAACTCTATTAATGTAATCTTTGAAATACAGGTAGTATGGCTTAGGACCAATAACATAGATAACAGTGACGTTATTTCACTGTTTTTTAGCATCTTGAAAACAACCTCAGCAGACATTTTAGCGCATTGCATATTACGAGGGTAATAGAAATTTAACGGAATGGAGACATGAATATTATTACCCTTTACCACTTCATTCCATGTTTGATTAGAAGTTGTGGAAAAATTCCATTTATTAGCACTAGATCTGTTATCAGATTGATTGGAGTTATCATTATTACTAGTGGTAATGGCAGCATTCTGTTGAACGTGTCGATGAGAACGTGTTGAACTCGGGTTGGTTTATTGTTCAATTATGTTTTTGTGTTTATGTGTGAACGTTTATGTGTTATTCATATCTATCTACCTCATTTGTGGTGTCTATATGTTTATATTTCTCTTATTTTATCTTTGATAGTGACAAATGGGGAGAAATATATGCATATACGTAGGAGGAGATTAAATTAAGTGAGTTATTTTATCATGACTAATGATTGTATAGTTGTCATCATAAAAAATAGGGAGAATGTTAGAATCTCCATTTTATGGTTTCAGTAACAACTATACAATCACATATATTATATATTTACATATGTGTGTGTATATTATATAAATAGACCATACCGGGGGCTTTTAAAATAAATCCCAAAATGGTTACTTGTTTGACCCACTAGAGAACCTAGGTGCTTCAATTGGTAGACTGAGGACATGGGGTTGTTTACAAAATAATAGCGGATAAGTTTAGATTTTGGCCGAATCAATTCAAATTCATTTTCGTAATCATAAAGGCGAGAAAGAAGATTAATTAAGCTGCGAATGGTATTGAAATTCGGGTAATTATATTTTATTCACTCCTTCTTTAAGTTGATATGCTTTTTGAATTAACAAGCTTTAATCATCGCAAATAGTTTATGTTCAACATTTGAAATGTTGCAGTATATTTTGACATTTTAAATTAGCTTCGAATGATATAGCATGGATAAAACTTCGAATGATGGAGCTATGCTTTGAACGATGGAGTAAGGATGTAATCGATTGAATAAATGTATCATAAAGTTATTTAGTGAGATATGAATGTCTAGAAAGGATAAGCGATTCTGTTTGCAGTAATAGAGCAGTAATGAATCTGAAATTATATCACGCTTTGAAGTGGTAAGGTCTTTGGAGTGTTGAGCTTAGGGTCTTGGATGAATTCCTCTGAAACCAATTATCATTTCTCCAAAAATGCAAAATTTGTGATTTAAAACCTAGAACGAAATTGTCTGATAATTTCAAATCCATTTCGCAAGTCCAGACTTTTATGTCATTGTTCTTCATGCACCATTTGCAAATCAGTTTGTGTTCAGTAGTAAACCAATATTTGTAACAACTAATGCAAATTAATTGGGGTTTAATTTTACTGAGGTATGAGTTAAGCAAACTCTCTTTGTAAACAGGATGAAATGTTAACTCTAAAACATCATTTCTAGTTCAAGAATTCTTGAATTTGAACTTTAATTATTGGTTAGACTTTTATGAACTCTAGTTGTGAGAACACTGTGGTTCAGTTTTGATCATCGAGTTAATAGAAAACTGATTCTAGTGTATAAATAGACATGGGGTGTTCCGTTTACAGTTTCTTCCGTTAATCTCCGTTAAGTAGTGTTGGAAATTGTTGTTTGAAAATAAGCGAATTCTTAAAAATTGACTAAGTATGAAACGACTCCGATCATATAGGAATATGAATAGACCCACGTTGTGGGATTATACGAAAGAATCAAGTATTTACACTTGATTCTTAGAAGCCAAGTTTTGCCCTTCGGGCATCCAGTGATGCTCTTTTGTGAGGAGGGAGACCATGTTTGACTACCACGCGCGCCGATCGACCGACTTGACTCGTGCTCGGGCTTGTAGTGATGTAACACTTATATCTTTGGTATAAAACTTTTTAACCGTTTTTAGACCGGACTGGAACGGTCAAATCAGACCAGATCCGTATTAGAGAACGTTCATTGTTTCTAACCCGTTATTTTCTCAGATCCGTTTTTCAAGACTACATTTCCCCCAACCAGCAACGTTCTTTTGCTATTCCGTCTTCTTAACCGATAAGAAGACGAAACAAGAACTACATCTTGTTCGATTTCATTTTTTTAAAAATCCACAAAATCGAGCAACGTTTTTGAGTGCGAACAGAATCGTTTCGTACGTGCAAATAAATCGATACTGCAAAATTATTGAGAGGCTATTTTATCCTAGATGCGGCGGCGATTGATCCGAACTGTTTTGCACTGTACAGCAGATCGCCGAAACGTCTTCAAGAGAGTGGCGTAGTGCACGACTCAGCCGAAGATCAACATTGTTTTTTAACAAGTAGTGTTCTGAACATATGAAGTTTTTAACATTAAGCAAACCAAATAAGGAAAAGAATAGAAAATAAAGCTCAGTTCGGATAAAAGCCATATGATCGGTCTTTGCTTAACTGCTATTAATGTAAAAAAGTAAACATGGTATGATAAAGATATTGACATACCATTTGTATATCTAAGCATCCAATGTAGCTAATACTGATAAATATTACCAATTTTTTAGGTCCCTATGATCATAAAAGGTATATTCAGAAGGTACGAGAGATGGAACCCTGTGCATCCGACTATCGGAGCATTTTGGGGAATGGGAATAGGTATTGGATGTGGAGTTGGGTGGGGCCCAGGGTTTGGTCCTGAAGTTATCGGGTACGTTGGAGCGGGTTGCGGTGTAGGGTTCAGTGTTGGCTTTACTCTAGCTGGTGTAGGTGTTGGATTACCAATGAATGGAGCATTTCAACTTCCATTTAATGGTACTGTTTTTTATTTTCATTCCTGCTGCACCATAAGATGCCTTTTTTTGTTTTTTGTTTTTGTTAGTTTTTGTTTTAATACAAGTTTATATACATGGACATATTTATTTTGAACTGTAAAATTGTTGTAAGTCAAACTTCTTGGCTTTTATATGCCGCTGTGATGATTAGAGGGAGGAAAAGGATAAAATTAGTTGTGAAGCGTTTAAATCTTATATTATATCTAAAATTATATACTTGTATTAGTCGGAGACAAATAATTAAGCCCATCCCACGTTGACACATTGAGTTTATGTCCCTTCTACTATAGTTCAGCCAACATGCTCAATAGCATTGACTAAGGAGGTCTGCAGCAAGTGTGGACTATGTAGGGTGGACTGAACCAACATATAATATTAATTTTCTTACTCTTTAACACATTTTTCTTGTCTATGCGCAATATAGTAGTTGTAATTATGCTTGCTTATTCATATTGATTGTTTATGTTAGTTAACAATTCTTTTTCAGCTCCTGGAGCAAGCAATGATGTTTTGGAATTCTCAAGATCTAATGTCCCCACGGACATGAAGGGTGTGACTAGTGATAGTTTGCATAATCTTGGACCACATCTATCTTTTTTGCAAAAGAAAACTAGTATACAGCTCTCTAATTTAAAGGCTCGTAATCAGTTGATCAAAGATGAACTAACAAATTTGAACAACAGGCTTTCATCACAAATACAATCAACATTGAAAAGCATTGAAGTCTTTAAACATCAACTCAGGCCTCCCGGTCAAGGTACATTGTTGGTAGCCACTATTTTCACCTGTTCTTTTGTATGATTACAAGTATATTATGTCTTCTTTTTTCTATCTTTACCTGTGACAAACTACTTGACAATCTTAGCATTTTAGGTGTTGGGCGCATCCTAATGCAAACAGCGTCCTATTTTGGTTTAGTTAATTGACACCAATCTGTCAGCTTTATAGCTTTTAGAGTTTTAAATCTCCATCTCGCCCAAGATCGCCTTCGAGATCTTTTTTCCATGCTAGGATGAGATGGAATTTTAAATGTACTTTTTATGTTGTTTAATACTCATCTCGCCAAAGATATTAAGATTTCAACCCAAGATATGGATCGGGATGTCAATTCGAGGTATCGTTTAAAATCCGAGACTTGAATCTTGATTGCTGTTAATGTTAGAGGCTGCTTAGTTTCTTTAAAGCCAATATTGCCACCTAACTGCTGCTGCAAGTTGAACGGTAAAAGTGCATAATAGTTGCTTGCACAACAATAGAAGTGTCTACTGAATAAAGTTCGTGTTGTTTCAGCACTTGCTATTTGTTGAAGGATGATAACGAAGATTCAGTTAAAGAATAAATAATTCCTACGACATTTTTATTTTAAATTTCCAAATTAGTGCGAACTCGTGTTTTGCACGCATTGTCACCGAAATTCAAAAGATATTGTATGCATGCACAAACACACACACGTGTACGCTTACATCTAACTCACACACACATGTTTATATGCATGTATTATGTATATGTATGTGTTTGTGTATGTGTATACGCACACATCAATAGTTGAAACAATACCTTTAGTCAGATAATATAATATACAGAGATAAAAATGATGATAACATACAAAGAACACTTCCTATGTAGGAACTTCGGATATAACTTTGGCAATGATTTTATGCTGCTGTCTCAAAATTTAAATAATGCTAACGCACTGAAATAGATGGAAGTCATTCACATACACACACCAGATTAACTAAACTATTACTGTTGTGCATTGATTAAATAAATAAATTCAGCACTATGAGAACATAGTAAAGTAGCTGGATAAAGTTTATTCGTTAAACATAAACAAGTCCGATCGCTACGAAACTTGAAACCCTACAATAATTCACTGATACAGATTTGATGAAACTGGTTTCGTCGGAATCCGAGTCCGTGACCAAAATAGCTATTTTTATATTAATTAAATAAATTAAGAATTAGTAAATAAATCCAATTTTTATATTTCAGTTTCAGAATTTGAATTTTTTATCACTTATGATTCCTCAATCATCTACAATGATTTTAAACAAATTTAAAAATGTAAATTTAGATGATTCATTTATAAATTTCAATATTTATTCTCAATTTCATTAAATTCAAAATTATAATTTAACTTTCAAATAATTCTATTAAATTAATGAATCAATGATTATTCCATTCATATTTCAAATAGGAGGGTTTACCATTGGATGTAAGATTATTACATAAATATTTTTCAATTTTCAACTTAATTTTTAATTTACGTAATAATTAAAATTTGATTTGATTTATTTCAATAAGTCCTATTATAAATTAACAAATTAACTCACTATTAAAGATTCAAATTTAATAATTCATAAACTTCATCATCTTGATTTACTTATTAATTCCTAATTCTTTAAACCAATTCCCTTCTCAATTTTTAAAGTAACTTAAATTACCAATCATAGTATTTATTTCAATTTCTTAAAATAACCCATTTTATTATAAATTGAATCCAATTTATTATAATAAGTTTCCAATTTAATGGATTAGATTCAATTTCAACTTTTAACTTACACTTAAGTTTAAGTCATAATCAATTTATAACGTATTTCTTTCTTAGTTACTACTTTACATACTTCTCGCATTAATTTCTCAATAAATCATAATTATTAAAGTAACGCTTATAATAAATACGACCCTATAATTAGTCAACATTCAGACGAACGTTATTTCATTAGTGTAACATTCATTTATTTTATTATCACTTATTTTTAAATTCTAATTCCATTAACAAACCAGCAGGTAATTTATTATATATATTACAAAATTTTAATTTATCACTATTCATTATTATCGACTTTAATTTAGCATTACTTACCTTGCATAAACATTGATACTAAAAATCCCTATCCAATTGCAATTAATATTCTAATGAATACATTTACTCCTTTCCATTATGTTATTAATTATCATCGAGGCACATCTAATTATCTTTATTGGTAAATGAGTGAATTTACTAGTAATCCATTATTATAACCTTTACTAAACTTGTATATTTACTCTTCACAACCAACTACTACCTATCATATTATCTCCCCCATAAATACAATAATTTCAATTGTTCTTATTATTATATTCCATTTACTAAGTCATAACATTTTAATTAATTTATTACATTGAAATGTTCATTCAAGTTTATTAATTATTACTTGCAATAATGTATCCTTAATTAAAATCAATTACTGTAACACTGTGTCCTTACATTAACTGATTCAATGCCTAACCTATATTTCCATATTCAAATTATGTCCAGGTATAATACTTACGCTATTTCATTAATTGAAATTTATTCAAATTGCTAGTAAATAGGTTTTAAGTCATCATTTATATAATTTAATTTAGCGTTCATTACAATATTTGTTTATAAAGTTTTTATTTCTACTAAATTTAATTACAAAACTTATTAATTCAACCAAATTAAATCCACGAAATTTACGGGTCGTTACACATATTTGATTAGGTTGGTTTGAACCAATAAATGTTCAGCACTACTTTCTGCTATGGTTGTTAAAAGTGAGCTTAAAAAAAACACTGTTTAATTTGTTTATTTCATCATCACTCAATATGCACGACATTTTAAATGCATATTTAACTCTGATTTTATTCTAATATTTACATGTAATCTATAAAACCACAATGAGGAAAACAAATCTAATTTTGTGTTAAAATTAACAAATCTAACTACAATAAACGAGAACCGTAAATTGATAATTGAAAGGATTAGGTTTCCTTTTTAAGAAATAGCATCAGAAAAACGAACAAATTGTTTTGTTTTGATATCTTAAAACATAAAGAAGATGATACAGATGTTATAAAGATAAATGTGATAGCTTACCATATTCTTGAACATAATTATGCACTTATAATAGTCATCCTTATTACCATATTCTATTTTGCCAATAACTACAGTAGTTCACTTGCATCTAGTTTACATAGAATGCACATCCATGTATATGTCCACAGCTTCCAACGCTATGAAGATTAAAACCAATGTATTAACAATGTATATCACCTAGCTATGCCATGATTGGAAATATGACCATCAACTCTTTTAAGATAATTTTAGATCCATTTTTTCCACGTGTTTTGTTTATTATCAGCCTGTAAAAGACTATTGATGAATTCAAAATATGACCTCGAGAATAAGAGAAGTCGATAGCCAAACATTTAATTATTGTCAAATAGAAGAAATATTCTTCAAAAAAATAAAACCAAATAGGGTATGTGATATGTAGGTGCAAGCCTATGTGACCACTGGATTCTAACTACGATAAATGACATAAACCACATAATAAGTAACGAAGAAGATGATCGATAGCTGAATATGGCGACCTTTTCTCTTCCTAAGAAATTGATAGCTGAATTGAGTTGGCGGATTTCGCATGTGAATTAGGTGATGAGTTATTTATGGATTTTTGGACAATTCAATCAAAGTAACCCAGGAGCAAAGAATGAAGCTTGAAAATCGAATCGGTATATATAACGCTAGGTACAAAAGGACATTTAACACCTTTTTATAGTAAATTAAGAAAATAGATGATAGATAGGAAATCATGGATATAATCTTACTATGGAGAGCTTGAAAGTGCATATGATTATTAGAAGGGGTAAGTGAAATTATTATTTTCCTTAAGTTAAGCAAATAAGAGGATTTTGAATAAGAAGTTCTTGGGGTCATTGGGTTAAGTCACGGACCACTCAATTGGTTAGTCATATGACACTCTAGACTTAGCTTATAGAGATCATAGATTCAAACATCTAAGACATCAAAATGAGTACTCTGCTTTAATAAAGTACTACTCTTAATACAGAAAACAAGAGGTAAAAATATAAATAGCTTAATATCAATTTTTTATATAATTTTAGGGATTTTGGTTAGGTTTCTATTTTGAAAAATATATATTAGTTTTACATCCATTTAAATCAAGTCCCTTTTTATATTTAGAATTTTTTGTTCAAAATGATATTAATATTAATGTTGTAATTTTTTAAAATCATTGTTGAATCTAATATTATCTGATTTTTGAATTGGAATTACTCAAAAAGTGTTAATTTATGTCTAAAGAAAGATATTAGTTTGAAGGGTGAATATTTTTCATGCATAATTATCGTGCTAAGTATAATAATTGTCGGATAATTATTCATCATGCAAAAAAATTAGAGTGCAATTATTTGTCGTCGTGTCGTACTATCATTAATGATAATTGTAATACTTTTGCTCACATTTTTTTGGTGTCAGCGTGAATTAAAAAAAATGACCCTCTACAAATATTAACAAATCTAACTATCGCTTAAAAATAGAATACAACAATTAAACTTCTTTTACAAATTTGCTGTAGATATTGCCAAATTTTAATGTCAAAATAATATCTAACAAATAAACTCCATTTTTAAATTCATTCTTTATTAATCTTTAATAATAGTTGTAATATTTAATAATAGTTGCAATAACTTCGGTGTCATATTTTTTGGTGTCAGCTTGAACTACCGAAAATGTTCCTTTATAACTATTGATAAATCTAAATATTGTTTAAAAATAGGATCCAGCAGTTAAACTTCTTTTACAAATTTGCTACAAATATTACCAAATTTTAGTATCATTTAAAAATAATATTTAACAAATAAACTCTATTTATAAATTCATTATTTATTGATTAATCTTTAATTATAATTGTAATATCTTTGGTTTCATATTTTTTGTGTCAGCGTGAACTACCGAAAACGCTCATCTATAAATATTAATAAATATAAATATTGCTTAAAAATATGATCAAACAATTAAACTTTCTTTTCAAATTTGCTACAAATATTACCAAATTTTGATCTCATGTAAAAATAATATCTAACAAATAAACTCGCTTTATAAATTCGTTCTTTGTTAATTAATAATATAAACAAAAATTCAAACTAATAAAAAGGTCGATGTTGCAACTTCGGAATAAAAATTCAAATTAATCAAATATGATTTCAATGCAAAAATATGGTTAAATATTAGTACAAATCATTTTCTTTTGAATTTGTTAAACATTTGCGATTTATAGAAAAAACAAATTCACGTGAGAATTGCGCGTCTTCAATACGTGCGAAGCGCGTACTATAACGCTCGTAAATATATGCAACCTAATTTCATTATAAAACATTTGTTATGAAAAAGGCTCATATATACAAACTTTTTGGATGCAACTATTTGACAAATATTAGAATGACAATTATTTGCATGACACAAATTTGCATGGCAATTGTCCCAATTTAAGGTTCAATTGGATTTTGGTGACACGCCACAGTCATAATCACCACCTTCGCATACCATATTCTACACTACATCAAAATCCCCATTTATCGATACCAGCTACTATTTATCCCAACGGTTACACCGAATATCATAATTTTAATATTACGATTGAAACTCTAAATCTGATCACCGGAGGCACCATTCTACTCTAGTTCATCCAATCTCTGATGTCAATTAACCTCTCATTGAGTCGGCACCGAATTCGGCACCTTTAATCATTGTTTGATAATTCTAGGGATTTTTAATAAATTTTGAACCAAGAGGGCTGCAAGAAATAGTTTTTATGAATGTAAGGATGTTGGTTAATTTCTACATAGGTTTGAGTGATAATCAGTCTAGAATATTTACGAGAAATGCTCAAGTACGACGTAATATATAGCTTGTTGCTTGTTTGGAACCATTCATGTCAGTAATTGTTCTTTTCATTTTCTTTCAGTGATTTTATATGCATCTTGATGAATCAATTTACTCAAAACTTTACCATTAAACTAACAAATTTTGTTACGTCGATGATTGATTTACTTCGGAAACAAAAATCAATAGAAAATATAGTGTTGTCCTCGTATCTTGGTGCTGAGTTCGCGATTTGCGTATTAAAAGGAGAAAAATCAAACAAAAAAGTTGACTCATTAATTGTTCTTCTAATTCTAGAATTTCTCTCCCTTGAACATCATTCAAAAATAAATAAATTCAGATTACCTAGTATTCCGCCGACGAATAATGTAAGGTTCTAGACTTTCTTGAAAAGAAGAAATCTACCAACGTTGAAAAAAATTTAAAGATGTAAGATATGGGAGAGAAGCCAATGCTTTCTTCCTTTTTTTATTCTTTTTCAGCATTTGTCCGAAGATTTTTTAAAGAACTGCTTTATTGGGACCTGCTTTACAATACCATGGATATGGATAATATTGGGATGTTTAGCAATTTGCAGTTATGGAGATCACATCTAAGTTTCTTTTGTCTACTAGGTAGAAATTCATAAGCTTTTGGTTGTAAGTATAGTATTATTGAAACTACCGCTCCAAGGCATCTGGCATTTAATATCTTAGAGTACCATGAATTTACTCAGAACGAACCACTGAATATATTATGGGACAAAATTTTATTTTAGGCCTTTCAAAGGAGTAATTTCAAGTTTAGACCTCGTTTGAAATTTACCATGAAAATAAACATCAATTTCATAATACTGCATTTTTATACATGTGCACTGCATAAACGAGCATGTACAATTTTCTTTAAGAATATACTTGCGCACTTTGAATTTGCACAGGAACAATTTTTTTTTTTACATGCTCATTTATGAAATGCGTACGAACAAAAAACGTTGTATTAGAAAAAAAGACCTATTTTCATAATATGTTTCAGATGAGGTCTAAATATGAAATAGGCGGTCTAAAATGAAATTTTTTCATATATTATAAGGCTGTAACTTGTAGGCTGCATTTGACATAGTTTTTCATGATTTGAGATATTTGTAATAATATTGAAATATGTTGCATTTGGAATACACACTCCCATGGATAACCAAGTTTATTTTATGTTTTATTTTATCAAATTTTTTGCAGGCAGGCAAGATTGACACAGCTAACCTACATATCTTGGAACACCATGAAGTTTTGTACAATTGCACAATTTTATTTTATTTCTTTTGTATTTTAGAAATCGAGTTTGATACTTTTATGCAACTTGAAACTAGGTTTTCATTAGGTGTAGAAATGAATTTATTATATGCGGCCTTTACATATAATGTGGCTAGAATGTGTTCAGTTGAACGCATGTTAAAGTTAGATATTAGTGTACCTTTACACACAAAAAGATGCACACTAGACTGAAACTAGTCACTGGCTAGAGTTATCACTTTGTTGCAACTTAAAGTTCTCCTTTTTGTTAATATCGTCAAATTAGTAGCTATTATTTTCAAACATTTATGTGTAGAAAATATACATTTTATATCCTTAAATAAATAACTATTATTTTCAAACATTTGTTTGAGAACAATGTACATTTTAGTGGAGGAAAATGTAGCACAGTCACCAAACACAAAGCAATTTGAACAGATGACACTACATTATACTTGAAGCTGCTTAAGGGCAAGTCACAACTAACGGGTAGAATGATTTCGCTTAAGATACGGGCAAAAATAACACAACAAAGAGCATCACCAACAAATTTTTTTATTTTTTATTTTTCATATAATTATTATTGAAAAATGTAATTATAAAGATTTTGATAAAAAATTCGGACAAATGGTAATCAAGTTCCATACGCCGCAATAGACCCGTCGAATGAGTTAGGTTGGATCAAAATGAGTTGGATGAAGATTGATCGGACAAAATGATGCAATTCGATTTTATCCATTTATTAACGGATGATCCTACCCTTTTAATATGCGGTTTAACTTGTTTGATCCATTTGATAAAACTTGCATTGAAATTAAAAAACATATCTTAATCTGCAATTAGATTTTTGAAATTTTAAATTCAAACTTAAAATTCAAAATTCAAAATTCAAAATTCAAACATTTGGAATTAAAATCCAAAAATATAAAATTCAAACATTCAAATTCAATTTTTTAGTTAGGATATTTTTTCAAATCAAATTTTTAGAATTTTAAAATTCATATTTTCAAGATAAATTTTAGAATTTTAAAATTCATATTTTCAAAATTCAAAGTTTCAAATTTTCGAAGATCAAATTATTTAGTTTCAAATTTTAAATACAAAATTTAAATTTTCAAAATGAGTTACCCATTAGTAAACCTAGTTATGAACGGGTATAACATGTCCTTTTAGAACACCTATTACTAAATGGCTGACCTAAATGAAAGATTAGCGGGTTGACTAGATGGGTGAAGTCGTTTTTTAACAAACCCACCCCCAATTGGTAGTGCTCTAGGCTACCGTGCTAACATATGTTTTACACTGAAACGTATCCAAAAAATCATTAATATGTAATCACAAATGCATGTGCTTGTAGTTGCACACTATAACGTGTAAAGCTTGAGAACGTTACATATTACCATAGTTTTTATGGTAATGGTTATTGTTGTATGTGGCATGAATGTTTCATACACTAATATTTGGAGTTTAATGCTAGAAGTTCCACTTAAAAATCTTTGCCTAACTATGAGAAGAAGTCAAAAGGGCTGCTTTTCAAGAGGTGGCCGCTTCAAAACAACAAACCCTGACCATCTTACCTCACTTACTTGAACATGCTACCCATCGATCACAGTCTGCTTCAATCACTACTACAAAATACGCATGTTGCTTCGCCTCATTTGCATCGGTTGTTACCACAACCGATGCAAATAGAAGTATTTGCATCCATTACGTTTTAACAACTGATGCATTTGGTATGTGGAAAGCAGTAGATAGCACAAAAATACAATTTGCATCGGTTATCGTCAACAATCGAAGAAAATATACCGATGCAAAGTGTTAGTTGCATCAGTTTTATTTACAACCGGTGCAACTAACTTTATTTGCATTAATTTTTTTGTAGTCGATGCTAATGGTTGTTTGTCGCCCTCTAATTTTCATTTCCCGCTTCCCATCTTTCCTTAAGCCTAAATTCCAAATCCGAAAGCTAATCCATATACGCAACTTCTCATACTTCACCTCCAGATCCACATGCTTCCAAATCCCAAATTTTACCGTAAAATGCCAAATCAAAATCGATCCAACTGAAACCTTGGATCTGTAACCGAACTGCTACAAATACATATTTTGCTTCATGTAGCTTGGTAGCGTCCAGTAGTTCTTAATTGTCGTATTGATTACGGTAGTTTGAAGTCGGAGCCAAACGTCGAGTCGCCGATTTAAGCTTTGGCAAGTTTACCAGGAGCAGCATGGATAAGTATTCTTGAATCTAGCTCTTTATCGTATTATGTAGATTTAGGTAGAAGTATCTTGCAATTGTAGATTATTAATATAATATTTATTTGGAGTTGTTCTTGCTTCAAATAATTGATTGTTTCATTCTTGCCACAAATGCCATATCACTGTAGTTAATCCAATGTCAGTTAATTCTTAAACAAATCATTTGTTAATTGTTTGTTATTATTTGTTCAAGTTTCTGTTTTAGAGTTGTGTTTGTATTGATGTTCAACTGCATTCCTACTCCGCTTACTATCTGTTTTAGAGTTGCGTGATGCACGACAACAAAGTTTGAAACTTCTTTAAGCAGGCTATGATTGAAGCAAATATCACGGGTGAAGGACAAGGGTGCTCTTACTGAAGAAATGAAGAAAATCAAAATGGGTTTCAAACAAATGTAATGAATTTTGATTCGCCAACATTGCTACTTGTGTTGATTGCACTATTTTAGTTATGGGTCTAGACTCTGGATAGATAGTAGATTAATTTAAATCGGTAACAGTAACGCTGTCTCTTTATCTTTTGTACAGCCGAATTAAGGGAAAACAATGGTTATGTGGCTAATCTCACTGGATTTCAGTCACCTGCTTTGTTGAATTAACAAGTGTGGTATATTTAAATACAAGGGTGGTGGTACTCACTTTACTAAGAGTAACTTGCTTGGGTAATTACTAGAGCAGGTTATCCAAATCCAATCTCAATTATTTGTGAAAAAGACAAGGATAAATGGTATACAATAGTAGCCCTTTTCTTTTTTGTTTTCTTATGTAATAGTAAAGGTGATTTTGATCGTTTAATGTACCGTATTTTGTCAAGGAGGACTGGGCTGCTTGAAAAAGTAGCTTAAAAGCAACTGTGATTTATACTTGCTGTCTGATTGGTTCACTAGTAGTTAGTGGTTATTAATGTATGGTAAGTGGATTAATTGCTTGGAAATTAATAGTTGTGGATTAATATATGTGTGAGAAAAATTGCTTGGAAATTAATTCCTTGGTTGGTTGTGCGGTTTTAGGGGGAGGTTGAACGATGCTCAAAGTTTTTTTTGGAGGTTTAGTTGCAACAATTGGTTTTTTTTGGTCAGTGGGAAGTTGCAGTGGGAAGTAGCAGTGAAGTAAATGGAGAAGATGGCCGTTGAGCAGATGTATGTGTGTCAATAAACAATCAGTCAATGTAAGCAACGATATTCATTTCTATTTTTCATAGTTTTAGAAATTCTGCAAAAATGTCTTCCAAAATTTTCTCTAGAATATTCATATGTTGCTTCATTTTCTCAACGGTTTCAGCCTCTTATGACAGTAAGTGCTCTTCCATTGTTCAGAAACCACTTAATGACGCAAGGCGTCTTCCTCCTGATTCCGTACAATTACCATATATCTACGGTTTTAGCAAAGGAAAAGATCGAGTCCAAGAATCGAAGTTAAAATTCATGCCCTATTACATATCAGAAACAAACACTGCTAACATTCTTCATGTCGAGGCCTACTTGATTCTCAGTTCTCGCTCTTATGTTTCCATCAAGAAACAGATGTTCCAGGTTTTCGGTTACTGGTCGCAGACTGACAGTAAACTGTGCATGGTCGAAACTAAACCCAAAATTCAGGTACAGTCCTTGGCTTTATTACTTAATCTCACCAAAAGTTCCAGCATTAGTAATACTCTTGTTAAGGGTACTTTGATCAATACAGACTCAAATAATAATACCAATTACATCTCCCTCTTAGGCTACAATCAGAACAATTACAAATACATTACTAAAGATGGGTATTCATGTTCTAGAGTTAATGACATGAAAAATTCTCTTAGTTTACCTTCAAACCATGCAATATGCTCTACTTTACACACGCTGAATCGAGCAACGTTTGAATTGGAGTATGATAGCAAGTGTGGATCAAGCAACTGTAACCCATTGGGAAAGGTTTCCATAGATTTCGTAACAATTGGGTGGAAGAGCGGATTCAATCCAAATAATTTGATAAAAATTATGAACAGTTAAAACCATAGCTACATCGATCAACACGATCCATCATCCAAACATTTCAAAACTCGTTCTGTTTTTTTGTTTTTTTCAGAAAAATAAAAATAAAATGAGAACTGGCACTTCGATCTGGCTAATAAGGTAAGGCAACTTATAATATATTGGAAAATGGGAAAAAGTATTTTGTCTTAAATGAGCTTGAGAGAATTAAAATAGTCAATACTCAATAGACATATGACCTGTTGATTTAACTTTAACCTTATTCATATATTTTCAACCATCATTCCAGATGGTTAACAATGAGAATCATTTTTTATATATATCATATCAATAATCAGAATGCATAGAATCTTTAGCTGCCTTGTTTGAGTTGTATGCTTGGCAATATTTTGGTAAGGACTTGAGATTCTTTTGATAATTTCTTATTAGCAATTCAGCATTGTTATCTTGTTGCATACCTGTGTGACATTTCTTTCATACATGATACAAATTCATTGAACTGGTAATCTGGTACAAAATTTTAAAATAAATAAATAATATTTTAGTTATGTTTCTCTTTGATGTTCTTAGCTTATTCATTTGATTAACTTAGTTTTTCTACACTTATAAGGCAATGATACATGTTAAGTCCAAAATGAAGCAGTAAATCATAGAAAAATCAGTTATGCATCATATAGCTTGGAACAAAACTTGCATGTATCCACTCAGTCAAAGACTCAATTATCTACTTCATTTTATTAGATCACATTTTCTCCAAAGGATACTGATGTAACTGAATGGAAAGGAGATATACTTGCAATTGATGTGACCGATAAAGACTCATCAAAGGATTCAAATTCCAAATTTGAGAATCCAATCTTGAGAAAGCTTGATGAACAGCTCGGTGGTCTTTTAGCTGAAAATTCAATAGAAACAGATTTTATTGGGAAACTGGGACAGTCAACAATGCTCAGATTACCAGGTTATAGTTTCAAAAGAGTTGGTCTGGTTGGGCTTGGTTCATCTAGGTCATCATCCACGTCTGCTCCGTATAAAGGACTCGGGGAGATTATTGCTTTAGTTGCAAAGGCCGTGCATGCTAGCAACGCTGCTGTTGTTCTTGCTAGTGCAATCTCAGAAGAGTTCAAGCTTAATGCTGCTTCAGCTATTGCATTAGGTACATGTCAGAATATTAACATATAAATTATGTAGCCCAAACCTCAAGAATTTCCAATTCAAAAGGCTCAAGTTACATTGTTTTCCTATCATAATTTGACCCTTAACCCCAGTTATAAATACTATCTTATTTATCGCTCCTAAAAAATTCTAGATCGAAGTGATTTTCTGTGGATATGTTATGTTAATTAGCAAGATTGCCTATTCAAATGGTGTTATGATATCGGTAGTTATGGTGTTCATTTTTCTACCTCCTAAATACCTTAAATATCCGTGCTTAGGTACCCTGCTTGGAGTATTTGAAGACAACATATTCAAATCTGAAGCCAAGAAGACAACTCTCAGTTCTGTTGATATTATTGGTCTGGGTACTGGTACAGAACTGGAGCGAAAACTCAAGTATGCAAGTGATGTTTGCTCTGGTATCATTTTCGAAAGAGAGTTGGTTAATGCACCAGCTAATGTACTAACACCTGGTAAATAAGAATGGAAGATTCATATGTAGCGGTTCTATATATATTTTTATACATGTTTTCAACTTTTAACAACATCCTCCAAACATAGATTGTCCTCATGTAGACACATCTCCAAAAAATAGTAGTAATATCCATTTACAGAAGCATAACAACTCTTTTCTATCATATCATAGTTGATTGTTTATCTGTTGAGTACAATACTTGCACGGGTGCTGGCTGAAGAGGCTACAAACATAGCTTCTATGTATGGTGATGTTTTAACTGCAAAGATTTTAGATGTAAAATTGAAAATGGGCTCATACTTGGCTGTTGGAGCTGCATCTTCTAATCCTCCCCATTTCATTCATTTATGCTATAAACCTCCCAACAATGGTGATGAGAAAAGAAAACTGGCAATTGTTGGAAACTGATTGACCTTTGATAGGTAAAATTGTTTTACCATGAACCTTGTAAAATGCAATATTGTATTTTTGCCTTTTTCTAGTATTTCTGTGCATTCAATAGAAACCCGGCCTTACAGAGAACACCCATGCTCCAAGTCCAAATTTGATAGTAAAATAGTTTATCAAACTTTTGTGTGTGCGCACGCGTGCGTCTGTGCGTACCATATCAACTTATATGTGTGTGTGTAAAGTTTAATTTGTAATTAGTACAATAGTATATCAAGCTGGTATAGACACGCAAAAAGGCCATAGGCTCCAAAAAGCCCAAGGCTCATGGTTTGCACCTTAGCTACTTTGACATATATGATGATTGTTTATTATTCCAAACTCTGTTTGGAAGACAGTATACAAAATATATCCATATTCTATGATAAATCGATGCATGGGTCTCGTTTATTCGGCAAAAAGTCACTTTTTCGGTTAATGCTTCAGTTGTAATTTCGCTATACGTTATTAGTTTAATTAATTTCACTTGCAAGTCTTATTTTAATCTAGATCAATGACATAGGGACCTTAATATGCCATTTATGTTTTCGCTGGACTGTATGTTTCACTACCACTCGATAAACTTGATTTTTATAAATGATAAATAGTAACAGATAAAGTGAAATTCATTTTATTATATTTTTACTTCTTGTTTATAACAGTGGTGGCTACAACATCAAGGTTGGTGCAGTAACATCTACTGATATCATGAAATTCGATATGGGTGGCTCTGCAGCAACACTTGGGGCTGCAAAAGCAATTGGACAAATCAAGCCTGCTGGAGTTGAGACAAGTATTGCTTATGGCTTACTTAAAAAATAGAAATTAAATAAAAAAAAGGTTCTGATAAGTGCTTGATGTGCTGAAATTATGATTGTTGATTTCTTGCATTCAGGTTCATTTTGTCGTGGCTGCATGTGAAAATATGATAAGCGGTACATCAATGAGGCCAGGTGACATAGTCACTGCTTCTAATAGGAAAACTATTGAGGTAATATCTGTATTTACAGAAGTTGTTTACATTATTCTGTCTTTTTTTCATGTCGGTTTAATCATTTATCTGAAGAGTAACTGAATAACATAGAAAAATATTCATTTCTGACAGCAGCAATTTTCAGATCCATGAAATGATGAAGAAGCCATGGAACACTGATCAGGGAATAAAGAACTGAAGAAAGTTAACTTAAGGTCTTCTGGAACTCGACACTGAAGCAAAGCCAAGATGCAATCCATAAAAACTGCATCGCATGGAACTATAATAGGCCTGTTTCCTTCTAACCCGTATTCATCTTCAGACATTTTGAGAAGAGTTCTGAATATACTACTTATTAAATCTAAGGGTACTGTATTTATTAAATCTGATTATGTATTAACCCGTGCACTTATGCTATTTATTAAATCTGATTATGTATTTTCCATCAAATTTAATTTTGAATGATTGTAATATTGCATGCAATAATTGTTTGTTATAATCAGTAATATATATATAGTCTATTTGAGTACTGTAATAATGGTTTCTGAGAATGGCTTTTTTGCATCAGGTATAAATAGCTGATGCAATAGAGGGATTAGTCTGCGTCAGTTGTTATAAAAAACCGATGCAATAGAGGGATTAGTTTGCATCGGTTTTCAACAACAACCTATGCAACGAGTTCCTTTGTTGCGTCGGTTTTCATTACAACCGATGCAATATGGGGGCTGTGTCCAAGCAATCAACCATGATATTTTGCATCAGTTGTTAGTAACAACCGATGCAAAAAGGACCTTTTTGCATCGGTTTCAGAACTGATGCAAAAGTGTTAAGCCTGTTGCATCGGTTGTTGAACTGATGCAAAAGGGGGGTAAACAACCGATGCAAATGGCTTGTTTTGTAGTAGTGAATGACACCAATTTGAGTCATCATACCATGCAACAAAACACGACCGCAACACCTTTTATGGAGTCTACCCATTTCCATGATATGAAGCCTTGTCGGCCCTCCAGCCTCCAATCGTGATCCACACAACGCAATGGTCGAAAAACGCTCGTCAACTAAGCTATGCCCCTTCTCTCTTGCTTGTAATCTATAACAGTGTGGGCCCTCAAAATCTCTTCACGACCTTCGTAGAGTATCTTGTCGATCCACGGCAAGATGGTTAGACGTAAAAGGTCATTAACTAATAAAATTTTATTTTAATAAGGTTATAAAATCACATTTATAACAGCTGACTATATTTCAAAAATTACGATATTTTAAGACGAAGTGTTCGAAATTAAGAGCCGTTACGTTCTCCCCACTCAAGACATTTCATCTTCGAAATTCAAACAAGAACACCAATCAGAAGAGAATATAAGAAATGAGATACATATATAGGGTACTGCTGAAACTATATACAAACTAAACTGCAAACAAAAATGCATACTAAGTGACTCCACCTTAGGTGGTGAGTACACCTACAAAAGATATACTATAAGGTAAGAAGAAACCACTAGTCTAAAAGCAACTCAGGATAGGACTCCCTCACACCATCCTCTGTCTACTATGTACAATCCCGAGCATCCTTGCTCCACTATACCTTGACTAACTTCACGATCTTAGTCCTCAATCGCTTGATATCTCGATCAACAACCCGAATTAGTTGCCTCAGAATAGTCAAATTAGGCTCAACCTCTAGGTCCTCCTATTGCGATGCTTCCACTATCAAAGTAGTTTCATGCACAAACTTGCACAAATGTGATACATTAAACTCATTGTGCATACCGGATAGTCTAATCAGTGACTCGACTCTATACGTAAGTGTATCAATCCTATCCAAAATTGGGAATGGTCCTATATAATGAGGAGCCAGCTCCCCGTCCTTCCAAATCAAACAACACTTCACATTAGAGAAACCTTTATGAATACAAAGTCTCCACTGAGAACTCCAAGTCTCTGCGCCTCTCGTATGCATAGCTCTTATGTCGATTCTGTGCTTCCTTGATTCACTTTCGAACTATCCTTACCTTATCCAATGCCTCTCAAATCATATCCGACCCAAGCACTAAACAATCCCTAGATTCCACCCAACACGATGGAGATTTGCAAGGCCTATCGTACAATGCTTCATAAGATGTCATTTCGATACTAGCCTATTAACTGTTGTTATATGAGAACTCAACAAGCAGTAATGTTCTTCCCACGAACCACTGAAATCTAATATGCAAACTCGAAGCAAAGTCTTCCAAGATGCGGTTAACCCTCTCGGTTTACCCTTCAGTTTGAGGATGGTTTTGTACTCAAAATCAACTCCATTCCCAAAACATCATGTAGCCCTTTCCAAATATGGCTTGTGAATATTAGATCTCTATTACTCATGTTATCACATAAAACTCCATAAAGTCTGATGAAATCCTTAATATGTAACTTAGCCAAACTAAAGCCGTCTTCGTAGTCTTAATTGCTAAGAAGTGTGCACTCTTAGTTAACCGGTCCATAATAACCCAAATACCTTTGTTACCTTTCCTTGATATCGGTTGCCCGCCGATGAAGTCCATGAATATCTGCTGCTATTTCAAATTGGGAATCTCAATTGATTAAAGCAGTCCAGCTATCTTCTGGTGGCTTTCATTGGCTTGTTGGCGGTTAGAACACATACTCACAAAAATGAAAACATCTCTCTTCATGACTTCCCACTAGAAAGTTCGCTTCATGCCTTAATACATCGTAGTAACCCATGGGTGTATTGTCAAACGTGAATGATGACTTTTTGTCACTACCTCTTGCCTAATCCCATCAACATCTAGAACAAACAAACTTCCGTTCATCTTCACTATACCACGACTATCTACCTCGAATTCCGACCATCACTCTGGCGCCTCATTCTCACTCACTGCTTTGGCTATCCTAGCAGTATGAAGATCTCTAAGCTGACTCCCTCCGATATGACTAATCAGGGTTGAACGAACCACCATATTTGCCACAACTGCATCTCCTACTGAGTGCATTAGCTTTCCCTGGCTTATATAAAATATCTAAATCATAAGCTGCGAGAAACTCTAACCACCTTTGATGCTTCACGTTTAGGTCATTCTAGGTAGAAAGATACTTCAAAGGTTTATGGTCCTTACACAAATCGAACTTCTCACCTAGCAAGTGATGTCTCCACAGCTTCAACGCATATATAACTGCTAACAACTCTAAGTCGTGGGGTCGGCTAGCTCGACTCATGCGGCTTGAGTTGCCGACTGGCATAAGCAATAACCCTTTTATGCCGCATCAATACAGCACATAACCTATTCCACAAGCATTTTAATAGACGGTTAAACCCTTACTTTCATCTGGAACAGTAAGAACAAAAGCACTAGTTAACCTTGTCGCTCTATGAATTCTTGCTCGCATTTATTTGTCCAAACAAATTTGACTTTTCGTCAAATTTGTTAAGCATTGAAGCAATCTTTGAGAACTCCTAAATAAATCTCTTGTGATAACCTTGTGATAACCTGCTATCCCCAAAAATTGCTAATCTTGGTTGCGCTTTCTGTCCTCTTCCAACCATGAACAACCTGTCCGCGGGTGCGGCGTAGTGAAAAAGAGCCTTCGGTTCTGATAAAAAGACCCAGGTTCGATTCCTACCATGCGCTTCCCTATCCTATATAAATTTACCCGGGGGTATGGGGGCTTGGATCAGCGGACGGCTTTACTATATCTTCCTCAGGAGTTTACCGGTCCGTCGGGTTCTCCTAGGTTTTCAAAAAAAAAAATCCTAAATAGCCACAACCTTCACTAGATCCATAAAAGTACCTTCCATCGAGACAATATGACCCAAGAACCTAACTTTCGACCGCTAAAAGTGGCACTTCAAGAACATAGCCTTTAACACGTGCTCTTTCAATGTTTCTAACACAATCCTCGACTGGTGTATATGCTCCTCCTCGGTCTTGGAGTAGACCGGATTATCATTAATAAACACAAGAACAAACTCATTCAACACATCTCGAAAAACCCGATTCATTAAGTCCACAAAATATGCTGGAGTATTAGTTTGGCCGAACGACATGACTAACCACTTATAAAACTTATCGGACATGAAAACTATTAACGGTACACTCTCCTCTGCTACCCTAAGATGATGAAACCTAGTGGTAGGATAAAGTTGAGAAAACACCCAACACCATGAAGCTGACAAACAAGTCATCTATCTTAGGTTAGGTATACTTGTTCCTAACCGTCCGCTTACTGTGCTCGCGGTAATCCACACACAGTCTTAAGGAACTTCTCACCTTCGGAACAAAGATGACAAACACTTCCCAGTTCAAATGACTTGGTCATATTTAGCCTTTCCGCAGTAAATCGCTGACTTGTTTAGTAGTTCCAACTTCTCCTTAGTTGCTAGCCTATGAACAAGCAATATGATAGGTTTAGCATCCTGAACCAAATCAATATGAAATTCTTTCTCCTAACGAGGTGGTAAACCATAAACCTCTTCAAACACATCAGCAAACTCATGCACTACAAAGTTTGAACCCAACTCCTCCTCTACCACATCAAGAGAATAAATAAAACTAGTCATAAGTGAGTTAGATCCTTCACAGTTCACTATTAGAGCCTTCCTACATATCTCCAAGACTATAATTCGCCTAACACAATTCAAAACTGCATTAGTCCAAGATGACTAGTCCTTCCCAAGCAAAACATCAAACCCCATAAAACTGAACATGCAACACGATGAGTTTGGCATCCCGAACCAAATCAATACGAAATTCTTTCTCCCGATGATGTGGTAAGCTAAACAGCTCATCAAAAACATCAACAAACTCATGCACTACAAAGATCGAACGCAACTCCTCCTCCACCACATTAAGAGAATAAAGAAAACTAGTCATAAGTGAGTTAGATCCTTCACAAACTGTCAGAGTCTTCCTACATTTCTCCAAGACTACAGTTCGCCTAACACAATTCAAAACTGCATTAGTCCAAGATGACTAATCCATCCCAAGAAAAACATCAAACCCCATAAAACCAAGAACATTCATATCGCAAGGAAAGAGTTTGTCAAACAAGTAACTAAAACTCTTAAACAAATCAACTGAGATTGGCCGAGCCCCCTTCCTCCCTCTAAGATTTGACACACAAATAGAGTCAGAAGCTATAACTGGCTCCAGTTTCAATCTATCAACAAGGCTACTAGAAATAAAAGTAAGAGAAGCACCAGTATGAAACAAAAAACGAACTGGAATGTCATAAACGTGTAATATACCTTCCAGAACCTGCTTTTGGTTTGTAGTTGCAGAAGTAGAAGGTGTTGAAGCAAGTGCAAAAACTCTATGCTGTTGTCCTTTCTGAAGCACCGGACAATCCATAATATATGACCAGGCTGATGGCAGTTGTAGCAACTTCTCGGTACAAACCGAGCTTTGTCGCATATGGCTCTAGCTTTGGTACCTTAGCAATAGGTTTCTTAACTAATGACGCTTTGGCCCCTTTTCCTCCCTCATCCGACCTACACTTCCTAACAAAGTGCCCCTTCTTTCCACATTATGGAAAACTAAACTGAAAATATCTCTCGGCAGTTGAAACTTACCCTTGTTGTTCCTAATTGGTGCAGAAATAGATAATTTTGGAGCCAAACTCTTGAACCTTAAACCCATACCCATCAGATTCACAAAAGATCCCTGAATATGATTAACCATGTCCCTCTAAAACTATGGACGCATGCCTATAAAAACACGTTCTTTTCAACATTGTATCTACCAACTCCAACTCAAACCGAGATAATGCATTGAACCTATTCTCATACTCAGCACTGACATAGCCCTTGCTTTAAATCTAGAAAGCTTCTAAACAACAAAGTCTTTTCGGCATTCAAAACAAACTTCATCTTAAACACTTCCTTGAATAAGCCTAAAAGAAGTCGTTCTCCTAGACATTTAAAGTAATCGAACCCCACCAATCCATAGCAACATCAGTTAGATGTCACGATACCAAACGATGCTTCATCGCATCATCCAACTCCATATCTTTGAAAATCCAATCACACAAAATAAGCCAAATCTGAACTTTTATGATAGTCTCAATGCCAATGAGCCTCTTACCGTTCAACCTCTCATAGTCACTACAAAGTCAAGAAAAGTTCATATGTGGTCGAACCTATAGGACCTTCTCCACAACATTTACCATCAGTTCCTCGATAGGAGCGACATTTCTTGGTGCCTGATTCCCAACATTAGTGACAGTGTACCCCATCCACCTCTACCTCCTTCAGCATTAATAGCTCTAATACTCATAATTATTACTACTTGGACATAGCAAAATAATTTTAGGATACAAATGGATAAAGTTATTTTTATTTCTAAGGAAATACTATAAAGGGATAGGTCCATAGAAAATAGTAGATATGCTCTCATATATATAATACACTCTACTTATTCTAGCAAATCACTTATTCTATCTCTAATGAGTCATAGTCAAACAAAGCCAAGATGTTCGCTAAACCTAGATCTGATACCCAATGCAATAACCCGACTTTCGACCATCGAATGTCGACGCTAAATACATCCACTGTATTCGTGTACTGAGCACCCACTGCCAAAAAGATAGATAGTTAGGTTAAAGTAAATAAAGAAATAGAACAGAAAAGAAGAATGCAATATCATGACTTCACACTGGAACGATAATATACAATATCAGAAGGACAATATAAAGGGCTATTTCAAAATACAGAGTAATTTCAGAGCTACAAAAAACCTAAGTACTATCATAGAGTGCACGTAGACAATTGATATATGGCTGAACTATTATAAAATCTCATGTATTCAAGTTTATATTCTCGTTTTAAGATATATTATTCTCATTTTTGTTTGATCTGGGGTTTGTGTTATTTTTTGACCCAACATCAAGAAAATCATATTTTATTTAACATTATTTTATATTTGACAATTACATTAATTAATCTAACTGTTTTATTTGAATGTATCATGTATGCATTCAATGGTATAACAACATAACATAAACATATGTGTACACACACATAGATATTTAGATATATATCTATTGTGTATACATATGTATTATACTTACGTATACATATGAAAATTTCATATGGATATTGGGAATATAAATGCCTTAATATATACATATGTTTGAATATACTATAATATGTGTGTGGTTTGTATATAGGTATTCATAGTGTCATGTGTGTACATATATATGTAATATTTTACCGCCACTTAAATATATCTAACATATATTTATACACACATAGTATTAACCAGTTTTTTAACCAAGTAGAATTCAATCAGAAATAGAAGGTCAAGACGATGATGAAACGACTCATGAACTTGAGAATACTATCAGAAGGATAAGATATTGGAGCTCAAGAAAAACTATCAAATTTGAAACTAAGTGAACCATTCGGTACCGAGAGTTTTCTCTCGGTATCGGAAGGTCTATTCACGTAATTTGATCACAAAAATTCCATATACTTCATACCCTACTTCAACCTTTCATGGTCAAGTGACTTTTCCAGACGATTGACTTGCAATTCTTAGGATTGATGAGAAGAAAGTGAAGAAAACATGACAGTTCAAGTATTACCAAAGGAATCATTAAAATAAACTCAAAGACTATGGAAAAGAGCTTGAAACACATCGAATAAGAGACAGAAGAATGAGGGAAGTGCAAGGATTGACTTTGCGTAAGCCAAAACCTATTGGTACCGAGAGGTTTTTGTGGCACTGAGAGGTTTGTATGGCTTCTGGGCCCTACATGGTCACTTGTATAGTACTGTGCTTGCTTCTGGACTTCAATGCAACTGGACTCCTGAATCTGTCCAATTGTTTCTCTATGAATATTAGTCCTGAAGCAACTTGAAAAGGATCTTGGACTCTGCTCTCTCTTTATGTCCTATCTCTCCCTTGCAATAGTCAGCTAGGCTGATACTATCGGCAGTTCTAAGATCTTGAACTTGTCAATCCCTTATATTAGTGACTTTAGTTCTCTTAAACTCACAATCCATAAAAATATAAAGTGGACGTAGGTTGAATATTGTCGAACCATTATAAAATCTTGTGTTTTGCTATTCTTTTCTTACTATTTTTGCTATTATTTGCTAGATCCATGTCTCACTAGTTCCGCATAACATATCTTTGGGTGTTGATTCATTTTTGACATTAACATTTTGGTTCTTTAGCAGAGAAAACTGAACTTGGGCTTAGATCAAGCTCTCTACTTTGGGTTGGAAAGGTCAAGTTAGATCTAAAAAACTTGCTTGAAGAACTTGAAGGATTGCTAATAGAAATTTATGACACCAAGGAGATCTGGAAGGTCACTAGGAGTTGTGGCTAGTAGTGATGAAGGGAATATTCGCCAAGTTGAAGTTAATAATTAGCAGGTAATACCAGAATCTTTTACTCAACGGGAATCAATTATAAGAGGAGATTTTGACAGTGCTGCAGGAGTTGAAGGAGAAAATTATAGATAACCGAAAAGCTTTGATGGGTAAGATGGATGCTTTGCTAACCTTGCAACCGCCAAGAACCAAAAGAACTAAAAGGGAAACTTCAATTGTGATAGAATAAAAGAACTTATATGTTTCTAGCCTAAACAGGAGGGTTGGAAAGCAGAAGCAGAAGGTAGGAATCGTTGTAGGTATGGAAGGACTTGTAGGAGGAAGTAGAAGTGCTTTCCCAACAAGAAGACCACCTGGCACCGAGAGGAATTCTCTCGGTACCGAGAGGAATCTAGGGGGTGATGCTTTGGATGGTGATGTAGTGGTGGTTTTTGATGAAGAAGTGGATTTGTATGTTGATGCTAATGAAAACAGAGTTCAGATAGTACAACTTAACTGACCTCATGCCCACAAAATACCGAAGGAGTGGTCCTCTAAGAGACAGGAGGACCTAGACATCTGTCGAAAAACGACGACCGTTTGTGGAGCCAAATGCTTGGCGTAGATCATGATAATTGACCTTTGGATTATTGTACTATTGAGGAGTACATAGCTGATATGGTTAAACGGTTGGTGGAAGAAAGCAGAGGAAGAAAGAATGAAGATTGGTACTCTGCACCAAGGATTCTGTTTATCAAAAATATTCTAAGAGAAGAGTACCCTAGGAAGTTTATGATGCTAATAATGCTATCATGCAATGGAAGTATAGGCCCCGGACAACACTTACTCAAGCATGAATGGCATATGGATGAAGGTAGACAAATGTTGTTCGTTACAGATATTTCCCTAGATGGAGTCACTTTTATGTGGTTCGCTAAGCTCGCGCCAAGGTCTATATCTATTTTTAACGAATTAGAATTTTTTTGGGAGTAACTTAGGTTCCATGCTGACCAACCGAAGGACGTGATGTCCCTATCTAGCTTGTATCAAGACCCAAGGGGTTACTGAAGGTTTTCTTGAATCGATTGAACATCGTTGTTATGGAGGTTAGCAATTCGAAAGAAGATCTTGTATTCTTGGTACTCGTCTGGGGCATTCACTCAGACACAAATTTTGATAAGTGGCCAAAGATGAAACAAATAACTATCATAGAAGAATCCATTGAAAGGAAAAACAATTTTTCTGGTTAAAAGAAGCAAGCTTGGTTGAAGGAAAGGTTAGCAACAGACAGTCGAAGGAGGTAGTTCAAAGCAATGTTGCAGTTAAACAAGATGGAGAAAGCTCCGATGGAGTTACAAGAAATGTTGGAAATTAGGAAAAGAGGAACCAAAACTCTAGTGACAGGAATAACGTGAACAGAAAGCGCCTTAGGAATATGCGACCAAAAGATTATACATCTACGAATGACACTGGAAAGTATCTATCTCGCTACTCAAGGAACTGAGCAATACAAGAAGCTGCCATGGAGGGAGGCGACAGAGAAGGAGAAGCGGTCTGGAAATTTCTATCGCTTCCACTAAACCCTTGGAAACAACACAAATAAATGTTGTCACTTGAAGGATTTGATTGAAAAGCTGATACAGAAAAGAAGACTCCAGCAGTATGTTAAGCAATAATAGAACAGTGACCAAGCTATTGGTTCTAGGGAACCCTAGCTCAAGGAAAACCTCTTAGGCCGAGAGGTGAAGGACCCAGACGTATAGACAAAAGGTAGTTAATTAATACCATAACCAGAGGACCTCATCCAGTAGAGAAAAGCCAGGGTGAGATGAAGAGGTGTGCGAGTTCATCGAAGAATGTACCATAGGAAAATTGCTACGTCGTTGAAGACGAAGCTCCGGCAAAGCAGTGAAAGATGATAACGAACGACATCGTGTTTAGAAACCGAGATTTTGACAAATTAAAGCACCAACCCTCGATCTCATTATGGCAACAGATATTGGGCCAATAGTTGCGCATCGAGTTTTGGTGGATAACAGAAGCTCAGTTAACATCTGTTTAGAAAGACTTTCGACCAGATGAAGTTCAGTATGAAGGATGTGATCGCCTGTATGACGAAGATTCAGGGATTTATAGGTGGAGCTAAATAGCCGACTGGAACGATCGACTTGCCTGTAGGCTTGGTAAAGGAGAACACATAGTGGTTCACGTCCAGATGTTCGTTATTGTCGGTGGGTTCTTGGCATATAATGCTTTTTGGGATGACCAACCCTCTCTGACTTCAGTATTACTTTGGCTCCATGGTGTTTGATAATTAAGTTTCCTATGGAGAATGAGGTTGGAGTGGTGTAAGGAGACGAAAGCGCAGCAAGAGAAAGCTATGTTGCAGAACTGTAAGAAGCAATGCATTGGAAGAAGGGAAAGAATGTGGGGAAACTCTCCACATTTAGGAACCACAAGAATACAATTGTAGAACAACCACTGGCTTGGGAACCATAGCTGATTCAACGATTCTATGGATCCTAGGAAGAAGTTGGGGGATATAGACAGCACCGACGGAGATTATGGTGAATGTCCCTATTAACATGGATGATCCGACTCGAGTATTGAAGATTGGTTCTCAAATTGGAATTGGATTACGAAAGGAACCGATTAATTTTCTTTGAGGGAATCTAGACGTGTTTGCTTGGATGCTTTCTGATATGTGCGGGATATCGCCAAAGAGAGCATGTCACACATTAAACACCGATCCTAAGTTCACACCAGTGAAATAGAAAAGGCATAGCCCGGTTCTGAAGCCATCTGCTACATTGAAGGAAGAATGGATAAGCTATTGGATAACGACTTTATCCACGATGCTCTATACCCTCAATGGGTATCTAATGCCATATTAGTCAAGAAGTTAAATGGAAAATGGTGAATGTGCATTGATTCCTCAGGTCTAAACAAAGCTTGCAGGAAGGTCAACTTTCCTTTGCTTAGAGTTGACCAGGTTATTGATGGAACAATCAGGCATGAATTATTCTCGTTTATGGATTCTTATTCTGGATATAATCAGACCATGATGCATGAACCATATCAGGAGAATACTATTTTTATCGCGGATTTGGAATTATACTGTTACCGAGTAATGCCATTTGGTTTGAAGAACGCTAGAGCTACGTACCAACAATTGGTAAACACAATGTTTGAGAATCAAATCGAATGGACGATGAAGGTGTATGTAGACGACATGCTTGTGTAATCATGAGTGTCATGAAACTATCTGGATGACCTCTCGGAGGTGTTTGAAGTTCTACGGAAATATGGAATGAAGCCGAATCCGTTAAAGTGATCTTTCGCAGTGCCATTAGGAAAGTTTGTGGGATTTATTGTCAATGCATGGGGCATCAAGACTAATCTAGAGCAGATAAACGCCTTGAGGAATGTAACAACCTCGACTACAAAAAAACAACTTTAGAGCTTGATTGGAAAGATCGTCGTCCTTAGTCGATCTCAAGGGCGACAAATAAGTGCATACTTTCTTCTACCCCTCAAGAAAGGTAAGAACTTTGAATGAAATCAGGATTGCTAGAATGCCTTTGAGGAACTACTGAGGCACATGCAAATGCTACCGATCTTATCCAAACTGTTGGACGAGGAAGATTTATTCATTTATCTAGTAGTGTTTTCACACGCACTAAGTGCAAGAGGAGACAAGGATTCAAAGATCATGTACTACATCAGCAACTGGTTCATTGGAGCTGAAAAAACTACCCAAAGATGGATAAACTCGCTACTGCTTATTGAATTCGTTTAGGAAGTTATGACTATATTTCAGGCTTATCCGATCAAAGTGCTGAAAGATCGGCCTTTGAAACAGGTATTATACCAACCCCATACCTCAGGGAGGTTGCTAAAATGGAATCTCGAGATGAGTCAGTATGACATTACTTACCATCCAAGGTGAGAAATAAATAGACAAACATTGGTAGACTTCATCGTTGAATTTACCATGCGGGATGATGTGGAAGAGGATGTTGCAGTCGCAGCTTCTCATTGGAAGTTATTTATAAATGATGCTTTAAATGAATTTAGCTCAAAGGAAGGATTAGTATTTGAAGCACCAAAAGTACGATCGAGTTGCTATGCACTAAAGATGGAATTCCTGCGACCAACAGTGAAGTGGAGTACGAGACATTGATAACAGGATTAAAAATAGCAAATGACTAGGGATCAAGACGTTGAACATATTAAGCGATTCCCAACTAGTGGTTTTCCAGATCAGGAAGGAATACCAGGCTAATGGTGCAAGACTAGTCCCTTACTTTTCGAATGCAATGGAACTTCTTTAGGACATAGAACATTATATACAATAACAAATCTCTCTAGAGAGAACATAAAGGCTAATTCACTAGCTAAACTAGCTAGCTCAAGGGAAGCACAATTAATGGGATGATTTCTATTAGAGTTTTAACGACTTCGAACATTGATCAAATGGATGTTGATTGGATTATAGAGACTACAGAAGAAGTGGAGTCATGGATGACTCCAATTAAAGGTTACCCCATCAATGGAACTCTCTTAAAAGATAGGAATGAACGGAAGAAACTTCTTCAAAAAGCACCATAGTTCGTGATGCAAGATGAAGTGCTATAAAAGAGAGGATTCTCAGCTCCTCTAATTCAGTGTGTAGCCATGGACGAGGCTAGGAAGATCCACATGGAAATCCATTCGGGCAGCTGTGGAGACCACACCGGGGGGAAATCCTAGGCGAAGAAGATACCTCACTATGGATATTTCTGGCCGACAATAAACAGGGATGCTACTGCTACTCCATATGATGTGATTAATGCCAGAGATTCGCAAAGATTCGAAGAGCCCCATCAATGGAACTTACACAATGGTCAATCCAAGATCGTTTGCGATATGAGGAAACGACATCATTGGTGTGCTATCGATAGCAAAGGGAGGAGCTAAATATGCTATCATTTTAGTGGATTACTTCATGAAATGGGCTGAATCAGAACCGCTTGCCAGGATGATAATGAAAATGGTAATAAATTTTGTGGAAAAAAATATATTATTTACAGGTTCGAAGTACCCCTGATGATCATCATGGACCACAAGACAAAGTTCGAAAGTTTCGAGTTGAAAGAGTTCTGGAAATGGTACAGAAGCGAGAAGAGCTTCACCACGATGGCACATCCATAAGCAAACGGACAAGTGGAAGCAGTGAATAGGATCATTAACTCCACCTCGAAAAAGCAACTGACTAGAGCTAAGGCTATTGGGTTAATAAGCTTCCACTAGCATTATGGGCTTATAGTGCAACACACAAGTCTATGATTGGGCACTCGCCTTTCGCTTTGGCCTACAGATCGGAGGTAATGATCCCGATAGAACTAAAATTCCCTTCTCATCGTAAAAGGAATTTCGATCCGAAGGTGAACGAGGAGCTTCTGCTTGAATCTCTCGACTTGGTTAATGAGAAGAGGGAAGAAGCCGAGCTAAAGGTAGCCGCTTACTAGAAAAAGTAGCATGGTACTTCGACTCCATGGTTCACAACTGTACTTTAAGGTTTGGGGTTCTCATTTCTGAAACGAGTTCTCCCATGTATGTGAGCACTTGGCCCGAACTGGAAAGGACCCTACGCGATTGATCATAAGCTTAGAGGCGGAACGTTTAAGCAAGCAAGTGTTGACGGGATCCCTTTCCCATGTGCATGTAATAGTGATCTGCTTCGATACTACTGCACTTAGTTTTTCCCTATTTTTTTTCACAAATAAGCCACCAGGGGCATTGGGGGCACTATAAATAGGCAGGACTTACCACTTTTTCCATTCGCAAATAAAGTTGTCTTCTTGAACAAGTGGAACCGTGTTCTTATAGCAGGATTCCTATGCTACATGATTAGCAGCCTAACCTTTTGAGAATCGACGTTGCCCGGAGATAGGCGACATCAGGAAGATTTAAACTACGGGTTCAATGTTGAAATCGACCCTAACCTTTTAAGAACCGGCATTGCCCAGAGATTGGCTGTGACGACCCGAAAATTTTAAACCTTTGAAATTGAAATATTTAATTGATTTTAAATATTTGAATGATAGTTTAACTTGAACTTCAAATATAACTATGAATTTGGTAATTAAATTATTAAATTTAGTAATATGAAATTAGATAACATATTGAATCTTGATTTTTAAGCTAGTTAAAAATGTTTTTAAAAGCTTGTAAAATTTATATTGATAATACTGAAAGTGATAGAACTTTTGAAATTGAATTTAACAAGTGTTTTGTTCAGTTTTGAAATATATCGTTTAAATTGAATTTAAAAAAATAGCCTTCCGAGGCACGGTCTCAGAATTCAACGAAACTAGTTCCATTGGATCCGTAATATTTTATCATTATCGAATTTCAATTTTCATAGTGTTTGGAGTGATCGTTTGGCCGTACGATAAGCAAACACGCTGAAAATTTTATCGAAATTTAATTTAATAACTGGGTTTAAAAATTTATCTTCTCCATACGATTGAATTTGAACTCGGAACCTTTTCCATTGCGTTCGGAATAGGGTTATAACCTTATGAACGCCTAGCGGCACGCCTCGATTGGAGATCGAGATTTTAAGTTGCGTTTATCGAAGTGATTTGAATTTAAATTTAAATATAATAATGTTTCATAAAGGCAAATTTTACACATTCTCTTCATCTAACATTTGGCAGTTCTCTTGTAACACATGTTTTTTTTCTTCTGTAATATTACACGCATTCGTTTTTTTTAAAATATGTTAACGCAACAATAAAAAAAAGAATTTCGTTCAAATCAAAATCGAAATGCCGAGCCTCATTTCCTTCTCTCTTCAAGTTCAAATCTTCACAGATAAACGAACAAAAATTTTCATTCAAATCACAATCATGGCCGAAAGAAAGGAGGGCTCGATCGGAAAAAAATAATTAGAAATTTAATCACCGAAAATAGTTTGTAAAAGAAAATTTGTTAGAAATTTAATTTATTAGATAAAATGATTTATTAAAGGAAATTTAGTTTAAAATTTAATTTTTAAATAAATTTATTAAAGAAGAAATTCGTTTAAATAAAAATATTAGAATTAAACTATTAAATGGTAATTGATTATTCGATTTGTTCGAATATTAATAAAATCATATAATTGTTTATACTAGGTCGAAATGTGTAAAGAAGGAAGACGGTCTGGAAATGCGTTGCATGCACAATCAAAGGTCAAAGGTGAGATCTTCTAACTAAATTGAAAATTTTAGGATTTGAATTTATCGATTGATTGTGATAGTATATATATAGCAGTGTGTGTGTGTGTGTGTGTGTGTGTATATATATATATATTGGAGTGATTGATTTCCCGCATTATAGCGGATGAGACCCTATGCGCCGCATAGTAGCGGATGATATGATATAATCCCATATACCGCGATATTCCACCTCGAAGTGGAATTGGTATTTAATTGTTGTGCTAACGTCTTTGGAGACAGAGAAACAGGTTGGAGGGATCCAACTGGATTCCTCACATTGTTGAATTTATTTGTATATGTTGTGATGCGATAATCCGTGAACGATTATATTGGGGTGAACGATTATTTTGGTGCTTGAAATTTATTGAAGGCTATAGTTCAGCCGAATATATTTTTGGTATCATAGGATACCAAAAATATAAAAATTGGATTTTCATAAATTAAAGTAGAAAATTTTAAATAAATTCATTTTTAGAGAATTTGATAAATTTAAAGAAAGGAAATTTAGAACGGCGAAGATTGATTTTTGAAATTCTATCGAATAAATTCTTAGTATAGGAAAGATTTTTTTTTAAATGGTAATAAATGGACTTTGACTAGTATTGTTTAAAAGTTAAAGAATTTATTTTAAAATCCAGATTTTAAAATGTAAATGAAGGCGTGAATATTGGGTTACTATTTTTGAAATAAATTTGGAATTTGATTTGGTGTTTGAAAGTTAATTTTTGGGAAATCAATTTGGAAAAAGATTTAATTTTTTGAAAGTGAATATTTGGAAATCAATTTAGAAAATTGTATATTAGTGGATATTTGAAAATTTAAATTCACAGTGGGAATTTATAAAGGAAAGGAAATTTGTTTTAAAAATAAATATTGATTATTTCTTTTAAAAAAGCATGGAAAGAAAAAATTACAAATTTGGGATATAAATTGAAATAAATCACGAAGGATTTATTAATTGATTTATATGAACCATCTTAGAATGGAAAGTTTATTTTCCATGGAAAGCCGAGTATTGTTAGCTTTTAAAATATAATTTAAAAGTTCTAGATTTGGTTTTAAAAAGAATATTATTGGAGAAATTATTTTCGAAAATTGTTTTTGAATCTTTAAAATAAATATTATTAAGTTGATTATAGAAGTGATTAATTTAAAGATTGAATTGGTATTTGATTTAGTTAATAATTACACTTTATCTAATAATTTTATTTTTAAAATTGTTTGGACTTGAGTTTTATATGAGATATTGATGTAAAATCTCATAACTAATGTTTTAAATAAAATGTTAAAAAAATAGTTTTCATTTTAAAAATGTTTCTAAGTATGTTTTTGGATAAATGATTTAATATATTTTGAAGTATTCGAACTCGGTAAAATTTTCCATGAAAATAAATAATATTTGGAAATTTATTCCACGTAAGGAAAGCGATTTGAAATTGGTTTTCAAAGGGTTGAAGTGTGAAACTATATCTTTCGAAGACATTTTGAAAAAATAATTTGGGGAAATTATTAAATCTGGTGATTGTTGTGATTGTTGTTGATAGTTAAATATCCGACTATTAATGTTGGCTTTTAAATGGCATTTGAATTTTGATGCGACCGGGGGTCGGACTCCAAATGATTATCCAAAATCCACGTCAAATCTTTGTGATGTATCTATTGTTTTAAAAAAGATCAAAGTGGAAATTTGTTGTGATTTACTTGAAATCTGAATGTAACACTTATTTTTAAAATAAGCGCTCATTCTTCGGATTAGCCGGGAGAGGACTTTGTGTCATAAAACCCTTCCGAATAATGGTACGACGAAATGGGATTGCATTTGAAGATGGTGTTGAAGACCAGGTATTTTCGAAAATGAAAGGATTACCGGTCGAATGTCTCTGCATCGAGTGGCTCCGGTGCAGAGATTTTATCACCCTTTATGATGGGGAGTCCGGATGTGATTAGTGAATATCCGAATTTGCAAGGGCTTCTTTCCTTAATTGGAGGAAGTGCCTTCAGTTCTGTTCGAAATTGGGACGGACTTGTACGGATGTGTGTCTGACATTACACTTTGAGATATAAAGCTGGTTTCTATCAAATACATTTCTATTGGTGGCGGAGAGTTTATTCTCTTAGCTTAACACCCTTTTCTAAGATGTACGAGCTCAAATGTTATGTATTTGATATTTACTAGTGATATATTCCCAATTTGGTAATGTGGCATGCTAAGTGTTGCTGATCATTTGTTGATCGAAGCATGGATTTTTTGAAAAGTGTAGCTTTAAGGACAAAACTTCGTCAGACCTCACACCCCGGAAATGGTCGAAACAAGAAGTATGCAGCAAGGTTATGGGGGTCGCGCCCCTCAGGGTATGTTCATATCCTTCTGGATAAAAAGTGGTATCTGGTATGGAGTCCATATATTTAACTTATGTGGATTTAAAAGTGGTTTTCTGATATGGAGCTCAGATTATTTACGTAGTGGTTGTTGGTTGAGAGGCGCCTCGAATAAAGGTTGGTCTAGACTGAGGGGTGGCATTCTTGTGATAGTTAGTTACCTAGTTACAGAGATAACCCGGCCTTGTGTTGGCAGAGAGATGGTTAAGTTCTTGGGGCGTCCCTCCAGAGCCGTTCCCATTCGATGGGGAAGTTCCTTAGCCTGGCAATTTGTTGGAAATCTAAACAAAACAATACGAGCCCTTTACGATTGCAGTAATATAACCTGCCTCCTCAGGAGGTAGCTATAACAGGCATAGTATAATGGTACCTATGCTGGCTAAGATTTATATTATACTTTCGAAATGTTTTCCACACTATGCACTAATAATAGTATCAAAATAAATTTTGCATATCAAGCATGTTTGGCTATCATAAGGAGAAATCTCCTCTAATTGTGCGCTTGCATTGTGTATGTGCGGGGAGGCCTTATGGTAGTTTCATTTTCCAAAAGCATAGCGGATTTCTTTGTTTTATTTCCTTTGTGCAATAACTGTTTTAAGATCTCACACTAGTCCCATGACTGACCTGAAGTTTCTTGTTCCCTTTCTAAACTCTGAGTGTCCATAATTTTCCACACGGACAGCCTAGAGTCAGGTTATCAGTTGTTCTGGAATGAAGTCAGAAAAGTATGCTGTGGAGATCAGAGCAAGCTGGATGGCGTGGCGTATCACATTTATATAATGTTATTTCCTTTCCGTTGTTGTGTTTTGTTGTTGAAAAACTCCGATGATGTAATGTATAATCTGATATAGTTCTTTGTTTAAATATTATTCATTTATCTATTATATATTGTTCCGCTGCGAATGCAAGATTCTGATATTGTTTTTGTTTTCTTCTTCTATCTTCTTCTTTAACCCTAACAGTTCAGTTTTTCGGCATTCGATTGTTTGACATTTGATACAGTGGACGTATTGATGTCGACTTTTGGAAGTCGAAAATTTGGGTCGTCACAATTTTGGTATGAGAGCAATTGGTTAAGCGATAAGCTTGGCTCTAGTAGGGATTACTCATTATAGATAGAGTCAGTAGTACTCCAGAATGAGTTTGAGTGTAATAATAGATATGAGCGCGTATTTGTTAGTGAATATAAAAGTGTTTTATATTGTGTTGACTTATCAGTTGGGTGTTTACAGATTCTGTTCGGTGCAGTTTAGCCAACTGTATTGATAGGGGTTTCTAAACTCTTAAACAAGATAAACTGACACAGTATTGTTTTAAAATAGGGTAAATGAAATAATTTTTCCCAAATTTATTTTTGTATATAAAAAGAACAAATTTTAAGTAAATAATTATAGTATATGGTTGCTTGGATGTTAGGAAGTAATAATATTAAATTATTATCCTTTAAGTATGAAATTGAATAAGCAATTGAAATCATAACTACTAGCTAAGAAATAAATTTCTTATGCAAATAAGATTTGTGTATATAAATTGTAAATGTGATTTATAATTGAAATAGAATTTCAGAGAAATATTTGAAAATGTTTTTGAAGGATTTGAAATTGAAATTTGAGTGAAAAGTTTAAATTCTCTTGAATTTGAAAATGATTTTCAAAGATTTTGGAAAAATAATGATGAAATTATTTCAGAATTATTTTTGAATTGGATTTGAAATCTGGTGGAATTTCGAATTTAAAAATATATGGAAAAATGACTTTGAAGGGATGAAAGCTCTAAACTCTTTTCGGTCATTAGAAAATAATTCCGATGATGATCGCAACATTATCGATGTTTATTTTTGAGTTTCCAGGGGATGAATTACTACCAATTTTTTTAAATTGGAATTGTTTGCAAAAGTTGCATTTGATTTTAGAAATGCAAAGGATTTTGGATATAATTGGTTTCAAAAATGATTTTTGAATAATGGAAAGATATGGAATCTTATTAAATTTTAATAGAATATAATTGAGTTTGATAACTTATAAAATTTGAAAATGTTAGAATAAAATCCAACTTAAAGAAAGGTTAAACTAAAATAGGTGTGAAATGTATAGTCAGAATACTTATCGAAGCTTAAAAGTTTAAATTGAAACTGAATTTAACTTGGATTAATTTGAATAAAAGTAAATCTGAAAAGTAAGTCTAATAGACTAAATGGTTTGGAATAAAATTTATTATGGTGGAAAATAAATTTGTGAATGAATAAATGAATTTATAATTGCATGTAAATGAAAGTAAAATTGAATGATTGAGATTCACTTCAAATTTGTAAGTAAATAGAACTGGAATTGGAATTGAATATTGGAATGATACTTGGTTTAGATTGTGCAAAGTAAAGTGTAATTTGAAATTTATTCAAAAGAACTAAAAGAAGTAAAAGTTTGGAAATAAACTTCTATTTGAGATATGAATGAACTAATAGAGGACTATTTAAATATAGTTTGAAATAAACTGAATTCCAATGAATTTGAAAATGAAAACTTGAATAAAAGTATAGATAAACCAAAGTGGTGAAGTGAAATAATATAAGGTGTATATAGAATATTTGCATGGAACTTAAGAAATGAATGGTGTAATTCTTAAGTAAATTTGATATTGGAAATGTACAAAGTTAATAATTGAGTAAAGATTAAACTGAATGTGAAATGGTAATTGTAAATAAGTGGATAGCAAATCAATATAAATGTGAATAAAAGAAAAGAGAATTGATATAGCTAATAATCAATTAGAAACAAATACGTGAGATGTAAGTATATTATTTTATTCGCATAACGATTTAATCCAGAATTGGAGCATAGAATTTCGAGATTGTTATATTGATCCGAGTTGGAATTCTTCACTCGATTTTTGACAACGAACCTGGATATGAATTTTTGGTTGATTCTGCAAATTCTCTATCATAGTTTACAGCTATGCAAGGAGAATGACGATTTTTGATCGAGAAACTAGATCTGAGTCTGCACTAGGAAGTCGGGTGGACGGTACTAGTTCGGAAGTGAAATTGTGTGATCGAGTGAGCGATCGAATTTGGTATTGCGTATGGATGATATATGGACATCGTATGTACTTGAATAAAATAGATATTGAAACTTTTGTAAAGAAATATGCAAAATGATAAGCAGGATATACAGGTGTGTTAAAAGGCAAAAGATAAATTGGAATTTGATTTCAAAGATAAATTTTGAATTGCTCGACAAAAAGATATGTATTTAAATTTCAGTATGAAATTTGATGATTCTCTGGTCTAGCCACTTGGCCTTTTCTTTTCTTTTGAAATCTGGGGGCCCGTTGTGGCATTTTGTAGTCATATCGAGCTAGCCGCGCTAAGGAGATGCTGACGAAATTTTTCGAAAATTTAGGGAGTTAGAATTTTTTTTGAGAAAATATTGAAAATTTAAATTTAAATTGTATTGTTGAGGAAATAATATTGTTTGGAACTATGGAAGATTTTGGAATGTTAGTTGAAGTGATAATGGGTCTTTAATAAAAAAGAGTTGTTTTGGCAAGTTGATAAAATTGTTTGGATTCGAAAAACGATTAACTGTTGGGTTTTGGGAAAATGATAAATAGGTTAAGGATCATTCTCCTTAACTAGTAATTTCAGGATGAAATTCTTTTAAGGGGAGAACAATGTGCGACCCGGAAATTTTTAATCTTTGAAAATGAAATATTTAATTGATTTTAAATATTTGAATGATAGTTTAACTTGGATTTCAAATATAACAATGAATTTGGTAATTAAATTATTAAATTTAATAATATGAAATTGGATAAAATGTTGGATCTTGATTTTTAAGCTGGTTAAAAATATTTTTAAAAGCTTGCAAATTTATATTGATAATACTGAAAGTGATAGAACTTTTGAAATTGAATTTAACAAGTGTTTTGTTCAGTTTTGAAGTATATTGTTTAAATTGAATTTAAAAAAATAGCCTTCCAAGGCACGGTCTCGGAATTCAACGAAAGTTCCATCGGATCCATAATATTTTAATGTTATCGGATTTCAATTTTCGTAGCATTTGGAGTGATCGTTTGGCCATACGTTAAGCAAATGCGCTGAATTTTTTTTCGAAATTTATATTAACTGGGTTCAAAAAAGTTATCTTCTCCATACGATCGAATTTGGACTTTGAATCTTTTCCATTGCGTTCGGAATAGGGGTATAAGCTTATGAACGCATAGCAGCATGCCTCGATCGAAGATCGAGATTTTGAGTTGTGTTTATCGAAGTGATTTGAATTTAAATATAATAATATTTCACAAAGGCAAATTTTACACGTTCTCTTCATCTAACATTCTACAATTCTCTTGTAACACGTGTTTACTTTCTTCTGTAATTTTACACGCGTTCATTTTTTCAGAAATATGTTAATGCAACAATAAAAAAAAGAATTTCGTTCAAATATAATCAAAATGCCGAGCCTCATTTCCTTCTCTGTTCAAGTTCAAATCTTCATAGATAAACGAATGAAAACTTTTCGTTGAAATCATAATCATGGCCGAAACAAAGGAGAGCTCGATCGAAAAAAAGGAGACGACTGAGCTAATCATCGAATCGCGTATGGAAGGGGAGGGGAAATCGAGAGTCGCGAGCATCGATTTGGTGGCAGCGGGGAATGCGATCGCTTCTAGCCTTGCGAGTTCGAGGGGTGGCCACCGGCTTGTGGGGAAGCTCATGGATTCAGCCCACGTGAGTACTTCGGTGAGAATTGATTGGAGGTGGTGGCGCGTGCGACCTAGGTCTCGAGATCGTTCGAGCAGGTGGAGAAGCAATGTTGAAGGCAGGGTCTTGATTCTAGATGGGGTTTGTAGGGGATTGTTGCGATGTCAATGAGCGCGGTGAACCACGGGCGGCGAGGTGTAGTATTGCCGAGCCTGGGTTCGAATTTGTCTGTAAGTACAAGATAACTTATTCAATTTTATTTTTGTTAACATTAATGTGTATATATATGTGAATATATATGTTAGGTAATGAAATATAATAGTTAGGCATATGAATGCAGATCCTCGAATTTATATATACACAGATTTTTAAAGATAAAAATGTTGATTTCGAAAGATAAAAAAGGCAGCTCTGTTCTTTTTATGTATATATATAAAGGAAAGTAAACCATATATATAATTTTAGATAAGACTTTGGAAAATATATATAGGGATATTAAAAATGTTTGAAGGCTATATATATAAATTAGATTTTTATGAAATCTATTAGCTTATTTTATAAAATTATATTTATAGTTTCAAGTGAAAAAGAAATTTGAAAAATATACACATGCACCTTTCAATTCTAAAATAAAATTTTAGGGTGATTTATTTTGTTTATTAACTTATTTAAAATTTATTTTAATCACTAAAAATAATTTGTAAAAGAAAATTTGTTAGAAATTTAATTTATTAGATAAAATGATTTATTAAAGGAAATTTAGTTCAAAATTTAATTTTTAAATAAATTTTTAAAGGAGAAATTGGTTTAAATAAAACTATTAGTCTATTAAACTATTAAACGGTAACTGATTATTCGATTTGTTCGAATATTAATAAAATCGTATAATTGTTTATACTAGGTCGAAACGTGTAAAGAAGCAAGATGGTTTGGAAATGTGTTGCACGTATAGTCAAAGGTCAAAGGTGAGATCTTCTCACTCAATTGAAAATTTTAGGATTTGAATTTATCGATTGATTGTTGGTTGTGATAGTATATATAGAGTAGTATATATATATGTATATATTAGAGTGATTGGTTTCCTACATTATATAGTGGATGAGATATTATGCGCTGCATAATAGCGGATGATATGATATAATCTCATATACCTTGATATTCCATCTCGAAATGGAATTGGTATTTAATTGTTGTGCTAACTTCTGTGGATGTAGGGAAACGGGTTGGAGGGATCCAACTGGATTCCTCACATTGTTGAATTTATTTGTATATGTTGTGATGTGATAATCTGTGAAGGATTATATTGATGTGAACGGTTATTTTGGTGGTTGAAATTTATTGAAGGCTATAGTTTAGCCGAATGTATTTTTGGTATCGTAGGATACCAAAAATATATAAATGGTATTTTTAGAAATTAAAGTAGAAAATTTTAATTAAATTCATTTTAAAGAATTGGATAAATTTAAAGAAAGGAATTTTAAAAGGGTGAAGATTGTTTTTTGAAATCCTATCGCATAAATTCTAAGTATAGGAAAGATTTTTTTAAATGGAAATAAATGCACTTTAATTAGTATTGTTTAAATGTTAAAGAATTTATTTTAAAATTCATAGTTTAAAATCTAAATGAAGGCGTGATTACGGGATTAATGATTTTTGAAATAAATTTGAAATTTGATTTGGTGTTTGAAAGTTAATTTTTGGGAAATCAATTTGGAATTTGGTTTGATATTTGAAAGTGAATTTTTGGAAATCAATTTTGAAAATTGTATATCAGTGGATATTTGGAAATTTAAATTCACAATGGGAATTTATAAAGGAAAGGGAAGTTTGTTTTAAAAATAAATATTGGTTATTTTTTTTAAAAGCGTGGAAAGAAAAAAATTACGAATTTGGGATATAAATTGAAATAAATCTCGAAGGATTTATTAATTGATTTAAATGAACCATTTTAAAATGGAAAGTGCATTTTCCCTAGAAAGCCGAGTATGTCTTTAAAGTAGCTTTTAAAGTATAAATTAAAATTTCTAGATTTGGTTTTAAAATGAATATTGTTGGAGAAATTATTTTCGAAAATTGTTTTTTAATCTTTAAAATAAATATTTTTAAGTTGATTATATAAGTGATTATTTTAAAGATTGAATTGGTATTTGATTTAGAAAATGGTTATTTTAATTTTCAATGAAAATAAATAATATTTAGAAATTTATTCCATGTAAGGAAAGCGATTTGAAATTGGTTTTCAATGGGTTGATGTGTGAAATTATATCTTGCGAAGATATTTTGAAATAAAATAACTTGGGCAAATTATTAAATCTGGTGATTGTTGTGAATGTTATTGATAGTTAAATAACTGACTATCAAAATTGGCCTTTAAATGGCATTTGAATTTCGATGCGACCGGGGGTCGGATTCCAAATGATTATACGAAAACCACAATGAATCTTTATAATGTATCTTTTGTTTAAAAAAATCAAAGTGGAAATTTGTTATGAGTTACTTGAAATCTGAATGTAACACTTATTTTTTAAATAAGCTCATTATTAAGATTAGCCGGGAGAGGATTTTATGTCATAAAACCCATTCCGGGTAATGATACGAAGAAATGGGATTGCATTTGAAGATGGTGTTGAAGACCGGGTATTTTCGAAAATGAAAGGATTACCTGTCGAATGTCTCTACACCGAGTGGCTTCGGTATAGAGATTTTACCACCCTTTGTGATGGGGAGTCCGTGTGTGATTAGTGAATATCCGGATTCGCAAGTGCTTCTTTCCTTAATTGGAGAAAGTGCCTTCGGTTCCGTTTGGACCCAAGACGGACTGTTTAAACCCGAGACGTACTTGTATGGATGTGTGTCTGACATTATACTTTGAGATATAAAGTTGGTTTCTATCAAATACATTTCTGTTGGTGGCAGAGAATTTATTCTCTTAGCTTAACATCCTTCTCTGAGACGTACGAGCTCTGAGGTTATGTAGTTGATAGTTACTAGCGATATATTCCCAATTTGGTAATGTGGCATGCTAAGTGTTGTAGATCATTTGTTGATCGAAGCATGGCTTTTTTGAAAAGCGTAGCTTTATGTACGAGACTTCGTCGGACCTCACACCTCGGAAATGGTCGAAACAGGAAGGATGCAGCAAGGTTATGGTGGTCACTCCCCTCAGGGTATGTTAATCTCCTTCTGGATAAAAAGTGGTATCTGGCATGGACTCCAGATATTTAACTTATGTGGATTTAAAAGTGGTTTTCTGGTATGGAGCCCAGATTATTTACTTAGTTGTTGGTTGAGAGGCGCCTCGGATAAAGGCCGGTCTAGACCAGGAGGTGGTAGTTAGTTACCTAGTTATAGAGGTAACTTGGCCTTGTGTTGGCAGAGAGCTGGTTAAGTTCTCGGTGCATCCCTCCAGAGGCATTCCTATTCGGTGAGGAAGTTCCTTAGCCTGGCCATTTGTTGGAAATCCAAACAAAACAATACGAGTCCTTAACGATTGTAGTTGCATAACCTGCCTCCTCAGGAGGTAGCTATAGTAGGCATAATATAATGGTACCTATCCTTGCTAAGATTTATACTATACTTTCGAAATGTTTTCCACACTATGCACTAATAATAACATCAAAACTTTTTTTGCGTATCAAGCATGTCTGACTATCATAAGGAGAAATATCCTCCAATTGTGCGCTTGCAATGTGTGTGTGCGGGGAGGCCTTATGGTAGTTTTATTTTCCAAAAGCATAGTAGATTTCTTTTTTTATTTCCTTTGTGCAAATAACTGTTTTAAGATCTCACACCAGTCCCATGACTGACTTGGAGTTTATTGTTCCCTTTCTAAACTCTGGGTTCACATAATTTTCCACACGGGCAACCTAGAGCCAGGTTATCAATTGTTTTGGAGCAAAGTCAGAAAAGTATGCTGTAGAGATCAGGAGCAAGCTGGATGGCGTGGCGTATCCCAACTCTGGGTTCACATAATTTTCCGCTATTGTGTTGTTTTTTGTTGTTGAAAAACTTCGATGATGTAATGTATTAACTTATATAGTTCTTTCTTTAAAGATTATTCATTTATCTATTATATATTGTTCAGTTGCGAATGTGAGATTCTGATATTGTTTCTGTTTTCTTCTTTTATCTTCTTCTTTAATCCTAACGGTTCGGTTTTCTGGCATTCGATTGTTCGGCATTTGATACAGTGGACGTATTGATGTTGACTTTCGTAAGTCGAAAAATTAGGTTGTTACAATTTTGGTATCAAAGCAATTGGTTAAGCGATGACCTTGTCTCTGGTGGTGATTACTCATTATAAATAGAGTCAGTAGTACTCTAGAATGAGTTGAGTGTAATAATAGATATGAGCGCGCATTTATTAGTGAATATAAAATTGTTTCATATTGTGTTGACTTATCGGTTGGGTGTTTACAGATTCTGGTCGGTGTAGTTTGACCAACTGTATCGATAGGGGTTTAAACTCTTAAACAAGATAAACCGACACAGTATTGTTTTAAAATAGGGTAAATGAAATAATTTTACCCAAATTATTGTTTTATATAAAAGGAATAAATTTTCCGTAAATTATTATAGTATATGGTTGCTTGGGTGTTAGGAAGTAATACTATTAAATTATTATCATTTAAGTATGAAATTGAATAAGCAAATGAAATCATAGCTAAAAACTAAGAAATAAATTTCTTATCCAAATGAGATTTGTAAATATAAATTGTAAATGGGATTTATAATTTGAAATAGAATTCCAGATCATAAATTTGAAAATGTTTTTGAAGGATTTGGAAATTGAAATTTTGGTGAAAAGTTTAAATTCCCTTGTATTTGAAAATTATTTTCAAAGATTTTGGAAAAATAATGATGAAATTATTTCGGAATTTTTTTGAATTGGATTTCAAATCTAGTGGAATTTAGAATTTAAAAATATTTGAAAAAATGTTTTTGAAGGGATGAAAGCTCTAAACTCTTTTCGGTCGTTGGAAAATAATTCCCGATGATGATCGCGACATCATCAGTGTTCATTTTCGGATTTCCAAGGGGGGAATAACTGCCGAAATACAGATTTCAAAGCATATTTATTAAATACTTGATTTTGCGAGAACTTGTGTTGTTTTAAATGGGAATTGTTTGCAAAAGTTGAATTTGATTTTAGAAATAGAAAGGATTTTGGATATAATTGATTTCAAAAATGATTTTTGTATGACGGAAAGACTCTGGAATCTTATTAAAATATTTATAGAATATAATTGAGTTTAGTAACTTATAAAATTTGAAAATGTTAGAAAAAAATCTAACTTAAAGAAAGGTTAGATTAAAATAGGTGTGAAATGTAAATAAGTCAGAATACTTATCGAAGCTTAAAAGTTGAAATGGAAACTGAATTTAACTTGGATGTTAGTGATGCTGGGAAGGTCTAAACTGTTAGGTCGAAGGTGAAAATCGATCTCAACTTTCTAAGAGCCGGCATTGCTCAGAGATTGATGACGCTAGGAAGGCTAAATTTTCGGGTCCATGGTGAAAATTGATCTCAACCTTTTGAAAACCTGCGTTGTCCAAAGGTTGGAAACACCAGGAAGGCCTAAATCGTCGTGTCGACAGTGAAAACCGATCCCAACCTTCTAAGCACCAGGGTTGCCTAAAGATAGACGATGCCAGGAATGTATTGAACTACTGGGTCGATGATGAAAATTGACCCCAACATACCGACATTTGACGTTGGCTGGAGATAGGCAATAACGAGGAGGTTTGACAAATCATTCAGGGGTCGATTAGATAATTCATTCCCAACATCTAGGGATGTACCACCACTTGGAGGTAGGTGTTGCTGGAAAGGAGTCTTTGGATTCAAACCATTAATGCGCCAATTTCCAAAGATAGAATTTGAGGATCGATTGAGATTTTCAACCTACAAGAACATGTTGTTGCTCGAGGCAACGATAGAAAGGTGAAATTACTTTTAGGTCGATCGGATAGCTCGACTCTAGCTCGCAATTACTTTTAGGCCACCAGTATGCTAGTTTCTAGATCCTGAACATTAAACTTGGAATAATTTTTTATGACGGAAGATGACGATGATGCATCTTGTAACATCCTGAAATTTTATCCTTTTGATTTTTAAATATTTACTTAATTTTAAATGTTGAAACAGTTAGTTTTTACAGCCTAATAACTTGAATTCAAATATTGTGATTATTTGAATATTTGAATTATGGAATACATATTAGTTAAATGGATTTAATAGCGTTATTTAATTCATTTTAATTTATAAACAATAATGGTGAATCTATTTTGTAAATTTATTTACAATAATAAATAGTTCAAACAAATAATAAGAAAAACTATTGTTAATAAACGATTTGGTTTTGATTGTAGTATTTTTAAATGAATTTGTTTGATTTTTCCATAATTTTTAATTTGAAATAATTTAAATTATCGTTTGACGTATTTTATGGAAAAACGATGGAATTTTTAAATTTCACACAATAAAATAATCATTGTAATTTTGAGTCATGTTTACGTTTTGGTGCACAATCGTATTTTTATATCTATTAACCGTTGTTCATACGTAAGCAGAATATTACTTAGCGAAATACCCCAAAATTTTATTTTAAAATAATTATGAAATAAATTCAAAATTCAAAATAATTTCAAATTGATTAGATGGTGACGTGATGATGGATTGGAAAATTTGTTTAACTTGGAAACTTAGATTTACTTATGAATGCAGTTTAACTTGTGATGTGAAGAAAAGTATAGGATTTTTTTATAAATCAAGCAATTTTCATTTTCATTTTTCCTCTCTATAGATTTACCTTCCCTCTTTATTTTCTTTTTGCATCTTGCATCTAATACACTAGACCATGGCCGAACATTCCAAAATTAATTTCTCAGACCACACGTCACAAATAATCTCAAAAAAAATATCTTTGAACTCATAGAGGCGAGTGCTTCATGTCTGTGCGCATTTTGGTAGGCACGACATTGTTCGGCGATGTGTGTTTTTAGAACAGTTGAGCTAGGGTTTACGTTTTCAAGGGCTGTGAGTGATGGATCAGAGTTCAGAGATGGATTATGGCATGAAATAGCATAGATGGCAAGAAAATGGCGAGGTTCGACTATTTCTGGAGGAGTGCGACTTTTAGGGCATTTGAGGCTTAAGGCTTGGTCGTAATTTCCCTAGCTTGGTCGGGCATCGATTTTTGGGTATAGGCGCATGAAGATCGGGAAGAGAGGAGCAATGATGAAGACAGTTCATCAAACGGAGGTTTGAAGCTCTGTATCACCTTGAAACTGTGCACATTTTGGGGGTTCATGTATCAGTTTTGAAGTGAATGTTATGTTTCATTTAGGGAAGGAAGTATTAACCTAGGGTAATTAATATAAATTAGTTAATTATGTAATTAGTTATCTTAATTAACTCGATTTCTTATAAAATTGATACTGGCTCGTATGCGGTCGAATTTGGACGCAGTCAATTGCGTTGGACTTGTAGGAATATAATCTACGTGTTGAAACTGGTTTCATCGAATTTGGAGCAAGTGGTATTTTGGGTTAAAATCGAACGTGACCAAACTAGAATGTGAAAACGTGTTGGAATTTCGGTTAGTTTACTCACTTTTAAATAAATTATGTGATATATGCATTGCTATAAATTATTGTTGAACACTTTGATCATAGTTTATATTATTGTTTGGTTCTTTGTTTGGTTTTTAAATTCTCGCTTGATAATCGGATGACATAAATAAACATTGTGCTGTATGAGACAAAAACAAAAGGGAAGTTGGAGTATACGTAGCGAATAGGTTGCTATGGAACACTTTGAAATATAGATACATATGTATGATTTATAGGGGTCTTTTGTAGAGAGACCCTAAGGGGTTCCTCACTAATATTGAATTACTTATATTCTTATGTTGCATATATTGTTGTTTGGTTAAAAATATTTATTACATTACTATTAGATTGCGTGTCGTTACATCGATTATTATTGTACTGTCACTTATGAAATATCATCCCCTTAACCTATTTTTGTGTCAAACTTGAGCTTGTACTTTCACGAAATAAATTTTCGGTCGTGTTTTACACGTTGAAAGTTGTCGAAACTATATTTTCAAATATTTTGAGAATTTTGAAAATAGAGGATAAGTGTTGATTAAAATTTATAAAAGGAGTTGTAAAATTAATTTATCTTTTTAAATAATGATGCTTGAAACTAATTAATCGTTTTAAATAATGATGTTTAAAATTAACTAATCATTTTTAATAATGATATTTAAGATTAATAAATCTTTTTTTGTAAATTATGTTTAAAGTTATTTAACCGATTTAATAAAGGTGTTTAAAAAAAATTAATTTACTGATTAATAAAAGTGTTTAAAGTTAGTTAACTGATTTAATAAAGGTGTTTAAAATAAATTTATTGATTTAATAAAAGTGATAAAAGTTAAGTAACTGATTTTAATAAAGACATTCAAAGTTAATTAATGGATTTATTAAAAGAGTTATAAGTTGACTAATTGTTTCTTAAGATAATTAATGTGGTTTAAACTTATAAAAATTATATCAATTTTTTTGGGGATAATTAACATTGTTTCAAATTTATAAAGAGTTTTAATTGATTTATGTTAATCCGCCTTTCGGCAAGGTCGTAAGCCGACAGATTTAACTAAGTCGATTTCTCAATTGTCGAGGATGGAATGCGAGGGTTGAGTCGACTAGATGTATAGGTAATGTAGCATGTTTGAAAAGTGGTTCGGCTATGTTAGTGTGGCTCGACCAAATGTGGCTCGGCGTGAAGTAGTGAGCGGCATAGGCTAGTGGTTTGGCATGCTTTGGTTTGGTGTGGATAATGTGAGTCGGTGTGATAGACATGGTTTGGCCAAGGTGGATTGGTATAATTTAGATTGGTAGAAAGGCCAGTGTTCGGTTGGAATGGATCGGCATGGAGGTGGTTCGACCTAGCTAGATCATGGGTCGGTCTTGGTTGTCGCTCGACATTGTGTTTCTTAAGGTGGGTCGCTAGAGTCGGCTTCGTGTCTTCAAGCTTTCGGGTCGGCTTCGTGAAAGATGGCTCGGTGCAGTTAAAGTATGGGATGGCATTGCGGAAGGTGGCTCGGTGTAGTTAAAGCATGGGTCGTCATGAACGTGGGTCGGTGACTTCGAGTTGGGCGCTCGTAACTTCGGGTTGGCGTTATAAAACATGGCTCGGTATGATGCAAGGTGGGTCGGCACGAGTTTATGGTTCAGTTACTTCGAGTCCTATGGCTCAAAACTTCGGGTCGGCCTCAGGGATTTTGGGTCAGCATCTTACCTAGCTCTGTTACATCCTACTTCGAGTCTAGGGATTCTTTGCTTCGAGTAAAAGGAGACTATGCTTTGAGTCACCTGGGTGGTTTTTGTGGATCGGCATAGGTCGGTCGGCCATGCGGTGTGGGTCGGTCATGATGAAGGACGTTGGCTCGGCTATGGTCCTAACGGGCCCAAACTACTCAGAAATCCCGGTTACCTGGGTCTGCCTATAAGTACACCATGTGGGTCTCCAGATAAGGGGATCTTCTTTTTCGCTCTCTGGATTTTCATTTTCAAAGGCTAAGGCTACTCCACCATTTTGTAACTGTAATCGATTATTACAACAATAAAAGGGAAATTTCCGGAGTGGATGTAGGCCGGAGTTAGTAGAAGCACTATAAAATCCGTTGTTCTTTACTGATTTTATTTTAATTTTTGTTGTTCTTCATTTTAATATCTTCGACTTATATTCTATCTATAAGCTGCGACTGGTATTTGGTGATTTCTCTCGGATTTGGATGTTAGTGTCCAATTTTGGCATTAACATTTTAGTGTTTTCACTGAGAAGAGAGCACTCAGGGATTCTGGAGCTAGGAACTTGGATTCTAGGAAGGAATGGTTAGGCCACCAACAAGGAAGCAAGTGACAGAAAGAAGCAATCAAAAGGGAAGTCAAGAGGCCTCCTTTGGAGTTGGAGCAGGTCAAGCATCCACCTAAGTCACTAGAGATAAGATGGAGGCGATGCTGAAAAACAAGAGATGATGATGCAAACTCTTCTCGGACAATTTGGACAAGCAGTAACTACGGGAGTTCAGATCCATGGAGCTGGATCAAAATCACTCAACCAGCAAGCAGATGGAATGGTTCAATAGGAAGCAACCTCCGATCTACGAACAACTACTAACCCGGATGGACCTAGACTTGGGTGCATATCAACGGGTAACACTGGACCAATCCATGGAGGGATACCCGACGATGCTTCACAACCCAACATCAATAGGAATACAAGAATACATGATGGAGAGTATGTGCTAGGATTCCCTCGTGAACTCGAGGGATGAATCGGAGGCAGCGGACAAGGATTACAGCTTGGCAACAATGATAGATTAACGAAGATGGTCAGACGAGCTGTGAGAGGTGGCTGGTAAGTAAAGACTTGGATGACGTGAATAGGAGTACCTTTACTCCTACTATTAGACAAACTAGGAACCTACTAGATTTTCAGCTACCAATGTTGGAGATGTATGATGAGAGAACAGATCCCGCTGTTCACTTGACGAGGTACATAAGGCATATGGAGGTACTGGAGGCATCTGATGAGGTCATGGCTCGATGCTTCCCTATGTATTTGATGGATATAGTTGCTTTATGGTTTAGACAGCTGGGGAGTGGTTCAATTGACACTAGGACGGAGCTGATTGAAAGGTTTATGAGGCAGTTTTGGATCTATATAGTCAGGCCCAAGAACGTAATGATTTTGACATCGATGAAGCAGTGGAAGGGAGAGTCGCTTAAGGATTTCTTAACCATATTGAACGCGGCGCTAGCTTCAGTAGATCGGCCTGATATGTCGATGGTTTTGATGGCAGCAGTTTCAAGGATCACATATAATTCTAATTTTAAGATATCATTGGAACTGGACCCTCCGATGGATCTTGGTGAGTTCTATCATGAGCGGAGAGATTCCAAAGGTAGGAAGACGTGCAGAACGAAAGAGAAGGGAGACAAGCTGAAGCTTATGCTGTTAGAGGTGGAGGTCCGTCCAGGGAAGAAACAAACATGGATGATAAGGGAAAAAGGAAAATGAGTGATAACAGTATCCCCTCAAAAAGGAAATGGACAGAATCTTCTTATAAGGATTTGACAGAAACTCTGGAAAGGATTTACTTGGATACTTGGGGGTAGCTCCAGTATTGAAGACCGGCCAGGAGGGAACAGTCGGAATACGAGCGGGCGTCACGAAAGCATTGCCTATTCCATGAGCTATATGGACACAACAAAAAAGATTGTAAGAATTTGAAAGGTATCATCGAGGAGCATGTAAGGAATGGTCACCTACAACGGTACATAAGGAATCAAGCAATAGCGGTGGAACATGAGCGGCCACTGCCTACCTCAATGAAGGTGGTGCTGGATCTAGTCACCGTCGGCTTATTACCAACTGAATGGATTTATGGTTCTAAATAAGTAATAGAACTCAGAGTAATATGGCTAGATCACTTACACACATAATGGATTGAGGATGGTCCCTAGGCGCGCTATAAGATGACAAAAAACCGTACTGCTTCGGTCTATGAAATCGTGTTTTCTTTCTGTTTTTCTGTAAACCCTGGTTTCTTCCTTGGACATTTAATTCCCTTTATTGTATGAACTTTGGCTTTGATAACTAAATTCTGTAATGATAGGATTTGGATCAATGTAATAAATAATGAAGGTCTCACGATCACAGTCTCTTCCGGAGAGATGGGGCAGTGACTGCAAGTTACGAGTCCCTTCGTCGAAGAGCGATGGGATGGACACGAACTATAAGAAGTCCTTGACCGGAGAGTTGAGGCCAGAGAATATAAGAAGTCCTTGGCTAGAGAGCCAAGGCTGGAGAATATAAAAGGTCCTTGATCGAAGAGTCGAGGCCGGAGAATATATGAAGTCCTTGACCAGAGAGTCGAGGACAGAGAATATAAGAAGTCCTTGGCCGGAGAGCCAAGGTCGGAGAATATAAAAAGTCCTTGACCTGAGAGTCGATGCCGGAGAATATAAGAAGTCCTTAACCGGAGAGTTGAGACCGGAGAATACAAGAAGTCCTTGGCTGAAGATCCGAGCCTGGAGAATATAAAAAGTCCTTGACCAGAGAGTCGAGGCAGAAGAACGTACAATCCCTTGACCGAAGAGTCAAGGCAGGAACAAGATAACGCAACCCGGTGAGGTCTGCGGATTCAAACTTAAACCTGGAGAGGTCAGGGATTCGGATCTTGGCTTAGGATAGATGGACCCGGTGAGACCTTGGATTTGGCAAAGGGCCCGGAGCGGTCCCGAATTTGGATATCGACCCAGAAAGGTCATAGATTTGGCTATTGGTTACGGATGGTTTAAAACTCAGTCGACGGGTTCAGAGTTCGGATGGCCATGGAATTGGCTCAGGCTTTGGTCATTGGATTCAGAATCGGATATCGACTCGGAGCAGTCGTAGATTTGGATAAGAATATAGCGATGGCACTTGGATAGGATGGCTCGAATCATGGATATAATAGTATGGTTATGAACGGAACATGGACATTGGATATCTGATTTTAGGCTATTCAAAATACACCTTCCAACGGCAAGGCAACGCCTTTCGGCAAGGCCATAAGCAGGCGGATTTAACTAAGTCGATTTCTCGGCTATCGAGGATGGAAGGCGATAGGGTTGAGTCAACTAGATGGATAGGTAATGCAGCATGTTTGGAAGGTGGTTCGGCTATGTTAGTGCGGATCGGCCAAATGTGGCTCGGTATGAAGCAGGGTGCGACATAGGCTAGTGATTCGGCATGCTTTGGTTATGTCTAGATAATGTGGGTCGGGGTGATGGATATGGTTCGGCCAAGGTGGATCGGTATAGTTTGGACTGGCAGAAAGGCTATTTATCGGTTGGAATGGATCGGTATGGGGGTGGTTCGGCCTAGTTAGATCATGGGTCGGTCTTGGTTGTCGCTCGGCATTATGGTTCGTCAAGGTGGGTTGGTCGAGTCGGCTTCATGTTTTTAAGCTACCTGTTTCGGGCCGGCTTTGTGAAAGATGGCTCGGTGTAGTTAAAGTAGGAATGACTTTGTGGAAGGTGGCTCGGTATAGTTAAAGTATGGGTCGGCACGAACGTGGGTCGGTGATTTCGAGTTGAGGCGCTCGTAACTTCAGGTCAGCGTTATAAAACATGGCTCGATATGATGCAAGGTGGGTCGGCACTAGTTTATGGTTCAGTTACTTCGACCCCTATGGCTCAAAACTTTGGGTCGGCCTTAGGGACTTTGGTTCAGCATCTTACCTAGCTCGGTTACATCCTAGTTCGAGTCCAGGGATGCTTTGCTTCGAGTAAAAGGTGACTATGCTTCGAGTCACTTGGATGGTTTTCGTGGATTGGCATAGGTCGGTCGGCCAGGTAGTATGGGTCGGTATGATGAAGGATGTTGGCTCAGCTATGGTCCTGATGGGCCCAAACTACACAAAAATTCCAGTTACCTGGGTTTTCCTATAAATACACCATGTGGGTCTCCAGATAGAGGGATCTTATTTTCGCTCTCTGGCTTTCATTTTCTGAGGCTAAGGCTACTATACCATTTTGTAATTGTAATCGATTATTACAACAATAAAAATGAAATTTCTGGAGTGGACGTAGGCCGGAGTCAGTAGAACCACTATAAAATCTGTTGTTCTTTACTTCTTTTATTATAATTTTTGTTGTTCTTTATATTAATATCTTCGACTTATATTCTATCTGTGAGTTGCGACTAGTATTTGGTGCTTTCGCTTGGATTTGGGTGTTAGTATCCAATTTTGACGCTAACATTTTTGCGCTTTCACTGAGAAGGCAAGCACTCAGGGATTCTGGAGCTAGGAAGGAAGCAATGGCTAGGCCACCAACAAGGACGCAAGCGATAGAAAGAAGCAATCAAGAGGGAAGTTAACATGCCTCCTCTGGAGCTAGAGCAGGTCATGCATCCACCAACATCACTAGAGATAAGATGGAGGAGATGCTGAAAAACAAGAGGAGATGATGCAGACTCTTCTTAGACAATTTGGACAAGCAGGAACTATGGGAGCTTAGATCCGTGGAGCTGGATCAGAATCACTCAACCAGCACGCAGACGGAATGGTTCAACAGGAAGCAACCTCCAATCCATGAACAACTATTAACCCGGATGGACCAAGACTTGGGGGCATACCAACGGGTAACGCTGGACCAATCCATGTAGGGATACCTGAGGATGCTGCATAACCCGACATCAATAGGAATACATGAGTACGTGATGAGGAGTATGTTCTAGGATTCCCTTGTGAACTCGAGGGACGAATCGGGGGCAGCGGACAAGGATTACAGCTTGGCGACAATGATAGATTAGCGGAGATGGTCAGACGAGCTATGAGAGTTAGTTGGTAAATAAAGACTTAGAGGATGTGAATAGGAGTCTCTTTACTCCTGCTATCAATGTTGGAGATGTATGATGGGAGAACGGATACCACTTTTACTTGACAAGGTACATGAGGCATATGGAGGTACTGGGGGAATCTGATGAGGTCATGGCTCGATGCTTCCCTTTGTATTTGATGGATATAGTCGCTATGTGGTTTAGACAACGTGGGAGTGGTTCTGTTGACACTAGGATGGAGCTGATTTAAAGGTTTATGAGGCAGTTTTGGGTCCATATAGTTAGTCCCAAGAACGTAATAACCTTGGCATCGATGAAACAATGGAAGGGAGAGTTACTTAGGGATTTCTTAACCATATTCAACACAGCGGTAGCTTAAGTAGATCGATCCGATCCATCGATGGTTTTGATGGCAGCAGTTTTAGGAATCGTGGATAATTCGGATTTTAAGATATCGTTGGAACGGGACCCTCCGATGGATCTTGGTGAGTTCTATCATGAAGCGGAGAGATTCCTAAGGCAGGAAAACACGCACACTGAAAGAGAAGGGAGAGAGGCTGAAGCTTACGCTGTTAGAGGTGGAGGTCCATCCAGGGAAGAAACAAACATGGACGATAAGGGCAAAAGGAAAATGAGTGATAACAGTATTCCCGCAAAAAGGAAACGGAGAAAGTCAAAATTTTCTTCTTATATGGATTTGACAGAAACTCTGGAAAGGATTTACTTGGATACTTGGGGGTACCTCTAGTATCGAAGACCGGCTAGGAGAGAACCATTGGAATACGAGCAGGCGTCGGGAAGGTATTGTGAATTCCATGAGCTAGATGGGAATAACACAAATGATTATTGGCATTTGAAAGATATCATTGAGGAGCATGTAAGGAATGGTCACCTGCAATAGTACATAAGGAAACGAGCTGTAGCGGTGGAACGACAGCGGCCACCGCCTACCTCGAACGATGGTGGTGTTGGATCTAGTCACTACCGGCTTGATATCAACTGAATGGATTTATGGTTCTGAATAACTAATAGAACTCAAAGTAATATGGCTAGGTCACTTACACACAGATGAGATTGAGGACGGTCCCTAGGCACGCTGTAATATGAAAAAAACCATACTGCTTTGGTCTATGAAATCTCGTTTTCTTTCTGTTTTTCTGCAAACTCTGGTTTCTTCTTTGGTACCTTGGATATTTAATTCCCTTTGCTGTACGAACTTTCGCTTTGATAACTGAGTTCTCTAATGATTGGATTTGGATTAATGTAATGAATAATGAAGGTCTCGCGATCACGGTCCCGACCGGAGAGACGGGGCAGTGACCGCAAGTTATGAGTCCCTTCGTCGAAGAGCGATGGAATGGACTCGAACACACTATAAGAAGTCATTAACCGAAGATTTGAGACTGGAGAATATAAGCAGTCCTTCGTTGGAGAGCCGAAGCTGGAGAATATAAAAAGTTCTTGACTAGAGAGTTGAGGCCGGGGAATATAAGAAGTCCTTGACCATAGAGTCGAGGCCGAAGAATATAAAAAGTCCTTGGTCGGAGAGCCGAGGCCGGAGAATATAAAAAGTCCTTGACCAAAGAGTCAAGGACGGAGAATATAAGAAGTCCTTAACTGGAGAGTTGAGACCAGAGAATACAAGAAGTCCTTGACCGAAGAGCCGAGCCTGGAGAATATAAAAAGTCCTTGACTGGATAGTCGAGGCCGGAGAACATACAAGCCCTTGACCGAAGAGTCTAGACTGGAACAAGATAACACGACCCGACGAGGTCTGTGGATTCAAAGTTAAACATGGAGAGATCAGGGATTCGGATCTCGGCTTAGGATAGATAGACCCAGGAGCCCCTAGATTCGGCAAAGGGCTCGGAACGGTCCCGAATTTGGATATCGACCCAGAAAGGTCATAGATTTGGCTATTGGTTATGGATGGATTAAAACTCAGTTGACGGGTTCAGATGGCTATGGAATTAGCTCAGGGTTTGGTCATTTGATTCAGAATCGGATATCGACTCGGAATAGTCGTAGATTTGGATAAGAATACAGCGATGGAACTTAGATAGGATGGCTTGAATCATGGATATAATAGTATGGTTATGAACGGAACATAGACGTCGGATATCGGATTTGAGGCTATTCAAAACACATCTTCCAACGGCAAGTCATATTTTAGGGGGAAAATGTTAACCCGCCTTTCGGCAAAGCCGTAAGTATGCGGATTTGACTAAGTCGATTTCTCAGTTATCGAGGATGGAATGCGATTGGGTTGAGTCGACTAGATGGATAGGTAATGCAGCACATTTGGAAGGTGGTTCGGCTATGTTAGTGCGGCTTGGCCAAATGTGGCTCAGCGTGAAGCAGGGAGCGGCATAGGCTAATCGTTGGCATGCTTTGGTTCTATCTAGATAATGTGGGTGGGGGTGATGGACATGGTTCGGCCAAAGTGGATCGGTATAGTTTGGATTGGTAGGAAGGCTAGTGATCGGTTGGAATGGATCAGTATGGAGCTGGCTCGGCCTAATTAGATCATGGGTCGGTCTTGGTTGTCGCTCGGCATTGTGGTTCGTCAAGGTGGGTCGGTTGAGTCGGCTTCATGTATTTAAGCTACCTGCTTTGGGTCGGCTTTGTGAAAGATGGCTCGGTGTAGTTAAAGTATGGGACAACTTTGTGGAAGGTGGCTCAGTATAGTTAAATTATGGGTCGGCACAAACGTGGGTCGGTGACTTCGAGTTGAGGTGCTCGTAACTTTGGGTCGGCGTTATAAAACATGGCTTGGTATGATGCAAAGTGGGTCGGCACGAGTTTATGGTTGAGTTACTTCGAGTCCTATAGCTCAAAACTTCGGGTCGGCCTCAGGGATTTTGGGTCAGCATCTTACCTACCTCGGTTACATCCTACTTCGAGTCCAGGGATGCTTTACTTCGAGTAAAAGGTGACTATGCTTCGAGTCTCCGGGGCGGTTTTCGTGTATTGGCATAGGTCGGTCGGCCTGGCGGTGTGGATCGGTCATGATGAAGGATGTTGGCTCGGCTATGGTCCTGATGGGCCAGGACTACTCAGAAAGCCCGTTTACCTAGGTTTTCTTATAAATACACCAGTCGGTCTCCAGATAAAGGGATCTTCTTTTCGATCTCTGGCTTTACATTTTCTAAGGCTAAGGATACTCTATCATTTTGTCACTATAATCGATTATTACAGTAATAAAAAGGAAATTTCTGTAGTGGACGTAGGACGGAGTCAACCGAACCACTATAAAATCTGTTATTCTTCACTGCTTTCATTTTAATTTTTGTTGTTATTTATATTAATATCTTTCACTTATATCCTATCTGTGAGCTGCGACTGGTATTTGGTGCTTTCGCTTGGATTTGGGTGTTAGTGTCCAATTTTGACGCTAACAATTTATTATCTTCCCAACAATAAATGTTGTTTGAAATTTATAAATGATTGTTTATAAATGTGAAAAATCTTTTGAAAGGAATTGTTTCCAAAAATGAAACTAAACGTAAGTTGTTTTGGGTTTGTAGTAAACAATATTTTAATGACATTTGTTTTGTTCCTTCTTTTTAATACACTTAGAGATATAATTTATTCTTTAAACAGAATATTTTAAAGGGTGTTTTTAAAGTGTTTTATAAATATTTGTGATGTGAAAACCAAATACAAGTTCGGTTTTGAAAGTTTAAAATTTTGATTCGGTTACGAAAATGATAAGGAATTTAATTTCCGTAAATGGTATCGCTTATATGGAAGGGGTTTAGTCATACTTTTAGCATTAAACGTCGAGATTTGGAAATTCGTTTCAATCTCAATGGTTAAAAATTACTATCACGACAATGCTTAGAGGTAACACTATCTTAACTTGCCGGCTTCATTTTCAACCGAGGGATGGTACAAATTTGAAATCGACGAGGAGTGGTAAGCATATGAGATTTAATTTTCATATACAATCATTTTGATTATTCCCAATAATCGATTTATTGACTATCGATTCAGCTTTCTTCTTTGTGTATCATCAGTTTAAGACGATTTGTTGCTTATTTGAGCATTGTTGTATTTTTTCAAAAATTACTAAAACTAAAGCGCGAGTAGGAACCAAGCTATGTGGGTTGCTCCCATCAGGGTATTTTCTCATTTACTATAGATTTGGTTTCGACAGCGTGCGCATGGATTCTGAAATATTTGAATTCTCGGTATAAGGTTGGTGAAATCTGGCTTGGATTTCCCGACAGAAGTCACAGTGTATATGTCCCTCTCAAATATATTTCTAGATGTATACTTTCGCCAAGAGGGCACACCCTTTTAGTCATATTTGGAAAACTACATTTCCTTATTATTGATTGAAATCTTTGTATTGTTTTCTTAATTATATCAACAAGTGATTGGAACTCTTTTCGATTTTTGACCGTTTATGCCCGTTCTTTAAGTTTGGATTTGGCTTTGTTTATACCTATCCTTTCAAGTTTTGGTTTTGGTTAAATTACTTCCATTCATTAATGGGTGGTAGTTTTTCTTGTAAGGTAAAACCCATTCCATGATTAGCGGCGTGGTCTCACAGAATATTATACGTTCATCATATTACTTGAGTTTCTCACGCGGGTATTTCCAGATTGGTTCAAGCATTATTTTATTATAATGCCCGGGTTAGATCGAGTATTTTTCCAAGATGTCATTAGTGGGACATGAAGCTCATGGAATAGAGTAGGATGTTCACTTGCCATAATATTTTTATTTTTCGCTGTATTATTGTGTATACCCATCAGCAATTGTAAGGGTATGAAGTTATAACTATCCATACTGATGAGATTTATTTTTAACTCTTATATGCTATGTATTTTAAAGTGATATTTTTTAATGTCTTTGTTATTTTATATGTAATCGTTCCGTTATGAGATTCCATTTCTCATGTTTTTTTACCATAATAATCTACCTTTTCGACCATTGGATGTTCACATTTGAATACCGCGAATGTATTGAGTGCCTACTTTCGATAGTAAAAAACAAGGGTAATTGCACATCTTTATGATGCTTACATCTATAATGACATAAGCTAAAAATTAGCAGCCTCTTCAACTGTCTGATTGCTCGAAGATTGATAGCCTCGAAGACATAACACTTGGAATCGAGCGATTAAATTACGAGTTCCTAGAGACAGGGATCATCATACGAATAGGACATCTATTACGGTGTTAGCAATATTGTGAGACACGCTCGTTTGAGGATAAGAAAGGACAGCCATAGAGAATCGAAAGATGGAATTATTGGACTACTTGATCCCAGAGTTGGATTAAGGGTTGGACTGGGGGCAGTCGTACAAATTGCCCACGGTATGTAATCCATCGTAAATGCCAGAACTCTGGCATTTGGAATAATCAGCCCTATGAATAGGGGCATACACGCAAATACTTGGTTGAAAAGAACTCGACTGGGCTTGAACAGGAGTTGCTGCAGAGACAGCTAAACAACAGTTCTGTTTTGCCAAATAGATCATTTTGGTAGTTGTGAACATGGCTACATAACAGAATACAATAATTCAATATTATGAATATTTTTTACATACACATAGTTGCGGAAAATAAACAAATTGCATAGAAATAGAAGTATATAATATAGGAAAATTGTAGTACAAACAGTTGTATTATATATACAAGCTATTACACTCCAATAGGCACAGTGCATAAAAGGATGAAAAGGTCGAGTGCAGAGAGATTACAGCAAAAGTCACTCTTTCATTACCATAAAATTATGTGCAATATGAAGCGGGGGCTGAATCCGCACAATCTCGGCCTGTTCAAAACAAAAGGACAAAAAATACCATCTTGACAATGACACAACATGAAGGATATACTGCCGTACTTGCGGCCTTCGAGCACTGTTTACTTCTTTCTCCTTTTGACACCCTTACCACTAGAAGGATGATTCTTGTGCCATTACTATTCATCTCCAATTACCCTGCCCGAGGAAGTATCGCCTTCTAATTAAGTATACTCTTCGTTGGTCGTAGTATATTGCTCTTCAAATTACACGGGCGGGGTTTCGATAGGCTTTATCTTAGGTGGCCGGATCTTTAGTGCATGGATCTTGAGTTCAAGCTTAGCAACTAAGAAGGAGTAGGCTCGACGACCTCAGGCTCTTTCTTCACTTTGATTTTCTCCTTGTCCGCCTTCAACCTTACAGCCATTGTCTCCGACCAGTAGGGTCCGATGCACTGATAATCGCTACAGCTTCCTCCCGGGACATAGTAACATCCTCCATGTTGTCCTGGGCAGCTATTTGATAAAAACCAGACCCTAGGCCAAAAATGGAGGCATGGGCAGTAATGGTACGTCCTAAAGAGACAAAGGTTAATGTAGTAAAGGTAACGATAGTTCCTAAGCCCTATGTAGCTGGAGGCGGAGGAGGTAGATGCAAGCTGATGGATAGAATAGTAAAGTTTAGAAATGAACTTAGGAGTGAATTGAAGCTTATGAAACACTGAAGCGGCAAGAAAATACCCGAGTGGGGGTTTCTCTCTCGAATATCAATTTAAAACTTTCGCTTTTCCAAGTGTACTCCTTAATTTGGCACGTCGAGGGAGGAATATTGGTCTCGATAGATGTAGTTGCTACCAAAGTTGGAATATCTTGGCGTGTTTCTTAGTTAACCCCAAGGGACAAGGGAATAATCACCACCGGTTCTTTAGACTTTGGAGTGGATACTTCATGCTGACCTGAAGAGCTTGGGCAAGCAAAAGCTTTGAAAGTAGCGGCGATGGCAGCACTAGCAATCTCTTAAGCTAGGAGGGCCTTACCAACAGAGAGAAATTCTATATCCTCGGCATCAAGGTACACAACCATTAGTTCTTCCTTAGAGCGATTGTCTCCAACCTGTGCAGCCTTGCGCAACAATTCTTCCAAAATGCTAGCAAGGGTCTCAGGATAGTCATCCCCTAGCCATCTCAGATTTTTGTTTATGACTATGATGGCATAGAAGTGCGACATATTGACATTGAGCTTTTTGCCAATTCTGGTCCACTCTTCCTAAAAATCTTTACGTCTTGCTGGAAAATTGCGAGTTCAAGGTTGTTGGCAAATTTTGCAATAGACGCCTGCTCCATCTTATTGACAAGTCCCTTCTTCACTTCACTGAGCTTTCGATTCTCCTCATGGAGCTTAGCAAATTCAGCAACTTTCTCTGAGATAGTCAGATCCCAAGCTTGAACGATCTCATCTTTTTTTGTAAGCGCACTAGCCTTCTCATCAGCCTTCTTCCTAAACTCTATGCTTTCAGCGATGGAAGCTCCCAGCTGGTGTTTAAAGATGAGCTCAACATTGGCTTGGTTAGTCTTCATCCCTTCAATCAATTTGCTGGTGCAGACTTTCTTTTCAAGGGTCGAGTCCCTCTTTCTTATGAAACAGATAGTCCTCTCGACTCTTAATCATCCGCTCAAAGTCAGCCTTTTCGGACTTGAAGGAGCGATCATTGGTGTAGTTAATCTTATGCACTTTAGAGAGGGTGAAACACATCTTCTTCCTTTTAAAACCCTCGTCAACATGCTTCTGAACACTCCGTAAGTCTCTCTCCACCACTTCTTTCAGGGTATTAGAGATGTCCTGATCAAACTTGACGTTGTGTAAGAAAAGGAAAGGAAATGCAGCTTGTACGCACGAGGGGCCAGTCGGAAGAGTAAACTTTGTAGTAGAAATGCCCTTGGAGAGAGGGGAAAAGCAATAATAAGAGGTTGGGAGGCTGGAACCTGTTATAACGAAGAAGTTTGAGATTATATGTGCTGCAGAACTATAGTCAAAGATGGCCCACGATGTTCGGTGGATTCTCTTGGGTGTTTGGTAGCATCGTAGGGCAGCCTATGTAACACCTTATAATAATTAATAAGAAATAAATAAATTAGATAAATTAATTAAATAAGGTAAGAATAAAAATAATAATTTTTCAAAATTTAACCACGAAAGTTATGCTGTTGCATCCGTGATGATTTTTTAATCGATTTCCATATATAATATGTTGAAAATGGAGCTCAAACGAAAAAGTTATAAATGTTTGAAGTTTTCAGATTCAAAATAATTTAAATAGAATTCAAAAAATAAAACAATAATTCTTAAATTTGAAATTTGAACTTTGAAAGTTAACAGTAATTGGACTTGGGGGTTAAGTAACCGTTAAAATTAATGTTGACATTAGGTGGTTACTAAGAAATAAAATTTACGAAAAACACAATGGCACAAAAATATTCCTAAAACAAACGTGATGGTTGACAGCTCCATAGGACCGACTGACCGCTAGCAATCGACTGGTAGGCTTGGGCAGTCAACCTTTGAATGTTAAGCTATGGTTAGGTTTTTGAATTTGAACATCTTGATTATTATTATTTTAACCTATCTAAATCTGTTGTTTTGTTGCTTTCCCACCACTATAACTAAGAAACTAGCCTTCTCACTTTCATTCACAAATTATTTTGCAAGTCTAGCAAAACAATGTTTGCTCCTTTTTTGAAAGATTCAAAAATTTTCTTTAAAGTTTCGGGTAAGGAATTATATATGTTTAGTGTTTATGTTCTAATCATTTTCTTCTCCAACTCCTAAATTTTCGATTCTTATCCGTATGCAATTCCCTTGTTGCATATTTCTAAAAAAGGGAGATCCGAAGTAGATTATTGTAAGCATGTCAAATCCAAAAAAGCACGAAGCTAAGGACCAATAGTGAGCGGAAATCTTAGTCTTTTTATTTTAGTAATTAAATAGTATAGTTTGAATTTGATATACGCCTTAGGAAATTTTGGTTTACGTAAACATCACAGTAAAATCCACCAAATTCCTCCAAAAAATGTCAATGCTTTGGTTTGAATCCCAATTGTTTTTATATTAAAATAATGAGAATCGTGTAGATTTGTAATTTTAGTGTTTTACCTTCATTCCACTACTTAGTCTTTTTCTTTGAATTTGATTAAGGGTTTTAATTAGAAAATGATGTGTAAGGTACGAATTCGTATTCGTAGTTTGCAGCACCTTTTGAGTAGAAATTTCCTTGCTTTTATGTAAAAAAAGTTGAATAGCATGAAAATAATTGAAATTCTAAGTTTCTATTACTATTGGTTTATCTCGATGTTTTAGTACAAAATAGGTTGAGTTTGAATTTTATTTGTGTACAAGCCCATTGATTCAATTTTTGGATATTGGGTATTGATAATATGAAAATGAGAGTTGTGTAATTTTTAAAGAGTTGACATTTAAACATAAGTATGGGGCTTCTCCGCATGCTTGGAAATTGTTAGGTGCGTATTTATACATATTAGCGTAAATAGCGTATTAATTATGCAGTTAATAGGCTATTAATTGTTATTAAATCACCCTTAGAAAGATAATTAATCGTAGATGCGGAATAAAAAAGGTTCTTATAAGGCTTAAATAATGGATTCAGTAAGAAAAGTGATTATATATATATATATATACACACGCATACATACATACATACATACATACATATATATATATATATATATATATATATATATATATAGAGTGTTATGAATATGACTAAGTTATAGGGAGTGAGGTCGGTCAAAAGCGCATAGAAGAATGTTTGGTTTATTTAGCTACCAGTAGTTTAACTTTGTGGTTGATGTGAGAGATCACCTATAATAAATAACCATGAATGAGGTTGATCTAAAATTATATAGGGTAAATCTATCCATTTAATTTGGCTACCGGTATCTACGAATAGTCGAACAAATGTAAGACGTCACAGTGGAAATACAGTTCATAATTCGAAGGACCTACTTCAGGGATTGAAAGTATTAAGTGGCTATGTGAGGGCCCGCCTCTCCTCTGTGTAGGATGTAGTGAAAGGTCGGGATTATTGGTTTGGAACGGTAAAGGATATCTTGAGAAAAGGCCCAATTCGATAGGAAGTATTAAGTGGCTGAAGAGATTCCATCAAATGTCAGCTAGGTAGCTAATTGTGAGGCATCCGCTGTGGGATAGGTATTAAATGATGGGGACTTGCCTTAAATAGGTATTAAATGGTCGAAATCTGCCTAGTTCCTATTAAATGTATTAAGTGACTTGGTTACCATCTCTTACATTGATATAACATTATTGACAATATATATGAGTTATTGGGTTGAAAACGTAAGAGCTATGGGTTTATATTTGGAAAGCCTTTGGAAAGCCTTTAGGCTTATATTTGGAAATAATTATGATGTAGATAGAATAGGAAAGACATATTCTTATTTAAATTATACCGCCTAAATATTATAATAGTAAGGCTTAAGATTTTTATTCACCAGATAAACGTTTTTCTGATTTCCTTCCCATTATAACACAAGTTGGGAAAGACGATGTTGAAGGCGGATGCGAGGTGGATACTTATGGCAGTTATCTATTTATCTATTCATGTTATTTTCTGACGTACTCATTAAAAAAATATTATATTTTAAAATGTTATACATGAATATGTAACGGTCGTTGTTGATACTTGTGGCAGAAAGTTTCTTTAGCGTTTCATGCAAAGAATTATTTCTTTTTATTGTTTATTTACAAATCATTTTCTCCTCCAACTCCTAAAATTCCAAATCTAATTCGTATGCAATTCCCTTCATTCATATTTCCAAAAAAAGATCTAAAGTTGATTATTGTAGGCATGTCAAATCCAAAAAGGAGAAAAGCTAAGGACCTACCATGAGTGAAATTCTTAGTCTTTATATTTTTTGTAATTGAATAGTATATTTTAGATTTGATATATGCCTTGGGAAATTTTGGTTTCGGTATACATCACATTAAAATTCCCAAAATTCCCCCAAACTGAAATGTCAATTCTTAGGTTGAAATCTAAATTGTTTTTATATTAAAATAACTGAAATCGAGGAGATTTGTAATTTTAGAGTTTTTACCTTCTGTTCTACTTCTTATTCTTTTTCTTTGAATTTGATTTACGATTTTGATTAGGAAATGGTGAGTAAGTTCTGCTTATTTCCATAATTGGAATAGAAATTCCCTTGTCTAATTTTATGTAAAAAAATGAAGTTGAATAGAGTGTAAAGTAATTGAATTGTAGATTTCTATTATTATTGGTTTGTCCCATTGTTTTAATATAAAATGTTAGTACATTAGGTATTGGTTTTGATGATAACAACTATGAGACATTATATAAAATATAGATACTAACGTTTTATCAAGTTGTATACAGTATATAGTCCAGGATGTTAGACATGTGTTGATTAAGAAGACTGTACAGTATCAAGAGTAGATTCAAGATGCTGATATAGAGTTTCAAGAGTTGGAGAATGAATACTCATGAGTATTGAAGAGTTTAAGATTTCAAGATACTGCAAATACGTTATAGAGTCGTAGAATTTATGTTAAAACCTTGATAGCACTTTTTTGATCTTTCTCTCCTTCTCTAATTTTGTTTTAAATTATTTTTCAAATATCCTATTTTTAAAATAATATTTTCAAAATATCTCTCAAAATAATTTTCAGTCTCTTATACCTATAAAGATATTATTTTAGTGTTTTAAGGTTTATATATATTGAATTTCTGTTTATGCTTTAATAAATTATAATCTAATTATATATATATATATATATATATATTACATTATATTAAAATTTTAAAATTATTATATAAAGTTTATTATAATTAAAATATTTATAAACTATACTTAAATGATTTTACAAAGTATCAAACTATTTTACAAAATAACGAGTTTTCAAAATAATGTTTTGAAATATTTTTAAATTTTGAATAGAGTATATCTGTGACAACCCGGGATTTTAGCAATATTATTCAATAAGTATTTAATCTAATTAAATAAAATTCAAGCTTGTCATTCTTAAAACGAATAGGACTTTTTGCCATTTACCATTTATTTACATATATATATGTATGTATTTTGAAGGAAGCGTTGATTTGAAAATTCAAAATAAAATCTTTCAAACATATTTAAAATGAAATCTATCTTATTCGATTTAATTAATGCTCTGCCTTATTAACATTTAATGTAAGTATATGCAAATGAATGTAATATAGATAATAATGTTTAAAATAAAATCTATCCTATCAATATTAAATATAAGTATAAAAATATATGAATATAAATTTAATGTTGATAGTTAAACTTTAAATAGAAATAAAAACTAAGAATTTATGTTAGTAATAAATTGTATGATTATATGGAGACGTAAGATAATTCTAGAATTATACAACCTATGAAATACATGTATATGCAAGGCAATAATAAAGAAAAAAAATATATATCTATATACAAAATCAAATGGAATACATGTGTGAATACATGAAAAAATATATAAAATATCTATGTACATGTAAAATAAAAAAATGGATAAAAATAAGTTTGTAAACTTGTAAGGAAGCATTGTATTTAATACCATCATCTCTGCACAAAACCAGCCATTTCGAATGTGTAAAAAGAAAAATCATTCCTGTTCAAAAGAAAAATCTACTTGGTCAAAGAAATATAACCTTGTACAGCAAGCCTTCCCTGTAAACCCTTTTATATACGTATATCCTTCTTATTCTGGTTCTTCCCAAAAAAAAAAAACTAAACAAACCTGAAATAAGAAAACATCACCCTTTTTCAAACTAAAACAACAATTTAACTAATCAAGCAGGAAGATCAAAGAAAAATCAAGATTAGTAGTTTCCAGAATTGTTGTCAGTTCAAATCTATTTTCTTTTCAGGTGAGTAAACCTTTCCAGTTTGACTTAGATTTAACTTGAATGCATTGGTTTGTACGGAAGTGCTTCATACGGAAAACATTTGAAAATTTATATGTATGTTGTGTGGGTATATCTGTTTATATATATTCAAGATCCTGTTCCCTAGTGTTGCACAGTCCCTGATTTACCTTTAAAAATTCAAATATCTCTATCATGACAATATTAGAGTTTGATATCTAAACGAAAGTTGTTTGCTAATGTATGATGATAATTTCAAAAGTAGTTTCAGGGTTTAAAATTCAATAGATTATTTTTAAATGAAATAACAGTGGAAATGCATATATATGATAAAAATCAGTCAATTCAATTTTGGATCTGAATTTCATGTATAAATTAAAGAGGGAAAATCATGAATTTTAACATGTATTCCATGATTTTTAGTTTGATTGTTTGTTGGAATTTAAGGGTTGATCATTTGGGGCATTTTTGGAGATTGCTGTTGATTGGCATGATGGGGATGATCGAATTTGGGTCTGGAGGAGGCAAGGAGGTGGGAGAGTTAGGGAAAAATGGGAAGTGATTTTATAGCTCATGGTGGTGGTGGCTAGGTGATGGAGTAGGGTTTTATCGTTGAAATGAGAAGGCAGTTTATCGAGCAAATGGTGACGGCCACAGGTAGCGAGTGACGATCGCGACGTGAGGATTAGGCGCGAGAAGTCGTGGCGAAGGTCTGGTGATATTGACGGGGAAACTCGTGGTCGAGATCGATGGTAGTGGTCAATTTTCCGACGAGCTATTCCTTCCAGATTTTGTTCGAAGGTCGATTTTTTTCGATTGGGCTCATTTTCTTTTTCTGGGTTGCGGCGCTGAAGGACGAGGTCGTAGGCAATGCTTTGGAGCCGAAGGTGACGATCGGAGGTGGTTTAGATGGTCGTGCACGAGGCATCTTTGGTATCTGGATTTGTTGCGTTGGGGAAGAAGCATATCGCTCGGATTGTTCTCGAGTAGAATGGCGGTGTGACTCGAAGTAGTGAAGAGAATGACACTGGTGCGAGCTCGGGTTTTCATTCGAGTTTCTGTGGCTATGGCCTGGGTTTTTTTTCAAGTGGCTCGTGTATTAGATGTGATTTCCAGACCTATATTTTTTTGGGTAAACTTTATCAATTTTATAAGTATAGAGATAGTGAAAGGTTTTAAAACTCAATGAAAATAGGTTTTTATATTTTTAAGTATGATTTAAGTTCCAAAGCAAGGCATTTAAACAAGTTTTAAAGATTTATCAGATAACTTTGAAAAGGGTTTTCAAAGATTTAAAGGTTAAATTGAATGTTTGAATTCTTTTGTCTAAAGTAGAATCATATTTCAAATTTGATTTCTAAAACTATTTTTAATGAAGTAAATGATTTGAGAAAGTATTTAATATAAATACAAGTTTATTCTTAATTAAGTAAGTTGATATAAATTAAGAACAATTAATTAATAAAATAAATTAAAGCTTAATTACTTTGTAATTAAGAATAATTACTTAAAGAAGTAATTAGAGGAAATGAATGTAATCAAGAGATAATTAATTAGGGATTAAGTGATTTATTAATTGAACTATTAATAAATGTAATTTAGTTTAGGTTAATTAATTTGTCTAATTAATTAACGATAATCACTTATTAGTTAATTGGATAATTACTTGGTGAAGTAGTTAATGTATAATTACTGAATGTAATTAAGGATAGGTAATTACTTATGGGATTAATTAGTGGATAATTACTTATGGGAGTAATCGCTTGATGTTATTAATTAAAGGATTAATTAATATAATTGATTTGAAGGTTAATTAATTAAAGAGTTAATTAATTTATTGAAGGATTAAGGTTAATTAATTAAAAGAAAGTAATTAATTACAGAAGTAATTATGGATTATTAATTAATATAAATTAGTGATGTAATAAGGGTTGATTAATTAAGATTAATTGATCAATAATAAGTAATTAAAGAGTAATTAATTTATGTAATTAATTAAGGATTAATGTAATTAATTAATTAATGATGAAATTAAAGGTTAATTACTGTAAATGGTTAAGAATAATTAATTTGTAAAATTAATTAAAGGTTAATTACTTGAATGTAATTAAAGGATAATTAATCAAGGATGATTAACTAAGATGGAAATTAAAAATAGTTAATTAATTGGTTTATAATTAATTAATGGTTATATAAGCCAGGATTTATAGAATGAAGTAGTTAATTTAATTCAGAGCCATATAAACTCTTGGAATACTTATTTTAGAATTGCCATCCAACTTTAAAGTTGAATTGTGGTTCACTTAAATAACTTAGGCTAAGATGGTATTTAAATTCGAAGAGACCGGAGTCGGGTATTAGTAAATACCCGAAAGCACTTCGATTCTTTATAAATTGATATGTGGAATCAAAAGGTTGAAATGGAATGATTTATGTGAATTGAAATTTTTATTCTAAGTTTTGGCACTTAGAAAATTGATGTGTGGAATAAGTGACGTTATAATAACTTGTGAAGTTGTAAATTGATACAAGTACCCCGGGTTTATATAAGCTGTATACTTTTGTATTCCATGTTAGATGGGTTTACTCACGCTGGTTTCCAGCCTGACCCGGGTGTTACTTTGACGTAATGCTCGGGTCAGACCGAGTATTACAGATTTTCAGGTAAGGACGTTCTAGAGCTCAGGAATCGAGCTGGATGGCAGGAACGTATAGAGTATTTCCGCTATATTATATTATTGTATATCTGATGCATGGTAATTGTGTATATCCAGTGTCTATATAAATGTGTAACTCTGATGTATTATAAATGCAATTGACAGATACATAATGCTTTTGTAAACTGTTATTATTTATTATTATATTTTATCCGCTGCGAATGTGAGATGTTGATGTTTCTGATCTTCTTCTTCTTCTTCTTCTTCTATCTCTTTCTTCTTTTTCATAACTATCTGGAATTTTCGGGATCGGAAATTTCGGGTCGTTACAATATCGACATACTCTATGTATGTATGTTGACATAGTAGCTGATTTTTTCAAAATTTAAATTTTAAAAGAAGTGTCTTTTCATTGTATCTCTTCAGAAATGAATATGACCATGTTCCACTATAAGTACCAAACTTCCAAACATATTTTTAATCATCATTTTCTTATTCGTCTCTCCTCCTTCCACTCTCTCATCTTCTAAATCAAAATATACTCGAACTCTACCAAAATTTAATCAGAATCAAATTCGGTCATCACTAGTTTGATTCTCCTTCATCTACTATCTAATTTCTCTCATCTCTCTCACTCAAACCAAGAACAAAGTGCTATCCAAGAGTTATAGGATCAGTTGTAAATAAGATCGAATATCTGAGTCTGTAAAACTCTATAAAATCATATTGCTATACTTGTGGGTGTGATTGTAGCATGTAAAATCAATTGGGTATGCTTAGTGGCCCGTAAATCTAGTGGGTATGCTTGTAGCTGGAAATCAAGTGACTTTACCTAGAGGTCAGGATTCTGGAGGGTGTGTCTCATAACCTTGAAATAGAGATTGAAGTTTCATTTACTAATTGAAAAGAAATCCGTATAAGGAATTGTGTAGGATTGGATGTCGGATAACTACGAACCAATATAAAATCCTTATTTGTTCTTTCATTTTTTACTTTTAACGCATTTACTTTTATCTGCACTTTGATTCCATGATAGTTAATTGCATCATTCCAAGTAGAACCTTAAAGAGTTTGAAAAAATTCATGTAATCCATTAAATACTATTCACTCCTCTCTAGTTTTAATTTAGCTTTAAAATCCCTATTCCGCTAACTCACATTTGGCATCGAAGCATTGGTTCTCAAGGTATTCATAATCTGATATTTGAAAAAGTTTAAGAGGCAATTTTTATTTTTAATACTATTTTATAAAAGATATTTTACAAAATCATCATAATATTGTTTCATAAATTTGCATCTATTAATTATAAAAAATCACATGATCTTTTGAAAAGTTATGAATTGCATGAATAGATGTGTTACATGGATTTTGATAAACATACACCTGATGATCAAAATCTATAGATCGAAAAGGATAAATGGATATTGGATTGTGGATGCTCAAGATGGATGATTGGAAATTCGAAGATTTTGAAGGATATAGTTTACAAAGATGGTGTGTCAGTAAATTTTAAACACAGCTCTAAAGGAAATGTGATTGGCATCGACAATGTCGGTAATTCTAAAACTCCTATTATTTCTATTATTTTGTTAGTTAGGAATTTAAAGCATAATCTGTTGAGTATTAGTCAATATTGTGATAAGGGTTTTAAAACTAAATTCGTAAAAGATAAATGTCACATTGAAGATATTGAGTCAAACATTATCTTTGAAGGTATTAGGAAACAAAATATCTATATATTAAGCATGAAAACCTCAAATGATAATTTGTGTCTTTTGATTGAATCAAGTGACTCTTGGATTTGTCATAAAAGATTTGGCTATTTGAATTTCAAACTAATATCTAAAATTGCTAAAAATGATCTAGTTAGAGGTCTTCCTAAAATGAATTTTAAAGTTAACAATTCACGCGATGCATGTCAATTAGGAAAATTTAGAAAAAAATCTTTGAAATTAAAAGATATTTTCTACCTCTCAACACCTTAAACTTCTTCATTTAGATCTTTTTGGTCCCTCACAGTTATAATCTGTAAAACACAGTAGATATATATTTGCAATCGTAGATGATTATTCTTAGTTTACCTAGACGATTTTATTAATACTTAAAAGTGATGCATTTGGAATGTTTAAAATCTTTATTAAATGAATTCAAAATCAAATGACTAGAAAAATTAAAACTATTCAGGGTGATCGGTGAAGAATCGAAAATGAAAACTTGAGAATTTCTGTAATAAGAAAGGTATAACTCATAATTTTTCATTTTCAAGAACACCGCCACAAAATAAAGTGGTAGAACGCAAAAATAGGATGATTCAAGTATGTGCTAGAACTATGCTAAATGATAGTAATTTACCTAAATTTTTTAGGCTGAAACAATTGGTTCTGCATGTTATATATTAAATAGAATTTTAATAAGACACCATTTTCTAAGAGATAATGTAAAGAATGAAATAATATCACTTGAATTTATAAACACTAAAAATCCAATAGCTAATATATTAACAAAACCATTGAATCAAACACCTTTTACTTAGTTATGAAGAGAGTTAAGAATTTGTTCTCTGTTGAAAATATAAAAATAATGAAGTTAAAAAATTACAAAGTATAAGAAAAACAAAATAATTAAGATTATAACATATAGTTCGACATACCTAATCCCCCTATCCGACATATAACGATAATTTTTTTCTTTTAAATTTTCCTCTAAAATCCAAATTGGTGTTTATATAACAACCAAATTTATATTTTCTTCTTTATTCTCTGTATTCTCTCTGTTTTAAACATCTGAAACAAATAAACCATGGCCTCCTAAAGAAGAGAATTTATCGTTTTCTTTCCCTTCTCCTACCCAAGGCCACTTCTAGAACATTGCTATGGGCAAAGTTATCAAATTGGACGGAGATATAAAGAATGTTATGGAGATGTTGATGGAAATACAAATTTATAACTTCATTTGTCCAAAGAACAAGATAAACAAAGTAGAATTCTTCGCAGTTTGTAAAAATATCTATCGGATAATCCTATGAATCCAATAGTTATCGAAGATGATTCTACAAATTTAGCCATTTATAACCCCTTTCAAGGCAGTGATGATGAGGAAGAAGGGGAAGAATAAGAAGGGGAAGAACATATAGAGAAAGACGATGAAGTCCGATACATTGGAGAAGTATGTTTCAATCGAGATGGAAATCTCGTTGAACAAAACAGGATCCTTTTCCTCTATTATCCTCGTTGTCTTATTCATAAATCCCCGATCATTAAGAAATCATGTTACAATAGTACTTGTCTTCATTAACTTGTTTATGTGGAGTGTATATTTGATTGGTTTCATGTACTTATATTTACATTTTAAGATGTGACAGATTATAGTGTGGTATTGAATAGATATATAAATTGGTTTAGTTACTATTAACAATTTGCGTTATCACTTATCATTTCTTATATATCATTCTTATCATTATTTCCATTTCATGATTATCTCATTTTAAATATCACTTATTGTTCTTATATAAATCATTATCATCATCATCATATGTCATTAGTCTATAATATTTTATTTAAGGGGAGCTAGAGTAAGAGTTAGTGTTAGAGTTATAGATGTAGCTGGTTATTTTTGTTGATGATAAACGAGGTGAAATATATAAAATCTAGGTAGAGATTAAGGGGGAGCTTTGTAACACATGGGAGTTATATTATATTTTATATATAGAGTTTCCATCATAAAAAATGGGAGATTATTAGTACCTTAGTTATTGGCTTTGATGATAATAACTACATGGCATTATATAAAATATAGAACTAATGTTTTATCTAGTTATATATAGTATATAGTATAAGATATTAGGCAGATGTTGATTAATAAGACTGTACAGTATTAAGAGTAGATTTAAGATGCTGGTGCAAAGTTTCAAGAGTTGGTGAATGAAGACTCATGAGTATTAAAGGGTTCAAGATTTCAAGATATTCTAGATAAGTTATAGAGCAGTATAATTTATGTTAAAATTTGATAGCACTTTCCTTACCTCTCTCTCCTTCTTTAATTTTGTTCTAAATTGTTTTTCAAATATCCTAGTTTTAAAATAATCTTTGCAACATATTTCTCAAAAATATTTTCAATCTCTTATACTTATGAAGATATTTTTTTAGTGTTTTTAGGTTTATATGTATATATAGGTTTTTCATTTATACTATAATAAGTTATAATTATATTGATTATTCATATATATTATTTACATTATATTAAAAGTTTCAAAATTATTATATAAAGTTTTATTATGATTAAAATATGTACAAACTATGCTTAATTGATTTTACAAAGTATTAAACTATATTATAAAATAACGAGTTTTCAAAATAATGTTTTAAAGTATTTTATATTTTAATAAGATATGTCGACATACTCTATGTATGTATGTTGACATGGTAGCCGATCGTTTCAAAATTTAAATTTCAAAAGAAGTGTCTTTTCGTCATACTCTTCATGAATGGATATGACTGTGTTTCTTTATAAATACCAAACTTCTAAAGGAATTTCTAATCATCATTTTCTTATTCATCTCTCCTCCTTCCACTCTCTCATTTTCTAAATCAAATATACTCAACATATGCCAAAATTCAACAAAAAAACATATTCAGTCATCACCAGTTTGATTCTCCTTTACCTACTCTCCCATTTTTTCACCTCTCTCACTCAAACCAAGTTTAAAGTACTATTCAGGAGTTATATGATCAATTGTAATCAAGATCGAAGATACGAGTTTATAAACCCTATCAAAACATACTGCTATACTTATGGGTATGATTGTAGCCCGTAAAATCAATTGGACGTGCTCAGTAGCTGTAAATCTAGTGGGTGTACTTGTAGCCCGGAAACTAATTGACACTCACTAAAGTTCGGGATTCTAAAGTGAGTGTCTTGTAGCCTTGTAATCGAGATTGTATTTGCATTTACTAGTTCAAAAGAAGTCAATACAAGGAACCGTGCACGACTGGATGTAAGGTAACTCCAAAACAGTATAAAATCCTAGTTCTTCCCTTTTTTACTTTTACTACATTTACTTTTATCTGCACTTTGATTCCGTGATTGTTAATTGCATCATTCCAAGTAGAATCTTAATGAATTTGAAAAATATTTATATAATCCATTAAACACTATTCACTCCCTCTCTAGTGTTAGTTTGACCTTAAGATACCTATTCCGCTACATCACATGAAATAAGTTGAGTTTGAATTTTATTTGTATATAAGTCTGTTGATTAGATTTTGGATATTGGATATTGATAATATGGAAATGAGACTTGTATAATTTTGAAACAGTTGACATTTAAACACTAGTTTATGGCGTAATCTCTACATGCTTTGAAATTGCTAGGCATATACTTAGACACACACACACACACACACATATGTTAGCATAAATAATGTATAAATATAATGTATTAATTGTGTAGTTAATGGGCTATTGATTGCTATTAAATTCACCTTAGGAAAATAATTAATTGTAGAGGTGGAATAAGAAAGATTTTTGAAAAAGCCTAAATAATGTATTCGATGAGGTGTGTGATTACACACACACACACACACACACATACATACGTATATAGAGTGTTATAAATCATAAATAAGTTGCAGGGATGCGAGGTCGGTCAAAAGAGCATAGATATCTACCTGGCTAATCTGGCAACCAGTAATGTGGCTTTGGGGTAGATGTGAGACATCGCCTATAATAAGTAACCACAAATAACGTAAGGTTAGTCCCAAATTTTGTAGGGTAAACCTACTCAGTTAATCTGTCTACTAGGACATATGAATAGTAGGACAAATGTTAGACAGGGTATGAGTCATAATACAAAGGACCTGCTTTAGGGATTAAAGGTGTTAAGTCGCTGTGTGAGGGCCTGCCTCTTCTCTATGTTGGAGTAGTAAATGGTCGGGTGTTACTTGGCACTTTGGCCTGGCTACAAGATGATAGTTGCAGATGTCATAGATGACACTATAAGATCCTGATCAAGGAAAGGCTGGTGGTGTAAAGGGTTTGGTGCATTCGATGTATTGCGACATTTCTGTACGACTTAGTCAAAAGGAGGGGATGCCTCGTTCACTAATTATGGTTCGAAATATCATCGTTCAGCCTGGAATGAAGACTCGTCGTTCGGCTCTGTTGAAATGGTGTTCATCCTGGAAGGAGGACTCGATGTTATGCTCTACTAAAATGTTGTTCAGCTTGGAAGGAAGACTCATCGTTTGGCTCTGCTAAAACGTCGTTCGTCCTGGAAGGAAGACTCATTTTTAGCTCTACCATAATGTCGTTCGGCCTGGAAGGAAGACTCATCATTCGGCCTGGAAGGTACACTCCTCGCTTGGCCAAGATAGGAAGAGCAAGGTGGCTCGTTCAAGAAGGGTTTGTCCTTAGTCGCTTGGTATGAGTGAGGTTAATCTTGATGGTTCAGATGGTTGTGGACCGGCCTCATAAGGACTAGGCCACGTGCCATTTGATCAAAGGCGCATAGCCAAGACAGTATAGTCAGTTGTGTTTCAGTCTGCATGGTTCGGCAGACCTTGGTTTAGCATTGCTTCACTTCAAATTCAATTACAAGCCGCTTCGAGTCCGTTGAGGCCTTACTTTGAGCCACTTGCTACATGATCACTGGTCAGTCGTACATCGTTCGGCCTAGGGAGTTAGCGAATTATCAAGAGGAATATTATCTGTTTCTCTTACTTCGGGTTGCCTCGCTAGCTTCTCTAAGTTGCAGGAGACTTTGCTTCGAAGCATACACAGGGAAGCCGTGGTTCGGCCAGAGAGGCTCGGGGGTTACTGCTCGGTGAAAGTGGTACGGCTAGACTCGTTCGGCCAACATTGACTTACAACTATGGGCCGAGCTATCTTGTTCTCGGGCCTACGCGGGGGACCCTACCTGTCTTCATCTATAAATAGAGAGGCAGGGGCACAGCTTAAAGGGACCTTTTTTAAAACACTGAGGAGACTCTGCCATTTTCAAGACTCATTTATTTTGTGTTAAAACTTGTATTTAAGTTGTTGGTGTGCGGATTATATCTGTTTTCAATTATTTGAAGAAGTAATAATGATTACGATCAAAGCGGGCGTAGGCAGTTACGCCGAACCACTATAACTCTGGCGTTCTCGTTTCATATAGTTCTTATTGCATTCTAATGTATTGTTCTTCAGTTTTAATTTATTTTCTTCATTAATTTCTCTACACATCCTACTCAAGTGTGTTAGTGACCAATTTTGGTGCTAACATTTTGGTGCTTTCACTGAGAGCAGCATTCTCAGGTTATTAGGATCTACTTTGTCGCTACTGGATTGAAAAAAATCCCTCGAAGGAGGTCCAAGTTCATTCATAAGATGTCCATTGATTCTACTCAGAGTTCCTACTAATAACTCTACAATGGGAAGACAACATACCAGATCAGTCTCCCACAATGCGGATGTCAATGAGACCGCTGACATCCAATAAGTAGGACCCAACAATCAACAAGCTAATCTAGGTGTAGGGACTGCTACCATCCTAAACCTAACAGAAGTTGTCACTAGAAAAAATTTCATCGAGCTGATGGGAGAACTCATGGAAAGCAAGAGACAGCTTAATGAGCAAATTCAAGCGAACACCATCCTTATGACTTAGCTTACTTAACAACAACATCAGGATGCTGGAGGAAGTCCCGCTGCCTACTCCACGTCTGATAACTCTGCTTCGTCTGATGAACCTCCTAGGCGCAGACGCCGTAGAACTGAACAATGCAAACATGTGCGGTTGAACGATCCACCGAGGATGGTCTAAGTTCCCTGCCTGGAGCCATGGCCCCTCACTTATACAAGGGTAATCGTACTCAAGTTGGAACAAGAAACTTAGGATCTGGGGCATGAGTGGAAGCTGGACAACCAGTTCACCAAGGTCACAATGAAGCAGGTCCCCAGGACACACATTTGGTTGATCGCCAACCAAGGAGACACCAATTGGAACAGTCCCGCAGGACAGATTCCCACTTGCCACCTTCCATACAAACCCCAGACTTATCAGCTATGGTCAGACAGCCGATGAGGGAAAATCAAGGCTTATCTAATGATGATTGGGGCATATCTAGGAGCCATACTTCATTCACAGATGCTATCTTATAAGCCGAGAACCCCAGGAAGTTCAACATGTCGATTATTCCAGCCTTCGAAGGGAAGACTGATCCAAGATAGCATGTAATAAATTATAAGTGGATGATGGATTCAGCTATAGCAAACGATGCAACTAAGTGTAGGTGCTTTCCAATAACTTTATCTGGAACTGCTACGATGTGGTTCACCCGAATTCCTCCATGGTCTATCTCCAACTTTGATGAGCTAGCGACGAAATTTGTCAATAGTTCAGGATTCATGCCACTCGTCCTAAGGATAGGATGTCCTTGTCCAGTGTGATCCAGGCTCCAGGAAAGTCGTTTAAGGAGTACTTACAAAGGTTTCACGTTGCTGATACTGAAGTTAGCAACTCGAATGACAATGCAAGTCTAATGGCCATGATGCGAAGAGCAGATCCAGATTCAAAATTTGGTGATTGGCTGGTAGGAAAACCTACGACCACTCTGGATCGATTTTATTCAAAGGCGCATCAATTTATAAAGAGAGAGGAAGCCAGGTGGACGAGGCGAGACAATGCACCAAGCCCTGGCAAGCAGACTGTGAAGAGCAACATTGCTATAAAACAATCTGGCATAACTCCGAGAAGGTCCAGGTCAATGTTCATAATAAGCCAGGGCAATCTAAAGGATCCAGAGGAGGAAATCTCGGAAAGAAAAAGGAAGTATGAAAGTAGAAACCAAGGATCCCATCTTACAACAAATACACTCCTCTGAATGCATCTTCGGAAAATATTGACCTATCGACTCAACAGCAGGACACGAGTTATTGTCATTTATGGATGCGTACGCGGGATATAATCAAATCCCAATGCACATTCCAAATCAAGAACACACTAGTTTTGTCACAGACTTTGGACTGTATTGTTATCTAGTGATGCCTATCGGATTAAAAAATGCGGGCGCTACTTATCGGTGTCTGGTGAATAGAATGTTTAAAGAGTAGATTGGTAGGACAATGGAAGTCTTTGTGGATGACATGCTTGTGAAGTAACAACAGTCAAATGACCACATTCAAGACTTGGCAGAAATGTTTCATATAATTAGGTATTACAGAATGAAAATCAATCTTCTGAAGTGTTCCTTTGGCATTGCGTCAGAAAAGTTTTTGGGTTTCATTGTTAATGCACGAGAAATTGAAGCTAACCCAAAAAAGATTCAGGCTATTTGAGACATACAAGTGTCCAAAACTATAAAGCAAATACAAAGCCAGAACAGAAAAGTGGCCACGCTGAGTCAATTCATATCTAGAGCGACAAACAAATGTATTCCTTTCTTCGATGTAATAAAGAAAGGAAAGAGAAATTTTGAGTGGATGCCCAACTACGAGGATGCATTCTGAGCTCTGGTAAGGCACTTAGAAAGTCCCCCGGTGCTGTTGAAGCCTATAGACCATGAAGCGTTGTATGTATACCTGGCCGTATCTCAACATGCCATCAGTAAGGCTTTGTTCCGCGAGGAGGACCGAGTTTAAAAGTTGGTGTACTATGTCATTAAACGTTTAACGGGGGCAGAAAGAAATTATCGTAAAATTGAGAAGCTAGCCTACTACTTGGTGATTGCAACACGCAAGCTTCGTCTGTACGTTCAGGCACACTCAATCAGTGTTTATACCGATCAACCCTTGCGACATGTACTCCAACAACCAGAAACCTTTGGAAGGCTGTTAAAATAGAATATTGAGTTGAGTCTGTTCGATACCACCTGCCTGCCATAGAGGTCCAAACAAGGGCAAGCGCTGAAAGACTTCATTGCTGAATTTACTATATCAGACGAACCAAACAGTGATGATGTTATTCCCTCCATTCGATGGAAACTTTACACCGATGGGGCATCCAATGACCTGTATTTTGGGGCTGGTGTTATTCTTGTGACTCTTGAAAACCGATCAATTTGTTATGCTTTAAAGCTCGATTTTCCAACTACAAATAACGAAGTTGAGTATGAAGCATTGATTGCTGGCTTGAAACTTATCCAGGAACTTGGAGTGAAATTGGTTGAAATATTTTAAGACTCACAATTGGTGGTGTTCCAGGTGCGGGGAGACTACAAGTAAAGGGTCAGAGACTTGCCCCATTCCTAGCTCGTGTTCAAGAGCTGTTAGCAGAACTTGAATATTATGATATTTGAAACATCCCATGTGAGAAAAATGGAGAAGCCGATTCATTGGCAAAATTTACAAGCACTGGTGATGCATAATAGATGGGATTGGTTCCCATCGAAATCTTACATGCTCCGAGTATAAATGAGATGTATGTAGATTTCATGTTAAAGACAGAAATCGAGAAGGAGTCATGGATAACCCCATTCAAGCAATACCTGGTACATGGGGTCTTGCCCGAAAGAAAGAACGAAAGATGACCAGTCATTCATAAAGCTTCGCGATATGTAATGTAGGACGTAATAATGTATCAGAAGGGATTCTCGGTTCCCTTACTTTTGTGCATTGCCCACAGTGAGATAAAACGAGTCCTGAAGGAAGTTTACGAAGGAGAATGTGGTGATCATACTGGGGGACAGACACTAGCAAAAAAGATCCTCCGCTATGGATACTATTGGCCAACTTTAGATCGGGATGCTGTGGACTACGTAAGAAGATGTGACAAATGTCAAAAGTATGTGAAAATCCTAAGAGATCCGCCAACGGAACATACACAGATGGTTAGTCCCTGGCCTTTTGTAATATGGGGAATCGATATAATCAGTTCCTTTCCTATATCCAAAGGTGGTGCAAAATACGCAATAGTTGCGATCGATTACTTTACCAAGTGGCCGGAAGTAGAGCCCTTAGCTACAATCACCACTAAAAAGGTCGTTAATTTCATTATGTGAAACATCATATGCCCTTTTGGCCTCCCGAAACTATCATTACAAACAATGGAACTCGGTTCGAAAATAGGAAGTTTATAGAATTTTGTCAAAAGTATGGCATTGTGAAAAGGTTTGCAGCAATTTCTCATCTAAAAGCTAATGGACAAGTAGAAGCCATAAACAAAATAATCAAATCCATATTGAAAAAATGTTTGGATAAGGCTAGAGGCAAATGGGTGGATGAGCTTCCAACAGCATCTTGGGCTTACAGAACCATCCATAAGTATGCGACTGGCCACATTCCGTTCACATTGACATATGGCACGAAAGCCTTTATACCCGGGGATCTTGAAGTTCCTTCACATCGGGCAACTCATTATGACCCTAAGATGAACCGAGATCTCTTGCTGGAATCACTGGTCTGTGTTGACGAAAAATGTGAAGAAGCTAATTTAAGGGCGGCTGCATATAGACACTGAGTCGCTTTATATTATGATGAAAAAATCCGACCGAGAATCTTTGATGTGGGCGATCTTATTTTGAAGCAAGTTTTCTCGATCCCATCGCATATGAATCCCACATAGGAAGGTCCGCACATCATTGAACGGAAGCTTGGAGAGGGAACTTTCAAGCTAGTGACCATTGATGGTGCAACACTTCCTCGGGCATGGAACAGCAAGCATCTGCGATGTTATTACACTTGGTCTATTTCTTTTACATTTTAGTTGCAACTATTTCCAGTTTATTTTTGTGTTCTTATTTTTCGGAATGTAATAAGACAATTCAATTTTTTTCACTAATAAAGGCTTGAAGCCATCTTTTCCATTGACTATTGATGTTTCCGTATGTTACGATCCAGTGACAAAAACTAAAGTACATTATTCTGTCTGGCGTATGAACGCGCACACAAAGTTAAAAATCTCTAAGTCCCTAAAGTGCGGACTGGAGTACTTTGAGTCTCCAAAGTGCGGACTAAAGTATAAATGACTTAAAAATCTCCAAGTCTCCAGGGTAAGGACGGAGTACCCTGAGTCCCCAGAGTGCGAACTATAGCATAAACGATTCAAAAATCTCTAAGTCCCCAGAGTGCGGACTGGCATAATCTGAGTACCCAGAGTGCAGACTAGAGTATAAATGACTTAAAAATCTCCAAGTCCCCAGAGCGCGGACTAGAGTACTCTTGGTCCCCAGAGCACGGGCTAGAGTATAAACAACTAAAAAATCTCCGAGTCCCCATAGTACGGACTGGAGTACTCAAGTCCCTAGACAGACTAAAGTATAAATGACTTAAAAATCTCTAGGTCCCCAAAGTGCGAACTGGGGTACTCTAAGTCCCCAGAGTGCGGACTAGAGTATAAACGACCTAAAAATCCCCAAGTCCCCAGTGTGCGGACTGGGTATTCCGAGTCCCCAGAATGCCGACTAGAATATAAACGACTTAAAAATCTCTAAGTTTCCAGAGTGAGGATTGGAGTACTCTGAGTCCCCAGCGTGCGGACTAAAGTATAAATGACTTAAATAATCTCTAAGTCCCCAGAGCGCAGACTAGGGAGCTCTGAGTCCCCAGAGTACGGACTAGAGTATAAACGACTCAAAAATATTTAATTCCCTACAGTGCGGACTAAAAGTATTCTAAGTACCCGAAGCGTAGAATATAGGATCTATGATTCTAAAAATTTCCAGCTCATATGGAAGTAAACCGGGGCTCACGGAACTCACAAGATTTTGGACTTCGACTACAAGTTATACAATAAGCCGAACAACGAAAATCATCGAAAGCAAAGAAATAAAGTTTTATTCATTAATCCAAAATAAATTTCCACTACAACTTCTCCTGAACTCGGAGTAAAAAGTCTATCTACAACGGCTATGAAAATAAATATAAATAATTACGTTATCTAGGCCTATTTGAGTTGAACAAGGCATGATAGCTACTTTTTCGACTTCTTTTCCTTCCTCGGTTTCTATGAAGACTCCTCCCCTATGTATTTTCTCTTGACGCCTTGCTTTCTAGGGAAGCGGTGCCCGAGGAAGGGAGAGGAACTTCCGTTTGAGAAGTCCCATCGGGGAGAATAACCTTCAAAGGCCTGCTCAGTGGGTCATCAAGTTCAACCACTTGGGGATCAGCCTTAATTTCAGTTTTCTTCTTCTCCTCTTCGATGACTTATTCCTCCATGCCCAGTTTTGAAGTGTGTTCGGAGGCGCCCGTAATTTTAACTTCATCATATTCTTCGATGGGTGGTGGATTTTCATATTTTTCTTCGTTAAGCGCCTCGATCACTTAAGCGCCAGGTCTGGGAGTCTCTCCCAATTGAATTGCCTAGCTGTCCCATTTTCTCCTCCTTTTTCGTGGTGACATCGCTCCTTGGAGTTGGATCAGGATCAAAATGGCCTGCACGTAATCATAAGAGACAAGTGTTAGAACACATTTACTACTCGCCAAAAACGTTGGCCCTTTGAACTCTAGGAAGAAAAGTTATGTACCATTTTCTAGCTGAATCTCAACTGTTTGGGGAGTTTCACCCTCTGGAATAGGAGATAGAATTTTGACGTCAAGTCCAGGCTCCTCTGGGTCATAGACGATATGCTGCTCGAAGGGATCAAGTGATGGGTGACCAGTCGGCTGAATAGGAGAAGGAAATGAGGATTCGGTCCTGGATGGACCGATAGCTTCAACTTTTCCCTTTTGGTGAGGCAGAGTCCCTTCCATAGAGGGCCTTTGCCATTGATAGGTCAGTGCGCTTATTCTCACGAAGCACTTCTTTCACAAGGGAACCCTCATCAACCTCTTCATTTCCTAACTCAACCTTTTCAACTTTTATTAAAGTGTCCCAAGCTTCAGCCAAACATTCGAGGTAACCCTTGCCGACAAATGTTAGGTCGCAATGCATGGGAACTCGAGCATTGTACTCGGCTATGATTGGATCAAACATGCACTTAATCTCCTCCCTACCAGCCTCAACAGCCGCCTCGAGGCAAGAATTGGTTTTCGAAAGCGCCACACTTTTGCCCTCCTCACGGGCTTCGTCCTTCAACGCTTCAGCCTTGTAGAGCTCCTCATCAAGCTTTGATTTTAGGAGTCGTGTGGCAAAAATCTCATCATAATATCATTGTGACTGCTCTGGAGCAGCAGTCTTTTCTTCCTTCTCTTTGAGAAGTATCTCCTCCAATTCTTTGACTCGTTGAGTGAGGCATCTTTCTCCTTTTGAATGAAGTCTTTGTCTAAGGCTAAGGCACCACAGCATTGAACGCTTCATCAATTTTTTTGGGTAGCCTCCAGGCGATTGACTGCCTCAGCAGTATCTTTAGGATTCTTCTGAGCGTCCTTAAGCTGAAATTTATACGAGGAAAGCTCTTCGTACTGGGCTTTAATGATGTCTTTATCATAAATGGCCTCAAGCTTCAGACGATCGATTTCATGCTTGCGCTCCGTAGAAACTTCAGAAACTTTTTTAGCCAAGTGAACGAACGTGTCATGTTGGACGTAGACATCGTTGTTGCAATTAATGGCACTTTGCTTAACGTGCCCGGGAATAGGATGGATCGCAGGAAGAAATTTTAATCCATCAAAGCATATTTTTGGGAATGTTACTTTAACTCAGCTAGCCTTTCTACTATCGATGGATCTGTGTAGGGGCTGAAGAAGTTTGTTTAGTCGAAGCCACGGACTTCTTGTGAGGCTTGCGAGTTTTCCTATTGCTCGATGAACCAGAGTATTGGTCACAAGGAGCTTCAGATTGAGATCCCCTTTGAGCCGATTTGTCAACTCTTTGTTCTAGGTGAGGAGGAGGATCATTGGAGTATGAAGAATGGTTGTAGGTTTTCCTTCGAGACGACGACGAATCTTAGGGACGATAGTCTCTATCGCCATTGTCATCTCTATCTCGGCATTTACCAGACCTCGAGTATCGGCTGGAATGATGGAAAATAGAGGACCCACGAAGGCGGCCGAATCCATGAGAGCGTCCCATATCACCTGCACAGAAATTAAGGAAGGACAAGTTAGCAAGAATAATATGGTGGTTGAAGTTTTAATGCAAGGTGAAGTGTAAGTTTTATTGTGTGTATCCTAACATTTTCCCTCGACGGACTAGTTTCTTTAGCTTTTCTTATCGAAGTTTTTACTCCTTGGTGATGGGCTTGAACGCCTTCATCGCCTCTCGTGGGAAAATGAAGTTTTAGGGCTTCTAGATCGTCGAAGCCGTAATTGAGCAAGTCATCGAGAATAGTAAGGTCTGATAAGCCTTTCAATAAACCCTCCAAGTGTTGTGGCGACGGTTCTTTCTCCATTGGAGTAATTGTAAACTTCGAGACTCTGCCGCCTTTCCCTTTTGAAGGAGGAGGTGGCTCATCAATGCCAGGTGCCTCAACCATCGTTCTAGAACAGGACTTATATGCTCACCTGGTGCTTCTGGCACCCTGGTTTCTCTAATCTCACCCTCCTCGGATGTGTCAGGGGCATCACTTGTAGGAGGCACTGAAGGTCCGACCTATTCTTTACCCTTCTTCGACATGGATCATGTTATAGTGGCACCAGATGAAGATTTTTTCGATGACCCTCCGCCAACAATTCGAACTTTGAAAGTGATTCATTGGAGATAACGGATTTGATCTCTCGGTTTCCCGCTGGAACAGCCCAAATGGCTTTGATGGCCTCAGAATATCCGGCACCTTTGGGACATGGACCGAAACCTGTAAAAACTGAAAGAAGTTTAGAAACAATACACTTCGTTCTTTAGACAAGTATTAATTCGAAAATGGAACTTACTCCCTTCCAGCCATCTTCTCGCAAAGCCCGAGGGCAGCGTACATAGAACCATTCCTGCTTATATTGGGAGAATTTACTCCACGCCCCCGTCAGGATCTAACATGTAGAGTGTGGCTCGAGGAATACGAAAGATGGGATGTCGAACTGTCTCTTGAAATGATAGATATAGTGGATATCACTGAGAGTTGGGAGCCTGGATCGGTTGATCATGAAAAGAATACAAGTGCCATAGATGAACGCGTAACTATTAGGATGTAGTTGTGCTGGGGCGATCCCGATGTACTATAGCACATCACAGAGAAAGGAGTTGAAAGGTGGCATGCTATCAACCTGGCACATGAATTTATTGCAAGCTGTATATCCGGCTGGGGGTAGGTGAGGTTGATCTTGCTCTGATGGAACTAAAACATCGTCAAAAAGGATTCCATGAAGTGTGCACAATCGACGAAGACTGGTTCGTCGATTTTGAATCTTAGGAATCAATAGGATTATCTAGAATAACCACTCCATCTATCACATCAGGAGCCAGGTCAATAGTTGCAGCCGATGGGTTTGGGATATCCTGTGTAGGAGTTATTAATGGATTCAAAGTTCCCACTACTTCCTGTTGAGAACTTGACTTGGGTTTGTCTGAAACCGTGGTGGAGCTCGACATTTTAGACATCTTCAGCCAACAAAGAGTATGGTAGATACATGTTTGGACTATACTTGAAAGACAACCGATATTTGATATAACAACAAAAATGTTCCCCCCTTGTGGTGTGTGGGCTAGTGCAATCATCTAAGCATGAGTGTACTAGAATTAAAGCTTTAAAAAATCAATGAAGTGTGGTTATGCATTAAGCTATCGTCTTCAAAGGCCTTCATTGCTGACCATCTCCGAGAGCTTGTCCTTTTATTCGGTAGTAGAGATCTTGAAAACAGACAATGGCATTATATGTTGAAGGTCGTTATTGGTTTTTTTGTTAAGTTGAACTCGTGTTTACAGTTCTCGAAAACACGGATTCGTTGGTTCAAACCAGTTCCATGTGTTCATGAACTTAAATTCTTATCATTATTCATTTTCCTATAGTCGGACGTGGACACATATGATCTAAACATTGTTGTGTTTTAAGTGGATAATATTTTGGTTGTCAATGTCGTGCCGAATTCCGAGGCTGATCGCCTTCTTGAACTCTCATACCGAACCACATACTTCCAACTTCCCATTCTAAATGCTGAGTGCCTTACTTAACCTATGTCCACTCACTATCTCCCACAGACTACCGACCGGCTTCACTCGAACCCTTACCAACCTAGATCCTCTATTGGTTCGATCACACTCACTACGCTCGTTCGCCTCACTCACTCCCTAATTGCTTAACAGTCCATTAGGTTTAAACCGGGACGCCTTCCTAGTTTCCGCCAAACCTTGGTTTTCCCTTAAGACCAAGCGGTACCTTCGCTCGGGATACCGAACCATTTCCTTGGATTCTGACCGACCCACAACATCACGCGTAACTATCAAACCTCGTTCTCGTTTCCCTCAATATGACTAAATTGCATTCGCTCTCACACCTTTACACCGTACTGAAGCTTTCGGTCCTTCACCGAACGACCCCTTCTTTCCACCTCCTAGGTCCTAATTTTCGAACCATGAGAGCAATGGATACTCAATAAACTATTGCCAACAACCGTCGAAGGCCGTCGAAGCCTTAGCTTAAAGCCTAGCCCTCCTCTTGATTCAACTATTCTTCTCTTTCCAATTGTCCACTACCTACTCCTATAACCAAAGAAAAGGGGAAGCTACCCACTCGAGCATTCAAACTCAGTATACGATTCCAAAGAGGGAAAATTTGTACCAATGGAGAAACTTGGAGCCTGCAAGAGTTTCGAGTTGTTATCTTGAAGAGTTGGTCAAATTCAAGGGCGATTGGATTTCCGAAGAGAGTGGTACGGGGCTATAAGCTGAGATGGTTAGAAAATTTGTGAGAATAGGAAGGTATTTGGGCTCGTGAGTATAAAAGAGAATAGAAGTGAGAAGAAAAGGCTTGAGGTATGGCTTTTACATAAAGAACGGAAGTTGAACAAGCTTTTCCCCCGTGGAACTGGTCTGGTGGTTCAGTGAATCGATAAACCGAACAAAACCGAGTAGGCCGGACGAGTTGTTCGGCACCCGTGTACCGACCGATATATAAAAAAGAAAGAGGAGAGAATAAAAAGGATCAAGAATGTACAAGATGTTAGGAAGGTCCTTCATGTTTCGACCTTCATGATACACGTTCGGCTTTTGAAAGTAGAAACTGATTATCAATTCAAATCATATCGTGTTGTTTCACACGACATGCTTTGGGTGTAACGACCCGGAATTTTCAATCATGAAATTTCTAGATAGTTAGTGAAAAGAAGAAAGAGAAAGAAGAAGAAACAGAAAGCTCAAACTCAGAATCTCACATTCGCAGCGGACAAAATATAATATCACATAAATAATAGTTTTACAAAGAAGAACTGTATCAATACACTTATACATTTATACATCAGAGTTGCAACATTTACACAACATTGGACAGTTTAAAATAACATGTCCGGATATACAACTATAATATATACAGCGGGTACGCTCCATACGTTCCTGCTATCCAGCTCGCCTCCTGAGCTCCAGAACGTCCATACCTGAAAATCTGTAATACTCGGTCTGACCCGAGCATTACATCAAAGTAACACCCGGGTCAGGCTGAAAACCAGCGTGAGTAAACCCATCTAACATGGAATACAAAAGCATACAATTATATAAACTCGGGCAACTCTTATCAATTTACATCTCCACAAGTTGTTATTGACATCCCCTATTTCACATAACAATTTATAAAGAATCGAAGTGGTTTCGGGTATTTACTAATACCCGACTCCAGTTTCTTCGAATCCCTTGTCATCGAATCCCAAGTTATACAATTAGATACAATTCAACTTTTATTGTCAAATAACACTTTTACTCAGCAATTCATAATTAGTTGATAATCACATTATCATCGTCCATCCAACATATCATATCACAAAGCAATTCATATCAGAGATATCAACCAATTCAAAGCACCCATCATCATTAAATCATTAATAAGCAAGATTATGACATTCATTAATTAATGATCCTCTAATTACTTTCACTGGTTAACTTCATATAATAGTTAACCATTAACTTAATTACAATTATTAATCAATCTTGATAAATCACAATCAGAAATTAACTTTCCTTAATTACTCCATCAATTAAACCATCTCCTTGATTTATTATATAAATCAATTCTTCAATTACACCGAGTAATTATTAACTAATTTCTTCCATTAAGTAATTATCCTTTAATTACCACCCATCAAGTAATTTCCTTAAATTAATTACATCCGGTATTTATCCACTAACTACTTCACTAAATAATTATACCTCATCAATTACCTTAAGTAATTATACTTAACTCAACATCAATTAATTACTTTTAATTAATTAAACTGAATTAATTAACTAAAACTAACCACATCAACTTAATTATACTGAGTAATTAGTTCCTTTAATTACTTCATTAAGTAATTATTCATAATAATTCCTTTATATTAAATAATAACCCCTTAATTACTTAACACTTAATTATTTCTTAATTAATTAACCTTGATTAATCATCCTTAGTTGTCACTTTTAATTACCATAAGTAATTTGCCTTTAGTTAATTACACAAATTAATTTAACTAATCACCCATTCATAATTATTACATTTGTTCAAAATTAATTACTTAAATTAATTATTCGATAATCATTTACATTAATCAATTATCATTTACTTCCTTCATACCCATTATTAACTAACCCATATTTAGTTTCCTAATTAATTCTTTAACTATTTACCTTAAATAGTTTCCAACTAAATAATTAACCCCTAGTTACTTAATCAATTTATTCTGAATTATGAATTAACTAATCCCAAATTAATTATCTCATAATTAATTAATTAATTAACTATTCTTAAATCATTAATAAATTAGTGACTTTTATATTACTTATCCATTTATTTAATCTATAATTAAAACCTTAATTTACCACAAGATACCCCTTTTAAAATTTATTACTTCTAAATAAATCTCAAAATCTCTTGACATTAGCATATGATACAAAAACGTATTAATTCTTTAATAAACTACTTAATTACATATCAAGTTAAATAAACTTAAGAATCAACTAAATTAATTTAAATAACGAAAGTGTTCAACCTCTCTAAAAAAAAATTGATTCCTCACGAAAGTAAATTTATTTAAGAATAGTTTTTAGACACTGACTCAGTTCTGAGTCAAATCCCTTTCTTTATTTAACTCAGATTAATTTAAATCTGATATTGTATTTGAAAACTATCAAAGGAAATCTGCATATAACTCGAGTTGAACCCCGAGTTCAACCCAGAAAACCTTGATCGACAACCCGATACTTCGCTCAAATCACTCTTTAACTCATAGACTTGTTTAATTATCTTTAAGCTCAGGTTCTATCTCTTTATTTTATAAACACTGTTCAAGTTTAACTTACACAAAAACAAACTGGAAATTCATCAGGCAAATCCCGAGCCATAACTCAATTTTCATGAGTAAGACGCGAGAATCCTTCCTCTTATCATTACTTCGAGTTCCACCGAATCCCATGCGGGGTAGAACCCGAGACCCGCATCAACTTTCCCAAACTTGACCGATGCCTGACACAGGTGCACACGCGTGCACATGCACCAAAGTTACGACCATCTCCGGTCATGGCCGAGGCCGCCAGCAAGTCAGCAATGAACTTCCCTTACGATCACGACCACTAGAGCTTTGAGATGAACATGGAAACCAAAAACGAACATCGTAACCCCAAAACTGAAGCAACATCCCTGGCGAACTTGCCTTGCCTACGTCAACCCCGATCGCCATCGCCCATGCCACCAAGAAGCTAGCTTCACCTCAACTCTGACCTCACTTCCCTTCCGGTCCGATGCAACTCGGCGCTACCTGGATGGCGCAACAGTTCTGACAACTTCTCTATCCCCAAATCTAACTTAAAACCCTACTCTGCCTCACCGAGCTCACCACGTTGATCTGGAAATTATCTCACTAATTTTTCCAAAATCAATGTTGCTCAGGCCATCTCCGAGCCAAATCTCGGTCAACTAAACCACGCTGTTCGTCAGCAATTTACGGTATTCCCAAATTCGACTAATCCCAAAATTCACAACAAGTTCACTATTTAAAATCATGAAATATGAATCAAAAATCATCATTTTGTACTATAATCCAAATTCCGTAATCAAAGGTTGAAATTAACATGCTTGTTGAAATTAACATGCTTGAATTTTCCTATTTTCATATTATCATTGTATTCTTATATTTTTATAAAAACTTCTAAATAAATAAAAAAACAAAACTATTTTTAAAATCAACATTATACTACTATTAACAATTTTTATTCAGAAATCAATAGCTAAAAATGAATGCATGAAGTAAATTTGAATTTTTTCTCTCAGGGTTAAAACCTGAAAGATGGAACAGGGGTTTAAACTAACCTGTTTCAGTCAAATTCACAAGAACTAACTCACACACATGTACGAGTCAAATTTTTTTCAACATAATTCAATCACATACTAAAGATCACAACCTGCCAATTCAAAGTATGCCATTTTTAAGAGATTACTCACCTTTTTTCCTTCTTGGACAGAGCATTACTTTCCTCACAATAGAACTGCTGCTAATATGATTTTTTTTCCTTTTCTGCTTGATCATTGAACTTGGAATCTTAGTTTAGTTTCCCCCGTTTAAAATCTTGTGTAAAATTCTGAATTGTAGATGCTTGACTCTATTTTGATCTGCTTGCTTTAGGTTGAAGAATTTTATTAGTTGCTTGATCAAGTTGGTTTTGATTTCCATTACAGGTTTCAAGTTTCTTAATTTTTCTAGATTTTGGTTAGAAAAGGAGAAAATGAGAATCGAGGGAATAGTGATATTTTTTTCTTTTTCTTTTTTTTCAAAATAAGAGAACTAATGACACTTGTTACAAATTTTATTACATGTTATACACTTGTTAACCTGAATGGTACCTAAGCTACAAGTGTAAATCTATATTTAAATTATTCTTTTGTCTTAATTAATTTCTTAAATTTATATAATATGTTTCTAAATGTTTATAAATACACAAATTTCATAAACTTCATTTAAATGTTATAAATGTTTGTATCCATTTCATATTAATTCAAGCTTTTATATTAATATGTTATGTTTATATAGATTTTTAATTTGCAATGAAATATCTACAAAGAAAGAATAATTTAAATCTTTTATTAAATTCTATTTAAACTTAGGCTTATCAAAATTTTAACTTACTAATATTTATTTTGTTTGTTTTAGAAAAGATGAATTTTTCCCAAGTTAAATAATTATGCCAGGTTATTATCAGATAAACATCTATCCAGATATAACTATTTATTATCAGATTTATTTGTTTTCACTCTATAAATCAGTATTTCTATTAATTAACCCAATTAATTATCAAGTAACAGATATTCCAAAATCCGGGTTATTACATTGGGGGATAAATGTTACCTGGCACTTTGGCCCGGATACAAGATGATAGTTGCAGATGTGATAATTGACACCATATAAGATCCTGATCAAGGAAAGGCTGCGGTGTAAAGGGTTTGGTGCATTCGATATATTGCGGCGTTTCTGTATAGCTCGGTCAAAAGGAGGGGACGCCTCGTTCGGTCATTATGGTTTGGCATATCGTCATTTGGCCTAGAAGGAAGACTCGTCGTTCAACTCTGCTAAAATGGCGTTCGACCTAGATGGAAGACTCGACGTTCGGCTCTGCTAAAATATTGTTCGGCCTGGAAGGAGACATTCGTTTGGCTCTGCTAAAATGTCGTTTGTCCTGGAAGGAAGACACATCTTTCGACTCTTCCATAATGGCATTCGTCCTGGAAGGAAGACTCGTCGTTTGGCCTGGAAGGTACACTCGTCGCTCGGCCAAGATGGGAAGAGAAAGGTGGCTCGGTCAAGAAGGGTTCGGCTTCAGTCGCTCGGTATGGGTGAGGTTAATCTTGACGGTTCAGCTGGTTGTGGACCGGCCTCAGAAGGACTAAGCAACGTGCCATTCGGTCAAAGGTGCATAGCCAAGACAGTATAGTCAGTTGTGTTTCAGTCTGCATGGTTCGGCAGACCTTCGTTCGGCATTACTTCACTTCAAATTCCATTACAAGCCGCTCCGAGTCCATTGAGGCCTTACTTTGAGTCACTTTCTACATGACCACTAGTCGGTCGTACATAGTTCGGCCTAGAGATTTAGCGAATTCCCAAGAGGACAATATGATATGTTTCTCTCTACTTCGGGTTACCTCGCTAGCTGCTCCGAGTTGTGGGAGACTTCGCTTCGAGGCATACAGGGGGAAGTTGTGGTTCGGCCAGAGAGGCTCAGGGGTTACTGGCTTGATGAAAGTGGCTCGCTAGACTCGTTCAGCCAACATTGACTTACATTTATGGGTCGAGCTACCTTGTTCTCGGGCCTATGCAGGGGATCCCACCTGCCTTTGTCTATAAATAGAGAGGCAGGGGCATATTATAAAGGGACCTTTTCGAGAACACTGGGGAGACTTTACCATTTTCAAGACTCATTTCTTTTCTGTTAAAACTTGTATTCAAGTTGTTGGTGTACGGATTGTATATATATTCAGTTATTTGAAGAAGTAATAAAGATTACAATCAAAGTGGACATAGCAGTTATGCCGAACCACTATAATCCTGGTGTTCTCATTTCTTACAGTTCTTATTGCATTCTACTGTGTTGTTCCTCAGTTTTAATTATTTTCTTCATTAATCTCTCTACACAATCCTACTCAAGGGTGTTAATGACCAACTTTGGTGCTAACATCGGGATTATTGGTTAGGCATGGTAGATGATATCTCGAAAAAGGGCCCGCTTCAATAGGAGGTATTAAGCGGTTGAGGAGATTCCATATGCAGCGTCATCTTGATAGCTATCAGCGAGGAGTTCACCTTGGGATAGATATTAAATGATGGGGACCTACCTTAATTAAGGTATTAAATGGTTGAATTCTGCCTAGTTCCTATTAAAAGGTATTAAGTGAGCTGGATGCAATCTCTTATATTAATAGCGCATTATTAACGATGGATATGGGTTATTGATTTGAAAATGTGAGGACTATTGGCTTATATTTGGAAAACCTTTGGACTTATATTTAAAAATATTTATGATGTAGATAGAATGCGAAAGACAAATTTTATACTGTTCAAGTGCTATAATAGTAAGATTTGATATTTTTATTCACCTAACATATGTTGTTCTGACACCCTCCTCATTACAACATAGGTTAGGAAAGACGATGTTGAAGATGGAGGCGAGGACAAAACTTATGGTAGTAATCATTTTATTTGATCATGTTAATTTATGATGTACCCATTGAAAACGATGTTATATTTTGAAATGTTGTAATACATACATGGACGGTCATTATTGATATTGTATTATGGATTTTTATAACATTTTGAATTTTAAATGAAATGGGTACTATTTCTATTATTATATTTGATCATCCCACTATGAGATCTAAATGAATAGGCAAATATCTCTGTTTTGTTCTTTTTACCAACCAAAAATCAGCTTCAGTATAGGCTTAAGTTTCGATGAGTCTTTTCTAGGTTGAAATTTAGGTCCTTTTCTGGTTGGTTGTTATAGCTCAGTCTCAGCCTCTCTCTTTTTTCTCTGTCTCCTTGTCCTTTTCTCTTTTATCTTTATGAACTTCATCAGCTTCACGGTCCTTCTTTCTTTGCCTCTCCTCATAAGCTTTGTAGCAACGAGCCAGATTGGGATCAGAAGCATGGTCACTATACGCACTTGCATTGCAGGGGAGCTTCTCGTAATTGCCATGACCCTTGGAACTAGAAACAAGGAAGAAAAATGTATTAGTATTGGAAATTTAGGGTGAGATTCTATGTAAGAATGCATGTCTATGATCGTAGGGAAGTGTATAGTGCCTATGACCATCTAAGTGCTCTACAGACTGTGTTGGCAAGAAACTAAAAATGGGGTCTCCCCACCTTCCCTTATAAAGGTTCCTGGCAAAAAGTTGAAGCCTTAACCAGTTTCTTCAAGGATGTCACGAACAGTGGAATCGATTTCGTCGATGTCACTTAACCCGACGAAGATGTCACCAAAGAAGTGGGATCGATACATGATCTCTCTTGAAGGCAGCACAGTTTGATCTCTAGCAGTTTTGGAAGTTTCTAGGGCAACGTGCTCCAAATGGGGCGAGGTAGGGAGAGCAGGACTCGTAAAGGGCATCTCTTTGAATGATTCTCCATCTTCATCACTAGCATGATATTTGCTACCACTATCACTAGCACCCTCTCCTTCCTCTTCAACCATAGGCTCTTTTCCATCTCTCCTTTTGGCTCCCTCGTCTCCTTTGAGAATTGGAGAAATTGTGGCATCTTCGTCCCCTTCTCTTATAGAAAATCACTACCGACGGGATCTTCAGTCTCTCTCTCAATAGGTTCCTCTGTGTGAGCTATGCTGAGGGATGCTCAACTTCCCCTGAAAGATTCTCTTCGAAGCTGCGAGTTAGGATGGAAGAACACGTACGAATTCTAGATCCACTAGCTATAGGTGATTCCGCAATAGCAAATCTACCAACAAACCACATAGTCATAAGCTTTCATTTGTCAGCAAGAATGCGACAGTGCATTCTGGAATCTAACTTCTTGAAGGCCCATGAGCATAGTCTCGTGTCCGACACTGTCTTTTCAAATTGGAATGCCTATAAGGAAATAAAAATCAAGTCGATATAGTGAGTTAAATAAATCCAAGTATGGAAGGGATATAGGAAATGAAACCTACTTCTAAAAACCCAGAATCGATTGAAGCCATACGATCATGTACATAGAAATACTCATTCTTGAAGTATGAGTGTTTGTTGTGAAGCTTTTCAATAACCTTGCACTAACACCAGGACTTAACGATCATGAAAGGAGAATCTCATCTGTTCTTGAAGTGGAGCAAGTAAATAAGTTCGCTGAAGATTGGTGCTTAGTTGAACCAATTCGTGAAAAGGACATAGAGAAAGCTTAAATGAGCATATATGTTCGGATGAATTTGGAATGCAGCTAGCCTAAGTTCTTGTAGAACCATTTAGAGAAAGAAAGTCAAAGGTTGGACTGCACCATCTAAGCACATATACCGGTTGCAGTTGTGTATCCCGATGGGAAGTGTGTGCAACCTTATGGGGAGAAGAACGCCATCTTCGGGAATTCCATGCTATTAATAGATGTTTTGTTGTATTTTGGCCCTCAGAATCATGGGCACTTGTTTTGCTGGCTCATTCCTTATTCTTATACTAAGAGCTCATTCAAAAGAGGCGGCTAATTCGCTGTTAGAAAAACTGGAACTATCCGGCCTTCTTATTATGATATATAATAGGATGACCCAGTCCAGCGGGAATGGTTGTCGAAGCTTGAGTTGTAGAAGATCCAGCTTAAGGAGGAGTAGACGTGCCATCCCGGGACTTAAATCGAGGCAATCTAGGAGTTATTCTAGAAAATAAAACTTGGTGTTCAACATAGTCGAGTATGTTTTATTTTGAATAACAAGCCCGTGTGACCAGTGTCCAAAATTCATTGGATGTCGACTTATGTTAACCAATTGGATTCTAGGCATTGACCGGAACAAGTGATGAGTGCTAATCTATGCAGTCTGAGTCCCATGTCTTGTACATGAAAAGCGAACCATCTTGTGAAAGTTACTCACTCGTGTTAGAAAACCAAGCAGCATCATATGACAATATTCCCATTATCGATGAATAATCGATAATGGAGCTGCTATCTGAACCAACATGGAAGATTTTCTTTTTAGGAACACAGGCAGTGCAGTAACAAGGAAAAGGAATGCGATGGGATCCTCCGATACAAGCATTCTCAAAGTAAACCGTCATACTAGAATTCAAGCGATGATAAGAGCTTATCCAAGTTTTAAAAATAGATAGCCGAAGTCGTGGAGGTAGACTTATCTTTGGGGTAGCATGCGCACGACCATGGCAAAACCTTAGTTCACCATAAATCGAGCATAATCAAAATTCTAACCGTCTCTTCCCAATTGGACATACCTATATCTCTAATGTTGTTCAACCACCATCGCAAACCTTAGATGATCTGGAGTTGGAATTAGTAGAGAAAGCTTGCACCAAAACATCATAGTCGAAAGCTTTAGAAGGTAAACTAGGGTTTGGCAATCGAAATCTAGAGGTGTGGTGCTCAGTGATCGATGATGGTAAGAATGGTCGGTGGTAGCACATGGATGGAAGGCGAAATGTCGAGTCTTAAAAGGGTAAAGAGATCGGTGCTTAACATCTCGAGAAGGAAGAGGTCGGTGCAAATAAAAAGTCATAAGTGGAAAAGTGAATGAAAGTTTCTAGGTCCCCAAATATATGTAGCATTCGAGGATGGCTAATGGCCTCGGTATCAAGAGCTTTTTTCCACTGGAAATCTCCTAAAAAACTACAAAATTCACAGCAAAGGAAGAGCATGTTCGTCTAAGGCATTGGACGATCTTCGGAGGGTAGATATTATCCTTAGCACGGATAATGGAATTGTAACAACTCAAAGCAACTATAGAAATATCTACCAAATAAAAGAAACATTTCAAATTAATACTTGAGTAATCACCTGGGATTCAAGAGATAACAATCCAAAACTTGTCTCAATTCGGAGCACACTTTGTTTTCAACAAAAGTATACTCTGGGAGGCAAGTGTTAACTAGGTTATTGACCAAGCGGAATTCAATCATAAATAGAAAGTCAAGATGAAGATGAAATGACTCAACAACTTGAAACACGATCAAAAAGGTAAGAATTATAGCTCAAGAAAAACCATCGATTTTAGAGCTAAGTAAACCAATCAGTACCTAAAGGTATATTCAACTAATTTGATCACACAAATTCCACATACTTCATACCCTACTCCAACCTTTCACGATAAAGTGCTTTTCCCATAGAACAGACTTTAATGCTCATGATTAATGAGAAGAAAGCAAAGAAAGAAGGATAGTTCAAGTATTATCGAAGGAGTCATTAGAATCGACTCAAAGTCCGTGGAAAGGGCTTGAAACACATCAAATAGGAGATAGAAGAATGTAGGAAGTATAAGAATTGACTTTGCACAAGCCAAAACCTATCGACATCGAGAGGTTTCTCTCTGTATCGTGAGTTTTTTATGACCTTTGGGCCCTACGTGGTCACTTATATGGTATTGGGCTTGCTTTTGGACTTCAATGCAAGTAGACTTCTGAACCAATATAGTGTTTCTCTATAAATATCAGCCCTATAGCAACTAGAAAAGGATTTTGGTCTCTTCTCTTTCTTCATCTTTTATCTCCCCCTTATAATAGTCATCTACGCATATGTTATTGGCAGTTCTAAGCTCTTAAACCTATCAATCCCTTGTACTTGCAACTTTAATTCTCTTAAACCCATAATCAATAGAAATATAAAGTGGACGTTGTTCAAAGATTTCTGAACCCTATAAAAATCTTATGTCTGCTAGTTTTTTCTTGCTATTTTTATTATTATCTGCTAGATCTAGGTCTCGTAGATTCCCTATAACATATCTTTGAGCGTTGATCCGTTCTTGGCATCAACACACACATACATGCATGTATAGAATTATGAAACAAATCTATACAATAAAATCAGATAATTTCGAAGTAAGGGAATTTTTTATTGTAAGTGAAGATGGAAATAAAGTTTCGCTTTAAATGTGGAGCTAATCAAATCAAAATTAAAAGAAAAGAAAATAAGGTGTTTGTTACAGTCGAATTTGTCGTAGTGTTGAAAAAGAATCAAATGATTGAATCAGACGAATAAACGATGAAGAAATAACCCAAGGATTTGGGAAACATCAAAAAAGACAAGAAAAAGGGAATATCAAAAAATAAGCAAGAAAAGTTGAAAATTTGGAAATTCGTGTTTTTGGATCGGGGTCCTCGGATCATTACTGAGCTGAATCAGGAGGAAAAAAACTCGAAGCACAATAGCCTTGGGAAAACTTTAAGCAAGACCAAAGCAACTTATGCAAAAATTCCAAGCATGGCCCAAAGTCAGTTTGGTACCGATCCAGGAGCCATGGATCGGTACCGACCCATGAAACTCGGGTCGGACATACAAAAATTTCAATTCAGACTCCAAGCAAGCCAAGGAAAACTCAAGCATAAAAATCTCAAACAATCTTTAGGTCAAGCCCCAACCAACCATTCAAATTTCTTCGGTTGGACTCTAAGTCGATTCAGTATCAATCTAAGTGTCGTGGATCAGTACCATCCATGAAGTCATGGGTTGGTTTGACTTTGAAACTTTAGTTAAGAAATTGTGAACATGGGCAACATGTTGGAGCATGTTTCGAAAATAATTTCGGGGATTTTTGTCTATAAATAAAGGTGAAATGCACTTAATAGGGTTATTTTTTCTCTTCTTCTTTTCTAAATTTCGGGACTTTTCCATGATACCCTATTAGATCTCCACCTATATGAAAATATTGATCCATAAAATTGAAGTTCGTAAAAGTCACAATAGTCGAATAATAAAGTTTGAGTGGATATAAGCCATGATATTCGACAAACCACTACAAATATTATGTGTTCTTTGTTATTTCTCATTTTTTTTCTTGATAATTTTCATTTTTTTTACTTTATTGGGTGTTTTCTCCCTTTTTGGTGCAAAACTTTTTGGTGTTTTCACTGAGAAAACTTAAATTTAACGACTTGAAATTTGAATTTAAAGAAGATGAAGAGGCCTAATACTCGATCTATGATTGGAGGAAGTCAGCGAGAATAGGGTTGCAGCTAGGGGATGTTCTTAGGTTCGAACCCTCATGCATCTATGTAACTAGAGATGAGATGGAGAGAATGATGAAGGTGATGCAAGATAAGATGGTGACTCAACAAGAAGCAATGTTTGATAGATTCTTTAGAAGAATGAAGCAATAAATTAAAGTTGTAATATAAGGAAACCAAAACCGAAGGCTAAAAGTCAAAGCGACACCTCTGGAATCGAAGCAGAATAAGTTGGAGTAACCTCTGTAGAGGCACGTCAAATTGGTACTGATCCAAGGAGTCAGATAGACGTCGATCTAGGAATTCTTGGGCCACAACCAATTTGAATTTGGGATATAATGATGAAAGTCAGAGGGATGAAGTCGAACCCTAGAGCAAGTGCTCGAATGCGAATATGAAACCATAGGAGTGTGTGCAAAAATTTCATCGTGGGGATGGGGGAATAATGAAAAAGTGCGATATAGATTTCCATTTGACGATAGTGATAGAATTGCTGAAATAGTTAGACGAGCGTTGAGGGGTGGACCATCAGAACAAAGTCTGGAGGATGTGAGCAGAAACCTATTCGCTCCTAACATTCGGTACATTAGGAATCCATTCGATTTCAAAATTGCAACGTTGGAAAAGTATGAATGAAAAATAGATTCAGTAATTCAACTAAGAGGTACATCCGATATATGGAGGTGTTGGGTGCTTCTGAGGAGGTAATGGGATGGTATTTCTCGTTATATTTAATAGATTTAGTGGTAATATGGTTCAAACAGCTAGAGAATGCATTCATAAGCACGTAGACTGAGTTAGTGAATAAGCTCATGAGATAGTTTAGAGTTCATAATTCATGACCAAATATGCGATGATGATATCAAGCATGAAGCAAGTCGAAGAGACTGTAAGGAGTTATTTGACTAGGTTTGACATAGCGGTTGTTATAGTTCACAAGCCAGATCCATCGGAGGTTCTGATGGCCACAGTTTCATGAGTTGTTAGTAAAATGATTTTGAAAATTGCTTTGGAAAAGGATCCACTAGTGGATCTTATGAATTTTTACCATGAATTTGAGAGATACCTACGTCAAAAGGATGCTAAATTGAAAATGCAATGGTTAATGTTGTGGATGATGGAGGACCGTTTGAAGTAGGATTTGGAAAAGTCAAAGGAAAGTGAAAGGTGGATGATGGCTTTGGAGGACCAAAGCGGCAAAGAAGAGAACCAATATTCTTTTCTTACACAGAGTTGACCAGAACTCAAAGAGGATTTACCTGGATATCAAAGGCAGATTCCCTATCGAAAAACGATGAAGAAAGTACCCGTGGATGGGGAAAAAAGATCGGGAAAGTGTTGCCTATTCCATGAGCTAGATGGGCATGAAACAAATGATTATGGCACCTTTGTGATCCGACCGAGGAGAAAATTAGGAAAAACTAGCTGCAGAAGTATGTGAGAATCCAAGCTACAGTGATGCAGTAGGAGAAGCCACCGTCTACAATAAATGGAGATGACCTTGGATCTAGGTCAAGGATTGTTATCTCATAATCAGGATGGTAGGGAGTCGGGTTGGATTCCTAAATTTGCCTCTATTTCAGTAAATGATGTGGTATTATATTCTAGCCATTTACTCATGTATGGGACCTTGATTAGTCACTAGGCATGCTCTGAGTTGAATGCCTAGTTGTAATGCTTAATAGGATGGATGTTGTGATGTTTATTGGATTTTTGAATTTGAATTCAATAAAGGAATGCTTGTTTTGATAAATCACTCGAATGTGATAACTGATATTGATTTCAAAACATCAATGAAGATTAGTTACACCTTATATTGATTTATAAACCGATTGAACCTGGCTCTTCGACCAAAGAGATGGGACTATGAACCATAAGTTGCAAGTACCCTCGTCAAAGAGCAAGTGGATTTGACTAGTACGGGATAATGTGTCCCTTCATCGAAAAGTGAGTGACTGGACTCGCTCGATCGTTGAGTCCTCTGATCGGAGAGCGAGTGAATTTGCAGCGTAAACTAATGAACCAAGGAGATCATGAATTTAATTATTCAGTGATTGCATGATCCAGATGTATCGAAAGCTAACTTGGACATTGATAATGTGATCCGAAGAAATCTAACGCTAGACTTTGGATTTGAACGTTACCTGACTTTGAAACAATTTGATTGCAAATATCATATTATATCGTTGCCTTGATTCGGTAGGACTTGTTTATGATAGGATGCTTAGTGATTTCAGATGATTTATAGACGATGCACCGATCGGTGGCAGTACACTACCCAGATTAATAACTTATGATAACCAAATGACTGATGAAAGTCATTGCTTCGATTCGGTTGAGCGTTCTTGTAATGGGATGCGAGGGGATACTAGTCGATTAATAAATAACAGTCAAATCGGTGGCAATGAACTTACATAGTTATTTGCCATTGATTACTCGATTCATCCTCAACTCATGATAATAAAATCCCAAACGAACATGGGATAACATTGATTTTGATGTACGATTGCTAGCTCCCGAACGAACATGGGACAATTATGGTTTACCATATATAATATAACAATTCTAGAAGAACACATAATGACGATGATTTGTGATTAACATATAAGAAAAGTATTGAGTCCTAAGCTGCATTGTTTGGAATGACCTTTGATTTACAGTTGAATTTGAAGAAATCGGATGATTAACCGCCGTTTGATCGTTAATTGCCAGAAAATTCTACTACTAGTGATTCATCGACTTTGATTTTTGTTCTTCAACCAAGCACACCTTCCATTCACTAGGCTAGTTTAGGAGGGCAAGTGTTATGGCAAAATTTATCACAATCTTCGAGTAGACTAAAACAATCGAATTGGACAAATAAACGAAGAAGAAATAACCCAATGATTTGGAAAACATCATATAAAGGCAAAAAAGAAAATAAAAAAAAATAAGCAAAAAAAGTTGAAAATTTACAAACTAAATTTTTTGAATCAGGGTCCTTTGATCAGTACCTGACTGACTCGAAGTAGGAGAGACAAAGCTCGAAGCACAATAGCCTTAGGAAACTCCAGGCAAGACTCGAAGAGACCCATGCAAAAACACCAAGCATGCCTCGAAGTTAATTTGGTACCAACCCATGAGCCATGGATCGGTACCAACCCATAGAACTCGGGTTGGACATGCAAAATTCTCAAGTCAAACTCCAAGCAAGCCAGGAAAAACTTGAGCACAAAATCTTAGAAAATCTTGCCATCAAGCATCAAGCAAACATTCAAATTTCTCAGGTCAAGCTCCAATTCAGTTCGGTCCCGATCCAAGTGCCATGGATCGATACTAATTCATATAGTCATAGGTCAGTTTGACCTCGAAACTTTGGCGGAGTGACGTGTGAATGTAAGGAACGTGCCGAAGCATGTTTCGGAGATAATTTTGGAATTTTTCACCTATAGATGAAGGTGGAGTGCACTTGAAAAAGGCATTTTTTTCTTCTTCTTTTCTAAATTTCTTAACTTTGCGATAGAACCAAATTGGATTTCTAACAATTTGAGAATACTGATCCGTAAAATCATAATTTGTAAAAGTCACAGTATCAAATAACAAAGTTTAGCTGGACGTAGGTTGTAATATTCGCCAAGTCGCTATAAAAATTGTGTTATATTCTTTGCTATTTCTCGCATTTTCTTGATAAATTTTATATTTTTTTTACTTTATTGGATGTTTATGCCATTTTTGATGCAAATACCGTGCTATTTTAAATTTCCTCCTTTATAAACACTAAATAATAACATATTCAAAACCATAAAATTCCTTGCTTGATCATAATTAAATATCCAAACTTTAAAACTACAAATCCAAAAATAGAGTTTCAACATGAAAAAAATGTAAAGTAGCATTATCATAATTAAATACACACACATCCGAATATATATATATATATATATATATATATATATATATATATATATATAGAGAGAGAGAGAGAGAGAGAGAGAGAGACGCCTTTAGTAACACAATTAATTTTGAAACACTGTATATATGCATACATAAACATATGTATATTGTAGCTTAAGATTTAATTTCAAAACCATATATTCGATTAACAACCAACATAAATATATTAATTTAAAAAAAAATGAATCTAACTAAAGTATTTGACTTGATGTTCGTTTACAATCTTGAAAATATGAAATTGAAGCATATAAATAGATAAACACCGTGAATGCACATGTGCACACACATACATGGACACAACTCAATGAATTAAACATTGTACTTAAACTAAATAATGATAATAAAGCAATGTTTTACCACAGTAAATTAGATCTACACAAACCAATTATCTCAGAACTAGCAAACAATATCAATACAAAAAATAAATCAAACATAAATTGATGTTATATTAAGTTGTTAATTAGGTTGGTTATGGTTAAAAAAAGTAATTTTTGCAGCAAATCAAATTTATGTTAACTAATGATTTCAAATCCAATAATAATATCAATGCACAAAACAAATAATACACAAGACAAATCTTTCTTTTAAATAACAATACAAAAGAGGTTTAAAACAGATTCAACAAGACAAATTTTTAAACAAGTCAAAGTTAACATACCTTTTCTTGACATCGTTCAATAAGTCCCATCTTATGCTAAGTTTCTCAAGGACTTGTGTACTCAAAAATGACACACTCATGTACCCAAGGAAGTATTCTTAGCTGTCGGTCTTAGCGAAGTTTTGTCTCAATCAACCCCTGTTAAATACATAGATCCTGGTTGTCTGATAATCTCGTGTGAGATAGGAGACAAAATGATTAATAAGTGCTTACTAGACTTGTGTGAAATGTCAATTTGATTTCTTATTCAGTTTACCAGCAACTTGGCTTCGGTGAACTTAAACCAATGAAATTAACTCTTCAATTTGGCGATTATTCAATAAAGAAACCCATGGGAGAAATCGGGGACATACTCATCAAAATTGGTCAATTCATATTCCCCGTCGATTTCATCATTCTAGAGACACAATCTGCGAACAATCTTATGAGTCAAATTCCATTTATTTTAGGACAACCTTTATTGGCTACTTCAAATACTCTAATCAATTGTCGAAATGGTTTGATGAAAATTTCTTTTGAAAACATGGCTTGGATCTTAACATCTTCAATTTTGAAAACCAATCGAACAAATCACTTGACCAAACGTTGGAAATTAGTTCCATTAAAGAAATTTTGACTAAGAAATAGTTGACCTTAACAACGAACAGGAGACTGAATACAAATAAATGTTTCAAGTCGAGCCTAACGAAATTAAAAGCATACTTCCATTTGAACCTCTCGCCGTTGACTCAGAACTTCAACCTAATTCTTTGATTGGGCAACCCACTAAGATGGACATCAAACCTCTTCCCGGTCACCTTACATATGCATACTTAGGTGATAATGAAATGTTTTTCATCATAATCTCTTCAAAACTCTTTCTCCTGATCAAGAAGCTTTCTTTTTTTCAATTTTTTTCGAAAAATAAAGAAGTAGTTGGATGGTTGATTGCTGATATAAAGGGAATAAGTCCTGCTCTTTTTCAACATCACTTCCCCTTAGTTAACGATGCAATGCCTATTCATGACACTCAACGAAGGTTTAATCCAAAAATGAAAGATGTAGTTCGAGATGAAATTCTTAAACTCCTCGATAACAGAATCATATATCCCACTTCTGATAGTTCGTGGGTTAGCCTTGTTCATGTCGTGCCTAAAATGTTCGGACTTACCGTTATTAGAACGACGCTAATGAACTCATTTAAACTCGTACACAAACAGTTTGGTATGTTTACATTGATTATCGAAAATTAAGTGCTCCAACACGTAAAGATCATTTTCCTCTTCGTTTAATCGACCAAATGCTTGAACAATTTGCCGTCCATGAATTCTATTGCTTTCTTAATGGATGTTTCGGTTATAACCAAATTCTGATTGCTCCTAAAGATCAAGAAAACGCAAATTTCACGTGTCCCTTTAGCACCCTTGCATATCGACATATACCAGTTGGCTTTTGCAACGCTCCTGCTACTTTTCAAAGATGCATGATTAGCATCTCTTCCGATATGATCGAACGCTTTTTGGAAGTTCTTATGGATGATTTTCCATCTTTCGAAACTCTTTTTTCGAGTGCTTAAGCTATTTTGAGTTGGTTCTTAATCATTGCAAAGACAAATGCTTAACGTTAGACTAGGAAAAATGTCATTTCATGGTCAAACATGGCATCTTGGGCATGTCATTTAAAATAAATGCATTGAGGTAGACAAAGCTAAAGTTGACGTAATTGCAAATCTACCCATTCCCAAATCTACCAAAGATATTGTTTCAATTCTTAGACACAGTGGTTTTTATCGACGCTTTCTGAAGGACTTCCATAAGATTACTCGAACTCTAATGTCTGTTCTTTGAAAAAGATGTTCCATTTGACTTTAATTCTGATTGTGTTTCTGCCTTTGAACATCTCGTAAATGAACTCATTTCCACTCCCATCATTAGATCACCCGATTGCGATCTTCTTTTCGAAATAATATGCCATGCCTCTAACTTCACAGTTGATGCTATCTTAGGACAACGCATCGACAAAATTCTTCATGTCATTTACTATGCTAGTATAACTTTAAACGATGCTCAACTCAATTACACAACAATTGAAAAAGAGCTTTTAGCGGCAGTCTTTGCTCTCAAATTTCCAAACCTATTTGATTGGTTCACACATAATTGTTTACATTAAACATTTCGCTCTAGGTACCTTTTCGCTAAAAAGGATGCCAAGTCTCATTTGATCCGTTGGATCCTATTACTCCAAGAATTTGACCATACAATCAAAGATAAGAAGAATCAAACAATGTTATTGCTAGTCATTTGTCATGTCTTCCAAACGCACCAACTTCTTTATCGATCAACGAGAACTTTCTTGATGAATAACTCCTTTTTGTTTCTTTCAATCCATGGTATGTTGATATAGTGAAATATTTAGTCATTAAGGAAACACCTTCATTTTGGTCAGAAAAAGATAAATATAATTTTATTTCCCAAGTCAAATACTTCTATTAGGATGATCTATACTTGTTCAAGTATTGTTCTGACCAAATCATTCATTGTGTCCTAATTGCAAAATCAAGAGTGTTTTTTCATTTTGCCATAACCAAGCTTATGGTGATTATTTTGGTCTAAGAAAGCAGGGGAAAAGGTGCTTCAATATGGTTTTTACTGACCTACGTTTTTCAAAGATGCATTTGAGGTTTGCAAAACTTGTGATCGCTGTCAAATATAAGAAAAAATCTCTTAACGAAACATGATGCCATTGAAACCCATTCTTATGATTGAAATCTTTATCGTTTATGGTATTGATTTTATGGGAACCTTTCATAACTCTTTTGGAAATCTATACAATCTTCTTCATGTTGATTACGTCCCTGAATGGATTGATGCCCTTCCATGAAGGACAAATGACCACAAAGTGTTGTAAAATTCATAAAAAAACATTGTTTTGAGGTTTAGAACACCTTGCACAATAATAAGTGATAATAGAATCCATTTCTGTAATTGTTCATTTGAAACTGCAATGAAAAAGTACTCGATTACCTATAAGTTGTCCACTCCTTATCATCCTCAAACTTTTGGTCAAGTTGAAGTTTCAAATCTCCAAATCAAGCAAATTTTAGAGAAAATTGTGAATGAAAATAAAAATGATTAGTCATAAAAATTATCAGATGTGATTTGGACTTATAGAACTATGTATAAAACCAATCTTTGGATGTCTTCTTTTATGCTTGTATATGGTAAAGCATGCCACTTACCTGTTGAACTTGAGCATAAAGCATTGTGGGCAACTTTGATCTTGGAAAAGCTGGTGAAAACAAATATTGCAACTCAATGAAATAGAGGAGATTAGGAACAATATGTATGAAAACGAGAAAATTTACAAAGAAAGAACAAAAGTTTTTCATGACAAGTCAATCTTAAGGAAAACATTTTCGCCAAACCAAAAAGTTCTTTTGTATGACTCTGGATTTCTTTTGTTCCTTGGAATATTAAAATCAAGATGGATAGGACCGTACATCGTACGTACTGTTTTTCCATACGGTGCTATAGAAATAGAAAACCCTGGGGATGGATCGATTTTTAAAGTCAACGATCATTAGTTAAAACCTTATTTGGAACTGGTGAATGATCGAGGGGAGGAGCTCATGATTCTTCATGAGACACACTATGTCTTGTAAGAAATTTTAACCCTCTCTTGTAAACTTGTGCATCTTTTTCTCAATTTCACTCATTATACCATGTATTGACTATGGGAACACAGTCAAAATCAAGTGTGTGATTGAGTCTCATGTTTATTTTGATTTTTCATGGTTTATATTTTGCATTTTCTTTTCAAAAATTCCCAAAACAAAATTTCTTTTTAGCATATGGATTTACTTTTGATGGAGCACGAATGATAAGTATACGTTTTAGGTTATTAAATTGAAATTTTTGAAAAATTACTTGTCTCAAAAAAAATAAAAATAAAAGTTTGATTACAAGTAACTATGGTTTAGCTAGTATATAGGAAGGTTCATAGGTGATAATTATGAAGTATATCCTAATTGTCATCTTTATTTAAAAGTGTGGTTGATCTAAAGTAAATGCGACAATATTTTTGATCTTCTATGTTAAGTGATACTAAGATGATTTTGTATAAATCTCTTTCAAAAAAATGAAAAAAAAATATTTTTCATAAAAATAGGACACACTTAGAGTTAGGTGTTAACATGTAAATGTGTACACTCGCCATGCTCTATCCTTCCCAAGCAAGCTCGAAAAGCTGTGCTTGATCGATATATCTGGCATCGGTTTATCTGAGTTAGGTGTATGCAAATAAAATAAAATTAATAATAATAAACACATAGAGTCATGTGTTCATATACAAGTGTGTACACGCACCATGCTCTGTACTCTTCTCACGTAAGCCCGAGTGGCAGTGCATAATCGGTATATCTGGCCTCAATTTGTCTAATTTAGGTGTATAAATAATAATGTTAATATTTTTTAAAATAAAGAGAGAGAGAGAGAGAGCAAGTAATTGAAATCTAAGTCCTATTTTAACTTGTTTGATTCGACTTGTTATTTAAAAGAAATAAAAATGCCACTTTGTAAAACTTTGATAATCAAGTAAAGGATCCATTTCATTGTTGCATTATGTTATCAGCCAATACAACCCAACCAAACCAGAGTCTAATAATGAATGACAACTTAATTTTTATCGGAATTTTTGATGAGTAAAAGGACTAAAATTTCTTGATAGTGACCAAAACTTATATATAACTTACTCGCGTCAATTTAAAAGTAAATTTATCATTTTTAATATTTTTGAAAACTTGCATCATGTATTTGCCTTATAATTTGCATATTGCATTTGGTTTTTTGTGGGTAGTATCTGCTGAAAACATTCGTGAGACAACACCTATACTACTACGGACACCTAAAGATTTAATGGCTTGTTGCATATGCTCAATGCAATCATGTTTTCTATGAAAATAGATTTATCCGAGTTTTAGTTTATTTGAGAATGAATAAAAAGATAAGTGTTTAGATATTTGATCTGCACGTAAAAGTGTATATTTTTACTTCCATATTTAATCTTCTTTTAATTAAATAAACGAGCATATTGTGATATTTTACATGTTTAAACCAAATTTTTTTTTTCTTTTCAAATCATCATTTGTTGATCTCATTTGGGGGGTAAAATGGTAACTTTGTGTATGGTTTAATTTGAAAAAATTTATTTGCACATTTATATTTATATTTATAGGAAATGAAATGCAAATATGAAGGGGTTTTATGGATGAATGCATGCCCACGTGTTGAAGGCTAATGTAGAAAGAAAATAAAAGAATTCATGCAACGTGGAGGAGACCACGTACCCACTAACATATAATCCACAATTAAAAGCATATGCACATGTTAATGAAGGCTTAGAGGCATGCCAGTGGCTACTAATTAATTCCCTAATGATTACTTGGAGGTTACACTTTCTCAAGGGCATTTTAGATGGTCCCTTAAAATATGAATTTGGGTTTCAAGCATGTATAAATACCCCTTATGTTTCATGTAATGATCTTCTTCATTTTATGAAATATTGTTGCAAAAAATCAATGATAAATAAAATGTTTCTTCAATGGCTTCTTAGTCTTTCTCTTTACCTTCTTGCATTTTTATTTCATGCTTACTTTTATTGTTATATTATTATATAATCTCTTATTTACTTTGTGCTTGTTTTGTTTTATGTTAGTATCATAGATTTTATTATTGTAATTAGTTTATTTTTTATTTCATGAAAGTTGTTAGCTCCCTTGACTTGTAATTAGCTCTCATTTTCTTTTTTTATGTTGAGATTATTTTATGTTGACATGCATTCATATATGAGTAGGTAAACCCCTTCAACTTAGGAGCAATGAAGCTCTCATGAAACATATTGAATTAATATAATGATTTCATTTTTGATCCCTCTTTTGTGCTTAATGTAATTTTGAAGGATAATGGTTTATGTCTTTTTTTAGTGAATTTGATAGTCTATGTTGACATCTTAAATCGGCTATGCTTATTCCATTTTAAGCATAAACTATTTGATCGTTTTCTTAAGTGATTTTGATGATGAAAGTTAAGCTAGAACCAAAATTTGATGGTTTATATTACTATTCACAGTAAATAGATCATACTTAAAATAGATTATTTTTAATTTCATGTCATTTTCATAAATGTTGATAAGTGGGATTGAATGGTGTGTTAGAGCTTGATGATTTAAGTTGTGCCAATTAACAACGCAAATAAGCCAAACATATAATAAGCACATCTATCATTTCTACTTAATATTTTAATGAGAGGTTATAAATGAATTTTGTGTTGATTTATATGAATGATTGAAAGTGGATTTGCCTCTAAATCATTCCTTGATCAAATAGTTTTATTCACCTTTGCTATAGTTTGTTTTCTACAATTTTTCTTAGTTTAAAACCACTTCAAAACTTTAGACTAATTTGATCGAGTATTATTAGAATTTAATTCTTTCCTTGTGGATCGACCTATACTTGCACACATACTATAATTGTATGTCGTGTGCTTGCGGTCTTTATAACGATTATATTTTAACGACGGTTTTCTAATTGATAGAAATTTCCATTGTTCCAACACTGTGGATATAGGATGAAGGGATCAGTTGATTGTTGAAATGTTAGGATTGGTTATGAGAGGGATTGGTTGTTGGCAAATGAGGCTTAAAGTTTGATGCGTGATTCCTTGGTAAGGGTTCGGATACGATCCCCATGCCTAGGGGACTTAGTCATTTCTCGATTGAGTGAACGCTTGAACACGAACTTGATTATATACATATGAACATTTGCTTTAAACGTGAACTTGAACTATAGACTTGCATATGATCTCGAACTCAAATACTTGAACTTCGAAACAAATGCATATGACTTAGAATGTGAATGTTTGGACTTATGACTTGAATCATTGGAACCCAAAGTTGCCCATTTTTGAATATGGCTTGAACTTGAACACATATAACATATAGTCTCGATTGAACTTGAGTAAAAATTCCATATGCCATTATGCCCACAACCAATCCTATATGTTAGATAAAATCCACAACCATTGATGTGAAAGCCGGTTAGGATGATCAGCGTTAAACTGTCACTCTTGTCGTATCCTAGAGTCTTGTCATAACTGTCCTTTTAATTCTGAACTGTTTATCACTATATCACATAATACTACAGCACACTGCACTAGTTTACACTTAGCATAGGGGAAACATGTTAATTTTTCTACCAACGATTATTTGCTAAGTTTGATAGCTATGGGTTCCAAATGCTTGGAGCGCTTAGCTGCTATAGGTGCTAAACAAACTACTTCACATGACATTCCCCATTTTGACTCTAGCTTTGCAATAATATTCACTCGAAACTCTATAGGCCATCAACCTAAGCAACCCAAGAGTTCACAATAGGTACCAGAAATTCTTTCGAACTTAGAAGCAGAATTCTAGCCAGAATTTGACATTTTGGAAGATGTTATATTTTTGAATGATCCGGTGGATTTAATGGCTTCATAGGTCGATAAGGCCTCTCTCCACAGGCTGCATATTAAACATAGGATTCTACAAGGGTGTGTGAGTCCTATCCTATAATGATAGGGCTCACTTGCCCCTAGAGTGGTATACTGCGTGCAATAAGTTAATATGCAGGGTAGGTTGTGCTCCACCTTTCAATCCATTCATTCATAAAATGTTGCATTATTTAAGATTATCCCCGACCAAGCTGCATTCGAATAGATACAGATTTCTACATGGCGCATACATGATATTCCTCGAATATTTATATTGTGAGCCGTATCAAGAATACATTATATTCATCTATAATCCCAAACGGCGAAAGGGTAGCCTCTCGTATACTTTCCTCGAGTCAATCACCAACTGCTAGGTCGTAACTGGTGCTTGGAATAAATTGAACGCTTTAAAAATGAATGATTCTATATGCATTTCTCACCTAGTTTTTCAGGATGGTGGCCGGAAGGACGTAAATGTCATTTCAAACTTAACTTAAAGCGCTTTTATTCAAGTCATATTCTGAATTAAGAGGTTTTTTTATTGAACACTATAGCTAGCTATCCACGTTCCACCGACGAATATACTTGGAGGCAGTGTTAACACTAAAAAATACACTAGTGGCGGACAGGGACATCAGATCTCTTCCTATCTACGGAGGCCTTTTTATCTTCGGCTTACTAGAAGAAGGCCATAGCACAAAACTGCCAAGAAACACCAAGGAGGAAGTCATAGAAAGAATAGGTGCAGTTTAGTTGGGAGGCGATGAAGTTGATCCTGTTGTGCCCCCAGTCGAAGGTTTTAGGACATCGTGGAGAAAAAAGTGGTGAGGGGCGATGCTGATGAGCCTAATCGTGATGATGTAAGCTCAGGTCATGCTACGATTGGATCCTTCCAAGACCCACAGCTCCTCGCCCCAGAAAAGAGATGAAAAAATGCTCGTTTATAAGCTTCACAAAGGGCAGGTCTCCAAGAAATCTAAGTCAACATTTGCTACTATAGATTAATCTAGCTCTCTGCCTCTAGAAAATTAATTTGAAGGGATATCGGGCATTCCAATCCTAAATAATGTCATCGATTATGATTTCGCCAATTTAACCTTCGGGGGGGGGGGGTCTTAAACTCCTATTCAATTTGATGTTGACATTCTTCCCACTAGCATGAGAGAGATTACACCCGTAAGCAAAGCTCTAGTAACTTGTCTATTAGGGGGGACATTAGAACATTCACAATCACATGCATGCACTGCACGACGCTTATTAACCTTTAACTCCAATGATTCTTATACACTTTCATTTTTGTTTGCAAGCTCGATGGGATACCCCAACAACAATGGTCACTTGAAGAGATCAGCATACTCTCAACCATCTTATTTTATGCCTAGTGGAAATCCAAATCCTAGTTGAGACAGAGAAGGCTGCGAAGGAAGAGAAGACCGTGACTGAAGATACCAATCCAAAGACTCATCGTCGAAGCATAAATCAAAATCTTAGTCTTCTCCATAAGGGTGCTAGTTAACATCCCAATACATATAGTAGTAGCATATAAATGCTTTATTCTCCCACTTTAGATGTCGCATCCGAGCAACATTCAAGTTCCTCCAGCATCTGTCGATCTTTGAAGTGCAAGTTTGGTACAAAAGGTCTTGATACTTTATCCCATAAGTACAAAAGATGGGTCCTCCCAGCCTCGACTATTCTTGATGCCACTACTACTGAGAAGATGGCTGAACTCAAGGCCACATCTCCTAAGTTATGCTATGATGAGTTCAAATTTGTTCCCGCCTTGTATTCAATTCCTCAAGAGGCCAAGGATATAAAAGCGTGTAGGGTCGTGTAATATGGAATATAATTAAATCTAAATGTGGAAACAGATGATAATAGCAAGTAAATGGAAATAAGTAAAATAAAACAAGCACACCAAGAATTTTTATACTGGTTCGAACTTCCCGTTCTACGTCCAGTCCCAGACTCCTTCTGGAATTTCTGCTGCAATAACCAGTCCCAGACTAATTAGTACAAGTCCCAAAGATAAATAATTAGCAAACATACATCCAAATGTTAAAATGACAATAAAGTTTCAAATAAGCAAATAGTTCATACCATACTCACTCACCAAAAAACCTATTCATCAAGATCCCAATTATACTCTCCTTCCAGTGCAGGCTCTTTTCCTGGTCTAGAAGTGCCTTGAGACCACTGCCTGCTCCACAGTGTCGCTACTAGTATGCTCCTTCCATGTAGATCATGTAAATCGAGGTGCTGGACGCTTTCCTTGGGCGACAGATGTGGCAGCAGTGGAAGAAGATGATGATAATGCATTCCGTATAGTAGAGAAGAATCCTTTGATCTTATCAAGCTTCTTATCCATTTTCTTGAGCCTTGAATCCAATATCAGTTGATTTCGAGAAAGAATTTCAATGGATTCACGGGTGCTAGAGGAAGTAGCTAAGCGAATATTGCCTTCTTCTTGTTGTGCTTCCGGTTCTCGAATTGTCGGACCTCTAGATTGTTATTGAGCTTGTTGATGCTTCCAATCTTCAATTGCAGTATTAGGTGGAGGTCTTGTTGTTAGCTTCATAAGACTGATGGTCCTTATATTTATCATTCCGACGGTAGAGAATTTGGAATCTGGTTGACGAACACCGGCATCTAGAACAAGTCTCATAATATTTTCTCCAAAGTAAATAACAAGCATATTCCCATATGTGAAGGTGAGAAATTCATCCATAATACGATGTAACCAATTTACGCGTATATTTCCCCATATGGCATAGAGAACTTTGAAATTGTCAAAGGTATCACTTTTACTTTTCATAAAAATAGTCTAAGTATATCTAGAAAAAATCATCAACAATTACAAACACATATCTACTATGATTAATGGATTGTACTTGTGTTGGTCCAAATAAATCCATATGTAGTAATTTAGATTTAAAAGATGATTTAGTTAATTTTCCTAACTGACATGCATCACAAATATGATCAATTTTAAAATTTATTTTTGGTAGACCTTTTACTAAATCATTTTCAGAAAGCTTGTTTATAGATTTGAACTTAATATGACAGAATCGTTTGTGCCATAACCAAGGATCATTTTCTTTGGCTATTAAACACATATCTGAATTATGATTTATTTTCACATTCAGAACATAGATATTTCTGTCTCTATTTCCTTCAAAGATAAGATTTTGATTTTGATCAAAAATACTACATTTGTTTTCATAAAAAGTGATTTTGAATCCTTTTTCACACAATTGGCCGATACTAAGTAAATTATGTTTTAAATTTTTGGCAAGCAAAACATTTGAAATAAGAGGTAAATTTGAAATACCGTTATTGCTCACATCGCCTTTGCCGATAATAAAGCCTTTGGAGTTGTCTCTAAAAGTGACGGAGCCTCCATCAGAGTAAATAATATTTGATAGCGTATCTTTGTCTCTTGTCATATGTTTTGAGCAACCACTGTCGCGTATCCATTTTCCTCTTTTCTTGAGTGGGACCTACAAAATATATGAGATAACATTAGTACCCACCTTTTTCAATAAGGTACTAAGAGTTAAATCTTAGGAAACCAAACCCAAGAGGGCTCAATATCCCATTTAAAAATGTAATCTTTATTTTTATGAACAGTTTCTATAAAGTGTTAATATATTTCTTCCTAATCAAATTGTTGTTTGTTTTAGGAACCCAGATTTTTATGCTTTTTAGGTAAGAATTCCTTTTTGTCTTTACTGTAGTAGGATTAATATTTCTCCTAATTTTCTTTTTAGATGAAGCTGTTGTTTTCTTAACATGTCCTAATCCTTTTCTATTTGAAACAAATTAAGAGCTATTAATGATTTTAGATCAAGTTTCTCTTCCTTTATTAAAGTTTAAAACATTTTTGATGATGCTTTCTAACTTAGTTTTGAGACTAGTATTATACAGTTCTATCAATTTTACCTTAGTTTTTATTTCATGATTTTCAGAAACAAGAGCGTCATTCTTCTCTTTTTGAGTTTCAATTTCTTGACTCAAAAGATTGAGTTGAGAATTGATATTGGAGAATGATTCTTATAATTTTTCAAGTTCTTCCTCTAGTATTTTCTTCTCATCTTTAAGCATATCTCTTTCGAATTCTGCTTTGTTCTGATGTTCACGAGTCTCCTTATATTTTCTTTTAAGATTTTTCGGAGTATCAACTAGCTCTGAATTTATCTCTATCATATCATCAAAAGTAAAATCACTAACCTCATTTTCAGTAGCCATGAAACAGACATTTGCTTGCTCGTTTTCACTGTCACTACTGTTATCTGATGAAGAAGTATTTGAATCATCCCAAGTTACGGAGAATGCTTTCTTTTTCTTATCTTTTCTGCCATTGTTGAAGTATTTTTTTTCTTTAGTTCTGGACATTCTTTCTGGATATGACATTTCTTCTGGCAATTAAAATATTCTAGAATTGGAGATGACGGTTTGTTTGGAAAGTTCCTTTTTCCATTATTTCTGTTGTTTTTTCGGAATTTCAAGAACTTTTTGAAATTTTTGGCAATAAATACTAGATCTTCTTCATCTAAATCTTCATCTTTTTCTTCTTCAGCATGGAAAGCTATGTTCTTTTTATCTTGTGCTCGTACTCGTTTTGCCTGCAAATTCACTTCATAGGACATTAGATTTTCTATTAACTCTTCAGGTTTTATGGTAGAGAGGTCATTAGCTTCTTCTATAGCCAATACTTTTCTTTCCCATTCATCCATTAAAGAGTTCAGGATTTTTGATACAATATCAAAATCAATGTACTTTTCTGCTAATCCTAATAGTGAATGATAGACATCTTGAAATCTAGAGTACATATCATTGATAGATTCATCTTATTTCATTCTAAAGTTTTGAAACTGATTTTTGAGCATGGAGATTTTGCTTTGTTTGACTTTGTTAGTTCCTTCATGAGTGATTTTATGCGTTCTCCATACTTCATAAGCAGTTTGACACATGCTAACATGATTAAATTCATTTCTATCTAGTGCACAGAATAACATGTTCATAGCTTTAGCATTGGCAGTAGCATCTAATTTTTATGTGTTTGACCAAGTGGAGTATTATCTAGTAGGAAGAGTGTATTCATTTTATGTAATATTCCATGATTCAAAGCTATTTGATTGCATATAGATTCTCATACGAGTAGCCCAATAATTATAGTTCAAACCATTAAAAAATGGAGGTCATGTAGTGGATTGACCTTCAATAAAACTTGTGTTATTGACAGTGCTAGTGGTAGTGTTGGTTTTGTTTTCCATATTAGAAAAATATCAGATAACCATGTAACGGTTATAAGATGCCTTGCTCTGATACCAAATGAAAGTGTGTAGGATGGTGTAATATGGAATATAATTAAATCTAAGTGTGGAAACAGATGATAATAGCAAAGTAAATGGAAATAAGTAAAATAAAATAAGCACACCAAGAATTTTTATACTGGTTCGAACTTCCCGTTCTACGTCCAGTACAAGACTCCTTCTGGAATTTCAACTACAATAACACTCACTTAACCCGGAGGAACAGGTATATATAGTCTAAGTAGCAGAACAGACACCTAAGCAACAGAACAAGATTTTTGCCTTAGCGGTAGAAGAGGACTTCACTAATATAAAATAATATCTGACACTGTGTGTTCTTGATAACACTGATTTGTCTCTGATAGTACAAACCTCCTATAATCAAATCCTCAAGTATATGAAGTGTATATGAAGATATGAAGAGAAGGTAATGCTAAGAATCGAAGATTATGAAAGTTTATTTGTAGATTCAAAGCAGTAAAAATATTTGTTCGCTGTTTGAATGCAAATATTAAAGCACAAGAAGAATATTAGAGAGTTAGAATGAAATTCGGTGAATGTGAAGTGTTTGGGAACATGTATATATAGTAGTTGAAGAGGTACTGCCATTGTGAAGGGTTCTGACGAAAAGAAGCATCCATTTCCGTTTAGAGAATGATTGCTTCCTTTCATAGAAGAAGATGTCTTTTCAAAAATATGACAGTTGGTCTCAAGTCAGTCGACTGGTCGTTCTTGATCAGTCGACTGACTATGCAATAGGTTTAAAAAATAAGCAGTGCATATCATATATGTACACAGCCAGTCTACTGGGTGATTATATCCAGTCGATTGGCTATGATGTTTTTACACATCATGCTCTGTTTTGATTGATAATTAGAAATATGAAATGCGGACTACTTGAGGATAGATTTTAATGAATTTCTAAGACTCAATCATAAGTAAATAGACAGTGAAAACATAGATTAAAATTCTTGATATAGCCATAGTCCTTTGATTATCTCTTTTTCTTCTAACTTGCTTTGTCATGAATCAAAACTAGGATTCAATAGGATATAGTTCTCTCTTAGGTTAATGATGTCTATGTCCAGCATAGAACAACTCTTCATGTGCCTAAGGGAATTTATGAGGTGTTAATGGAAAGGAAACATGAAATTGATCACTTAACTCTTGAGACAATCCACGACAAAGGCAACATTAATTACGCGGACAAAGAATTCAAGCTGTTGGGTACAAAGCCGGTTGATGTTAATAAAAAAGCCAACGAGTCTTCTTAAGCCGTCGAGCTTTTAATGAAAGTTCACCAAGCTGAATTGGACGCTACCGTTCTTCGCAGTGGTACTTTAGCCGTTGAAAAAGACGTCTTACATAAGAGAAGGATGTGATAAAAAAAATACAATGATGCTTTGGCCCTTCGTATTAAGTAGCTTGAGGAGCAGCTTAAGAAGGAACAGCAGGAAAATCTTGAGGCTCAACTAGAGTCTCAATGATACTACGAGAAGATCATCGAGGTTGGCAAAGCTAAAATAGAGGCTAATAGACAACTTGCACAAATAAAGGCCCTCAAGGAAGAGGCTAGGAAGGCAGGTTGTAGAGAGATAAGGGACGAGTTTGATCTGTTGTTGATATATTACAATGCATGCATCCCCATAAAATGCAACCTCCGCTTCCTTGGAGAAGGGTATCCCGAGCCGTTCGTTGAAGCCTGGAACCATGTTGTAGATTTGAAAAAGAAGTCCCTCGATGGTGCTAAAGTGGATGAATAGTAGCTTATGCATGAAATCTTGCACGATGAAAAGCCCTATGAATGCAGGGTTGCTCGACTTAGTTTACTCATTGATATAGCGATCACCGTAAATAGGAAATATGGGGGCAAAGCCTCGGGATCTAGTTCCCAAGACCCTCCTACTACTCAAGCAACTAGTGCTTCAATTTCTCATGCCCCGTATAAGGATGTCGGTTATGATCCAGATCATCCAGGGATACACAAATCTTTTTCGTTGTCTTCTATTTTGGAAGTTGCCACTCCAGCTACGATCGAAGATCAATCTGGTGAAGTTATATCTCTTACTTCTCCAACGTTCGAGAAGGTTTACATCTCATGCTCGATAGTCAGGGGCTTACCCATTGGTCTTCATGAAATTGCAGGTCTATCCGCATCTACCCATTCTTCCAATGATGATGTTACCCCAGATAGCAAGTGCAAACTTTGGGGTCCACTACGGTCATCACTATACAGGTGACTTCTACCAATCAACCTATTGAGATTCCTAGCTTTGATGCTAAAGTCATAGGGGCTCTAAATGAAGAAAAGATTAATGACCAGCAAGTCCATGATGAAAATAAGGACTCATAGTGACCCATGCCTCCGAACACACTGATAAACGTAGCCTGAAGGAGTGCATTAAAAAGGAAAAGCTAGATTTGCAAGCCAAAAAGAAGAGTGCTGATGTGGATATTACTTCGCTCTAAGTTATACTGTCGGGAGACATCATTCCTAAAGAAATCGGTCCCTCCATATCCCAAAGTGATCTACTTCTGTCTTTGAAAGCATTTCTACAAAGGGTGAAAAGGGAAAAAGAGGGTCAAAGAGGAGAGGACGAGGCGGTAGCTCTTAAGAATCCACCTTGAAGAACACCGCGAAGAAGCCTAAACAGTCATCCAACCAGCTTACGTAGTGCGTAGCTAGTATATTTTTGTTGGCTACAATTGTGTGGATATGGCCCCCGTTTTTGGCTTTTAGTTTTTGAAATAAACTTGTAATTAGTTTCCAAGTTTCAACATGTAAAAAAAAATTCTTTCATTTTTGTTCTTTTTTTGTTCAAAACTTATTTAAGTGTTCGGGCTATTACTTTTTCCATTCAATGTACTTATAATTCATCGCTCGTCATTCAAGTTCCAATTTCGTTTGGTCACGCATTGCTTTAGGCATCTATCCAACATCCATCTTAAACTCTCCTATCTGTCGTGGCCTTAGATTGTATCAACACTAGGTGCGAGCCACAACATGGCATTGCCATATTCAGCGGTTAAGCGATTATATTTTTTTCCCTTAGTATTGGGTTAGTGGAGTTAGTTCATGGACTATCAGGTCCCCTTCATTATGATGTTATACTCATCCTATCGGGTTCAGGCCAGAGTTAAAGAATGAATGGTCGAATTACACTCATTTGTGCTGTATATACACTTATCCGCACTATAGGGATCTGAGTTAGTCGATGGGCGGTCAATCACACGCTTTTTTTGTTCATAGTCTAGCTCATACTTTGGGGACTGAAGCTATTCTGGGAAACGGTTGAATTAATTTCCTTTGATTAATTCCCTAACCCTCAAGTCCAGGCAAAAGTTGAAGAGTGGTCGGCCGTATTGTGACCACTTTTACTTTACATTCTTTCCATCGAATCGGGAGATGTAGTTTGTTAATAGATGGCTGAGTCACAACCGTTCTCTTTTTTATAATCAACCGAATTGCAGGCGAGAGCTAATGGATGAACGATCGAGTCACGTTCATTTTGTTTAATTCAATTATGGACCCGTGTACTTGGTTGGCACCAAACTCCAGGTACTTGTTGGTTTATATTATGCATATATGGATGTAAGTTGGTTATATATCACAACTATTATATTATGCACAAACAATTCATAGATATGGGAGAAACTTCAAGTTTTATTGCATATTGGAAATGAAGTAACTCAATCTGTCTTATTACATGGCTTTGAATTTAACTGCAAAAGCAAATTCTAAATGAAATACAACTAAATGATTCAAAACTAAGTGAAATGGCATCATAAACGCTTGCTATTCCATGCTCGAGGAAGTGTGATGCCATTGATAGTCGTTAGCTTGAAAGTTCCATCTCCAAGTTTCTGATTGATGACATAAGGTCTTTCCCATTTTGGACTCATGTTTGCAGGGCTTGGAAAGATCTTTCCCGGGACAAGATCACCAGTTTCAAAGGTCGTGGTTTGGACTTTAACATTATAGTATTAAGCGACTCAGTGTTGGTGTGAAACTGCCTTCAAATCAACTTCTTCACGCTTCTCATCAACTATACCTAGATATTCCAAAAGGAGATCTCTGTTAGTTCTGTGGTAATAATAAGTCATCTGATGAGAAAGGACTGCAAGTTCTATAGGTTCATGGCTTTAGAGCTGTAAGAAAGGGTGAATGGAGTATGGCCAATCATGGACTGTGGTTCTATATGCACATAATATGGATGGGAGTTCATTAACCCACTTACCTCTAGCCTTTTCCAGACTTCTCTTTAGAATGGACTTTATGCATTTGTTGACAGCTTTAACTTGTCCATTAGCTCGAGGGTGAGCAACTGCCGCAAAATCTTTTCTCAATATGATGTCGATGACAAAAGTCTTTGAATTCAGCACTATTGAACTGGGTCTCGTCATCGGTTATGATTTTTCAGAGGAGCCTAAAATGATGGATAATGTTTCGAGAAACAAAATCGATTACTTTCTTCGTAGTGATCATGGCCAATGGTTTGGCTTCAGCTTATTTTATGAAGTAATCAAATGCTACGATGGCATACTTTGCACCACCTTTGAAAATTAGCACGATGATGTCAATACCCCAATTAGCAAACAGCCATAGACTATCCATCTGAGTGATTTCCGTCGGTTGGGCTCTTGGAATCTTTGCAAACATCTAGCACTTGTCATATCGTCTAGCGTAATTAGTTGCATCTCAATTGAAAGTTGGTTAGAATAAATATAGCAAAGTATCTGCTTCGCCAAGGTTTGACCCTCGGTGTGATCATCGCATTCTCCTTCATGGAATTTTCTTAATACTCGCTTGGTTTCATTGTTGGATATACACCTAAGCAGGGAGATGGAGAAACACTTCCTGTACATGAATTCTTCTTTAAGGATGTGTTGTGAAGCATTACGAAGGATCTACCATTTTTCATTCCTCAATTCGAGAAGGACTCCCCTTTGCAAATAATCTTTAGTTGGAGTCATCCATGACTCCTTCTTAGGCTCAATTTCTGAGACCCAATCGATCTCCATCTAGTCAATGATCGAAGCGCTAAGTACTACTGGGCCAAACCCATTTTTTGTGCATCCTCAAAACTGGCTAGCCTGGCCAGTGAGTTGGCTTTCTTATTTTATTCTCTAGGGATGTGTGTAATGCATAATGCTCAAAATCGTTTAGTAGCTCTTGGACTCATTTGAGGACCGGAGCAAGTCATGCTCCTTTGGTTTGGTATTCTCCCGTGACTTGGTTTACTACTAACTAGGAATTACAAAAATTTTGCAAAGTTTTTACCCCCAACTCTCTAGCTAGTTTAAGCCCAGCTATCAAGGCTTAATATTTAGCTCCGTTATTTATTGAAGGAAGTCAAGTATCAGGGTGTAGCATATCGAGTTTTCCTCAAGAGGTACTAGTATGAATTTGGCTTAGAACATCGATCGATGGATGTTCCATTCTTGTACATTTTATATTGGATGGTAGGTTCTTCACTGATCTCCGAAGAGTTGTCTAGTGCAGTGAACTCAGCTATGATTTCTGCCAATGCTTATCCCTGGATGGCTCTTCAAGCGAGATAAGTAATATCGAACTGGCTAAATTCGATGTTAAGTAACCTTCCAGTCTTCTCGGGTTGCTATAGGACCTGTCTAATGGCTAATTTGTAAAGATATTGATGGGGTGTGCCTTTAAATAAGGGTGGAGCTTTCTTAATGCAATCAACATGCAGTACGCGGGGTTTTATAGCTTTAGATAGTTTCCTTCAGCACATGTTAACCGCTTGCTAACATAGTATACTGGCCTCTGGATCTGATTCTCTTCATGCAACAATGCGGCACTTATGGCATGTACCAACGTTGCCAAGTAAACATATAAGTATTCTTGATTTAGTGGCTTGGACAGGATGAGGGGTCTCTCTAAGTGATGTACCAGAGCTTGAAATGCATCAATACAACCCTGCGTCCATTCAAAGTTTGTCTTCCCTCTTCTAATTAAGTCAAAGAAAGGAATGCACTTGTCGGTGGCTCTAGAGATGAACTGACTCAGACTATGACCTTCCCATTCAGACTTTACTCCTGCTTAATTATCTTTGGTACTTGAATATATCTGATCGCTTGAATCTTCTTGAGATTGCCTTCAATTCCATAAGAGTTGATGATGAAATGCAAGAACTTTCCTAATGTAAATCCAAAAGGGAATTTTAAGGGATTAAGTTTCATTCTATATTTTCGAAAAACACCGAACATCTCCGCCATGTCATAGACGTGATCGTTTGTTCGTCACGACTTCACGAGCATATCATCCATATATACTTCCTTTGATTGCCTGATTTGGTCTTTGAAAATCCATTTGACTAGTCTCTAATAAGTGGCTCCAGCATTCTTTAGTCCAAAAGGCATCACAACGTTGTAGTATAATCTTTGGTCGGTAATGATGTTGGAATGTTCCTAGTCTGGGACATGCATTAAGATCTGATTGTATTTGGAGTACGTGTCCATGAATGAAAGCAATTTATGTCCAACGGTCAAGTTAAACCAGCTGGTCAATCCTCATAAGTGGAAAGCTGTCTTTTGGGCATGCTTTGTTCAGGTTTGAGTAGTTGAGCACATCCTGCACTTTCCTTTAGCTTTCCTCAAAAGAACTAGATTGAATAACCATTTCGAGTAGAGGGCATCATGGATAAAACTATTGTTTGTGAGTTTATCCACCTCCTCTTTAAGTGCAGAAAATCTCTTCGAATCCATGTCGTGATGTTTTTGTTTCACCGGGACATGCCTTAGGTCGATATTCAATGCATGGCTCATGATAGTTGACGAGATCCCACACATGTCAAAATTGATCCAGGTGAACACATCAAGGTTCGCTCAGAGAAAACCAGCTAATTCTTTCATCATCGTTGCACTAAGCTGTGATCCGATCTTCAAGTCTTGTAATGGGTAGTCGTGCTTGATTGTGATATCAATCATCAGCTCGACGAGTGCAACATTAGTTTCTTTGGGATCCTCTGTTTCATCTTTTGGTTCTATCTTGGATCTTGATCTTTATAGAATCGACTATTGTGCCTGACCAAGGCTTAGACGTTGATTGCTAAGTTTCATTAGTTTTGATGCAGAGAGGCTTCTACGCATTCTTTCCCTTTCTCTCCACTAAGCATCTCTCAACTCAGACACATAACAGGCTCGACCAATCGCTTCATCTCCATGAATAATTCCCATGATTTTTTATATTAGGAATTTTAGCATTAAGCACCAAGGGCGATAGCTGCCTTGAATTCGGCAAGGGCAGGTCAGCCTAGAGAAGCGTTGTGTGGAGAATTCATATCTATCACAACAAACGGCAACATTGGCATTCTCCTTCGGCTTCCATATCCTAACCCCACCGATAGCTCGACATAGCCTACCGTTTTAGTTTCAATATCTTTAAAGCTATGAATATAGGCTCTGCATAGTTTTAGATCTTTGGCTTCCAGTAATATCTAGTCGTATGCCTTCTTGAAAATGATATTCATAGATCTTCCACAATCAATCAGAATCTTTCACACCAAGACAGGGCTAATCATGGCCGAGATTTCCATTAAGTCAATCATATGGACCTCCACCTTATTTGCATCTCTACTTTGAAACATGAAATCATCTATCATAGTTCACCATTGCTTTGCTGGAGCACCATCTTTTGTGTTGGAGCAATATTCTATGTCAAAATGTCTGATAGTGTTCACTCTAATGCTCCATTTCATTCCAACTTTTTTGGTTGGATGTGGTCCTCCAACAAAGGTATTAATAATTAATCTCCTTGTTGTCTACCGTGGTTTCTTAGAAATGAGCGAAGCTTGTCCTTGATTAGGGTCGAATATCCCCTGCCCGCCATCCTATGGGGCTTTAACAAATTGCTACAGATTTCTTTCTCGAATTAACTTTTCAATAACATCACAGAGGTATCGACATTCTTCTGTGGTATGTCCATAACTTTCATTAAATCTATTGTACTTCTCGAACTATCTCTGCTTCTCCATCGATTCCTTCGTAGGTGGTTTCCTCTACTGCATACTGTTATAAGTTGATAGATAAATGTTCTTTAGCAATGTATTCAACGACGTGTATGTATCAAACAATGGGATCCTCGGCTTTCCTCTTCTAGAATCCCGTCTTTCGTTGTGGTTTCTATCATCAACTTTCTCCTACTCATTTGGTTTGTTCTGAACATTAATTTGAACTTTCCCAAAAATATCATCAGATTTCCTTACGTCCACATTACTTTGTACTCCCTTGGCCCTTGGGCCTACAACATCTCTCTTCCTAGTTCGCTTTGCCTCCTCCTTCCTCATAAACTAAGCCATCTTTGCAAAGAAACGATCCAATGTAGAAGGAAGCTTTCCTGCTAACCAATCACTAAACTTAAAACTGAGGTCAATTCCCCTAGTCAGTGCTATGAGTATTGAATCATAATTCAAATTGTTAACTTCTGTTACAGCTGTATTAAACCTTTCTAAAAAATCTTTTAGTAATTCCCCCGATGCCTGGACCAACTTGGAGAGCGACATTACATCCTTAAGATGAGTTGTGTGCAAGCGGAACTGCTTTAGAAACTTCTTTGCTAACTCATCAAAAGAAGAGATTGACTGTGGTGGTAGCTTGGTGAACAACATGGTCGCAACATTTTCTGGAAAAATGGAAAAACATCTGCACTTGACTACATCAGTGGCTTGGGCAGAGTCCATGTGTTATTCAAACTTCAAGAGATGCTACATGGGGTCAGTTTTTCCCGTATAGGTAGGCATCATAGGCATATGGAACCTCCATGGATATTTTTCATGTGGAATGTTGCCAATGAATGGAGTATGACTTCTAGAGAATCAACAATCATCGTTGCTCAAGCCTTGACTTTGCCTCACTAGCTACCTCACCACAGCTGCTAAGTTTGGTGTTTGAAAAGTTGGTGCCAGGTGGTAGCCGTGTTCTACCTCACGTTAGTGAACCAATCCATGCCTCTAGGCATCACTAAGTTACCTTGGATCCTCTTGCTCCTAATCCATTTCCAAAGCAGCAGTTCTACCGTTGTCTCTCAGTTGCAGTTCAACCACATTCACTTAAGCTCCAACAACTTGATCGATCGTGGCACTTCCAGAGTAAGCTCATCTACTTGCATGCCAGCCAACCCCTTGATTAGAGGGTTCGATGCCGAACCCAATGGGGATCGGTGCCGATCGGTGCCTTTCGGCCATAGCCGATCGCCTAAACACGTACTGATGCTCTAGCTTCATATGCATCCATTTTACAATGTCTATTTTAGTAATAACCATTAGATGAGGAAGAGTTTTCCGACCCTGAATATAGAGTAGGCTCCTTCCTTGTCTTTCCATGTTGATCTTTCAACTAGTTCATCGGGTCGATGTTAGACTGGATTTGCTGGTTGAGCGGCTAATGTTTATCCATCAGTTCCTTCATTAGGACTTCAAAATCAGCTCTAGTAATGTATTCAGTTGGATTCTAGGTATTAATGGCCGTTGGTTGTACATTTTGACCAACTTGTTGGACACTAGCGTCGTCATTGCCTCAACAGCATAAGCAGCTGTAGACTTTCCTCTGGCCATAGCTAATAGATTCCTTCTAGATCTTCTTCAAATCTGAGTAGAAATAGAAACTTGTTGATAAATTTTATATCTGTCTCATGGATATAGAAATCCACCAATAGATGAAGAGATCCAATCCGGCTAAGAATTCCCTCTCGGTGAAAGTACCAAAATGTTTGCATTAAAAGTTCGCACAAGCACCCAATAGATATATGTAGGGAAACAAATGAAGAAATCAAAATTAAAATAGAGGAAACAAGCATAAAACGAGTAAAAAAAACAACATAAACAGATTTATAGTGGTTCGGCATTGAATGCCTATGTCCACATTGACGTAATAACTTTATTAATCACCTAAATTTATAGGTACAAGAGGGATCAGATCAAAATCCGTGATTAGAATGGATGTAAGTAAAATAACAACGTAAATATCCTTCAAATGAGCTATGAATCCTGTATATATAGGGGTGACCGAATATATTCCTGAAATTCGTGGACAGGTGCTCCGGATGTAGACGAAGTCGACCAAAATGTTTCGGGCCCAATTCCTAATGAGGAGCTATCGGAGCCGATCAGTCATCCCTTCCATGTAGCGCCATGAGATCGCAATGGCGGGTCCATCCCTATGCTAGCTTCATATTCCTATAGTTGTTTGCATAGTTGCTTTTATGTTCTTTGAGACATCGATCAATTCCCATTGAGTTGAATTGCTGATTCAAGTTATTCATAGCCATAGCGATCCAATCCAATCACATGCCTAGGGATGGCACAAGTCCATACTTAGAATATTCCAAAGACTCTATCTCTTGGCTTTGCATGATTGTTGCTTTACATTATTTGTCAATGCTTGATCTCTAGTCCCTATGATCATCTCTCCAGGCTGCTTGCTTTATCTATCATTGATTCTATTTTTTCCAATCGGTCTGAATATAGCTAGATCAAAAGTCCTCATAATAAAACCAAGATATTTTAGAGATGGGTTTCAATTTTCAGATTTATCAGAATTTTTATGGAATTATTATGAATTTTCTAAGGAAGAAAATGGTAACTTAGATTATAAAATTATTTACAGGAAAAATAATTATTATTTGGGTCCGAAAATTTTAAGTGTTGTAAAACATATACAAAATGATTTTCTGGAATTTTTCTAGATTTTTCTAAGGTGATTTAAGAGCTATATAAAATTATTTAAAGTATGAGACTTAAATGTTTTATATAATTACAGAGGAGAAAAGGCCTTTTCTAAATGTTTTATAATGCTAAATATAGAAAGTTGGTAGAACTTTCAATTATAAAAATCTGGCAATCAATCAAATTTAGACAAATAAGACAGGTTAGATACAAAAGAACTATTTTAAAGCACAAATAATTTGGCTTATAACTATTTCAACTCTTTCGGCAATAAGGTTCCACCTCTAATCCAAACTTTTCGAAAAGGTTGAAAGGTATCAAACCTTTCGACTAGGTCAATAACCGATGCACATTATATCAGGCAACTGGTACGTATTGAATTGGTCAAAGTCGAAAGGTTTAGGGATGAAAGGTAAGAGCTTTCGAAAGAGAAGAAGCTTTATTTTGATTTGATTTTAAGGAAAATGCACCTGCTAGCTTTTGACAATGTCAAATGGTTTAAAAGAAAAGGTTTCTATTGTGTTGCTTTCTTATTTTAATTGAAACATTTCGACAAAGCCAAAAGGTAAACCTTACGGCAAGGTCAGAAGTATAGTTGCCGCTTCTTACCTTTCGAATCATTGCTTTCGAAGGGAATCTTTTTTCCTAAATTATGCCACCTCTCTATTGATTTCAAACGGTTGTTTCCAACACCAACACTTCACTGTTTTCAAATGGTTTCGAAAGGTTTTGTTAAAGGTTTCGAAGCAGTTGCTTTTGACTCCAAAGTTTTTCTGATCCTTTTGCTCTATATGAAGGCATAATCCTAATGTTATAAATCGAAATGTTTTAAAGGTTTCGAAATAGTCAAATTTGAATGGTTTCGAAAGGTTTCCGCTTGTTTTAAATTGAAGCCAATATCTTTGAAAATTTTGAAGTTTCAGCGCTTTCGAAAGTTTTTATCAAAGATTTGATAGGGGTGGTTCCCCAGGCTTCTGACAAGGTCGAAAGGTTAGACCATTTGACAAGTTCGAAAAGAAACCTTCAGACAAGATCGAAAGGTTAGACCTTTCGACGAGGTTTAAAGGTATGGTTTTGCAATGTTTTTGGAAGGCTAAGATTTAAAGGATTTTAAAATGCGGATGCCTTTTTTTTAAAGCTTATAGAACAAAGGCTTTTTATTGATTTTGAAGGAGTTACCTTCAATGATTTCAAAAGGTTTTATTAAAGGTTTAGAAAGGGGCACCTTCAATGCTTTCGAATGGGTTAACTTCAATGATTTCAAAAGGTTTTTTAAAGATTTTAAACAAAGATTTCGAATATAAGGACTAGGCAGATAGCCTAAGTGTTTTAAGTTATAAAGGACTTTAAATAATTTTTAAAAAGACAAATAATCCTTATTGAACATCATCAATATTATTTTGAGTAAAGTATATATAATATGACAAAAATAGCTTAAAGAAAAGCTAAATATTTTCCTTGTGTGTGTGTGTGTGTGTGTGTGTGTATATATATATATATATATGATTTGACGGACTAAATCATTTTGAAAAGATTTTCAAGGAAAATCTGAAGGGTAGTTGACTCAAAGAAAATTCAAGCGGTTAGATCATTTAAATTCGGACAGTCGTTCCATTTTGAGGGCAATCATCCCAGAGGATAGTTAGTCCAGATAAGGGCAATTAGCTAAATATGAACAGTTAGTTTATTTATTAGCATAACGGACCTTGCTACTTCTTAAGGACAGTTATTCCACCATTTTTACATGTTTTTTTTGGACATATAGTCCATTATTTAGCATAAAGGATATTGCTATTTTGATATAACCAATTTTAGGACAGTTAGTCCAATAGAGAGTAGTTAGCCCAGATATCAGACAGATATTCCAATTATTTCCTGTTTTTAGCATAATGGATCTTGCTATAATATTATTATAATTAGTTGATTAACCAGTTTAGTTGCCGAAAAGGATTTGCAAAATATATGTTTTGAAAAGAGATATTAGTGAGGGGAAACCTATTCCGCTAAGCGGCATGGTATCACTAATTATCAATAAACAGAGATGTAACGGAAATTATTCATACTAGGCTTTATGTCTGACTCGAAGTTTTTGTTTACCGTTAAACTCTCAGGTGCTCAAAATTGATTTGAGTAGGCTGAGGTTTTAGGTTTTAGCAGATTTTAACGAATAAAGCATCCGAAGACGAGCAGGTGGCTGATGGATAGCTAAAGTAGGAATTTTGTTTTAAAATTGTTTCTGTTGTCTATTAAGACGATTATGTCTATATTGCTTTGATCTTTCTAGGGGACATCTTCACATGTCTCTCTTGGCACATTATTGTAAATTATAATTGATTATTGCCTGGGAATAGGTTTTGGGATTTTTATAACTCGGATATGATATTATTTGAAATGTAATCGTTGAAATTATTATTTTTTGAAATCTATGATTTTGTTCATATTCAAGTGCTTTTGATATTACGGATACCATTATCTTTGCCGTATTTTGTCACCAAAAGTTAATATTGTGGATGATTGCGGCATCCATAGCACTTAGTTTTGGCCTCCATGTACGGGATGTTACATTTTGTTTGCATGTGGCTTTATGTCACACTACAGTTGCATTATTGCTCTGGTTGCGTCATATTGCCTTGTGACATATGGTTGTTATATTGTTTATGTTGCCTATGCTTATGATTGAATTAGTTAGTGTATGTCTCTTTGGTCAATATGATTCTTTTGAGTTATGTAAGTATAAGATAGGTACAGGAAAATGAGGGAATACTGTTTGATTTCTCTCTTGCATTCACATCGAGATAGTAAGTTGTTAGCTAAAAAATCAAATGCAAAAGAGGTATGTAGTATAATTAGAAATTGATTGATGATTTTACGCCTTAGATTTGGAAGGTCACTTGGCTTTTGTTTTCATTGTTGGTTTGGACCAGCTGTGAAGAGTTGTTGTTTTTTCTTGGTTCCGCCTCGCAAACCGCGCAAAGGAGAACTTACCAAAATTTCCCATACGTAAGGGAGTTTAAAAGTATGATAACTCATTTTAATTAACAAGTCTTTAAAAGCCTAAGGGTAAGAGGTCATTTTCTTCCTTTGAGAATTTCGGTGATAGAATTCTTTTAAGTGGGAGAATGTAACATCTCGAAATTTTATCGTTTTGATTTTGAATATTTAATTAATTTTAAATAATTGATCTTTAGAGTTTAATAACCTATATTCAAATACAGTGATTGTTAGCGCTAAAATGTACGCTAACACCCCGATGTAAGTTGTAATATAGTGAAAGCACCACCCGTTGGTACGGGAACTAAAACTAAGCAGAAAATTGCAGAGAAATAGTAAAGAGACAACATTTTTTATAGTGGTTCGGCTTAAAGTCGAGCCTACATCCACTTAATCTCTTTTATTGCTGATTTGATTACAACTTTTTCAATGATTCTTCAAGTACAACACGATTAAGACGAATAGCTAGAACTTCGATGTAGAAAGGCTCTTCCAATTCATGTTGAATGAGTTAGTTCTTTCCCAAAGTTCGTTGAAGCGTCTTCGGTGTTTGTAGTGTTGAAGGAGTCGAGAAAAACAAAAAATTATGGGTGTTCCAGGAATGATCCCAAAAATCCCCTTTCAGTTGGAGCAGGCAGGGTATTTATAGGGAAAATCTGGATGTAGGTCCTAGGTCGTGAGCGACCTAGGGGACAGGAGCTACGGCTCATCATGGCTGCACTTGATCACTTGAACAGGCTGGTAGGTCGTAGGTCGTGGGCCACCTAAGGGAGAATGGTTGGCGACTTAATCATGTCGAGGTACCTAGTGGAGCGACCTAGGCTGGTCGTAGGGGTAGCAGCGATCTAGTGCCTGTTCGACCTATAACCAAGCGACATAACGATATGAAGCTTGTGGCTCGCTAGGTCGTTAACTCGCTAGGTCGCGTAGGTCATTTAGTTACTAGGTCGCTAGGTCGCTGAGCTCCTCTGTTGTGATATACTGCTGTCTTTTATTGATTGCTAGGTCGCTTAGGTCGTCACATGTTAGCTCGTCCTCGTTAGCTCGCTCGCGCTTTATCTCATTAGGTCGCTTGTGTGTTAACCCGTTAGGTCGCTTGGCTCCTTAATTCATTAGGTCGTTAGGTCATTTTTCGAGTATTTGAGTCGTCGTTCAGAGTGGTGTTAACACTTGCCCCTCGAAGTAGACGCCTATGTTATAGGTCATGTGCTTCGATCTAACTACTCTAGGTTGTGGGCGACTTAACAATCTTGTTAACTCGTGCGCCGATACGCCTTCTTTTCTTTCCCCTATATAATCCATTAGCTCGTTTCTTCCTCCTCGTTCTACTGCTTGTACTCTGCCGCCATTGCCATTCTTGAGCTCAAGAATCCTCAAAGCGAAACCCCTTGTTAGTTCGATCATTATTCCTGACAACAATCCTAGGTAAATCAATCGCCTCTCTATTGTATCTGCCATCAATTTCCTCGTAATCACTTTCACACAGTTTTTATTACCTCGCCGTAAGATTCCTTCTGATTCACCCTCCGATCGCCATTGAACTGTACGTAATTGCTTTAAAAACGGATCGGCCTATGATTTCTCAGAGTTGCGTGGTGTGTGTTCGAGTTTGTGGAGTTTGATGATGTTCTCTGGAGATTCAGAGAAGAAGATGAGGCCTTAAGCGATTGGAGGAGACGAAGGGATTTGTGGTTAACGGGTTGGTGGGTTTTTAGGTTGAGTCATGATGTTTCGGGCGACGCAATGGTGGTGGACGCGTGGCAAAATATGATTGGGGAATAGGACTTATGGATTTTGATGGGAGATAGCTCAATATTGCCGAGCTATCTCAGGGGCGACCTAACGAACCCTTACGACCTAAAGGAAGCCGACCAACCTAACATCCCTTGCGACATAACTCTTTGCGACTTAAGCTCTTTGCGACTTAAGCTCTAGGTTGCGGCTACACCTGAACGAGCTAATACTTAGACAAAAATGCACTGCCTTGACCTGAAGTCTCATGCCTTGAACTCTTTGACTTGAACACTTTTTAATTCGTAGGAACATGACATTGCTGAACTATATGACTTGAACAATGCGACTTAAGAAAGCTTTGACCTATGCTAAGTCGCTTGAGCTTGACTACTTGCAAAAATGTGACAGCACTTAACTTGAATTCTCAACTTGAGCTGTCGAGATAACTTGCCTGAACTTGTTGCACTTCTTTACAGATTATATTAACTTTAATGCTAACAACCTGTTTAACACAACATTTGTAGAAAAATGGGACGAATATACTTATCATCGACTGCCCACATCGAGTGATAGATTAGATCAAAGAAATGATATTTTACTTAAGTAAAATAGTATGATTCTGATTACAGATGAAGTGATGTGAATCAACTGATTTAAATGAAGCATCAATACAAAATGCACACAATTGTAACTACTTATTGCTAAATATCATCTGCATTGATACTGCACTTAACTTTGGTTTAATAAAAAGCCTCGAAACTTCCTGAATTGACATGCATCAATCAGTACTATTTCAAGTTTTATTTCATTTACTTGTTATTTCAGTAGTTTTGTACAACACTTCACACACTTTTAGGAAACGTGCACCTTCATATTTGAATATCTAGTTCCTTGTGCAGAATGACTTCTCAACAAGCACAAGAAGAGATAGTAGAGCAAGCCGAAGGGGTTTTCCAATAGCTAACCCCTTGGGGAATCCTTCGGAAAGAGCTTCAACCACCCTGAATCAACGAGTTTTCGGTCAATTATGCATTCAGTTCGGCATTGCTGAAGCAGACGCCCTGCTTCCTGGGGTTAATGACACTGCAGACAGGCCACCTCTTGGCTTTATTGCAGTTAATCATCAGATGTGCTTGAGTGGAGCTATTCCTTCCTTCAATGATTTTATTCAAATGCTCCTTCTTCGATTAACCATCTCTCCTTTCCAGTTACACCCTAATGGCTATGCCATATTGATGGGATTGTGTGTACTGTTCAGGAGGACGCTCGACCATCTTCCAAGCTTTGAAGAGATTTGCTACTTGTGTACATTTACGAAGAACAAAGATCATCCTTCTATTACACTTGTGAGGAGCGTTAGAAACCGAAAATTGATTACCGATCTTCCTGAAAGCGCTCATGGGTTTTTGAACCAATTTTTCTTTGTTTGCTGGCCCCCGGAATTTTACGGCATCTGGCGAGTAGGAAGTAAGGTTGCCTAGCTCAGTTCTTTTCATTTCTAAGCTTTTCAAAATCCAAGTTGTTAAGTGCTAACTTCACTCTTTACTTTTATAGCACTTCCTCCTTTTTCTAAAGATTCCAGCCACAAGTCAACTTTTGAAAGACTAAGTGCCATGTCCGTCGAGGAGAGAAGCATTAAGTTCTTACTGAAGGACAAATTTTTGCATCAATTCGGACTTCTGCACTCTTCTCGATTCACTCAGCTTCGTGATGCCCCCGGTTCTCAAGCAGAGACGTCAGATGCCCCGGTTTCTGCAAAGGAACTTACACCGAAGGAACCTGTTGCAGAGGCCTCATTGGTGAAATGTTCTACTCCTGTTGACGGTGCAGAGTCATATGGCAAGCTTACACTTCCCCCGGTTATCGAAGAAGAGGAACTTACTCAACACTCCGGGAAGGCTGCTGATGAGGGAGCTCAGAAAGAGAGTTCCGCTAGGCATGATGGTGATGACATTTTCGAAGGGCTGAGCGACCTAGTGGTGACCTCACATGAGCTCTTCAAAGATGATACCACTGCTTCTACACTTGTTTCTCCAGCAGTCAAAGTGACATCCACCTTGCGACCAGCTTTGTCAACCCAAGAGTTGACGCCTGTTGCAAAAATCGACATTACTCTCAAGCTGAAGAGTGGTTTGTAGCTCGACGCGTGTGGTCCGCACATCACACACACACTTAGGATTTTGGCAATTATGTGTACTTAGCTTCTTTACTTCGAAGATTTCTAAACTTGTCTCGTTTTCACTTTCAGGTTCTCCAATGGGACGCAGTGGTTCGTACTACGACAACTTTCAACGCTACGGGAGGCGCGATTCCTACGACCCCAGGCGTTATTTTCCTGCCCCCGGAGAAACCAATGAGGAGAGAGCTGCCAGAAAAGCTCGTAAGAGGCAGGCTTACGAGGAGCGATATGGAAGAAGAGATGAACGCCATGACTCTCACCAAAGGGACGATGACTCCCATAAAAGAAAGTCACACGATGACAAGAGGAAGAGTTTTGAAGCTAAAGGGTCCAGCAAGCAGGCCAAGCCTAGCGAAAAATCTTCATCTGAAATTTCCAGAGTGCCTGCTACTTCTATTTCTCTGGACATCCCTTCTAGTTCCCCTGCCCTCAAAAGAACTGAGATTTAGAAAATCATTGATAGGCCTGCATATCAAGTTGAGAATGCCCCGCCTGCACTCCAAAGCCGGTTTCCAAACTAGTGTTTAAAAGGAGTATGCTTTGACTTGGACTTGGTCCCCATCGATAAACAGGCTATGTTAAGAAAACTTGATGCTGTTAGGCTTGACATCGAAAGAATGTACGGGTGGCAAAAGCTAGTCGATGAGCTTTAACGAGTGAACCGCTTAAATCTCGAAGCTATGCTAACCATGGAGAGTGACAAGTCTGAATGGAAAAAAGTTCTCGACCAGCACGACACGGAGATGAAGAACATTACTGCATATAATGAGAAACTCGAAGCTGAAGTCGAGCAACTTAAAGTTGAACTTGCTACCTCTTCCACTTCTTTTACTCAAAAGGAAGAGGTGCTTCAAAAGCAAGCAAGGGATGCCCATGCTAGTCAATGAGATGCTGAGGCTAGACTTGAGGCACAGCAGAGACTTGTGGAAAGCTACCGCACTGATGTTGCTCAGTTGCGGGAAAAGACTAGCTCCCAAGACATGGAGATTGAAATGTTAAAAGTGTTGAGTCAAAGCTTCTATGAAGATTTTGATTGCTGACAACAATATAACGACAATCGACAAATCAAGACCTACATATGGTACTCTAGATTATAGGTTGATTATTTGATGTTGTAATAGTGATAAACTTGTTAAAATCTATCCTCAAATAATCATGCATTTCAAATATAGTCGATATATATACATTTAAACATCATTGCACATTCACTGTGAAAATTTACACAGACCGGTCGACCGGTTGAAAATGGGGCGGTCGACCGTTTCTGGTAAAGTTGCACAGTAAAGTGCACACATGCACATAACGACTATATATTTAAAATCCTGTCTACCGGTCATTTTTTGACCTGTCGACCGTTTTTAAACAGAAAGCAAGTTTTCCAAACGACACTTCTCTTCTCCAAAAGTTGCATCTCCTACCTTTCACCAATAATCACAACTCTTAATGGCAACTGTTTCACCAAGAGTTACAACTATTTCTTCTTATATATACTCATCTAAATCGTTGATTCAAACAAGAATACATATGATTATTATATGCTTTCTCTGATCTTACTTTCTAACATTCTTGCATTCTAAAAGCACTCATTTAATTAATAGCTTATTGAATCATTGAAACTATTTTATACCTTTTGATTCAATAAGCAATATACCTTCTTTAATCTTCACAAAACATCAGTCATATACTTTGAGGATAAGATTATAGGAAGGGTGTACTACTAGTGACAAATCCGTGTTTTGAAGAACACAAGTTATCAACAACAATTGTATTTGTTTGTGTTGAAGTCCTCGTGTTGTAAGAGGCAAGTGTTGAAGTCCTCAGTGTGTTAGAGGCGTGAAATCCCGTTCGGCTGTTCGGGTATTGTAAACCTGTTCCTCCGGGTGAAGCGAGGTAGTTATTAGTGAAAATCCAGATAGGAATCTGGGACTGGACGTAGGACGGTGCTCCGAACCAGTATAAAAATCTCTGGTGTGATTTTTCTATTTTTATTTTTTGCTTTGCTACTATCATCTATTTTCCGCATTTATATTATAGTCCATATTACACGATCTGTGTGTACTATATTAGCACATATAATTGTATACACACCGCACTTTCATTTGGTATCAGAGCATAGCGAACTTTCAATTTGGTATCAGAGCTCGGTTATCATATAACCGTAACACAGTTATTTGATATATTCTTGTAATATGGCAAATAACGCAAGTACTAGCACTCAAAACACCACTTACACGGAAGGTCAATCGACACAAAGACCTCCATTTTTCAATGGTCTTAACTATAGTTATTGGGCAACACGTATGTCATTTTTTATGCAATCAAGTAGCTATGATGCTTGGAATGCTACTCAAAGAGAAATAGTGAATCCAACAACTGATTATTCAGAATGGACTGCTGCTGAGAAAACGGCAGCAGCCGTAAATGCAAGAGCAATAAATATGTTGTTCTGTGCATTAGACCAAAATGAATATAACCATGTTAGTATCTGCACTACTGCATATCAAATTTGGCAAACGCTAAAAATCACTCATGAAGGTACTAACAAGGTTAAACAAGCCAAAATAGCCATGCTGAAAAGTCAATTTCAAAATTTCAAAATGAAACCAAATGAAACAATCAATGACATGTATTCACGGTTTCAAACTATTCACCATGCACTTATTGGGTTAGGACAAAAGTATTCTGATTTTGATGTTGTTTCAACAATCCTACATTCTCTGACTAGTGAATGGGAAGGAAAAGTATTGGCAATTGAAGAAGCTAATGACCTTTCCGTCATGAAGCCAGATGAATTGATAGGAAATTTAATGTCATATGAAGCAAATGTGCAGGCTAGAAAAGAACAGAAAGAAGAAAAGAAAAATGTAGCATTTCATGTTGAGAAAGATGAAAATGAATCGGATTCTGAAGATGAAGATTTGGCGTTCATTGCAAAAGGATTCAAAAAATTCCTAAAATATCGAAAAGCCAGTCGCTACAATAAAAGGAAACCTGGATCAAATAAACCATCTTCATCTGCTATAGAATGTTTCAACTGCCATAAAAAGGGACACATGCAGAAGGATTGTCCGGAACAAAAGAAAAAGTCAGAAAATGACAAATTCAAATATAAGAAGGACAAATCAAAAAAACGAGCCTTCTCAGTAACATGGGATGATTCAGAGTCATCTTCATCAGAAAGTGAAAGTGATTCGGAGAATGAACAAGCTAATGTTTGTTTTATGGCAACAGAAGATGAGGTACAAATTCCTACATTTGATGAATTACTTGATATTAATGCTGAATTGATAGTCAAATATAAAGACATAAAACGTCAATTAAAAATAGTCAAAGCAGATTTAAGTAGAGCAGAGTTTGAACGAGATATGTTAAAAGATGAGAAGAAAATATTAGAAGAAGAACTTGAAAATATTCAAGAATCATCATCTAATGTTGACTCTCAAATATCTCTTTTGAGTCATGAAATAGAAGCTCAAAAAGAGAAAAATAATGCTCTCACTACTGAAAATCATGAACTTAAAGCAAAAGTCAAAATTCTAGACCTAGAAAAAGCTAGTTTACAAACAAAGTTTGATGACATTACTCAAAATGTTCTAACTTTAACAAAGGTCGAGAAAATTTGACTAAAATCATTGAAAGTTCACAATCTATTTCAGATAAACAAGGTTTGGGATATAACAAACATGAAACTAAGAAACATCTTAGAAATAAAAGGAAGAAAAAAGTACAAAAAACTGAAGCTAAGAAAAATTTTAGTTTATTATATTTCAAACCAAAACCAGTTGTGAAATTTCAAAAGAGAAATGTCAAGACTATCAAAATATGGGTTCCTAAAACAAATAATAATTTGATTAGGAACAAATACATTCAGCAATTCATGAATACTGTGCATTTTAATAATAATTATATATATAAAGGGGATACCGGACCCATATGGGTTTGGACTCCTAAGACCTAACTCTTAGGACCCTATAAAAAGTGGGTACCATGGACTTAATTCTATTTTTTAGGTCCCACTTAAGAAAAGAATGAAATATATATTATATAAGGTCGATACATTCTCAAAATTTTGCAAAATATACAGTTTTCACCAGGCATAAAAACCGGTCGACCACCTAGATTATGACCGGTCGACCAAAATGCTCTCTGGTTGAAAACGGTCGACCGGCCATAATAGAGCGGTCGACCGGTTCCCGTATATTCAGTTTTTATGTGGCTCTTTTATCATTGAAATTCATTGATATGTTTTATTTTGCCATGCATATTATGGTAATTAAACTCCTATATTATACCAATTATCTATTACTCCTTTTTGTCGATGACAAAGGGGGAGAAAGGTGCTAATAATTGTTTGCAGGGAGAAAGGTGCTAATGATTGTCTGCAGGAAATCACATATTCAGGGGGAGATTCAATACTTTAGCTATATATTGTCATCAATCAAAAAGGGGGAGAATGTTGAGTCAAAGCTTCTATGAAGATTTTGATTGCTGACAACAATATAACGGCAATCGACAAATCAAGACCTACATATGGTACTCTAGATTATAGGTTGATTATTTGATGTTGTAATAGTGATAAACTTGTTAAAATCTATCCTCAAATAATCATGCATTTCAAATATAGTCGATTTATATACATTTAAACATCATTGCACATTCACCGTGAAAATTTACACAGACCGGTCGACCGGTTGAAAATGGGGCGGTCGACCGTTTCTGGTAAAGTTGCACAGTAAACGTGCACACATGCACATAACGACTATATATTTAAAATCCTGTCTACCGGTCATTTTTTGACCTGTCGACCGTTTTTAAACAGAAAGCAAGTTTTCCAAACGACACTTCTCTTCTCCAAAAGTTGCATCTCCTACCTTTCACCAATAATCACAACTCTTAATGGCAACTGTTTCACCAAGAGTTACAACTATTTCTTCTTATATATACTCATCTAAATCGTTGATTCAAACAAGAATACATATGATTATTATATGCTTTCTCTGATCTTACTTTCTAACATTCTTGCATTCTAAAAGCACTCATTTAATTAATAGCTTATTGAATCATTGAAACTATTTTATACCTTTTGATTCAATAAGCAATATACCTTCTTTAATCTTCACAAAACATCAGTCATATACTTTGAGGATAAGATTATAGGAAGGGTGTACTACTAGTGACAAATCCGTGTTTTGAAGAACACAAGTTGTCAACAACAATTGTATTTGTTTGTGTTGAAGTCCTCGTGTTGTAAGAGGCAAGTGTTGAAGTCCTCAGTGTGTTAGAGGCGTGAAATCCCGTTCGGCTGTTCGGGTATTGTAAACCTGTTCCTCCGGGTGAAGCGAGGTAGTTATTAGTGAAAATCCAGATAGGAATCTGGGACTGGACGTAGGACGGTGCTCCGAACCAGTATAAAAATCTCTGGTGTGATTTTTCTATTTTTATTTTTTGCTTTGCTACTATCATCTATTTTCCGCATTTATATTATAGTCCATATTACACGATCCGTGTGTACTATATTAGCACATATAATTGTATACACACCGCACTTTCATTTGGTATCAGAGCATAGCGAACTTTCAATTTGAGTTTTAAAGTTAACAACATTTGTGATGCATGTCAATTAGGAAAATTGACCAAATCATCTTTTAAATCCAAGAAAGTTATATCAACATTACAACCACTTGAGTTACTGCACATGGATTTATTTGGACCTACTAGAGTTCAATCAATAAATCACAATCAATATGTGCTTGTAATTGTTGATGATTTCTCTCGTTATACATGGACAATTTTCTTAAAAAATAAAAGTGATACTTTCAATCATTTCAAATCCTTCGTCAAAAGAATTCAAAAATCAAAAGGTGCTAATAATTGTTTGCAGGGAGAAAGGTGCTAATGATTGTCTGCAGGAAATCACATATTCAGGGGGAGATTCAATACTTTAGCTATATATTGTCATCAATCAAAAAGGGGGAGAATGTTGAGTCAAAGCTTCTATGAAGATTTTGATTGCTGACAACAATATAACGGCAATCGACAAATCAAGACCTACATATGGTACTCTAGATTATAGGTTGATTATTTGATGTTGTAATAGTGATAAACTTGTTAAAATCTATCCTCAAATAATCATGCATTTCAAATATAGTCGATATATATACATTTAAACATCATTGCACATTCACTGTGAAAATTTACACAGAAACGGTCGACCGCCCCATTTTCAACCGGTCGACCGGTCTGTGTAAATTTTCACAGTGAATGTGCAATGATGTTTAAATGTATATATATCGACTATATTTGAAATGCATGATTATTTGAGGATAGATTTTAACAAGTTTATCACTATTACAACATCAAATAATCAACCTATAATCTAGAGTACCATATGTAGGTCTTGATTTGTCGATTGCCGTTATATTGTTGTCAGCAATCAAAATCTTCATAGAAGCTTTGACTCAACATTCTCCCCCTTTTTGATTGATGACAATATATAGCTAAAGTATTGAATCTCCCCCTGAATATGTGATTTCCTGCAGACAATCATTAGCACCTTTCTCCCTGCAAACAATTATTAGCACCTTTAAAAAGCTCAACTTTCTAAAGTTGAAAAAGAGCACGACGAGGCCATTGCTGGAAAAGAAGCAGCTGAACAATCTCATGAAGAGACCAAGGCCAAAGTCAGTTCTACTTTATTCGAGTTTTACGTTCACGGGGCATGGCAGTCTCTCATTTTTGGGGCCAAAGTATGAAATTACCCTGGCGGAAGTGTGGGAAGCAGCGATTGAAATGCTTGAAGGTGTCGGCTATGCTGAGAAGGGTCTCGAGCCTCATTTTTTAGATGATGAGGGTCAAGCCGCCCTCGCCAGAGGGAAAGAACAGCTCGCCAAAGAACGAGCCGAAGCAGCGGAAAGAGAGCATTCAGGGAAGGCACCTTTGACCGACCCGACTCATTTTTCGGCTTCGGTTGACGTTGACATTATTGGCTCTAGTTCTCATTCTCCGCCTCCTGCTAAAGCCGAGATTGAAATTATGACTGCCTACACTGAGGCCCAGGAAGACATCGAAGCCCACGATTTTGAAATCGACATGATAGAGACCACTCCTCCAGGTAACTTCAACACTGATCTAACTCAAGTGGACTACTTGTTTGATTCACATGAGTTTGATGAACTTCTTGATTATTACTTAAATCTTGACGTGCCACTATCTCCTCTTTTTGCGGGAAATACTGACGCTTAATTCTTCTTCTTCTGTAGTGAAAACAACAAGTACTGCACAAGCTTTGCCTCCTCCTGGTGTTGCACCTTCCTCTCCTCAAGTTACCCCTTCTCTTGTTTCTCAACCTGGGTCTCAAGAAGAACAGATAGAAGCTCTTCAAGGCTTGGACGACCCGGCCGCTTCGCAAGAGCAGAAAACTGAAGGGCTTGAAGAGGGCGAGAGGACCCCGAAGGAATTCACTGCCGACGATACGAAGTTGATTGATCTTATTGCTCCGGGCAGTGAATCTTCTTCGAAGAAGAGGGGCAAGCGTGGAATTTCGAAGAAAAGGAAGGAGACTTCTACTGGTGATGAGAAAGCAGAAGAGGACCCGATTGCGCCTCTTTCTCCTCCTTCCTCGACCCATTCAAGCCGACTTAAGAAGTTAACCATTAGGCCGGGTGAAGGCTCCAAAGGCGGAGGTAAGAAGAAGTGATGGGTCCGGCTTTATCCTTGTTGTTTCGCTTTTTGCTTTTTGCTTGTATTGACCGAAGATTATGCGGGTACCAGCCCCCGCTTTTTGAAACCTGCACATGTATACAGATTTTTTGTAGTATGGAATAAAATGATTTTTTTTTACTTGTACAAACTTTTATCTGTATTTATAAATGCATTTATTCCTTTTTATCACACAAGTTTCTTTATTTTCCTTGTATGGTATTGCAGTGAGCTCGTGGTATATTGCTTGAGCGTCGCTTTTATTAATGCGAATATATTATATTGCCCCCATACCACGGCTTATTGCAATCTTCTCCATTTTGAGAAAACTTATACTCTTACTTTGGAGAACAATTCTTCCACTTTGAGAAGATTTGTACTCTTACTTTGGAGAATAATTCTTCCACTTTAAGAAGATTTGTACTCTTACTTTGGAGAATATTTCTTCTATTTTATGGAAGTAGTATTCTATTCTAGTAAAGTGTGCTTTGTATTGGAGAAGTTTTCTTTCTTTCTTTCTTTTTTTTAAAAGAAATTTTTTACACTTCGCTTTCGGAGATGGTCGCTTTTATTTTTGACAAATGGATTCCCCTACGCAGTGAAGTGAGCCTCTGAATAGGGCTTTGGTTCATTTGTGCCTCCGAAGAGGGCTTTTTGTTTGTGCCTCTGGAGAGGGATTTTGTTTGCTTAGGCCTCCGAAGAGGGCTTTTTGTTTGTGCCTCTGGAGAGGGCTTTTTTTGCGCGGGACTCCAAAGAGGGCGTTTTGTTTGTGCCTCTGGAGAGGGCTTTGGTTTGTGCCTCTGGAGAGGGCTTTTGTTTGTGCCTCTGGAGAGAGGGCTTTCTGTTTTTTCTCCTGTACACGGGGAAGCGTGCCTCCGAAGAGGGCTTTATTTTTTCCCTTTACGCGGGGAAGCGTGCCTCCGAAGAGGGATTTATTTTTCCCTTTACGCAGGGAAGCGTGCCTCCGAAGAGGGCTTTGGCACTCCAACTTGGTGAAGTGTGCCTCCGAAGAGGGCTTTTGCCTCTGAATAGGGCCTGGGCACTCCAGCTTGGTGAAGTGTGCCTCAAAAGAGGGCTTTTGCCTCCAAAGAGGGCTTTGGCACTCCATCTTGGTGAAGTGTGCATCCGAAGAGGGCTTTTTGCCTCCGAAGAGGGCTTTGGCACTCCAGCTTGGTGAAGTGTGCCTCCGAAGGGGGCTTTTGACTCCGAAGAGGGCTTTGGTGGTCGCCTGGAAGGTTGCATCTCACAGTTGAGTGGATCCATGGGGCAGATGCAAGCTACCTAACTGGATGTTTGTTTGCACAAACGATCGCAATTAACTAGCAAGGGCCTGGAACCTTCACGTTTTGAAGGTTCCCCTCCGGTGGTTCCACCAACCTCTTTGGTTGAAGCACAAGATTCAATTCTGACTGTTCTTTGTCTGCTTGCCCACGTCTTTCCACCATCTACCACTCAACGATTCCTCGTTATCGTTTCCAAGCACATGTTCCCTTCCTTTGCAAGTTGTTCGTTTTTTTTGGAAGAAGTGCATTTCATTGTTAAGTGAATCCATGGGGCAGACACAAGCTACTTGACCAGATGTCTGTTTGCACAAACGATCGCAATCAGTTAGCAAGGGCCTGGAACCTTCACGTTGGGAAGGTGCCCCTCCGGTGGAATCACCAACTATTTGTGAGAAGCACTCTCGATGTAGGAATTATATGTGGAATTTTTGTGGCTTGACATTAATTTTTGGTGATTTGTAGGAATCGCTTGGCCTTGTGATGTGTTGAATAGGTAAGTTTTGCTTTGATAGCCTGCATTATTAAATCGACATTTTAGCAATATATTTAAGATACATGCACATCGACATGAGACAAGCATTTTATAGTAATAAAGAACACAAGATTTGTAGTGGTTCGGCCAAGAACTGGGCCTACATCCACTTTATAGTTCTTATTATTGATTTACATTGCTTTTACAATGGTTTACAATACATGAATGATACATCCATAATCATTTTACAAATTTAAGCATAGCTTCTAAGTAAAATATGGACGCAAGTGATTGCTGTTCCAGGCTCTCGGAATTGGATCTCCTTCGACAGTTATGAGCTTGAAAGTTCCATCGAGGAGTTTTTTTCCGATGACATATGGCCCTTCCCAGTTTGGCCCAAACACTCCTGCTGTTGTCATGACCTTTTTCAAGACTAGATCCCCAATTTCAAAGCTGCATTGGCGAACTTCGGAATTGAAGTGCCTGGCTATTCTTTGCTGATGGGCTGCAATTCTGAGCTCAACTTCTTTCCTTTTTTCATCAAGCAGATCAAGTGCTTCAAGTTGCAGCTCTTCATTTTCAGCATGGTTGAAATGAATTCTCCTGTGTGAGGGGACTTCTATTTCCATCGAAATCATTGCTTCTGATCCATATGCTAATGAGAATGGAGTGTGCCCTGTTGCAGTTTTATGAGTAGTTCTGTATGCCTATAGTGCTAGTGGCAGCTTATTGACCCAACCACCTTTTGCTTTTTCCAGTTATTTTTTGATGGTTGATTTGATAATTTTGTTTACTGATTCCACTTGCCCGTTTGCCTACGGATGAGCCACTGCCGAGAAGCTTTTTTGGATCTTGTATCGCTTGCAAAAGTCCTGGAACTCATCGCCTTCGAATTGGGTACCGTTGTCTGTGATTATCTTTTGAGGCACACCATACCTGCAAATGATATTCTTAATCACAAAGTTTATCATCTTCTTAGAGGTAATAGCAGCTAATGGTTCGGATTCAGCCCATTTAGTGAAATAATCAACAGCAACAATAACATATCTGATTCCGGACTTGGCAGTTGGCAAAGGTCCGATGAGGTCTGTTCCCCAAATGGCAAATGGCCATGGACTGACCATCTGTGTTAGTTCGGTGGAAAGTGCTCTTGGGATTTTTGCAAATCTCTGGCATCTGTCACACTTTCGGGAGTAGCTAGCAGCATCTCTATTAATGTCTGGCCAAAAATACCCATAGCTGAGAATTTTCTTTGCTAGAGTTTGACCACCTGAATGATCCCCACACTCTCCCCCATGCACCTCAGCTAAAATTGTCTTAGCCTCTTCCTTGGTTACACATCGGAGTAATGGCATTGAGAATCCCCGTCTTTACAACCGACTGTCTTGAATTATATATCTCGAGGCTTTTATCAACAATTTTTGGCGCTCTTTTGAATTTTCTAGAAGGGAGCCGTTGAGTAGATATTCCTTGATCGGAGTCATCCATGACTCCTGCTCTTGAGATACAGCCATGATCCAGTCAATATCCATCTCATCAGTACTTGGAGCCGACAAGACTTCCATAGGGACCAATCCCATTAATTGAGCTTCGGCAGAACTTGAATACTTTGCGAGAGAATCTGCCTTCATGTTCTCATCCCGGGGTATATGGCTTATTGTATAATGATCAATATCATTATGAAGCTCCCATGCCTTTGACAAGTAAGCAGGCAGATTTCCTCCTTTAGTTTGAAACTCTTACTTGACTTGGCACACAATAAGCTGGGAATCACTGAAGATTTGCAACACTCTGATGTTCAGTTCTTTAGTAATCCTTAATTCGGCGATAAGAGCTTCATATTCCGCTTCATTATTTGTCGAAGGAAATTCTAGTCTCAATGCATAGCACAATGATCGCCCTTCAGGGGTTTCAAGCACAACCCCAGCTCCGGAACAACAATCATTTCTTGCACCATCAACATATAACTTCCATTGGATCGGGATGTCATTAGTCACCTCTTCCTCACTGTCACCTTTATCTGTGTATTCTGCAATGAAGTCTGCTAAAGCTTGTCCATTGATTGCTCTTCGGGGATGGTAGGTGATATCATACTGATAGAGTTCAATATTCCATTTCAAAAGATGACCCGAAGTTTCAGGGCGAAATAGGACTTGCTTCAGAGGTTGATCAGTGAGGACTTTAATAGAATGAGCTTGGAAATATGGCCTCAACTTTCTGGATGCAATTAACAGATAATAGGCGAGCTTTTCCAACTTTGAATAATTCATCTCTGCCCCAGTGAATCTTTTGCTGATATAATAAACTGGGCGCTGAACTTTTGCGTCTTCCGTACCAGTGATGCACTGAGAGCATGAGACGAAACCGCTAGATATATGAAAAGATCTTCACCATTGCTGGGCTTAGAAAGTATTGGAGGCATTTCCATGCGATGAATCAGTTCATCAAAAGCTTTCTGACATTCAAGAGTCCATTCAAAGTTTTTCTTTCCTTTCTTCAGGGCGTCAAAGAAGGGAATGCATATATCAGTGGCTTTGGAAATAAACCGACTCAAAGCAGCGACCTTCCCGTTGAGGTTTTGCAATTCCTTCTTTGTCCTAGGGCTTTGACTTCTCTTAAGGCAGTAATCTGAGCAGGATTGGCTTCAATTCCCCTAGCACTCACAATGAAACCCAAAAATTTTCCGAACTCTACCCCGAATAAGCATTTCAGAGGATTTAGCTTCATCCCATACTTTTGGAGGACATCAAACATTTTTGCCAAATGATCCATGTGGTCTACTACCTTCTTCGATTTCACCGGCATATTATCAACATATACTTCCATAGTCTTTCCAATCTCGGGCTTGAACATGGCATTGACAAGTCCCTGATAAGTTGGCCCTGCATTCTTCAGTCCGAAGGGCATGACTTTATAGCAGTAAAGACCAACATCGGTGATAAAGCTCGTGTCCTCCTGATCTGGCTCATGCATCATGATTTGATTATATCCTGAGTAAGCATCCATAAAAGACAATAGTTCATGCCCGGCTGTTCCACTCACCAACTGATCAATCCTGGGTAACGGGAAACAGTCTTTGGGGCATGCTTTGTTCAAGTCTGAAAAGTCGATGCATACTCTCCACTTTCCATTTGCTTTTTTAACCAACATCGGATTAGAAACCCAATTTGGATAAGTGGATTCTCTGGTAAAGCCATTTTCCATGAGCCGATCTACTTCTTCTTTTAATGTTGCCAACCTTTCAGGACCCTGGGTTCTTCTCTTCTGCTTGATGGGTGTGAATTTCAAATCAATATTCAAAGTATGCACTGCGATTTTTGGAGATATTCCACACATGTTAGCATGACTCCAAGCGAATACATCCAGGTTTGCTTTCAAGAATGACATCGACATGTTCTAAACCGTCACACCGAGTTGTGAACCCACATTCAGCATCTTATTTGGATCTTTGAGGTCAACAGGTATTGGCACCGTCACTTCCACTGGCACCACTCTATTCTCCCCTGCACTGGTTTTTCTGGGATCAATCTCTTTCCGTGCACCACTATGTTCACCAGTGCAAGGTCCACCCTGTAATTGCTACAAGGTAGGTTCTTTGATGCGGAGCGGAGCTGCCGCACCCTTACCTATCTCTCTTTTCTTCGCCTCTCGTAGCTCTGTGAGATAGCATTCTCGCCCGGCATTTTGGTCCCCTTTCACAACACCGACTCCATTATCAGTAGGGAATTTCATAGTCGGGCACTAAGGGCGAGAATGGCCTTAAATGCGGCAAGAGCCGGTCGGCCCAAGAAGGCATTATAAGCAGACAGTTCGTCAACAATCACAAAAGTTTGCTTTCGGGCCACCTTCTTTTCCCCTTCTCCAACTTCTACAAATAGGTCGATAGTCCCAACAGGCTGTTTTGGTTCCCCAGTGAACCCAACAATTTTTTGTGAAGAATCCTGGACATCAGCCATGGGAATTTTCATCTGATCAAATGTCTTTTTGAAGAGGATATTGCAAGAAGCACCGCAGTCCACAAGCACCCTTCTTACAATGGCTGGTCCGATGCCAGCAGAAATCACTAAGGGATCTACGGTGGGAGCCTCAACACCAACAGAATCCCTGGCACAGAAAATGATGTCATCATTAAAAGTTCTCTGGTTTTTTAATGGTGTAGCATCTTCCAAAACAAAAACACTTTCTTCAGTTGGAGCATATCTCAAAGCATGATCATATCTTTCCATCTCACCCCAACTTCTGCCCGCTGGGTGAGGACCCCCTGTAATCACATTAATGATAGGCCTTTCAGATTCGTGCGTTGTGGCCCTCTCACCCGAGCCAGAATGATGAGCAGGAACTTGTTGCCCCTGAGTAGATGAGCTCATATCATTTCTATTTCTCTTCACATATTGTTGCAATTTATTCTGTTGCAGCAGCTCTTCAATCAAGTTCTTTAAGTGGCGACATTCGTTAGTATCATGGCCATGTTGATTGTGAAACCGGCAGAATCTCCCATTATGAGCGGCATCTTTTCCAGGCTTTATCGTAGGGGGTTTGGGATATTCAACAGTATCCTTGCTTGCAAAGAAGATATTTTCTGGGGTGTCAGTTAAGGGAGTGAAATCTGAAGATCTAAAGTGGCGAGCTTTCTTTACATCCTTCTGCTTTTTTCCGCCATTATTCTCCCTCTTCTGGCCATGAGATTCTTTCCTGTTAGAAATAAAAATGTTATTCTCAACCTCAGTCGCAACTGCTTTTGCCGGCACGGGAAGGCTTTCTAGGCGCATGAATTCATCGGCCTTTTTGTAAAACTTTTAAAGCGAATTTGGCTCTTTCATCTTCAGCCATTTTCCAAATTCACTCGATTTATCAATAGCTCACATTAAGTAGGTCAAAATCATTCGAGGCTCCGCATTATCAACCTCGGCCAAGGCTATGTTGAAGCGGTTCAAGAAACATCTGATAGACTCTCCAGGGTTTTGTTCAAGGCTGGAAAGTCACATTATATCCTTAGCCTTCGAAGCATGTAACCTGAACTGGTCTTTGAACTTTCGAGTTAGATCTGAAAACTGATCCACCGATCGAACTGGCAATTTTATGAACCACAGCAGGGACACTCCCTCTAAATATACCGGAAAGTATCTGCATTTGATCTTATCCGTTGCCCTGGCACCTGTCATATGCCAGTCATATTTGTACAAGAACTGGTTTGGATCACTTGTTCCACGATAAGCTGGAATAGTGGGGGGAACGAACTTCTTTGGAAATTCAGGTTTTAGGATCCTCTCAGTAAAGGGAGTCTTTCTTGGAGCAAACCCCAGTCCTTTTCATCTTCTTCCCTTTGCATACTTTCTTTCATAATTTGTCGAACCACTCCCGAGAGGTATTCCTCATCGTTCAGAGGCCCTACGGGACATACATCTTCGGAAGTTTGCCTAGACAAACGTTCGCGAAAAGTTGGCTGTGGCCTTGAACCCCCGGCTTGGGGAGGTGCCCCTTCGGTGGTACTAGCTGCCTTTTGAGGAATACTCTTTCCTTGAGAATCATGAAAATCTTCGGCAAAGGTTTCTCCATTGTTTTCCGGTTGACGGTTAACTCCTAGAAAAGCATTTAATCTATCCAACATTAAAGCATTCTGGGTTTCCATCTGTTGATATAACCCAGACACTACGGCATCCAACTCTGCCCTTGTGACTCCAACATTAGGAGCCGCTTCATTTGACACGGGAGAGGTGGCGGTGTTATCACAAGTATCTCCAGATCTAGCAGATCTATATTTTCTTCCTGGAGCCATAATCTCAGATAAACTTCTAGTTCTTAAAGAAAGTCGTTCAACAAATCTTTGCGGAGCAATAATGAGAGTACCCTGAGTTCGATTCCCAGTGAAAGTACCAAAAATGTTAACGCTAAAATGTACGCTAACACCCCGGTGTAAGTTGTAATATAGTGAAAGCACCACCCGTTAGTACGGGAACTGAAAATAAGCAGAAAATTGCAGAGAAATAGTAAAGAGACAACAGTTTTTATAGTGGTTCGGCTTAAAGTTAAGCCTATGTCCACTTAATCTCTTTTATTGCTGATTTGATTACAACTTTTCCAATGATTCTTCAAGTACAACACGATTAAGACGAATAGATAGAACTTCGATGTAGAAAGGCTCTTCCAATTCATGTTGAATGAGTTAGTTCTTTCCCAAAGTTTGTTGAAGCGTCTTTGGTGTTTGAAGTGTTGAAGGAGTCGAGAAAACAGCAAAGTATGGGCATTCCAGGAATGATCCCAAAAGTCCCCCTTCAGTCGGAGCAAGTGGGGTATTTATAGGGAAAATCTGGATGCAGGTCCTAGGTCGTGAGCGACTTAGGGGACACGAGCTATGGCTCATCATGGCTGCACTTGATCACTTGAATAGGCAGGTAGGTCGTAGGTCATGGGCGACCTAGGGGAGAATGGTTGGCGACTTAATCATGTCGAGGTACCTAATGGAGCGACCTAGGCTGGTCGTAGGGGTAGCAGCGATCTAGTGCTGGTTTGGCCTATAACCAAGCGATATAACGATATGAAGCTTGTCGCTCGCTAGGTCGTTAACTCGCTAGGTCGTTAACTCGCTAGGTCGCGTATGTCATTTAGTTACTAGGTCGCTAGGTCGCTGAGCTCCTCTGTTGCGATATATTGCTGTCTTGTATTGATTGCTAGGTCGCTTAGGTTGTCACATGTTAGCTCGCTGTAGAACTTCATCCTCGTTAGCTCGCTCGCACTTTATCTCATTAGGTCGCTTGTGTGTTAACCCATTAGGTCGCTTAGCTCCTTAATTCGTTAGGTCGTTAGGTCGTTTTTCGAGTACTTGAGTCGTCGTTCAGAGTGGTGTTAACAGTGGTTATTTAGATATTTAAAATGTGAATTAAATATTAACTAAATGGATTTAATAGTCTTATTTAACTCCTTTTAATTAATAAATAATAATGGTAAACTCATTTTGCAAATTTATCTACAATAACAAATAGTTTGAATAAATAATAAGAAAAATAATTGTTAATAAATAGACTTGATTTTTAATGATATATTTTTAGATGAATTTATAGGATTTTTCCATAATTTAATTTGAAAAAAGTTTAAATTATCGGTTGACGTATTTTACAGCAAACGTTGGTATTATTGAAATTAACAAATAGATAACCAGTATGCTTTATTGTTGTTTTGAGACCGTGTCATATTTTTGTGCATGATGATATTTTTGTTTTGTCGTTCGCAATTTTTACACGAATGAAATTCCATGTAATGAAGTGCCATAAATTTGTAAATAAATCAAGCCCACACTTAGATTATTCAACACCCTTGACTATTCCTCATTCCTCTTTCTATATTTCTTTTATCTTTTCTAGTAAGCTAAAACAAAGAAAGAAAATCAACCATCCACCTTTTAAAATCATTTATTCTATGGAAAAATGCAAAATAAGGATCTCTGATTTTGTATTAAATAGATCTTTAAATCTATATGCTCGAATTTGGGTACGATCAATATAAAATCTATATGCTCGAGTTTGTACCTTAGAAGCAAATTAGGATCAATAATACAAAGTTTTGATGGAGTTATGCAGTTCCTTAGAAGTAATTATAATTTCGGGTTATGCAATTAACTCATATAATAAACCTTATTCGAAATAAAAATATGAATTTGAGGCAAAGGAGCACTAGCTCAAGTGGCAAGTAGTAGACACTCTAAACTATGGTTTTAAAAGTCTTTGGTTTGAACGTCTAAGATACCAAATTGAGCGCTCTACTTAAATTAAGTATCAGTCTTAATCTAATAAAATCTATTATACTCCTATCATATGTGATTTTACTAATGTATGTATGTATAAAATGTTTGAGCACATCTCAACATAGATGCGAAATCCCTAGTATAGTTGTGAAAAAGTTCATAATCATGAGTCGTCGATCATACAAACAACCACTTATCCATAAAATGTTCCTAGTCTACGATGCTCTCCATATGATGGATAGTGATTTACCCATTACAATTGGAAGAACGATGAGATTATTTATTTGTGGTCATTTGAGAACAATCCCTGAACAACTTGTGAAGAGTTTTTTTATAGATTATTATATCTAAATGTAATAAAAGATCTCAAGTGATAACGTGCAATAGTCTTTTGATTGACTATTATGGATCTTGTATGCAGATATTACACTTTGTGTACAATCACATGATAATATTATCATGCCATCTGTAGTAGGGTATGGGTTAAAACACATGAAGTAAAATACTACTCAAGAGATTATTTTTCACCTTTGGTGGGATTAATATAATGATAAGTTAGAGGTGATCGCTCGGTTTTGACTATTCATTCTCACTGGGTGTTGGCCAATATGGCTAGGTTTTGTAAATACATGCCTCCCGGATTAATACATTTGGCCTCGTCCCACTTCTCTTTAACGTCGTAATTAGAAGTTAGCGTGAAGTTGAGTCTTTAGTTAAAGCAATATGGTTGATCGACAATTTTATCAGGTTGAACCAAGTAAGCTTAAACATTGAACTACGCAATTAAAAGATGCACATTATTAATGTTTTGATTATTCATCGAGATCTTTATATCTAAGAACATGCACATGCATCGTTGTGTATGCGAGCATCTTTTAAACTATGGAACAAAACTTTACCTAAATGATCTATAAGCATATGTCCTCATGTCTACTATTATACTTTAGCAAAATCCATACAAGCATTAAATATTGGAATCGTTCAGGTATTACCAAGGATGAAGTGTTGTAGCTAAGATTATCTCAGAAGTAACTCTGAATGTACGACCGAAACAAACTTTATAAATAATTTATGAAAATTATAAATTAATAGGAAATAATTGATATAATTATTATATTAATGGATTAATTATTGTTTGGGGCCTGAAATAATTAATTAATAATGTACGTAAATGTTATATTCATATATAATAATGGTTGAAATCATTTTAATAAATAATATGTTTTATAAATTATTTTATTTTAATAGTTAACAGAAATGAGAGGATAGTCCAAAGACATATTTTGGAAAGATGGGTATTAGTTGAGAAAAAAGAAACATTTCTTTGTTAAAATATCTTAACTAGTTGATGCAACACCAACTGCTCAGGTGATCAGTGACAACCTGATCACTTAAGAGATTTTATTTCTTAGTACATGTATATTAATATTGGAACAACATATATCGATAAACACTATTTTTATTTATTAGTGTAAGGACATGCGATTCGCACTTGAAATTAATTTCTTTTACAAATGCATGTGTTTCACAAGTGTAAGCAAAAATAATTTACACATCTGTGAATCGAAAGTGTTACAACCATATTTCTTTAAATGAAACATAGAATAAAATTTCCAATTTTTTAACTACAAAAAAGATGTTATTGTTCGATCTAGTTAAAGATCTGTATTTATAATATAGTATCTCATTTCCTATTCATAATGAGAATTGTAGTAAAGGACTGCTTTTATTTTGCTGAATTGAGAATATATCTTTGACTTAGCAATTTCGATTAATGGTTTGATTTTTCAAACAATTTGTTATTCTTTTCAAAGGACATTTGTGATTGTTAATATTTACATTAAAAAATGTGCTATCAAAAATATTATATATATATATAAGATATAAAGTTTATTTTAAACGTAAATACTATTTTCAATTCATTTTTATTTTTATGAGCTTGAGCGAGTGATGGGCTTGAAGACGTCAATGTGGAGAGAAGAATGATTACAAATTGCTTTCGTTTCTCAAATTTAAGCCGCCATAGATTTCGCTAATTTTGGAAAGTTAAGTTTAACCTAGGTTTCTTTCCACGGTATGATTTAGCTTTTGATCCTATAGTAGGATGGTGTTATATTTTGTTTGAACCAAACTATGAAACAAATTTATATCTATTGTAATGCTAAGGGTACTACGGACTGTGCATTGGGCTACCGCGATGCAAATTGGTCGGCGGTTGTCCGTTGACCAATCCTTTTTTAGGATCGCTCAGCAAACAACCATGACCAATTTGCACAACGGTATCCCAAAGTACAAACCGCAGTTCCCTTAGTCGTACACCATATATATTAGATTTATTACTTAACCCAATATTCGAGCGGAAACCATAGTGTTCATCAAATATAGTATTGAACATAAAAAATGAAGGGATTTATCCATATTACTTAGGATGTAACGACCCACTATTTTGGACCATTCAAATCGACAATGATCCACACCTGTCAGACTTGAATAATTCAAAATAACAGATTGTAATAAAATTTAGAGCAAACAAAATCATTCATAGAATCGTAGACATAGAAATATCAGAATAATTCGCAGTCGAAGATAAAATAACATAGTAATCCGTGAAGCTACTATTACAAAGTCTCAAAACAAATACATTATCAGTCTGAAAACAAATACAATAGACATCCCAATACATAGAAGTCCACTAATACTAGAGCTGAACAGAACAACTGAAACTGAAGTAGATAAATAACTAGATAAACAGAATCTCTAGTGATTCCTAGCTCCGGAAAGTAAAATCCAAAGCTGTGAATACTCAGGCTGACCCGAGCATAAATAAAACACAAACACTCGAGTCAGGACATACATACTTATACAATGTAAACCAACTCAAGTGAATTGTAATAAAGTACAAGTAACTTAAAGGATGCTTGGGGCCACCCATCCTCTAAGGATCCTTTAAACTATTTACTATGTAGTAATATTGCGCTATTATAATAATGTCTGTAGCAAAATAAACTTACTTTTAAATAGCGTTAAAGGGTTATCCATATAGCCTTTAGCACGTAATAGTCCCAGTAGTCCATCCAGTATCAGCATACCTCCAGATCGGGAGGCTACTCTAAATACTCCATGGGCTACGAGAGAAAAATAAACTCGTAGTAAAGCTCGTTGTGGTAAGTGACATGGCACAACGAGGTAATGCCAGGGTAGATATACCAATTACGTTTCCAGGCTAGTGGTAACGCGTAGCAGCCACTACCGCCCACCTTAAGCCACACTCCCAAAATTAAAGGGGTGCACGCAATCATTCACAAAGTAATAGAATGGTATCGAAGAAGTGTGTTCGATAGGAGAAGCGACCTTACTTGGCCCGTCGATCGCTCATGTTTTTGCCACCTTAAGCCAACTCACGAGAGTCGTGTAACAGCCCGTAGCTCCGTACCCCTTAAGTTGACACTATTCTTCAACATATCAACTCAAAGAGAACGAAAATACGAACCATTGGGGTTAAGAAAGAAAGAGATAGAAGAAGAAGAATAAAAACAACATCAGAATCTAACCATCGCAGCAGAATAAAATATAATAGATAATAACAGATCCTTACACAAAAGAAAACTATATCTATTTATACATACATAACCAGAATGGGTCATCAGAGTTCAATGACATCAATAACATACAATCTGGACAGTCATACAAACTTGTCCTCAAAACTGGATACACAGCGGAATAATAATCAAGCACGGAAGTACATATAACATCCAGCTCGTCTCCTGAGCTCCACAACATCTTTTCCTGTATTCTATAACACTCGGTCCGACCCAAGCATTATAGTTAAATAACACCCGAGTCAGTCTGGAATACCAGCGTGAGAAATCACACTCAAATTGATTATTAAAGTTTCAACATTCCTTTGAAAACAAAAGCATCTCGTAAGACCACACCATAAATAAATATGTCGGGTTTTTACCTTACGATAGCTAAAACATTTCCTATAAAATCCTACGATATTATAATAGGGTCTATTTACAAATACTTATTAAAATAGCCAAAATTGTTACATTTATTAAATTTCAGCTACTAGCCACAATCGTGGGTAATACAAACAAAATCTAAAAGGCGCGTAGGGAGAATGGATTTCCAACTAATGACTAGGCACTAGGGTACCATCTGTCACAGTACGTAGCTTGGATCACCGTACCGAGGATTACTCCAAATCTCCTACAACACAAGATCGGGACTACCCCTTACTGGATAATCCCGAGTAAGATCACCCCACGGTTGGGATCAGCAACCGCACCACTAAGCCGAATATAAAGGGACATCTAGATAGGGATGACCTCACCCTAATGGGTGCTACCCACCTAGCCTTGCTGCATAACCCCTGATTTTCAGTCATTCCCGGTTGATGAGGCTCAAGGCTAAGCATTACATTTTTAGAACATATCCCTTAGAATGTTCATCGCCCACCTGACAATGTTCTTAAAGCATTTATCCATACAAGTTCGTCCCGGGTTCGAACGGAATCGAAGGCACTACTCCTACTACATCCATTTGGAATCATCCTCAGGATTAGTAGCGACTAGCCCTTGCACTTCACTGCTCCATCTTCGACTCCGAACTGGTTTTTCCCATGAAAACGTTCAAACCGGATCGAAGTGGTTTTCGAGAAATTGATCCTGATCCCGGTCTCTTCGAAACGATCAGCGCATTGGCCAATATTGATAGTCGGTTATCTAGCTATCAATTAACATTCGCAACATCCGTCAACATAAATAATTTCACCAAATTATTTATTGATCTCAAAATATCTTCACAAGGTATATTTCTATTTTCAACCCTTTGAAAACAGTTTCAAACCATACTTTTCTCATAAAATAAATTTTCAAATATTTATTTCCACTGAAAACAAAACGTACAAAGCTTTAGATTTAAAAAAAAATAAAACTCTTTATTATAAAATATCCTTTAAATCATTTAAAATAAAAATTACTTTAATACTTATTCAAAATATATACTTTAAGAATATTTAAAATGAAACTACTTCAATACTTTATTAAAAGTATATACTATAGGAATATTTTAAAACGAGGTTACTTTATAAATATAAAACTAGATTTTCACTTTTTAAAACAAAATATTAAGTCACCTTAAATAATTACTACGATAATAGATTTGAAAAATACTTACTTTAGAATTTGAATATTTAGAAATAATAAATTTTCTAAAACATGCTTTTTTAAAACAACATTGAAGCCTTTAACTTATATTTAATAATTTACTTTGAAAACTTACTTGGTTATCCAGGGAAATGTACTTTCCTTCCACGTCTTTTAAAAATAAATCACTATTTATTTTTTAAAAAAAATTCCCATTTCTTTAATAAATTCCCATCGTGAATTTATCCTTCCAAATATTCACTGATATACAACTTCACTTTATAAACCCAATTTATAAATTTCATAGTCTCAGTTTCCCTTTAAAATTTCGATTCCAAACACTTAGATCAATTTCCAAATTGATTCCCAATTTTCTTCACTTTGAAATAAATTTCTTTACTTACTCCATTTATTTCAAAATCTATTAACTACAGATTTCATTTCTTCATTATGATTTATAATCTTTTAACCGTAAATACCAATTTCATACCCTTTTTCAAAATCCCTTCTTTATTCTTTTAAATAATTTAAATCTTGGATTTTAAAATAAATTCCTTATTCCTTTAGATAATCCCATTTAAGTTTTATTTTCATTATTCCTCTGTTTATTCAAAATCCCCTTTCCCATATTTGGAATTTTATTTAAAAAAATTCACTTTTAATCTTTCTAATTTATCCTTCAATTTATTCAAACTTCTATAATTATCTTACTTAAATATTTTCTCTTTCATTTTTCTCCTTCCAAAAATTCAATTCTATAGATTTTGAAAACTCAGTATACCAATATATGTTAATTTCAACCATAGCATCCAATATTCCAATGATCAATGAAATTCACCATAGAATATCGAATAATCATGATACAGAATTATTAGAACAATCTATAAAATTTTGAGGAATCTAGTTGGATCCCTCCAACCTGTTTCCATGCATCCATAGATGTTAGCACAATACCAATTCCACTTTGAGGTGAAATATCGCGGTATATGAGATTTATATAATATCATCCACTATTATGCGGCGTATAGGGTCTCATCCACTATATAATGCGGGAATCAACCACTCCAATATATACTATATACTACTATATATAATATAGCACATCATATCAATTCAATCATTCAACCCAATATTTAAATTCAACCATTCAAATTTAAATTAAACCTAGATGAGTGAGATTAACTCACCTTTTCTTTATATTTGCAATCCACTTCAATATTGCCTTGGTTTTCCCGATTTTGGACCTTGAGTAAACAATTTATATGATTCTTATTAATATTCGAAATAATCAGACAATCGCTTATTATTAAATTATTTAATTGACCAAAAATTTAATTTTAACTAATAATATTTCCTATAAAAATCCTTTAGGAACGAAAATAATTAATATAAGTTAATTACCCTACTTAATCTCCTCAATACACTATTTTCTAATAAAATAAAACTCCTTTCAAGTTTATATATTAATTTAGAAACAGGATTGTTTTATAAAGCTTACTACAAAACATTTATATTTTTTTCCCCAGTCCTCTATATATATATATATATATATATATATATATATATATATAATTTCTGTTTACATATTAAAATTTGTGTATAGTTATATTTTCATTTCATTTTTTTTCTCTGTGTATACAAGTCGGTAATTTCTTCCTCTGTATATATATAAACATATATTCGATTTAAAATTATAAAAAAAGAATCGCTACCTTACTGCTGTTGACCAGATCCAAAATCATCGAACTCCTTCTCTAACCTATCGATAAGCCACGCCCATGTCGAATGCCTCTACCCCGCCAACACTACTTGCACGACAAAGCATTGCGACCTGTTGCCGAAGTCGCCATCTTGAACTCAGCCTCACCATCTCGATTTCCTTCCTCTTGCGCACGCGAAGGCGTAACTCCCCTCCTACGCGACATTGTTAACTCCTGGATTTGAGCCTCACCATCTACGGTCTTGCATGCCTTACTTCGAGCGCAAGTCTCCCTCCTTGCCGCATCGCTATAAGGCTTTGACGCATCACCTTACCGTAGCGGCATCGAACTTCGCTTCAGAGAACTAGGGTTCGGTTTTATTGGGAACGAGATTCGATTTGTGAACGAAAGAAGAAGAAGATATCGCCAATCTCATACGGCCATTATTGATTATTGATTTTTTTTTTCTTTTACTGTTTGTTCGGTTGGGTGGTTCGAACAAAAGGGGAAAGGAGTGCTTTCCACGGTAGGGACAAGGACTTGAAAGAATGAAAACGAAATGGCTGATGTGGACAGATTTACAGCTGAAAGAAAATTTGACACTTTGACTAGACAAATATATTTTTATTTAAATTTTAAACCATCTCGATATAGATTTCAATGCATTTATTTATCATACTACCAATCGACAACTCCAAATATTACGAAAATTGAAATCCAATAATAATACAATATCATGGATCCAATGGAACTGGTTTCGTTGAATTCCGAGACTGTGCCTTGGAAGGCTGTTTTTAAATATCGATTTAAATGATATATTATTAAAACTGAACAGATCATCTTTAAATTCAATTTTAACACTTTTACTATCTTCAGTATTATCAATATAATTTTACAAGCCTTCAAATTATTTTTAAAAGGCTTAAAACTGAAGATTCAATATTTTATCCAACTTTCAATTATTAAATTTAATAATTTAATTATCAAATAAATAGCGATATTTGAATTCAAGTTAAAAATTAACCTTTACATATTTAAAATCAATTAAATATCCTGATTTCAAACATCCAAAAATTCAGGGTCGTCACAAGTCGGGTCCACGTTCATATCATAATAGGATCATCGCCACCATCCTACTTCATTCTGAAATCTCCACCGCGAACACAGTTGTTAAAGTGGTTTTCGGTATCGATAGAGAGTGTGTCCATACCCGATCCCGATCTCTTTAACAACCAATCGTTATTATAACCCGTGGTTATAAATTTCAAAAATAGTTTATATTTCAAATCAAAATACTTCATTTAAACCATTTAAAAGTGAAGTCATTATATTTACAGATCAAATATTCAATTCCTAAAATTTAGCCTTTTCTGAGCTCATTTATTCACTTAAATACATTAAAACAGTGAAATTTCAGCTTTCGCAACACTTAGAGAATGCTACGGTAAGTTACATATGAAAACAATTCAATTTAACAAAGACAGCTTTTAAAAACTATTGTAATAGTTCAATTTTAGTTGAAAAATAGTTCAGTTCAGTAAAGACAGCATTTACAAAACTGCTGTGATAGTTCAGGGTTCAAATTAAAAGATTTAATTCAATTCAGCAAAGACAGCGTTTACAAAACTGCTACAGTAGTTCAATTATATTCAAAAATCTCATTTCAGCCAACTGCAGCACTTAACAAGTGCTGCAATAGCTCTTTCATTAGTTTTAGGTTCAAGTTTTAGTTTCTGCAACTACAGCACTTACCAAGTGCTGCAATAACCCTTAGTTAGTTATAGCCTTTTAGTTCACTTCTGCAACTACGACATTTACAAAGTGCTGCAAGTTCGGTTATTCCAGATTTTAGTTCATTTCAGAAACGATAACATTTCTGAAGTGCTCCTAAAAGAATTTCCAGATTTACAATAGAATTTCAGGAACAATTAAACTTCAATTTAAACCATTTTAACTTATAAAATTTCATATTTTCCACTTTAAAATGATCATTTAAATACCCTTTAACTTATGATTTTTATAAAGTAAATTTCACAAATAAATATCAAATTTCTCAATGCTTCACTCATTAAAGTTAATGTACAATTTTCCCTAATTTTTTTTGCGTTTACTTTACACTTTAATTTAATTTATCATTTCATAAATCAAACTTAATTTCCATTTATTTTCTTAACTTAACTTTTATTTTTAAACCAAGTTTCACATTTTCAAGTCGAGTTATATTTCAGATTACACTTTTAAGCATTCATTTATTTAACCATTTTAATTCATAGAAAAATCAATAACAAATTATTAAGTCGTTTTAAATTCAATTAAATCAAATTATCATATTTTACATTTTAAAAATACTTTAAAAATTCCAGAAAATCATGTATAATAACCACGGGTCTGTATAATATTTTCTAACCTAAGTCAAGTGATACGGATAATATATCATTTCAACCCATCATTTAGAAAGAAAAATATGGGTTCTATCATTTCAAACTCACAATCCCAAGTCAATTAAAATAAATAAAAATCTCTTAGGCCTATCATTTCAGCCCGTAACGATTTCTCCTTATTCTAAAGTCCGTTTGGGAATATATCATTTCAACCCATAGTGATTCTGTTCTATAGGGAACTTGCAGTGTGAGAAACATAAATAAACAAACATTATGATAGAATATAACATAACAGATGATGTGACAAGTTTATAATAGGATTTAACATCGTATAATTCACATCACAAGCAGGTATAACATGATATAACAATTCTATACATTCAGTTGTTGTCACATCATAAATTATATAAGTATAAATGTCATGAGTGAATACTCACCTCTTTACGCAAGAGTTAGCAAATCAAAACACACAAACAAAAATCCAGAAAGCACGATAGCACGACTTTTGATTCGAGTGGAGATAGAGCCAAGATATTAACCTTGTATTCAACAACAAAACAAAGCAAAATATAAATATAAATACAACACCAAAATTTAGTGGAACAAAAATGGAAATAGAATTTACAAAAGGCATCACCAAGCTTTTCAATCAATTTTGCTTGACCACTACAACTTTTGCTCGGCCACAATGCTTTGTTGGTTCGGCCATGGTGGGTTTTGGGCTTGGGTATGGGTCATATAGGCACGGCTACAAGGAGATGTGAAGGGGTAGGAGTGACAAGGTGAAGAATACATAGGGACAAGGAAAAATAGGAATGTTTGGTGCACCACTAGGCTCGGCCAAAGGTCAAGTGGGCTCGGCCTTAGTCAGGTACAAGTTTGGTGATGGCTAAAGTGATGGCCAGAGGTGGTGTACTTGCTGCAGGTGGTGGCTAAGGGTGTGGCCGTGGTGAATATGGAGGGGATGGTGAAGTTTATGGCTCGGCTAGGCATGTTTTGGTGGAGTTTTGCAAATTTTTGTTTTGATTGCATCATAGGTTGGTCACGGCCAGTATTGGTCAGAGGAGGAGGAGGTCAGGCCGTGGATGGTGATGAGGAGGAAGTGATGTGGTGGTCGGTGAATGTGGTGAAGGGGTTAGGCCGAGTAAGGCTAGAGAGAAACAAGGCACAAAATCAATAAAAGAAGAAGTAAAAATGAAAAGAGAAGAGAGAAGCCATTACAAAATTTTGTTCAGAAATGAAGATAGCCGTGAGTTTTGAAAAGATGAGAAGTTTTCTCACGTGAATACAAAGAAAAATACATGGCTATTGCAAGAAAAGTGTACGGCCAAAGCTAAAGTGAAAGGTCAAAAGAAAATGAAAAGACAAGGCTATTGAAAGTCCTAAGAAATGAAAAGCTTTGTCTCTTCAAATTTCTAATTCTTTTATTCAAAACAAACAAAATGAAAATCAGTAAATAAAAATAAAAGACGAACAAAAATAAAGTGAAAAAGAAAATAAACAATTATTCTTAGGAAAAATAAAAAGTAAACAAAGGAAATAGTTTATTATATTGAAACTAGAATTAAAAATCGTAAACAAAAATACAACTAGTATTGAAAAAATTACTACTACGCTTTAAAAAATGTTTTAAAATAAAATCTTGAAATAAAATCAATTTAAACATATTTTCAAAACGAAATAAAATCTAATTTAAAAATATTTCAAAATCTAGGGTTGTTACATAGGAGCTCATTGTTGTGACTAACCACAGAAATTACCAAACATCGTTGTTATATGAGTTTTTTAATTGATAAAGTTTGCTGAAACTAATGGTTTCTCTCTAATTATGATGTAGCTGTAAGAAAAATTCATATAACAATTATTTTATAAATTAGATATTTACTTCTCAAAAGTAGAAAGCACAAACTAAACTGCATATATTCAATTAAAAATTGAAAGTTAACATGCGCTTTTCAAAAAGTTGATTAAAAAATAAAAAATTGAATTTATTTATTTGTATGTAGTTGAAATTGTTATTTAGGCATATTTTTATTAAATAGCTACAATTTTTCACTAGTCTAATTTGGACACAGAAAGATGGCTATCCTTTCCCTAACGTATATTTTCTATTTTGACTTCACACCGTAACTTTCCAATCGCACGTATAATGCCATGGAACAAAACTTTTTTCGTGTGAAAGTTTCGTTGGCCACGTTCTACATGATTGCATAGTATATCGTTTATATAGTGAACTCGTCTATATGTTAAAATGTGAATTCGGTACATTGAAACTGCCTATAGTGCCGTAGTTCTCATTATAGCATATATATCAATCAAATCTTCAACTTTAGAATTTGAATTATGGCTTCATTATACGGTCCGACCATTGAACTTTTAGCAATGGATGGTGAAGTTGAAATAGAAGAGAAAGAACGGGATAATAAAGAATGTTGACAATGAGGTGATTTACAAACAAAGCAGTATTAACAGTTATGTCGGACGGGTTGGAAGCATTTCATTTAATCGGAATAATTTCAACGGTTCACCTCAACAGGATCAATCGGTAGGTCATAGCATCGACGTGTCAGACGTGATGTAGACTCAAACTGGGAAAGAAAAAAATGCAAACAGACCCAAACTAGCGTTTCTTTCCTAATTATGATTAGTTCATTGAACCATGCCAATCTTTTGATCGTATAGCAGGCTGGTGTTATATTTTTGTTTGAGCCAAACTATGATGCTGATTTTATGTATTGGATTCATTACTTGCCCAATGTAATAAGAAAAAACCTCCTTACAAAAATAATAACTTGTATCATTCTAGCAGCCACCACAGTAACGATAAATTGCAGTCTTGAACATACAAAAAATTGAAGGGATTCATCCAAATTATAGGAGCTGATCGGAGCTCATCGCGTTGACCAACCATAGAATCACCAAATATCATGTTCAATGAGTTCTTCACTAATAGAGTTTTTCGACGTTTTTCGTAAAGGTGTTCAAGAGTTAAAATTTAAATTTATTTATATATTTATCTTTACTAATATTAATGAGAATTCTATGAATATAATTGTTTATATACAGGGTAGGAGTGACATTAAGTGGTTAAAGCGAAGACAAGCCATGATAAAATATTTTTTGAAAGTGCATTTGAGCAATGATAAATTCTTTTTCATCAATCCAACAGTTTGAAATGTTCTCAAATGAACAACCAAGTTCCTCATCTTTTAGATTATATACACTAACAATTAATACATTTTCGACGATATGAGACTAATTAAAACAATTACTGCTTTGATTTATCAAAGGTTGTTGCACCTTCAATGGCTATCTCTCTACCACTAAAAATTATATTCACGTAGATGGCAAAGTCAGGGTCAAGCTATTCCATCGCCATCTTATCCTGGCTTTGTCTAAGCTACTAATTCTATGCTACTGTAAGCCTATGCATTATGAAAAATTAACTACCAGTTATCTTTACTTAGGAGTAACAAGTCCACACTCATTTCCGTTTCTGTCTCTATCTTCTCCTTCTCTGTCTCTTTTCTAATCAATAAGATATTAACTAAATTATAGTGACAACGTAATATGCTTCTTCAAATAATAATATATGTTAAGAACATGTAGGCGCCATTGAAGATTTATCATCTGGATTTTCAAATTCATACTTTTAATATTTTATATTATTTTACTCTTTGTTTTCAACGTTAGTGAATCAATTCATTTTGAAAACTAAAGTACAAATTGTACTTTTTATTACATTTTTTTCAAAATATTTTTATCGGCACATGTCAAAGCGCTATAAGTTGTAAAATCAATAGCCGAAACATTTGCTAAACTCTAGACAATGGTCACAACTCACAAACAAGCCTTTTGCAACCGTTTATTAAATTAAACTAAAAAATAGACATGGAACGAAACATAAAATGTCTAAATATGTGATTATTTCTTCTCAAACGAGAGAAAACGCAGAAAAAGTAAAAGCAATATCAAGGGCAACTAATTGTTGAGCTAATAGGCTTAAAATCAAATGCACTATCCCATGCATATTTGAACTTAACGGCATCATTAGAAAAGAAAGCCGAACCATTGCTAACACTGTAGCTATTGGCTTGGGTTTTCTTAAAAATGTTGCCATCAACAGCTGGTGCACTTTGGAATCACAGGGATGAAACAATCAGATTACTTTGGATACAAATGCAGTTATTGCTCACAACAACTTCAAACTACACACATCTCACTATTAATAAAGAAAATTCAATGAATAAAATTTCGACATGTCCTTTTGAAATTCCAAAAATACCTAATGCATAAACGGAATCTCAATATCGGTTTGCAATCTCTAGCACCATCTTATTTTTAACTAACTACCAATGGAATTTTACTATCAATCTGTCACCGACACTCTACAAACAACTTGAAATAAAAGTGTTATGCCTATCCATACTTTTACATTTACAACACACATTCATCCACTCATTTTACTTTTACTAGTATGTGCGGTTTATACTATTATAAATAGTAACCATTGTTATTCTAGTATTATTTTGTTAGATAACTATAATTTGTCATCATTACCCAATATTATACTACTACAACCGCATAATGATGGGGAATTGATCGTTAGATTACATAACCCAAAAAAATTGATCTGGGTCTTTGTTATCTTTTGTTAAAGATTAAATTATTGTATGCTTTAAAAAATAAAAAATAGAATGTTTAAAATTACATTAGCAGAGATAATAGAATTGAAGAGATTTAAGAAAACATGCTAGAGACACATTTTCATTTTTTTAATCTCATAGAATTTGATTTAACAAGCCTAAAGATGAAATTCAGTGCACGAGGCTTTCACGGATAGTGGGCTCTAAAAGATGTCGATAATTTACGCAGCCTTTTTCTTTCACTGTGAAGAGGCTGTTTTCGGACTCGAATCTAGAATTGCAGATCGTGTGCGGGAGACCTAACCGTTGAATCAAAACTTCACATCTTGATTTAACGAGCCTACAGTACACAAATTTTTCTAATAGTCGTTCTGTTTAATCAACTTGAATCTGTAGCAATTTGTATCCTAAAAGATCAAACCATGTATTCATTGGTTTATATATTCATTCGTGGAAACTGTACCTCTTTCAACAGTTTTTTAAACAAGCCTAGAGTAACATTCAAGCAACATCATTGTCCTCGTTAAGAATAGTAAGAAACAGTAAATAGTGATTATCATACATATAAAACAGGAAAAGACAAATGTCAAAACAGTACAAAACAAGAAGTTTTTGTTCACCTGTTTGACAAAAAGCTGTCGACCACAGGTCCACAACAATGTATCTTCGCATGTGTACGTATTGAGCATCCACATTCCACATGCAAAAGCTTCCAAATTCAAATATGGAAACGTATGCTTTCATCTATGTAAAGCAGCTTTCTGCTTCTTGCTACATACTTGGAAGTAAATATTATAGTACGTATGATTCAAATCATTACAACAATCAAATCGAACAGGGCGGTTTTATGTGTTCATCCAGTTTTGATTGATAAAATGTTAGTTCAGTTACCATTTACAAAAAAGAAAACGAATGCTGTGGTACAAAAATTGATTAGAGCATCTTCCACTGCTGGCGGGATTTAAAAATGCCGAAATCTACACCAAAAGCTTGGTACAACAGAGTGCAGATATCTGTATAATGTGGATTTGAGGCAAAAAAGTGTGGGATTTCAAGATTTATCGCCTCACATATGAGGCGCCTGTTTAACAGGCGTCTCATACCCAGACGTCTAAACAAGCGTCTCGGTGCCTTTTGAACAGACGACCGATGTCAAAAAACTTCGAACGCCTGTTTAACAGGCGTCTGAGGTCTGAGCATATGTCTGACGTCATTTATGTTGAAGAAATTAGGCCTCCAACATTTCGAAGTGTTGAAAATCTTATTTTCACACTCCGAACTATTGGAGATGCTATTAGGTTTGATTGAGGAAGATCATAAAGACAACAAAAGACTAGTTGTTCGAGTGCAAGAACGCTATCTTTTTGGATAAAACTAGCAATGGGTGTGGTTGAATTACTTGGAAAACGCATGTTGGATCAGCTTCAGCCTCACAAACAATATTGTTCAGTGTGTGACATGAATTATTTATGATAGAGGAAAGTTTACTATTTCAAAAGAATTACTGTATGTCTTGAAAATGCAGACACTGTTCATAACTATAGAATGGCATGTATTGCAGTGAGATGTCTGTATCAAGACATGCAGAAGAATCATTTTGCAATATTTAGTTTGTTATTTTGGGTAAATATTTAACATGTCATGTTTTAACATTGTTTTAGTGAGATTAATCTGCCAGAGTAGGCTTCTGCCTGTATACGTTCGTTTTTACACGTATATATACCATCTACTCCTTGCCTATCATCTAATAATATTGAATTTTGGCATGCCCTATAGGAATGGATTAAATCTATCGCTGCTATGTCTATGAGTTAGTCATCTTTATTAAACCTATTTCCATGCCTAGGCATGAATTATGTCTAGCAACGAACAAATGATAAATTGAAGGATATGGTGATATTAAAATCGATCCATTATCTAACCAATTTGGAAATCATCGAGTTCCTATCTACTTTATCCAAATAGTGTAAATTATTTTTGTTTTGAGGTCACACCGTATTTTTGAGTGCGATGACATTTTTGCTTTGTAAATGTGCAACGGTACTGAAACAAATTTCTGTGTGGCGAGATGCTAAAAATTTCGAGATAAACATAAGTCTACCCTTAAATCAGCCCAAAAACTTTCCCATCCGCCTTTGTCCTTATTTCACTAAAAAAAGGGCAAAAAATAAAATAAGAACACTTCCGTTCATTCCTCTCTGTTTTCAAAATTTTGCTTCTCCCCGTGCTAAACAAAATAATGGTCATACGTTCAAAAACCCATATCAAATTAAATACTCACCTAAAAATCTTGAAACTTAGTTCATTGAATTAACAGTGGCGACATCTTTGTTTTGATATTGTTTTTGCGTTGTTCGACGCCAATGTGGGGATGGCCGATTTTGCAGCCGATCTAGGGTTCGACCTAGCCTTTGATTTAGGGCGTATTTGGAGGAGGCGGGTTTGGATTAGGATTTGTCAAGCATTGGAGCTTCGATAACGAGCTTTTGATGTGGTCCAATTGCATATTGGAAGTCGCGACTTTTCGACTGGACGAGGAGCAGTGTGGTTGCCGCGGCTGTAGAAGAGGGTCCGAGTTTGTGATTGAGGTGTCAGTTGAGTTGAGATCGCGAAGGGGAAGACGTCGGCGTCATGGAATTGAAGTTTCGATGAGTGGCAGCCATGTTTGAGCGTGCGTGTCCATGAGGAAGCATGGTGATATTGTGCACATGAAGATGGGGATTAACTTTGGGGAAGATAGATTAATTTGTTGATAAAGGGTAATCAAATAATTGATTATATTATTTAACTCGTTAATCTTATAAGTGCAATAACTTGTTCATACGACGTCTAAATCGAACGTCGTCAGTCACATTGCACACATATCGGCGATATCAACGTTATGGAATTGGATTGGTGGAATTTGAAGCTTATATTATTTTGTACTAAAATTGAATGCTCATTCGGTTATAGCTCAAACCGAATGCTTCGCCGATAACTGGAATTAATGTGACTTTAACTCACATTAATTTTTATTATATCATATCAATAATGTTAAGAATGTTTATTGATTGTTTGGATATTACTTAAATTGTTTGATTATTTGTTTGATTGAATTTCCGTTTGAAAATGGATGACATATTAACTTGATCGTTATAAACTCATATGTATATATATATGTGTGTGTGTGTGTGTATTTCATAACCATTATTTTATAGGGAAAATCTATAGAGAGACCTAAATGGGTATTCTTGCCAATAAATTATTTATTTTCATCTTTATGCTGTTAAATTAAATTCTGATATTCCATTTAACTTGTTAGTTGTCGTTATAGCAATTTTTCTATATTGTCATTTATAAAATTTCATCCCCAAAACCATGTCATATGAACTTAAGCTTGTGTTTCCACTAGTCGGAATATTATAATTCATTAATCATTTGGATTAATGACAATTAATGACAATTAATGACAATTTAAAAATAATTAATCATTTTAAGAAATGATTTTGAGATTTATTAGCCAATTTAATAAATGATGATTAAAAATTGGATTATCTTTAGATCTAATTCATCATTTTTGCTAAGGATGTTTAATGCTTAATTAATCATTTTAACTAATGATTATTTCAGTTTAATTAATTCTTTTAATTGATGATAATGAAGTTTAATTAATCTTTTGAACTTAATTAATTATTTTAATTAATGATGATCAATTAATGAAAATGAAAATTAATAAATTAACGATATTTAAAGTATTTAATCATTTTAAATAATGATATTTGAATTTTATTAATCATTTTAATTAATGATTTGTTTAAAATTTAATTAATTGTCTTTACTAATGATATTTGAAATTTAGTTAAATCATTTTTAATTAATGATTTTTTATAATTGAATAAGCTATTTTAACAAATGATATTTAGTCACTCGTTTTAACTAATAAGGCTTGAATTTAATTAACTCAATTAATTTATGATTATTTGAACTTAATTAATTGTTTTAACCAATGGAATTTTAAATCACTTATCATTTAATAAATGATATTTGAGATGACGTATTCATTAGTAACTAATGATTATTTCAATTTAATTAATCTTTGTAACTAAAGATTTTAAATTAATTTGACAATGTCGTATGAGTGTTCCGAAATAATTATCTACTTTATTAAAGATAATGGATTTCTTTCATTTCAAAGGTATTTTTAAAGGTGATTAATTAGCTTTCGGGATAACTAATATTGTTTTAAAGTCATAAAAGGTATTTAAATTGTTTTATTTTCCTTTGGGACAATCTCCTAGGTGTTGATCTCATATTGGTTTAGGCTTTCGGAGTTGAGCGCTTGGAAAGATTATTCATGTAATGTTTTTCAATCATGAACTAATTCTACTATATGGAAATCAAGCACAAGTTCAGTTTGTTTAATAAAAAGTTTGATTCGTTTATGGAAATATCTTATCTCCCTAAAGCGAATCACTTATATGGAAATGATTTATTTACACAATTAGCATTAAACATCGAAGAAGTAAACTTGTCGCTATTTCAAAATGTTAAGAATAAATAGTTGGACATGACTTTGAGGTAACACTACCTTGACTTGTCCGGTATTATTATGCAACACCCCTAATTTTTGATACCATTATTTAGGATTAGATAAATTAAATAGAATAATGTAAATGTAAGTGATAATGAGATTGAGACTTGAATTAATTAATTAAGGGTCATGCCTAATGAACTAACTAATGGGTTTTGGTTAATTAAGTCACATAAGGGTATAGTTGGTATTCGCCGCCCAATGACCCTTACCCATATTTATATATATTTTGGTTCCTACCATTTCTTCCCATTCACGTTATTTTAAAATGCAAATTAAAAGAAAATAAACGACCATCCATTAAGAGAAGAAGAGGAAATCAATTTAATGCTAGAAAATCAAGCTTAGCGGGAAACAATCTCAATCCAATCTCCTTATCTAGAGCAAGGTGAATAATAATTTCGTCTGTAATTTGGTTCAAATCATATATTTTTGGATTTAAAGGATAAATTCGTTTTATGATATACTAGATGACTATATGCTTGATTCATGATTTATTTGATTTAAACAAGATTGTTAAAAGGGTTTTATATGGTTTTAGGTCAAAACCGAGATCAAAAGATATCTAAATTCCATGGGAAAATTTTATGTTATGAGATATATGATTTTGGAGTTTGGTTTCAATTTTGAGAATTTTTCGAGCTATGGAAAGATTATTATGAATTTTGAATGGAAAATATGGTTATTTAGGTTTATAATTTATTTTGGAAAATATATTGAGAATTTGGATCTAAAATTTTGATATGTTAGATAACATGATTAAAGTGAATTTCTGAAATTTTTGGGGTTTTTTCCAAAGTGATTTGCTATGCAAAATAAATTATTTTAAAAGAGGGACTTCTTTGCAAAAATTAGAAGGGCTTAATTGATTAACCTGACCATGGTTTAGATCTGGATTAAGTGGTAGTTGTTTTTAAAAAAGAATTCGAAATAGTTAAGGCAACCAATCTGGTGTTGGAACATGGCAGGTTCGTTAGAGAAAAGTTAACTTAAACAAGAATAAAAATAAGTTTACATTAGAAAAAATGGTTCCGCCTCTTAGAAAAGCACCTTTCGACATAGAATCTTCCACCTTTATCTGAGTCGAAATCTACCATGCTAAAACTAATACGATATGTGTCACTGAGATGGTATGTAGTGGATTAGAGATAGGCGGAAGGTAGGGTTTCGAAGCATAACTTCCGAAGGAATCAAACCTTGGTTTGCATTTAAAAGAAAAGCAGCTGCCTATGTTTTTTTTAAGCCTTCGACAGTGTCGAGGCATAAGGTTTCAAAAAAGGTTTTAAGGGGTTCCAAAAAGGGTTTCCATTGACTTATAATTGTTTTCGACTGAATTACTTACTTATGAAAGAATGTTTTATACAAAGGGGTTTCGACCTAGTCGATACGATGCTGCTGCCCTAAAGCCTTTTGACGGCGTTCAAGATATGAATGTTGTTTGAAGTTACTTTGTTTTATGAATTTTAAATTGCTACCTAAAACTTTAGGAAGAGGATTAGCGGTTTGGAAGATGATGGTTTCGAAAGAGGTTTCGACACCAACCTTTCAATGTTTTACCCAGACATTTTTTTACTTACGAAAGGGATGGTGCTGACGTCATCAAGTCTTCCCTAATATTTTTGTATTGGTTTCGAAACAGATGCGTTTGACTATATTTAGTTTGACACAAATTATGTTTTAAGTATAAACCTAATGCTTTCGAAATGAGTATTTTCAATATTTTTAAAAGTGTTACTTCCAATAGTGTCGAAAGGGGTGCTTTCAACTGGTTTCGAAGCTAAGCTTCTAAAGGTTAAATATTAATAGTTTAATGTATTCGAAAGATTTCGAAAGGTAGAATTTAAAGTATTATAAGACAGGAGCCTAATATTTTTAAGAGCTTTCGAAGGAAGTTATCCTATAAAGTCGAAAGCTAGGTTTCAAAGGTGTCGAAAGGTTTTATAACCCAAACTCTATTTCAAAAGGAAAAACCCATGGTAATATTAAAGGATTTCTTATAATGGTTTTAAGTAGAAGTTATTTTTGTTAATGAAATAGGTTAAAGGGATTAACCATGTTTTATATTTAACTCACAAGAGTGGTATTGTTATGCTGAGATAATGCTTCTTCAATTATGAATATGTTTACTTTATAATGGACTCATAACTGCATTTTGGAGAGAAAGGCTAGGTGAACCAATTAGGTTAACTTAGTAGTGAATATAAATAGAATAAACTCCTAAATGAGTAGAATTGCATTATGGATGTCAGGTAGACGAGAATATAAGATGCTAAAATATAAAGAAAAGATATTAACAAGGGCGAATAGGTTTACAGTAAGCCCATGGAAATTGTATGATATTGGCATGGGTCAATAGGTTCATAGTTAGCCCATGAAAACTATATATAGAGAAGGATATCAGATAGACAGCTTCATAGTAAACACATGAAATTTTTGGTTGGATACTGGTAGGGCTAGTAGGTTTATACTTAGCCCATGAAAACTACATCCGGATGAAATATTGACTGATGTCAATAGATTCCTAGTCAACTCGTGAAAACCAGGATAAAAGAAAGGATGTTGAAGTCACCAATAGGTTCCTAGTTATCCCGTGAAAACTAGGATGAGAATAGATATTGGAGTAACCAATAGGTTCTTAGTGATCGCATGAAAACTTTGTAATTAGACAGGGAGTCCTTAAATGTTTAACTAGTTATTAGTCAGCCCATTAAAACTAATAGATTAACAGTAATCCTAGAAACCATTACTAAGACAGATAGTCCAAATTGAATGTGGATGGGTGATCCAGAATCAATTCAATTGTTTTGCATATCATCGTATTTTATTGTTTTGAACTGTTTTAACCATTGCGGATGCAGGAGTACAGTATATGGTTTTATAAAGGGTTTGAGAAACTAGTAAGGGGAAACCCATTCCGCTAAGCTGTGTGGCCTTGTTTGACATCTAATTGATTTGAGATGGTAGATTATTATTCATACCAGGCTTTTTTTCTGACTCTAAATCTATGTTTCCCCTTAAACTCTAGGTCACTAACCGATTTTGAGTAGTCTGGGTGTTGAGGTTTCCAGGTACCTCTAAGATGAAAATGTTTCTAGTGACATGCTAGAGGCATAATAGCCATTTAGAGTTCTCTTTCTTTTGATTCCGCTATGTTATTTGTAAGGGAAAAGTTATTACACTTCTATATATACTCTGATCATCCTAGAGGGCATCTTCATATGTCGCTCTGGGCATATGTTGTAATAAATATATTTTTTTGAACGAGATTTACGAATGTGTGATTATGCAATGAATTGGAAATTTTTATATAGAATATGAGTTCGGTCGAAATCTAATTTTTTTTCAAATTCATGTGCTTCTGTATATCAATAAATCTAACTTTTTCGTATTTGGTCACCAAGGATTGATAACTATGGAAGACTGCAGCATCCATAGCCGTTAGTTTTGAGCCTCCAAGTAGGGGGAAGTCACAAGTTGGTATCAGCGCATAGGTTTATGAAATTTAAAAGAAAAGTTAATCCTATAAGATATTCAGACATAATCTAATGAATTTGAAAATATGATCGGGGTTTGGGTTAACGCTATTTCAATGTACTTGTATTTGATATGTATATATGTAAGTACATGTTCCCTTCTCTCTTAGACAATTCTTCTATATCTTACTAAGGCTCGTATGCAGGTTTAGGAAAAAGGAGGATATGGAAGCTGGAAATGGAAGAGGGAATCAAGGTGGAGGAACCACCACAACGAATGGTAATGCTCGACCTAGCAGCAGGAGAAATCAAGGTCGACAAGCCAATGCTAATCCAAATGTTGATGCCAATGTAGATGCTGGAAATCCGCCAGTAGATGTGGGAATGGTGTATCAGTTGTTGGCTAACCTTTTGCAAGCAAGAGCTGTTGATAATGTTAGAGGAGTTAATCATGTGGCCCCAATTGGAAATAACTATGCTAAGCTAAGCAGAGACTATACCAGTCTAGGTGGAAAACCATTTGTTGGAACAGGGGATGTTGTTGAAGTTGAGAATTGGATTTTGCACTGTGAAAGGATCTGTACTGATTTAGACTTGGATGATGGGAAAAAGAAAAGGCTGGCCTCTAGGTAGTTGCAAGGGGCAGTGCTTCACTGGTAAAATAGTATTACCGCAGAGGTACTGGAGGAAGAGCTAACGTGGGCTGATTTCAGGAGAAGGTTTAAGCAGAGATTTTTATCTTAAATTACTAAGTCTGCATTGACGAGGAAGTTCATGGATCTAGTTGAAGGAGAGATGTCAATGGTTGAGTAAGCCACTAAGTTTGATGAATTGTCTCGATATGGATATGCTTTGGTTGACACTGATATCCGAAGGAATGAAAGGTTCATTCGAGGACTTAGACCTAAGCTTGCTAGGATGACCATGACCCTGTGCAGTTAAAGCACTTGGCAGACTCAATGCGGCGGAGGTGCAAAAAGTCACAGCGGGGATACCGCGAGGATATAGCGTTATGTAGTGGATGTCTCTTAAGTAGCATGTAAAACTCGTACTTAATGTTTCTACAAATATATAAATGGTAATTGAGTGAAAATTAACATTCAACTGAATTATAATTAATGCATAAATAATTTTAAATAAAAACACGTGCGAATATACTGTAAATAAACATAAAACTGTTATATAACATAATTGAATTTAGTAGAATATTAGAGTATTTTTTTCTGTAAATATATTAAAAATTCAATTGAATAAATTAATTTCATAATTTTTATAATGTATAAATATCATTTTTCAATTCAATTCTTTTAAAGAAGATATAGCGGATATAACAGAATATAGTGGAAATAATGGGATATAGCAGAAATAGCAGGGCTTAAAACGAAAAGGCTATATTTAAGGCTATATGAAATATCATAGCGGCAAAAATCCGCTATGAGATATAGCAGGGTTATAGCTGGGTAATAGCGGGGCATTAAGTGCATAGCCATGACCCATATTCAAGAACCTAGTAATGTGCTGGTGGAGATGGCCATTCGCCACAAAGAGATGCTTGTTGTTTCAGCGAGAGTGAAGCCAATTGAACCCCAAGGTTCTCAGGAAAAAAAAGGAAATTCTTTAAGAAGAAGGAAACGTAGAAAGTAGAGGCTGCCAAAAAGGCAAAGGCTGATTTAGTGTGTTGCCAATGTGACAAGAAGGGTCATTATGCAAGTGAGTACTGGTAAGGAAAGGGAAAGAAGGCTGCAGACAAGAAGAATGTGAAATTCTTTAACTGTGATCAAGTTGGGCATTATAAGAACTAGCGTCCACAGCCAGCCAGGGCGGACAAGGGGAATTTTTTTGCTATTGGATCATCAGCTAAGCCTACTACAACTGACAAAGGAAAGACTATGATGGATGATACGTTTTTGATTCCAAGTATACCAGTTAGGATACTTTTTGATACCGGTGCATCACATTCATTTATATCCCATTGTTTGGTTGATAGGTTATGCTTAGATACCACATACCTTGTTACTTCCTTAAGGGTTGCGAACACAATAGGAGGATATGCAACTTCGAGGATAAGATGTGACCAGTTAGAACTTGATTTATTAGGTCATAAGTATGCATACAGTTTGTATGTTTACGATTTCATAGATTTCAGAATCATTTTGGATATGGATTGGTTGAGAAGGTATAAAGCCAGGATATTTTGCCAGGATAGGGAAATATCTTTGGGACACCCAGATAGTCATAACCAAATTATACTCTCATTAGAGAATTCTGACCAAGAGTTATTGTGCTTTGTTGAGTATGATGGAAGTGGGAGAAGAGTTAAGTCAGGATAGGATTGCAAGAGAGTTTGCATATGTGTTTGTGCCAGTCAAAGGGCTACCACCAAAATGAGCTGTTGAGTTTTGAATAGATTTTGTGCCAGGAGCTGAACCTGTAAGTAAACTACTTAGTAGGATGACATCGATAAAGATAAGGGAACTAAAGGTGCAGCTAGTGGTTCTAGAAGGAAGGAATTTTATTAGACCAAGAAGTTCACCTTGGGGAGTGGCCGTGGTATTCATGAAGAAACCAGATGGGTCGTTAAGAATGTGTATCGACTACCGTAAGTTGAACGACAGGACGATAAAGAATAAGTATCCTTTACCGAGAATTGATGATCTGCTTGATCAGTTGAGCGGAGCCAAGTTGTTCTCCCAATTGGATTTAGCGACAGGGTTTCATCAGTTGACAGTGGTGGAGGATATCATTCTTTTGACAGCATTTCGGACTAGATATGGTTTATATGAGTGCTTGGTGATGCCATTTGGGTTGACGAATGCATCTGCTTTCTTTGTAGATTTGATGAATCGAGTCTTCCGAGGGTATTTGGATAGATTCGTATTGATGTTTACATATGACAATTTGGTATGCTCTAAGGATGAAAAAAGCACGAAGATCATCTTAAAGTTGTGCTAGAGACGTTGAGGTAGAATTAGCTAAAGGCAAAGTTTTCCAAGTGTCATTTTTGAAAGAAAGAGGTTAAGTTTCTTGGTCATGTGATTTCAAAGAAAGGGTTGTTAGTCGATCAAGATAAGAACGAAGCTATGAACAACTGGAGGAGACCAGAGATACTGACCGAGATCCGAAGTTTTCTTAGACTTATTGGATATTACCGGAGATGCATCAAGGATTTCTCATGGATAGCAGCACCATTGACTAAGCTTACCAGGAAAGAAGTGAAGTTTGTTTGGTCTGACAAATGTGAGGAAGCATTCCTTAAGTTAAAGCATTTGTTGACCAATGCTCCAATGTTGGTAATTTGAGATGGAAACCAAGGATTGGTAGTATATACTGATGCATGTGGGACTGGATTTGGAGTAGTGTTGATGTAGAGGGGTAAAGTCATTGCTTATGCATCTTGGCAGCTTAGACTGCATGAAGTAAGATACCCTACTCATGATTTAGAAATGGTAGCGGTGATTTTTGCCTTGAAGATTTGGAGGTATTATGTCTAGGGGGATAGATTTGAGTTGTATACCGGTCATAAATCTTTCAGATATCTATTCTCTTAGAAAGGGTTGAATATGCAATAACAGAGGTGGCTAGAGTTTTTGGCTGGTTATGATTTTGGTATAGAGTATACCCCAGGGAAAAGTAACAAAGTAGCAGATGCTCTCAGCAGAAGACATCATAATGTTATCTTGGCTATGTTGGCAGAATGGAAGGATCTAGAAGCTTTAGCAAGTTACGGTGTGCAGTTGAGATCTAATGCTAGTTCTAGTCAGGGCAATGTCATGTTGTCTTGTTTAGAAGTTCGAGAAGTGTTGATCGAGAGAATCGCTTCTAAGTGGAAGGAGGATCCATTATTAGCTGAGAGGATCGGAAGGCTTGGGTTTGGAACCGAGGTCGATGATTTGAAAGATTTTTGTATTGACCGTAGGGGATGGTCTAAAAAGAAGGAACAGTTATGTGTTCCAGACGTGGAGAACTTGAGAAGAGATGTTCTTAAGAAACGTCATCGATCCAAGTTTACGATATATCCTAGAGGGACCAAGATGTATCAAGATATGAAGAGGAGCTTCTATAGGAAATGCATGAAGAGGGATGTTGGCTTGTGGGTTAGGTAGTTTGTAAACTGTCAACATGTGAAAGCCAAACATCAAAAGTTGAGTGGGTTACTTCAGCCTCTAGATATTCCAGTTTGGACATGTGATTCGACATCCATGGATTTTATAATTGGACGGCCAAGGTCAAGAAGAGAAAATGAGATCATATGGGTTATTGTGGGCATGTTGACCAAAAGTGCTCATTCATTCCAATAAAGTCGACCAAGACGGGACCTGATTTAGTGAAGTTGTTCATGAAGAACAGAGTTAGACTTCGTGGAGTTCCTAGTAGCCTGGTCAACGATAGAGATGCTTTATTCACTAGCGAGTTCTAAAAGAGTCTATAGGATGTGTAGGCACTAAGCTCAAGATTAGCACCGCATATCACCAACAGACAGAAGGGCTGACAGAGAGAGTCAATAAGGTGCTTAAGGACTTATTGAGAGCTTGAGTGTTGGAATTTGGTGAATATTGGGAGGATCACCTACATTTGGTTGAGTTTTCCTATAATAATAGTTATCAGATTAGTATAGGAATGACGACTTTTGAAGCTTTGTGTGGAAGGCCATGCAAATCCCCTACATGTTGGTTGGAGGCTGGAGACAGATTGGTCTTAGGTCCAGATTTGGTATGGGAGGCGTCAAAAAAGATTGAGTTAATCCAAGAATGGATGAAGGAAGCTCAATTCAGATAGAAGAGTTACGCATATAAGAGGCGTAAAGACCTAGAGTTCTCAGTGGGAGACAGAGTTTTCATTAAAGTATCACCGATGAAGGGCGTGGTACGATTTGGAAAGATGGGAAAGTCGGCCCCGAGATATGTTGGTCCATTTCAGATTAGATAAAGGATTAGAAAGCTCGCATACAGAGTTGAGTTGTCGAGCAGTATGGTAGGTGCCCATAATGTATTTCATGTGTCTCATCTTCACAAATATGAACATGATCTAGAGGTTGCTATTCCTCAAACAGAATTGGAGGACTTGATAGTGGAGCCTGATTTGACGTTTGCTAGACAACCAGTTCGGGTTGTAGGAAGGATGAGAAAAGATTGAGGACCAAGACAGTCAAGTTGGTGAAAGTCCAGTGGAGCGAAAATGAGAAGTACTGTACTTGGGAGATAGAGGACAAGAGTCGAGAGGCTTACCTTGACAACTTTGATGGTATGTCTATATAAGATTTATATAGATATTTTCTAGTCGGGTAGATTAGTATGGTTGTTATGAGTCGCTACAGATGATTGCCATGTTTTGTGTAAGGTCTTTTTTGAATTTCGAGGACGAAATTCTTTAAGGGGGGGGGGCCTATAACACCCCTAATTTTTGATAACATTATTCAGGAGACTTAATTAGATAAATTAGATGGAATAGTGTAAATGTAAGTGATAAGGGGATTGAGACTTGAATTAATTAATTAAGAGTCGTGCCTAATTAATTGGCCAATGGGTTTTGGTTAATTAAGTCACATAAGGGTATGATTGGAATTTTTCGCCCAAGGACCCTTACCCATACATACATACATACATACATACATACACACACACACACACACACAGATATATATATCTGTGTGCGTGTGTGTGTGTATATATTTGTTCCTATCATTTCTTCCCAATAATGTCATTTTAAAACCCAAATTAAAATAGAAGAAACGACCGTCCATTAAGAATAGAAGAGGAAATCAATTTAAAGTTAGAAAATCAAGCTTAGGGGAAGTCAATCTCAATCCATTCTCTTTATCTAGAGCAGGATGAATAATTATTCCATCTCTATTTTGGTACAAATCATATATTTTTGGATTTAAGGGATAAATTCGTTTTTATGATATTTGTAGGATCGATTTCACCCTAGAGGGGGGTGAATAGGGTGATGCTATTAATTATAAAAAAAGCTTATAAAATTATTTCAACACAGATATATCAAAATAACAGCAGCATAGATAATAGCAGAATAAACGCAGAAATAGAACGGCACAGAATTTACCTAGCTTTGGCAAAAGCCTGCCTACGTGCTGCCCCTAAGGTTTCTACTAGAAATTAAGTAGTCACACGCTTACACACGTAAACTCGCGACACCCGCTATTGACTAACCTAACTCTACGCTCAAAACCCTGCCACTGAATTGTGAATTCTCAAACTACGCCACGTAGTTTGTCCCCTAGTCATACAACTAGAAATTACAACGGTTAAAATGGAAAATATAATTTAAACACAATTTAAATAGAAAAAAACAAAACCCTAATTATCTCCCTTTTATTATAAACCAACACTAAAGAAAAAAGGCCGGCCCAATTTGAAATATTATTCTCTTTATTTTATCGGTCCGCTTCCTTGTGAAAAATAGTGGCTTCCTATTCGTTCTCGTTCATTCCTCTCTAATTAAAAATTATGGTTTTGAACAAATTTAAAGACGACGACTTTAATCAGATCGATCGAGTAATTGATTTCGATTTCCTTGCTCTGTCGATTGATCATCTCTTGAGATGCTTTCGGCTGCTTCTATTTGATTGAGTTCGACTTTGATTCGGGTATGTAATTTATACTTATTCTCTCTGATTTGAATACTTGAAATCGATGGGTTTGAAAGCCCATGATGAATGGGTTTATATAGGATTCGAATTCCTATTTTCTTATTCGTATATAATCATCTGAATTCGTCAATTTATCTTGCTCGGCCGGTCGATGTTGCTTGGATGCTTGAGATTGATTCTGACTTTCTCAATTTCGTATGTTTATGATTTCTTGATGGCCACGGCTTTGATTTCTCTGACGTTGTTTTCCTTGCTCATCACGGTTCTGTCTTTGATCTGTTTCTTTGATATTGAACTGTTGACTTTGGTCACTTGACTTTGTTTATGTGATTCCTTGACTTGATAATGTCTTCAGCCATCACCGTTGCACCGACACTGTTTCTGGTCATTTTAATTTGAACTGCTGTGAGAAAATGGTGATTTTGACTTTGCATTTCCTTTGCATACATGTTCATTATGTAGTTTATTGTATCATGAGTTTACGGTTGACTTCATTCTTTGTGCTCGACTTTGGCTATTGAATTTTTCTCTACAGCTTGTCTGGTTCATTATTTCATGTATGCATATATGTGCTATCATCTTGTATATCTCCATCAGGAGTAGTTCTGCATTGTTGTGTCTATACATTTGTTGTCACCTCTAGTTTACCTTGAACTTCACCTGTGCTCGAGTCTGGTTCATGTTGTATTTGCATGCTTAGGTTGTAATTGGAACCATATGTATGCTGTATATTTGCGCTTTGTATTGCGTTATGCCTCTGAGTTGTGTGTTCATGCAGTTGAACTACTCCGGTTTCATGATATATGGTTGTAGTTGAGTTTGAACCATTTATTTCAGCTATCATGTGTATACATACATCTATGTATGTATATATGTGTTGTATTTCCTTGCAATCTTCATTGCACTATGATTCCTCTAGCCTGTTTTCATTTTGCCTGTACTCTGGCCTTCATGTATACTTGATGTGTGCTATGCATTTGTAGTTGAATTCTTTGTATTCTGGTAGCACTCGAGTCTTGTTCAAGTTGCAGTAATACTACTTCAATTTTGGTTTGTTGGCACTGGTTCGTGTATATGTGCAGTTTCACTTTGTTTGCAGTTTTGCCCTTGTTTGGTTTGTGGTGCACTCGCTTGCTCTGTTTTATTGTGTTGTCCTGTTGCACTATAAGCTTGCTTTAACCTGAACTGGTCTAGTTTGCTTCCATATCATGGCTGGTTTGAGTTTTGCTGTCACTATATTTATGTATACATGTGTATATACATATGTATGTATATGTTTATGCATTGTCTTCATGTAGTTCGTACCACTGCCTTTGTGCACTGTTTGGTTCATATTGCATATGTACATTTAGATTTTGGTCGAGGCTTGTTTTAGTTGTCTTGACCATTTTCATGAACTTGCACCTGTGTTGAATCCAGCTTGGAGCTCGGGTTTGACCTTGCGTTGATATTGTGACATTATTTTTATTGCACTTAAGTTGAACCCGGTGCTTTGGGCTTGACCTATGCTCACCTGTCCCTGTAATTTTATCAAGTGTATGTCGGTGTGCATGGCCTTGTGGCATGTACAGTGATACATTGTGCATGTCACAAGCTGTTTGTGTATGATGAATTCAAATTTAAATGATGACGAACAACCCAAATAAATGAGGCAAATAATATTTTCAAAATACATTTTATTTTATACTGCAAAAATATTTTATTTTCAATTCTACCGCGTCAGTATTTATTTTTGCAGATTGCTCAGATGCTGGATTCATGTTGAAGATAAAATACGAGTATGAGTGATATGTAGTGAGGTGCAAATGTAAATGTGAATTGTGGTGTAATCAAAATTGTTGTCGTTATTGAAGTTGTATATATATATATATAGTGAGAGCTTGAAATTTGTACTATTCAAAAATTGCAATAAATATTTGTTTGAATAAAATTTCTATTTGAATTCAAATTCTGTGTTATTTACTTTATTCAGCAAATATTTATTTAATCTAAGAAAAATAAAATAGTACATTAACAAATACATTTAAATGAATTTATATATGTGTTTATTATTATTAAACAAAAATCATATACTCGCATATTCAACAATCTCCCCCTTTTGATGATAACAAACATATATTTAAGATTTTGAATATATTAAATGTATTTGATTATTGAATTTTCTCCCTTTATTTGAATGCTTCCTCTCTACACAAAGCTCCCCGTTCATATATGCATGCAATTAAAAATATGCAAATGAGTCTAGATGTAAATAAAACATATTTGACCTTTATTCTATTTTATTTGACAAAATCTTAACTTTTCTCTCCCCCTTTTGTTATCCTCAAAAGAGTAATAGTGTTAGAAAAATAGAGATAAAGTGAAAGATACTAATACAACATCAAAACTCAATCGACTGTAAATATTAAATTTCAATAAAAAATCAAACAAAAATCATAAATACTCTGTTAGGCGAATATTCCACTTTTAGAATGATGGTAATGATATCATCATATAAAACCATACAGTTGTGTCTATTTGTGGTATATTTATATCAGGAATTTGAATATCTACCAACCATGCATAACCGTTAGGACTTTTAAATGAGATTAGTAGTATTCCAATTTTATTAAAAAAAAATGAATTCAAGTATCTTCTAACCACGCATAACCATGAGGACTTTTAAATGGGATTAGAATCAACTTGTTTATTTAATAAATTAATTTTGATATGTGTTCCATACATGCATAACCATGAGAACTTTTAAATGAGCATGGAAGCATATAATCAAAAAAATTCCAAGTAATTCATCCATGCATAACCGTGAGGACTTTTAAATGAGAGTGAATACTTTAGATTTTATTTTATTTTATTTTATTTTGTTATATATATATATTATTATTTAAAAAAAATATAAAATGAAAAACGAATGATTCCTGTTTAAATTACCACATATCGACAAACTATAATGGATTTTGATGAGTGATGGTTGATAGAAATATGATAGAAATAGAAATGGTCATGGAATATTTATCAATAAAGAGTTATTATAACTCCTATTTAAATTTCTAAAGAAATTTACTAATTATACCGTCTTGAGTTATAATATATGATTAATATTAGCACCCATCACCTTTTCAATTACTATTTATAAAAAAATGTTAAATATTTAGAAAATAAAATTTCTAAAACACCTAAGCTGAGACGTCGTTTACAAAAACTATTTTCTGGTAGGGTTTTTGTAAAAATGTTTGCCAATTGAGAATCGGTTGCAATGAAATTTATGCAGATATTTTCCTTGAAAATATGATCTCTAATAAAATGATGTCTAACATCTATATGTTTTGTTCGTGAGTGATGTACAGGATTATTTGTGAGATCAATTGCGCTTTTGCTACACACATTAGTGGTACACGTTTAAAATTTAGACCATAGTCTTGCAAAGTTTGTATCATCCATAAGATTTGAGCAGGGACTTCCAGCATAGTCCGCATTTGAAAATCCTTTTAATTCAAAATTATCATTTGTTGGATACCAAAGACCAAACCGTGGGGTGAGCAACAAATATTTTATAATTCTTTTAACGGCTATTAAATGAGATTCTTTTGGGTTAGATTGAAATCGTGTACACAAGCAGACAGAAAACAGGATATCAGGTCTTGAAACGATAAGATAAAGGAGTGATCCAATCATACCTCTATATTGCTTTTGATCAACTGCCTTACCTTTTTCATCATTGTCAAGTTTAATTGTTGTGCTCATGGGGGTTCTAGCTGGTTTAGCATCTTTTAATCTAAATTTGTTGACAAGTTCCCAAATATATTTTGTCTGAGAATGAATGTGCCTTATCGCTTAGTTTGACTTGAAATCCTATAAAGAATTTTAACTCTCCAACCAAGCTCATTTCAAACTTTTCCTACGTAACTTTTTCAAATTTCTCATACAACAAATTGTTAGTACCATAAATGATGTCATCAACATATATTTGAACAATTAAAAGATCATCGTTTTCATGCAACATAAATAGTGTGGTGTCTACACAGCCCTTTTTGAACCCATTTTCAAGAAGATAAGTACTAAGTAATTCATACCAAGCTCTAGGAGCTTGTTTTAATCCATATAATGTCTTTTTAAGCTTATATACATGGTTAGGATATTCATGACTTTCAAAACTTCTGGTTGTTCAACAAATACATCTTCTTTTAAAATTATGTTAAGAAAGGAACTTTTAATATCCATTTGTCTTAATTTAAATCCTTTGTAGCAAGCAATAGCTTACAGTATCCTAATTGATTCTAGTCTAGCTGCCGGTGCAAAATTCTCATCAAAGTCAACTCCTTCAATTTGATTATATCCTTTAGAGACTAATCTAGATTTATTTCTAATCACATTTCCAGATTTATCATATTTATTTTTGAAAATTCATTTTGTCCCTACGACTGGATAATCCTTAGGTCTAGGTGCTAGACTCCAAACATCATTTCGCTCAAATTGATTTAGCTCTTCTTGCATAGCCATAAACCAGTTTTCATCATTAAGAGCTGTATCTATGTCTTTGGGTTCTATTTCTGAAATAAATCCACTATAAGACATAGACCACACAAATTTCTAAAGGAGGAACGATTTTGAACACCTGTGATAGGATTTCCTGTTATCAATTCTGGATGATGATCAGCTTTAAATTTCAATCCCTCTGGATCTAGATTCCTTCGGACTTCTTTTGTTGTTGCAGTTTCTTTTGGTTTTTCATTCTCATCTTTTTCGTTCTCCTCTTCAACATTGGTTTTGATCATTTCCTGTTCATTAATGCCTTCATCAAACTTCACATTGATTGACTCCACAATTGTTTTATTCCTTTTGTTGTAGACTCTATAAGCTTTGCTTCTAGAAGAGTATCCCATGAATATGCCTTCATCAGCTTTTGCTTTGAATTTTCCTAATTGTTCACTTGTATTGATAATATAGCACGGACACCTAAATACTTTGAAGTAAGCAATGTTTGGTTTATTTTTGAACCATAGCTCATAGGGTGTTTTGCTAAGAATCGGTCTGATCATAACTCTATTCATTACATAACAAGCTGTATTTACTGCTTCTGCCCAAAAATGCAAAGGCAGCTCATACTCATTCATCATAGACCTAGCCAAATCTTGCCATGTTCGATTCTTTCTCTCAACTACTCCATTTTGTTGTGGAGTATGTGGTGCAAAAAATTCTTGTTTAAATCCATTTTCATCACAAAAGTTTTCAAATTCATAATTTTCAAATTCTTCACCATGATCACTTCTTAACGAAACAATAAGAACTCCTTTTTCATTTTGAACAAATTTTGTGAAGTATGAAAAAGTTTTTGATTTTTTAGCCAAGAAATATACACATGTATATCATGAGTAATCATCAACTAACACAAAGCTATATTTATTACCACCTAAGCAAGCAATGTCGTTTGGTCCAAACAGATCCATATGAACTAGTTCAAGAACTCTAGAAGTGCTTACATTATTTTTGGCATGAAACGATGATTTTTTAAGTTTTCCCAAGGTACATGCTTTACATAAATTTTTTGTTTGAAATCATGTGATGGCAACCCACTTACCAAATTTTTCCTTTTTAATCTGTTTAACAAATTCATGCTAGCATGCCCTAATCGTCTATGCCATAAATTTAATTCTATATCCTTAGCTACCAAACAATTTGAAAGGGTGAGATCATCAAAAGATAGAGAATATATATTACCTTTCCTTTTACCTGAAAATTAGATTTATTTTGACGATTTGTCAACAATTTTGCACAAGTCAGATTCAAAAATAACATTCATACCTTTATCACATAGCTGGCTGATTGATATCAAATTGTGGTGCAGATTTTCAACATATAATACGTCATTTAAGGTAAATGTATTGTTACCTACTTTACCTTTACCGACAATTCTACACTTCTCATTGTTACCCATTGTGACTCTGCCACTTCTGTACTTTTCTAGGCTAAGAAACTTTGATTTATCGCCTGTCATGTGCCTGGAACAGCCAAAATCCAAGTACCATTGCTGTTGTTCCTTAGCCTGCCAGCATACCTACACAAGAAGAGAGTTTAGTGACCTATTTTTTTTTATAGGTCCATGATTGTTTGTGGTAATTGATTTTGAAAAATAATTTTGTGGAGACCTAAAACTATTTATATATGTCCCTTTCGGCACCCAAATTTGTTTAACTTTGAGAGATTTTATATTTGTGCCTTTTGGAACCCAAATTAGAATTGCTTTCACGTGTTTGGGTCTATACCAGCAATTGTTTTGATTGTGTTCAAATTTTCTTCAAATTTTGCACATTGAATTTACTTGATTAATCTTATTTCTAACATTTATAGATTTATACCCAAGCCCTTATCTAATTGTATTAACAGTTTGTTTTCCTAATAGCATGTTCAACGATTTCTCACTTTTTGAAAATTTATCTAAAGTCGTTGATAGTTGTTGGACTTGTGTTTTGAGAGATTCATTTTCGTTTAAAAATTGTATGCACCTTTTAATAGAATTTTCTCTTCTTGTATTTTCACTTTCTTTCAAAATCAGAATTTCATTTTCAAGTAATGTTATATTAATTTCTGATTTTTTTAATTTCTTCTTCAAACAATGGACACTGGTCACACTTTGGGCAGTTATTTTGATAGTTTTAACTAATTGTTCAAGCTGATCATTTACTTCAATCAAACTATCTCTTTGTGATTCAATTTTAGCATATTTCTCGCTAAGTCGTTCAAAGCACCCATTTATCACGTGAAAATATGTAACGACCCGACTTTCTACGCCCAGGAAGACGTATCGTTATTAAGAAAGAAAGGGATGAAAAAATAGAAAAGATAGAGAAGAAAGAACAACAACATCAGAATCTCACAGCGGAACGAATGAATTATATTAATCACATAAGTATTACATAATATACAACATCAATTAGAGTTATAAAGATAATACATCACATAGTAGACAGTTATAAACACCTGTCTAGTTATACAACTCAATACACAGACAACACAGAGATATCATCACAGCGGAACTATATATATATACAACGCTGAAGCCTCCTGTTCCATTGCTCCTCTAGAATTCGTCAAAGCTAACCTGAATCCCTTGGCTACACGTAAAAATTTGGGTACCCGAGAGTTTATGAAAAACAAAAATAAACTCCGGGTCAGACATGGGTCTGGTATGAGTAACAGGTTAAAAGTTGCTTAACATTGAAAAACATTTGAAAATAAAAGGTATCACGTAAGACTCCCTACACATAAACATGGGAAAGTTTTTACCTTACGCTAACCAAAACATTTGATAGGAAATTCTGTGATATTATAGTAGGTCTAGGGTTTTCAAGTAAATAGAAAATAGCCGAAATTGTTACATTCATTAAATTCCAGCTACTAGCCACAAAAGTGGGTAATACAATCAAAACCGTGGGCACTTATTGGATTGTGGATTCCATATAATGGCAGGGCTACTGGGGCACCGCCCGTCACAGTACGGGGCCTAGATCACCGTACCGAGGATCACTCCCGACCCCCTACAACACAAAGGCCGGAACCATTCCTTACTGAACAGTCCCGAACAAGATAAACCCTGGCAGTTGTCGCGAACCAACCGCCCACACAGCCGAAATAAAAAGGGACATCTAGACAGGGGAAATATTTTGACCTGCTTGGGCATGACCCACCTAACCTTGCTGCATCTCCCCTGTTTTAGCCATTCCCGGTTGATGAGGCATGAGGCTACAATTACCTTTAGAGAACAAATTCCTTAGAATGCTCATCGCCCGCCTGACGATGTGTTGAAAGCATTCAATCCATACAAGTTCGTTCCAGGTTCGAACGAAACCGAAGGCATTATCTCGTTACCCTCATTTTGGAATCACCCTCAGAGTTAACGAAGACAACCCTTGCATTCTGAATCTTCATCTTCACATCAGATCACGACCTAACGTTAGTTTGGAAGTCGATGTGGTTTTCGGATGTCCAAATGTGGAAACCCGATCCCGGTCTCATCGAAATCCAAAACGTGTCTTTTAAGGCCAAGTTGTCTATTTAGTCTTAACAGTTCAATTCAATATCATCAGTATACACACAAATAGATAATTCACAATATCACAATAGATAATCACATCATCATAAACAGATAATTCATATTATCATCAAAACAGATAATTAAATATTATCATACTTAAACCAAGCATCCATATTACACAGCATAAATATCTCATATCTGAGGTCTCAAACCATTCAAGGCAAACAATATCATCCATCCATACATAAGCAATCACATCAGCTATAATTAATTTAAAATGAATTAAATTAATTACATCATTTTTAATTAATTTAAAGTAAATTAAATTAATTACTTCACCATTATAAATCTTGCTTATTTCACTATTAACAATCAATTAATTAGTCATCATCCAATTATTCATTTTTAATTTATCATTCTTGATTAATTATCTTTAATCACATTTAAATAATGATCCATTAATTATTTTCCTATTCTTTAACCAAAATAGAGGTTAGCCTTAAATTACTAAATTAATTTCATTACATCCTAATTATTACATTAATAAATCAATTCATTTATTTATTATTTCCAAATAAATTCATTAAATTATTAATTATAACAATTAATGTTCTCTACTTATATTTTCTATTTAAATTAATTACATTAAGTAATTAATCTTCAATTAGATCAAATTGTTAATCACCCTTGATTAACCCCATTCAGTAATTAATTACCCTTAATTGTCTTTACCAAATAAATTAATTACTCCAATATTTATTCCTCTAATTAATCCCTTGATTAATTATACCAAGTAATTATACTCAAATTACTTTCATCATCAAATCACCCTCAGTTAATTACATTCGGTAATTATCATTAATTACTTTCTTAAGTAATTATACTTATCACATCATCAAAAGGTTATTTAAATTAATTAACTTAATTAATTAACTTAAACAATTCATATTAACCTTAACTAATTACAAGGAGTAATTAGTTCCTTAATTACTTCCATTAAGTAATTACACTTAAACAATTGACAATTGGTTGTCTTTAAAATTAATTAATCTAATTAATCGTTATAATTAATCATATTAATTAATTATTAAATAATCCTTAGTTGGTGTCCTTTATTAATTATTAACCATTCTTTAATTACTTTCCTAAAGAAATTAGCTAAGATTTATTCAATATTAATTACAATTAATTATTCTCTAACAGCTCATTAATTAATCCATAATTATTTAATTAATTAAGTGTTAGACTTGTAACTTAACCAATCTTTAATTATTTTATTAATTAATCACTAATCATTAATTAAATATTCAAATCTTATTTAACTAATGATCCTTCATTACCAATTTAATTATCCTAATTTAATAATCTTAAATCTTAATTAACTAGTTTAAACTCTTAATTACTAAATTAATTAATTCAAATCATTAATCAATTTAATTGGTTAATTATTCATTTTAATTGACTTATTGATTACAAATCCTTAAATCTTCATTTTGTTCAAGAATAATGACATTTCTCTTATTCATGATCAATTTATCATTAGCGAGGTACTTAAGAACAATTTACTTTCAAACTTTACTTTTAAATTTCATTTCAAATCAAAGATTTGAAATATTGACAAATTCAATTTTCAACAAATTTAAACGAAGTTAAACTCCCTTAAAATCAAATGTTGTAAAACATTTTCCTCTATAAAGAAATTTATAAAACAGTTTACACCAAATCATTTAACTCAAAACAATTTAAATTATTCCTTATACCCCTTTTAAATTATTTAAATATTAATTTTTTTTATAAAACTTCCTTTATTTTTAAATTAGGATACAAAAACTAATTTGAATCTATATCTCAAATTTTGATTTTAACTTAATATAAAAATCAGGTTTCAAGTTTTAATATTCTGTTTTAAAATTTTAACTGACAGTTCTAAAACCTGTCATAATATAAATGACCCGAGACCATACCAAAATACTTCGAGACAAACTCATCCTTGCTTCGAGCCTTACCCGCTACTTACTCGAGAAAAACTCGAGCAACATACTCCCCTTCAAATCCATCTAAGCAGAACACAAAGAGGTCCACCGTGCACATTCACGGTGGCGCCGCTCATCATTGATCATCAAAGATGGCCTCCACACATCGGAAACCATCCTAGCATCCTACTTCGATCATCAGCTTGCCATGATCCTCGAAATCAAATTCGAGAACTTAAAACCAAACCTGGAAGTAGAAGTCGCCGCCATACCCATACCTATCAACGTGCCGTCCCCACGTCTCTGACCATCAGAAGGTCTACAATTCCTCCATCGACTTCGCCTACGACCACGCTATCGTCCCTCAAATCCTTGCTGCACTCGATCGGTTGCGTAAACCACTGTGATCGATTTTATCAAGCACAGTAAAACTAGGTTTACAAAACAAAACGATCAACCATCGTCACCATGATGATCTTCCACCACCTCCACTATTTTTCCTCCATTCACCCATCATTCATCTACCTCTAGGATGATTCACGGCCTCCCAAATTCTAGAGATCATTAGGAATCTCCAAAATACTAATTTCTGGTTAAACCAGAAATACACACCAACCCCTTTACTAAAAACTTCCATTTTAGTTTTAAAAATCCAATTTTGGTGTTAGTTTGTGATTCATAATCCTGAATTTACAATCTATAACAATTTATTTTTGACATAATTTTAAGTTGCACTGTTGTTTTATTTGTTTCCAGAGTAAATACATATTATTTCAACTTAAACAGATTTTTAAACCTAAAACTATGGTATAAGAAACAAACTTTGTTCAAAACTTAAGTCTTAACAAAATTTGGATAAAGAGCAACTGATTTTTGTTTGTAGAATTTGAACCTAGAACTAAAATCAGAGAAACAGAACACAGTTCACAGTATGCACACCAACATATTTATGCATAAACACAGAGCTTTTACTTATAAATGAAATCATAACACATATGTTTTCAGAGATGAATATGCAACATAATTATATGCTTGAACTATTTAGATTATAATGTTACTCACAGTAAAAATTTGGACAGAGAACACATCCAGGAAGCTATTGCTTAATCCTCTGTAAACACTTGTTCACTTAAACATACTAGCAAGCAAACAAATTTTACCTTAAGTTTTTTTTAAAGTGAAGTTACTCACCTTGATTTGAGAAGATGGATAGAATACTTCTTGTTTGAGAACAGCTTTGAACATTAAAAACTGGAAATGTTTTGCTCTGGTCTTCCTTTAATCTTCTTACCTTTGTTGTTGTAATGCTACTTAAGTTTTGTATGATAAAGTTGTTTAAGTTTGTAAAAAGAAAACTTATTATTTTCTCTGGGTTTGCTGTGTTGAACAAATTGAACAAAAACATTCCATATATAAAGAAGATAGGTTAATACAGGGAGGTGTTTACTGGTTAAACTTTATCTGTTTTGACTAGAGAATACTTTTCTTTTTTGTCAAGCAAGATTTTGTATTTTGGAGGCTGAAAAGATTTTGTAAATTTTCGGCTGAAAAGATTTTTAACATTTCTAGTAGACCAAAAGTTGAGCTGGTATTAAATGAAATGGTACTATATGTTTCCTACTTATCTCATCTTGTAAGTTGCTACTTTCTTTTGCTAGTCAGGTTAGCTTCTTCTATGTTCATACTTATCCTCTTTTATGTATTAAGATATTTCTAGTTTGTTTCTCAGCCTTATCTCATTTCTTTTCATACTTTGTTCTTGCATAATTATTTTACAGGCATATATACTTTTTGTCTTGTTTCTTTTCATACTTTGCTTCTTGCATAATGCTCTACAGGTTACATGCATTATTTTCATTTGCCTGGCAGTTTCATGTTTTATGTATATATATAAGGTTGGTTTAGTCATTATTATAAATTTTTAACTTAAGTACTCAATTCTATTGCTATTTTTACTTCTCTTTATTTTTAAAACTTAAACTATTAAATCCTTAGTCTACTATTATTAATTTTTATACTTATGTTAAATATTAATAAGGTTTATTTTATTTAAACACTTTTGAAAGACTTATTTTAGATTTGAAAATGATAGCTTTCTTCCAAAATATATGCATATATGTATTTAAATAAATTTTGAAATAGCAATTTCTATCTATATATAAAAATCCATTTGTAAGAATATTACATTATTTATATTGTTTAAAAATAACTCATTGTTAAATTAAAAATGATTTACAAAAGAAATTATCTCTTTATTAATACATTGCCTATTTTATCAAGCTATACTTATTACAAAACAAACCCCATTTTATTTAACTTTAAGCTTAAGCTAAATCATTTTAAACAATTTAGTTTTTACCTTGAGTGTTTTTAAGTCACATGATTATTTATTCAATAGCTTAACATTAAATCTAATCAATTTCCAAATTACCAGAAATATTAAAGTTAGAAACATGTCTTTATTTATTAAATTTAAAACAAGATTAACTATTTACAATATATACGGATATATATATATATATATATATATATATATTATAAATAGAAGGCTAATTGATTAGCTTTTAACGATGAAGTCATCCATTTAAATATTTATCAAAGAATATCAAATTTATCATTAATAATATTGTCAAATCAATTTAATTTTACACAGATTATTAAATTGATATTGCCAAAAATTCCGCGATATCACATTCCTCTCCCCTTAAAAGAATTTCGTCCCCGAAATTTAAAACAAAGGTAATTTAATAATCTGATTAAGGATTAAATATTTTTTTTTAAAACATAAGCATATGTCAATCATATGCAAACAACCATAGCAACCAATTCATTCAATATAACAAATCTAACTATCCAGACAAAATTTTGGATAGAATTTTCTCGAGTTTCCCAAGTATAAATACCGAGATACTCGCTCTACAAAATCCAAACAATAAATACTACTAAGCTATGGAGCTAGCACTCATCTAGATCTACAAAACAAGACAGGATATCAGACTACAGACAAGTCTGACTCACAACCAAAACTCCCTAAACTGCTGGCTCTACAACCAGAGATAGAGCTTACACGTACTCCCTCAGAGATACGTGAAACACAACGAATTTCAGTTATCCAAACTAGAAATTAAATTCTGAAGACCAAACACTAATCCAAAATCAAATCTCCGATTATGGAATCCAAATTCTTCCGTTTCTTACCCACAAAACTCTTCGGACGATCCTGGGATGCCTACATCCTTCTTGATCAGCTCAACCCTTGCTGATGCTCCCTAGAAATAAACTGAACCAAAATCAATCCAACAAAATGATCTTTCCAAGATTAACAAATCTTAGGACATAACTCTATTCCAAATCAGAATACAGATCTCACTTTTCCCATCTGGAAAAGATAAAACAGATGCACTCCAAATCTGGCCTCAGATCCTGAAAAATTTCCTGTAGAAACTCTCTAATCCAAACACCGCAATTCCCAGTTGCTTCCACTTTAAACCAGCTACCACCATGCTTCCACTGCGCAACTCTGACTGAGCAGATGAAAATGCTAATGACTAACACCAGCACAACTGGATAACACATTCCCAAACTATGGTTCAACAGATCCATAAAAGAAACTCAGAAGTTCCTCCAAAACCTGAGCTGCTTCACCAAACTCTCACTCTAGAAACCATCCTACCACTATGCCGAACCATCGGTACCACTTCTGGATTCTAGTCGATAGGAAAACTCAATCTCCAGGTGCGGATAAAACTCTGACTTCCTGAAGACATCCAGAAAAATCTCTGACAACCAAGAGAACATTCAAACTATCGCAAGTCACTTTTGCGATCAACTCAGCCTAATTCCAAAGAAAAAAAACCGCTCTCTCTTTACCAAACAGAACATCTTACGCTAGTCTAGCCAATCCATCGAAGAAACGGAACCACTCTGTTGCTTCTGAAATCCACTACTACGCTAGAAAGCTTCCTTGACAATACACAGAACACTCCGAGCTGCACTGCTGACACCAATTCCAAGGAATTCCTAATCCAACGCTCTTCGAGAAACTTGGACTACCAACCAAACACAAACATCTTGCTGAACTCAGCCACAACACCCAAACAGACACACTTTCTTAACTTGTTCCAAAGAAACACCTTCGGAAACATCCATAGTCACTGTGTCTCATCACACAGCTTCTCATCCTGAGGTATCAAGATATCATGTCTTGCTTCTGTCCAACCGACAGATCCAAACTCTAGCTCATCCAAACTTACACTTCAAAGATGAACTCCGAAATTTAACAGGTTTCCTTCAGAGATAGATGAAATCCTTACACCATCCAAAGCTTACTCAAGACGGTATTAGATCTACAATCTCGACAAATACACTTCCAATCACAAACATTCAAACTCCAACCATTGGTAGTTGTGTCACACACCACTACCCTATCTACCTTTATAACTTATATTGGAAAACTTGAACAGGTAACCCAACAAATAGGTAGAAACAAATATACAAATATATGTATATATATACATCAAAATTACAAATACGCTCTCTCAAGAAAGAAATCACTAAAGAGCCTGGGTATTCGCTCAACCTAGCGCTCTGATACCACTGTAACGACCCGACTTCCTACGCCCAGGAAGACGTATCGTTATTAAGAAAGAAAGGGATGAGAAAATAGAAAAGATAGAGAAGAAAGAACAACAACATCAGAATCTCACAGCGGAACGAATGAATTATATTAATCACATAAGTATTACATAATATACAACATCAATTAGAGTTATACAGATAATACATCACATACTAGACAGTTATAAACACCTGTCTAGTTATACAACTCAATACACAGACAACACAGAGATATCATCACAGCGGAACTATATATATATACAACGCTGAAGCCTCCTGTTCCATTGCTCCTCTAGAATTCGTCAAAGCTAACCTGAATCCCTTGGCTACCCGTAAAAATTTGGGTACCCGAGAGTTTATGAAAAACAAAAATAAACTCCGGGTCAGACATGGGTCTGGTATGAGTAACAGGTTAAAGTTGCTTAACTTTGAAAAACATTTGAAAATAAAAGGTATCACGTAAGACTCCCCACACATAAACATGGGAAAGTTTTTACCTTACGCTAACCAAAACATTTGACAGGAAATTCTGTGATATTATAATAGGTCTAGGGTTTTCAAGTAAATAGAAAATAGCCGAAATTCTTACATTCATTAAATTCCAGCTACTAGCCACAAAAGTGGGTAATACAATCAAAACCGTGGGCACTTATTGGATTGTGGATTCCATATAATGGCAGGGCTACTGGGGTACCGCCCGTCACAGTACGGGGCCTAGATCACCGTACCGAGGATCACTCCCGACCCCTTGCAACATAAGGCCGGAACCATTCCTTACTGAACAGTCCCGAACAAGATAAACCCTGAAAGTTGTCGCGAACCAACCGCCCACACAACCGAAATAAAAAGGGACATCTAGATAGGGGAAATATCTTGACCTGCTTGGGCATGACCCACCTAACCTTGCTGCATCTCCCCTGTTTTAGCCATTCCCGGTTGATGAGGCATGAGGCTACAATTACCTTTAGAGAACAAATTCCTTAGAATGCTCATCGCCCGCCTGACGATGTGTTGAAAGCATTCAATCCATAGAAGTTCGTTCCGGGTTCGAACGAAACCGAAGGCATTATCTCGTTACCCTCATTTTGGAATCACCCTCAGAGTTAACGACGACAACCCTTGCATTCTGAATCTTCATCTTCATCTTCACATCAGATCACGACCTAACGTTAGTTTGGAAGTCGATGTGGTTTTCGGATGTCCAAATGTGGAAACCCGATCCCGGTCTCATCGAAATCCAAAACGTGTCTTTTAAGGCCAAGTTGTCTATTTAGTCTTAACAGTTCAATTCAATATCATCAATATACACACAGATAGATAATTCACAATATCACAATAGATAATCACATCATCATAAACAGATAATTCATATTATCATCAAAACGGATAATTAAATATTATCATACTTAAACCAAGCATCCATATTAGACAGCATAAATATCTCATATCTGAGGTCTCAAACCATTCAAGGCAAACAATATCATCCATCCATACATAAGCAATCACATCAGCTATAATTAATTTAAAATGAATTAAATTAATTACATCATTTCTAATTAATTTAAAGTAAATTAAATTAATTACTTCACCATTATAAATCTTGCTTATTTCACTATTAACAATCAATTAATTAGTCATCATCCAATTATTCATTTTTAATTTATCATTCTTGATTAATTATCTTTAATCACATTTAAATAATGATCCATTAATTATTTTCACAAATTAGCTATTCTTTAACCAAAATAGAGGTTAGCCTTAAATTACTAAATTAATTTCATTACTTCCTTATTATTACATTAATAAATCAACTCATTTATTTATTATTTCCAAATAAATTCATTAAATTATTAATTATAACAATTAATGTTCTCTACTTATATTTTCTATTTAAATTAATTACATTAAGTAATTAATCTTCAATTAGATCAAATTGTTAATCACCCTTGATTAACCCCATTCAGTAATTAATTACCCTTAATTGCCTTTACCAAATAAATTAATTACTCCAATATTTATTCCTCTAATTAATCCCTTGATTAATTATACCAAGTAATTATACTCAAATTACTTTCATCATCAAATCACCCTCAGTTAATTACATTCGGTAATTATCATTAATTACTTTCTTAAGTAATTATACTTATCACATCATCAAAAGGTTATTTAAATTAATTAACTTAATTAATTAACTTAAACAATTCATATTAACCTTAACTAATTACAAGGAGTAATTAGTTCCTTAATTACTTCCATTAAGTAATTACACTTAAACAATTGACAATTGATTATCTTTAAAATTAATTAATCTAATTAATCATTATAATTAATCACATTAATTAATTATTAAATAATCCTTAGTTGATGTCCTTTATTAACTATTAACCATTCTTTAATTACTTTCCTAAAGAAATTAGTTAAGATTTATTCAATATTAATTACAATTAATTATTCTCTAACAGCTCATTAATTAATCCATAATTATTTAATTAATTAAGTGTTAGACTTGTAACTTAACCAATCTTTAATTATTTTATTAATTAATCACTAATCATTAATTAAATATTCAAATCTTATTTAACTAATGATCCTTCATTACCAATTTAATTATCCTAATTTAATAATCTTAAATCTTAATTAACTAGTTTAAACTCTTAATTACTAAATTAATTAATTCAAATCATTAATCAATTTAATTGGTTAATTATTCATTTTAATTGACTTATTGATTACAAATCCTTAAATCTTCATTTTGTTCAAGAATAATGACATTTCTCTTATTCATGATCAATTTATCATTAGCGAGGTACTTAAGAACAATTTACTTTCAAACTTTACTTTTAAATTTCATTTCAAATCAAAGATTTGAAATATTGACAAATTCAATTTTCAACAAATTTAAACCAAGTTAAACCCCCTTAAAATCAAATGTTGTAAAACATTTTCCTTTATAAAGAAATTTATAAAAGAGTTTACACCAAATCATTTAACTCAAAACAATTTAAATTATTCCTTATACCCCTTTTAAATTATTTAAATATTAATTTTTTTATAAAACTTCCTTTATTTTTAAATTAGGATACAAAAACTAATTTGAATCTATATCTCAAATTTTGATTTTAACTTAATATAAAAATCAGGTTTCAAGTTTTAATATTCTGTTTTAAAATTTTAAACTGACAGTTCTAAAACCTGTCATAATATAAATGACCCGAGACCATACCAAAATACTTCGAGACAAACTCATCCTTGCTTCGAGCCTTACCCGCTACTTACTCGAGAAAAACTCGAGCAACATACTCCCCTTCAAATCCATCTCAGCAGAACACAAAGAGGTCCACCGTGCACATGCACGGTGGCACCGCTCATCATTGATCATGAAAGATGGCCTCCACACATCGGAAACCATCCAAGCATCCATCTTCGATCATCAGCTTGCCATGATCCTCGAAATCAAATTCGAGAACTTAAAACCAAACCTGGAAGTAGAAGTCGCCGCCATGCCCATACCTGTCAACGTGCCGTCCCCACGTCTCTGACCATCAGAAGGTCTGCAATTCCTCCATCGACTTCGCCTACGACCACGCTATCGTCCCTCAAATCCTTGCTGCACTCGATCGGTTGCGTAAACCGTGGTGATCGATTTTATCAAGCACAGTAAAACAAGGTTTACAAAACAAAACGATCAACCATCGTCACCATGATGATCTTCCACCATCTCCACTATTTTTCCTCCATTCACCCATCATTCATCTACCTCTAGGATGATTCACGATCTCCCAAATTCTAGAGATGATTAGGAATCTCCAAAATTCTAATTTCTGGTTAAACCAGAAATACACACCAACCCCTTTACTAAAAACTTCCATTTTAGTTTTAAAAATCCAATTTTGGTGTTAGTTTTTGATTCATAATCCTGAATTTACAATCTATAACAATTTATTTTTGACATAATTTTAAGTTGCACTGTTGTTTTATTTGTTTCCAGAGTAAATACAGATTATTTCAACTTAAACAGATTTTTAAACCTAAAACTATGGTATAACAAACAAAATTTGTTCAAAACTTAAGTCCTAACAAAATTTGGATAAAGAGCAACTGATTTTTGTTTGTAGAATTTGAACCTAGAACTAAAATCAGAGAAACAGAACACAGTTCACAGTATGCACACCAACATATTTATGCATAAACACAGAGCTTTTACTTATAAATGAAATCATAACACATATGTTTTCAGAGATGAATATGCAACATAATTATATGCTTGAACTATTTAGATTATAATGTTACTCACAGTAAAAATTTGGACAGAGAACACATCCAGGAAGCTATTGCTTAATCCTCTGTAAATACTTGTTCACTTAAACATACTAGCAAGCAAACAAATTTTACCTTAAGTTTTTTTTTAAAGTGAAGTTACTCACCTTGATTTGAGAAGATGGATAGAATACTTCTTGTTTGAGAACAGCTTTGAACATTAAAAACTGGAAATGTTTTGCTCTGGTCTTCCTTTAATCTTCTTACCTTTGTTGTTGTAATGCTACTTAAGTTTTGTATGATAAAGTTGTTTAAGTTTGTAAAAAGAAAACTTATTATTTTCTCTGGGTTTGCTGTGTTGAACAAATTGAACAAAAACATTCCATATATAAAGAAGATAGGTTAATACAGGGAGGTGTTTACTGGTTAAACTTTATCTGCTTTGACTAGAGAATACTTTTCTTTTTTGTCAAGCAAGATTTTGTATTTTGGAGGCTGAAAAGATTTTGTAGATTTTCGGCTGAAAAGATTTTTAACATTTCTAGTAGACCAAAAGTTGAGCTGGTATTAAATGAAATGGTACTATATGTTTCCTACTTATCTCATCTTGTAAGTTGCTACTTTTCTTTTGCTAGTCTGTTTAGCTTCTTCTATGTTCATACTTATCCTCTTTTATGTATTAAGATATTTCTAGTTTGTTTCTCAGCCTTATCTCATTTCTTTTCATACTTTGTTCTTGCATAATTATTTTACAGGCATATATACTTTTTGTCTTGTTTCTTTTCATACTTTGCTTCTTGCATAATGCTCTACAGGTTACATGCATTATTTTCATTTGCCTGGCAGTTTCATGTTTTATGTATATATATAAGGTTGGTTTAGTCATTATTATAAATTTTTAACTTAAGTACTCAATTCTATTGCTATTTTTACTTCTCTTTATTTTTAAAACTTAAACTATTAAATCCTTAGTCTACTATTATTAATTTTTATACTTATGTTAAATATTAATAAGGTTTATTTTATTTAAACACTTTTGAAAGACTTATTTTAGATTTGAAAATGATAGCTTTCTTCCAAAATATATGCATATATGTATTTAAATAAATTTTGAAATAGCAATTTCTATCTATATATAAAAATCCATTTGTAAGAATATTACATTATTTATATTGTTTAAAAATAACTCATTGTTAAATTAAAAATGATTTACAAAAGAAATTATCTCTTTATTAATAAATTGCCTATTTTATCAAGCTATACTTATTGTTATCCCATTTTTGGTCAAAACTGGAATATCAGTGTTGGGTGCGTTTCCACCACGACCGAACCAAGAAGAAGCAGCCAGCAAGCGTATACAAGTCTGGGGTTTCACTCATGACTCAAGTATAAAAGTCCATTCGGTATCAAAGGTTTAAAGTTTCATTCGGCAATGTAGAGCGAAGTCTCATTTGGCATTCAAGATGCCTTGGTTCATCCGGCGTTCCCAATACAAGAGCTCATTCGGCACTCCCAAATATAGAAGCATTCGGCATTCCCAACTCATCATCGAACCAAATCCACTTCCCTTCCTAGCCGAACCAACCACACTTCCATGTACTACCGAATGAGTTCCACCGAATCACCTCCACCGGACCAAGCTCCACCGGTCCAAACCCACACCGAACCAACCCACACCGAACCAGACTCCACTCAACCTACCACCGGACCAACACTCCACTCAACCTACCACCGGACCAACCTACCACCGGTCCAACCATCCCAGCTACAATCGAACCAGGCTACGCCGAACCAGAAGTGCCAGGCCAGATTGCTTCAGCCCAGTCCCACCAGCAGCTATAAACATTCAAGACCCCTGCCCCCAACCTGACTCTATAAATAGAGGGGCAGGGGTACAACAATGGAGACAAGTTTGAGAGCTCAAGCACGGAAGGAACTTTCAAACAACTTTCATATACTTGTAACCAAAGCTTTGTACTTGTAATCGGAAGAGAAAGAGGAGAATAACATATAAAGTGGATGTAGGCACGTTCTGGCCGAACCACTATAAATCTGTGTGTCTTTTACAGTTTAGTCCCTGCTTTTTACATATTTGCATAAATCACCCAAATCGCTAAGAACAACATATAATCAACTAAATCGTATGACTTTGAGGTGTTTGCCCATTTTTTGCGCAAACATTTTCGGTGCTTTCACTGAGAATTGAACTCAAGGACCTACCGCTTGGAAGTTGAATTTGAGAGTTTAGAGATTCAGATTAGAAGAGTCATGGCGAGACAATCAAGCAGAAGGCCAAGGCCAGAGCAGAGTCAACAGGAAGGGAGTCAAGAGGCTTCCTCAGGAGCAAACCAAGCTTCAGCCTTCATCACCAGGGATGAGATGGAGGCTATGATGAGAAGACAAGAAGAGATGATCCAGAACTTGCTTCAGCAAATTGGGCAACTTGGAGCACAAAACCAAGGAGCAACTGGAGTTCAGAACGGAGCAGGACCATCTGGCGTAGCACCAGAGCTAGGGGGCACTCACGTAGAGCATGTTGGTCCGACCCCGGGAAGAGAGATGGGGGCATCCAAGCCACCTGGTAGCAATAGAGGAATGAACGTTCAGCCAGGGAGGCATACACATGAAAACTCCCGCGGACTCGGGGGGCAGGTCGAAGGCAGTGAACGAGGACTACAGCTTAGAGACAATGACAGATTAGCAGAGATGGTTAGAAGAGCTATGAGAGGCGGTTTAGTAAATAGAGACTTGGAAGATGTAAACAGGAGTCCTTTTTCTTCTGCGATTTGGATGGCTAGGAACCCACCAGAATTCAAGCTACCATCAGTAGAGATGTACAATGGGAGGACAGACCCTGCGGTCCATCTTACTAAGTATATGAGGCACATGGAAGTGCTGGGGGCATCACAGGAGATCATCCGGTGCTTTCCACTGTATTTGACGGACATTGCAGCGTTATGGTTTAGGCAACTGGAGAGTGGCTCCATAGGAACGTGGGCAGATTTAACTGAGAGATTCATGAGGCAATTCAGGGTTCATATTGCGAGACCCAAGAATGTGATGACTTTGGCAACCTTGAAGCAGAAAACTGGAGAGACTTTGAGGAGCTTTCAAACGCGATTTAATGCGGCGGCAACATCTGTGGATCGACCAGATCCATCTATGGTCATGATGGCGGCTGTATCTGAAATAGCTGATAGTACAGAGTTCAAGAATTCATTAACCAAGGACCCGCCTATGAATCTGGGAGAGTTCTATCATGAGGCTGAAAAGTTTCTGCGTTTGGAAGATGCTAGTGCAGAAAGAGAGGAAGAAGATGACGTTTACGCAATCAAGAGCGGAAACCCACCTGGAAAGGGTGCGGAGACTAACAAAGGAAAGAGAAAGGCTGAGGATAATGATGACAGGACAAAGCGGCAACAGAGGGAGCCGCGATTCACCACTCACACTGAGCTGAATGAGAGTCTAGAACGAATTTATCAGGATACCAAGGAGCATATTCCGTATCGTAGACCAATACGAAGGGATCCAACCTCTGACGAAAGAAAATCAAATAAGTTTTGTGTATTCCATGAATTAAACGGTCATAACACTAATGATTATAGGCATTTGAAGGACGAGGTGGAAGGGCATATAAGGAACTGTATGCTCCTTCAGTATGTGAGGAGGCGAACTCCAGCTGTGGAGCCAGAGCGACCACCGTCTACATCGGCTAGAGGTGACCCTGGATCGGGGCACCGTTTGATTATCCATTGATTGCTTGATTAAAATAACGATGAGCAAGTTGTAAACCTCTCGCTAACACGGTTAAATCATTTACACATGTGAGCGATCGTGCACGATTCATAGGCATGCTCTGAATGACTACCAGCCGCGTTATAGTAAGAGTTTACGCTTTGACATCTTCATTCTGCTCTTTGCTTTGATTTTGATTTGAACATTTAAATTCTTCCTGTTTGGACATGTCTGGCGTAAGGTTCATATGATTATTGCTTTAACATTTACAATTCTATGGAAAAATTACTTTTATGCCCGTGGATCGCGAACGGTGCACGAGCACCTCTTGCATGGCAGTGAACTGCCGAAGTCTTTGATTCGGAAACTCCCCCAAACAATAACTCCGGCACTGATAATATTAAGTCCCCCCCGGGCACGCTCATTCGCCTCGAACGGCACCCGACCTCGAACGGTCATAACTCGCCTCGAACGGCACCTGACCTCGAACGGTCACAATTCGCCTCGAACGGAACCCGACTTCGAACAGTCACAAACTCGCCTCGAACGGCACCCGACTTCGAACAGTCACAAACTCGCCTCGAACGGCACAACTCATCTCGCCACAAATGGCTCAATCGCGAAAGGTCGCCATTTGAGGTCCACCCCCTGACCGCCAACAGTCGCACCTTACCACGAATGGCTCGATCTCGAACGATCGTCATCCGAAGTAAGGCGCTTGACCGCGAACGGTCCCATTTCATCTTTTGCCGCGAACGACACCGGCCGTGAACGGTCACATTTCACCCCAAGTGGCTTGATCGCGAACGGTCGCCATTTGAGATCCGCCCTCTGACCGGGCTCGGTCTCACTTTATCTCGAATGGCTCGATCCCGAACGGTCGTCATTTGAAGAAAGCGCTTGACCGTGAACGATCACATTCCACCGCAAATGACTCGATCTCGAACGATCGTCGCATGGATTTAGACGCTTGACCGCGAACGGTCGCACTTCACTTCAAATGACTCGATCACGAACGGTCGTCATTTGAAGTTAGGCGCTTGACCATGAACGGCCGCGCTTCATCCCAAATAGCTCGATCCCGAACGGTCGTCATTTGGGGCCATATAAAATATCAAGCTCTTTACAGGTTGTCAACAGGATAAGAACATCCAGCTCATGGCATTACAAAACACGCCTTCCTATCGCAAGCCATGTTTTGGGGGGCAAAGTGTTATCCCATTTTTGGTCAAAACTGGAATATCAGTGTTGGGTGCGTTTCCACCACGACCGAACCAAGAAGAAGCAGCCAGCAAGCGTATATAAGTCTGGGGTTTCACTCATGACTCAAGTATAAAAGTCCATTCGGTATCAAATGTTTAAAGTTTCATTCGACAATGTAGAGCGAAGTGTGACGGCCCGAACTCCTATCTCCAGGAAATCGCGCCGTCTTTAAGAAAGAAATGGGTGAGAGAATAGAAAAGAGAGAAGAGAAGAAAGAAACAACATCAGAATCTAAACAGCGGAACGAATAAATTATATTAATCACATAATATAATTACATAGTATCATATACATCTCAGAGTTACACAGCTTACAACACATACTAGACAGTTACAAACACCTGTCTAGTTATACAACTCAATACATCTCAATACAAGAGAGAGAACTACTCAGAGAAACTACACAGCGGAATACTATATCTACACGCAGAAGCCTCCTGCTCCATTGCTCCTCCATGATTCGTCAAACCTAACCTGAATTCCCTTGGCTACTCGTAAAAATTTGAGTACCCAAGAGTTTAGGAAAACAGAAATAAACTCCGGGTCAGACATGGGTCTGGTGTGAGTAAACGGTTAAAGTTGCTTAACTTTAAAAACCTTTGAAAACAAAAGGTATCACGTAAGACTTCCCACACATAAACATGGAAAAGTTTTTACCTTACGCTAACCAAACATTTGATAGGAAATTCGATGATATTATATTAGTGTCTAGGGTTTTCAAGTAAAATACAGAAATAGCTGGAATACTTGCATCTCACATTCCAACATAGTTGGGCACAACTAATACGTACGACACTTATTGGATTTTGGATTCCATACAATGGCAGGGCTACTGGAGTAACGCCCGTCACAGTACGTGGCCTAGATCACCGTACCGAGGAGCCACCCTAACTCCCCTGCAACACAAAGCCGGACCCGTTCCTTACTGAACAGTTCCAAATAAGACAACCCCGACGGTTGTAGCTATTCAACCGTCCCACACAGCCGAAATAAAAGGGACTCTAGACAGAGGTAAATCTTACTCTCAAGTGGGTGCTACCCACGAAACTTTGCTGCACCTCCCCTGTTTTAGCCATTCCCGGTTGATGAGGCTTGAGGCTACGAATACCTTTAGAGAACATATCTATCTTAGAATGCTCATCGTCCACCTGACGATGTTCTGAAAGCATTCAATCCATACAAGTTCGTTCCGGGTTCGAACGAAACCGAAGGCATTATCTCGTTACACTCGTTTTGGAATCACCCTCAGAGTTAACGACAATAACCCTTGTACACTAAATCTCCATCTTCACTTGAGATTCACGACTTATCGTTAATTTGGATCGATGTGGTTTTCGGATCCCAAATATGGAAAACCCGATCCCGGTCTCATCAAATCCAAAACGTGTCTTTTAATTCCAAGTTGTTTAAAGTTTAAACAATCTAATTCAACTATCTATATACACATAGAATAGATAATTCACAAGCCATAATTGATAATCACATTATCAAATAAACAGATGATCCATAACCAAATAGGTAATCCACATCATTATTCAATAGATATCTATATTACCATTACAATGCAACCAAGCATTCATACCACACAGCATCACTTATCTCATTTCTGAGATTACATCCATATAAGACAATCAATGTCATCCATCCATACATAAGCAATGATCTACTTAATCACAATATAATTAATTTAAAATGAATTAAATTAACTATCTCTAATTTCTAATTAATTTAAAGTGAATTAAATTAATTACTTCAATCACAATAAATATTGCTTACTTATCCATCAATTAAACCAATTAATTAATCATCATCTTAATTAATCACCCTTGATTAATTACCCCTTAATTACATTAATTAATTACCTTAATTAATTACACAAATTAATTAAACCACTAAGTAATTAACCTTAATTACTTTATTTATTTTAGATTAATAAATCTTAATTAATCAATCCTTAATTATTCTCATTAATCATATTAATTAATGAATCCTAATTAATTACTTCCATTAATTAATTACATTATTCTTAATTAATCAACTTAATTAAATATAAATAGTAATTAATTATTCTTAATTACTTCTCAATTATTTTTAATTACTCTTATAATTTCTTTAATTTATTACATCAAGTAATAAACCCTTAATTACTTTAACAAGTAATCACCCATTTTAAAATTACTTCTCACTAAGTAATTTATCTATCTCAATTACCCTTTATCAATCACTTATCCTAAGTAATTTCGCTTATCAAAACTTATTAAGTAACCATACTTAATCTTTTATCAAGTGACTTCATTTAATTAATTAACAAATTAATTAACTTACTTGATCACACTCATCTCATAAACAATATTGAGTAATTCATTCATTAATTACTCTTAACTAAATTAATCTTCAATTAACAGACTAAATAATCCTTTAACTATTAATTAATAAACCTTAATTATTAATCAATTCTTTAATACAAAGTAATTAATCACTAATTACTTTTATAATTAATTAATTAACCTTAATTAACTAATTAATCAACTCTTAATCATTAATTAATAAAACTTAATTATTAATCAACAATCTTAATTACAAATTAATTAATCCATAATTATCCATTAATTAATCCTTAATTATAATTAATTAACCTTAATAAAAATAGTTAATTAATTCTAAATTAACTTGAATTATAGATTAATAACTTCTTAATTATTAATTAAGAAAACCAAATTAAAACTTATTTATTCAATAAAACCTTTATTAAGTATTAAGTAATTACTTTTTAATTAACCCTTAATTACCAAAGTAACAAGTAATTACAATTTAGTTAATCATTAGTCATTAATCAAATTATTAGTTAATTAATTTAATAATCATACTTAATTAGTTACTTAATTAATCCTTAAACAATTAATTTAATCAATTAACTAAACTTTAAATTCTAAATCAATTTAATTAATTACAAATCATTAATACTTTCACTAATTATTAATTAACCAATCTAATTCCAGGTTAATATGTTATCTTAAACTTTATTTGTTAATAAATAAAAACAATTATAAGTTTACTTTATTTTTTCCAAAATAAGTTTGAAAACAACATTAGCTAAAAACATTTAAATAAATCATATAAATTTCATTTATAAAACAATTCAATTTTCATAAAAAGAATTTTACTTTGATTTAAACTATTTAAAGTTTTAAACTTATTCATAAATTTTGAAACTTTTGTTAACACTTCAGTTTGGGTTTACCCTTTTATTTACTGGGAACAAAGCACATCAATACCCAGATCACACCATTATAAACCCGAGCCAAGACCAAAAATGCGCGAGTTTTCCCCTGAGCCATCTTCCTTCTTTCCCGATACCTACTTCGAGAAAACAACGACCCAAACAAAAAAAACTCAAAACACTGACACCATCCACCTGTGCACCTGCACCATTGCCGGAGCCACCACTGGCCAACTTCGAACTCACCGCCGAGTCACCCAAGCACCATACATCCACCTACGACCCACAGATCAACCACTCATGCCTCGAATCAAAATCTAGCACTTCAAACTGAACTGTTCCAGTAGAAACTGGAATTAGCCACTGTCAGAAAACCCATCACCCACACGCCTCCGATTGATGATATACCCCACAACTTCGGCCATGGATTGCTGACCCATCGCTCTTTCTTCTCCCAAAACTCCTTCAAACCCGATGCAGAGATGAAGTGGTAGTAGACCAATTACAGTAAGAACCCAAAACTAGGGTTAAAATCAATTTCCAGTAAATTCAAACATCACAGTGATTTATAAATTCATCCACCATTTTTACCATACTTACTGATGCATCACCTAACTCCATCAACAATTTCAAGCAACCCAATTACATAGATCAACAGGATTTGGCAAAAACCCAAATTTCACTAAAACCCCAATTACACATATTATACTCTACTAAAAATTGAAATTTTGATTTTGAAATTCCTAACTTTCAGTGATGATTCAAGATATAAGCTTGAATCAATATAAATTAACATTTGTTTTCAAACATTGATAAAAATTTGCTACTGTGTTATTTGTTTCCAGACAAATTTCAAAATCCAGTGACTTTGATCTTCTTTCTTTTTTTCTCAGTTTATACTTGAACTTGTCATTTAAAACTAGATGCTGTTTACCCAAATTAACTTGTTTAGGATCATAATTCACTAAGTGATTTGATAAGAAGGTTTGGACTTGATTCATTTAAAATCTCTGTATCTAAAAATATCAGAGAGGAACAGTCTAACTAGCATGCATACTAACTCATTCATATACACAGGTAAATCACCAACTTATAAACATGCAAGCATTCATCATTTCAGAAGTTTATCAAACAACAGATTAATTATCACTTAAACCTTTTTAAGTGGTAGTTTACTCACCATTTATGAAATGCAGTGCTGGAAGCTTTCAAACTGAATTGGAAAATTTGCAAAGCTCTTCATTTTTTTTCCAGAAAACTTGTATTGCATGAATCTTTAAAAACTGAAAAGCCTTAAATGCTGGGTTTCTTGCTTATAGCTTTCTGGTTTGAAGCCTCTGGTTTGGAAAAACTTTGCTTCAGATTGCCTTGACCCAGATGATGCACTTGCATGCACATGACAGAGGTTACAGGCATAGGAAATGCAGACTTTTGATTGCACTTGCATGTACTTGAAGATTGATGCAAACAATGGAAATGTAGATTTGGTTTGCACCTGATTCCAGGCTTTTGTAAACAGAGCTTGATTTGTTACAGATTTTTGAGGAGAGTGTTTCAGGCATTTCAACTTGAGTTGAGGAATTTAATGGTAGGCTTTTGATCACAGAAATGGTCTGAGCATTTGTTTTGAATTGAGGAATTATGCACTTGCATGTACAAAAAATGGAAATGCAGATTTTGTATGAAATCAACTGCAGGCTTGGGTTTCAGATTTGAGCCTGATCACGTTTACAGGTATAGCTTTGAACTGAGAAATGGTTTCAGATTTGGTGGTTCTAGTTATCTTTTAGGATTTGAGCAAAGGTTAAAGAAAAAGAAGATGAGAAGAGATGGTGTTTATATAGGCTAATTTCAGATTTTATTAAATTAAAAAGAAATTAGAAACAAATGGACACTTGTCTTTGAAATTACACAAATGTTCTACACTTGTTAACAAAGTGTTTTAAAAATATAACACATGTCCTAGTTTATTTAATTTTATTCTAAAAGAAATTTAAAAGCCTTTTTAAATTAATTTCCTAATTACTAATATGTTTTCTTAATTTTAAAATACTTTTCTAATTAAATATCTAATAAACAAATACATTTATACATTTATAAAAGTTTGCTAAATTTATAAAATATAATCTTTGAAAAGAATGAACCAAATATAATTTAAATAAAATTATATACAATATTGCAAACTTATTAAAAATGCTATTTCAAAAGCTTGTATTCATTTTTATTAAACAAATACAAATCCAAATTTATATTCAATTCAAAGTCAAGTTAAAAAATCCAAATCTAAAATCAATTTAAATAAATAAATATCAATTTTAAATAAGCTCATTTATTTTTGAAAATAACAATTTTATCACTTTCAAACAATTAAATCAAGAGATTATCAACATTTTAAACTCCTAGAAATTCCGGGATATTACAATCCTCCCCCCTTAAAAGAATTTCGTCCTCGAAATTTTAAAACAAAGATAATCCATAGTTTTAATTTATTTCAACCAATTCAAACATACATGACAGCCATACACTATCAATCAAACAAACAATTTCATCCAATCAACCAATTCAATCAGATAAATAACACTAGTTATCTGGACACAGATCCGGATAAGTTTCCTAAAATTTATCTCGAGTTTTCCAGGTACAGGCACAGGGATACTCGTTCTACTAAACCCCAACTAGCCATACTGCTAAGCAACTGAGTCTCACTCAGTTAGATCTATAATCTACATAAGATATCAGATCACAGACAAGTCTGATCAACTACTAAAATCTTCACAGAACTACTAGTCTCAAAACAGAGATGGACCAAACACATACTCCCTCAGAGACACGTGAAATATTTTGAATTCCAGTCTTCCAAACTGACAATTCAACACTTCAAATCAAAGCACCGATCTTTACAAAAAACTCAAAAGAATCCAATATACCTCGGAGATCACCTCATAATCTTACCAAATCTTATTGCTTCCCTTAATCAGAGAAAATCTCAACAATATCGAAGTTTCCAACTTCGAGTTCCAAATTCTTCCGTTTCTTAACCTCAAAACTTTCCGGATGATCCAGGCTGCCTACAGATCCTTCCCGATCAGCTCAACATTCGCTGATACTTCTACAAACAACTGGATCAACTCAACAAACTGATCTTCACAAGATCAATCCAAAATCAAAACCAAACTTCTACTATCAATAGTAGAAAACAACTTCTCCTATCCAGAAAAGACAGAACAGAATCACTCACCAACTCGCCTCAGATTCTGAAAATTTTCAGTAGAGACTCTCTAATCCAAAACACTGCAACTTCCAGTTGCTTCTACTCAAGACCAATAGCCACCTTGCTTCCGCTGCACAACTCTGATCTGGAACAGATGAAAATGCCGTCGAATGAACACAGGCACGGACTAAACATCACATCTCAGAAATAAGGTTCAATAGAAGTTCCAAGAAATACAGAGCTACTTCACCAAACAATCAATCTAGAAAACAACCTTCTACTCAGCTGAATCACCGGTATCAAGTCGATTCAGAACCCAAACTCCAATGCGGGCAAATCTCTAACTTTCCTGAAGATACACTCGGAAAATCTTCGACAACACCATAACTTCTACATCCTCTAGAAATGCCACAAACCCAAGCAAAAACTATCTCAGATAATCACCAAACCATCGCAAGTCACTTTTCCGATTAACCCAACTTATATTCCAAGAATACTGCTCTTTCTCCACTAATCAGAATAGTTTATCCTCGACTAAATAATCCATCGAAGAAACAGATCTTCACCGCTGCTTCTGAATTTCATCTCTAGGAAATGCTAAGCCAAAAGATCTTCCTGCTGGAACATCGAACACTCCCGAGCTACACTGCTAACACAAATGCCAAAGAATTCTTATCCAGAGTTCTTTGAGAAACTCGGACCTTCAACTGAACACAAACATCCTACAGAACTTAGCTACAACTCCGAAGCAGACACACTTTCTTAAACTTGCTCCGAAAGAAAATATCTTAGGAGACATCCATAGTCACTGCGTCTCATCGCGCAATTACTACTTCCTGAGGTATTAAAATACCATCACTTACTTCGGCCTAACCGACAGATCCACATTTTCAAAAATTCAAACTCCAACAAATGATAGTCGTGTTTCACACTACTACCCTATCTACCTTTATAACTTATATTGGAAAACCCGAACACGTAACCCAACAGATAGGTAGAAATATATATATATATATAGTTATATATAAAAATTACAAGTACGCTCTCTCAAGAAAGACACCTCTACAGAGCCTAGGTATTCACTCAACCTAATGCTCTGATACCACGTGTGACGGCCCGACCTCCTATCTCCAGGAAATCGCGCCGTCTTTAAGAAAGAAATGGGTGAGAGAATAGAAAAGAGAGAAGAGAAGAAAGAAACAACATCAGAATCTAAACAGCGGAACGAATAAATTATATTAATCACATAATATAATTACATAGTATCATATACATCTCAGAGTTACACAGCTTACAACACATACTAGACAGTTACAAACACCTGTCTAGTTATACAACTCAATACATCTCAATACAAGAGAGAGAACTACTCAGAGAAACTACACAGCGGAATACTATATCTACACGCAGAAGCCTCCTGCTCCATTGCTCCTCCATGATTCGTCAAACCTAACCTGAATTCCCTTGGCTACTCGTAAAAATTTGAGTACCCAAGAGTTTAGGAAAACAGAAATAAACTCCGGGTCAGACATGGGTCTGGTGTGAGTAAACGGTTAAAGTTGCTTAACTTTAAAAACCTTTGAAAACAAAAGGTATCACGTAAGACTTCCCACACATAAACATGGAAAAGTTTTTACCTTACGCTAACCAAACATTTGATAGGAAATTCGATGATATTATATTAGTGTCTAGGGTTTTCAAGTAAAATACAGAAATAGCTGGAATACTTGCATCTCACATTCCAACATAGTTGGGCACAACTAATACGTACGGCACTTATTGGATTTTGGATTCCATACAATGGCAGGGCTACTGGAGTAACGCCCGTCACAGTACGTGGCCTAGATCACCGTACCGAGGAGCCACCCTAACTCCCCTGCAACACAAAGCCGGACCCGTTCCTTACTGAACAGTTCCAAATAAGACAACCCCGACGGTTGTAGCTATTCAACCGTCCCACACAGCCGAAATAAAAGGGACTCTAGACAGAGGTAAATCTTACTCTCAAGTGGGTGCTACCCACGAAACTTTGCTGCACCTCCCCTGTTTTAGCCATTCCCGGTTGATGAGGCTTGAGGCTACGAATACCTTTAGAGAACATATCTATCTTAGAATGCTCATCGTCCACCTGACGATGTTCTGAAAGCATTCAATCCATACAAGTTCGTTCCGGGTTCGAACGAAACCGAAGGCATTATCTCGTTACACTCGTTTTGGAATCACCCTCAGAGTTAACGACAATAACCCTTGTACACTAAATCTCCATCTTCACTTGAGATTCACGACTTATCGTTAATTTGGATCGATGTGGTTTTCGGATCCCAAATATGGAAAACCCGATCCCGGTCTCATCAAATCCAAAACGTGTCTTTTAATTCCAAGTTGTTTAAAGTTTAAACAATCTAATTCAACTATCTATATACACATAGAATAGATAATTCACAAGCCATAATTGATAATCACATTATCAAATAAACAGATGATCCATAACCAAATAGGTAATCCACATCATTATTCAATAGATATCTATATTACCATTACAATGCAACCAAGCATTCATACCACACAGCATCACTTATCTCATTTCTGAGATTACATCCATATAAGACAATCAATGTCATCCATCCATACATAAGCAATGATCTACTTAATCACAATATAATTAATTTAAAATGAATTAAATTAACTATCTCTAATTTCTAATTAATTTAAAGTGAATTAAATTAATTACTTCAATCACAATAAATATTGCTTACTTATCCATCAATTAAACCAATTAATTAATCATCATCTTAATTAATCACCCTTGATTAATTACCCCTTAATTACATTAAGTAATTACCTTAATTAATTACACAAATTAATTAAACCACTAAGTAATTAACCTTAATTACTTTATTTATTTTAGATTAATAAATCTTAATTAATCAATCCTTAATTATTCTCATTAATCATATTAATTAATGAATCCTAATTAATTACTTCCATTAATTAATTACATTATTCTTAATTAATCAACTTAATTAAATATAAATAGTAATTAATTATTCTTAATTACTTCTCAATTATTTTTAATTACTCTTATAATTTCTTTGATTTATTACATCAAGTAATAAACCCTTAATTACTTTAACAAGTAATCACCCATTTTAAAATTACTTCTCACTAAGTAATTTATCTATCTCAATTACCCTTTATCAATCACTTATCCTAAGTAATTTCGCTTATCAAAACTTATTAAGTAACCATACTTAATCTTTTATCAAGTGACTTCATTTAATTAATTAACAAATTAATTAACTTACTTGATCACACTCATCTCATAAACAATATTGAGTAATTCATTCATTAATTACTCTTAACTAAATTAATCTTCAATTAACAGACTAAATAATCCTTTAACTATTAATTAATAAACCTTAATTATTAATCAATTCTTTAATACAAAGTAATTAATCACTAATTACTTTTATAATTAATTAATTAACCTTAATTAACTAATTAATCAACTCTTAATCATTAATTAATAAAACTTAATTATTAATCAACAATCTTAATTACAAATTAATTAATCCATAATTATCCATTAATTAATCCTTAATTATAATTAATTAACCTTAATAAAAATAGTTAATTAATTCTAAATTAACTTGAATTATAGATTAATAACTTCTTAATTATTAATTAAGAAAACCAAATTAAAACTTATTTATTCAATAAAACCTTTATTAAGTATTAAGTAATTACTTTTTAATTAACCCTTAATTACCAAAGTAACAAGTAATTACAATTTAGTTAATCATTAGTCATTAATCAAATTATTAGTTAATTAATTTAATAATCATACTTAATTAGTTACTTAATTAATCCTTAAACAATTAATTTAATCAATTAACTAAACTTTAAATTCTAAATCAATTTAATTAATTACAAATCATTAATACTTTCACTAATTATTAATTAACCAATCTAATTCCAGGTTAATATGTTATCTTAAACTTTATTTGTTAATAAATAAAAACAATTATAAGTTTACTTTATTTTTTCCAAAATAAGTTTGAAAACAACATTAGCTAAAAACATTTAAATAAATCATATAAATTTCATTTATAAAACAATTCAATTTTCATAAAAAGAATTTTACTTTGATTTAAACTATTTAAAGTTTTAAACTTATTCATAAATTTTGAAACTTTTGTTAACACTTCAGTTTGGGTTTACCCTTTTATTTACTGGGAACAAAGCACATCAATACCCAGATCACACCATTATAAACCCGAGCCAAGACCAAAAATGCGCGAGTTTTCCCCTGAGCCATCTTCCTTCTTTCCCGATACCTACTTCGAGAAAACAACGACCCAAACAAAAAAACTCAAAACACTGACACCATCCACCTGTGCACCTGCACCATTGCCGGAGCCACCACTGGCCAACTTCGAACTCACCGCCGAGTCACCCAAGCACCATACATCCACCTACGACCCACAGATCAACCACTCATGCCTCGAATCAAAATCTAGCACTTCAAACTGAACTGTTCCAGTAGAAACTGGAATTAGCCACTGTCAGAAAACCCATCACCCACACGCCTCCGATTGATGATATACCCCACAACTTCGGCCATGGATTGCTGACCCATCGCTCTTTCTTCTCCCAAAACTCCTTCAAACCCGATGCAGAGATGAAGTGGTAGTAGACCAATTACAGTAAGAACCCAAAACTAGGGTTAAAATCAATTTCCAGTAAATTCAAACATCACAGTGATTTATAAATTCATCCACCATTTTTACCATACTTACTGATGCATCACCTAACTCCATCAACAATTTCAAGCAACCCAATTACATAGATCAACAGGATTTGGCAAAAACCCAAATTTCACTAAAACCCCAATTACACATATTATACTCTACTAAAAATTGAAATTTTGATTTTGAAATTCCTAACTTTCAGTGATGATTCAAGATATAAGCTTGAATCAATATAAATTAACATTTGTTTTCAAACATTGATAAAAATTTGCTACTGTGTTATTTGTTTCCAGACAAATTTCAAAATCCAGTGACTTTGATCTTCTTTCTTTTTTTCTCAGTTTATACTTGAACTTGTCATTTAAAACTAGATGCTGTTTACCCAAATTAACTTGTTTAGGATCATAATTCACTAAGTGATTTGATAAGAAGGTTTGGACTTGATTCATTTAAAATCTCTGTATCTAAAAATATCAGAGAGGAACGGTCTAACTAGCATGCATACTAACTCATTCATATACACAGGTAAATCACCAACTTATAAACATGCAAGCATTCATCATTTCAGAAGTTTATCAAGCAACAGATTAATTATCACTTAAACCTTTTTAAGTGGTAGTTTACTCACCATTTATGAAATGCAGTGCTGGAAGCTTTCAAACTGAATTGGAAAATTTGCAAAGCTCTTCATTTTTTTTTCAGAAAACTTGTATTGCATGAATCTTTAAAAACTGAAAAGCCTTAAATGCTGGGTTTCTTGCTTATAGCTTTCTGGTTTGAAGCCTCTGGTTTGGAAAAACTTTGCTTCAGATTGCCTTGACCCAGATGATGCACTTGCATGCACATGACAGAGGTTACAGGCATAGGAAATGCAGACTTTTGATTGCACTTGCATGTACTTGAAGATTGATGCAAACAATGGAAATGTAGATTTGGTTTGCACCTGATTCCAGGCTTTTGTAAACAGAGCTTGATTTGTTACAGATTTTTGAGGAGAGTGTTTCAGGCATTTCAACTTGAGTTGAGGAATTTAATGGTAGGCTTTTGATCACAGAAATGGTCTGAGCATTTGTTTTGAATTGAGGAATTATGCACTTGCATGTACAAAAAATGGAAATGCAGATTTTGTATGAAATCAACTGCAGGCTTGGGTTTCAGATTTGAGCCTGATCATGTTTACAGGTATAGCTTTGAACTGAGAAATGGTTTCAGATTTGGTGGTTCTAGTTATCTTTTAGGATTTGAGCAAAGGTTAAAGAAAAAGAAGATGAGAAGAGATGGTGTTTATATAGGCTAATTTCAGATTTTATTAAATTAAAATGAAATTAGAAACAAATGGACACTTGTCTTTGAAATTACATAAATGTTCTACACTTGTTAACAAAGTGTTTTAAAAATATAACACATGTCCTAGTTTATTTAATTTTATTCTAAAAGAAATTTAAAAGCCTTTTTAAATTAATTTCCTAATTACTAATATGTTTTCTTAATTTTAAAATACTTTTCTAATTAAATATCTAATAAACAAATACATTTATACATTTATAAAAGTTTGCTAAATTTATAAAATATAATCTTTGAAAAGAATGAACCAAATATAATTTAAATAAAATTATATACAATATTGCAAACTTATTAAAAATGCTATTTCAAAAGCTTGTATTCATTTTTATTAAACAAATACAAATCCAAATTTATATTCAATTCAAAGTCAAGTTAAAAAATCCAAATCTAAAATCAATTTAAATAAATAAATATCAATTTTAAATAAGCTCATTTATTTTTGAAAATAACAATTTTATCACTTTCAAACAATTAAATCAAGAGATTATCAACATTTTAAACTCCTAGAAATTTCGGGATATTACACGAAGTCTCATTCGGCATTCAAGATGCCTTGGTTCATCCGGCGTTCCCAATACAAGAGCTCATTCGGCACTCCCAAATATAGAAGCATTCGGCATTCCCAACTCATCATCGAACCAACTCCACTTCCCTTCCTAGACGAACCAACCACACTTCCATGTACTACCGAATGAGCTCCACCGAATCACCTCCACCGGACCAAGCTCCACCGGTCCAAACCCACACCGAACCAGACTCCACTCAACCTACCACCGGACCAACACTCCACTCAACCTACCACCGGACCAACCTACCACCGGTCCAACCATCCCAGCTACGACCGAACCAGGCTACGCCGAACCAGATGTGCCAGGCCAGATTGCTTCAGCCCAGGCCCACCAGCAGCTATAAACATCCAAGACCCCTGCCCCCAACCTGACTCTATAAATAGAGGGGCAGGGGTACAACAATGGGAGACAAGTTTGAGAGCTCAAGCACGGAAGGAACTTTCAAACAACTTTCATATACTTGTAACCAAAGCTTTGTACTTGTAATCGGAAGAGAAAGAGGAGAATAACATATAAAGTGGATGTAGGCACGTTCTGGCCGAACCACTATAAATCTGTATGTCTTTTATAGTTTAGTCCCTGCTTTTTACATATTTGCATAAATCACCCAAATCGCTAAGAACAACATATAATCAACTAAATCGTACGACTTTGAGGTGTTTGCCCTTTTTTTGCGCAAACACTTATTACAAAACAAACCCCATTTTATTTAAATTTAAGCTTAAGCTAAATCATTTTAAACAATTTAGTTTTTACCTTGAGTGTTTTTAAGTCACATGATTATTTATTCAATAGCTTAACATTAAATTTAATCAATTTCCAAATTACCAGAAATATTAAAGTTAGAAACATGTCTTTATTTATTAAATTTAAAACAAGATTAACTATTTACAATATATACGGATATATATATATTATAAATAGAAGGCTAATTGATTAGCTTTTAAAGATGAAGTCATCCATTTAAATATTTATCAAAGAATATTCAAATTTATCATTAATAATATTGTCAAATCAATTTAATTTTACACAGATTATTAAATTGATATTGCCAAAAATTCCGGGATATCACAAAATATATAAGTAATTCTGAATGAGTAAGTTTTGATACCTCACTTGGCTCGTCATCATCACTGTCAGTTATTTCACCATGAAGACACAAATTTGCTTTTTCACTCTCACTGCCAGTGCTATCACTTCCATCTTCGTCGCTTTCATCCCAAGTAGCTGCAAAACTTCTCCTTTTCAGTTTCTTTCCTTGGCTGAGTCGATTTGGGGACAATTTGGCTTGATATGACCAGGTTTATTGCATTTGTGACAAATGATTTTTTGCTCTTCTGGGTTGCCTAGTACTTTGTTTAATCTACTTTTTACCAGATGATTTTTGGCCGGATTGCCATATTTGCGATTCTACCTTTTGAATCTTCTTATTAATAGTGCTAGTTCTGCTTCACCATCACCATCATCATCATCATCTTCACTTTCAGTTGTCCCTTTAAGAGCTATTGATTTCTTTCAAGTGTCTCCTCCTTCACGCTCTTCCTTGAATTTCATCTCTAGCTCATAAGTGGTGAGGTTTTCGATGAGTTCTTCGACTTTCATTTGTTTCAAATCTTTTGATTCTTGAATGGCGGTTACTTTGGCTTCAAAACTTCGTGGAAGGACTATGAGGATTTTTCGGACTATCTCCAATTCTGTTTATGATTTTCCAACAGCTTTTGATTTGTATATGATATTGGAAAGTCGTCCGTACATTTCTTTGACATTTTCTTCCCTTGCCATTAAGAAATTCTTGTATTCGCTACTCAGCATGGCAAGACGAGATTCTTTGACTTGAGATGTTCCTTCGTGAGTGACTTCGAGTGTATGCCATATTTCCTACGCAGTTAGACAATGAGAGACACGATTAAATTCAAATTGATCCAATGAACAGATAATAGAATTCATAGCTTTAGCGTTAGCATTTTGTAATTTATTTTCTAGTTCAGTCCATTGATCCTTTGGCTTATTTACTTCCTGATTATTTACAATTATAGTTGGTGCTTTATACCCTGTCTCAACAATATCCCAAGCGTCAATGGTTTTCAGAAAAAATTCCATTCTATTTTTCCAGTAAGCATATTCACTATTGAACATTGATGGTCTAACTATGGACTGACCCTCTGCAAAAGCATTATTAAAAGAAGCCATTTTAAAAATTCAAATTTTTAAAACAAAAATTGGTTTTTGGAAAAAAAATTGAATTTTTAAAAAATAACAAAAGTTGACTTCTATTCCTAGCTCTGATACCACTTGTAGGATCGATTTCACCCTAGAAGGGGGGGCGAATAGGGTGATGCAATTAATTATAAAATTATTGGGATGCTTATAAAATAATTTCAACACAGATATATCGAAATAATAGCAGCTAGATAATAGCATAATAAATGCAGAAATAGAATGACACAGAATTTACCCAGCTTCGGCAAAAACCTGCCTACGTGCTGTCCTCAAGATTTCTACTAGAAATTAAGTAGTCACACGCTTACACACGTAAGCTCGCGACACCCGCTATTGAGTAACCTAACTCTATGCCCAAAACCCTACCACAACTCAGCCATTGAGTTGTGAATTTTCAAACTACGCCACATAGTTTGTCCCCTAGTCACACGACTAGAAATTACAACGGTTTAAAAGGGAAAATATAATTTAAACACAATTTAAACAAAAAAACCCTAATTATCTCCTTTTTAATATAAACCAACACTAAAGAAAAAAGGCCGGCCCAATTTGAAATATTATTCTCTTTATTTTATCGGTCCGCTTCCTTGTGAAAAATGGTGGCTTCCTGTTCGTTCTCGTTCGTTCCTCTCTGATTGAAAATTAGGGTTTTGAACAAATTTGAAGATGCCGTCTTTAATCAGATCGATCGAGTAATTGATTTCGATTTCCTTGCTTTGTCGATTGATCGTCTCTTGAGATGCTTTCGGCTGCTTCTATTTGATTGAGTTCGACTTTGATTTGGGTATGTCATTTATGCCTTTACTCCTTGGTTTGAATACTTAAACTCGATGGATTTGAAAGCCGATGATGAATGGGTTTATATAGGATTCGAATTCCTCTTTTCTCGTTCGTATATAATCATTTTAATTCATCAATTTATCTTGCACGGTCGGTTGGTGTTGCTTAGATGCTTGAGATTGATTCTGACTTTGTCAATTTCGTATATTTATGATTTCTTGATGGTCACGGCTTTGATTTCTCTGACGTTCTTTTCCTTGCTCATCACGGTTCTGACTTTGATCTGTTTCTTTGATATTGAACTGTGCACTTCGGTCACTTGACTTTGTTTATGCAATTCCTTGAATTGATAATGTCTCGGGCCATCACCATTGCACTGATATTGTTTCTGGTCATTTTAATTTGAACTACTGTGAGAAAACAGTGATTTTGACATTGCATGTCCTTGCATACATGTTCATTATGTAGTTCATTGTATTATGAGTTTGTGGTTGACTTCATTCTTTGTGCTCGACTTTGGCTGTGACGCCCCACCTCTATACCCACGCTAGACAAGAACATTACTGAGAATACTGTCAACTAGCACGGAGAATAAGGCTGTTGAGGAGCGACCATCCGTGTAATTGCTTTGCGCGAGCATCGATTTGTCAGATAGTATAACATGCATTTTCTTTATCAAGAGGAAATCCGACACACCGATACAAACACAAAGCTACTACACAGTGACTATAATATCTTCAGAAACAAATATAGAAATAAACATAACATAACTCAGTCACAGACAATTCATATCACAAAGGCGGAAATAGATATGAATATAACACATGAAAGTGTACATCAGAGTAGTGGTCAAACAAGATCCACAATATCAAAAAGAATAGATACAAGTGCTAGACAAAAGAATAAGTATACATCATAGGGTCTGTATCTCAAATATATACAACAAAAACTACTAATCTAAGTAGTTAGCCAAAAGTCGGAAGATGGTTCCAGGTAGGAAGCCATGAGGAAGCACCTGTAATATCTCAGTCTGACCCGAGTATTATGTAAGAAGAAAATAATAAATGGATCAGTCTAGCTATAAATATCAGATGAAGTGATATATAATAAGAGATATGACATAAACATATAATAATCACAATGCAAAGCGGTGATAAATAAGTAATTGAAAATCAACAAGAGATTAATCAATATCACAATAATCTACTCAAGATAAAATGGAATGTCATACTCCTAATTTCATTCACCAAGCCACAATAAATGACATATATATTCATGCCGATCGTAAAAGTTGGTGAAACATAAATTCCAGAATTCAACACACGAAATCCAGAAATCACGATCAAAGGGGAACAACGACGTCGTACAGCGGGACATCCGATGAACCAAATCACAATCAAAGGGAACAACGACGTCGTACAGCGGACATCCGATGAACCAAATCACAATCAAAGGGAACAACGACGTCGTACAGCGAGACATCCGATGAACCAAAATCTCTAAGACATTGCTCAATGCTAGTCTAGAACATAAAATGATCGTCATGACCAAAGAGAAGTGTCAATTACACTAAGCTAGTAAATATAAAAGTTTAGCTTCATGTCCCATAACCACTTGCTTAACTTAAACATTTACGAACAAACTGTAAATCTCCACTAGAAAAATGTCACAAGTGGTTCAATCGAACAAGTCCAAAAATTAACCAACGAAGTAAACGCAAGCGTTTCATACCACTTGTTTTACTAAGTCGTTTAATTAGATTTCTCTTACGAATGAGGTAAAGGTTTGTATATACTAATAGATTGGAAATCAGTTTGAGAAATCGAGCTTTGTAATAAAATAGTGTCGAAATCATTTGAAGAAAGAGTTTTGATATTTACTACTAGTATAGAAAACCTTTATATTTTAAAGTGACAAATCATAGAAGTGATTGTAGAAACAATCGGGCATAAAAATTCACATTCGAAGACGTGAATAAAATCCAAAGAAATCGATATCAAATCCATCAAAGTGGATATATCTAAAATTCCCAAAGAAAAGGTCATCAAAGTCGATAATAAATGACAACAACAAAAGGGAGACAACATGAATCGATTAAATTTGGAAACCACACAAAATAAGCGAAATAGGCAAAATAACATCAGGTCGATCGGCCGGCCCTCAGGGCTCGGTCGACCGGACCCTGTTCAGAAAATAGTTCGGGAAGCAGGTCGGTCGATCGAGCTCTGTAGTCGGTCGACCAGACCCAAACAGAGAAGTGCATAGCACATTTGGAAGCAGGTCGGTCGGCCGGCTCTCAGGGCTCGGTCGACCGGACCTGTTTCCAGCCCCTTCCCTGCCTATTACAAATGAGGTTCAATCTTGACCAAAATTGCATTCGCACGAGCAACGGCGCTAAAGGTTTATGCCAATCGACTACCCGGCCCTATAAGCTCCTCGATGCATCACCAAAAACACGTTCAAACATCAAAGTTAGGATTTTTAACGAATTGAACTCAAAATACTAAAAATTGGAATATTCACAAAAGCAATCCAAATCAAAATCAAATGCACATGAAAAGTGTTAGGAATTCATACCTAACAATAGAAGGTAATTCATAGACTTAGATGTGAGATTAAAAATCTCACCTTTGCACTAAAATTTATGAAGATGAAGCTTGAAAGCAAAGGGGAATCAACCACTCTTCAAATCCAACTCTAGAAGCTTGAATCTAAGCTTAAAAGAAGAATATTCCCCAAGTTAGGTTTAGGAAATTTCTGAGATCAAAGAGAGAATGAGTTGGAGAAGATGAAGAGAAGCTTACCAATGGGTTCTTCTATTAGTTTGGAGCAAGAACTTGAGCTAGCAAGAGGAACTAGGGTTTTGGATTTCTATTTTCCATTCTCTTCCACCATTTTTGCTAAAGCTTGAGTGTTAGGAAAATAAGAATGAAGTGAATGAAGAGGAGAGGGGTTGGGACTGAATACATAAGTGGGCTCAGCCCAAACCAAAACCCTAAGTGAAAAGTAGCAAAATTCAACTTTCTCCAAACATATCGAAGCTTATACTCAAAAAGCTCGCAAACGTCATTTTGAACTCAATGGGGGTGGTCTCGAGTCCCAATTCGACTATTTGCAAAAAGTAGCCTTTCGGACCAAAATCCGACTAACGATAAAAATATTTAAATAAAATATTTAAATATAAAATCGATAAATATGCGGGTTGTTACAGACTCTCCTCCTTAAAGAAATTGCTTCCTCGCAATAATTAAGAAGGAAATATAAGAAGTAACAACCATAGAAGCATATTAACACAAAAGAAAATTTGAATCAAGAAGTTCACCATAAAGAGCACGAAGGAGTAAATCCGAAAGTTTTCGTTCGATGAATTCTCAAGATTTCACATGAGAAATCCTTAGGATTTGAGAACCATTGAACTTCTATCAAAAAGAATATGTTTATATCGAAGGCGCTCAACCTCCGAAGCAATGATGCGAATAGAATGTTGCTCAAAAGTCAAATTTGGTGAAACTTCAATCTGCATAATATTACCGAGCTCAAGAATGAAAACCGGAACTCCTAAGGCATTTCCGTAGATAAAAGACATGGGGAACGTCAAGAATAGCAGAAAATTGAGCCGGTGTAACGGCGTAGTACAAAAACGGTACGCCCGAGGAACTAGTAACTCAAATAATTTGGGACATCAGCGTAGTACAAAAACGGTACGCCCAATGAACCAAAGCAAAGACATTGATGTAGTACAAACGGTACATCCAATGAATCAAAAGCAAAGACATTGATGTAGTACAAACGGTACATCCAATGAATCAAATAGCAAAGACATTGATGTAGTACAACGGTGCATCCAATGTATCAATTAGCAAAGACATTGATGTAGTACAACGGTACATCCAATGTATCAAATAGCAAATACATTGATGTACTACGACGGTACATCCAATGTATCAAATAGCAAAGACATTGATGTAGTACAACGGTACATCCAATGAATCAAAAGGAAAGACATTGATGTAGTACAACGGTACATCCAATGAATCTAATAGAAAAGACATTGATGTAGTACAACGGTACATCCAATGTATCAAAAGGAAAGACATTGATGTAGTATAACGGTACATCCAATGAATCTAATAGCAAAGACATTGATGTAGTACAAACGGTACATCTAATGAATCAAAAGTAAAGACATTGATGTAGTACAAACGGTACATCCAATGAATCAAATAGCAAAGACATTGATGTAGTACAACGGTACATCCAATGAATCAAAAGGAAAGACATTGATGTAGTACAACGATACATCCAATGAATCTAATAGCAAAGACATTGATGTAGTACAACGGTACATCCAGTGTATCAATTAGCAAAGACATTGATGTAGTACAACGGTACATCCAATGTATCAAATAGCAAAGACATTGATGTAGTACAACGGTACATCCAATGTATCAAATAGCAAAGACATTGATGTAGTACAACGGTACATCCAATGAATCAAAAGGAAAGACATTGATGTAGTACAACGGTACATCCAATGAATCTAATAGCAAAGACATTGAGTAGTACAACGGTACATCCAATGTACCAAAAGGAAAGACATTGATGTAGTACAATGGTACATCCAATGAATCTAATAGCAAAGACATTGATGTAGTACAACGGTACATCCAATGAATCAAATAGCAAAGACATTGATGTGGTACAACGGTACATGCAATGAATCAAATAGCAAAGACATTGATGTAGTACAACGGTACATCCAATGAATCTAATAGCAAAGACATTGATGTAGTACAACGGTACATCCAATGTATCAAATAGCAAAGACATTGATGTAGTACAACGGTACATCCAATGAATCAAAAGGAAAGACATTGATGTAGTACAACGGTACATCCAATGAATCTAATAGCAAAGACATTGATGTGGTACAACGGTACATCCAATGTATCAAAAGGAAAGACATTGATGTAGTACAACGATACATCCAATGAATCTAATAGCAAAGACATTGATGTAGTACAACGGTACATCCAATGTATCAATTAGCAAAGACATTGATGTAGTACAACGGTACATCCAATGTATCAAATAGCAAAGACATTGATGTAGTACAACGGTACATCCAATGTATCAAATAGCAAAGACATTGATGTAGTACAACGGTACATCCAATGAATCAAAAGGAAAGACATTGATGTAGTACAACGGTACATCCAATGAATCTAATAGCAAAGACATTGATGTAGTACAACGGTACATCCAATGTATCAAAAGGAAAGACATTGATGTAGTACAATGGTACATCCAATGAATCTAATAGCAAAGACATTGATGTAGTACAACGGTACATCCAATGTATCAAATAGCAAAGACATTGATGTAGTACAACGGTACATCCAATGAATCAAATAGCAAAGACATTGATGTGGTACAACGGTACATCCAATGAATCAAATAGCAAAGACATTGATGTAGTACAACGGTACATCCAATGAATCAAATAGCAAAGACATTGATGTAGTACAACGATACATCCAATGAATCAAAAGGAAAGACATTGATGTAGTACAACGGTACATCCAATGAATCTAATAGCAAAGACATTGATGTAGTACAACGGTACATCCAATGTATCAAATAGCAAAGTCTTGGTTCCCCTTCAGGAATCACAAGAATAAGAGCATCGAAAAGAAAGAATTTCTTTTTAAATAATCTTCTTTTCCGAAAAGTTAAAACTTTCAAAATTACATTTTTATTTTTATGTAATAATCTTTCTAGAAAAATTTACTATTTTCAAGTTAATATACTGTGTTTGATTGTCTCATCAAAGCGTTTAGGAAATTTCTATCGATAACGTTGATCAAGCGCATCGACCAAAATTCTTAAAGCACTCAATGGGCAATACAATCACAAAATCATCTTCTTTATAATAAACAAGTTTCTTAAAAGTTTTTTTTTTAAGAACAAAATTTCAATTATACTTCTAAATAAATCTTATGAAAAAGATTTGCAAAATTTTAAATTACTATTTTCATCCAAAATTAGTAAATACAAGAATAGTCTCATCGAAATATTCATAGAATATTCGATTTATAAAATGGATGAAATAAGCTGGACAAATTGAATGACATAATAAGTCATTCATAAGAATCATAACGAGTGCGGAATGCGGTAAGTGGAATGCTAATTTCCACAACTCGTAGCAAACGAAAACCGGTGGCAAGGTCGAGCTGAAAAGACCTTAACACTACTCAAAAGATTGCTTAAGTGACAGTCCTAAGACAAATTCAAAAATACCGAAAAGGTTTCGCAAATTATTTAGATAAGAGAAATAACACTTTTCTCATCTTGAGGGCTTAAAGAATAAAATGATGCCTTCAAAAATTTGAAATCGGAATCACAAGAAAAAAGTAGAAATCGGCTTAACAGATAGAAAATGTCGAAGATGAATAGTCCACTCGAAAAATAGGATATGGGCTTCACAATGATTAAGCCGATCCCTTCAAAAAAATCAATTCCGAAGCCTAAGTAAAAATATCGGCTCGGAAAGAAAAATCCCATAAAATAATTTCGACATCAATAAAGACAAATTGAGTGTTGCAGATCTACCATCCGGATTCACAATGCTCAAAGAAGTCATCAAGCCCAAAATATTCAAAGAAAAGAATCTTCAAGTTCTTTTGATATAAAAACAATGAGATGAACCCATATCAAAAAGAACTCAAATAGAAAGTTCACGAATTAAAACAATGCCATCAAGGATTGAATGAAAATACCTTGACCAAGAGAAGAGTTGCCAGGGGCCCGCAACTTTCCTTCTCACTTGCTTGGATGCTTAGGACACGAAGATAAAAGATGACCCGAACATTTGCAATAACGGCAAAAGAGGGGTTTCGGACACTCCTTTACATGGTGGTCTGTGGAACCACAATTGTAGCATCGTCCATGACTAGAGGTAGGAACTTTTGCTACCAGAGTTTGTTGCTTCCCTTTCTTATTAGAATCGGGGTCTTTGAATTTGATAGGCCTCTTCAAGTTATTGTCGAAGTTCCGTTGGGCACGCACAACTTCAACATCGCCTTCATTATCGGCCTCTTCAAGACGAAGAGCGATATCAATAAGCTGATCAAATGAAACCTCAAGTTTCAGGAGTAATGGCTTCTTAAGATTCTTATTCAAGCCATAGACAAATCTCTGATTTTTCTTCAATGGGGTATTAATGTACTCAACCCCGTATTTGGACAGAGATTCGAAGGATGCGACATAGTCTGTCACAGAAGATTCACCTTGAACAAGGTCTATGAAATGCCGGGCTAAAGTTACTTTTTCAGCCTCCGGCACAAATTTCGATTCGAATCTTTCCCGGAATTGCTCCCAAGTGAGATCCGCTTCAACGATTTCAGAAATTAGGAGCTCATATCAATCTAACGCTCTTTCTTGGAGCATGCTAGAAGCCACTTGGACTCGATGTAGATCAATTAGGTTCATGCGAGAAAAAATGCGATCGCATGATTTGAGCCAAGCTTGAATTTCTATAACACTCTCGGATCCCTTGAATGGCCTTCCACCCAAATCGGTATAGTCTCTGCACAAGCGTGCAAAACCGGATCTAGGATGAGTAGGCTCTGGAATGGGTCCGGCTGCTTGAGCGTTCTTTACTAAATCAAGAAGTTGCTGGGCAGACATAAATACTCCATCCAGGGGAGTAGCACTAGATTGACCGGCGCTGGGACGGCCTGGTCTAACCATTTCTCTTCTTTAAGAAAGAAAGAAAGAAGAGGAAAAAGTTACTCTCAAAATAAATATCAAGCAATCTTGATAGATAAAACAAGGAATCATAAAAGAAAGTAGGATAGAACGGTACGAAGACCCGAATAAAATCCTAAAGCACAACTCCTAAGAAAGACTTAGGACATGATCCTTGCTAAATTATTCTATATTGTTCCGAAGTTTGGCTCTGATACCAAGCTGTGACGCCCCACCTGAATACCCACGCTAGACAAGAACATTACTGAGAATGCTGTCAACTAGCACGGAGAATAAGGCTGTTGAGGAGCGACCATCCGTGTAATTGCTTTGTGCGAGCATCGATTTGTCAGATAGTATAACATGCATTTTCTTTATCAAGAGGAAATCCGACACACCGATACAAACACAAAGCTACTACACAGTGGCTATTCTTCAGAAACAAATATAGAAATAAACATAACATAAATCAGTCAAAGACAATTCATATCACAAAGGCGGAAATAGATATGAATATAACACATGAAAGTGTACATCAGAGTAGTGGTCAAACAAGATCCACAATATCAAAAAGAATAGATACAAGTGCTAGACAAAAGAATAAGTATACATCATAGAGTCTGTATCTCAAATGTATACAACAAAAACTACTAATCTAAGTAGTTAGCCAAAAGTCGGAAGATGGTTCCAGGTAGGAAGCCATGAGGAAGCATCTGTAATATCTCAGTCTGACCCTAGTATTATTTAAGAAGAAAATAATAAATGGATCAGTCTAGCTATAAATATCAGATGAAGTGATATATAATAAGAGATATGACATAAACATATAATAATCACAATGCCAAGCTGTGATAAATAAGTAATTGAAAATCAACAAGAGATTAATCAATATCACAATAATCTACTCAAGATAAAAAGGAATGTCATACTCCTAATTTCATTCAACAAGCCACAATAAATGACATATATATTCATGCCGATCGTAAAAGTTGGTGAAACATAAATTCCAGAATTCAACACACGAAATCCAGAAATCACGATCAAAGGGGAACAACGACGTCGTACAGCGGGACATCCGATGAACCAAATCACAATCAAAGGGAACAACGACGTCGTACAGCGGGACATCCAATGAACCAAATCATAATCAAAGGGAACAACGACGTCGTACATCGAGACATCCGATGAACCAAAATCTCTAAGACATTGCTCAATGCTAGTCTAGAACATAAAATGATCGTCATGATCAAAGAGAAGTGTCAATTACACTAAGCTAGTAAATATAAAAGTTTAGCTTCATGTCCCATAACCACTTGCTTAACTTAAACATTTACGAACAAACTGTAAATCTCCACTAGAAAAATGTCACAAGTGGTTCAATCAAACAAGTCCAAAAATTAACCAACAAAGTAAACACAAGCGTTTCATACCACTTGTTTTACTAAGTCGTTTAATTAGATTTCTCATACGAGTGAGGTAAAGGTTTGTATATACTAATAGATTGGAAATCGGTTAGAGAAAACGAGCTTTGTAATAAAATAGTGTCGAAATCATTTGAAGAAAGAGTTTTGATATTTACTACTAGTATAGAAAACCTTTATATTTTAAAGTGACAAATCATGTAAGTGATTGTAGAGACAATCGGGCATAAAAATTCACATTCGAAGACGTGAATAAAATCCAAAGAAATCGATATCAAATCCATCAAAGTGGATATATCTAAAATTCCCAAAGAAAAGGTCATCAAAGTCGATAATAAATGACAACAACAAAAGGGAGACAACACGAATCGATTAAATTTGGAAACCACACAAAATAAGCGAAATAGGCAAAATAACATCAGGTCGGTCGGCCGGCCCTCAGGGCTCGGTCGACCGGACCCTGTTCAGAAAATAGTTCGGGAAGCAGGTCGGTCGACCGAGCTCTGTAGTCGGTCGACCAGACCCAAACAGAGAAGTGCATAGCACATTTGGAAGCAGGTCGGTCGGCCGGCTCTCAGGGCTCGGTCGACCGGACCTGTTTCCAGCCCCTTCCCCGCCTATTACAAATGAGGTTCAATCTTGACCAAAATTGCATTCGCACGAGCAACGGCGCTAAGGGTTTATGCCAATCGACTACCCGGCCCTATAAGCTCCTCGATGCATCACCAAAAACACGTTCAAACATCAAAGTTAGGATTTTTAACGAATTGAACTCAAAACACTAAAAATTGGAATATTCACAAAAGCAATCCAAATCAAAATCAAATGCACATGAAAAGTGTTAGGAATTCATACCTAACAATAGAAGGTAATTCATAGACTTAGATGTGAGACTAAAAATCTCACCTTTGCACTAAAATTTATGAAGATGAAGCTTGAAAGCAAAGGGGAATCAACCACTCTTCAAATCCAACTCTAGAAGCTTGAATCTAAGCTTAAAAGAAGAACATTCCCCAAGTTAGGTTTAGGAAATTTCTGAGATCAAAGAGAGAATGAGTTGGGGAAGATGAAGAGAAGCTTACCAATGGGTTCTTCTATTAGTTTTGAGCAAGAACATGAGCTAGCAAGAGGAACTAGGGTTTTGGATTTCTATTTCCCATTCTCTTTCACCATTTTTGCTAAAGCTTGAGTGTTAGGAAAATAAGAATGAAGTGAATGAAGAGGAGAGGGGTTGGGACTGAATACATAAGTGGGCTCAGCCCAAACCAAAACCCTAAGTGAAAAGTAGCAAAATTCAACTTTCTCCAAACATATCGAAGCTTATACTCAAAAAGGTCGCAAACGTCATTTTGAACTCAATGGGGGTGGTCTCGAGTCCCAATTCGACTGTTTGCAAAAAGTAGCCTTTTGGACTAAAATCCGACTAACGATAAAAATATTTAAATAAAATATTTAAATATAAAATCGATAAATATGCGGGTTGTTACATTGGCCATTGAATTTTTCTCTACAGCTTATCTGGTTCATTGTTTCATGTATGCATATATGTGCTATCATCTTGTATATCTCCGTTAAGAGTAGTTCTGCATTGTTGTGTCTATACATTTGTTGTCATCTCTAGTTTACCTTGAACTTCACCTGTGCTCAAGTCTGGTTCATGTTGTATTTTCATGCTTAGGTTGTAACTGGAACCATATGTATGCTGTACATTTGCTCTTTGTCTTGCTTCATGCCTCTGAGTTGTGTGTTCATGCAGTTGAACTACTCTTGTTTCATGATATCTAGTTGTAGTTGAGTTTGAGCCATTTGTTTCAGCTATCATGTGTATACATACATCTATGTATGTATATATGTGTTGTATTTCCTTGTAATCATAATTGCACTGTGATTCCTCTAGCCTGTTTTCATTTTTCCTGTACTCTGGCCTTCATGTATACTTTATGTGTGTTGTGCATTTGTAGTTGAATTCATTGTGTTCTGGTAGCACTCGAGTCTTATTCAAGTTGCAGTAATACTGCTTGCATTCTGGTCTGTTGGCACTAGTTCGTGTATATGTGCAGTTTCACTTTGTTTGTAGGTTTTTCCCTTGTTTGGTTTGTGGTGCACTAGCTTGCTCTGTTGTATTGTGTTGTCCTGTTGCACTATAAGCTTGCTTTAACCTGAACTAGTCTGGTTTGCTTCCATATCATGACTAGTTTGAGTTTTGCTGTCACTATATGTATGTATACATGTGTATATACATATGTATGTATATGGTTGTGCATTGTCTTCATGTAGTTTGTACCACTGCCTTTGCGCATTGTTTGGTTCATATTGCATTTGTACATTTAGATTTTGGTCGAGGCTTGTTTTAGTTGTCTTGACTATTTTCATGAACTTGCACCTGTGTTGAATCCAGCTTGGAGCTCGGGTTTGACCTTGTGCTGATATTGTGACATTATTTTTATTGCACTTGAGTTGAACCCAGCGTTTTGGGTTTGACCTGTGCTCACCTGTCCTTGTAATTTTATTAAGTGTATATCGGTGTGCACGGCCACAGTGATGCACTGTGCATGTCACAAGCTGTTCGTTATGATGAATTCAAATCTAAATAATGACGAACAACCCAAATAACTGAGGCAAATAATATTTTTAAAATACATTTTATTTTATACTGCAAAAATATTTTATTTTCAATTTTACTGCGTCAGTATTTATTTTTGCAGATTGCTCAGATGCTGGATTCAAGTTGAAGATAAAATACGAGTGTGAGTGATATGCAGTGAGTGCAAATGTAAATGTGAATTGTGATGTAATCAAAATTTTATTGTTGTTGATGTTGTATACATATATATAGTGAGAGCTTGAAATTTGTACTATGCAAAAATTGTAATAAATATTTGTTTGAATAAAATTTCTATTTGAATTCAAATTCTGTGTTATTTATTTTATTCAGCAAATATTTATTTAATCTAAGAAAAATAAAATAGTACATTAACAAATACATTTAAATGAATATATATATATGTTTATTATCATCAAACAAAAATCATATGCTCACATATTCAACAATATTGGATGATGATATGTTTGATTCATGATTTATTTGTGCAGCAGCCCATAAATCCGTACCCCTTGAGTCAATACTATTCTACATTAATCAACTCAAGATGAACAGAAATACAAACCATTTTGGGTTAAAAAGAAAAGGTAGAAGAAGAAAATAGAAAACAACAACAGAATCTAACCATCGCGGCGGAATAAAATATAATAGTCAATAACAGATATTTACACAATAACAAATATATCTGTTTATACATTAAATCATCAGTGTACAGCATCAGAGTCCAATACAAACAACAACACAACTCAGGACGATTATAATATTTCATCCCTCCAAAAACTAAATACACAGTGGAATATTTCATACAAATACGGAAGTACATATCGCCATCCAGCTCCACAGTATCATTTCCTGTAATCTATAATACTCGATCTGACCCGAGCATTACACTTAAATAACACCCGAGTTAGTCTGGAAAACCAGCGTGAGAAAACCACATTCAAATTGATTATTAAAGTTTCAAAAATTATTTGAAAACAAAAGCATCTCGTAATACCACGCCACAAATAAACATGTCGGGTTTTTACCTTACGATAGCTAAAACACTTTTTATTAAAATCCTCTGATATTATAATAGGGTCTATTTACAAATACTTATTAAAATAGCTGAAATTGTTACATGATTAAATTCCAGCTACTAGCCACAAAGTGGGTAATACAAAAAAAATCGTAAAAGGCACGTAGGGAGAATGGATTTCCAACTAATGACTAGGCATTGGGGTACCACCTGTCATAGTACGTGGCCTAGATCACCGTATCGAGGATTGCTCTCAATCCCCTGCAACGACAGGAACTACCCCTTACTGGATAATCCTGAGTAAGATCACCCCACAGTTGGGATCGGCAACCGCACCACAAAGCCGAAAAAAGGGACATCTAGATAGGGATGATCTCACCCTAATGGCCGCTACCCACCTAGCCTTGCTGCATAACCCCTGATTTTCAGTCATTCCTGGTTGATGAGGCTTGAGGTTAAGCGTCACCTTTTTAGACCGTTTCATTTAGAATGCTCATCGTCCACCTGACGATGTTCTGAAAGCATTCATCCATACAAGTCCGTCCAGGGTTCGAACAGAACCGAACGCACTATTCCTACTACATCCATTTTGGAATCATCCTCAGGATTAGTAGCGACTAGCCCTTGCACTTCACTGCTCCACCTCCGAATCCAAACTCATCTTCCTCACAAAAACGTACAGATTGAAGTGGTTTTCGAGAAATTAATCCCGATCCCGGTCTCTTCGAAACGATCAACGCATTGGCCAAAATTGATAGTCGGTTATTTAACTATCAATTAACATTCACAAACAGCCATCAACATAAATAATTTCACCAAATTATTTATTAATCTTAAATATCTCCACAAGATATATTTCCATTTTCAACCCTTTTGAAAACAGTTTTCAAGCCATGCTCTTCTCATGGAATGAATGCCCAAATATTTATTTCCACTAAAAACACCAAAGCGCAAATACTTTAGGTTTTGAGAATAATTTAAAAACACTTTATTATAAAATATACTTCAACATTTAAAATGAAAACTACTTCAATACTTTATTAAAATATATACTTTAGGTATATTTAAAATGAGGTTACTTTATAAAATATAAAACTAGATTTTCTCTTTTTAAAACAAAATACCAAGTCACCTTTAAATAATTACTATGATAATAGATTTGAAGAATATTTACTTTAGAATTTAAACATTTAGAAATAATAAATTTCCTAAAACATGCTTTTTAAAACAACATTAAAGCTTTGAACTTATATTTAAAAATTTACTTTGAAACGTACTCAACTATTCAGGGAAATATACTTCTCTTCACATTCTTTAAAAATAAATCATAATTTACTTTTAAACAAAATTTCTCATTCCTTTAATAAACTCCCATCGTGAATTTATTCTTTCAAATATCTACTGATATATTATTTCACTTTTATTAATCCATTTTATAAATTTCAAAGTCACGTTCTTCTTTAAATTTCCAATTTCAAACACTTAAATCAATTTTCAAATTGATTTCCAATTTACTCCATTTTTAAATAAAAAATTTCTTTACTTACTCAATTTATTTCAAAATCCATTAACTTCAGATTTTATTTCTTAATTATGATTTAAACCCCTTTTTATCTGAAAATACCAATTTCATACACTTTTTTCCAAATTCCTTCTTTATTATTTTAAATAATTTAAATCTTGGATTTTAAAATAAATTCCTTATTCCTTAAGATAATCTCACTTAAGTTTTAAATTCGTTACTCCTCTATTTATTCAAAATCCCCTTTCCCATATTCAGAATTTTATTTATTTAGAAAAAATTCACTTTTATTCTTTACAATTTATCCTTCAATTTATTCAAACTTCTATAATTATTTTACTTAAAGATTTTCTCTTTTATTTTTCCCTTTCCAAAAATACAATTCTATAGATTTTCATAACCCAGTATACCAATATGTATTAATTTCAACCATAGCATCCAATATTTCAATTATTAATGAAATTCACCACAGAATATCAAATAATCATGATAGAGAATTATTAGAACAATCTATAAAATTTTGAGGAATCCAGTTAGATCCCTCCAACATGTTTTCCTGCATCCACAGATGTTAGCACAACATAAAATAACAATTCCACTTCGAGGTGGAATATCACAGTATATGGGATTTAAATATAACATCATCCGTTATTATGCGGCGCATAGGGTCTCATCCGCTATATAATGCGGGAAATCAATCATTCCAAGATATATTAAATACTATAGTATAACACAGCGAATCAATTCAACCATTCAACCAATTATTTAAATTTAACTATTTAAATTTAAATGGCCATCCAGAAGAGTGAGATTAACTCACCTTTGATTTTCGTTTGCAATCCACTACAGTCTTGCTTTGGTTTTCGATTTTTGACCTTGAATAAACATATTATATTTTATTAATATTTGACTAATTGCACAATTTATTTTCCATTTTATAATTTTAATTAACCAGTAAATTATTTTAAACCAGTACGTTGGGTTTAACCCAAAAATTTATATTTTAAACAAATTTCCTTTTAATAAATATATTTTTTGGTAACTAAGATTAATCACATAACTTCAATAAATATATAAATTTGTACTAAACACCTATTCTCTAAATCTAATCTATAAATTATTTTTTTCCCTTTTCCATATATACGTATATACGTGTGCTTACATATATCTCTTATAAAAGTTTGTTTCTCTTTCATATTCCTATATCCATATATACATATCTTTACAGAACTATAATTTTTTTATGTAAATTCAAAAAATCCTACTTATAATAATTCCCTAAATTTTTGTTTTTAACCTATCTAAATCTTAATTAAAAGAAGATAATCTTATACCTCACAGAAGAGATGCAAACCCAAGCTTCGACCAACCCTTCTCCACCATCGCGTAGCTGCTCGCGAACACCTCTACCATCGCCAGTCTTCGACCATAACCCATCACGCCCGAAATGCCTGCCGCGCCGCTCAAGATCGCCATCAATTTCCTCCCTCGCGCACGCATGTGATTTCCTACCGAGTCTTTAGCTTGCCGTTGAACTCGATCCCTCAACATCGCGGCTAGCCTCCTACCTCGCCACCCCATACCCTCTCCCACATGCGTGTACGCATCGAGCTTCAGAAAATCGCGATAAGGTTGCGATTTCGACTCGGTTTCGATTGACATCGTCCGCCCTCTCTCTTCATTTTTTTATACCGCGATCATTTTTTTCGATTCTGAAATTAGAGAGAGCGAAAGGATTGAGTAAGCGGGTTTGATTCAATAGGACGAGAGGGAAAGTATAAGGGAATTCACAATACAACAGTGGAACGACTATTAATTGAATTTTATTTTTTTATTCGATTTTGATTTCGTTTTTGAATTGAAGGAGATAAGGGAAAGGATATGCGGTTATAAACTGGGATGGAATGGCGTGTTACATAAGGTAGGGCTTTGACTTTGAAATTACAAAATATTATTTATTTTCGAAAATTTCTTGTTTTAGCAACTTAAAATTTTGATCTCCTATCGAGGCATGCTGCTACGTGTCTATAATGTTAAACCCCTATTCTGAAGGCGATGGAAAATGTTTCGAGTCCTAATTCGATTGTATGGAGAAGAAAGCTTTTTGGATTGACTATTAAAATTTAATTTTCGATACAAATTCAGCGTGTTTATATACCGTACGCTCACACAACAACTCCAAACACTACGAAAATTGAAATCCGATAATAAAACAATATTACGGATCCAATGGAACTGGTTTCATCGAAATCCGAGACTGCGTCTCGAAATGCTATTTTTAAATATCGATTTAAACGATATAAATTCAAAACTGAACAAAACACTTCCAAATTCAATTTTAACACTTCTACTATCTTCAATATTATCAGTATAAATTTTACAAGCCTTTAACTTTTTTTTAATAGGCTTAAAAGTGAAGATTTAATAATTTATCCAATTTCAAATTATTCAATTTAATACTTAAATTGTCAAATAAACAGTGATATTGGAAATTCATATTAAAACTAATTATCAAATATTTAAAATCAATTAAATATTCTAATTTCAAATATTCAAAATTTTCGTGCTGTCACATTCCTCCCCCTTAAAAGAATTTCGTCCCTGAAATTGCTAGTTAAGAAGAATGATCCAATACCCATTACTATTTTCCAAAACCAAAATGTTTTATCGACTTGCCATAATATATCCTTTATCAAAGACCCACTATTACTTCAACCAACTTTCCAAAACCTTCCATAGTTTCCAACAACATTATTTACTTTATTTATTCAAATTTAAATTTAAATCCAAATTTAAATTATCAAAACATTCTCAAAAAAATTTCTAACTCTCTAAATTTTCGAATTTTTTTGCCAACGTCTCCTTTGCACGGCTAGCTCGGTACAACTACAAAATGCCTCTACGGGCCCCAAAATTTCAAAAGAAAACAAAAAGCCGAGTGGCTAGATCAAAAACCCAATCAAATTTCATACAAAAATTTAAACACATACCTTTTTAGTCGGGCAATTCAAATTTATCTTCTGAAATCAAAACCAATTTTCCCTTCCCTTTATAACACCTGCATATCCTACTTAGCAATAATATCCAATCGTAGCTTTTAAAATCATTTTATACATTTCCTTACATAAGTTTCATAGTTACTTCTATTGGTAATAATATCCAATCGTAGCTTTTAAAGTCATTTTATACATTTCCTTACATAAGTTTCATAGTTACTTCTATTCAAATTAGTTTTCCCATTTCCATATGAATTCAATTTATCTTCTCTGAATATTGAATTTTATCTTCCATTTATAACTGATTCGTATCTTTATTTTAAACTAGTTTCATCCACTAATTTATTTTAATTTCCAATTTGAAATCGTTTTCTTGCTAATAAAAATTTTCCAAAAATTATCTAACTTCTAAACTTTTCGAATTTTTTTGGCAGAGTATCTTTTGTACGGAGGAGCATGACAAGAGATATAAATATACATACATCGACCCACCCGGTTGTAAAAACAAAAACAATTCATATTTCCTATTTTTATTGCGTAGGTGTACCTTTATTTAGCATTTTTAAGCAAGCGGCTTATTATTTTAGCATTTTGCGTGATCAAATCCAGCCCAATGGCTTTTCGGTACCCGTACTTACTCAGCTAAAACATGTAAGTGCTAAATATATGCAATTTACTAGCATTTCACTTATTTTAATATAGCTAACACATAAATTTCACATATAATGCATGTTATATAATTTCCATAAGCACATACAAGGTTCCGACACTTATTACAATTGCCTACAACCAATTCTCAAACCATTCCATTCAGTTTAAGTGATTTACAACTTACTCGCTTATATTTAATTCATTCTAAGCAAAACAAACTCATATTCATTCCAATTGATTTCAAAATTATCCTATTTCACTTCTGATAACTCATAGGATTTTATCTAAACTTGTTTACATCGAACGAACCATTTTCTTATGTAATTCAACAATATTCATGTGAATAAATAATTACTTAAGGTTTATAACCAATTTAAATTGATTTCAACTCAATTTATTTTAAATTCCATCCCATTCCTAGTTTATTCTCCAATCCATACATTTGCATTTCATTCCATATTTGCCTTCATTTCATTTGAGACCATTTTATTAAGCTTGAACCATTCCATGCTTATATATTAATAACCATTTCCCAATTTAAATTTGCCCAAGCTTTTATTTAATGGGCTTTTACCCTTACTCGAAGCCAAGCTTCCACTAATTTTAAACTTAAATTAATTTACTTCAAATTATTCGAATTTCATACTTAAGCTCATTTTCATTTTGCAAATAAATTTTTCTTTTCAATTTAACTTGATTCTATTTCAATCAAACCTCATTTCAAACTATAAATTTATTTGATTAGTTCATCTGTTTCATATAAATTTTTAATTTCCAGATTCAATTCATTCTCAATTCATTCAATTAGTTACAAGGCCATTTTCAATTTATTCCCACTCATCTGGGTTTTATTGCAACCAAAACCATCCCTACTTTAATCCAATTTTTTTTATTTGGCAACATCTTCAATTATATTTACTTCACTAACGATTCAAGTCGGATTTGATTTATAACTCGAATTTTATTTCCAAACTTCATTATTAACTCACAATTCAGCTTCTATTTAACTACATTAGTTTCCATTTACATATTTCATTAACTAATTTATTATCTAATTAGTTCCCCCTATTTATAATTCAATACTTGATTTTACTCTCAAAAATCACTTCATTTAATGTTCTTATTTTCAATTTATTTTATAATTCAAGTTTGGATTTTTGTTTCATTTTCCAAAACATCAAACAATATTTATTTTGGGTTTTCTATTCCACATTTCAATTTTATAAGTCTCAACTTATTATTTTACATATCTCCATTCATTCTAGGCTTGAATATATTCATCTTTTATCTTTAACTCAAGATTTACGCTTATTTATAACCCAAGCATATTTTTATTCTATGGATTTTTAATTCTTCTATAAGTTATTCTAATTCATTTATCCCAATTCAATTCTTATCCAACTTATTTCTTATCCAACTTACTTCCATTGATTTAAGTAAGGATCTAATTCCATTCAATATCACCTATACTCAACTGAATTTTATTCCAATTCAATTCTATTTTAACTCTGATTTATTTAATACAACTCGATTCAATTTTCTTCCTCAATCCAAGTTAATTTCATTTTTAACTTTTCACTTTAGATTTTATTTCCGACATTCATAGCTCACATTTTCCTCCATTATTTAAAAATTATCTCAACTTTTCAAGTTTATAACTTACCTCACCAGGATCTTCAATTCAAATAAGGATTCAGGATTTCAAACACCCGGCTTTTGGTTCGAATTATTTTAAAACCACCATTATCCCAAAATCACATTTCTCAAATTTTTAAACCAATCTTGGTTTTTATCCCCAATAAATTTCCTTTGAAATTTCTGAAACAAAACTAGTTCTTCTGAACAAATCAATTTTGCAGCAATCCGCCACTTAGAAACTCGAAAATGAACATCGATGATGCTGTAGTCATCACCAAAGTTATTTTCCAGCGACTGAAGTGAGTTCAATGCTATTTCCTTTCCAAAATTTATTTGAAACAATTTCCTTTCAAAAATACTTCTAAAATAATAATTGTAACGACCCGCCGCTCTGACCGCCTCTAGTCGGTAATTAAACCAACTAGAAACGTTCAAAATGACGGATTGTTAGTCAGTTTATAGAGTTTAAACAGAATCAGCCACAGAATCACAGAATAATCATAATATTTTTCATAAATGAATTTTTTCTTACATACATCAGAGTTTTATACAATGAATCAGATTTTAATACAGCGGAACAGTTATCTATATATATATATATATATATATATATCTTTTAGAGTACAAAGAAAATTTTTCTCGAAAAACTTTAGTGAAGTGCTTTCCCCTCTCTCTCTAACTTCGCGGCCTGAAAATCTTCAAGCTGTAAAAATACTCGGTCTGACCCGAGCGTTAATTGCAAAACACAAAACACTCGAGTCAGGATTAATCTTAACTCAAGTAAATAAATTTGCAATGAACTGAATAAAATGGTGACAGAGATGACGAAACAAATGAATCAATTTAAATCTATTATGGATTTTCATTATTAACAACTTAAAATTTTAAAATCTGTCAATCCCGTGTGGCTGCAGTACACACGTATATTAATACACATGTGCACTGCCTCGCCAACACGTGTGCAAGCGCAAATCGGACAAATCACTGCAAACTCGACTCAACTCAATGCAATTCAAACTGCAAGTCCAAAACAGGTGCACAATGCACTAAGCATTGAATTAGTGCACAAATGAAACAACATCAGAGACGACACAGTAGAAAACAACACATGCAGCAGCAAGCATGAAATCCAGATCGTGTACAGGGCAGTGAAGCCTGTACAATTTACAGTGCAACAAGTACAGGGGAACAAATGATACAAGCTACATGAAAGCAACAAAAGATAGTGAAAAGGGGAGACTTGATGAACAAATGTACAACTGAATCAATTTCAGTGTGATAGTACCAGAAATTCAAGACACACATGAACATGGGACCAAACAGAGCAAGATTCAACTTCAAAAATGAAACCAGACACAGTACTCAAAAACCTGCAACAAAATTCTCAGGTTTTAAAATTTGAACTATTATTAAACTTGATTTCAAACTATGTTTAAATTTAAAAATTTCATCTTTAAAACTTTTGAACTCAGAACTTTATTTTGATTCAATTCCAATTCATACTTAAATTCAGATTTCACCTTAAAATATGAATTCCACTAAAAATTTAAAACTGCAAACACTTCAGGTTTTAAACCCTGTAGCCAACTACCCGAGCCACCTATGATCTTACTTCGAGTTCCAATCTCCGATGCTTCGAGTCAAAAATAAAATCACCCGAGCACCACTTTGGGTCAATCAATCCCCTGCTTCGGGTCAGAAGCACAAAAACTCGGGGAAACTGCAAACACTTCAGTGGCATATGTATATGTATGTAACATCATCACAATCTCATAGCAACAGCTAATAACTTAATTAAACTTTAGTAAAAAGTTTACTCACGTGCAAAGATTTTTAAACTTGATCTAAAATCATATGTTTCTGAACTAAGAACAGAGAAGTTAGAAACCATAAATAAGCATTTATCAAATAAACACAGACTTACTCACATGCATACATACATAACATTTATCATCAAGTTTTCAAAATATTATAGGTCAAGGTCCGAGACAAGTTCAACCCCAAAGCAAACAATATAATGTTGAACCACCTCGTATACCAGTGTAACAGCAAGTTACAAAGATCAACATTGAAACTCAGTGAACCCAGTCAAAGCAAAATTAAACCATGTCTACCATACATATGAATCAATTTCATATGTACAACAAACACCCAAAACAAATGTCATGAACCAACAGAAGAAATCAAAATGCATCCATGGAACAGTAAGCAAAACAAAATTGTCCAGTAGACAGAAGATCGTGTCACGATGACAACAATCTCATATATACATACATAAATGCATATATATATGAAGTGCAGTCACAATTGCAAATGATGGTAGCAGTTTCAAATCACAAAGCATGCAGCAAAACAAAACAAATATTGGGTAGCATCTGCTCTCATCAATTAAAACAAATCACGACTTGATAGCATCTTAGCATTTGTTCTTATGTATTTAAAAACAAATATTCAAATATATTAAATAGCATCTGTTCTTATTAGTTTAAATAAGAAAAAAATTGATAGCATCTGTTCTTATCAATTTAAATTTAAAACAAATTATCAACTAGCATATATTCTTATCAGTTTTTAAAAACAAGTATCCAGTAGCATTTGTTCTAATTAGTTTTAAAAACAAAACTAAATAGCATCTGTTCTTAACAGTTTAAAAAATATATATTCCAAATTTGTGTCTGTTCTTACCAGTTTAAATAAAATTATAGTATCTGTTCTTATCAATTAAAATTCAAACAAATCGAGCAAGTGACAGCAAATAGCATCTGTTCTTAACAGTTTTAAATTTAAATTCACAAAGCAACTGTTTTTGTTAGTTCAGATTCAAGTAACCGCGTAAGTGATAGCAGATAGCCCCAAATCATAGCATGCAACCAAGATTCAATTCAACAAATTTAAGAACTTGAAATAAAATTAATCGTGAGCCAAAGACTCACCTTTCACCGAATCGAAATGGAGCGCACAAATTAGAACGAGGCCACGAGCATATTTGATGTCGAGCGAATGAAGATGAAGCAACACAAATCGAACGAAAGCCCCAATTGTTGAAGGTCAGCCACCTCGATTCCTACACAAGCCCTAGCTTGTGCGAACGATAATTAAGGAACACGGCCGCCATTTTTTATCTTTTTTTTTTCTTTTTGTTTGATAATGAAATGATAGGGAGGGGTGTCGTGTTTTATGGGAGAAGACGACGTGAATTTAGGTATGGAGGAAGGTACAAGTTAAGGCAATTGTTACGGCATGAAACACGACATATTTACAGCTGAACGAAGTAAGATAGTATATACTTCTTATTTTATATTTTTTTATTTTATTTATTTTTATATTATATTTTCTTTCTTATTTTAAATCCAATTATTTTGTTTAAAATTATGTTGTTAAATTTTCTCAAATGTAATTACATTATATTTTTTCAAAGTTTTATAAATATGTTGTTTGAATTTTTACTATGTATATTTATTTATTGATTTTATTATATATATATATTTATATTCTTATTTTTATTTTTATTTTAAATTTTGTTTTGTAAATTGTTTTTTTTTCTTTAAATAAACTTATAAACGTTTTACAGTTCAACATCAATTTATAAGTTTACATAAATATAATTCATAAATCCAAACTATTTTTTTCTCTAAGTCCTTTGTTTGAATTTAAAATACAATTTCTAATATTCAATTTCAAACTTCAAAATTAAATTCAAATTTCTATTCAACTTTAAATAGATTAAATTCAAAAATTTAATCGCCAACTTCATATTTTTATTGGAATTCAATTTAAAATTATCTCAAATATTTAAAATTAATTAAATATCTTCATTTTTAAATTGTTCAAAATTCAGGATCGTTACAATCTCCCCTACTTAAAAGAATTTCGTCCCGAAATTATAAGTTAGGAAAAACGTTTGCTAAAATCTCATCGATATTTATATCCTACATAATTTTACCAAGTTTCAAACTCATAAATAAATATAGGATTCATTCCATTTATTTCATTTTACTAGTTTTGTTCATCGATTTCAAAAATCAAGACACAAAGGTCTTTTACCAAATTTTTTTTGACTTACAAAACTCAGACTTTTAAACTTGAAATCTTTCATGCTAAATATTTGCATATTATATCTTATCCAAAAGCTGTGGACTTTCAAGATATTTAAAAAGATCTTCTTTCTTAATTCATTAAGTTAGAATTATGTAATTCTAATTTCAGATTATTGATTTTCTATTTAAAGTTTTGAAAATACTTGATAACTCGAAGTTTAACAAGTCCATCGTCGTTCTCACAGACTTTAGGCATACGCTGATCAGGCGCAAGACTAAAAATCTTCAAGTACTAAACATACTTGCTTCAACTCCCAGTGAAAATACTTTTTAAAAATTCTTTTAAAAATGGATATGGAAAGTCCGTTCCCCCATGGATCACAGTTTACCCGGCGGTTTCGCTACTATCTCAGTAGAATCGCTTGTAATCTCAGATTTCTCATCACTCTCGAATTTCGCCATGGTTATCGCCTTAGATCGCGGTCCACACGGCGGTTACGCTACTATCTCAGTAGAATTGCTCGTAGCCTTAGGCATCACGCCCCTCGAATTTCGCTTCGGTTTCCAGATCGCAGTTTACTCGGCGGTTGCGCCACTATCTCAGTGGAATCGCTTGTAACTGTAGGCATCACGCCCCACGAATTACGCCAGCATCAATCACATAATCCCAAACACGATGATCCATCGTGGGGGATATCAAATCAGTCCCATTGGACATTCCACTAAGGGAATTCTACGTAGCTACGATTTACAATGGACACTCCACCGAGTTCCAATCACCTTCACACATAATAATTGGAAGGTACATTTCCATATCCTCAGTTTTTAGAAAACATATGTCATATACATATAGTACTTCATTTCACATTTCGTACATATCATATCTATGTAAACCTACACAGGATTTTCATAATAATGACTTTCCAAACTGATAGTTTTCGATTATATTCACATATATAAGTTACGAAAACTCAATTCACATTCACTACAAATAGAGGATTCCAAATTTTCTATCACGTTTAAAATTTTCCTCTAAATCGATTTGAAAATTTAAGGTTATCTCAAACCTAATTCACATTCACAATCCAATTCATTATCGACTTCACATTCGATTTGGATTTCACGTTACATCGTCAATTCTCAACACATAATTGATGTCTATCGATATATAACCTCTAAGCTCGTATGTCTCAGAGAAGGGTGTTAAGCTAAAAGAATAAATTCTCCGCCACCACAGATATATATTTAATAGAGATCAAATGATATGTCATCAATTCACAATGCTAGACATACAATCCCAATCGACTATCCAAAATTCAAAGCTGAACTTATATTGTTTTTGGTGTCAAAGTTAAACTCAATTTAACTCAAGATTCAATCTTTGAAAAATTTCCAAGTTGAACTAATCGTTCGAATTTCTCAAAATAATATCTTTACAAGATATAAAATTTTCACACTTAGCCATTTGAAACAAATTTCAAATATTCATTTTTCAATTTATCTTTAAAAGATAAAGTTTCAAACCTTTCATTTCATATTGGAAAATATTTCCATACTTATTCAATAATAAGTAATTCACAAATTCTTTCATTTTCAACACTTTGAAAATAGTCGATATACTTAAATCAAAATTAAGTATATATTTCATTCTTTAAGGAAATCATTCTTTTAAACACATTTATTTGAGTTAAAACGAATGTTGCGTAAAACATCGTTACGACAACTCAAAATCACTAGTATAGGGATTCGGATTTAAGATAGATATATAAATCCCAATACTATAAACAACATTTCCTTCCGGAAACCATTTACTATAACAATAGTGTTATAGTCCAACATTTCCTTATTTTTCTCGAAAATGTCTATTTCAACAATTGAATGTTGAAATCTATGTATTCGATAGTTAATGCATTTTAAAACATCTTTAAAACCATTAACTTTTTCAACTTCAACTTAATTCATAGTTTGAATTCTTCATACTTTTCATAGTATTAGTTTTAAATCGATTTCAAACTTTTCAATATTAAGTTTTTCACTTAATTTAATTTTCCGCATGTTTAAATTCAAATTCATCACTGAATCTATTTAAACCTATTATAGATTATCGTGTTGACAACTTCAAATTTGAAATCTAAATTTCATTTGAACTTTACATTTGCTTTCTATTTCAAAAATAATCAACTAGTTCTTTAGTAAATTATTCATCGAATTGGTTCCATTAGATCTATATTTCCATATTAACTATTTTAGGCAATAGTTTTAAACTTGATATATAAACTTCACATCAAAACTAGTTTGATTCATACAGTTAAATCAACAATTAAATTTCATTTCATAATATCACTTCCCTAAAACATATCTGTTTTATTCAATAATATATTCACTGTCCAAAATCGTGAATATACTTATCTATTCAATTCAGTGTTTCTACACTTTTTATTTAAAGGATTATCCACTGTCCAAAATCGTGGATATATCTCCTTTAACAAGCTACAACAAATTACTTATCAAATTCAATTGGTTTCGAATTTATAAACAATCTTCATAAATTCCTTTTCTATTTATAAATCTTCAATTTACAAATCTTTTATTAATTCAATTCAATTCAATTTATATAACTCAGTTATATATCAAAAATTCATATTATAAGTTAAATACTTATAATTCATTTATTCACTAAATAATTCTTCACCACATTTGAAATCAATTTCAAAAGAATTCAAAGTCAAATTCTCGAGTTATAATTCAATAATTCTCTTGGTTATAACCAATTAACATGTCATTTTATTTCCCAATTATTACTCGAAATATTCAAGTTATTCGATTTAAACCAATTTTAAACCAATTCATTAATTCACTTAACTCATATTTCATTTTTCATAAATCTCAATAATTCGATAATGAGTTTCCGAACGATTGAAACTCAAATCTAATAAGACCTCACCAAATATAAACTATCGCACTTAAATTTAGAGAAGGGAATTTCAAAAAATTCTAACTTTTAAAATACCTTTTATTTTAAAGAAAACAATTTCATACTTCTTTAAATTTGAAAAGCACTTTCTTTATAGTGGTTCTAGTAACTATTCGTATTAAACATCATAAACTGAGCTTTGAGTAAACCAAAGCTCTGATACCACTTTTGATACGACCCGCCGCTCTGACCGCCTCTAGTCGGTAATTAAACCAACTAGAAACGTTCAAAATGACGGATTGTTAGTCAGTTTATAGAGTTTAAACAGAATCAGCCACAGAATCACAGAATAATCATAATATTTTTCATAAATGAATTTTTTCTTACATACATCAGAGTTTTATACAATGAATCAGATTTTAATACAGCGGAACAGTTATCTATATATATATATATATATATATCTTTTAGAGTACAAAGAAAATTTTTCTCGAAAAACTTTAGTGAAGTGCTTTCCCCTCTCTCTCTAACTTCGCGGCCTGAAAATCTTCAAGCTGTAAAAATACTCGGTCTGACCCGAGCGTTAATTGCAAAACACAAAACACTCGAGTCAGGATTAATCTTAACTCAAGTAAATAAATTTGCAATGAACTGAATAAAATGGTGACAGAGATGACGAAACAAATGAATCAATTTAAATCTATTATGGATTTTCATTATTAACAACTTAAAATTTTAAAATCTGTCAATCCCGTGTGGCTGCAGTACACACGTATATTAATACACATGTGCACTGCCTCGCCAACACGTGTGCAAGCGCAAATCGGACAAATCACTGCAAACTCGACTCAACTCAATGCAATTCAAACTGCAAGTCCAAAACAGGTGCACAATGCACTAAGCATTGAATTAGTGCACAAATGAAACAACATCAGAGACGACACAGTAGAAAACAACACATGCAGCAGCAAGCATGAAATCCAGATCGTGTACAGGGCAGTGAAGCCTGTACAATTTACAGTGCAACAAGTACAGGGGAACAAATGATACAAGCTACATGAAAGCAACAAAAGATAGTGAAAAGGGGAGACTTGATGAACAAATGTACAACTGAATCAATTTCAGTGTGATAGTACCAGAAATTCAAGACACACATGAACATGGGACCAAACAGAGCAAGATTCAACTTCAAAAATGAAACCAGACACAGTACTCAAAAACCTGCAACAAAATTCTCAGGTTTTAAAATTTGAACTATTATTAAACTTGATTTCAAACTATGTTTAAATTTAAAAATTTCATCTTTAAAACTTTTGAACTCAGAACTTTATTTTGATTCAATTCCAATTCATACTTAAATCCAGATTTCACCTTAAAATATGAATTCCACTAAAAATTTAAAACTGCAAACACTTCAGGTTTTAAACCCTGTAGCCAACTACCCGAGCCACCTATGATCTTACTTCGAGTTCCAATCTCCGATGCTTCGAGTCAAAAATAAAATCACCCGAGTACCACTTTGGGTCAATCAATCCCCTGCTTCGGGTCAGAAGCACAAAAACTCGGGGAAACTGCAAACACTTCAGTGGCATATGTATATGTATGTAACATCATCACAATCTCATAGCAACAGCTAATAACTTAATTAAACTTTAGTAAAAAGTTTACTCACGTGCAAAGATTTTTAAACTTGATCTAAAATCATATGTTTCTGAACTAAGAACAGAGAAGTTAGAAACCATAAATAAGCATTTATCAAATAAACACAGACTTACTCACATGCATACATACATAACAGTTATCATCAAGTTTTCAAAATATTATAGGTCAAGGTCTGAGACAAGTTCAACCCCAAAGCAAACAATATAATGTTGAACCACCTCGTATACCAGTGTAACAGCAAGTTACAAAGATCAACATTGAAACTCAGTGAACCCAGTCAAAGAAAAATTAAACCATGTCTACCATACATATGAATCAATTTCATATGTACAACAAACACCCAAAACAAATGTCATGAACCAACAGAAGAAATCAAAATGCATCCATGGAACAGTAAGCAAAACAAAATTGTCCAGTAGACAGAAGATCGTGTCACGATGACAATAATCTCATATATACATACATAAATGCATATATATATGAAGTGCAGTCACAATTGCAAATGATGGTAGCAGTTTCAAATCACAAAGCATGCAGCAAAACAAAACAAATATTGGGTAGCATCTGCTCTCATCAATTAAAACAAATCACGACTTGATAGCATCTTAGCATTTGTTCTTATGTATTTAAAAACAAATATTCAAATATATTAAATAGCATCTGTTCTTATTAGTTTAAATAAGAAAAAAATTGATAGCATCTGTTCTTATCAATTTAAATTTAAAACAAATTATCAACTAGCATCTATTCTTATCAGTTTTTAAAAACAAGTATCCAGTAGCATTTGTTCTAATTAGTTTTAAAAACAAAACTAAATAGCATCTGTTCTTAACAGTTTAAAAAATATATATTCCAAATTTGTGTCTGTTCTTACCAGTTTAAATAAAATTATAGTATCTGTTCTTATCAATTAAAATTCAAACAAATTGAGCAAGTGACAGCAAATAGCATCTGTTCTTAACAGTTTTAAATTTAAATTCACAAAGCAACTGTTTTTGTTAGTTCAGATTCAAGTAACCGCGTAAGTGATAGCAGATAGCCCCAAATCATAGCATGCAACCAAGATTCAATTCAACAAATTTAAGAACTTGAAATAAAATTAATCGTGAGCCAAAGACTCACCTTTCACCGAATCGAAATGAAGCGCACAAATTAGAACGAGGCCGCGAGCATATTTGATGCCGAGCGAATGAAGATGAAGCAACACAAATCGAACGAAAGCCCCAATTGTTGAAGGTCAGCCACCTCGATTCCTACACAAGCCCTAGCTTGTGCGAACGATAATTAAGGAACACGGCCGCCATTTTTTATCTTTTTCTTTTCTTTTTGTTTGATAATGAAATGATAGGGAGGGGTGTCGTGTTTTATGGGAGAAGACGACGTGAATTTAGGTATGGAGGAAGGTACGAGTTAAGGCAATTGTTACGGCATGGAACACGGCATATTTACAGCTGAACGAAGTAAGGTAGTATATACTTCTTATTTTATATTTATTTATTTATTTATTTTATTTATTTTTATATCATATTTTCTTTCTTATTTTAAATCCAATTATTTTGTTTAAAATTATGTTGTTAAATTTTCTCAAATGTAATTACATTATATTTTTTCAAAGTTTTATAAATATGTTGTTTGAATTTTTACTATGTATATTTATTTATTGATTTTATTATATATATATATATATATTTATATTATTATTTTTATTTTATTTTTAAATTTTGTTTTGTAAATTGTTTTTTTTTCTTTAAATAAACTTATAAACGTTTTACAGTTCAACATCAATTTATAAGTTTACATAAATATAATTCGTAAATCCAAACTATTTTTTTCTCTAAGTCCTTTGTTTGAATTTAAAATACAATTTCTAATATTCAATTTCAAACTTCAAAGTTAAATTCAAATTTCTATTCAACTTTAAATAGATTAAATTCAAAAATTTAATCGCCAACTTCATATTTTTATTGGAATTCAATTTAAAATTATCTCAAATATTTAAAATTAATTAAATATCTTCATTTTTAAATTGTTCAAAATTCAGGATCGTTACAATAATGCTATTATTTGCCTTCAAAACACATCGAAAAACACTTCCAAAATCTTCGGGGTTTTAAAATTTCAAATTTTGAATTAAATCAAATTTTAACTATAGTTATTTGTATAATTTCTGCTCATATAAATTTCCGTTTGATTATATAATCTCCAAATTTTATAATCTTATTTGTTTAAGATATTATCATCCAAGTTATATAACAATTTAAGAAAATATTTCTTCTATATCAAAATATATTTTGGGTAAAATTATTTCATTCACCCATATTTAAGACAATACCGTGTCAATTTATCGTGTCAGGTGTTTATAAACTCTTCTCGTATAGCGGCCAACTTACTCGATCAGAATTCATATTCCACTCAACCAATAAGTCAACACAATATTAAAATAATTTATATTCACTAACAAATACGTGCTCATATATATTAATACGCTCAAACTCATTCTAGAGTACTACGGACTCTACTTTCAATGAGTAATCCCCACCAGAGCCAAGGTTATCACCAACCTAAGCTCTGATACCAACTGTAACAGCCTGCAAACCCGTACCCCTTGAGTCAACATTATTCTACATTAATCAACTCAAGATGAACAGAAATACGAACCATTTGGGTTAAAAAGAAGAGGTAGAAGAAGAAAATAGAAAACAACAACAGAATCTAACCCTCGCAGCGGAATAAAATATAATAGTCAATAACAGATCTTTACACAACAACAAATATATCTGTTTATACATTACATCATCAGAGTACAACATCATAGTCCAATACAAACAACAACACAACTCAGGACGATTATAATATCTCGTCCCTCCAAAAACTGAATACAGAGCGGAATATTTCATACAAATACAGAAGTACGTATCGCCATCCAGCTCCACATCATCATTTTCTGTAATTTATAATACTCGGTCTGACCCGAGCATTATAGTTAAATAACACCCGAGTCAGTCTGGAAAACCAGCGTGAGAAAACCACACTCAAATTGATTAATAAAGTTTAAAAAATTCTTTGAAAACAAAAGCATCTCGTAAGACCACGCCACAAATAAACATGTCGGGTTTTTACCTTACAATAGCTAAAACACTTTTTAAAAATCCTCTGATATTATAATAGGGTCTATTTACAAATATTTATTAAAATAGCCGAAATTATTACATGATTAAATTCCAGCTACTAGCCACAAAGTGGGTAATACAAACAAAAACCGTAAAAGGCACGTAGGGAGAATGGATTTCCAACTAATGACAAGGCACCGGGGTACCACCTTTCACAGTACGTGGCCTTGATCACCGTACCGAGGATTACTCCAAATCCCCTGCAACACAAGACCGGGACTACCACTTACTGAATAATTCCGAGTAAGATCACCCACAGTTGGGATCAGCAACCGCACCACTAATCCCAAAAAAAGGGACATCTAGACAGGGATGATCTCACCCTAATGTGCGCTACCCACCCAGCCTTGCTGCATAACCCCTGATTTTCAGTCATTCTTGGTTGATGAGGCTTGAGGCTAAGCGTTACTTTTTAAACCGTTTCACTTAGAATGCTCATCGTCCACCCGACGATGTTCTGAAAGCATTCATCCATACAAGTCCGTCCCGGGTTCGAACGGAACCGAAGGCACTACTCCTACTACATCCATTTTGGAATCATCCTCAGGATTAGTAGTGACTACCCCTTGCACTTCACTGCTCCTCCTCCGAATCCAAACTTATCTTCCTCACAAAAACGTACAAACCGGATCGAAGTGGTTTTCGAGAAATTAATCCCAATCCCGGTCTCTTCGAAACGATTAGTGCATTGGCCAATATTGATAGTCGGTTATTTAACTATCAATTAACATTCACAAACAACCATCAATATAAATAATTTCACCAAAATTATTTATTAATCTCAAAATATCTCCACAAGATATATTTTCAATTTCAACCCTTTTGAAAATAGTTTTCAAGCCATACTCTTCTCATGGAATGAATTCCCAAATATTTATTTCCACTGAAAACACCAAGCACAAAAACTTTAGATTTTGAAAATAATTTAAAAACACTTTATTATAAAATATACTTTAACATTTAAATTGAAAACTACTTCAATACTTTATTAAAATATATACTTTAGGTATATTTAAAATGAGGTACTTTATAAAATATAAAACTAGATTTTCTCTTTTTAAAACAAAATACCAAGTCACCTTTAAATAATTACTATGATAATAGATTTGAAAAAAAAATGTACTTTAGGATTTAAACATTTAGAAACAATAAATTTCCTAAAACATTCTTTTTAAAACAACATTAAAGCTTTTAACTTATATTTAAAAATTCACTTTGAAACGTACTCTGCTATTCAGGGAAACATACTTTGCTTCACATCCTTTAAAAATAAATCACTATTTACTTTTAAATAAAATTTCTCATTCCTTTAATAAATTCCCATCGTGAATTTATTCTTTCAAATATCTACTGATATATTACTTCACTTTTATAAACCCACTTTATAAATTTCAAAGTCACATTCTCCTTTAAATTTCCAATTTCAAACACTTAAATCAATTTCCAAATGGATTTCCAATGTACTCCATTTTGAAATAAATTTCTTTACGTACTCAATTTATTTTAAAATCCATTAACTTTATATTTTATTTCTTAATTATGATTTAAACCCTTTTTGACTAAAAATACCAATTTCATACCCATTTTTCCAAATTCCTTCTTTATTCTTTTAAATAATTTAAATCTTGGATTTTAAAATAAAATTTTTATTCCTTAACATAATCTCACTTAAGTTTTAAATTCGTTACTCCTCTATTTATTCAAAATCCCCTTTCCCATATTCGGAATTTTATTTATTTAAAAAAAATTCACCTTTATTCTTTCCAATTTATCCTTCAATTTATTCAAACTTCTATAATTATTTTACTTAAAGATTTTCTCTTTTATTTTTCCCTTTCCAAAAATCCAATTGTATAGATTTTGATAACTCAGTATACCGATGTATATTAATTTCAACCATAGCATCTAATATTCCAATTATCAATGAAATTCACCACAGAATATCAAATAATCAGGATACTGAATTATTAGAACAGTCTATAAAATTTTGAGGAATCCAGTTGGATCCCTCCAACCTATTTCCCTGCATCTACAAACGTTAGCACAACATAAAATGCCAATTCCACTTCGAGGTGGAATATCGTGGTATATGGGATTTAAATATAATATCATCTAATATTATGCGGCGCATAAGGTCTCATCCGCTATATAATGCGGGAAATCAATCATTCCAAGATATATTATATACTATAGTATAGCACATCAAATCAATTCAACCATTCAACCAATTATTTAAATTTAACTATTTAAATTTAAATAGCCATTTAGAAAAGTGAGATTAACTCACCTTTGATTTTCATTCGCAATCCTCTATAGTCTTGACTTGGTTCCCAATTTTTGACCTTGAAAAACATATTATGGTTTTATTAATATTTGACTAATTGCATAATTTATTATCCATTTTATAATTTTAATTAACCAGTAAATTATTTTAAACTAATAAGTTGGGCTTAACCCAAAAATTTATATTTTAAACAAATTTCCTTTTAATAAATATTTTTTTTGGTAACTAAGATAAATCACATAATTTCAATAAATACATAAATTTGTACTAAACACCTATTCTCTAAATCTTATCTATAAATTATTTTTTTCCTTTTTCCATATATACGTATATACGTGTGCCTACATATATCTCTTATAAAAATTGGTTTCTCTTTCGGATTCCTATATCCATATATACATATCTTTACAGAACTATAATTTTTTTCTGTAAAAAAAAAAAATCCTACTTCTAATAATTCTTTAAATTTCTGTCTTTAACCTATATAAATCTCAATTAAAAGAAGAATATCTTATACTCACAGAAGAGATGCAGAACCAAGCTTCGACCAACCCTTCTCCACCATCACGTAGCTGCTCGCGAACACCTCTACCATCGCCAGTCTTCGACCACAACCCATCACGCCCGAAATGCCTGCCGCACCGCTCGAGATCGCCATCAATTTCCTCCCTCGCGCACGCGTGTGATTTCCTACCGAGTCTTTAGCTTGCCGTCGAACTCGATCCCTCAACATCGCGGCTAGCCTCCTATCTCGCCACCCCGTACCCTCTCCCACATGGGTGTACGCATCGAGCTTCAAAAAATCGCGACAAGTTGCGATTTTGACTCTGTTTCGATCGAGATCGTCCGCCCTCTCTCTTCTTCTTTTTGTACCGTGATCTTTTTTTTCTATTCTGAAATTGGAGAGAGCGAAAGGATTGAGTAAGCGGGTTTGATTCAATAGGACGAGAGGGAAAGAAAAAGGGAACTCACAATACAATAGAGGACGACCATTAATTGAATTTTATTTTTCTGTCCGATTTTAATTTCATTGAAGGAGATAAGGGAAAGGATACGCGGTTATAAACTGGGATGGAATGGCGTGTTACATAAGGTAGGGCTTTGACTTTGAAATTACAAAATATTACTTATTTCCCAAAATTTCATATTTTAGCAACTTAAAATTTTGATCTCCTATCGAGGCATGCCACTAGGCGTCTATAATGTTAGACCCCTATTCTGAACGTAATGGAAATGGTTTCGAGTCCTAATTCGATCGTATGGAAAAGATAGATTTTGGATTGACTATCAAAATTTAATTTTCGATATAAATTCAGTGCGTTTATATACCATACACTCATACAACAACTCCAAACACTATGAAAATTGAAATCCGATAATAATACAATATTAGAGATCTAATGGAACTGGTTTCGTCGAATCTGAGACTGCGCACCGGAAGGCTATTTTTAAATATCGATTTAAACGATATAAATTCAAAACTGAACAAAACACTTCCAAATTCAACTTTAACACTTCTACTATCTTCAGTATTATTAGTATAAATTTTACAAGTCTTTAAATTATTTTTAACAGGCTTAAAACTAAAGATTCAATAATTTATCCAATTTCAAATTATTCATTTTAATAATTTAATTGTAAAATAAATAGTGATATTGGAAATTCATATTAAAACTAACTATCAAATATTTAAAATCAATTAAATATTATAATTTCAAATATTTAAAATTTTCGGGTCGTCACAAATTGATTTAATCAAGATTGTTTAAAGAGGTTTTATACGGTTTAGGTCAAAACCGAGATTAAAAATATCTAAATGCTATGGGAAAATTTTATGTTATGCGAAATATGATTTTGGAGTTGGGTTTCAATTTGTAGAATTTTCCAAGCCATGGAAAGAGTATTATGAATTTTCAAAGGAAAATATGGTTATTTAGGTTTATAATTTATTTTGAAAACTATATTGAGAATTTGGGTCTAAAATTTTGATATGTTAGGTAACATGATTAAAGTAATTTTTTGGAATTTTTGGGGATTTTTCCAAAGTGATTTGCTATCACTACATCATAACAACCATTTTACAACATTTATTTTTTTCAATTGCCAACAATTATTTATGTTGTAGATCAGTCATAATAATAATCGTTGGTAAGCTATAAATGTGTGACCGAAAACGTATATTTACAATTTTTTTATTGCCAACACATATTTGAATTGGAAAATCTGGTTAAAGTGTAATTCAACTAAAATTGGTTGAGGCAAAAATGTAAATGTGGACTGTTGTCAACCAAAGCCCTATTTCTCAACCTCTCTCCACTTTTTTTCTACCACTTAAAAAGAAAAAACGGAACATGCGATTTCCTTCGCTCTGTGAAACAACTTCAGAATCTTGCCAACACTTCAAGCGATTTAGCGATCTTACTTCAGTATATTGACTTCGGTTATAGCTTTAGGCGATTCAAGATCTCGACTTCAGGTATTGGATTTCGCCCGGGGACTTGTTCTTTGTTTTTTGGGAACTGGGATTGATTTGATTGAAAACATAAACCGGGTAATTTCGCTTAACTAATCCCTGTTTCTGTTTCGCAAAATATTTGAAACTAGTTTTATTGATTTATGCATGAAGGAAATTTTTTCATGTTATTTTGATTATGATTTTGGTTGAGAAATTTAAAGAGCATTTAGGTTCTTTAGGTTTGAGCTGAGATCATTTTATGTCTCTGGTTATATTATATCAATAACAATTCAGTAGGTTAAATTTCCATTGTTGGCCAGATTTGAACAGAATTCGGTACTCAAATGAAGAAGATGGATTAATCAACTCCAAATGGATCCTATTTGATTCCGTGTTCTTTTCACCAATCTTCTTAAAAAAATTAATCTTGAAACTGGAGAAAAATTGTTGGTTTATCAATTAAACAAACCTATTTAGAGTGTCGACCTTTGTCTGGAATACTTTTGAATGTGAGTTTTGATCGTAGTAAATGTTTTTAATAAATAACAAACAAAATAAAAATTTATATGGGGAAGTTTTTAACAAACGAAATCTTAATATTTCTGCACTATCGTTCGAGTCAGAGCAGAGCGCTAGATGCCTGGGAGGCTCTAGAGTTCAGATGAAGTTAGATGAAGCCTGAACGAAAATTGGATTGGACCGCATATTTGAAATATATAAACTTTGTATTAGATAACTGTAAAAATGACAGACACATATTATATGAAATTCAATTTGTTCTGGTAATTCTTTATATATTTATTATCTTACCATGGATGATTTATATATACACATATAAGACTATTCCTAGTAGTTGCTCAGTTCACTTATTTCTTCTTCACTGTGCTAAACAACCTACACACTGTGGAGCATTAGAATCAACTACCATCTTTTAAAAAAACAATTAAAACAACTATTAAACAACTTCGATGTAAATAAAACTGTAAAAAAGCCATTTTAACTTTTCAAAATAAAACTCTTTTGTGTTTGCCTTTTTATTTCCCTTCTTCGCAAAAATTTCAAACTCTCCTCATTCGAATCAATTTCGGCAACTATGGTTTGGTTGTGTGGTTGATTTTATGAAGTGAACAAGTTATAGCTGGGTGCTTTGTGGTTTGTTTGTCAACTAAACAAGCAATTATTGGCTTCCCTCTAAATATTTCATAAATAAATAAATGTTACAATAACTCAAACACTATTATAGTTTATAGAAGTAACTTTTTATTTACATAGATAAAATTTATAAGATAATTATAATCAGAGGAGTTTTTTGATAAATGCAATGCATATATGTTTGTAAATATCCTTGGGAAAAGCATAAAATGATATAAAAACATTAGACATTTTTTCATACATGGTTTAGTAAACATAGATTAGAAAATATAAGTGTTTTTATTTGAGCCCAAATTCAAACTTTTAACCTCATTAATTTCAAAAAAAATAGTTAAAAATAACGGTTGATTTTTGTTATTATAAAGATCTGGACTTATGGCATAATCTACATCAATGGGCTAAATAACTTACAACCCATGGAGCATTAGTTTGGGAGAGAGAAGTAATTCATGATTTCTATTATAGATTGCTTATGTGTTGGCGATTTGAAACATTATTGCTTGTGTGTTGTAGGTGTTTTGGTGGTTAGTGTAATTGGATTAATTTATCTGGTTAGTGTAATTTGAAAGTAATACACGACCATCTTGGATAAGATATGTTTTAAATTATATGTTTACCGTTGCATTTCCTATTATTTATAGATTCCTATGAGCATGTTGAATTTCTCTAATGAAAGTCACATTTTCTATGGAAAATACAATCCTGCTATGAGTTTTGCTATCAAATATGAAATAAGATGAATGTATCTAAAGTAATACTCTACAATTTCAATCAACATTTCTAATTATTTCCTAATGATATTTAGTCAAAAACAGCGCTTGATATCTTTATCTAACTATTGTTTAATCTCTTTAAGCATAATTTATGGATTATTGTTTCAAATTGAAATTGGAATAGTTTGTGTTACACTAAACCAATATTGCTTTAATTTAAAATGGATTATGGCTTAAATTCTATAAAATTATTATTTTAACTGCGCTTGAATTACTATTTTATAACTTTGTTTTCCTTACTCCAAATTTGTAGAAATATATGCGAAAGAGATTTCAGTGAGGTTCGAAGAGATCAATAGTTTATTGATTTCTAATGAATCATTATTACATCAACAATTTAATCATAGCATTAGATAATTTGCTTAGACTAGTGTGGCACATATTATCATACGAATTTGATTGTAATTATTTGAATGGTTGAAAAAAAAGCCAGAAAGTAAGGCCCTTTTATATTATTATTATTATTATATGTTATGAAAATTATTCTGTATATACAGCACAAGAAGCCCAAAATAACCTTGATATGTAAAAAGGCCAAACCCATGTTTATAAGAGCTTTTCTTATTTATAGAGCTATAGCTATTATGTTCTTAGCAAATGAGATAAAGAACTTGTTTTCCCCATTAGCTTACCCCCTTCCTTTATTTCTACTCCAGTTTTATTTTCAACCGGTGAAAATATGTACATCCCTTATTTTTAGTGTAACAACATTCGACATAAATATTTTATCAAATAGTAAGAAACTACGACCTTTTTTGTATGAAGTAAACTAATGACGTTTGTAAACTCTTAAAAGAATATACATTGATCCCGTAATATATTCTCTTTCCAAATGTATTTACACCGTCATTGAAATTTCAATTCCTGTTTTAAACATCTCAATATTTTAAGTTTTTAACTAGACAATGAAATTTGTATAGATATTTTTCTTTATAGAAAATTAGGTTTGTATAGGTGAATTCTCTCTCTGTTCTTACAATTGTAGAGAAAATAGAATACTGGTCAGAAATGGTTTTTTTTAACTTGTAACTTATATGGTAGGTTGATGAAATTTTGATAAAAGATCACTCAAAGACTTAATTATGATTTTTTAAACATAGAGCATTTGAAAATTAATTAACGTCATCCTCAAGGTAAATTGTATGTATCTTTAAAGAGTTTTGTGCATCTGTGACGAAATGAAAAAGTGAATGAAAGCAATAAATTTAAAGAAAGAAAATGTATTTTTGTTTGACAGGATAATCTATTAATTATTTGTGGGAAAGAAAAGAAAAGAGAAAAAATGGTGTGAAAATGAGCATAATTAATCGTTATGTTTGACGTGAAAGGAATAAAATTTCTATTTTGTTTCCAAGGGAAAAGTTGAAGGGATTTCCCATTTGCGAACAGAGAGAATGGCTTAAGAAAGTATGCATCATTACCCTACGTACATTGTTTCTATATAAGTAGTCATCGAAGTAAGGACGATCTAAGTTTGTACTTAAAAAAGAATATATAAATGCTAAGAAAATCGATTAAAAATACATAATAAAAAAGTCATGGTTCAGATCTTTAAATGTTGTTAGACAATTTTGCTTATCATTCGATATAAAGAGAATGAGATTTCAACCTTTTTATTATTAGGAGAAAACACACAAACATTAAAGGAGGAAACAAGTGGTTTGAATATTTTATACTAGTAATAAATTCAAAGCGACAAGTCTAAGAACTGAGTAGCAGCTACATGTTAGAAAGAAAGAGTAGCTAGTGATATGAAGTATAAACGTTGAATACGGTTAGGCTTTGAATGCAGCAAATTTATTGCAACATGGCCATGTATGAATACAAAATTTCAGCTGAAATAATGCTACAATGACTAAAACCAAATTTTATTATACGAGATGCATGTGCTTGTGTAAAACGATTGATACTAAACTAAAACGTTTGATATTCTGGTAGGAGCAAATTGTTTGTTCTCAATCTCCTGGAATTTGTTGCTATTATGTATGTCAACTTATCTCGGGTCTCAATTGTCGCTAAGTTTGATACCTGAGAGACTAATGAGCCAGTAGTTCGATGGATACAACATCATGCCTAATAAACTTGGCTCTATATCAAAAAACAACAGTTTGCTTCCACAGTCAGTGCCTAACATATTGACTCTTTCATATATAAATATATGATGACTAATACTAGTCTTTTATAATTTGAGTTGGGAGCATTTTGTTTTCAATCACTGATTTAGTAGTACTAAAATGATGGATAAAACTTGCATTAGTTAGTCATGCTTATGAATGCTCGCTAGAAGGATCTTAGTGTATTGATAATAGCAATAACTAGCTATAAAGATTATATATATCCCCATTCTGCAATAAGTGGTTATGCTGCGAAATGAGATGTTTCACGTCCTACATGCTTCAATCTTTATTGTTTCATTAACGATTAACGAAAGTGTAGCGACCCCGAATTTTCGATCCCAAAAATTCCAGATAGTTAGGAAAAGAAGAAAAGAGATAGAAGAAACAGAAAAGAGACATGCAATCTCACATTTCACAGCGGATCAAAATATAATATCAAATAAAATAATGGTTATACAAAGGAAAACTGTACTTGTTATTGTCATTACATACATCAGAGTTAAAATCATTTCATAATCACAGGACAGTTAAAATCAACAAATCCCAAATAACAAAAATGCCTCACAGAAGAATACACTCACGTTTCTGTCATCCAGCTTGCCTCCTGATGTGACGCCCCACCTCTATACCCACGCTAGCCAAGAACATTACGGTGAATGCTGTCAACTAGCACGGAGAATAAGGCTGTTGAGGAGCGACCATCCGTGTAATTGCTTTGCGCGAGCATCAATATGTCAGATAGTATAACATGCATTTCTTTTTCAAGAGGGAAATCCGACATATCGACACAAACTCAAAACTACTACACAGTGGCTATAATATCTTCAGAAACAAATATAGAAATAAACATAACATAAATCAGTCACAGACAATTCATATCACAAAGGCGGAAATAGATATGAATATTACACTAGGAAGTGTACATCAGAGTAGTGGTCTAAAAAGATCCACAATATCACAAAATCATAGTTACACGAACTACACAAAGAATAAGTATACATTATGGAGTCTATATCTCAAATGTATACAAAAAAAACTACTAATCTAAGTAGTTAACCAAAAGTCAAGGAGGTAATCCCGGATGTAAAGTCAAGCAGAAGCACCTGTAACATCTCGGTCTGACCCGAGTATTATTTAATAAGAAAATAATAAACGGATCAGTCTAACTATAAAAATCAGATGAAATGATATAGAGTAAGAGATATGATTAAACACATAATAATCACAATGACAGGCTGCGATATATATATAAGTAATTGAAAATCAACAAGAGATTAATCAATATCACAAAATCTACACAAGAATCAAAGAATTGTCATACTCCTTATTTCGTTCATCAAACCACAAATATTGACGATTATATCAATGTCAATCACAAAAGTCAATGACACACAAATTCACCAATGCACGAATATTGATAAAACTTATCAATGGAAATCACGAAAATTGGTGAAACACAAATTCTAGAAATCATCTCAAGAAATCCAGAAATCACAAAAAGGGGGGGGGGAAGGCCTATCACAAACGGGAGCATAAAGCTCACCAACACGTGTATCACAAACGGAACGCTAATTCCATGGTTGCTAACCATCACAAATTGAGCCGAAGCTCCACAAACGGCCCGAAGACCATGGGTTGCTACCCCACCAATTTGAGTCGAAACTCCACAAAACGGGGTTTAGTCTCCCTCGCAGACAAAGAGACATCGCACACTGCTAGTCTAAATCACCAAAAATGACCGTCATGATCATCAAGAAGTGTCAATTACAGTAAGCTAGTAAATATATGAGCTTAGCATCATGTCACATAACCACTAGCTTAACTTAAATATTTACGAACAAATTGTAGATCTCCACTAGCAAATTGCCACAAGAGATTCAATCGAACAAGTCCAAGAATTAACCGACGAAGTAAACGCAAGCGTTTCATACCACTTGTTTTACTAAGTCGTTTAATTAGATTTCTCATACGAGTGAGGTAAAGGTTTGTATATACTAATAGGTTGGAAAACGGTTTTATAAACGAGTTTGATATTGAAAATAGAGTTTAAATAATCTTTGATAAAGAGTTTGAATATTTACTACTAGTATAAAAACCTTTATATTTTAAAGTGACAAAGCACAAAAATGATTGTAGAAACAATCAATCACCAAAGTTCACATACGAAGACGTGAATTAATTCCAAAGAAATCGATATCAAATCCATCGAAATGGATATTTCCAAAAATTCCAAAATAGAAGTCATCATAGTCGAATAAGTGATAACAACAACTAGGAATCAAAACGAATCGATATAAATTGGATACCAAGCAAAACTAGGCTCAAATAGGCATAGCAGACAAATAGAAGCAGGTCAGTCGACTGACTCACTGAGTTCAGTTGACTGATCACAGTCCCAAAAAACTCTCGGGATGCAGGTCAGTCGACCGAACTCAGTGAGTCAGTCGACTGACTGTAGTAAATAGAGCCCTCTAAGGCTCTGCAGGAAGCCTTCACCCTGCATATTGGCTTCAGCCAGTCGACTGACCAAGAAGTCCAGTCGACTGACTGGAGCTAAGGCAGTTTTTATGCCTTTGCACAAGATGTGCAAACCCAACCAATTCGCAACCGAATTCGAGCAATGGCGCTAAGGGTTCATGCCCATCGACTACCCGGCCCTTAAGGCTCTTCGATGCGTCATCAAACATGTTAAGATATCCATAAAAGGATTTTCATAGATTTTGGTTTCAAAACACCAAAAATTGGAATATACACCAAATCAATTCAAACCAAAACAAATGCACATGAATATGTGTTAGGAATTCATACCTAACAATCGAAGATAATCATAGACATAGATGTGAGATAAAAATCTCACCTTTGAACCCAAATCAATGAAGGAGAAGCTTTAAAAACAAGCAAAGATCAATTCCTCTTCAATAACAACTCAAGAAGCTTCAATCTAAGCTTAAAAGATAAGCATTTCCTAAATTAGGTTTAGGAAATTTCTGAAATCAAAGAGAGAATGAGTTGGAGAAGAAGAAGAAAAAGCTTACCAATGGGTTCACTTGAGTTTGGAGCAAGAAGATGGATTTGCTAATGGAAACTAGGGCTTAGGATTTCCTAATTCTTTTTCTCTTCCCCCATTTTTGATGAAGCTTGAATGTATTAGGAAATTATGAAGTAATGAAGAGGAGAGGGGGTTGGGGCTGAGCTAGTAAGTGGGGTTATTGGGCTCAGCCCAAACCAAAGCCCTAATTAAAAAGTAGCAAAAATCAACTTACTTCAAACATATCGAAGCTTATACTCAAAAAGGTCGCAAATGGAATTTTAAACTCAATGGGAGTGGTCTCAAGTCCTAATTCGACCGTATGCAAAAAGTAGCTTTTCGGACTAAATTCCGAGTATCGATAAAATATTTAAATATAAAAATCGACAAATATGCGGGTTGTTACAAACTCCCCTCCTTAAAGAAATTGCGTCCTCGCAATATTTAAGAAGAAGATATATAGTAACAACCGTAAAAGCATATTCAACACAAAAGAAGTATGAAATAAGAAGTTCACCTCAAAGAGCACGAGAAAGTAAGTATGGATGTGTTCGCTCGATGAACTCTCTAGACTCCCAAGAACAATCCTTAGGATTTGAAGACCATTGAACATTCACAAGCGGAACATCTTTATTTCGAAGTCGTTTGACCTCCGAAGCAATAATTCGAATAGGATGCTGCTCATAAGTTAAATTAGGCGAAACCTCAATCTCTTCCACAACACCGGGCTCAAGAATAGAATCGGAATCTCGAAGACATTTCCGCAATTGAGAAACATGAAACACGTCATGCATAGCAGAAAACTGAGCCGGTAATAAAAGGCAATAAGCCAGGGAACTAATACGTTCAATGATAGGAAATGGCCCAATATATCGAGGCGCTAATTTTCCCAATCGACTGAAACGTACAACACCCTTCATAGGTGAAACACGAATGAACACAAGATCTCCCACAGAAAATTCTAACTTCCTTCTCCCGTTATCGGCATAGGATTTTTGTCTACTCTGGGCTTCTTTCATCCTATGTCGAATAAGTTCAATCTTTTCTGTGGAATCACGAATAAAATCTGGACCTAAAACCAGCTTCTCACCAGCCTCAAGCCAACAAGAAGGAGATCGGCATGGCCTTCCATAGAGTGCCTCGAAAGGTGCCATACCAATACTAGATTGGAAGCTATTATTATAGGAAAATTCAACAAGTGAAATATGATCTTCCCAACTTCCACCAAAATCAAGCACACAAGAACGAAGAAGATCTTCAAGAGTTTGATTCACACGCTCAGTTTGTCCATCGGACTGGGGATGATAAGCGGTGCTAAAATTAAGCTTCATTCCCAAAGCTTTTTGAAGACTCTTCCAAAATCCACTAGTAAACAATGGATCACGGTCGCTAACAATAGAAGTAGGAACTCCATGCAATTTAACAATCTCTTTAACAAAGAGCTTGGCCAAAAGAGGAACGGTTCGGTTAAACCGAACGGGAATAAAATGGGCATATTTAGTAAGCCTATCAACAATCACCCATAAGCTATCATGACCCGAACGAGAACGGGGAAGGCCATCTATAAAATCCATGGAAATTTGGTCCCACTTTCAAATTGGAATTTCTAAAGGTTGCAATAACCCACCGGGCCTTTGATGTTCGGCCTTAACGAGTTGGCAAGTCATGCAACGCTTAATGAAGTTAGCGATGTCAAGTTTCATTCCCTCCCAATAATAAAGTCGCTTCATATCCGCGTACATTTTACTACACCCGGGATGAATGGTAAATTTAGGGCGACGGGAATCTTCTAAAATATCTTTTCGAAGATCACTAATATTTGGTACGATAAGTCTACCAAATTTTCGAATGCCGCCACGAGAATCGATATTAAAGTCTTTCAAACCTTCAATATCAATTTTATCCTTAATATTTTGGCCAAGAAGAGCCAATTCGGGATCTAGCTTGAGCTTCAAGAATGAGGTCTAAAAGAGAAGGATGAGCCTCAAGGCTACATAAAACAAATGATGAGTATAAATCGGAAACACGGTCTCGAATTTCGCAAGTGGATAAAATCTCGAGGTCGTTCCATTCGGATATCATCATAGAAACAACCGCTTGTTGTTTTCGGCTAAGAGCATCGGCGACACGATTACCCTTACCGGGAGTATAAAGAATATCAAGATCATATGGTGCAAGAAATTCAAGCCAACGCTGTTGACGCAAATTAAGTTCCTTTTGAGAGAATAAATACTTCAAGGACTTATGATCGGTATAAAGAACAAATTTCTCTCCTAAAAGATAATGACGCCAAATCCGAAGAGCAAAAACAATAGCCGCGAGCTCTAAATCATGAGTGGCATATCTAGTCTCAGCAGGCTTTAATTGCCTAGAAGCATAAGCAATAACACGTTCTTTTTGCATAAGAACGGCATCCAAACCAACACGACTAACATCGGTATAAACAATAAAATCTTGGTTTCCGTTGGGAATCACAAGAATAGGAGCATCGGAAAGGAGTTCTTTTAATTTCTGAAAAGAAGCTTCACATTTGTCCGACCAAATGTATTTAACACCTTTCTTTGTTAAGCCAGTAAGAGGGACGACAATTTTAGAAAATTCTTTAATGAACCGACGGTAATAACCCGCCAATCCGAGAAAACTACGAATCTCTGTCACATTCTCCGGTCTCTTCCAATCTTGAATCGCTTCAATCTTTGAAGGATCCACAGAATTTCCGGATTCGAAAATAATATGACCGAGAAACTTCACACTAGATTGCCAAAAATGGCATTTAGAAATTTTTTCTTTTAATTGATTACTCCTAAGAGTTTCCAACACAATCCGAAGATGTTTTTCATGCTCCTCCTCGGTTTTAGAATACACAAGAATATCATCAATAAAGATGAGAACAAACCGGTCGAGAAAATCTTTGAAAACTCGATTCATAAGGTCAACGAAATAAGCCGGAGCATTCGTTAGACCAAATGGCATAACAAGCCATTCATAAGATCCATAACGAGTACGAAACGATGTCAAAGGAATGCTATCCTCTGCAATACGAAGCTGATGAAATCCAGTAGCTAAGTCTAATTGTGAAAAGACTCTAGCACCAGTAAGTTGATCGAATAGATCATCAATCCGAGGTAAAGGATATTTATTTTTGATAGTAAGATCATTAAGCTTGCGGTAGTCAACGCAAAGCCTAAGTGTTCCATCGGATTTCTTCACAAAAATAGCCGAAGCTCCCCAAGGCGAGGAACTAGAGCGAATAAATTGCTTCGTCTCCAATTCGGATAATTGTTTACGCATCTCCTCGTTTTCTTTATTGGACATACGATAAGGAGGGCGAGTGATAGGTTGAGCTCCAGGAAAGAGATTAATTCTGAACTCAATTGCTCGCTTAGGTGTTAACCCTAAAACGGGCTCGAATATGTCGAAAAATTCACGAACGAAGTGAATAAGAGAAATAATATCACCCTCATCATCATCGTCGTCATCACGAGGGTTTAAAGAATATAAAGATGCAACCAAAGCAGAATCCGAATCTTTAAGAATAACAGAAACCTGATTAACAGATTGAGGATGTCGAAGATGAATAGTCCGCTCAGGACATAGGATATGAGCTTCATAACGGTTAAGCCAATCCATTCCCAAAATCATTCCAAAGCCTAAATAACGCATGACATGCAAATCGGCTAGGAAAGGAAAATCACATAAAATAATCTCGACATTTTTACACAATAAACTGATTGTTGCGGATCCACCAACCGGATTCGCAATTCTCAAAGAAGTCATTAAACACAAAACATCCAAAGAAAAAGCATCAACAAGTTCCTTTGATATAAAAGAGTGGGATGCACCCGTATCAAAAAGAACTCGAATGGGTTGATCACGAAATATAATAACGCCATCAAGGATAGAATGAGGCATACCTTGACCACGAGATGTGTTGCCAGGGGCTTGAGCAACATTTAACTTTCCTTCCTTCTTGCCTTGAAGCTTGGGGCCTGAAGATATAACATGACCGGGAACTTTGCAGTAGCGACAAGAGAGAGACTTTGGGCACTTGTTCGCATAATGGTCCTTCGAACCACAATTATAGCATTCCCCACGATCAAAGGAAGAAGTCTTTGCCACAAAGGTTGCTTGCTTCCCCCCTTTCTTATTGGGATAAGGGCCTTTGAATTTGTTTGGCCTTTTCTTATTGTTGAAGTTTGGTTTGGAATCCACCACTTCAACATCATTCTCCCTATCCGCCTCTTCAAGACGAAGAGCGATATCAATGAGTTGGTCGAAAGAAACTTCTAATTTTAGAAGTAATGGCTTCTTGAGATTTTTGTTCAAGCCATAGACGAACCTCTGTTCTTCTTTAAAGGGGTGTTGATGTATTCAACCCCATATTTGGAAAGCGACTTGAAGGAGGCGACATAATCAGTCACCGAGGACTCACCTTGAACAAGGTCTATAAATCGTCGAGCCAATGTCACTTTCTCTGCTTCTGGTACAAATTTCAACTCGAAGCGTTCCCGGAATTGCTCCCAGGTGAGATCCGCTTCATTAATCTCAGAAATAAGAAGCTCGTACCAGTCCAATGCTCTTTCTCGGAGCATACTAGAGGCCACCCGAACACGGTGAAGGGCAACAAGATTCATGCGAGAAAAGATTCGATCTCATGACCTTAGCCAAGCCTGTACTTCAATAATAGTTTCGGAACCTTTGAATGGCTCCCCACCCAAATTAGTGTAGTCGCTGCACAAGCGTGCAAATTCCGACTTTGGGTGAGTAGGTTCCGGGATAGCTCCAGCTGCTTGAGCATTTGTCACTAAGTCAAGAAGCTGTTGAGCAGTCATAAAAACTCCATCCTGGGGTGGAGTGCTAGATGGTACGGCTCTGGGGCGGCCTGGTCTAGACATTTCTCTTCCTTTAGAAAGAAAGAAGAAGAAGAAAAAGGTTAACCAAATTGAATATCAAGCAATCTTGATAGATAAACAAGGAATCATAAGGAAAATAGGATGAATCGGTACGAAGACTCGAATTAAATCCTAAAGCACGACTCCTAAGATGGACTTAGGACCATGATCCTTGTTATAATATTCCATATTGTTTCGAAGTTTGGCTCTAATACCAAGCTGTGACGCCCCACCTCTATATCCACGCTAGCCAAGAACATTACGGTGAATGCTGTCAACTAGCACGGAGAATAAGGCTGTTGAGGAGCGACCATCCGTGTAATTGCTTTGCGCGAGCATCGATATGTCAGATAGTATAACATGCATTTCTTTTTCAAGAGGGAAATCCGACATACCGACACAAACTCAAAACTACTACACAGTGGCTATAATATCTTCAGAAACAAATATAGAAATAAACATAACATAAATCAGTCACAGACAATTCATATCACAAAGGCGGAAATAGATATGAATATTACACTAGGAAGTGTACATCAGAGTAGTGGTCTAGAAAGATCCACAATATCACAAAATCATAGTTACACGAACTACACAAAGAATAAGTATACATTATGGAGTCTATATCTCAAATGTATACAACAAAAACTACTAATCTAAGTAGTTAACCAAAAGTCAAGGAGGTAATCCCGGATGTAAAGTCAAGCAGAAGCACCTGTAACATCTCGGTCTGACCCGAGTATTATTTAATAAGAAAATAATAAATGGATCAGTTTAACTATAAAAATCAGATGAAACGATATAGAGTAAGAGATATGACTAAATACATAATAATCACAATGCCAAGCTGTGATATATATAAGTAATTGAAAATCAACAAGAGATTAATCAATATCACAAAATCTACACAAGAATCAAAGAACTGTCATACTCCTTATTTCGTTCATCAAACCACAAATATTGACGATTTTATCAATGTCAATCACAAAAGTCAATGACACACAAATTCACCAATGCACGAATATTGATAAAACTTGTCAATGGAAATCACGAAAATTGGTGAAACACAAATTCTAGAAATCATCTCAAGAAATCCAGAAATCACAAAAAAGGGGGGAAAAGGCCTATCACAAATGGGAGCATAAAGCTCACCAACACGTGTATCACAAAAGGAACGCTAATTCCATGGTTGCTAACCATCACAAATTGAGCCGAAGCTCCACAAACGGCCCGAAGACCATGGGTTGGTACCCCACCAATTTGAGTCGAAACTCCACAAAACGGGGTTTAGTCTCCCTCGCAGACAAAGAGACATCGCACATTGCTAGTCTAAATCACCAAAAATGACCGTCATGATCATCAAGAAGTGTCAATTACAATAAGCTAGTAAATATATGAGCTTAGCATCATGTCCCATAACCACTAGCTTAACTTAAATATTTACGAACAAATTGTAGATCTCCACTAGAAAATTGTCACAAGAGATTCAATCGAACAAGTCCAAGAATTAACCAACGAAGTAAACGCAAGCGTTTCATACCACTTGTTTTACTAAGTCGTTTAATTAGATTTCTCATACGAGTGAGGTAAAGGTTTGTATATACTAATAGGTTGGAAAACCGTTTTATAAACGAGTTTGATATTGAAAATAGAGTTTAAATAATCTTTGATAAAGAGTTTGAATATTTACTACTAGTATAAAAACCTTTATATTTTAAAGTGAAAAAGCACAAAAATGATTGTAGAAACAATCAATCACCAAAATTCACATACGAAGACGTGAATTAATTCCAAAGAAATCGATATCAAATCCATCGAAATGGATATTTTCAAAAATTCCAAAATAGAAGTCATCATAGTCAAATAAGTGATAACAACAACTAGGAATCAAAACAAATCGATATAAATTGGATACCAAGCAAAACTAGGCTCAAATAGGCATAGCAGACAAAGAGAAGCAGGTCAGTCGACTGATCACAGTCCCAAAAAACTCTCGGGATGCAGGTCAGTCGACTGAACTCAGTGAGTCAGTCGGCTGACTGTAGTAAATAGAGCCCCCTAAGGCTCTTCAGGAAGCCTTCACCCTGCATATTGGCTTCAACCAGTCGACTGACCAAGAAGTCCAGTCGACTGACTGGAGCTAAGGCAGTTTTTCTGCCTTTGCATAAGATGTGCAAACCCAACCAATTCGCAACCGAATTCGAGCAATGGCGCTAGGGGTTTATGCCCATCGACTACCCGGCCCTTAAGGCTCTTCGATGCGTCACTAAAACATGTTAAGATATCCATAAAAGGATTTTCATAGATTTTGGTTTCAAAACACCAAAAATTGGAATATACACCAAATCAATTCAAACCAAAATCAAATGCACATGAATATGGTTTAGGAATTCATACCTAACAATCGAAGATAATCATAGGCATAGATGTTAGATAAAAATCTCACCTTTGAACCCAAATCAATGAAGGAGAAGCTTTAAAAACAAGCAAAGATCAATTCCTCTTCAATAACAACTCAAGAAGCTTCAATCTTAGCTTAAAAGAGAAACATTTCCTAAATTAGGTTTAGGAAATTTCTGAAATCAAAGAGAGAATGAGTTGGAGAAGAAGAAGAAAAAGCTTACTAATGGGTTCACTTGAGTTTGGAGCAAGAAGATGGATTTGCTAATGGAAACTAGGGCTTAGGATTTCCTAATTCTTTTTCTCTTCCCTCATTTTTGATGAAGCTTGAATGTATTAGGAAATTATGAAGTAATGAAGAGGAGAAGAGGTTGAGACTGAGCTAGTAAGTGGGGTTATTGGGCTCAGCCCAAACCAAAGCCCTAAGTAAAAAGTAGCAAAAATCAACTTACTTCAAACATATCGAAGCTTATACTCAAAAAGGTCGCAAACGGAATTTTAAACTCAATGGGAGTGGTCCCGAGTCCTAATTCGACCGTATGCAAAAAGTATTTTTTTCGGACTAAATTCCGAGTATCGACAAAATATTTAAATATAAAAATCGACAAATATGCGGGTTGTTACACCTGAGCTCCAGAACGTCCTTACCTGTAACACTCGGTCTGACCCGAGCATTACATCAAAGTAACACCCACGTTTGGCTGGAAACCAGTGTGACTAAACTCATCAAACATGAAATTCCAATGCATAGAACTATTTAAAACCCAGGGTAACTCGTAACTTTACTGTAAGTTCAAACTTGTTACAGTCTACCCCTATTTCACAAACAATTACTGAGTACTCCTACTTAGTTTAAATGGTCCGGTCATTTAAATTTACCCCATTCCAGCCTATCTGATGCACATAACAAATTTTAAAAGAATTATTGAAGATTTTAAATCGGAGTGGTTTCGGATATTCACCGATACCCGACTCCGGTCTCTTCGAATCTCAAATCATCTTAAAATCAAGTTATTCAAATGAAATACAATTCAAATTTAAAATACAAGATGCCACTATACACAACAATTTGTCTTGATAGATAACCATATTATCATCGTTCAACCCAATCATATCTTAAACATTTCATATCAGAAATCTTAAATAATCCAAGACATTTAATATTATTCAATCATTCTTAAGCAAGATTAATTTGTCACTCCATTCTAATTAACTTAAATTAATTACTTTAATCACCTTTTTGAATCTTGCTTACTTAATTATTAATTAATTATAAATAAATTAATTAATCATCCTTAACTTTTTTATTAATTAATTAATTAACCCTAATGAATTAATCCCTCTATATTATGTAATTTTTCATTTGGGTAATCAATCTCTAATTACCAATCCATAAAGTTTCTAATTATTATTTAAACTAATTTAAAATGCTGGAGTACAAAATCACTTAAGTTTTAATCAAAATTAAAATTCAACACACTTAACTAATCATATATTTTCAAATCTAATCGACTTAATCACATTTGGCATTATAAAATAAGTTTTGAATTAGCCTAAAATTTTATCAATACCTTATTTAAAACTTCTAAAAATAAAATTTTGCTTTGGAACCATTGATTAAAATTTTGCTTTGCCTTGCCTTAAAATAAACAAGGCTTATTGGACTGAAGCCCACGCCCTAAACAAAATAAACAATCCCTCACTTAAATAGAACAAGCCGAATGAAATAAGTTGGACCGAAGCCCCAAACGAGTTTGCAGCGAAACGAACCCGAAGTTCCCAAAGTATTAAACATGAACAACACCTCATCTTCTTCTACAATCCTTCCCGCTGCTACCAGAAAATTATTCCCAAATCCATATTAAATAATCATCTTCGATCGATTGCAGAACCGATCTCAGCTTCGTTTACAATCAATCGTCACTTCAATCAATACCCAGACCACGGACTAACCCTGCCCAGACGAAACACTATCATCTAGTCTAAGCAAACAGCCTTGCCAATGTCTCGTGTGCACGTTACACGTGCACATACATTCTGATAATCTATCCGACCACACGATCCACTGAATAATCGTCCCATCATCCTCTGATCTATATCACCTCTTAGACGACGTCTCGAATCCATCAAGACGAAAAGTAGATCTCGCACGAACCATCAGAAAAAACGCCGGTCCAAAACTTGATGAACTGCAACCACCAACTGCCTTCGATCGAGTCAACTTCACCGTCGATCGAACGCCCTACTCTGACACTCCTCCTCTGCCAGAAATCATTCGACCCGGTTACGCCTCAATCTTCAAAAACAAATCGCGATTTCATCAAAGCCGAAGCCACCACTAAATCCTAAAATCAACTCGCATGGCCAATACAAACCTAATTCCTATATTCTACCACGGTCGATCTTTACCCTATAACCACCTGCCTCTTCCAAAACAAGCCGCATCCCCTCTCATTGACAAATTCGACGGAAATAATTTTTTGAACGTAAATCAGACATTCAACAATTTATCGAGCTATAGTACATTAGAAATTATAATTTTACTTCTAAAATTTGTATTTCTACTTAAGAAATCAGATTGCATGCTCGAGTTCATAATTTAAACATATTAATTTTTCACTAAAATCTGTTTGATCGCTATAAATAGGAACTCTACTGAACTACACAACATGGTTTACATCCAAACTATTTTTAACATAAACTATACCCAAAATTAAACACTTTCCTAGTTTATAGCATCCAAAATCATCAACTAGATAATGAGATAAGGAATTTTGAATACTGGAATGCACTGACATTTCACCATTTAACAGATATCAAAACAAATTTATTTCCTAGATTAAATCTAAGGTTTCACACAATCATACTTAAGCTTTATCATAAGAAGTCAAGATTTAACTAATTTAAATTTTCTTAGGTTTGTTTACTCACCTTATATCCTAGAACAGAGGATTGAAATGCTTTTGATCTTGGACTGTTGATTAGCAACTTTGGTCTAATCATCTTATTTTCCAGCTTGTACTTATTTAAATCTGATCCCTACTTTCTTGGTTGTTTGATTGATCAGAGTAATAATTAAGGATAGTTGATCTTGATCTAAAAGTTGTATTTAACTGGAACCTGATTCTTGAATTTTCTTGTTTTTTTTTCTTTTGAACTTGATAGTTACGCTGAAACTTGTTTGATTCAAAATTGATAACCAGGTTTGGATTATTGTTGAGTTTTATTTGAATTTGTTTTTCTTATTTTAGATTACAAACTTTGTTCTCTTTGTTTTGAGAATAAACTGATCAGGGAAAAAAATGAAAAGAGAGGGATATGGCTTAGTTAAATTTATTTTAAAATAAAAAGAAAATAAACTACACTTGTTCAATTGGCTTACAAGTGTCATTAGCATGCCAAAATCAATTTACACTTGTTAATTTGTATCCATAATTTATAACACTTCTAATTTCATTTTATTAAGTGGTTTTTAATATATGTTTATACTATTTTAATATTACATTTTAATTTAGCTTTATATTAAAGATAAATATCTTAAGTATATAAATATTTAAACTATCTCTTTATTAATTAATATATATTTCAAAGAAAATAATATCATTTAAAGATAATGATATAAAACTAATCTTACACTAATAAAAATCATATATAATATTTTTTTTAAAATCCAAAATATTTTAAAATATCTATCTTTTAAATCTCAAATTCTAATCCAAATTCAAATTCAAATTCAATTTAAAATCCAATTTGAAATCAACTCAAATATAAGTATATATTAAATCAACACAAATTCATTTTGTATATAATAATTCTATTTAAAATCCATATATATACACACACACGTACAACACAATTACAAATATAAATATTTATTTGATCAGATTTATTTGTTCAATCTATAATTCAATATTTCTATTAATTAACCCAATTATTATATCAGTTATATATGTCTAGAAATCCGGGTTATCACATTCCTCCCCCCTTTGAATCTTTTCGTCCTCGAAAAGGAACAAGGCCAGAATTTATTTAATACTTAAAACCAGATAAATTATTCTTTTGATTATTTTAAAACACCTTTAAAATCTACATAATATCATAAAATAGTTTTTATAAAAAATACTTTTTATAACTTAATGTTTCAACAAGTCCATCCTTGTTCTTACAGAAATCCGATCATACGTTGATCAGGCGTGGGACTGAAAATCTGTAAGTGCTTGGTAAACCCGTTTTCAACACCCAGTGAAAATACTTGGAAAATAATTTATTGAAAATATAGAAAACATTTTGGAAAATAGAGGAAACATCTTTGGTGAGAATGCTCTGGAAATCATCACCCCCATCCACGATCATAGTTACGTCCTGGGTTACGTTGCCATCGCAGCAAAAGTCCATGTAATTGTAGGCACTCCGGGCCTCTCGATTACGCCATGGAACCCTCAACAGGTCGCATTTACATTCCAGGGTTACATTGCCATCACAGCAAAATTCCATGTAACTGTAGGCATCAGCGCCGTCGATTTTCGCTGCCAATATGAAACTCTCCACTCCCACATAGGTCATGAATTGAAAAGAATGGGAATCTTGTCGAACAACGTGGAAATTTCTGTTCCCACTATCCAAACTGTTTGATTCATAGATCTCTTATGTTTAAAAACACACAATAGTTTCTTTTCTTTCTTCTCCATTGTTATTTGGGTTTCTTTATGTTTTCTAAACACTCATGTATATACAACTTCATACGTAATAAATACTCGTGTTCTTATATGAGTTTTAATTATAAGTACTATCATGAATTCTTAGTTAGGATAGTCAATAGTTTAGGACTATGTTTTAGTATTAGATTTAAGTGATGATTACTTATGATAACACTATCATTATAATCACATGTCATAGAGTGTTAGTTTTAGGGGGAGTTATATAGTTTGGAGTGAGTTTTTTGTTGATGACAAAGGGGGAGAAATATATAATAAGGTGGTTAGGCATTAATTAAGGGGGAGTTATTAGTTTTAGGGGGAGTTATTAGTTTTAGGCGAAGTTATTAGGAATAGTTTAGGGGGAGTTATAAGGATAGAAATTACATTTTATAAACAAAGGTTGTCATCATCAAAAAGGGGGAGATTGTTAGTCCGTGAGATGATGGTTTTGATGACAACAACCTTAGAATAGATTATAAAATATAAATACTGACATTATAAGTTTAGATATATATGTATATGGAGGATTTAACCATGCAGGTACCAGGAATGAAGACTGTACAGTATAGAGATTCAAGGAATCGAGATAGAAGACTCATGAGCATCAAGATTATCATGAGATCGAGATTTATAGGTTAAGTATTTTTATTACGAATTTTGTTAAAACTCACAGAAAAGCACTAGCATCTTAAAAATCCAATTTATTCGTGGAATGGAATCCACTTCGAGTTTGTTAAAGGGATGGAACCGTAAGTAGGATGGAACCTACGAAAAATCTAGTGGAACATTGTTTTGTATCCGCTAACTTTTTATTCAAAATGATTTTTCAAAATTATATCTTGTTTTCAAAATGATTTCAAAACTTTCCTTTTAAAAAGATTCAAAACTCTCTATCCTGATTTTAAATAATTTTAACCTCAAAATTATCTTTAATTTCAAAGTCAAATTACTCCTGATTTTAACCATCTTTTTAAATTATACATTTAACTTTTAAATATTTATACTTAGATTAAATATAAAATTATAGTTAAAATCTATATATATATATATATTATTCTTTATATTTACTTATGAATTTTAACTATAGTCAAGTATATTTATAAAGTTTAAAATAGTTTCAATATAAAATAAAAGTTATTTTCATAAAAATCAAAACACCAAAAAATCCTTTGGGATGTCGACATGCCCAAGTACCCCATGTCGACATGGTGTCAGTTGAGTTCAAAATTAAATTTCAAAAGAAGCGCCTATTCGCCATAATTCTTCATGTATGGATATGGCTGTTGTTCTTCTATAAATAGGGGTTAGTTTCGATGAATTTTAACATCAGATTTTCTGGTTTTTCACTCCTCTTCTTCTTCCACATTTCTTAATACATATTCCTACCATTACTCTACCGAAATCAACATTGAATCGAACTCGATTACTTCTAGTTTGATTCTCTATCACCATCTCTACAAGGTTCGCAGTGCTATTCAGAGTTATAGACTTCTTTGTAATCTATTAAGCGAGAAAAGATGTGATTGTAGCCTTGGAAATCAATAAAGAGAGAAAAGGTCTGATTGTAGCCTTGGTAAATCAATTGGGTAAACTTGTGGCCTGGAAATCAAGTATCTCTACCCAGAGGATAGAAATTCTAGAGGGTGTACCTCGTAGCCTTGAAACCGAGGGTGTAATTATGCAATTTCTTTTGAAAGGAAATCAGTACTTGTGTTGCGGGACTGGATGTAGGGTAACTCCGAACCAGTATAAAATCCAGTGTGTTATTTCCTTTACTGCTTTTAGTTTATTTCAGTATCTGTGTTCGTTTCTGTGATCTTAATTGTGTCTGTATATTGCATACATCAGTGTCTAAATTAACATAAACTCAAAAAGATTTAGTAATTCTTTATTAACACTATTCACCCTCCTCTGTTGTTAACCCTAGCCTTAAGATCCGTAATCCGCATTTCTCACATTTGGTATCAGAGCAAGGTTTTCAAAGTTTCATAATCTGATTTTTGAAAAAGTTTTTAAAATGGCTATATTTGTTAATACTAGTTTAGAAGTATTCAAACCATCATTGTTTCTTGAGTCTGCATATAATCAATATTCAAATTCAAGTTGTCTACCAATATTGTTTGATGTGCACGAATCATGCTTTATGGGTGTTGAGGAATCAATCCACAACGGATAAATTATGCAGATCATAAAGAACAAATTTATACTTGATAGTGGATGTTCTAGACACATGACTGGCAATCCAGATATACTGAATGATATAATATCCAAAGACGGAGGGCTGGTTAACTTTGGAGACAATTCAAAAGGATATGTCATTGGCATCAACTAAGTCAGTAATTCTGAAACTCTTACTATTACTAATGTTTTGCTAGTCAAGAATCTGAAAAATAATCTGCTAAGTATAAATCAACTGTGAGATAAAGGATATAAAATTAAATTTGAAAAAGATAAATGTCACATTGAAGATTATAATTCAACCATTATATATGAGGGAGTCAAGAAAAAGAATATTTATATTCTTAGTATGAAAGTTTCAAATGATGTCATGTGTCTGTTGGCAAATACAAGTGACCCTTGGATTTGGCATAAGAGATTTGGGTATTTGAATTTCAAACTCTTATCTAGACTGTCAAAACATGTCTAGTAAGGTAGATAGTTTATGTGATGCTTGTCAATTAGGAAAACTTAGAAAAAGTTCCTTCAAGTTAAAAAATATGATTTCAAACCTCTTGAATTACATCATCTTGATTTATTTTGTCCATCTCAAATCCTTTCAATAAAACATAGTAAATATGTTTTTGTAATTGTAGATGATTATTCTAGATTTACATGGACAATATTTTTGAAACATAAAAGTGATACTTTTGAATGTTTTAAGACATTTTAAAAATGAATTCAAAATCAATTTTCTCTGAAAATTATAACTATTCGAATTGATAACGGTGGTGAATTTGAAAATGAAAAGTTTGAGGAATTCTACAATAAAAAGGGAGTAACTCACTATTTTTCATTTCCAAGAACTACACAACAAAACAGAGTAGTAGAACGTAAAAATAGGACGATTCGAGAGTGTGCAAGAACTATGCTTATAGATTGTAATTTATCGAAGAATTTTTGGGCAGAAGCAGTTACTACCGTCTGTTATATTTTAAATAGAATTTTAATTAGACCTTTAACTGATAAGACATCTTATGAACTTCTTTATTAAAAGAAACCTATGGTATCTTTTTTCAGAATTTTTGGAAGTAAATGCTTTATTTTAAATACAAAAGATAATTTAGATAAATTTGATCCTAAATCCGACAAAGGTATCTTTATCGGCTATTCTAATAGAATTAAAGCGTACAGAGTGTTTAATTTAAAAACTAATTCCATTGAAGAAACAATGCATGTTTCATTTAATGAAAATTTTAAAATTTTTGAAGATACAAATGATGAAGAGGATTTAATCACTCAAAATCAAGAATCAATTGAAACTAATAATGAGATTAATTATCCTAATAAAAGGACAAAACTTTCAAAAGATCATCCTATAGAAAATATACTGGGAGATATACAATCTGTTGTTAAAACTAGAAATCAACTAAGTCCGATGAGTAATGTAGCTTTTATATCAACTATTGAACCCAAAAATCCAAAAGAAGCATCAACTGATGATTCATGGATTTTGGTTATGCAAGAAGAATTAAATCAATTTACTAGAAATGATGTTTTGAAACTTGTTCCTAGACCAGAAAATAAAACTATAATTAGAACTAAATGGGTTTATAAAAATATAATGAATGAAAGAGGTAGTTAGAAATAAAGCTCGATTAGTCGCCCAAGGTTTTTGTCAAGAAGAAGGAATAGATTTTGATGAAACCTTTGCTCCCTTAGCAAGATTAGAAGCCATTAGGATTCTACTTGCTTTCGCAAATCATAATAATTTCAAATTATTTCAAATGGATGTTAAAAGTGCCTTTTTAAATGGATTTGTAAAAGAAGAAGTATATGTTGAACATCCACCACTTTTTGAAAATGATAAATTACCAATCATGTTTACAAACTTAAGAAAGCATTATATGGTCTAAAACAAGCTCCTAGAGCCTGGTATGATAGACTAAGATCTTATTTATTGCAATCTAATTTTGAAATTGGTAAAGTAGATAATACTCTTTTTATTAAAATAAATAAAAATGATATTCAACTAGTACAAGTTTACATAGATGATATCATTTTTGGTTCAACTAATTTTAAAATGAATAAAGAATTTTCTGAAATAATGACAAAAGAGTTTGAGATGAGTCATATGGGTGAATTAAATTTCTTTATAGGATTACAAATAAAACAATTAGATAATGGTATCTTTATTAGTCAAGAAAAATAAGCTAAAGACCTAATTAGTAAATTTGGTTTGACTACTGCGAGTGGAAAACCCGCTCCCATGGCAACCAATGAGTACTTTAGTAAAGAAGATCTCTCGAGAGATGTAGATCAAAAACTATATAGTGGAGTGATTGGATCTCTACTCTATATTACTGCTAGTAGACCTGATATCATGCATAGTGTTTGTCTCTGTGCCAGATATCAATCCCAACCTAAAGAGACCCACTTAAAAGCCGTAAAACAAATCATTAGATATGTTAAACACACATCTGATTATGGTTTATTCTACCCTAAAAATGGTTCTTTTAACCTAATATCTTACTGTGATGCTGACTATGTTGGTTGTAAATCAGACTGAAAAAGTACAAGTGGAACTTGTCACTTTTTGGGGCATTCTCTGGTTTCTTGGCTTAGCAAAAAGCAAAACACAGTTTCTTTATCAACAACTGAAGCAGAGTATATTTCTGCTGCTTTGGCTTATTCTCAAGTAATATATATGCAACAAACCTTAAAAGATTTTGGTTTAAAATTTTCAAAATCACCAATTTATTGTGACAATACGAGTGCGATAAATTTATCCAAAAATACTACTCAACATGCTCGAACTAAACATATTGATATCAGACATCATTTTGTCAGATATAATATAAGTAAGGAAGTAGTTACTCTCGATTATATCAATTCTGAAAATCAAATTGCTGATATTTTAACAAAACCCTTAAATGAATCAATTTTTACTAAATTAAGAAGAGAATTAGGTATTTGTTCTATGACTGAAATATAAAATATAAATAACAAGTATAGTTAATAATTAATATTAAAATCAAATAGTAAAAATAAAAAGGACTATGTCGACATCCCCCATATACCCATTTCGACATGCAACGTTTTTAAATTTGGAAATTTTTTCCCACCAAAATTCAAAATAATTGGTTATATATTCTTCACGTTTTCGAAATTTTATTCATCCGTTTTGTTATTTCTCTGTTCTTCTCTCTGAAATCAAATAATCAATAGCCTCCTCTTCCAAATCAAACATAAAATCAACCTTTTCTTTCCCCTCTCCTACGTCTGGTCCATTTCAACGTACTATTCTCGCTCGTGTGACTAAAATAGAGGACTCTCTAGAGGATGCACTTCAGATGATGACTGAAATTTGAGTGACTCAACTTCGTATGGCAAAGGAACAAGAGAGACAAGGCAAGATTCTTAGGAATTTGCAAAAAATCCTAATGGATAACCAGGCCAACCCTATCTTAATTGATGAAGACTCTTCACTCAATCAAGAACAAGAGGCCAGCGAAGAAGTAGAAGAAGAACCCATGAAAGAAGCGCACGAGGAGGATGATGACCAAGTCGTGTGTGTTGGAGAAGTCTGTTTTGACAAGAGTGGGAATCTTGTCGAACAACGTGGAAATTTATGTTCCCACTATCCAAACTGTTCGATTCATAGATCTCCTATGTTTAAAAACACACAATAGTTTCATTTCTTTCTTCTCCATTGTTGTTTGTGTTTCTTTATGTTTTCTAAACGCTCATGTATATACAACTTCATACGTAATAAATAACTCGTGTTCTTATATGAGTTATAATTATAAGTACTATCGTGAATTCTTAGTTAGGATAGTTAATAGTTTAGGACTATGATTTAGTATTAGATTTAAGCGATGATTACTTATGATAACACTATCACTATAATCACATATCATAGAGTGTTAGTTTTAGGGGGAGTTATATAGTTTGGAGTGAGTTTTTTATTGATGACAAAGGGGGAGAAATACAAAATAAGGTAGTTAGGCATTAATTAAGGAGGAGTTATTAGTTTTAGGGGGAGTTATTAGGAATAGTTTTAAGGGGAGTTATTAGGATAGAAATGATATTTTATACACAAAGGTTGTCATCATCAAAAAAGGGGAGATTGTTAGTCCGTGAGATGATGGTTTTGATGACAACAACCTTAGAATAGATAACAAAATATAAATACTGACATTATAAGTTTAGATATATATATCTATATGCAGGATTTAACCATGCAGGTACCAAGAATGAAGACTGTACAGTATAGAGATTCAAGATATCGAGATAGAAGACTCATGAGTATCAAGATTTCAAGAGTTCAAGATTTCAAAGTTAAGTATTTTTATTAGGAATTTTGTTAAAACTCATAGAAAAGCACTGGCATATTAAAATCCAATTTATTCGTGGAATGGAATCCACTTCGTGCCTGTTAAAGGGATAAACCCTAAGTAGGATGGAACCTACGAAAAATCTAGTGGAACATTGTTTTATTTCCGCTAACTTTTTATTCGAAATGATTTTTCAAAATTATGTCTTGTTTTCAAAATGATTTCAAAACTTTCCTTTTAAAAATATTCAAAACTCTCTATCCTGATTTTAAATAATTTTAGCCTCAAAATTATCTTTAATTCAAAGTCAAATTACTCCTGATTTTATCTATCTTTTTAAATTATATATTTAACTTTTAAATATTTATACTTAGATTCAAATATAAAATTATAGTTAAAATCTATATATATTATTCTCTATATTTACTTATGAATTTTAACTATAGTAAAGTATATTTATAAAGTTTAAAATAGTTTTAACATAAAATAAAAGTTATTTTCAATATAATCAAAACACCAAAAAATCCTTTGGGATGTCGACATGCCCAAGTACCCCATGTCGACATGGTGTCAGTTGAGTTCAGAATTTAAATTTCAAAAGAAGTGTCTATTCGCCATAACTCTTCATGAATGGACATGGCCGTTGTTCTTCTTTATATAGGGGTTAGTTTCAATGAATTTTAACATCAGATTTTCTGGTTTTTCACTCCTCTTCTTCTTCCACATTTCTTAATACATATTCCAACCATTACTCTACCAAAATCAACATTGAATAGAACTCGATTACTTCTAGTTTGATTCTCTATCACTATCTCTACAAGGTTCTCAGTGCTATTCAGAGTTATAGACTTATTTGTAATCTATTAAGCGAGAAAAGGTGTGATTGTAGCCTTAGAAATCAATCAAGAGAGAAAAGGTGTGATTGCAGCCTTGGTAAATCAATTGGGTAAACTTGTGGCTCGGAAATCAAGTATCTCTACCCAGAGGATAGAAATTCTGGAGGGTGTACCTCGTAGCCTTGAAACCGAGGGTGTAATTGTACAATTGCATTTGAAAGGAAATCCGTACTTGTGTTGCAGGACCGGATGTAGGGTAACTCAGAACCAGTATAAATTCTGGTGTGTTCTTTCCTTTACTGCTTTTATTTTATTTCTACATCTATTTGTTTCTGTGATCATATCTGTATATGTATATTGCATACATCGGTGTCTAAATTAACATAAACTCAAAAAGATTTAGTAATTCTTTATTAACACTATTCACCCCCTCTAGTGTTAATCCTAGCCTTAAGATCCGTAATCCGCATTTCTCACAATTGGTATCAGAGCAAGGTTTTCAAAGTTTCATAATCTGATTTTTGAAAAAGTTTTTAAAACGGCTATATTTGTTAATACTAGTTTAGAAGTATTCAAACCATCATTGTTTCTTGAGTCTGCATATAATCAATATTCAAATTCAAGTTGTCTACCAAGATTGTTTGATGTGTAGGAATCATGCTTTATGGCTGTTGAGGAATCAATCCACAACGGAAAAATTGTGAAGATCAGAAAGAACAAATGGATACTTGATAGTGGGTGTTCTAGACACATGACTGGCAATCCAGATATACCGAATGATATAATATACAAAGACGGAGGACTGATAACTTTGGAGACAATTCAAAAGGATATGAGATTGGCATCAGCAAAGTCGGTAATTCTGAAACTCCTACTATTACTAATGTTTTGCTAGTTAAGAATCTGAAACATAATCTGCTAAGTATAAGTCAACTGTGTGATAAAGGATATAAAATTAAATTTGAAAAAGATAAATGTCACATTGAAGATAATAATTCAACCATTATATTTGAGGGAGTCTGGAAAAAGAATATTTATATTCTTAGTATGAAAGTTTCAAATGATAACCTGTGTATGTTGGCAAATAAAAATGACCCTTGGATTTTGCATAAGAGGTTTGGGCATTTGAATTTCAAACTCTTATCTAGACTGTCAAAATATGATCTAGAAAGAGGTCTCCATAAAATGAATTTTAAAGTAGACAGTTTATGTGATGCTTATCAATTAGGAAAACTTAGAAAAAGTTCCTTCAAGTTAAAAGATATGATTTCAAACCTCTTGAATTACTTCATCTTGATTTATTTGGTCCATCTCAAATTCTTTCAATAAATCATAGTAAATATGTTTTTCTAATTGTAGATGATTATTCTAGATTTACATGGACAATATTTTTGAAACATAAAAGTGATACTTTTGAATGTTTTAAGACATTTTCAAGAAGAATTCAAAATTAAACAGCCTGCCCAGACGAAACACTATCGTCTAGTCTCAGCAAACAGCCTTGCCAATGTCTCGTGTGCACATTGCACGTGCACATACATTCTGATGATCTATCCGGCCACACGATCCACTGAATCATCATCCCATCATCCTTTGATCTACATCACCTCTTAGACCACATCTCGAATCCATCAAGACAAAAAGTAGATCTCGCACGAACCATCAGAAAAAACCCCAGCCCAAAACTTGATGAACTGCAACCACCAACTACCGTTGATCGATTTAACTTCACCGCCGATCGAACACCCTACTTTGACACTCCTCCTCTGCCAGAAATCATTCGACCCGGTTACGCTTCAATCTTCAAAAACAAATCGCGATTTCATCAAAGTCGAAGCCACCACTAGATCCTAAAATCAATTCGCACGGCCAATCCAAACCGAATTCCAATATTCTGCCACGGTCGATCTTTACCCTATGGCCACCTGCCTCTTCCAAAACAAGCCGCATCCACTCTCATCGACAAATTTGATGGAAATAATTTTTTGAACGTAAATCAGACATTCAAGAATTTATCGAGCTATAGTACATTAGAAATTATAATCTTACTTCTAAAATTCGTATTTCTACTTAAGAAATCAGATTGCATGCTCGAATTCATAATTTAAACATACCAATTTTTCACTAAAATCTGTTTGATCACCGTAAATAGGAACTATGCTGAACTACACAACATGGTTTACATCCAAACTATTTTTAACATAAACTATACCCAAAATTAAACACTTTCCTAGTTTATAGCATCCAAAATCATCAACTAGATAATGAGATAAGGAATTTTGAATATTGGAATGCACTAACATTCACCGTTTAACAGATATCAGAACAAATTTATTTTCTAGATTAAATCTAAGGTTTCACACAATCATACTTAAGCTTTATCATAAGAAGTCAAGATTTAACTAATTTAAATTTTCTTAGGGTTTGTTTACTTACCTTATATCCTGGAACAGAGGATTGAAATGCTTTTGATCTTGGGCTGTTGATCAGCAACTTTGATCCAATCATCTTGTTTTCCCATTTGTACTTATTTGAATCTGATCCCTACTTGCTTTATTGTTTGATTGATCAAAGTAATAATTAAGGACAGTTAATCTTGATTTGAAAGTTGTATTTAACTGGAACCTGATTCTAGAATTTTCTTGTTTTTTTTTCTTCTGAACTTGATTGTTATGCTGAAACTTGTTTGATTCAAAATTGATAGCCAGGTTTGAGTTAACGTTGAGTTTTCTTTGAAGTTGTTTTTCTGATTTTAGATTACAAGCTTTGTTCTCTTTGTTTTGAGAATAAATAGATCAGGGAAAAAATGAAAAGAGAGGGATATAGCTTAGTTAAATTTATTTTAAAATAAAAAGAAAATACATTACACTTGTTAATTTGTATGCATAATTTTTAACACTTCTAATTTCATTTTATTAGGAGGTTTTAATATATATTTATACTATTTTAATATTACATTTTAATTTAGCTTTATATTAAAGATAAATATCTTAAGTGTATAAATATTTAAACTTTCTCTTTATTAATCAATATATATTTCAAAGAAATAATATCCTTTAGAGATAATGATATAAAACTAATCTTATACTAATAAAAATCATATATAATATATTGTTTTAATCCCAAATATTTTAAAATATCTATCTTTTAAATCTCAAATTCTAATCCAAATTCAATTTAAAATCCAATTTGAATCAACTCAAATATAAGTATATATTAAATCAACACAAATTCAATTTGTATATAAAATTCTATTTAAAATCTATATACATACAACACAATTACAAACATAAATATTTATTTGATCAGATTTATTTGTTCAATCTATAAATCAATATTTATATTAATTAACCCAATTATTATATCAATTACGGATGTCTAGAAATTCGGGTTATCACAGAAAGAGTGGAAATGAAATAATTAGGCTGATGGTCCAGCAAAATACTTCCTTACAACATGGACTTGCAAAGATGTTCATTTGTAAATCTCCTTTACAAAATGTCATTTTTTACTAGGTACAATCTTTTTTTGTAAAACAATTTATCATTTATAAACACGTTTATTTAATTATTAATTGCTTTTAAACATCATGAATAAATAATTAATTACTTTAAAAAATATCAATAAAATAAGTTATTAATATTGAACATGTCATTAATAAAAATAACTAATTAATTAATTTTAAACAAAACTAAACCAATTAACTAACTTAAAACAACATAAATAATATAATTAAATACTTAAATTATCAATAACAACATAATTTAATAGCTTAAAACATCTTACTTAAAAGTAATTTAAGCATCTAAACTACAAACAGAATAAGCTTGTCTATGCATAATTTGAGCATTGTGAAAAAGGTTTAGGAATAACTACCAACAGAGTAGACAACGGTATGATAGGGAATACATATACGGAATTTCACTACTTTACTTTTGCTAAATAAGGCTTGTTTTGACACAATTGCACTTGTAAAACTTTAATATACAAGACTGCAGTTTTATATATGCAGATAACAAAGTTGCATTAACATTGTTCTGCAAATAACAATTAAGAATGTATAGTGACAAGTAAAATAACTGCAGTATGTACAAACAAAAATAGTGCATAATAGTTCCCCAATTCAACCTTTGCCAAATCCCATTTGGTGTTCCATTGCAGCAAGCCTGACGTCAATAACATCCATATTATCCTATTAGCCCGACGTTATTACATACCAATTACTTTTTTTTTTCAGTTTCCCCTAAACAAATTACAATTTGCCCTCTAATCTATGATGCATATTAGTATAGCTTCAACTTTTCTTCAGTTAATTGTCTCGAATCTTACGATAACACCTTCAAAAAATGGCATATTTCTTTGCTGAAGTTGTAAGCATTCTTCCAAAGAAGCATTGATGGGGTTGAAAACTTTACCTTCTTCATAAATTAAACCTTGCTTTATGCGCCCTAATTTTCGTGCATGCAACACTTGCCTTGAGACCACATGTATCCCAATAGACTAAAATTCTTCAAGGGCCAAGTTCAGATTTACTAAACCCCATTTGTCTAGGCACTGTCCTAAAATTCTAGCATTGATTATCGACATATTATGCTTTCCAGGCCATGAGGAGTGGTTGGATGAGCTGCGTCTCTTACTAACACCACATTGTTCCAGTAAATTTGAGGTGATGGATCGCTATCATATATTAAATTGATGAAAGGATCGTTTCTTTCTTTCATGACATTGGCTAATTCAGGCACCCATGTTTTATCTGCCTCTTTGTTCATCTTCTTTATCATTCATTATTTACTATCATAGTCATTGAGCTTCCCTACAAATGATATCTTTATTGTGAATGTCGAGTACTTCATATATATTAGTGCAAGCCTAAACTTCCAAAGAAATTAATACATGGCTTACATTTAAAATAATTACAAGGCCTGGGATTAGGTAGATGAAATTAGTGCATGGCAACATTCTGAATTTTCCTGGTGTGGTTTATCTAATCATTTAATTCTCCTCCCTCTTCGCTCAAAGTGCAAATTGTGTGTTTTATATAGAAATTAAGTTGAAGAAAACGAGTTTTAGGAATGCTTCGAAATCGCTTTAGAAATTGCCTTTGAAACTCTCTTATTATGGAGTATAAAATTTTTAAACCAAAATAATATATAACAATAATTTCAAAAGCCCATTTATTTGAAAAACATTTTAAAACACATTATAAAAACTATGTATGAAATCCAGAAAGAATATCAAGAAAACATCGAAATAACAGAAATTTCACCAAGTATTATCCGTTTAAAACAAGCCGCGACTCGATATTCGACAGCAGGTTTGAACAAGTAATAGTGTTACAGCAGGTTTGAACAAGTAATAGTGTCAAAATGACTTCAAATTTGGCAGAAATGTAGTTCAACATTCCTACTTCAATCTGAAAAAAGAAACATTCAAATCCGATTTGTAACGAAGAATCTGCGTCGTTTCAAATCGGACCAAAACAAGGTTTTAAACACTGAATTACAACAAGCTGCGAGTACAAGTTCGACAGTAGCTTTGAAATAGTAAACCAACCTAGATTTTCATGAAATTTTACAGGAATGTAAATCAACACTCCTACTTCAATCTGCAAAAAAGAATCACTCAAATCCGAATTGACACAAATGGGTTATCCTGTATCAAACGTGGACTCAGGCCATGTTTGCAACAGTTCAAAACCAAATAAATGTGCAAGCCTAAAACCCTCCTAGATACAACTTCCAGGCATAAAACAGGGGATCAAATGGCATCATATTGAGCTCAAAATTGGTATGCATGTAGTAGGAAACTTCATCTCTCAAACAAAAAAAAGAATGATGCAATTTTGATAAAATATGAGAAAGCTATGATCTCTCAAAGTTGAACCCAGACAGTGTTTCACTAATGAACTCTGGGCAAAAACATGGTCCAGGTCCATGTTTGACAGCAGATTTATATAAACTATCTATGTCAAAATGACCAGAAATTTGGTATGCATAAATTAGAGAACTTCATCTTTCAAACAACAAAAAGAATCGTGAAATTTGACAAAGAAACGAAAGAGATATGATGTCTCAAACATGGACTCAGGCCATGTTTGCAACAACTCAGAAAACAAAATGTGCACAGGATATTTGCAGGCTGTGCATTGATTTTGCAATGACGATTTGAACACTCAAATGACCATATTATTCAACCAAAATTTGCAGAAATGAACTTCAACATTCAAGCTATCGACTGAAAGAACCCGGACAATATTTTGTTGCCGGAATCACAAGATATAAGGGTTCAAAGTAGCAACCGAAACCAGATTATAAACAAACAAAATCAACCATAGAATATTTTATACAGCAAGAAAATTTCACATTTTTGAGCGATTTAAGCTTTGCTTAGCTAGCATTTGTGAGTTTTAGGATCTCACCTTGCTGATTTGTTGCAAAAGCTCGGATTTTGTCTCAAAGTTGAAACTTTTGGCAAGATTAAAGCTTTCAAGGACTTGTAGGAAGAAAATGAAGAACAAGAACAGATTTTTACATAAACACCCAACAATTTTTTTTTGATTTTGATGAAATATTCACTTTTGGAATGGATTACCTGTGACGATCCGGCTTTCAATGACCAAAAAGTCACATCATCTTTAAGAAAGAAAGGGATAGAAAAGAGAAAAGAAAGAAGAGAAAGAAGAACAACATCAGAATCTCAACAGAAGAACGAATAAATTATATTAATAACATAAATATAACATAGTATACAACAATTATCAGAGTTACACAGATTACACATCACATACTAGACAATTATAAACACCTGTCTAGTTATTACAACTCAAAACAACTCATAGAAAACACAGAGATATCAAACACAGCGGAACACTATATATCTATATACGGAAACCCCCTTCTCCATTGCTCCTCCCCAATTCGTCAAAGCTAACCTAAATCCCTTTGCTACTCGTAAAAATTTGAGTACCCAAGAGTTTAAGAAAAACAGAAATAAACTTCGGGTCAGACATGGGCCTGGTGTGAGCAACAGGTTAAGGTTGCTTAACTTTGAAAACCTTTGAAAACAAAAGGTATCACATAAGACTTCCCACACATAAACATGGAAAAGTTTTTACTTTACGCTAACCAAACATTTGATTGGAAATCCAGTGATATTATAATAGGTCTAGGGTTTTCAAGTAAATAAGAAATAGCCGAAATTGTTACATGATTAAATTTCAGCTACTAGCTACAAAAGTTGGTAATACAATCAAAACCGAGGGCACTTATTGGATTTTGGATTCCATACAATGGCAGGGCTACTGGGGCACCATCCATCACAGTACGTGGCCTAGATCAACGTATCGAGGATTACTCCCAATCCCTTGCAACACAAAGCTGGAACCATTCCTTACTGAACAGTTCCGAACAAAACCACCCCGCAGTTGTGATCAGCAACCACACCACACAGCCGAAATAAAAGGGACATCTAGACAGGGGTAAATCTCGTCCTACTTGGGCATGACCCATTTAGCCTTGCTGCACCTCCCCTGTTTTAGCCATTCCCGGTTATGAGGCTTGAGGCTACGATTACCTTTATAGAACACATCTCTTAGAATGCCCATCGTCCACCTGACGATGTTCTAAAAGCATTCAATCCATACAAGTTCGTTCCTGGGTTCGAACGAAACCGAAGGCATTATCTCGTTACACTCATTTTGGAATCAACCTTAGAGTTAACGACGATAACCCTTACACTCTGAATCTTCATCTTCACTTGAGATTCATGACCTATCGTTAATTTGGATCGATGTGGTTTTCGGATATCCAAATATGGAAACCCGATCCCGGTCTCACCGAATCCAAAACGTATCTTTTAAGGCCAAGTTGTTTTAGAGTTTAAAACAATTTCAATTCATTACACAGATAGATAATTCACAATATCACAATAGATAACCAACATTATCATCATAAACAGATAATCCATATCATCATTATAAACAGATAATCCATATTATCATCCCAATGCAACCAAAGCATCTATATCACGCAGCATCACTCATCTCATAGCTGAGATTACAAACCATTCAAGGCAACCAATATCATCCATTCACACATAAGCAATGGTTTACCAAATCATATTTATAATTAATTTAAAATGAATTATATTAGTTACTTCATCTCTAATTAATTTAAAGCGAATTAAATTAATTACATCATCATTAATTAATTTAAATTAAATTAAATTAATTACTTCATCATTTTAAATCTTGCTTACTTAACCATTAATTGATTACAAATCAATTAATTAAACATCCTTTAATTAATCACCCTAATTAATCACCCTTGATTAATTATCCTTTAATTACATTCAAGTAATTATCCTTTAATTAATTTCACAAATTAATTATTCTTAACCACTTATAGTAATTAACCTATAATTACTTCCTTCATTAACTATACTTAATTATACTAACCCCTAATTAATTACATTAATTAATTACCCTTTAATTACTTACTATTGATTAATTAATCTTAATTAATCAACCTTAATTACATCATCAATTATATTAATTAAGATTCCTAATAACATTTGATTAATTACTTTATTTAAATTAATTACATTAAGTAATTTAATCCTTAATTAAACCATAATTATTAATCACTCTTGATTAATCACATTCAATAATTAACTACCCTTAATTACTTCATTAAATAAATTAATTGCTCCTTAATTTATTCTCTAATTAATCCCATTATTAATTACAAAGTAATTTAATTCTAAATTGCATCCATTTTTAAAACATCTTTAATTACATCCAGTAATTATCAATTAGTTACTTCCTTAAGTAATTACAATTCCATTAATTACATTAAATAATTATTTTTTAAATCATCAAGTATTTAAATTAATTAAACTTTATTAATTAATCTAAACTAATCACATTACCCCAATTAATTACATTAAGTGATTAAGTCCTTAATTACTTCCATTAAGTAATTAAACTTAAACACTTTTACAAATGATTATTATTAACTAATTAATCTAATTAACTATTAAAATTAATCACATTAATTAATTATTAATTAATCTCAAGTTAACGACCTTCATTAACAATTCTTTAATTACTTTTCTTAAGTAATTAACTTAGATTAACCATTATTAATTACAAAATAATTAATATTTAATTACCAATTAATTATTCTCTAATTATTTAATTAATTAAGTATTAATTGCAACTTAATTAATCCTTAGTTACTTGATTAATTAATCTTTAATCATTAATTAAAATCTAATTAATAATCCTTAATTACAAATTAAGTAACCTTAATTAATTAATCTTAAGTCTTAATTAATCAATTTAAAAACTCTTAATTACTTAATTAATCATCTATATGATTAATTAATTAAATAATTAATTATTCATTTTAATTAACTTAATAATTTAATGAATCCAAATCACTAAAATTCTATTTATCTTTAAGATAAACATTTCTTACTTAAGCAAAGCATTTAAAAACAAATTGTTTTCAAGTTTACTTTAAATTTCATTTTAAACTTCATTTTGAATTTAAGATTCTAAAATGAATACAAAATTATCTAAACAAAGTTTAAAAAAATTCAAAACCTTTTTATCTCATATGTTAAAGAAATATCCATTTTATAAAGAAGTTTTAAAAGAATTTAAAACCCAATTCATTTTTAAATTCAAATCAATTTAAAAATACACTTCAACTAACAAAATTGTTTAAATCATTTTAAATTTAAAAATTTCCATTTATTTCAAACTGGAATACATATTAAATTTTGATTCCGGATTACTTAGATTCAAAACTTACTTACATTTTAAACTTCATTTTAAATTTCAAATCTTTTTATCTATTTTCTTAAAGTAGTTAAACAATTTAAATTTAAAACTTTATTTTATTTTTAAAAACTGAAATTCAAACCCAAATTCCAGATTTTAAAACTTAGATTTAAACTTATTTTAAATTTCTATTTTAAAATTTAAACTTTCAGTTTAAATTCAAACCAAATATACTTTTACACTTAAAAGATTGTTAAAACCAAATTTAAATTTCAAAATTTAGATCATTTCAAAATAGGATTCAAACTACTTGAATTTAGATTCAAACTCAGGTTTAAAACTTAATTTAAAGTTTTGATTTACAAATTTAAACTTTATTTTTAAAATTACAAACAGAACAGGTTTAGTTGATAAAAACCTATAACCAAACTTATACTCGAGACAAGCCTAGATGACTTCGAGTCAAAACGTAATCTACTTCGAGTTAAAACTCGAATCACCCGAGACAAACGCGAGGCAACTAAATCCCAACCCAAAATTTCACCAGAATATCCACAGTACACTATGCACATGTACAGTGCCTCCGGCCATCCTTGATCAACTTCGCGACCTCCCCACAGTCGACAATCATCACCTCAGACCATCCATACACCAATTCCATCGATTCATGCTCGAAATAAAAATCGAGATTAAAATCCTAAACCTGCAATCAGAAACAGTAACTTCACATCCAAACCTAGAACAATCGAATTCTCGATCCTCTCGACCACCGTAGTGCCTATACTTCCGGCCACTACTTCGACAACCACCATGCTTCCATATCCCGAAACCCCAAGCAACTCGATCATCTACAAATGCCGAGGTGATCAACTTTACCTAGCCCAGTAAAACTAGGGTTCTAAACTTCAAATCAGAACCATCATTTCCAAAATGAAATGCATCAAAATCTGATAATTTTTCCCTCATCCCTGATCACTCCTCCACCCCCAGAAGCACTCTCGACACCTCCAATCATTTGTGGCAACAGAGATGCCTCAAAATACACAATACGGTCAATATAGAACTGCTCTTTGATTCTAGCACTAAAAATTGAAATTTTATGTTTAAAATTCATGATTTCAGATAAGAATTCAAGTTATAAACCTAAATTGATGTTTTAAGATGATTGAGGTTTTGCTTATTTGAAACAATTACTGTTCTTGTAGTTATACAGAGACAACCAGCTTTTATTTTATCTTAATTATAATTTATAAACATAAATCCATATTAAACAAACAATTTTTGTTTAAATCATAATACCTAACTAAGATCAGATCAGGTGGTAAAGGATTTTTTTTATATCAAAATCTTAGTTTAAAAAAAAACAGAACAGGTAAACAGGTACATAGCAACATATATATACACAGAAGATTTCATCACAATATAAACATTCAAAGCATACTCATTTCTGTTTATCCACATGCAAACAGATATTTCATACTTAAGCTTTTTAAATGTGAAGTTACTCACTTGAAATTTGATGAGCAGAGCACTTTTATTTGAACAGCCTTTGATCTTTTGAACTCTTGAATGCTTGAATGCAATTTTGTTTTTAAGGTTTAGTTGCTGCGATGCTTTGAAGCTTTAAAACTTGAATGTTGCTTTAAAATGCTTTTGCTCCTTGATTTACAAACATACATGCATGCTTCAGCTTACAAGAAAATGTAGGCTACAGATTTTGAAGGCAATGAATGCAGGCTTGCATGCTCCAGATTTGAAAATTATATGCTTGCTGAGAGCTTGATTTCCAGATTTTGAAGAATGCAGGAAACAATTTTAGGTTGAAGAGAAATGATGTAGAGGCTTCAGTTTTGAGGAAATGTGTTTACAGATTGAAGAAAGTAAAATGTACAGACTTGCATGATATGTTTTGAAAATGCCTTGCATTTTGAAAATGTGTAACAGGAAATGATTTTGAAGAGTGATTTGCACTTGGTTACAGGTTGATGAGAAAATTGGTTTTAGAGGAAATGAGAATTTTCATTATGAAATGAAGATTGTTTTAGAGTGAAATATTTTCAGCTGACAATTTTATTTGCTATGAAATGAAAATGAGAATAAGGAAAGGAAAGGAAGAAGGCAAGTGTTTATAAACTAAATTCATGATTAATTAAAAATCAAAGAACAATAAAAATACAATTTGACACTTGTCTTAAATATTAACACTCGTTAATTTCTTTGTTTATACACTTAACACATGTTATATTAAGTTCTAGGATGTTTACACTTGTCTTTTAAGTAATTTGTATTTATAATTAAGTGTTAATAAAAGCTTTTAACTAAATTAATTAGTTTTTAATACTTAGTTATATATAGATAACTTTTAAAGAAACAAAACCAAGTATAAACATGAATAAAAACAATACACATAACTATTATTTGAAAGTAACACTTTTGATCTTTTTAAATAAATTTATAAAAGAGGTTATAAATTACTTATTATTTAAATGAATTAATGTTTCATTTATTAGTTGTATTTTAAACTTTCATATCTAATTTACAAATCTTATTTATTAAACAATATTTTTAAAAGAATGTTAGAAAAATCTTATTATTAATCTTATGTAAACTTTAAACTAAAATCCTCTTTAAATAATTAAACATTTATTTTATGTATTTAAAAATCATATAGTCATTTATAAAATAGCTTTGAAAATCTTAATCAAAAATATTAGAATTAGAAAATATACCTTACTAATTAAATTTAAAACAAAATTCATATATTGACAATACATACAAATATATATAGAAACCAATTTATTAGCTTTTAAAAGATAAATTCACTAATTAAATATTTATTAAAAGAAGATTATTAAATCAATTCAAATCTTATTAACAATAATTATCAAATCAATTTAATTTTAAATATAGGTTATTAAATTTATATTGCCATAAATTCCGGGATATCACATTACCTTTAGATTTACGCCTTAGATTGAAGAATTTACAGTTTGGATGAATTAATTTTTGAGTTTGGAAGCTTTGATTTTGCGAAGTGGTGGAGTTTGGTTTCTTACAGCTTGAAAAGGAAGAAGATGAGGTTTTGAACGTACAATACATATTTTTCTCACTTTCTCTATCTGATTAAAAGCACTAATGGGCCTTGGACCCAATAATTAAGAGAGAATTAATTAGGCTAAGTGAATTTATTTAACACTTAAAACTAAGTATGTACATTTTTGCACTATATTATCAAACAAATGTTATTTTCTTCAAATTTTCACCCAATTAAAATATGTAAACTTACATACTTATGAAATAAAATATTTTACACTATATAAAAAGATTAATTTTTTTATTAAATCCTTTATTTTACAAAAATACACAATTTTCACAAATAAATGGACAAAACATTATTTTTAACTTCTAAAATTCCACAAAAATATTTTTCTTGCTTAGAAAAATAGAACTAGCCATTTAAACCCAAATTTATAATTAAAATACATTTTTAAATCAATTTCCACTTTTTTTATTTGATTAAACAACCTTTAAAAATCAAATACTTCTTTAAAAATTATTAGAAGTAATTGGCAATAATTAATACAATTATTGCATTTTCTCTAAACAAAAACTATTTTCCATTTACTATTAACCCAAACAAATAAAATAAAGTTCCAAACTTTATTTTCTCATTTTAGTTCCAAAATTCATTGCTTATTCCAAATAAATAATTGAAAATCTCCAATTTTATCTTAATTTACAATATTAAATTATAACTAGGTAATCTCCAAAATCAGGGTTGTTACAGACTCCCCCCTTAACAAAATTGCATCCACGCAATTTCTAGAGAAGAGTTTATATTCAACATAATTATTTCATCAATCAAAGGAAGATAGATGAGCTCGAGTTTAGAACTTCTCACCCTCAACACAAGATGATAGAAAACCAAGATAAGATTGCTCGATTAATTCTATGTTTTTCCAAGTACAATACATAGGGTTAGCGGACCATAGAATTTCATAAGCGGAACATTCTTATTTCGAAGGTGTTCAATCTTCGAAACAACTACACGAATAGAATTTGGCACAATACACAAGTCAGCGAGTCTAGTGATTATGCAACATAAGAGAATTAACAATCGAGATTAAATCTCGAAGAAACAACGAAAACGGGTTACCTGGAACATATTATGAATACCCAAAACTGAACAGAAAATGGTGCATGAAAGCAAACGAACCAAGGTGTTCAGTAATAGTAGATGATCCTATATAACTAGGAGCCAACTTGCCGAATGCACTAAAACGCACTTAACTCCTTTAAAGGAGTAATACAAATAAGCACAATCATCAAAAGAGGATTCAACAAAAGATAGGTGCTATTTCGAGCTACCACCATAACGCACGACTACATGAATGCAAGTCATCACAAGAATCGCACTAAGGAAAGACACACAAGAATGGATTGCAAGATATTTTCTCAAATTTTTTTCCACCCCAAGGCCCCTGCCAGCGTCTCCAGACTCCCTAACGTTGCCGTCCGCCGCCACGTCCTGGCTCGGGAATTTTGACCTTTCCCTTTCGGAGCTCGCGCATCAATGCGCTCTTTTATGGGTTTTCCTTGTCCCTTAGGATCGGCCATGGTATATTTACCAAAACAGAATTCAGGTTACCAACAATAGTGATTTCTGAAAACCATGACCAGAAAGTCGCATCATCTTTAAGAAAGAAAGGTATAGAAAAGAGAAAAGAAAGAAGAGAAAGAAGAACAACATAAGAATCTCAACAGCGGAACGAATAAATTATATTAATAACATAAAGATAACATAGTATACAACAATTATCAGAGTTACACAGTTACACATCACATACTAGACAATTATAAACACCTGTCTCGTTATTACAACTCAAAACAACTCAGAGAAAACATAGAGATATCAAACACAGCGGAACACTATATATCTATATGCGGAAGCCCCTGCTCCATTGCTCCTCCACAATTGGTCAAAGCTAACCTGAATCCCTTGGCTACTCATAAAAATTTGATTACCCAAGAGTTTAAGGAAAACAGAAATAAACTCCGGGCCAGACATGGGTCTGGTGTGAGTAACAGGTTAAGGTTGCTTAACTTTGAAAACCTTTGAAAACAAAAGGTATCACGTAAGACTTTCCACACATAAACATGGAAAAGTTTTTACCTTACGCTAACCAAAACATTTGATAGGAAATCCATTGATTTTATAATAGGTCTAGGGTTTTCAAGTAAATAAGAAATAGCCAAATTGTTACATGATTAAATTCCAGTTACTAGCCACTAAAGTTGGTAATACAATCAAAACCGAGGACACTTATTGGATTTTGGATTCCATACAATGGCAGGGCTACTGGGGTACCGTCCGTCATAGTACGTGGCCTAGATCAACGTACCGAGGATTACTCCCAATCCCCTGCAACACAAAGCCGGAACCATTCATTACTGAACAGTTTCGAACAATACTACCCCGCAGTTGTGGTCAGCAACCGCACCACACAGCAGAAATAAAAGGGACATCTAGACAGGGGTAAATCTCGTCCTACTTGGGCATGACCCACTTAGCCTTGCTGCACCTCCCCTGTTTTAGCCATTCCCGGTTGATAAGGCTTGCGGCTACGATTACCTTTATAGAACACATCTTTTAGAATGCTCATCATCCACCTGACGATGTTCTGAAAGCATTCAATCCATACAAGTACGTTCCGGGTTCGAACGAAACCGAAGGCATTATCTCGTACACTCATTTTGGAGTCACCCTCAGAGTTAACGACAATAACCCTTGCACTCTGAATCTTCATCTTCACTTGAGATTCACGACCCACCGTTAATTTGGATCGATGTGGTTTTCGGATATCCAAATATGGAAACCCAATCCCTGTCTCACCGAATCCAAAATGTATCTTTTAAGGCCAAGTCGTTTTAGAGTTTAAAATAATTTCAATTCATTACACAGATAGATAATTCACAATATCACAATAGATGATCAACATTATCATCATAAACAGATAATCCATATCATCATTACAAACAAATAAACCTTATTATCATCCCAATCCAACCAAAGCATCCATATCACGCAACATCACTCATCTCATAGCCGAGACTACAAACCATTCAAGGCAAACCAATATCATCCATTCACACATAAGCAATGATTTACCAAATCACATTTATAATTAATTTCAAATGAATTAAATTAATTACTTCATCTCTAATTAATTTAAAGTGAATTAACTTAATTATATCATCTTTAATTAATTTAAAATAAATTAAATTAATAACTTCATCATTTTAAATCTTGCTTACTTAACCATTAATTGATTACAAATCAATTAATTAAACATCCTTTAATTAATCACCTTAATTAATCACCCTTGATTAATTATCCTTTAATTACATTCAAGTAATTATCCTTTAATTAATTTCACAAATTAATTATTCTTAACCACTTATAGTAATTAACCTATAATTACTTCCTTTATTAACTATACTTAATTATACTAATCCTTAATTAATTACATTAATTAATTACCCTTTAATTACTTACTATTGATTAATTAATCTTAATTAATCAACCTTACTTACATCATTAATTATATCAATTAATGATTCTTAATAACATTTGATTAATTATTTTATTTAAATTAATTATGTTAAGTAATTTAATCCTTAATTAAACCACAATTATTAATCACTCTTAATTAATCACATTCAGTAATTAACTACCCTTAATAACTTCATTAAATAAATTAATTTCTCCTTAATTTATTCTCTAATTAATCCCTTGATTAATTGCAAAGTAATTTAATTCTAAATTACTTCCATTTTTAAAACATCTTTAATTACATCCAGTAATTATCAATTAATTACTTCCCTAAGTAATTACAATTCCATTAATTACATTAAGTAATTATTTATCAAATCATCAAGTGTTTAAATTAATTAAACTTAATTAATCTAAACTAATCACACTAACCCAATTAATTACATTAAGTGATTAATTTCTTAATTACTTCCATTAAGTAATTAAACGTAAACAATTTCACAAATGATTATTATTAATTAATTAATCTAATTAATTATTAAAATTAATCACATTAATTAATTATTAAATAATCTCAAGTTAATGACCTTCATTAACAATTCTTTAATTACATTTCTTAAGTAATTAACTTAGATTAACCATTATTAATTACAAATTAATAAATATTTAATTACCAATTAATTAAACTCTATTATTTAATTAATTAAGTGTTAACTGCAACTTAATTAATCCTTAATTACTTGATTAATTAATCTTTAATCATTAATTAAAATCTAATTAAAGTTACTTAATTACAAATTACGTAACTTTAATTAATTAATCTTAAGTCTTAATTAATCAATTTAAAAACTCTTAATTACTTAATTAATCATCCATATGATTAATTAATTAAATAATTAATTATTCATTTTAATTAACTTAATAATTTAATGAATCCAAATCACTAAAATTCTATTTACCTTTAAGATAAACATTTCTTACTTAATCAAAGCATTTAAAAACAAATTGTTTTCAAATTTACTTTAAATTTCATTTTAAACTTCATTTTAAATTTAATATTTTAAAATGAATACAAATTTATCTAAACAAAGTTTAAAAAAAATTCAAAACATTTTTATCTCATATGTTAAAGAAATATCCATTTTATAAAGAAGTTTTAAAAGAATTTAAAACCCAGTTCATTTTTAAATTCAAATCAATTTAAAAATACACTTCAACTAACAAAATTGTTTAAATCATTTTAAATTTAAAATTTTCAATTTATTTAAAACTGGAATACATATTAAATTTTGATTCCAGATTACTTAGATTCAAAACTTACTTACATTTTAAACTTCATTTTAAATTTCAAATCTTTTATCTATTTTTTTAAAGTAGCTAAACAATTTAAATTTAAAACTTTATTTTATTTTTAAAAACTGAAATTCAAACCCAAATTCCAGATTTTAAAACTTAGATTTAAACTTATTTTATATTTCTATTTTAAAATTTAAACTTTCAGTTTAAATTCAAACCAAATATACTTTTACACTTAAAAGATTGTTAAAACCAAATTTAAATTTCAAAATTTAAACCATTTCAAAATAGGATTCAAACTACTTGAATTTAGATTCAAACTCAGGTTTAAAACTTAATTTAAAGTTTTGATTTACAAATTAAAACTTTATTTTTAAAATTACAAACAAAACAGGTTTAGTTGATAAAAACCTGTAACCAAACTTATACTCGGGACAAGCCTTGATGACTTCGAGTCAAAACCTAATCTACTTCGAGTTAAAACTTGAATCACCCGAGACAAACGTGAGGCAACTAAATCCGAACCCAAAATTTCACCAGAATATCCATAGTACACTGTGCACATGTGCAGTGCCTCCGTCCACCCTTGATCAACTTCGCGGCCTCCCCGCAGTCGACAATCATCACCTCAGACCGTCTATACACCAATTCCATCGATTCATGCTCGAAATCAAAATCGAGATTAAAATTCCAAACCTGGAATCAGAAACAGTAACTTCACATCCAAACCTGGAACAATCGAATTCTCGATCCCCTCGAGCACCGTAGTGCCTATACTTCCGGCCACTACTTCGAAAACCACCATGCTTCCATATCCCAAAACCCCAAGAAACTCGATCATCTACAAATGCCGAGGTGATCAACTTTACCTAGCCCAGTAAAAATAGGGTTCTAAACTTCAAAACACAACCATCATCTCCAAAATGAAATGCACCACAATCTGATAATTTTTCCCTCATCCCTGATCACTCCTCCACCTCCAGAAGCACTCTCGACATCTCCAATCATTTGTGGCAATAGAGATGCCTCAAAATACACAATACAGACAATATAGTACTGCTCTTTGATTCTAGCACTAAAAATTGTAATTTTAGGTTTAAAATTCGTGATTTCAAATAAGAATTCAAGTTATAAACCTGAATTGATGTTTTAAGATGATTGAGACTTTGCTTATTTTAAACAATTACTGTTCTTGTAGTTATACAGAGGCAGCCAGCTTTTATTTTATCTTAATTATAATTTATAAACATAAATCCATATTAAACAAACAACTTTTGTTTAAATCATAATTCCTAACTAAGATCAGATCAGGTGGTAAAGGATTTTTTTTATCAAAATCTTAGTTTTGAAAAAAAAACAGAACAGGTAAACAGGTACAAAGCAACACATATATATACACAGGATTTCATCACAATATAGACATTCAAAGCTTACTCATTTCTATTTATCCACATACAAACATATATTTCATACTTAAGATTTTAAATGTGAAGTTGCTCACTTGAAATTTGATGAGCATAGCACTTTAATTTGAACGGCCTTTGATCTTTTGAAAACTTGAATGCTTGAATGCTTGAATGCTATTTTGTTTTTAGGATTTAGTAGCTGTGATGCTTTGAAACTTCAAAACTTGAATGTGGCTTTAAAATGCTCTGGCTCCTTGATTTACAAACTTACATGCATGCTTCAGCTTACAAGAAAATGCAGGCTACAGATTTTGAAGGCAATGAATGCTGGCTTGCATGCTCCAGATTTGAAAATTACATGCATGCTGGTAGCTTGATTTCCAGATTTTGAAGAATGCAGGAAACAATTTCAGGTTGAAGAGAATTGATGTAGAGGCTTCTGTTTTAAGGAAATGTGTTTAGAGATTGAAGAAAGTAAAATGTACAGACTTGCACGATATGTTTTGAAAATGCTTTGCATTTTGAAAATGTGTTACATGAAATGATTTTGAAGAGTGATTTGCACTTGGTTATAGGTTGATGAGAAAACTAGTTTTAGAGGAAATGAAAATATTCATTATGAAATGAAGATTGTTTTAGAGTGAAATGTTTTCAGCTGAAAATTTTCTTTGCTATGAAATGAAAATGAGAAAAAGGAAAGGAAAGGAAGAAGGCAAGTGTTTATAAACTAAATTCATGATTAATTAAAAATCAAAGAAAAATAAAAAAACAATTTGACACTTGTCTTAAATATTAACACTCGTTAATTTCTTTGTTTATACACTTAACACATGTTATATTAAGTTCTAGGATGTTTACACTTGTCTTTTAAGTAATTTGTATTTATAATTAAGTGTTAATAAAAGCTTTTAACTAAATTAATTAGTTTTTAATACTTAGTTATATATAGATAACTTTTAGAGAAACAAAACCAAGTATAAACATGAATAAAAACAATACACATAACTATTATTTGAAAGTAACACTTTTGATCTTTTTAAATAAATTTATAAAAGAGGTTATAAATTACTTATTATTTAAATGAATTAATGTTTCATTTATTAGTTGTATTTTAAACTTTCATATCTAATTTACAAATCTTATTTATTAAACAATATTTTTAAAAGAATGTTAGACAAATCTTATTATTAATCTTATATAAACTTTAAGCTAAAATCCTCTTTAAATAATTAAACATTTATTTTATGTATTTAAAAATCATATAGTCATTTATAAAATAGCTTTGAAAATCTTAATCAAAAATATTAGAATTAGAAAATATACCTTACTAATTAAATTTAAAACAAAGTTCATATATTGACAATATATACAAATATATATAGAAACCAATTTATTAGCTTTTAAAAGATAAATTCACTAATTAAATATTTATTAAAAGAAGATTATTAAATCAATTCAAATCTTATTAACAATAATTATCAAATCAATTTAATTTTAAATATAGGTTATTAAATTTATATTGCCATAAATTCCGGGATATCACATTACCTTTAGATTTACGCCTTAGATTGAAGAATTTACAGTTTGCATGAATCAATTTTTGAGTTTGGAAGCTTTGATTTTGCAAAGTGGTGGAGTTTGGTTTCTTACAGCTTGAAAAGGAAGAAGATGAGGTTTTGAACGTACAATACATATTTTTCTCACTTCCTCTATCTGATTAAAAGCACTAATGGGCCTTGGACCCAATAATTAAGAGAGAATTAATTAGGCTAAGTGAATTTATTTAACACTTAAAACTAAGTATGTACATTTTTGCACTATATTATCAAACAAATGTTATTTTCTTCAAATTTTCACACAATTAAAATATGTAAACTTACATACTTATGAAATAAAATATTTTACACTATATAAAAAGATTAATTTTTTTATTAAATCCTTTATTTTAAAAAATACACAATTTTCACAAATAAATGGACAAAACATTATTTTTAACTTCTAAAATTCCACAAAAATATTTTTCTTGCTTAGAAAAATAGAACTAGCCATTTAAACCCAAATTTGTAATTAAAATACATTTTTAAATCAATTTCCACTTTTTTTATTTTATTAAACAACCTTTAAAAATCAAATACTTCTTTAAAAATTATTAGAAGTAATTGGCAATAATTAATACAATTATTGCATTTTCTCTAAACAAAAACTATTTTCCATTTATTATTAACCCAAACAAATAAAATAAAGTTCCAAACTTTATTTTCTCATTTTAGTTCCAAAATTCATTGCTTATTCCAAATAAATAATTGAAAATCTCCAATTTTATCTTAATTTACAATATTAAATTATAACTAGGTAATCTCCAAAATTAGGGTTGTTACAGACTCCCCCCTTAACAAAATTGCATCCACGCAATTTCTAGAGAAGAGTTTATATTCAACATAATTATTTCATCAATCAAAGGAAGATAGATGAGCTCGAGTTTAGAACTTCTCACCCTCAACACAAGATGATAGAAAACCAAGATAAGATTGCTCGATTAATTCTATGCTTTTCCAAGTACAATACATAGGGTTAGCGGACCATAGAATTTCATAAGCGGAACATTCTTATTTCGAAGGTGTTCAATCTTCGAAACAACTACACGAATAGAATTTGGAACAATACACAAGTCAGCGAGTCTCGTGATTATGCAACATAAGAGAATTAACAATCGAGATTAAATCTCGAAGAAACAACGAAATCGGGTTACCTGGAACATATTATGAATACCCAAAACTGAACAGAAAATGGTGCATGAAAGCAATCGAACCAAGGTGTTCAGTAATAGTAGATGGTCCTATATAACTAGGAGCCAACTTGCCGAATACACTAAAACGCACTTAACTCCTTTATAGGAGTAACACAAATAAGCACAATCATCAAAAGAGGATTCAACAAAAGATAGGTGCTATTTCGAGCTACCACCATAACGCATGACTACATGAATGCAAGTCATCACAAGAATCGCACTAAGGAAAAACACACAAGAATGGATTGCAAGAAATTTTCTCAAATTTTTTTCCTCCCCAAGGCCCCTTCCAGCGTCTCCAGACTCCCTAACGTTGCCGTCCGCCGCCACGTCCTGGCTCGAGAATTTTGACCCGATTCCCTTTCGGAGCTCGCGCATCAATGCGCTCTTTTATGGGTTTTCCTTGTCCCTTAGGATCGGCCATGGTATATTTACCAAAACAGAATTCAGGTTACCAACAATAGTGATTTCTGAAAACCATGTCATGCGTATATAAGAACAAATATGTAACACGATATGATGATATAGAGCAATATGATTAGAAAAAAAAAGGAGAAATGGCATAGAATAGAATTGCCGTAATGTCAGCTAGTTCAGTACGGTTTATACCAAGTAAATGGTTAAATTTAAATTTGACACAATCATTTAAACACTATGCAGCAGCAGTTTCATAGTGTAAAAGTTTATGTTAAAAGTTATGCTTATATTCACATTTCAAATGGTATTGTTGTAGTAGGAAGCTATAAATTACTATTTATAGTTGTAGTTGGCAATTAATTTTAATAACATTGCATAACAATCCAGAGTATCATAATGAATAAGGTCATTTATCTACACTACTTATAAATTACAAAATTTATATACAAAATGCAATTTCAAGGAAATACGCACCACATAATCCTTTTATTGATTATGAGTCCATTAACTACATGGAACAACACATCCAATTAGGCATAATTCATGCTTTTTGAATTTATTTATAGGTCGTATGTATCAAACACAACAACTTAGATTCAAATCTAGCTAAGCAAAGTTAACAAATACATTAAAATCTTCATTTCTTACCCTGATCCATTGATGCACCAAATCCAATTAAATCGCTTCCTCTTGAGCTTATAGAAAACAGAGTGTGTTTTTTCAGCCAAATTAAAATATAAACAATCTCCAAGTTCAGTGTATGCTTTAAAAATGTAAGTCATAGTTTCAGTGTTCTCTTTACCTATATAATCGAGTATCCCTCTCCATGCATAATAACCCACATACCTGAAAAATATGTGCTTGTTTATTGTCATTTTATTGTCAATAAGTGCTTGTTTTATTTAATGTCCTTTTATTGTTAAATCATGTGTTATCACCTTGATTACTATTTGTCATTATTTTTAGTATAAGTATAATTTAAAATGATATTGAATGCATGTAGGCACTTATAGAAGAAGAAAAAGAAAAGAGAAAATTGGATGGTAGTTCTAGTGGGAATGGTGAAGTATAAAATCTTGAAAATGATCGAATTGCAGAAGATATTGAATGCCTGTAGACCTTAACTATGAACTACATCTTATCTTTCGTTATTGCAATTTAATATGAGCATGGGATTGGCAAACTATGTATTCGTAACTTAACTATGTATTTAATATCTCTTTTGTTAATTGATGCTCTATTTTATTACCATGATTATGAATACTGTTTATTGACATTGGTTGGATATATTTTGCCAAATTAAGATAATATTTCATATTAAATATAATATACTTTATATCTTTCAACATTCACATTAGCGATAAGCATTTATTTGTTTGCAATGGTTATAAGCGTTCATGATATTTTTTCCCAAAACTTATAAGCATTGGAGAAAAATGTTATCCAAGGCTTATAAGTGTTGGGTAATATTTTCTTCGCAATGCTTATAAGCATTGGATGATATTTTTTTCATAGCGCTTATAAACGTTGTGTGATATCCCGGAATTTATGGCAATATAAATTTAATAATCTATGTTTAAAATTTAAATTGATTTGATAATTTTTGTAAATAAATTTGAATTGATACAATAATCTTCTTTTATTAAATATTTAATTAGCGAATTTATTTTTAATAAGCTAATAAACTATTTTAAATAGATGAGTTTGGTTTTAAATTAAATTAATACAACATATTTTCTAATTTCAAATATTTTGGTAATTGGAAATTGGTTTTTATTTAATATTAAGCTTTTCAAAGCTATTTAATAAAATAAATAAATGATTTTAAATACATAAGATAAATGTTTCATTTGTTTAAAATATATTTTGACTTAAGTTTGAATATTAAAATAAGGTTACAAAAATGTTTGTTTTATTTATTTTTAAAATATTGTTTAAGAAATATGATTGCAATTAAATATGAAACATCTATTCATTTAAACAACAAGTAATTTATAACCTCTTTTATAAATTCATTTAAATTATCTAAAATGTTGTTTTCAAATGATTGATATATATACATATATATATATTGTTTTTATTTATAAATATAATGGTTTTATTTCCTTAAAAATTATTTATACATATAAATAAGTATTTGTAAACTAATTAATTAAGCTTAATATTATGTTAAACTTTATTAAAAAATACTAATTAATTAAAAGGACATGTGTAAACATCATAGAACATAATTTAACATGTGTTTAGTGATTAAGCAAAGATATTAACAAGTGTTCATATTTTAGACAAGTGCCAAATTGTTTATTTTTATTTTCTTTTATTTTTAATTTATCATAAAAAAGTTATATAAACTTGCATTTCTTTCTTTCCTTTCCTTTTTCTCATTTTCACTCCTAAACAAAAAAAAAATTCAGCTGAGAAACCCTTCCACTTTAAACAATCCTTAAAACCCAAATCTGAAGAATCAAAATCTATAGTTCATTTTCAAATAAAAATGTAAAACCTGCAAATCATTCCCTATACTCAAAGCAAATCCCTCTTCATAATCAAACTCCCGTAACTCATTTTCATTCATGCAAATCTGAAATCCTTGATACATTTTCCTGCATGCAAAACAAAAGCAAAATCCCTGTAACACATTCTCCTCAAAACAAAAGCCTCTACATCATTTTTCTCTTCAACTTGAAATGGTTTCCTGCATTTGTTAAAATCTAGAAATCAAGAAAGAAAGTCTGCATTTTGTTTTCTGCAATCTGGAAAGTGACCTCTGCATGCAAGTTATAGACATCAGCAACATTCAAGTTTAAGTTTTAAAAGCATTCAAATAAGTTTTAAAGGATTCAAGGGGAAAAGGCATTTTAAAGCAAGCTTTCAAAAGATTCAAGAGCTTTTCAAAACCTGAAGCTCTGATCTGCATTTTTAAAATCAGGTTAGTAACTTTATTAAAAAAAAATTAGTATAAAATCAGGTTGCATGTTAATTGTATGAAATAAATAATTTTGTGAATGTTTAATTGTTGAATGCTCTTATGTATGTTGTATACATGCCTGTGATATCTGTAAGTCCTCTCTGCTTCCAATTTTTAGCATCTTGTTTTAATTTAAATTCAAAACTTCCTGTTTTGAATGTGTTAAAACTTAAGACTCAAAGTATACTCATTTGTTTTATCACATACTTTAGATTAATTTTTTTACTTAAGATAGATAATAGTGAATTTTTTCTGAAATTTGAAAAAAACAAGCAAGTTTGAATATAAGTAAAAATTCAAACATTACAATTTAATGTTTCAGAGTTATAAATCAAATCATAATACAAAATCATGATTTTTAAAAGTAAGATTTCAATTTTTAGAGTTAAAGCCAGAATGCAGTTTTAATTTAAATGTATTTTGCATTTTGGGTTCTAACTGTTAATCTATAGGATCGAATGGTTTGATTTTCCTCCTAAAGGTGGAGGGGAGATCAGTGAGGATGGGAAAATTATCAGTTTTAGGTGGATTGCATTTTTGGTGATGATGGTTGTGAATTAAATTTTAGAACCCTAGTTTTTACTGGATTTGAGAAAATTGAACACCACGGCATTGGTAATGGATTGAGTCCAACAATAATTTGGGAAATGGAAGTATGGTGGTTGACGAGTGTATGGACGGAATTGCAACTGCTCTAGTGGCCGGAAGCGCGTGAACGAGGTGTTTACAGGTTGGGATGTTGAGCTACTGTGTCTGTTCCAGGATTGGGAATGTTGTCGCGATTTTGAATTCGTGCAAGTGTTGATCGGGTTGTTGCTTGGATGGTCTGAGGTGATGATTGGCGACTGTTGAGTGGTCGCATAGTTGGTTAGCGGTGGCCAAAGGCACTGTACATGTGCACGGTGCATTAATTTTTCTGATGAACTTTGTGTTGTTAGTTGAGGTGTTGCAGGTTTTAGTGGCCTCGGGATTATCTCGGGTAATTTGAGTTTTAACTCGAAGCAAGGTAAGATCTGACCCGAAGTTAATTTAGGGAAGGCTCGGGTTAAAAGTTGTTTCAGGTTTTACGAATCAAAACAGAAAACCTGTTCTGTTTTAAGGTTTAAAAATAAAGTTTAAATGCAAACTGAAAATTTTAAACTAAGTTTAAATCTGAATTCAAATTAGTTTGAATCTGAGTTTTGAAATAATTTAAGTTTGAAATTTAAATTTGGTTTTAAACAACTTTTAAGTGTAAAAGCATATGTGGTTTTGAATTTAAACTGGAAGTTTAAGTTGTAAAATATAAGCTTTAAAATAAGTTTAAATCTAAGATTTAGAAATCTAGAATTTGGATTTGAATTTTAGTTTTAAAATAAATTAAGTTTTAAATTTAAATTGTTTAACTTTTTTTTAAATGGTTAAAAGATTAGAAATTTAAAATGAAGTTTAAATGTAAGTAAGCTTTGAAAAAGTAATTTGGAATCAAACTTAATTTGTATTCCAGTTTGGAATAAATGGAAATATTTTTTAAAAAAAAAATTTAAAATGACTTAAACAATCTTATTTGTTTAGGTGTATTTTTAAAATTAAATTTGAATTTAAAAATGAATTGGGTTTTAAATTCTTTCAAACTTCTTTATAAATGGATATTTCTTTAACATATGAGATAAAAAGGTTTGAATTGATTTTAAACCTTGTTTAGATAAATTTGTATTCATTTTAAAATCTTAAATTTAAAATGAAATTTAAAATGGAATTTAAAGTAAATTTAAAAACAAATTGTTTTTAAATGCATAACTAAGTAAGTGATGTTTATTTTAAAGATAAATAAAATTTAATGATTTGGATTCATTAAATTATTATTTAAATAATTAATGATATGGATAATTAATTAAGTAATTAAGAGTTTTTAAATTGATTAATTAATTAAGGTTAATTAATTTGTAATTAAGGATTATTAATTACATTTAATTAATAATTAAGAATTAATTAATCAAGTAACTAAGGATTAATTAAGTTGCAGTTAACATTTAATTAATTTAATAATTAGAGATTAATTGATTGGTAATTAAATATTAATTAATTTGTAATTAATAATGATCAATCTAAGTTAATTTCTTAATAAAGTAATTAAGAATAGTTAATGAAGGTCATTAACTTAAGATTATTTAACAATTAATTAATGTGATTAATTTCAATAATTAATTAGATTAATTATTGATAATAATCAATTGAGAAATTGTTTGAGTTTAATTACTTAATAAAAGCAATTAAGAAATTAATTACTTAATGTAATTAATTGGGTTAATGTGATTAGTTTAGATTAATTAGTTAAGTTTAATTAATTTAAACACTTGATGATTTGATAATTAATTACTTTATGTAATTAATGGAATTGTAATTACTTAGGGAAGTAATTAATTGATAATTACTAGATGTAATTGAAAATGTTTATTTATGGAAGTAATTTAGATTAAATTACTTTGTAATTAATCAAGGGATTAATTGAGATAATTAATTAAGGGTAATTAATTTTTGAAATAAGTAATTAAGGGTAGTTAATTACTGAATGTAATTAATCAAGGGATTAATTAGAGAATAAATTGAGGAGTAATTTATTTAATGAAGTAATTAAGGGTAGTTAATTACTGGATTGTTATTAATCAAGGGTGATTAATATATGTGGTTTAATTGAAGATTAATTACTTGATGAAATTAATTTAAGTAGAGAGATTAATTAAAATGTAACTAGAAATCATTAATTAATCAATGAAGTAAATTTGTAATTGATTAATTAAGGAATAAATGAAGTAATTAATTAATAAAGGATTAATGTAATTAACTTTAGTTAACTAATTGATTAAGTAATTAAAGTTAATTATTTTAAAGAGTTAAGTATAATTAACTTGTGTAATTAATTTAAAGGCTAAGTAGTTATTGTAATTAGAAAGTTTTTAATCAGGAATGATTAACTGAAATGAATAATGAGATAGTGATTAATTAATTGATTTGTAATCAATTAATGGTTAAGTTAAGCAGGATTATAATGAGAAGTAATTAATTTAATTCATTTTAAATTAATTATAGATGGTGTGATCATTAAATCATTGCTTATGTATGGATGGATGGTATTGGTTGCCTTGAATGGTTTGTAATATCAGCTATGAGATGAGTAATGCTGTGTGTTATGAATGCTTTGTTTGCATTGGAATGATAATATGGATTATCTGTTTATAATGATGATATAGATTATCTGTTGGTGACGATAATGTTGATTACCTACTGTGGCGTTGTGAATTATCTATCTGTGTGTATATAGATAATGAATTGAAATTGTTTTAAACTCTAAAACAACTTGGCCTTAAAAGATACGTTTTGGATTTCGATGAGACCGGGATCGGGTTTCCATATTTAGATATCCGAAAACCACATCGATCCAAATTAACGATAGGTCATGAATGTCAAGTGAAGATGAAGATTCAAAGTGCAAGGGTTATTGTCGTTAACTCTGAGGGTGATTCCAAAATGAGTGTAACCAGATATTGCCTTCGGTTTCGTTCGAACCTGGAATGAACTTGTATGGATTGAATGCTTTCAGAACATCGTCAGGTGGACGATGAGCATTCTAAGTGATGTGTCCTATAAAGGTAATCGTAGCCTCAAGCTTCATCAACCAGGAATGGCTGAAACAGGAGAGATGCAGCAAGGCTAAGTGGGTCATTCCCAAGTAGGACGAGATTTACCCTTGTCTAGATGTCCCTTTTATTTCGGATGTGTGGTGCGGTTGCTGATCACAACTGTGGGGTGGTCTTGTTCGGGACTATTCAGTAAGGAATGGTTCCGGCTTTGTGTTGCAGGGGATTGGGAGTAATCCTCGGTACGGTGATTTAGGCCACGTACTGTGATGGACGGTACCCCGGTAGCACTGCCATTGTATGGAATCCAAAATCCAATAAGTTCCCTCGGTTTTGATTGTATTACCCACTTTTGTGGCTAGTATCTGGAATTTAATAGATGTAGCAATTTCGGCTATTTCATATTTACTTGAAAACCCTAGATCTATTATAATATCATCGAATTTCCTATCAAATGTTTTGGTTAGCGTAAGGTAAATTTTTTTCCATGTTTATGGGTGGGAAGTCTTATGTGATACCTTTTATTTTCAAAGGTTTTTCAAAAATTAAACAACTTTAACCTGTTACTCACACCAGATCCATGTCTGACCCGGAGTTTATTTCTGTTTTTCTTAAACTCTTGGGTACTCAAATTTTTACAAGTAGCCAAGGGATTTAGGTTAGCTTTGACGAATTGTGGAGGAGCAATGGAGCAGGAGGCTTCCGCGTATAGATATATAGTTTCCGCTGTGTTGGCATCTCTGAGTGGTTTCTTTGTATTGTATTGAGTTGTAATAACTAGACAGGTGTCTATAACTGTCTAGTATGTGATGTATTGTCTGTGTAACTCTGATAGTTGTTATATACTATGTAATACTTATGTTATTAATATAATTTATTCGTTCCGCTGTTGAGATTCTGATGTTGTTTCTTATTTATCTTCTTTCTTTTCTCTTTTCTATCCCTTTCTTTCTTAAAGATGATGTGTCATTCTGTGGAGATGAATGGCGGGTTGTCACACGTTGGGTGATATTTTTTTTACAACGCCTACAAGCATTGGGTGATATTTTTCACAACGCTTATAAGCGTTGGGTAGTATTTTCCCCAAACGCTTATAAGCATTGGAACATATTTTTCCCCAACACTTATAAGCATCGGGGAAAGTATCAGCCAACGCTTATAAGCATTGAAAACAAATGGCCATGCCCCTATAGCAACATTATAAGTGTTACTAAGTTTTTTCACAACGGTTATACTCATTGGAAATCGTCTATTTTGGTGTAGTGTATGCAAAATAGATTGTTTTAGAATAGGGACTTCTTTGCAAAAATTAGAAGGGCATAATTGATTAACTTAACCATGGTTTAGATCTGAATTAAGCGGAAGTTATTTTTGAAAAAAGATTCGATAAATTTAAGACAACAAACCTGATGTTGACACGGCATGTTCGTTAGGGAAAAGTTTACTTAAACAAGAACAAGAACAGGTTTACATCAGAAAAATTAGTTCTGCCTACTTAGGAAAGCATCCTTCGACACAAAAGCTTTCGCCTTTATCTTAGTCGAAACCTACCCTGCTGAAACCAATATGCCAGATATCACTAAGATGGTACGTAGTGGATTGGAGATAGACAGAAGGTAGGGTGTCGAAAGCATAGCTTCCGAAGGGGTCGAAACCTTGGTTTGTTTTTAAAAGTAAAGCGGCTACCTATGTTTTGTTTCAAGCCTTCGACATTGTCGAGGCATAAGGTTTCTAAAATGGGTTTAAGGGGTTTTGAAAAGGGTTTCCATTAACTTATAATTGCTTTCAACTGAGTTACTTACTTATGAAAGAATATTTTATACAAAGAGGTTCCGACTTAGTAGATAGCTTGCTGTCATCCTAAAGCCTTTCAATGATATCGAAGATATCAATGCTATCGGAAGGTACTTTGTTTTATAAAGTTTAAGCCACTTCTTAAAGCCTTTAAAAGGGGATTAGGGTTTCGAAGTTGATGGTTTCGAAAAGGGTTTCAACACCAACCTTCCAATGTTTTATCCAAACGTTTTATGATTTCGAAAGGGATGATGCTAACGCCATCAACTCTTCCCCAATGTTTTTAAACTGGTTTCGAAGCAGATGCTTTTAACTGTATTCGCATTGACCAAAATTATTTTTTAATTATAAACCCAATGTTTTCGAAAAGAGTATTTTCAATGTTTTCGAAAGAGTTACTTCCAATGGTGTCGAAAGAGGTACTTTCGACTAGTTTCAAAGCTAAGCTTCTAAAGGTTAAATATTAATACTTTAGTGTATTCGAAAGGTTTCGAAAGGTAGAATTTAAAGTATAATAAGGCAAGAGCCTAATGTTTTTAAGAGCTTTAAAAGGAGGTTATCCAATGAAGTCGAAAACTAGGTTTTGAAGGCATCGAAAGGTATTATGACCCAAACTATATCATAAGAAGGAAAAACCCATGGTAATATTAAAGTAGTTTTTATAATGGTTTTAAAAAGAAGATATTTTTGTTAAATAAATAGGTTAAAGGGATTAATCATGTTTTATATCGAACCCATAGGAGTGGTATCATTATGCTGAGATATTGCTTCTACAAATATAAATATATTCACTTTATAATGGACCCATAACTGCATTTTGAGAAGAAAAGGTAGGAGAACCGTTATGTTAATCCAACAGTGGATATAAATTGAACAAACTCCTCATTGAGTAGAATATTATCCAGGAGGTTAGGTAGACCAGAATATAAGATGCTAAAATATAAAGAAAAGATATTGGCAGAGGCCAATAGGTTTACAGTATGCCAATGGAAACTGTATGATATTGGCAGGGGCCAATAGGTACATATGTAGCCCATGAAAATTATGTATAGAGAAAGACATCAGATAGATAGGTTCATAGTAAGCCCATGAAAATTATGATTGGATACCGGCTGGGCCAGCATGTTTGTATTTATACCATGAAAACTATATCCGGATGAAATATTGACAGATGTTAATAGGCTCCTAGTCAACCCATGAAAACAAGGATAAAAGAAAGATGGTTGGAGTCACTAATGGGTTCCTATTTAACCCATGAAAAGTAGTATGAGAGTAGATATTGGAGTAACCAATAGGTTCTTGGTGATCCCACGTAAACCATGTAATTGGACAGGGAGTCCTTAAATGTTTAACTGGTTATTAGTCGTCCCACGAAAACTGATAGGTTAATAGTAATCCTAGAAACTATTTGATCATAAAAACCCATATGATGATACATTATCCATAAACGTTGTTTTACAAGGTAAATCTATAGAGAGACCCAAAGTGGTTTCTCTCCAATAAATTGTTTATTTTCATCTATAAGTTATTATAATTAAATTAAATCCTGATATTCCACTTAACTTGTAATTTTTCATTATAGCGATTTCACTATATCGTCATTTATAAAATTTCATCCCCAAAACCCTGTTGTATGAACTTGAGCTTGTGTTGTCTAACGATCCGTAAATTTTAAGGCTTTTAATAACGTTAATAACTGAATTTTTGTGAATTTTTAGATAAAAAAATTTTGAAATAAAAATTTAATATTTGAAATACATCTATTTAAATATAGCAAATGGTAAATTTTCATTTGAAAATATGAAAATTTATTTTATTGTGAAATTTTATTTAAATTCAAATCAGTTAATAATTGATGATAATGAAGTATTTTCCAAAACTGAATATTTTTTTATAATAAATTTGTAAATCATCTTCTGAGTGAGATGTCATATTTCGTTTCTTTAAATTTGGACCGTAGTTGCTCCGTTTATCTTATTTATGACAAATTAGCAGCATTTTCGGTACCGATGATCGACTTTTGATAGGATGATCGTAACATTGATATCTGTATACCTTGTTGATCGCCTCGTCGTGTCGATCTCTATGGTATATTCAATTCTGTGTTTTAAGGTCCGGTACAGTAATGAAAACAATAAAACAGTACGTCATATCGACACCAAAAATTATGACCGTTAGCTTTTCTTGCTTTTCAAATTTTGAAATGTGCAGTCTAAACGGTCTAATAAATTGCTTTAAATTGTGTTACCTGAAATTGATAGCTGGCATCCCATCACTTCAATTTATTATTTGTTAGTTTGTTCATTTCGTGGTCTCTTCGTTTCTTTTCTTAGCTGTGCATACTATACAACTAATCTATATATTATATAGATTATTTTTTAATCTTGCTTTTCCCCTATAGCTTGTTCTTATCTCTTTTATACTTTGTCTTCCAGCACATGTTTTGCCTGCCTCCGCCCATTTTCCCTCTCTCACCCACATCGGCCAGTAAGCACTCGACCTCTCCCCTTTAATCCACTCGCCACACCTCTTCTCTGCTTCCCTCTCTTTCTCTCCCCTTGTTGCCGAGCTCCACACAACCTCCTCCATATCCATGGCTGCCATCACAATCCACCACCCAGCAAGTGCCACCGACCACCTTGCACCTCCTATCCTCCACGAGATCGGCCATCAGCCTCCCCCTCTATCTCCTATTTGAAGGTTTGCAGTATATATGAATACAAGTGTTATCATATATACTTTATATGTATAGTATTATATATATTTACATGTGTAGTATTATATGCATATGTTTGTTTTGTATATGGTTTTATATGAAATATATATATATATATATATATATATATATATATATATATAATAGTTTGTTATTATATATAATAGTTTGTTAATATATATCATAGTTTGTTATTGTATATAATAGTTTGCTTAGTTTAAGTATACAAATATATATAGTAATTCCGTTTATGATAGTAGTATATATTATACATTATATATATAGGCTATACATTAGGTACTTGTATAGTCTGTTATTTACATAGGTATATAGTGCAGAGCTATTTGTATATAAAGTAACTGGCAAATTTATCAAGTATGTATGTATATATTATGTTCTGGTTTCAGTAAAATTTACAGTAAAGTATATGTATTATGTTAAGGATGGCTACAGTATTATAATATAAGTAATATATGTGCACGTTTTAAGTTTTAGGCTACCATTTTATAAGTTGTTTTCATTTTTAAGTTTTTATTGGGCGTGAGTTATGTTGTTCGTATATGAATATTTTAATAAAGCGAGTTATATATATTAGTTCATATGAGTTCATAATTTATTAGTTTATATACATACAAATTATTTCAGCTGTACTATATATATGTACAAGTTGGTCAAGATGTAAGTTACATAGTTTATATGATCTGGTTATTTATATAGTCTATACATTAGTTATTAAATATGTTAGTATTTTTAAATATATATACAATGTAATAGGTTAGTCTGTATATTTTGGCAGACCAGTTGAATATATATATTGTTTGCCGTAAGTTATCTATAAATATGTCCAAACCTATCTTTACACTGTTGTTGTTCATGTTGTGTATATGATCTATATATATACGTCTGTTATAATAGTGTATGTTTATATATATTTATAAATGTGTTGTTTTATATAAGTAGTATGAGTTATTTTATAGCTAATACTAATTAAATATAATATATACATGATACATAGAGTATTTCATGTTTTGATGTTATATTATATATTGTTGTAAAAGTTATGTTAGCCTATATCTGAAATTTTATAAATGTTTGATTATATATACATGAATTTATATAAGTCATGTATATTTATTTTATCTTAAAATTGCATATGGTTTATATATATATATATATATATATATATATATCAATTGGTTTCAAAATAGTTTTATACATATGTGTTTAAGATTTTGTTTAGGTAATGGTTTTCAAATATAATATCTATATTTGATTCTTAATGCTTGAGTTTAAGAATAATGATTTCTAAATTTTTATATTATCTTTGTCTTAAATTAAAATATTAAATATATATATAATAATAATAATGTATATATATTTTAATTTATAACAAAACTGATTTGATTTGTTTCATCGATTCCTTATCTATCAGCTTATCCGTCGAATCCATATCCATCGTACTTTACATAGGAATTCGTGCTGGATTCGTAACTCATCGCATTCTCGTTCATCTCTAGCCTCGAAAGGTGAGCAATCACTCACGATTAACATTCTTATATCTATTAAATTTGATTTCAATTGAAACGATAATTGAAATATGCTACTGTTAGTTATTTACATTGCTATATATATGCTATTATATGTATCTGTTCACCTGTGACATCGACACCATTATCTATTATTTATATTGATGATATATGCATGTTATTTATTATCATATCTGTTATCACTCTACAAGTTTCCTGTTAGTATAGAATTCTCCATGGGTTGATGTTACATACCCGAACGATCTGTAGAATAGGAGAAAATCGTTATGGGTTGAAATGATAAACCCAAGCGATTTTCATTGAATTGAATATTGGATTGCGGGTTAAAATGATATACACCCGTATATAATTAAATTGCTAGTTAAAATGATAAATATCCGTATCACTTGACCCCAGGATAGAAAATTGTATGCAGACACCGTTAGTCCATATATTTATATTTTGAAATGATTTCTAAGTTTTTAAAGAGATATATATGGTTTTATATAAATGTTGATTTTAGATATTATATAAATGTTATTTTATATATATGCAGGTAAATTATTGATTTTAAGATATGTATAAATTTGTTTTAATATAAAATAAGTTCAATAATAAAGTTTGATTTAATTAAAATATAATATGGTTAAGTATATTTAAATTTATATTTTAAAAATAGATTTTTATGAAGATATTTATAAATTAAGGTTGGAAAGATAAATAGATACCGATTTGAAATTTATCTATTAAGGATTTTATCAAATTAAATCAACTTGAAACTTATTGTGTAACGACCCAATTTTCGATGCTCGAAAGTCGATATCAATATGTCCACTGTATCAAATGTCGCATATTTGAAGGTCGGAAAACTAATCCGTTAGGGTTAAAGAAGAAGAAGAAGAAAGAAGAAGAAACAAAAACAATAACAGAATCTCACATTTCGCAATGGAACAAATATAATAGATAAATGAATAATCTTTAAAAAAAGCACTATATCAGTTTTATACATATATCGTCAGAGCATACAACAACACAATACAACACTGACGGTTATCATATCTTGACTACATGGAATTAAACTTGCTCCAACCCATACGCAACGGATAATACATAGAATAAGTGATATGCTTCACCATCTAGCTTGAACTCTAGATCTCTACAGCATACTTCTTGACTTCACTCTCGAATAACTGATAACCTGAATCTAGGCTGCTCGTGTGGAAAATTATGGGCACCCAGAGTTTAGAAAGGGAACGATAAACTCCAGATCAGTCATGTGACTGGTGTGAGATCTTAAAAATAGTTATTTTCACAAAGAAAATAAAAAGAAATCCGCTATTCTTTTAGAAAATGAAACTACCATAAGGCCTTCCGCCATACACATAATGCAAACGCAGAATTGGAGGAGATTTCTCCTTATGATAGTCAAACATGCTTGATACGCAAATATCTTTGATATTATCATTAGTTCATAGTGTGGAAAATATTTCGAAAGTATAATATTAATCTTAGCCAGCATACAACCATTATTGTATGCTTACTATAACTACCATGTTCAATAACATGTTACCGCTACATTCCATGGTAGGTTATACAAATAAAACCGTACAGGGCTCGTATTGTTTCTTTGGATTTCCAACAAATGGTCAGGCTAAGGAACTTCCTATTGCCACATGGGTACGCCTCTGGAAGGATGCCCCGGGAACTTAAACGGATCTCTACCAACACAAGGCCGGGTTACCTCTGTAACTAGGTAACTACTACATGAGTATGCCATTTCCCGATCGTTAGCGACCTTTATCCGAGGATCCTCAACCACAAAGCAACAACCACAAAGTAATAAATTTGGAGCAACCACAAAGGTTAAATATCTGGGCTCCATACCATGATACCACCCTTTTCCAGAAGGAAATGACATACCCTAAAGGGCGTGACCCTCATAACCTTGCCTCATTCTTCCTATTTCGACCATTTCCAGGGTGTGAGGTCCGATGAAGTCTCGTCCACAAAGCTACGCTTTCACAAAGCCATGCTTTGATCAATAAATAATCAGCAGCACTTCGTATGCCACATTACCAAATTGGGAATGTATCACTAATAACCATCAACTACATAACCTCTGAGCTCGTATGTCTCAGAGAAGGGTGTTAGCTAAGAGAATAAATTCTCTGCCACCAACAGAAATGTATTTGATAGAAACGAGCTTTACATCTCAAAGTGTAACGTCAGAAACACATCCATACAAGTCCGTTCCGGGATCGAATGGAACTAAAGAACACTACAAAGAAGCCCTTGCAATCTGGATATTCAATAATCACATCCGTAATCCCCATCACAAAGGGTAATAAAACCTCTATACCACAGCAACTTGGTGTAGAGACATTCGACAGGTAATCCTTTCGTTTTCGAAAATACTCGATCTTCAACACCATCTTCAAATGCAATCCCATTTCGTCGTATCATTACTCAGAATTGTTTTTATGACACAAAGTCCTCTCCCGGCTAATCCGAATAACGAGCGCTTATTTTAAAAATAAGTGTTACATTCAGATTTCAAATAAACCACAACAAATTTCCACTTTGATCTTTGAAACAAAAGATCCATCATTATCACAAAGATTCGATGTGGTTTTTGAATATCCATTTGGAATTCGAACTCCGGATGCATTGAAATTTAAACGCCATTTAAAGGCCTATATTGATAGTCTTTTATTTAACTATAAATCAATATTCACAACAATCACCAAGATTTAAATTATTTTCCACCAATTATTTACCTTTAAAGTATCTTCGCAAGATATATTTTCATACTTCGACGCTTTGAAAACAAATTTCAAATCACTTTCCTCACGTAGAATAAATTTCCAAATAACATTTATTTCCACTGAAAATACGCTGAGTTCAAATACTTTAAAATAATTTAAATCACTTATCCAAAAATATGTACTTGGAAACATTTAGAACAAACACTATCTTTAGACACTTACTTAAATTCTAGTTATGAAAATATTACACTAATATCTCATATAAACTTTAAACCCAAACTACTTTTAAAAATAAAATTATTAGATAGTGTATAACTATTTAAGTAACCATTTTCTAAATCAAGTATAAATTTAATCTTTAAATAATCACTTCTATAATTAAATAAATCTTTACTTTAAAGGTTTAAAAGTACTTAAGAAAATAATTTCTCCAAAATATTCTCTTAAAACCAACTCTTGAAGTTTTTATTTATATTTGAAAACTACTTTGAAAACATACTCGACTTTCTAGGAAAATACACTTTCCATTTTAAAAATGGTCCGTTTAACTCAATTAATAAATCCTCCTCGATTTTTTTTTTAAATTTACATTACAAATCCGTAAATTTCTTTCCACGCTTAAAAATAAACCAATATTTATTTTTAAAACAAATTCCCCTTCCTTTATAAATTCCCATTGTGAATTTAAATTTTCAAATATCCATTGATATACGATTTTCAAATCGATTTTCAAATGTTCACTTTCAAACACAAAATTGAATCCCAAATTGATTTCCCAATTTATGTCAATACCAAATCAAATTCCAAATTGATTTTCCAAACATTTATTTCAAACACCAAATCAATTTCAGAATTGATTTCCCAAAATTTATTTTCAAATACGCAATCAAATTTCAAATTGATTCTCAAATTTATTTCAAACACTAAATTGGTTTCCAATTTCATTTCAAACACCAAATCAATTTTTAAATTGATTTCTAAATTTGTTCCCTTTTAAATTAAATTCCTTTATCTCTTCCAAACTATTTACAATTCGTATTTTAAATAAATTCTTCAACCTTTGAGTAATATTACTCGAAATCCATTTATTAAACCTTTTTCCAACATTTTGGCATTTATTCTATAAGACTACAAAATCAACCTTTATACTTTTAAATTTCTTCCTTTAAATTTATCCAATTTCTAAAATTCATTTATTTTTAAATTTTCTACTTTAATTTTCAAAAATTCAATTCTTAATTTTTGCTATCCTGCGATACCAAAAATATATACCGCTAAATTATAGCCATCAACGATTTCAATCACAAATATAATCATACATAGATTATAAATAAATCAACACACAACATTGAATCAAATTCAAATATTTGAGGAATCCAGTTGGATCCTGCCAACCTGTTTCCCTGCATCCATAGATATTAGCACAACAATTAAATACCAATTCCACTTCAAGGTGGAATATCGCGATATATGGGATTATATAAAATCATCCGCTATTATGCGGTGCATAGGGTCTCATCCGCTATCAATCACTCCAAATACATATATAATACCAATTCCACTTCGAGGTGGAATATCGCGGTATATGGGTTTATATAATGTCCTTCGCTATTATACGGCGCATAAGGTCTAATCTAATACAACTGATAATAATTTTTCATCCAAGCACAAAATCAACAATTTTAAATTTAACTATTTAAAATTAAATCGAAAAATCCGATTGAGTGAGAAGTTCTCTCCTTTAACAATGCATGCAATCCATTTCCAATCCATCTTGACTCGTTTCCATGTCTTTTGACCTTGTATAATAATTTATACAATTGATTAATATTCGAAATAAATCAAATAATAAATTTCCATTTAATAGCTTTATTTAATTTAAACTAATAATTAAATTTCTTAAACCCATTTTCCTTTAATAAATTTAATTAACTAACAATTTTGACTTTAAACTAATACTTTTGATTTTAAACAAATTTTAAATAAATTTATTTAACTAAAAATTAAATTAAAAGCTGAATTTCCTTTATCACATTATTCTTAATAACTAAGATGATTGAACAGATTTATAAAATAAATTAACCACCAAACAATTATTTTTCTTTTAAATAAAAACTTCACTTGAGTGTAAATCATTTATCTATCTATTTATTTTTCTTTACATATATACATACAAATCAAGGTTAAATCGAGAAAAGGAAAAAAAATGAAGTTCGAATACCTTGAGCCTTGACCGCCTTCCATGAATTCGCGGCCACGAAGCCCTGCCGCTCATCATATCCAAAACACCTCGTCGGCCATCGTGATACCCGACATTGTCGCTCTTTGCTCGCGAGCCATTGAATCGCTATTCACAAACCAACCCAGAGCCGCTCAACCTTCATCGAACGCGTGTGTGCCACTTCTGCCATCAAAATCGCGACCGCGACCATTGCCACGCATTTCGAAACGAGATTGAACATGCGATACGCATGAACGAAAAGCAGAAATCGAGTTCGAACTTGATTCGCATTGCTGGAGTCAGGTTCGCGATTCGATTCTTTTTATCTTTTTTTATGAAATGTGTTCCATCAATCTGTTGGCTTGGCCATGATTTCAAATGGAATCGATTTTTGTTTACTTCGTTACGTTGGAAGAGAAAAACAAAGACGAGTTTTTTTTCTTTAAACAAGATTTTGCATCAATATTTAATTTCAAACGAACGCGTGTCTTTTGAATTTCCCAAGTGTAAGAAATAATGAAACGTGTAAAAATTCATCAATTGCATAAGAATATGTATATCCATTTAATTTAAATTCAAATTTAAATTGAAGTTGCCTTGATAATTGCAACTCAAAATCTTAACCCCCTATCAAGGTGTGCCGCCAGGCATTTATAATGTTATACGCCTATTTCGAACGCAATGGAAAACGTTCAGAGCCCAAATTCGATCGTATGGATAAGATAGTTTTTGAACCCAGCTATTAAATTAAATTTTTGATTAAATTTCAGCACGTTAGCTTATCGTACGGCCAAACGATCACTCCAAACACTATGAAAATTGAAATCCGATAATAATACAATATTACGGATCCAATGGAACTGGTTTCGTCGAATTCCAAAACCGTGCCTCGGAAGGCTAATTTTAAATACCGATTTAAACTATATAATTTCAAAACTGAACGAAAAATTTTTAAATTCAATTTTGAAACTTCCATTATCTTCAGTATTGTCAATAAAGATTTTTGAAGCCTTTGAAATATTTCTAATCGGCTTAAAAATCAAGATTCAACAATTTACCCAACTTCAACAAACTAAATTCAATAATTTAATAGCCAAATCCATAATCAAAACTGAAATTCAAGTTTAAAATAACTTCCAAATATTTAAAATCAATTAAATATTTTCAATTTCAAATGTTTAAAACTCTGGGTCGTTACATTCTTCCCCCTTAAAAAAATTTCGTCCCGAAATTACTAGTTAGGGAGAATGATCCATGACCCGTTTATTGCTTTCCTAAAACAAAAATGGTTTTATCAACTTGTCAAAACAAATCTTTTTATTAAAGACTCCTTATCACTTCCTTTAACTTTCCAAAACCTTCCATAGTTTGCAAACAACATTACTTTCTCAACAATTCAAATTTAAATTTAAATTTAAATTTTAAACTTTCAAAATTTTCTCAAAATTTTTCTAACTCCTTAAATTTTTGAAAAATTTCGCTAGTGTCTCCTTCGCACGGCTAGCTCGGTATGACTACAAAATGGCACCATGGGCCCCCAGATTTCAAAAAGAAAACGAAAAGCCAAGAGGCTAGACAAGAAAGTCATCAAATTTCATATAGAAATTTAAATACATTCCTTTTTCGAGCAATTGAAATTTATCTTCAAAATCAAAATCCAATTCCTTCCCTTTTTAACGCACCTGTATGTCCTGCTTAACATTTTGCGCATTCCTTTACAAAAGTTTCAATATTTATTTTTATTCAAGTGCGTACGAATGATGTATGTGTATCAAATACGATCGCTCACTCGATCACACAATTTCACTTCTGAACTATTATTGTCCACCCGACTTCCTAGTGCGGACTCAGATCTGGTTTCTTGATCAGAAACTGTCATTCTCCTTGCATAGCCGCAAACTATGATAGAGAATTTCCAGAATCAATCAAAAATCCATATCCAGGTTCATCATTGAAAATCAAGTGAAAAATTCCAACTCGGATTGATGCAACTATCTCGAAATTCTGTGTTCGAATTCTGGATCAAATCGTCGTGCGCATAAAATAATATACGTACATCCTATGTATAAATTTCTAATTGGTTATTAGCTATATCAATTTTCTTTTCTTTTATTCATATTTCTTTTCATTTAATTATTCCCAATTACCATTTCACCATTTCCAGTTTATCCTTCATTCACCTATCAACTTTGTATATTTCCAGTATCAAATATACTTAAGAATTACACCATTCGTTTTCTTCAATTCAACACAAATATGTTACATACTTTCAATTTGCCACTTCAGTTAATATCTACTTATGTTTAAAATGTATTTTAAGTTCCATATGAATTCAATTTACCTTTCATTTATAAATATTGGATTCAATTCATTTCAAACCTTATTTATATTTGTCATTCTTTCAATTAGTTCCACTTACTAATTTATTTTAGTACTTCACTTTGTTTATCACAAATCAAATTCAATTCCAATTCCAGTTCTATTACTTACAAATTCAAAATGAATTTCAACTTTCAATTATCCTTTCATTTACTTGCAATTGTACATTTATTTATTCATTTACAATTTCATTTTCCACCTTAATAAATTTTATTCCATAACTAATTTTGTCAAATTCCTGAGTCTTTCCATCTTTTCAAAACCATTTTTGAAATCAATTCAAATTATTCTTTAAATTTTCAAAACCAAACCCAGTTTGCAAACAACTTCCATTTAAAATAATTTGGCAGCAACTCCTCTTCTGGAAACTCGAAAATGAACACCGATGATGTCGTGATCATCATCAAAATTATTTTCCAATGACCAACAAGAGTTTAGTGCTTTTATCCCTTTAAAAACATCATTTCCAAAACCTTTGAAAACCATTTTCAAATGAAAAGGGATTTAACATTTTTCTAATCTCAAAACTTCAAATCCTTTCAAAAACATTTTAAATATTTTTATGGAATTCTATTTCAAATTAAAAATCACATTTACAATTTACATTTACAAATCCCATTTGCATATGGATTTTATTTTCTTAGCTCTTTGTTTATCATTTCAATTTCTTATTCAATAATAATGATAATAATTTAATATTATCAATTCCTAACATCCAAGCAACCATATACTATAATAATTTACGGAAAATGATTTCTTTTTTTATACAAAAATAGTTTGGGTAAAATTATTTCATTTACCCAATTTTAAAACAATATCGTGTCGAATTGTTCTGTACAAGTGTTTAGAGATCCCTATCGATAGAGTTGTACAAACTATACCGACCAGAATCCATATACCACTCAACAAACCAATCATCACAATACAAAACATTTTTTATATTCACTGACAAATGCGCGCTCATATATATTAATACACTCAACTCATTCTAGAGTACTACTGACTCTATCTCTAATGAGTAATCCCCACCAGAGCAAAGGTTGTCGCTTAACTAACTACTATGATACCACAATGTAATGGCCCAATTTTTCGATAACCCGAAAGTCAACATCAATACGTCCACTGTATCAAATGCCGCACAATCGAAGGCCGGAAAACCAAACCGTTAGGGTTAAAGAAGAAGAATAAAAAGAAGAAACAGAAACAATAACAGAATCTCACATTTCACAGCGGAACAAATATAATAGATAAATGAATAACGTTTAAAACAAAAGCACTATATCAGTTTTATACATACGTTATCAGAGCGTACAACAACACAATACAACACTGATAGTTATCATATCTTGACTATATGGAATTGAACTTGCTCCAACCCATACGCAACAGATAATATTTAGAATAAGTGATATGCTTCGCCATCCAGCTTGAACTCCAAATCTCCACAGATACTTCTTGAATTCACTCCCGAAAAACTGATAACCTGAGTCTAGGCTGTCCGTGTGGAAAATTATAGGCACCCAGAGTTTAGAAAGGGAACAATAAACTCCAGGTTTGTCATGGGACTGGTGTGAGATCTTAAAAACAGTTATTTTCACAAAGAAAATAAAAAGAAATCCACTATGCTTTTGGAAAATGAAACTACCATAAGGCCTCTCTCCACATACACAATGCAAACGCAAAATTTGAGGAGATTTCTCCTTATGATAGTCAAACATGCTTGATACGCAAACATCTTTGATATTATTATTAGTGCATAGTGTGGAAAACATTTCGAAAGTATAATATTTATCTGAGCCAGCATACAACCATTATTTTATGCCTATTATAGCTACCATGCTAATTAGAAGGTTACCGCCACATTCCATGGTAGGTTATACAACTAAAACCGTACAGAGTGCGTATTGTTTCTTTGGATTTTCAACAAATGGTCAGGCTAAGGAACTTCCTATTGACACATGGGTACGTCTCTGGAGGCACGCCTAGAGAACCTAACCGGATCTCTGCCAACACAAGGTCGGGTTACCTCTGTAACAAGGTAACTATTACACGAGTATGCCATCACCCGGTCATTAGCGACCTTTATCCAAGGATCCTCAACCACAAAGCAACAACCATAAAGTAATAAATTTGCAGCAACCACATAGGTTAAATATCTGGGCTCCATACCATGATACCACCCTTTTCCAGAAGGAAATGACATACCCTAAAGGGTGCGACCCTCATAACCTTGCCGCATTCTTCCTATTTCAACCATTTGCGGGGTGTGAGGTCCGATGAAGTCTCGTCCACGAAGCTATGCTTTCACAAAGCCATCTTCGATCAACAAATGACCAGCAGCACTTCGTATGCCACATTACCAAATTGGGAGTGTATCATTAGTAACCATCAACTATATAACCTCTGAGCTCGTACGACTCTGAGAAGGGTGTTAAGCTAAGAGAATAAATTCTCCGCCACCAACAGAAATATATTTAATAGAAACCAGCTTTACGACTCAAAGTGTAACGTTAAATACACATCCATACAAGTCCGTTTCGGGATCGAACGGAACCGAAGGCGCTTCAAAGAAGCCCTTGCAATCTGGATATTCACTAATCACATCTGGAATCCCCATCACAAAGGGTAATAAAATCTCTATACCGGAGCAACTTGGTGTAGAGACATTCGACAGATAATCCTTTCATTTTCGAAAATACCCGATCTTCAACACCATCTTCAAATGTAATCCCAATTCGTCGTATCATTATTCGAAATATGTTTTATTACACAAAGTCCTCTTCCGGGTAATCCGAATAACGAGCGCTTATTTTAAAAACAAGTGTTAGATTCAAATTTCAAATAAGTCACAAAAATTTCCACTTTGATCTTTTAAACAAAAGATCCATCACTATCACAAAGATTCGATGTGGTTTTCGAATATCCATTAGGAATCCGACCTCCGGTCGCATCGAAATTTAAATGCTATTTAAAGGCCAATATTATGATCGGTTATTTAACTATCAATCAATTTCACAATAATCACCAAGATTTAAATAATTTTCCGCCAATTATTTACTTTTAAAATATCTTCGCCAGATATATTTTCATACTTCAAAACTTTAAAAACAAATTTCAAATCACTTTCCTCACATGGATTAAATTTTCAAATAGCATTTATTTCCACTGTAAATTTACCAAGTTCGAATAATTTAAAATAATTTAAATCACTTATCCAAAAATATATAGTTGGAAATATTTAGAATAAAAGCTATCTTTAAACACTTACTTAAATACTAGTTATGAAAATATTATCCTAACATCTCATATATACTTTAAACCCAAACTACTTTTAAAAATAAAATTATTAGATAGAGTATAACTATTTAAATAACCATTTTCTATATCAAATATCAATTTAATCTTTAAATATTCACTTCTATAATTAAATAAATCTTTACTTTAAGGTTTAAAAGCAACTTAAAAAATAATTTCTCTAAAATATTCTTTTAAAACCAACTCTAGAACTTTTTATTTATATTTGAAAACTACTTTGAAAACATACTCGACTTTCTCGGAAAATACATTTCCATTTTAAAAATGGTCCATTTAAATCAATTAATAAATCCTTCTCGATTTTTTTAAAATTTACATTCCAAATCCAAAAAATTCTTTTCACATTTAAAATTAAACAAATATTTATTTTTTAAAACAAATTTCCCTTTCCTTTATAGATTTTCATTATGAATTTAAGTTTCCAAATATCCATTGATATACGATTTTTCAAACGATTTCCAAATGTTCATTTTCAAACACCAAATTGAATCCCAAATTGATTTCCTAATTTATTTCTATACCAAATCAAATTCCAAATTGATTTTCCAAACATTTATTTCAAACACCAAATCGATTTCAGAATTGATTTCCCAAAATTTATTTTCAAATAATCAAATTTCAAATTGATTCTCAAATTCATTTCTAACACAAAATTTATTTCCAATTTTATTTCAAACACCAAATCAATTTTCATATTGATTTCTAAATTTATTCCCTTTTAAAATAAATTCCTTTATCTCTTCCAAACTATTTAAAATCCGTATTTTAAATAAATTCTTCAACCTTTGAGTAATATTACTCGAAATCCATTTATTAAAACTTTTTTCCATATTTTGGAATTTATTCGATAGGATTACAAAAATCAACCTTTATACTCTTAAATTTCTTCCTTTAAATTTATCCAATTTCTGAAATTCATTTATTTTAAAATTTTCTACTTTGATTTCCCAAAATCCAATTCTTAATTTTTGGTATCCTACAATACCAAAAATATATATGGCTAATTATAACCATCAATAATTTCAATCACAAATATACTCATATATAGATTATAAACAAATCAACACACAACATTGAAACAAATTCAAATATTTGAGGAATCCTGTTGGATCCCTCCAACCTATTTTTCTACATCCACAGATGTTAGCACAACAATCAAATACCAACTCCATTTCAAGGTGGAATATCGCGGTATATGGGATTATATAAAATCATCCGCTATTATGCGGCACATAGGGTCTCATCCGCTATATAATACGGGAAATCAATCAGTCCAAATACATATATAATATCAATTCCACTTCGAGGTGGAATATCGCGGTATATGGATTCATATAATATCCTCCGCTATTATACGGTGCATAAGATGTAATCCAATACAACTGATAATAATTCATCATCCAAACACACAATCAACAATTTTAAATTTAACTATTTAAAATTAAATTGAAAAATTTGATTGAGTGAGAAGTTCTCACCTTTAACAATGCATGCAATCCATTTCCAATCCATCATGACTTGTTTTCGTGTCTTTTTACCTTGTATAAATAATTTATACAATTGATTAATATCCAAAATAAATCGAATAATAAATTTCCATTTAATAGATTTATTTAATTTAAACTAATAATTAAATTTCTTAAACCCATTTTCCTTTAGTAAATTTAATTAACTAATAATTTTGACTTTAAGCTAATACTTTTAATTTTAAACAAATTCCTTTTTAATAAATTTATTTAACTAACAATTAAATTAAAAACTGAATTTCCTTTATTAAATTATTTTTAGCAATTAAGATGATCGAATAGATTAATAAAATAAGTTAAACACCAAATAATTTTTTTTCTATTAAATATAAAATTCACTTGATTGTAAATCATTTATCTATCTATTTATTTTTCTGTACATATATTTACAAATCAAGATTAAATCGAGAAAAGGAAAAAAATGATGTTTGAATACCTTCAGCATCAACTGCCTTGCGTGAATTCGTGGCCACGAAGCCCTGCCGCTCATTATATCCAAAACACCTCGTCGACCATCGCGACAGCATACATCGCCGCTCTTTGTTCGCGAGCTTTCGAATCGCCATTCACAAACCAACCCAGTCAAAATTGCGACTGCCACCATTGCCTCGCGTTTCGAAGTCGAGATTGAGTATGCGATACGCCTGAAAGAAAAGTAGAAATCGAGTTCGAACTTGATTCGAATTGCTAGAGTCGGGTTCACAATTCGATTCCATTTATCTTTTTTTATTAAACGCGTTCCATCAATCTGTTGGCTCGGCCATAATTTCAAATGAAATCGCTTTTTTTTCTACTTCGTTCTGTTTGAAGAGAAAAACGAAGACGAGTTTTTTTTTCTTTAAACGAGATTTTGCATCAATATTTAGTTTCAAACGAACGCATGTCTTTTGAATTTGCCACGTGTAAGAAATAATGAAACGTGTAAAAATTCATCAATTGCATAAGAATATCTATATCCGTTTAATTTAAATTCAAATTTAAATTGAAGTTGCCTTGATAATTGCAACTCAAAATTTTGACTCCCAATCGAAGCATGCCGCCGGAAGTTTATAATGTTATACGCCTATTCCGAACGCAACGGAAAAATCCAAGCCCAAATTCGATCGTATGAAGAAGATAGCGTTTTGAACCCAGTTATTAAATTAAATTTTCGATTAAATTTCAGCACGTTTTCTAATCGTATGGCCAAACGATCACTCCGAACACTACGAAAATTAAAATCCGATAATAATACAATATTATGGATCCGATGGAGCTGGTTTCGTCGTATTCCGACACCGTGCCTTGGAAGGCTAATTTTAAATACCGATTCAAACTATATAATTTCAAAACTGAACAATACATTTTCAAATTCAATTTTGAAGCTTCCGTTATCTTCAGTATTTTCAATATAGATTTTTCAAGCCTTTGAAATACTTTTAGTCATCTTAAAAATCAAGATTCAACATTTTACCCAACTTCAAAAAATTAAATTCAATAATTTAATAGCCAAATCCATAATCAAAACTAAAATTCAAGTTTAAAATAACTTCCAAATATTTAAAATCAATTAAATATTTTCAATTTTAAATGTTCAAAATTTTGGGTGGTCCAAACTTGTTTATGGATGATTATTGATTGGATGATAAATATCAGTGGATAAGTTAATGATATTGGATGATATTGGATGTCATTGGTTGATATTTGATAATTTGAATGTGATATATCTGAGATGTGATATATATATATATATATATATGCTGCTTTGTGACATGTGTGGATGAATTAGATAATAATGGATTAACTATCCGTGTGTTATGAATCATCCATTTATATAAGTGATATTCTTAATATCTACTGTCTAAACCCTTAAGTACAACTTGGACATTAGAATGGCGTATTGGATTCGGTGAGACCGGGATCGGATTTTACATCCCAAAACCACATCGATCCAAATTAAAGTTAGGTCGTAAATCCAAGTGAAGTGAAGTGAAGACTCGAAGTGTAAGAACTATATATCGTTATAACTCTGAGGGTTATTCCAGAATGAGTTTAACGAAGATAGTACTTTCAGATTCGAGATGAAGATTCAGAGTGCAAGGGCTATTGTCGTTAACTCTAAGGGTGATTCCAAATTGAGTGTAACGAGATAGTGCCTTCGGTTCCGTTCGAATCCGGAACAGACTTGTATGGATTGAATGCTTTCAAAACGTCGTCAGGTGGACGATGAGCATTCTAAGATAGATGTGTCCTATAAAGGTAATCGCAGCCTCAAGCCTCATCAACCGGGAATGGCTAAAATAGGGGAGGTGCAAGTGGGTCATGCCCAAGTAGGACGAGATTTACCCCTGTCTAGATGTCCCTTTTTATTTCGGCTGTGTGGGTAGTTGGATCTGCAGCCAACTGCGAGGTTGTCTTGTTCGGGACTATTCAGCAAGGAATCGTTTCAGCCTTGTGTTGCAGGGGATTGGGAGTAATCCTCGGTACGTTGATCTAGGCCACGTACTGTGACGGGCGGTACCCCAGTAGCCCTGCCATTGTATGGAATCCAAAATCTAATAAGCGCCATCGGTTTTGATTGTATAACCCACTTTTGTGGCTAGTAGCTGGAATTTAATCATGTAACAATTTCAGCTATTTCTTATTTACTTGAAAACCCTAGACACTATTATAATATCACTGGACTTCCTATCAAATGTTTTGGTTAGCGTAAGGTAAAAACTTTTCCATGTTTATGTGTGGGAAGTCTTACGTGATACCTTTCTTTTCAAAGGATTTTCTAAAGTTAAGCAATTTTAAACCGTTTACTCACACCAGACCCATGCCTGACCCAAGTATTTATTTTCTGTATTATTAAACTCTTGGGTACTCATATTATGTATGAGTAGTAAGTGATTCAGGTTATCCTTGACGAATTCTGGAGCAGCTTTGGAGCAGAAGGCATCAGTGTGTAGATATATAGATAGAGTTTCCGCTGTGATGTTATTCTATATTGAAATTCTTGTATTGTACATTAGACAGAAATGTTATAACTGTCTAAACTGAGATGCATAGTTGTATATCTGATGTATATGATACTATGTATATGTTATGTATTATATTTCATTCTTTCCGCTGTGAGATTCTGATGTGTTGTTGTTCTTTCTTCTCTTTCTTTTCTTCTTCTATCCCTTTCTTTCTTAAATAGTGATGCGTCTTTCTGGTGATAGGATGACGGGTCGCTACAATGTCCAAACCTATCTTTACATTGTGGCTGTTCGTGTTATATATATGATTTATATATATATATATATGTCTATTATAATAGTGTATGTTTACATATATTTATAAATGTTTTGTTTTATATAAGTAGTATGTGTTATTTTATAGTTAATGCTAATTAAATATAATACATGATACATAGAGTATTTCCTATTCTGATGTTATACTATATATTGTTGTAAAAATTATGTCAGCCTATATCTGAAATTTTATAAATGTTTGATTATATATATACATGAATTTATACAAGTCATATATATTTATTTTATCTAAAAATTGCATATGGTTTATATATATATATATATATATATATATATATATATCAATTGGTTTTAAAACAGTTTTGTAGATATGTGTTTAAGATTTTGTTTGGGAAATGGTTTTTAAATATAATATAGATTCTTAATGCTTGAGTTTAAGAATAATGATTTCTAAAATTTATGATTATCTTTGTCTTGAATTAAAATATTAAATAACATATATATAATATAATAATGTATATATATATTTTAGTTTATAACAAACAAATTTGATTTGTTTCATCGATTCCTTATCTACCAGCTTGCCGTCGAATCCATATCCATCGTGCTTTACTTCGGAATTCATGCTTGGATCCGTAACCCATCTCATTCTCGTTCATCTCTAGCCTCGAAAGATGAGAAATCACTCACGATTAACATTCTTATATCTATTAAATTTGATTTCAATTGAAACGACAATTGAAATATGCTGCTATTTGTTACTTACATTGTTATATATGCTATTATCTGTATTTGTTCACCTATGACATCTGACACCATTATCTGTTATTTATATTGACGATATATGCCTGCTATTTATTATCATATCTGTTATCACTCTACAAGTTTCCTGTTATTATAGAATTCACTATGGGTTGAAATGATACATACCCGAGCGATCTGTAGAATAGAAGAAAATCACTATGGGCTGAAATGATAAACCCAAGCATTTTTCATTGAATTAAATTTGGGATTGCGGGTAGAAATGATATATACCCGTATATAATTAAATTGCAGGTTAAAATGATAAATATCCTTATCACTTGACCCTAGGATAGAAAATTATATACAGACACCGTTGGTATGTATACATATTTTGAAATGATTTCTAAGTTTTTAACGAGATATATATATATATATATATATATGGTTTATATAAATATTGGTTTTAGATATTATATAAATGTTATTTTATGTATAGTTAAATTCTTGATTTTAAGATATGTATAAATTTGTTTTAATATAAAATAAGTTTAATAATAAAGTTTGATTTAATTAAAATATAATATGGTTAATTATTTATTTAAATTTATATTTTAAGTATAGATTTTTATAATGATATTTATAAATTAAGGTTGGAAAGATAAATAGATACTGATTTGAAATTTATTTGTTAAGGATTTTATCTAATTAAGTCAATTTGAAACTTATTGAGGTTGAGATTTTTAATGGACATGATTTTATAAATTGAATGTAGTTTGAAGTGATAAATGAATAAATTAATTTTAAATAAATTGAAAGAAGTATTTAGTTTATTTGTAATTTGGGGTTTTATTTAAATGATATTGGATTTATTAGGTGAATATTTCAAAACTAAATAATAATGAAGTTATTTGAGTATTAAAGAAATTATCAAATTTATTTTTGAAATATTGAAAATTTAAAGCTTTGAAATATATTGAAATTGAAATGTTTATTTTGTGATTCAAATCTGTATTTGAAATCGATATAATTTAAAATGGTTTATTAAGAAACTGAATTGGATATAAATTGATGAAGTGAGATTTGAATGAAATTTGAATTTTTGAATTCGAGTTGATGTGAATTGACTTGTGAAATTTGAGGAAGCTATTTTATTATATAAAGTATTTTAAATTATATTGAAACTATTTATATGTTTTACTTTATAAATTATTTTAATATAAACTATTTTATATAAACTATTTTAATATACTAATTATTTTATTATAAACAATTTCAACTTATAACTATTTTAAATAAACTATTTTATTTTATATGCTATTACTAGTATCTAAAATGTTTAAGGGGAAGTGTTATGGTTTTCTAAAGTGTTACGATTTCAAAGTGTTATGATTTCCAAAGTGTTATAATTTCAAAAGTTTTTGTTTCGTAATTGTTATAACTTTGAAAGGGCTATGATTTTGGAAATGGATATATATTTGAAGTGAAAATTTGACATCGTATTGATATAGATTTGAAATGGAAACGATGTTTTGGTTTTAAAGTATAAACTATTTTGAAATGACCACGGTGTTATAATAACATTTTGTTGTTCTAAAGACCAGGATCGTATACTGTTATACCCTCTGCCAATACCGAAAATCGCTTTAACAACTGTGCACTTGGTGGAGATTCTAGAATGGAGTAGGATGGTTTAGTGACAATTCTATAAGGTATTTACCTAGCCTTGACTCCCATGAGTCAGCTTGATGCGGCTAAACAGAAGCCACGCCTGGCCAAGTGAGGTCATTCCTCCTATCGAACACATTTCTTCGATACCATTCTATTACTTTTGTGATGTGATTAGTTGAACCCTTTGATTTGGACGTATGTCACGAGGTGGACGGCAGTAGCTGCTACGCGTTACTACCCGTCCGGATCCACAAACGGTATATCTACCCTGGCATTGCCTCGAGTGCCATGTCGCATGCCCTATCGTGCCTTCTATGAGTTTGTTTCGTACCATACCTATGGAGTTCCCTATGATAGGCCTTCAATTTACGAGGGGAATTACGGTACTGTATAGACTATGAGAATATATAAAAATATGTTAAGGGAGATATGGGTAACGCCTTAACGCTATTTTAATACTTTACTTTACTTTAGACATATTTTAATATCATATATTACTACATAGTAGATAGTTCTACGGATCCTTAGAGGATGGTTATCTCAAACATCCTTTAAGTTACTTGTATTTTAGTTTGTATTTCACTTGAGTTGGATTTATTGATATAAGAATGTTAATCTTGACTCGAGTATTTTGTGTTTTGCTTTATGCTCGGATCAGACTGATTGACACAACATTTGAGACTCACCTTTAAAGTTGGAGCTACACCTGGAGATCCATCTATGCCAATTTAGCTCTCAGCTATCCAGTTGCTGGTTCAGACTTGTCATTTGTTTGTATTCGAGACTGCATTGTATTTGAGATATTCTGTTGAATTTTGTTTCAACTCTGTTATTTATCTATTTCACCGCTTGTTGTTATATTACTCTGTATCTGTGATTCTATGATTTATTTATTTACTGTATATGCGGAGCTTTTCCATATATAAATTAACAATATCATATTTTGAGCAATTCAAGTCCGACAAGTGCGAATGCGAATGACACGAAATACCGTGTCGTTGCATGTTTTGACTAGATAGAATATTAAAATTCATTAATCATTTAGACTAATGACAATTTAAAATTAATTAATCATTTTAACTAATGATTTTGAGATGTATTAACTAATTTAATAAATGATGATTAAAAATTGGTTTGTCTTTAGATTTAATAAATCATTTTTGCTAATGATGTTTTATATTTAATTGAACGTTTTAACTAATGATTATTCAAGTTTAACTAATTCTTTTAATTAATGATAATGAAGTTTAATTAATCTATTGAACTTAGTTAATTATTTTAATTAATGATGATGGATTTAAATTAATTATTTCAATTAAAGGTAATTAAAATTAATAATCATTTTAATTAATGATTTGTTTAAAATTTAATTAATTGTCTTAACTAATGATTTTAGAACTTAGTTCAATCATTTTAATTGATGATGTTTTATAATTGAATAAATCATTTTAACAAATAATATTTTAGTTACTCGTTTTAAGTAATGAGGCTTGGATTTAATTAATTCAATTAATTTATGATTATTTGAACTTAATTAATTATTTTAATTGATGGAGTTTAAGTTACTTATAATTTTAATAAATGATGTTTGAGATGACGTGTTCATTGGTAACTAATGATTATTTGAATTTAATTAATCTTTGTAATCAAAGATTTTAAAGTTAACTTAACAATGTAATATATGTGTTTGGAAATAATTATCTACTGTGTTAAAGATAATGGATTTATTTATTTAAAAGAGATTTTTTAAAGGTGATTAATTATCTTTGGGAATAATTAATATCGTTTTAAAGTCATAAAAGGTATTTAAATTGTTTTACTATCCTTTGGGATAATCTCCTGGGTGCCGATCCGATGTTGGTTTAGGCCTTCGAGATCGAGCACTTGGAATGATTATTCTCATAACGTTTTTCAATCAGATACTAATTCTAATATACGAAATCAAGCATAAATATAGTTCATTTAAGAAAAAAGAAAAATTTAGCTAGATTCGTTTATGGAAATGAATTATTTCCATAAAGCGAATCACTTATATGGAAACGATTTATTTATATAATTAGTACTAAATATCGAAGAAGTAAACTTGTCACTATTTCAAAAAGTTAAGAATAAATCATTGGACACGACTTTAAGGTAACACTACCTTGACTTGTCCAGTATTATTTCTAATCCAAGAAAAGTACAAGTTTGAATTCAATGAGCGATGATAAGTATACAAGAATTAATTTCCATGTACGGTCGTTTTATATCCTCGATAATTGGTATCTCACCTATCGGTTGCTTCAACTACTTCATTATCATCACTCTAAGATGATTTAATGCTCCGCTAGAGCATTGTAATCCTTTGTCAGAAATGTCCAAACCAAAAGCGTGAGAGGAAGCCTAGTAATGTGGGGTTTCCCCCATTAGGGAATTTTCACATCTCATCTAGTTTGGATTCAGTTATGCACTTAGATGTGGAAATGTGACAACCCGGAATTTTTAAGCATTGGTAATCGGAATATTTAAATTATTAACTTAAATTACGAATATCACAATTTATTTGATAATTAAATTATTGAATTTAAGTGAAGTTGGGTAAATTGTTGAATCTGGAGTTTTAAGCCTGTCGAAAATAATTTGAAGGCTTGTAAAATTTATATTGATAGTATATAGGATAATAGAAGTTGTAAAATTGAAATTAGCAGTGGTTTGTTCAGTTTTGAAATTTTATATCGTTTAAATTGAATTTAAAAATAGTCTTTCGAGGCACAGTCTCGGAATTTGACGAAACCAGTTCCATTGGATCCGTAATATTTTATTTTATCGGATTTCAAATTCCTTAGTGTTTGGAGTTGTTGTGTGAGCATACGATTGGCGAACGCACTGAAATTTTTATCAGAATTCAATTTGATTACTGGTCAACTTCAGCCCTTTTTTTCCTTCACATCACAACTTTTCCCCATCCTGTCAACAACACTGTAGTTATTTTTTTCCTTCTCCTTTACGCTACATATCGCCTTTAAATCTTGCTGACAGAAGAAAATTGTCGTTGGGAATCAAAGAAACTTACTTCGATCAAACAAACCTAGTACGAAGTTTTAAAGGAAAATCAAATTTCATTTACAACCCTCGTTCAAATTTGTTTTAAATGGCCGAAGCCTCCACAAAATCAAACCCACCCCTAGATTTTCGAATCATGCCTTCCTCTCATATTCTCAGAGAATCGAAGATATAGAAGAGAGTGGCGAACCAAATCGCCTACATCGCGTTCGTACTGGAATCAACGAGAGCAGTTCAAGTTCGATTTCTCGCTCCTCTAGTTCTATCGCGAATCGGGGTGGGAGGCGACTGTGTTTTTGGGCATTTCGTTGTCGCAGGAGTGTTGGGAAGTGATGCGGCCGAAGGCAACTAGCGAGGCAATTTGGAAGTCGCGATGGTCGACTTAGATGGTGGCGTTTCGTGGGGGAACTCGAGGAGTGACTAGTGATGAGCGATTGTCGAGTTCTTTTTAGGCTAATTGCAGTAGGATTTTCGCTGAGGTATTTTCGTTTCTTGGGATTTTATTTACTGATTTGCTTTGTTTTATGATAGATTATATTTACAGGAAGAAATAAACATAAAAATTATTAATATTGAAAATGAATATACAAAGTGATAAAATGCTGGACAATGGTAAATTTAGTTTGAGGTTTTTTTTAAAATTGTTAATACTTAAGCCTAAAACCTGAGTTTAACCCGTTGGTTTTGGTTTATTGATCAGAAATTTATTGTTATAAATAAGATATTCGAAAAATAGGGATTTTTAAAAGCGTATGAAGAATTTATAAAAGTTAGAGTTTTGAAATCTATAATTTATTTTTATAAAGGTATGTGAGTTTAAAAGGGGGAAATTAGTAGTTTAAAATTTATTACTATTTATGTAATGGAAACTATATAGGGCTAAACAGGAATTTTAAAATATTTTGATTTGAATAGTTATATTAAAATTGAACTTTCGGATTATATAAATTATCTTTTAAAAATATGTATTAGGGTGATTAACCTGTTTAAATTACTTGTTTAATTACTTTAGAAACTAAAAATATTTTATCAAAGGAAATTTGTTAAAATAAATTATTGGTTTAAACCCAAATTAGTAGCTAAATTAAAAGAACAAATAGCAATTAATCAATTGACTAATTCAAAGATGTTAATAGAATCGTATAATGTTTATACAAGGTATAAAATCATGGGAACAAGCTGGATTGAATCTGATTGCTAGTAAAAGCAAAGGTGAGTTAATCTCACTCAGTTAATTTAAATGTAAATTTAAATGATTAAATTTAAATAATTGTTTCAAATGGTTGAAGTGATTTATGTGTTGTAATGTGGTATATATTTGGAATTGGCATTTTATATTGTGCTAACATCTGTGGATGCAGGGAAAACAGGTTGGAGGGATCCAACTGGACCCCTCAACTTTATTTAATATTCTCTGTTCCGAATGTTTGATATTCTGTAATGAATTATGTGGAAATATTGAATGCTATGGCTTGATTGTTATAATCGGGCAATAATGAATTACCAAATATATAATTTGAGTTTGGGAATGAAAATAAAAGAAGTGAAATTGTAAGTAAAATAATTATAGAAAAGTTGAATAAATTTATGAATGAACTGCAAAGGAAATAAAGTGACTTTAAAATTTTAATAAATAAATCTTGAGTACGGGAAGGAAAATTTAAATAAACAGAGAGTTAATGAAACTTAAACTTCAATGTTATTGTTTAAAGGAACAAAACATTTATTTTAAATTTAGGATTTAAATTATTTAAGAAGAATAAAGAAGAAATTAGGAATAACCTGAAATTTGTACATTTCAGCTAAAGGATTTAAAAATCAAACTGAAAATAATAATAAAGTCCATATTAATGAATTTCGGAATGAACTGATAAGTAAAGAAATTTATTTCAAATGGAATAAATTGGAAATCAATTTGGAAAATTGATTTAAGTGATTGAGATTGGGAATTTCTCTCTGAATAACCAAGTATGTTTTCAAAGTAAACTTTTTTAAATATAAATTAAAAGTTTGAAGTTGTTTTAAGAAGTATGTTTTGAAAAAATTGCTATTTCTAAATATTTAAATTCTTTAGTAAGTATTCCCTTTTAATCTATTATAGAAATAATTATTTTAATCTATTATAGTAATAATTATTTAAAGAGTGACATAGTATTTTATTTTTAAAAGTGAAATCTAGTTTTATATTTTATTTAGTAACCTTATTTTCAAATATTCATATAGTATGTATTTTTAACAAATTATTAAAGTAATTTTAATTTGTACGTTTTAAAGTATATTTCTAAAAGTAAAGTGTTTTTAAATTACTTTAAAAAACTAGATTTGTGCTTGGTGATTCCAGTGGAAATAGAAATACTTGGAATTTATTCTGAGAAAGGCAGATAGTTTTGAAAACTGTTTTCAAAGGAATTTGAAAAGTGAAAATATATCTTGTGAAGATATTTTTGCAATAAATAAATAATTTGGGGAAATTATTTATTGTTTGATGGATGTTTGTGAATAAAAATTGATAGTTAAATCACCGACTATCAATATTGGCCAAATGCATTGATCGTTTCGAAGAGACCGGGATCGAGATTTATTTCTCGAAAACCACTTCGATCCGGTTTGTACGTTTCGTGAAAACGATTTTGGAGTCGAAGATGGAGCAGTGAAGTGCAAGGGTTAGTCGCTACTAATCCTGAGGATATTTCCAAAATAGATGTAGTAGGAATAGTGCTTTCGGTTCCGTTCGAACCCGAGACGGACTTGAATGGATGAATGCTTGCGAAACATCGTCAGGTGGACGATGGGCATTCTAAGGGATATATTCTAAAAAGGTAACGCTTAGCCTCAAGCCTCATCAAATGGGAATGGTTGAAAATCAGGGGTTATGCAGCAAGGCTTCGTGGGTAGCCCCCACTGGAGGGTGAGGTCATCCCTGTCTAGATGTCCCTTTATTTCGGCTTAGTGGGCGGTTGCTGATCCCAACAGTGGGGTGATCTTGCTCGGGACTGTCCAGTAAGGGATGGTTCTGGTCTTGTGTTGTAGGGGAGTTAGGGTGGCTCCTCGGTACGCTGATCTAGACCAGCTACTGTGACAGATGGTACCCCAGTGCCTAGCCATTGGTTGGAATCCATTTTCCCTACGCGCTCGTACGGTTTTGATTGTGCCCAACTATTGCTGAAACGTGAGATGCAAGCATTTCACTAGATTCTATTTTAATTTCTATAGACACTGTTGTAATATCAGAGGACTTTAATAAAAATGTTTTAGCAATCGTATGGTAAAAACCCGACATGTTTATTTGTGGCGTGGTCTTACGAGATGCTTTTGTTTTCAAAGGATTTTTGAAACTTTAATAATCAATTGGGTGTGATTTCTCACGCTGGTATTCCAGACTGACTCGGGTGTTATTTAACTGTAATGCTCTGGTCAGGCCGAGTATTATAGAATACCGGATATGATGCTGTGGAGCTCAGGAGACAAGTAGGGTGATGATACGTATATCCGTACTTGTTTTATATATATTCCGCTGTGATTAAGGTGTCGTGTATCCATTTGTATGTTGTTGTTGAGCCGTTGATTGATGTACTCTGATGATGTAATATATAAATAGATATATTTGATTTTGAGTAAAGATCATTTATTTTCTATTATATTTTAGTCTGCTGCGATGGTTAGATTCTGATGTTGTTTTCTATTTTCTTCTTCTACCTCTTTTTCTTTAACACAAATGGTTCGTATTTCTATACAACTTGAGTTGATTTAGGTAAAATAGTGTTGACTCAGGGGTACGGATATGCGGGCTATTACAGTTGGTATCAGAGCTTAAGTTGGTGATAACCTTGGCTCTGGTGGGAATTACTCATTTAAATTAGAGTCTGTACTACTCTATAATGAGTTTGAGTGTATTAATAGATATGAGCACGTATTTGTTAGTGAATATAAATTGTTTTAATATTGTGTTGATTGGTTTATTGAGTGGCATATGAACCTTCGTCGGCACAGTCTGGACAACTGTATCGAAGGGGTTTCTAAACACTTGAATAGAAAAATCGACACGATATTGTTTTAAATATGGGTGAATGAAATAATTTTACCCAAAAAATATATTTTGATATAAAGAATAGTTTTTGAAAACTACTTAGCAAAAATATGGTTGCTTGGATGTTAATTGGATGTTAGGATTGATGATATTAAAATATTATCATTGTTAAGTGAAAAAAAATTAACTAGAAATTGTAAATATAATCAAAGATTGAGAAGATAAATCCAATTATGAAATGAAATTTATAAATATGAATTATAAATGTAATTTATGAATTGAATTATAATCAAATTGGAAACTATGCAAATGAATTATAGTTAAATTTGATTTAAGCAGGATTTGGAAATTTAAAATTACGGAGATTTTGGAAGTGTTTGTCGAAGAGTTTTAAAGATAAATGACTGCATTATTGTTTTGAAGATATTTCTGAATGGAAATCTGTTTTAAATGGATTTTGAAAGTGAAATAGCATTGAAATCACTTGGATTATTGGAAAATAATTCTGATGATGACGGCCGCATCATCAGTATTCATTTTCGAATTTCTAAGTGACAGATTGCTGCCAAAATTTGATTTGTTCAAAAAAGCTAGCTGTTTTTGAAATTTCAAAGGAAATTTGTTGGGTATAAAACCAGGATTGGTTTAAATATTTGAGAAATGTGATTTGAGATGTTGGAGATTTCAAAATAATTTGAAACCAAAGGACGGGTGTTTAAAAATCCTGATGAGATAGTTGTAAGCTTATGAATTGAGATGATTTTTAAATCATGAAAGAAATATAAGCTTTGAATAATGGAATTTAAATTTTAAAGTTAAAAATGAAATTAACTTGGATGGGAATAAAAATTTGACTTGATTGAAATTAGTTGAATCTGCTGAAAATATTATTCAGTTGTATTCGAATCAAGTTGAAATTGAATTGAGTCAAATAAATCCGAGTTAAAGAAAATTGAATGGGAATGAGAATTCAATTGAATTAATGAATGGAATTATATTCTTACCTGAACAATTGGAAAATAAATTGGATAAGAATTAGATTGAAATAAATAAACCAGAATAACTTATAAAAGAATTAAAATGCATGAATAAAATATGCTTGGGTTATAAAGAAGCATAAGGCTTGAGTTAAAATAAAAGAAGAATATATTCAAGCTTATGATGAATGGAATTGTATAAAACAATAAGTTGTGACTTGTTAAATTGAAAATGGAATACAAAATCCAAAATAAATATTGTTTGATGGATTGGGAAATAAAACAAAAATCCAAGCTTGAATTATAAAATAAATTGAATTTAAGCAAATTGAATGGAGTGATATTTGAAATTAAAATTCAAGTATTGAATTATAAATTAAGGAAAAACTAAGTAGATAATAAATTAGATAACGAAACATATAATGATAACCAATGTAGCTAAGGAAAAGCAGGATTGGTGAGTTAATATTGAAGTTTGGAAATAAAACCCAAGTTATAAATCAAATTCGACTTGAATCATTAGTGAAGAAAGATAATTGATAGTGGCCTTGCAATAAATTAAATGAACTGAGAATGTAATTGAATTGTGAGCTCATGAAATTGAGTGGTAAATTGAAAATGGATAGTGGATTCAGAACTTGAGTTATTAGTTAGAATTTAATTTGAGGTGTTAACAAATTAAGTATAATTGAAATGTGTCGAATAAAAATGAAATAGATTAAAATAATAATGGTGTGAATTGCAAGTAAAACCCAAATAAGTGGAAATAAATTGGAAATGGCTTTGTAATAAATTGAATGAGCTAAATCTAAAAGGTTAAATTTTATAATAACTAATCAAATAAATTTGTAGTTTGGCATGAGATTGGATTAAAATAGAATCAAGTTAAATTGAAAAGAGAAATTTACTTGTAAAATTAAAAATGAGCCTAAGTATAAAATGAAGTAAATTGACTTAAGCTAAACAAATGGAAGAGTTGGATTAAAATTCAACTTAAACTAAGTGTAATGATATTGGGTTGGTTTTAAATCAAGAGAAATAAATTTGAATCGAAATAGAATTTGGTGGGTTATAAATAATATTTAAGGAAATGAAAATTCAAAATGGATTGAGTGGATAAACTAATTATATTGAATAAATAAATGGATAGAATAAATAAGAATCGAATGAAAGATGGAAATAGAACTTATTATAAAAAGAAATGGAAATGAACTTTGGTTATTGACTTAAGTAAGTGTTGAATAAAAGCCGAACTTAAAATGAAGCGTGGTTTAAATGAATTGAGAAATGGTTATTGAATAAAATAACCTAGATTGTGTCAAGCTAAATAAATGGTTATGAATGAATTAAAATAAAAGGGAAATTTAACTGGTAATGAAGATGAACCTAGGTTTTTAATGGTTTTGAATGAAATGGGTTGGTTAATAAAATGAAATGCAAGTGAAGGGATTCAAATTTAGAGTGCAATGGAAATGAGAATATATGGATTGTGAATAATTTTAAAATGGAATAGAAGTAAGTATAAATTGAGTTGAAATCCATTTAAATTGGTTATAAAGCATAAATGCTGATCTATTCACATGGATCTCGTCAAATTTCATAGAATAAATTGTCATTTGATGTAAATCGAAGTAATTAAAATTCTATGAATTGATAAAAGTGAAATAGAATTGATTTTGAAATCAATTGAATTGAATATGAGTTTGTTTGGGGTTAAAATAAATTGAAGGTAAGAAATGGTATTGTAAACCATTAAAATTAAATGAAATGGCATATGCATTGGTTGAAACAAATGCGTAAGTGTTAAAAACCATATAAGTTGCTTATAAACGTTGTTTAGTTATATTGCATTTAATATTCATGTGTTGAAATTGTTTAAAAAGAGTGAAATGTTAATAAACTTCATATATATCGTACTTACATGTTTAAATTGAGTAAGTACAGGTACCTGGAAGCCGTGTGGCTGGATTTGGTTGTGCTATTTGCTAAAAATAATAAAGCCGCTTGCTTAAAATGCTACGCCTACGCAATAAAAATAGGAAATATGAACTGTTTTTGGTTTTTCCGACCGGGTGGGTCGATGTATATATATTTATCTCTTTTGTCAAATTGCAAAAGCTCCTCCGTACAAAGGGGACTCTGCCAAAAATTTTCAGAAATTTTGGGAGTTAAGAAAATTTTGGAAAATTTTGTTAACGACAAAACGAATTTAAATTGGCAACTAAAATAAGTTAGTAAATGAAACTAACTAAAATAGTGACATGAATTAGTTATAAATGGAAAATAAAATTCAATATTTAAAGTTAAAGATAAATTGAATTCATATGGAAGTGAAAGAATCTATTTGAATAGAAATAGATGTAAACTAAAGTGGGAGATGAAAATAAATATATGAAACATATAAAATGCTTATACTAATTTAAGTAAGGCATGGTCAATTCTTAATTGGAAATTGAATATTGCCAATATAATCTAAGTTAATATTTGAATGAATAGATATTGGCATTTTGTGAGAAAATTGATTAAATGTTTTTGAAAGTTGTGATTGGATATTAGTGCTTAGCAGAATATGCAGGTAATATAAAGGGAAAAGAGATTTGATTTTGATTTCGGAAAGATAAATATGAATTGCCCGACAAAAGGTATGTATTTTAAATTTGGTGTGAAATTTGATTGGGATTTGGATTGAGCCACTTGGCGTTTTGTTTTCTTTTTGGATTTGGGAGCCCGTAGAGGCCTTTTGTAGTTGTACCGAGCTAGCCGCGCAAATGAGACGTTGGCGAATTTTTTCGGGAATTTAGGGAGTTAGAAAAATTTTGAGAAATTTTTTGATAATTCAAAATTTAGTTTTGAATTATAATTTGAATGATTGTATAAATAAAGTTGTTAGGGAATTAAGGGAAAAGTTTGGGAAGTTAGTAAGAATTGTAATGGGCCTTCTATTAAAAAGATAGTTGGTAAGATGTTGAATTGTTAAGAACTGATTGGTTTTGGGAAAAGTAAACAGGTATTGGACCATTCTTCCTAACTTGTAATTTCGGGGACGAAATTCTTTTAAGGGGGGAGGAATGTGACGACCCGGAATTTTTAAGCATTTGTAATCGGAATATTTAAATTATTAACTTAAATTACGAATATCACAATTTATTTGATAATTAAATTATTGAATTTAAGTGAAGTTGGGTAAATTGTTGAATCTGGAGTTTTAAGCCTGTCGAAAATAATTTGAAGGCTTGTAAAATTTATATTGATAGTATATAGGATAATAGAAGTTGTAAAATTGAAATTAACAGTGGTTTGTTCAGTTTTGAAATTTTATATCGTTTAAATTGAATTTAAAAATAGTCTTCTGTGACAGCCCTGGTTAACCAAGCATGTAGAAATTTAGGTCATTTGAATTTTTATTTTAAAAAAAATAATAATAAATAGATAAACTAATATATAAAAACAGTTTTCTGAAGTATATATTTATACTGTGAAGATGTATGTAGTGGAGCATGTGCACATTGTTGCAGTGTACAAATTAGAGCAAGCAATTCAGTAAGAATCTTGCAAGAAAAAAAATATATACAATAATATAAATGAATACATAAATAAGTCAGTGCATGACCATCAGGTATGTATGCATCATAGCTGAATGAAATGCATGAATATCCTGAGAAAATTTTAGCTCTAACTTTCATAGCATGAGTGCAAACACAGTAGTTTGTGTGGGTAGAGAAAATATACACACATAGGGATACACATGCATATACCCAGTAGTTAGCAAAAACACACACCTAGCTGGCCGTTCAAATAAAAATTATATGCATAAATAACACCCAGAAAAGACAAGGAATGCCTGAGCCAAAGAATTCATGCATGAAATGTGTGAAAGAACTTTGCCAAAAAGGGTTAAGACAGGGAAAAAGGAGAACTGCAGGGAGAGGGTAAACTGTTGGGTGAAATTAGGGAATAATGATGGAATTTCTGATGAAAATAAATTACCTAACTAACCTTAAAACCCTAACAACTCCACTATATACCATACTATCTCCTGCGGGTGCACATTGGAAGGCCAGAAATCAAAACACAGAAAAGGGAAGTAAGCAACAGATTAAGGAAAAACAATGGAAAACTTGAATCAAGACCTAGGAAGAAGAAACATGGTGAGTAAATCCTCACTGGGCAAGGCATTAAGACCTATGAAAGGCAGCCATAAAACCTTTAGCTTATCTTGATTTTTCTGTGATGTTTATATGCATTTTAGTTGACAATTTCCTGTTGTTTCTGGACTTTGTGTTTTGCAGTGCTTTGTTACTGTTTAAATTATGACTTGATTGTACATGTTAATTTAATGATAGTATGATAATAACTGACTTATTGGTGGAATTCTAAGTTTGAGAAAATATTTTTGGTTTAAGTATATACTAGCAAGAAAAGTAGGGTGCAAGGCAGTAAGGGGAAGGGAATCCTCTGGCTTATGTCTTGCATTTGAAAAGATGATTGAGATACAGTGGAAGTTCCACATGTTATATCTTGATGCATCATAGGGTACCCTCTGGAAATAAGGTTATTGAGAAAATACATTATAGTGCATGGGATGGCTACAAGGACCTTATTGCTAGAGAACCCTAGTAGCATTCCATTTGGAAATGCTCTGAGTTATGCTTCAACCAAAAATATGTTTCTGCAGGAAATTAACTTGAAATGACTTTCAAATATGAGTGATGGTTGAATACATGGGTTACTGAATGGTTGATGGATGTATAAAACTGCTTGTATGCATTGATTAGGGGTACAACAGGGTGGGGCATGACACTGCATAGGTAATAGGGGGTCATGGGAAAGAATTTAGTAATTAAATTCAAGGCATGAGTCACCTCTATCAGGTTGGATATGAGGGAAGGGGGTATGACATGGTAGTTGGCTTGCATCAAGGTTGGGGTGTAAGTTTGCACATGACATGTTTATGTCCAAAAGCTAGTAGTGCACTGGAAAATCAAACAGTAGCTTCCAGGCAGTGTGCACCAGTGCAACTACAAAATGTGGTACTGGACTCTTAAAAAAAATGTGTTATGGATTGATAAGCAAAGATGTATATGCTAAGAGTATGGTGAGTACTGGTATGCAGACCAGTTTTGATGCTTTAGCTAAATGGTAGGAGTTTTGCTTGTTCAATGGTTATGAAATGCCTGTGTGATTTGTATGATGGCTGCTATGAATTCTGAAATAAGAATTTCTGCTAAGGAATTGGTTTAAGCACTTATACTTGCATTTAACAATTCATTCATTTCACTGTAAAGACACAACAAAAATGTGTACCTGATGAAAGGGGTTAACAATTTGGTAAAACAGTTAGTATCTGAAATTAAGGAAATATGGAATCAGTTTCATAAATCTTATGTATTTGTCAATTGAACTTACTCATACCAGATTTCAATCTGACCTGTTTGTTGCTTGCATCAAATGGGTGTTTCACTTGCATTGTGAAGCAGACCCTGAGATGGTTGCAGGGAGAAAGGATGCTAAATAGTAAGATGCAGACATATGATGCTTGAAGGAATTGCAAACTAACTAAGCTAGGATTTTGTAGGAGAGTGGTTCTTCTGTTTTGTTTTCAGTAAAAGCTTTATGTAATGATGTTTCAAATTGTGCAAGAAAAACTTTATCACTATGTAAAGGATGAATTGGGAAAAGTATGTTGTAATGAACCTTATTTTCAGTAAAAGATGATAAGGCCTGTAGCTTCATTGTTAGAAACTGTGAACATACCTATTTCTTGAAAATAAGATAAGGAAATTGGTAGTGGGTCTGAAGCATAAGTAAACTAGTATGCTTATGTATTAATTTGTTTAGGAAAAACTAGAACCTGTTCATCTAGTCACTACTAACATCATGAGATAAGAAATACCATGGACAGAAAAGAAAAGAATAACATAGAAGGGGTAACTCAGAAGTAAAATTGCATTTGGTAATTATTGGTATAAGGGAAATTTGTAGATTCAACTAATTCATTTCAGAATCATACCTAAACGAAATTAGTCCACTTAAGGACCAAAGAGGAAGTAAACTGCAGTTGTGCATGATTATGTGCAAACAGTTGCACAGAAACATGCACAGTCTCAATTTGGTCATTGAAAGGGAACGTTTTGGTAAGTTGAAATGCTATGAGTTAGTTCCCATATTTCACTTAATACACCAATGATAAACACAAGGAAACAAGTAGGAATTAGTTGAATGAATGGCGCAGAGATTCAAATGGAAGGGATCTTCTTGGTTGTTTTTGTTGTGAATGACTCGGTTTGATTTTGTTTAAAAATGGGCTGAGTCACCCAAAACAAAAATATAAATAAAAAACATACTCTGGTATAAAAACTATGTGAATAATCAAATAGTATTTACAATGAGGTATATCAATATTTTTATATTGATTGGAGTGGATCTTGGGAAATAAATAAAAAAAAAAGAAAGGAAAAAAAAACAATAAGAAAATAGTTGGTCAGAAAAGAAGGAAACCCTAATTAGCCCAAACTAAATTGTGTCAAAAAAAAAATGACAAGTAGGAAGGGGTTGTCTCAGTTGGTATCAGAGCTATGTTAATAAATACATAGCCGAAATAAATATTTGTTTGAATCTGTATGCCTTGTTTGCATTGTTTGCTGCATGTTTGAGTTAGTTTGCCTGTTATGAACAAATAAGTTCATTGTTAGTTTTAAAAAGCAAAAGTAGTGAATAAGAATCAGAACTAACTACATTTGAAATGTTCAATAGAGGCCCAGAGGAGTTAGAATCAACCCCAAGCCACAGGAGAAAGAGAAAATGGTCAATCTTCTAATACTACTGAGCAAGCAACTAGAATGGCTGCTGGTCCCCCAATGATTAACATGCAAGATTTTGTTCAAATACTGAGGGATGGAATGGCACCTAGGGTAGATAACCCATATGAGGAGCAGTCCAAATTGCTTAAAACATATACAAATCTGGGGGGCAGTAGCTTTGATGGCACAGAAAATGCCATAGGGGTCCAGGCATGGTTAAGAACAGTGGAAAGGATTTTTGGAGATATGCAAGTCAATGATCAGAGAAGAAGGCAAATAGCTTCAAGACAGCTGAAAGGCATAGCTTTGGACTGGTGGGAAGTGATTATTGCAGGCAGACAAGAACAAGAAATCACATGGAATCAGTTAAAAGAGATGTTAGAAGCTAGATTTGTCCCAGCATCAACAAAAGCTTCATTGCTTGAGGAATTTATCAAGTTGAGACAAGGATCTATGAGTGTTACTGAATACACTCAGAAGTTTGAAGGGTTGTCTAAATATGGGACAGTGTTAATTCCAGATGAAACATCAAGGAATGCTAGGTACATTCAAGGGTTGAATGCTGGATTGAGTAGAGCCATGTTGCCATATAAAGATAGAACATTTGACCAAGTCATGGATTTGACACTGTCATTTGAGCAACATGACAATGCCAAAGAAAAGCTTAAGAACTTCAGGAATAACAAGAAAGGAAAGAATAGAGCACATCCATATGAGAGGAAGAAGGGAGAAGCAATGAACAAGGAAGGAAGTAAAGTGGCAAACTCTGACAACAAGAAATCTAAAGTGATTTGTTACAATTGTGGAAGGGAAGGCCATATTAAAACCAAATGCCAAGCACCCAAGTCAACTGTTCTTAGATGCTACAACTGTGGAAAAGAAGGGCACATGAAGAAGCAGTGTCCAGAGATGGCAAGAGTAGCTGTACTTGAGGGAAAAGGCAAGGCAATGGATGCACCAAGCCAAGTGGAAGGTATGTTATTTATAAAAGGCATACCCATATCAGTTGTTTTTGATACAGGAGCCACACATTCTTTTATTTCATATGATATAGTTCAGAAATTATGGTTAATATGTATTCTTGTTGATAAGCCACTGCATATTGATAGTCCTTTAGGTAGCTCCTGCATTACCCACATGAAATGCATGCAAGTAGAAATAAGCATGGGTGGTCACACCTTTATCTCAGAATTATATGTGTTGAATTACCCCAAGCTGGGTGTCATACTGGGAATGGATTGGTTAAAAAGCTTTTGTGCTATTATTAATTTAGGAAATTCTACCCTTTCACTACAACTTCCTGATGGAAAGAGGGTTGTGGTTATGTATGAGGCAGTCAAGGATAGGGGTATGGGAAAGGTATTCAACTTGAACAGCGGTGAAGTTGAATTAAGTTTAAATAAGATACCCATAGTTAAAGAATACCCAGATGTGTTTGGTGAAGTGAATGGCATTCCTCACAACAGACCAGTAGAATTTTAAATAAGACTTAAACCAGGAACAAGCCCTGTCATCAAGAGACCAAATAGGATGAGTCCTAAAGAACTGAGTGAGTTGAAGAAACAACTAGAGGAATTAGAACAAAAAGGTTTTATTAGGCCTAGCAGTTCAAATTGGGGATCACCAGTAGTGTTTGTTAAGAAACATGATGGTTCCTTAAGAATGTGTATAGACTATAGGGGACTGAACTCAGTCACTATCAAAAACAAATACCCTCTACCTAGGATTGATGATCTCTTTGATCAACTAAATGGTGCTAAAGTATTTTCTAGACTTGATTTAGCAACTGGTTTCCACCAAATGAAAGTAGAAGAGGAAAGCATCAAATATACAGCTTTCAACACTAGGTATGGCTTGTATGAATACTTAGTAATGCCATTTGGTTTGACAAATGCACCATCCTATTTTGTAGATTTGATGAATAGAATTTTCAGAGATTATTTGGATAAATTTGTGCTGATTTTCATTGATGATATATTAGTGTATTCCAAGACAGATAATGAACATGCAGAGCATTTGCATATGGTACTGAGTAGACTAAGGCAACAAAACCTTAAAGCCAAGTTTGCAAAATGTTCTTTTTGGAAGAATGAAATAAAATTTTTGGGCCACATAATTTCTCAAGAAGGAATCTCAGTAGATCCAAGTAAAGTCATGGCAATGCAAGCATGGAAAAGACCCAGCAATGTCACTGAAATCAGATCATTCATGGGTATGGATGGATACTACAGGAGATTCATAAAGGATTTTGCTAAAAAGGCAATTCCACTAACCAAGTTAACAAGGAAGGACCAGCCTTTTATGTGGACTGAGAAATGTGAAGAGGCATTTAACCAATTAAAGGAGGCATTGATGGAAGCACCAGTACTGAAAATCCCAGAGGGCAATGATAATTTAGTGGTATATACTGATGCATGTGGATCAGGTATAGGAGCTGTCCTTATGCAAGATGGTAGAGTAATAGCTTATGCATCAAGACAATTTAAACCCAGTGAAACCAAGTATGCAACACATGACTTGGAATTGGCAGCAGTGGTATATGCACTAAAGCTTTGGAGACACTACCTGTTGGGAGCAAAGTTTGAACTCTATACTGATCACAAGGCTTTAAAGTATTTATTTTCTCAAAAAGATTTAAATATGAGACAACATAGGTGGGTGGAATTTCTTGCTGCCTATGATTTGGACATTATGTACACTCCAGGAAAAGCAAATAAAGTGGCAGATGCATTAAGTAGACAACATGCCAAGTTGGCTACACTGTTGATACAGGAGTTTAAAGGGTTGTTAACACTGACAGATGTAGAGATAGAATACATGGGAGAACAAGCAATGGAGGTGGGTAAGGATGTGGAGCATTATGGTAAGCTCAGCCTTATCACAATAAGGTCAGATTTAGTGGAAGAAGTGAACTAGTCACAAGACACTGATGTGTTCTTGAGAGAAAAGAAGGAGTTGTTAAAAAGGGGTGTAAAGCTTGACAAGTTTGAACTGGATGAAAAAGGATGTGTGAGACATAAAGGAAGGTTATGTGTACCTGATACAGAAGCACTTAAAAGGAAAATCATGGACGTTCATCACAAATCAAAGTACACCATACATCCAGGTGGCACAAAAATGTATCATGACCTAAAAAGAAGCTATTGGTGGAAAGGAATGAAGAGAAGTGTGGGTGGATATGTGATGCAGCTCAGAACAGAGAAGAAATGCAACCAAAATTTCTAACAAAGATGAGTCGTACACGACTCATAGGGGGGTTAAGTCGTTCACGACTTAGGAGGGCTGGATTAAGTCGTTTCCGACTTAATGGAACACGGGTTAACATTGCCCTAGGACATGTAAAGGAAGCTACGGAGTTAAGTCGGCTGAAAGTGATAAGTCGTTGCCGACTTAGGGGAGATTGCTCACGACCTAAAGAAATGATTCTAAGTCGCCCGCGACTTAACTGGAGACTCGAAGGAACACGAGGGAAAGAGACACAAGCTTATGAAGGAAGTCTGAGTCGTTTACTTTGAGTCGGTCCTATTGAGTCGTGACGTATTTAGGTCGTTACCGACCTAGGGGTCGTGTGTGTTGTATTGTAGGTCGTTACCGACCTATGGATGTTGTGAGATATATGGTATTAAGTAGTGTGCGACCTATGGGTTGAGTCGGCAAGACTTGAGTCGGTCATATAGGTAATGTGTTAGGTCGTTAACGACTTAGCATGAGTCGGTGGTAACTTGTTCTGTTGTGGGTCTTGTATACAGTTAAGTCGGCGTGTGTTGTATATAGTTAAGTCGGCGTGTTTTGTAATAAGTTGAGTCGGCGTGTTTTGTAAAGGGGTTGAGTCGTTATAGGATAAGTCGGTGCCGACCTAAGGGTATTGAGTCGGTCACGAGTTAAGAGACGGTTGTAAAATACTATAAATAGGGAGTGTGTTGTACATTTTTTAGTGGTTGATTTTGAATAAAATTTCTCTTTTGTTAGCTTTGTGCTTTCATACCAATTGGTAGTTGAGTGTAATCTCCTATCTCCTCTTTCGGTTAATCGAGTGCGCTCGATTCAACGATCGTAGAAGCCGATTCACGGAATCTAGTGCGCTAGATCAACGTGCGAAGAATCGTAGATCTTTGAACACGGTATAGTGCGCTATCAACGTGTTTGAGATAGCTAGAGTTCGGTATCTTTGGATCAACGAACTTGGGCATTTTTGGTATCTTCAACTCACCGATTGCTACAATCCATCGATCGAAGTTTTGTTTGAATTATCCGCTGCGTCAGTTTGGTATCAGAGCCATACTTAGCCAATCATAGCTAAGTTGATTCTTGGAGCCAAGTTTTTGAAGTTTGAAGGAGTTCATTGTGTTCATAGTGAAGTTGCATCAATTTGGAGTGTTTGATCCATTTCAATTTGGATCGAGGAGTTGGACTTGTTCGAATTTGAGTTGGAGTTTGCGCGCCAAAAAAATTTGAAGGTTTTGAAGTTAGAACCGACCTTACTTGAGCCGAGATACTTTGGACGAGCTAGTTGAGCCGAGCCAAGGATTGCGTTGAAGGCCGAGATAAGTTGGAGCCGACTTTATCTTGAGTCGTTAACTCGTTGCCGAGTTAAGGGATTGGCTGTGATACTTGAGTGAAGCCGTGCCGACCTATCTATAAGTCGTGCGCGTTGAGCCGAGACAAGTCAAGCCGAGCTAAGCCTTGCCGATCTAGTTGTGTGCCGAGCTAAGTGCGAGCCGTATATATAAAGCATTGTTGAGCCGAGTTTGCTTGTGTTAGAAGTTGAAGTTTTGTGATTGAATTGTTGAAGTTTTGTGAAGTTTTCAACCATGCCACCAAGGAGAGCTAATCGACATCAAAACGTTGAAGCTTTGTATCGTCGAGAAGAAGCTGAACTTATGGAACAACGAATTAATGAAAAATTTGATGAAGGCATTGGTAAATTGGAGAGATTGATGAATGATTTGAATCAAAGGAGGAGATCACCAAACTCGAACCATGGAGGAAACCGAGTTTCGCCATCGGTTACGGAAGCGAGGAGGGTATCGCCACATTCTTGTAGAGATAGAAGAGACACATCAATTTCATCACGAAGAGATCGTCATGACTATGCATATGAAGAGAGAAGAAGTCAACGTGAAGTTGACCATGAAGCATATAGGGATGAAGAGAGACATAGTCAAAGAAGCATGCATGAACGAAGGGATGACATTGGTCGAGATCGATGTAGGCGTACTTTTGATTTTGTTGAAGAAGGTGATAGAGCCAGTATTCATTATCGAGATCGAGACCAAGTTCGGAATTCTTATCGGGATGTTGAGGATGATCGTCGATGGGAATCGGGGATGAAGATGGAAATTCCAGAATTTAAAGGCGGGATGGTAGCAGAAGAATTTCTCGATTGGATTTCTAATGTTGAAGAGATCTTTGATTTCAAGGAGGTTCCTGAGCATAGAAGGGTGAAGTTGGTTGCTACAAGGCTGAGGGGGAGAGCTTTGGCATGGTGGCAGCAAACTAAACTTACCAGGGAAAGAATGGGGAAGTCAAAGATTGAATCTTGGGAGAAGATGAAGAAGCTGATGAGATCTACTTTCTTACCTTATAATTACCAGTCACTTATGTACCAAAGGTTGCAGAATCTGAGGCAGGGGACAAAATCTGTTAGTGATTATGCTGATGAATTCTACCAACTCATTGCCAGGAATGATATTATGGAAACCGAGGAACAATTAACTGCTAGATTCATTGGGGGATTGAGAATGCAGATCCAGGATATGGTTAATATGTTCGATCCAAGATCTGTAGCGGAGGCACATCAAAAGGCGTTGGCTTGGGAGAAGCAAGGAAGGCGTGGAGGGGGTGTGTTTACTAATTCCAATAATCCGGTGAAGGGGGCCAGTGGTAGTTCTAATGTTCCTAAACCTGTCAGTAAGCCAGTGATGAAGGAAGCTGAGAAGGCGAAAGCTAGCAGTGTTTTCAAATGCTATAATTGTCAGGAGTTGGGTCATAAAAGCAATGAGTGTCCGAAGCCGAAGAAGAGGACCATGGTTGCAGAGGTTGAGGCAGATGATGGTGAGGAGGCAGAATGTTCAAATACACTTTATGTTGAGGAGGAAGAAGAAGTGTCGGGTGATGAAGGTTGTAATCTTATGTTGAGGAGAAGTTGTTTGACACCAAAGCAGGAGGAGGATTGTAGTTGGCTGAGAAGCAATATTTTTCAATCGACATGTACTATTCTGGGAAAAGTCTGCAAGTTCGTTATTGATGCGGGAAGTTGTGATAATATTATTTCTACGGAAGCAGTTAGAAAATTGAACTTGAAGACCGAGAAGCATCCTAAACCATACAAGCTAGCATGGTTAAGGAAGGGAGGCGAAGTGAAAGTGTGTCGAAGAGCTTGTGTTAATTTTTCGATTGGGAAGAAGTACAAGGATGAGATTTTGTGTGATGTCGTAGATATGGATGTTTGTCACTTATTGTTGGGCAGACCATGGCAGTTTGATAGAGCAGTTCAGCATGACGGTCGTGCCAACAGTTACAGTTTTATGTTCGAGGGTACGAAAATCACTTTGGTTCCTAAGAAACAGCAACAGAAGGAGAGCAAGCTAGAAGAGATTGAAGAATTGAAAACTCTGTTGACTTTGAAAGAGTTTGTCAAGGAAGTGGAGGAAGAACCGGAAGTGTTTTTGTTGATTGGGAGAGAAAGCAGCGAAGAAGTTGAAATTCCCGAAGAAGTAAAGCCTGTTTTGAAAGAATTTGAAGATGTCTTTCCAGATGAGTTACCAAAGGAGTTACCGCCACTTAGAGACATTCAGCATCAGATAGATCTTGTTCCGGGAGCCGTGTTACCACACCGACCACATTACAGAATGAGTCCGAAGGAACATGAGGAGTTACGAAGGCAGGTGGAAGAGTTACTTGAGCAGGGTCGTATCCAGGAAAGTTTGAGTCCGTGTGCTGTGCCTGCATTGTTGGTACCAAAGAAGGACGGGACTTGGAGGATGTGCACTGATAGTAGAGCTTTGAATAAGATCACTGTTCGTTATAGATTTCCTATGCCGAGGTTGGATGATTTGTTGGATCAGTTGAGTGGGGCAACTATATTTTCAAAGATTGATTTGAAGAGTGGTTATCATCAGATACGAATCAGACCTGGAGACGAATGGAAGACAGCTTTCAAAACTAGAGAGGGGTTGTACGAATGGTTGGTCATGCCATTTGGGCTGTCAAATGCACCTAGTACATTCATGCGGGTGATGAATCAAATCTTTCGACCATTCATCGGGAAGTTTGTTGTGGTTTATTTCGATGATATTCTGATTTACAGCAGGAGTACAGAGGAGCATGTTCTTCATCTGAGGGAAGTGTTGCTTATTCTTCGTGAGGAACAATTTTATGCTGCTACAAAGAAATGTGTGTTTATGACACCTACTGTTTTATTCCTGGGTTATGTTGTTTCAGGGAAAGGAATTCAAGTTGACCAGAGCAAAGTTGAAGCAGTCAGGAATTGGCCACAGCCAAAGACAATTACAGAAGTGAGAAGTTTTCATGGGCTAGCGTCATTCTACCGAAGATTCATACCACACTTCAGTAGCGTGATGGCTCCAGTGACTGATTGCATGAAGGGGAAACAGTTTGTGTGGTCAGAAGAAGCGGGGGTTGCTTTCGAGAGAATCAAGGAATTGTTAACATCTGCACCAATTCTTGTTCTACCGAATTTTCAGTTGTTATTTGAATTACATACTGATGCTTCGAAGGTTGGTATTGGAGGAGTTCTGAGTCAGAATGGGAAGCCAGTTGCTTATTTTAGTGAGAAGTTGTCAGGAGCGAAGATGAGATACAGCACATACGATGTTGAGTTTTACGCTGTTGTTCAGGCTGTCAAGCATTGGAGGCATTATTTGTTTCAGAAGGAATTTGTTCTTTACACAGATCATGAAGCTTTGAAACATTTACAGGGACAGGATAAAATTTCAGCGAGACATGCATCATGGATTTCTTATTTACAGCAGTTTACTTTTGTCGTTAAACACAAAGCAGGGGTGACAAATCGGGTAGCTGATGCGTTGAGTAGGAGAAATCATTTACTAACGACAATGAAGGTTGAAGTGACGGGGTTTGAAATGTTGCCAGAAATGCTTGAAGAAGATCCTTACTTTGTGAAATATGTTGAAAAAGTTAAGGATGGGATTACCGATGAATTCATGTTGGTTGATGGTTTTCTGTTTAAAGGAAATCGTTTATGTATTCCGGATTGTAGTCTGAGGATGAAGATTGTGAAGGAGTTACATGAAGAGGGGCATGTGGGCCGTGATCGTACTTTACAGTTGATTTCGCAGTCTTACTTTTGGCCGTCGATGAGAAAAGAGGTTGAAAGATTCGTGGAGCGATGTCATATTTGCCAGGTTTCAAAGGGAGCAGCAACGAATGCAGGGTTGTATATGCCATTACCAGTACCATCTAAGCCATGGGTTGATATTAGCATGGATTTCGTTTTGGGTTTGCCGAGAACTCAACGGGGAAATGATTCGATATTTGTTGTGGTGGACAGGTTTTCGAAGATGGCACATTTTGTTGCTTGCAAGAAGACAGCAGATGCAGTTCGAGTAGCACAGTTATTTTTCAAGGAGATTTATCGACTTCATGGATTGCCAGAATCTATTGTTTCTGATCGAGATACTCGTTTTCTGAGTCACTTTTGGCTGAGTTTGTGGAAAATGGTGGGAACGAAGTTGAATTTCAGCAGTGCTTATCATCCACAAACCGATGGGCAGACGGAAGTTGTTAACAGGTCATTGGGTAATTTGTTGCGTTGCCTTGTACAGGATAATTTGAGAAGTTGGGACCTGAAGCTATGCCAGGCAGAATTTGCTCACAATCATGCAGTAAATCGAAGCACAGGATTCAGTCCGTTTCAGATTGTTTATTCAAATTTACCTAGGGGACCGTTGGATTTAGCAGTTGTACCACAGTCGAAGGGAACAGTTAAACGAGCTGCTGATTTTGTTGATGAGCTGAATGAATGTCATAAAATCGTTCAGGAACGATTGGAGAAATCGAATGAGAAATATAAGAAGTTTGCAGATTCGAAACGACGAAATGTTGAATTTAAAGAAGGTGATTTGGTTTATGCTGTATTGACAAAGGATCGTTTTCCGGTGGGTGCTTATAACAAGTTGAAGGCACGAAAAATTGGTCCTGTTGAAGTTTTGCAGAAAATCAATGAGAATGCTTATCGATTAAAGTTACCAGATGACGTTTATACTTCTGATGTTTTTAACGTCAAACATTTAATTCCATATCACGGCGGTGAGATTGTTGAGAAAGAATTTACAAATTCGAGGTCGAATTTTTCTCAACCAGGGGAGGATGATGCAGCTCAGAACAGAGAAGAAATGCAACCAAAATTTCTAACAAAGATGAGTCGTACACGACTCATAGGGGGGTTAAGTCGTTCACGACTTAGGAGGGCTGGATTAAGTCGTTTCCGACTTAATGGAACACGGGTTAACATTGCCCTAGGACATGTAAAGGAAGCTACGGAGTTAAGTCGGCTGAAAGTGATAAGTCGTTGCCGACTTAGGGGAGATTGCTCACGACCTAAAGAAATGATTCTAAGTCGCCCGCGACTTAACTGGAGACTCGAAGGAACACGAGGGAAAGAGACACAAGCTTATGAAGGAAGTCTGAGTCGTTTACTTTGAGTCGGTCCTATTGAGTCGTGACGTATTTAGGTCGTTACCGACCTAGGGGTCGTGTGTGTTGTATTGTAGGTCGTTACCGACCTATGGATGTTGTGAGATATATGGTATTAAGTAGTGTGCGACCTATGGGTTGAGTCGGCAAGACTTGAGTCGGTCATATAGGTAATGTGTTAGGTCGTTAACGACTTAGCATGAGTCGGTGGTAACTTGTTCTGTTGTGGGTCTTGTATACAGTTAAGTCGGCGTGTGTTGTATATAGTTAAGTCGGCGTGTTTTGTAATAAGTTGAGTCGGCGTGTTTTGTAAAGGGGTTGAGTCGTTATAGGATAAGTCGGTGCCGACCTAAGGGTATTGAGTCGGTCACGAGTTAAGAGACGGTTGTAAAATACTATAAATAGGGAGTGTGTTGTACATTTTTTAGTGGTTGATTTTGAATAAAATTTCTCTTTTGTTAGCTTTGTGCTTTCATACCAATTGGTAGTTGAGTGTAATCTCCTATCTCCTCTTTCGGTTAATCGAGTGCGCTCGATTCAACGATCGTAGAAGCCGATTCACGGAATCTAGTGCGCTAGATCAACGTGCGAAGAATCGTAGATCTTTGAACACGGTATAGTGCGCTATCAACGTGTTTGAGATAGCTAGAGTTCGGTATCTTTGGATCAACGAACTTGGGCATTTTTGGTATCTTCAACTCACCGATTGCTACAATCCATCGATCGAAGTTTTGTTTGAATTATCCGCTGCGTCAATATGTGGCAAAATGTATGACTTGTCAACAAGTCAAGGCTGAGTATCAAAGACCCAGTGGACTGCTGCAACCCTTGGAAGTTCCAAGATGGAAATGGGAAAGCATATCAATGGATTTCATTGATGGGTTGCCAAAATCAAAGAAAGGAAATGACAGTATTTGGGTGGTGGTGGACAGACTAACCAAATCATCACACTTCATACCAGTAAAGAGTGATAGAAATGCACCAAAACTAGCACAAGTCTTCATGAAAGAGATAGTAAGGTTACATGGGGTACCTACCACCATTATTAGTGACAGAGATACTATATTTACATCTAAGTTCTGGAGTAGCTTTCAACAGGCAATGGGGGTTGAGTTATGCTTGAGCACAGCCTACCATCCCCAAACTGATGGTCAAACAGAGGTAGTTAATAAATTCTTGGAGGATCTGCTTAGAGCTTGTGTGCTGGATCATGGTGGGAATTGGGAAGACTACCTACATTTGGCAGAATTTGCCTACAATAACAGCTACCAAAGTAGTATAGGAATGGCACCCTATGAGGCTTTGTATGGAAGGCCTTGTTTGTCACCTGCTTGCTGGTTAGAGGTGGGTGATAGAGTAATGTTGGGACCAGATCATGTAAAAGAGACAAATGATAAAGTTTCACTGATCAGACAGAGAATGAAGGCAGCACAAGACAGAATGAAATCATATGCAGATAGGAGAAGGAAGCCACTTGTATTTGAGATAGGAGAATGTGTGTACTTAAAGGTTTCACCAATGAGGAAAGTGTTGAGATTTGGCAAGGCAGGGAAACTAACCCCAAGGTATATAGGACAATATGAGATTATTGCAAGGATAGGAAAGATGGCCTACAAGTTGAAATTGCCAGAGGAGATGAGTGGAATACACAATGTATTTCATGTATCACAATTGAGAAAATATGTGCATGATGAAGCTTCGGTAGTTCAGCCACCAAGTAAAGTGGAAGTTAGACCTGACCTGGTATATGAGAAGAAGCCAGTGGGCATTACAGCTAAGGAAGATAAGAGATTGAGAAACAAAATAATTAAACTAGTAAAGGTGCAGTGGAGTTTGGACCCTAATGACTGCACATGGGAGGTTGAAGACAAGATAAAGGCTCAATACCCTCAATTATTTGCAGCAGCTAGTTAAGGCAGAGGTATTTTTAATATTCATGCTTAAATTTTCTTAGTTGAACATGACATCCAATATTATGTGTGCTGGTTTGTTTTGGTTGAATTAAGAATATGTATTTATGTTTGACCTTTGATTTACATGGCAAGAAGTGTTAAATTGTGGGACACAATTTCTTAAAGAAGGGGTGTATGTGACAGCCCTGGTTAACCAAGCATGTAGAAATTTAGGTCATTTGAATTTTTATTTTAAAAATAATAATAATAAATAAATAAACTAATATATAAAAACAGTTTTCTGAAATATATATTTATATTGTGAAGATGTATGTAGTGGTGCATGTGCACATTGTTGCAGTGTACAAATTAGAGCAAGCAATTCAGTAAGAATCTTGCAAGAAAAAAAAATATACAATAATATAAATGAAAACATAAATAAATCAGTGCATGACCATCAGGTATGTATGCATCATAGCTGAATGAAATGCATGAATATCCTGAGAAAATTTTAGCTCTAACTTTCATAGCATGAGTGCAAACACAGTAGTTTGTGTGGGTAGAGAAAATATACACACATAGGGATACACATGCTTATACCCAGTAGTTAGCAGAAACACACACCTAGCTGGCCGTTCAAATAAAAATTATATGCATAAATAACACCCAGAAAAGACAAGGAATGCCTGAGCCAAAGAATTCATGCATGAAATGTGTGAAAGAACTTTGCCAAAAAGGGTTAAGACAGAGAAAAAGGAGAACTGCAGGGAGAGGGTAAACTGTTGGGTGAAATTAGGGAATAATGATGGAATTTCTGATGAAAATAAATTACCTAACTAACCTTAAAACCCTAACAACTCCACTATATACCATACTATATCCTGCGGGTGCACATTGGAAGGCCAGAAATCAAAACACAGAAAAGGGAAGTAAGCAACAGATTAAGGAAAAACAATGGCAAACTTGAATCAAGACCTAGGAAGAAGAAACATGGTGAGTAAATCCTCACTGGGCAAGGCATTAAGACCTATGAAAGGCAGCCATAAAACCTTTAGCTTATCTTGATTTTTCTGTGATGTTTATATGCATTTTAGTTGACAATTTCCTGTTGTTTCTGGACTTTGTGTTTTGCAGTGCTTTGTTACTGTTTAAATTATGACTTGATTGTACATGTTAATTTAATGATAGTATGATAATAACTGACTTATTGATGGAATTCTAAGTTTGAGAAAATATTTTTGGTTTAAGTATATACTAGCAAGAAAAGTAGGGTGCAAGGCAGTAAGGGGAAGGGAATCCTCTGGCTTATGTCTTGCATTTGAAAAGATGATTGAGATACAGTGGAAGTTCCACATGTTATATCTTGATGCATCATAGGGTACCCTCTGGAAATAAGGTTATTGAGAAAATACATTATAGTGCATGGGATGGCTACAAGGACCTTATTGCTAGAGAACCCTAGTAGCATTCCATTTGGAAATGCTCTGAGTTATGCTTCAACCAAAAATATGTTTCTGCAGGAAATTAACTTGAAATGACTTTCAAATATGAGTGATGGTTGAATACATGGGTTACTGAATGGTTGATGGATGTATAAAACTGCTTGTATGCATTGATTAGGGGTACAACAGGGTGGGGCATGACACTGCATAGGTAATAGGGGGTCATGGGAAAGAATTTAGTAATTAAATTCAAGGCATGAGTCACCTCTATCAGGTTGGATATGAGGGAAGGGGGTATGACATGGTAGTTGACTTGCATCAAGGTTGGGATGTAAGTTTGCACATGACATGTTTATGTCCAAAAGCTAGTAGTGCACTGGAAAATCAAACAGTAGCTTCCAGGCAGTGTGCACCAGTGCAACTACAAAATGTGATACTGGACTCTTAAAAAAAAAATGTGTTATGGATTGATAAGCAAAGATGTATATGCTAAGAGTATGGTGAGTACTGGTATGCAGACCAGTTTTGATGCTTTAGCTAAATGGTAGGAGTTTTGCTTGTTCAATGGTTATGAAATGCCTGTGTGATTTGTATGATGGCTGCTATGAATTCTGAAATAAGAATTTCTGCTAAGGAATTGGTTTAAGCACTTATACTTGCATTTAACAATTCATTCATTTCACTGTAAAGACACAACAAAAATGTGTACCTGATGAAAGGGGTTAACAATTTGGTAAAACAGTTAGTATCTGAAATTAAGGAAATATGGAATCAGTTTCATAAATCTTATGTATTTGTCAATTGAACTTACTCATACCAGATTTCAATCTGACCTGTTTGTTGCTTGCATCAAATGGGTGTTTCACTTGCATTGTGAAGCAGACCCTGAGATGGTTGCAGGGAGAAAGGATGCTAAATAGTAAGATGCAGACATATGATGCTTGAAGGAATTGCAAACTAACTAAGCTAGGATTTTGTAGGAGAGTGGTTCTTCTGTTTTGTTTTCAGTAAAAGCTTTATGTAATGATGTTTCAAATTGTGCAAGAAAAACTTTATCACTATGTAAAGGATGAATTGGGAAAAGTATGTTGTAATGAACCTTATTTTCAGTAAAAGATGATAAGGCATGTAGCTTCATTGTTAGAAACTGTGAACATACCTATTTCTTGAAAATAAGATAAGGAAATTGGTAGTGGGTCTGAAGCATAAGTAAACTAGTATGCTTATGTATTAATTTGTTTAGGAAAAACTAGAACCTCTTCATCTAGTCACTACTAACATCATGAGATAAGAAATACCATGGACAGAAAAGAAAAGAATAACATAGAAGGGGTAACTCAGAAGTAAAATTGCATTTGGTAATTATTGGTATAAGGGAAATTTGTAGATTCAACTAATTCATTTCAGAATCATACCTAAACGAAATTAGTCCACTTAAGGACCAAAGAGGAAGTAAACTGCAGTTGTGCATGATTATGTGCAAACAGTTGCACAGAAACATGCACAGTCTCAATTTGGTCATTGAAAGGGAAAGTTTTGGTAAGTTGAAATGCTATGAGTTAGTTCCCATATTTCACTTAATACACCAATGATAAGCACAAGGAAACAAGTAGGAATTAGTTGAATGAATGGCGCAGAGATTCAAATGGAAGGGATCTTCTTGGTTGTTTTTGTTGTGAATGACTCAGTTTGATTTTGTTTAAAAATGGGCTGAGTCACTCAAAACAAAAATATAAATAAAAAACATACTCTGGTATAAAAACTATGTGAATAATCAAATAGTATTTACAATGAAGTATATCAATATTTTTATATTGATTGGAGTGGATCTTGGGAAATAAATAAAAAAAAAGAAAGGAAAAAAAAACAATAAGAAAATAGTTGGTCAGAAAAGAAGGCAACCCTAATTAGCCCAGACTAAATTGTGTCAAAAAAAATGACAAGTAGGAAGGGGTTGTCTCATCTTCCGAGGCACAGTCTCGGAATTTGACGAAACCAGTTCCATTGGATCTGTAATATTTTATTTTTATCGGATTTCAAATTCCGTAGTGTTTGGAGTTGCTGTGTGAGCATACGATAGGCGAACGCACTGAAATTTTTATCGGAATTCAATTTGATTACTGGTCAACTTCAGCCGTTTTTTTCCTTCACATCACAACATTTCCCCATCCTGTCAACAACACTGTAGTTATTTTTTTCCTTCTCCTTTATGCTACATATCGCCTTAAATCTTGCTGACAGAAGAAAATTTTCGTTGGGAACCAAAGAAACTTACTTTGATCAAACAAACCCAGTACGAAGTTTTAAAGGAAAATCAAATTTCATTTACAACCCTCGTTCAAATCTATTTTAAATGGCAGAAGCCTCCACAAAATCAAACCCACCCCTAGATTTTCGAATCATGCCTTCCTCTCATATTCTCAGAGAATCGAAGATATAGAAGAGAGTCGCGAACCAAATAGCCTACATCGCGTTCGTACTGGAATCAACGAGAGCAGTTCAAGTTCGATTTCTCGCTCCTCTAGTTCAATCGCGAATCGGGGTGGGAGGCGATTGTGTTTTTGGGCATTTCGTTGTCGTAGGAGTGTTGGGAAGCGATGCGGCCGAAGGCAACTGGCGAGGCAACTTGGAAGTCGCGATGGTCGACTTAGATGGTGGCGTTTCGTGGGGGAACTCGAGGAGTGACTGGTGATGAGCGATTGTCGAGTTCTTTTTAGGCTAATTGCAGTAGGATTTTCGCTGAGGTATTTTCGTTTCTTGGGATTTTATTTACTGATTTGCTTTGTTTTATGATAGATTATATTTACAGGAAGAAATAAACATAAAAATTATTAATATTGAAAATGAATATACAAAGTGATAAAATGTTGGACAATGGTAAATTTAGTTTGATGTTTTTTTTAAAATTGTTAATACTCAAGCCTAAAACCTGAGTTTAACCCGTTGGTTTTGGTTTATTAATCAGAAATTTATTGTTATAAATAAGATATTCGAAAAATAGGGATTTTTAAAAGCGTATGAAGAATTTATAAAAGTTAGAGTTTTGAAATCTATAGTTTATTTTTATAAAGGTATGTGAGTTTAAAAGGGGGAAATTACTAGTTTAAAATTTATTACTATTTATGTAACAAAAACTATATAAGGCTAAACAGGAATTTTAAAATATTTTAATTTTAATAGTTATATTAAAATTGAACTTTCAGATTATATAAATTATCTTTTAAAAATATATATTAGGGTGATTAACCTGTTTAAATTACTTGTTTAATTACTTTAGAAACTAAAAATATTTTATCAAAGGAAATTTGTTAAAATAAATTATTGGTTTAAACCAAAATTAGTAGCTAAATTAAAAGAATAAATAGCAATTAATCGATTGACTAATTCAAAGATGTTAAAAGAATCGTATAATGTTTATACAAGGTATAAAATCATGGGAACAAGCTGGATTGAATCTGATTGCTAGTAAAAGCAAAGGTGAGTTAATCTCACTCAGTTAATTTAAATTTAAATTTAAATGATTAAATTTAAATAATTGTTTGAAATGGTTGAATTGATTTATTTGCTGTAATGTGGTATATATTTGGAATTGGCATTTTATATTGTGCTAACATCTGTGGATGCAGGGAAAACAGGTTGGAGGGATCCAACTGGACCCCTCAACTTTATTTAATTATTTAATATTCTCTGTTCTGAATGTTTGATATTCTGTAATGAATTATGTGGAAATGTTGAATGCTATGGCTTGATTGTTATAATCGGACAATAATGAATTACCAAATATATAATTTGAGTTTGGGAATGAAAATAAAAGAAGTGAAATTGTAAGTAAAATAATTATAGAAAAGTTGAATAAATTTATGAATGAACTGGAAAGGAAATAAAGTGACTTTAAAATTTTAATAAATAAATCTTGAGTATGGGAAGGAAAATTTAAATAAACAGAGAGTTAATGAAACTTAAACTTCAATGTTATTGTTTAAAGGAACAAAACATTTATTTTAAATTTAGGATTTAAATTATTTAAGAAGAATAAAGAAGAAATTGGGAATAACCTGAAATTTGTATATTTCATCTAAAGGATTTAAAAATCAAACTGAAAATAATAATAATGTCCATATTAATGAATTTCGGAATGAACTGATAAGTAAAGTAATTTATTTCAAATGGAATAAATTGGAAATCAATTTGGAAAATTGATTTAAGTGATTGAGATTGGGAATTTCTCTCTGAATAGCCAAGTACGTTTTCAAAGTAAATTTTTTTAAATATAAATTAAAAGTTTGAAGTTGTTTTAAGAAGTATGTTTTGAAAAATTTGCTATTTCTAAATATTTAAATTCTTAAGTAAGTATTCCCTTTTAATCTATTATAGCAATAATTATTTTAATCTATTATAGTAATAATTATTTAAAGAGTGACTTAGTATTTTATTTTTAAAAGTGAAATCTAGTTTTAGATTTTATTTAGTAACCTTATTTTCAAATATTCATATAGTATGTATTTTTAACAAATTATTAAAGTAATTTTAACTTGAACGTTTTAAAGTATATTTTTAAAAGTAAAGTGTTTTTAAATTATTTTAAAAATCTAGATTTGTGCTTGGTGATTCCAGTGGAAATAGAAATACTTGGAATTTATTCTGAGAAAGGCAGATAGTTTTGAAAACTGTTTTCAAAGGAATTTGAAAAGTGAAAATATATCTTGTGAAGATATTTTTGCAATAAATAAATAATTTGGGAAAATTATTTATTGTTTGATGGATGTTTGTGAATAAAATTTAATAGTTAAATCACCGACTATCAATATTGGCCAAATACGTTGATCGTTTCGAAGAGACCGGGATCGAGATTTATTTCTCGAAAATCACTTCGATCCGGTTTGTACGTTTCGTGAAAACGATTTTGGAGTCGAAGATGGAGCAGTGAAGTGCAAGGGCTAGTCGCTACTAATCCTGAGGATATTTCCAAAATGGATGTAGTAGGAATAGTGCCTTCGGTTCCGTTCGAACCCGAGACGGACTTGAATGGATGAATGCTTGCGAAACATCGTCAGGTGGACGATGGGCATTCTAAGGGATATATTCTAAAAAGGTAACGCTTATCCTCAAGCCTCATCAAATGGGAATGGCTGAAAATCAAGGGTTATGCAGCAAGGCTTCGTGGGTAGCCCCCACTGGAGGGTGAGGTCATCCCTATCTAGATGTCCCTTTATTTCGGCTTAGTGGGCGGTTGCTGATCCCAACCGTGGGGTGATCTTGCTCGGGACTGTCCAGTAAGGGATGGTTCTGGTCTTGTGTTGTAGGGGAGTTAGGGTGGCTCCTCGGTACGCTGATCTAGACCAGGTACTGTGACAGGTGGTACCCCAGTGCCTAGCCATTAGTTGGAATCCATTTTCCCTACGCACCCGTACGGTTTTGATTGTGCCCAACTATTGCTGAAACGTAAGATGCAAGCATTTAAGCTAGATTCTATTTTACTTTCTATAGACACTATTTTAATATCAGAGGACTTTAATAAAAATGTTTTAGCTATCGTAAGGTAAAAACCCGACATGTTTATTTGTGGCGTGGTCTTACGAGATGCTTTTGTTTTCAAAGGATTTTTGAAACTTTAATAATCAATTGGGTGTGATTTCTCGCACTGGTATTCCAGACTGACTCGGGTGTTATTTAACTGTAATGCTCGGGTCAGGCCGAGTATTATAGAATACAGGATATGATGCTGTGGAGCTCGGGAGATGAGCAGGGTGACAATACGTATATCCGTACTTGTTTTATATATATTCCGCTGTGATTGAGGTGCTGTGTATCCATTTGTATGTTGTTGTTGAGCCGTTGATTGATGTACTCTGATGATGTAATATATAAACAAATATATTTGATTTTGAGTAAAGATCATTTATTTTCTATTATATTTTAGTCTGCTGCGATGGTTAGATTCTGATCTATTTTCTTCTTCTACCTCTTTTTCTTTAACACAAATGGTTCGTATTTCTGTACAACTTGAGTTGATTTAGGTAAAATAGTGTTAACTCAGGGGTACGGATTTGCGGGCTGTTACAGGAAATATTCGGATACTCGGTAAGGTCTGATGGGGTCTAGCTTGGTATTGTCCGAGAAGTGTCACAGAGTAAATGAGCTTCTCAAAAGTATATTATTAGAGGTATACTTCAAGGGGGTCTAACTTCCGTGTCATTTGTTTGAAAATTTCCTTTCCTTATTTGATTAAAAACCCTAGATCTGTTTTAGCTTTAAATTTCCACGAGTAAAGCCAACTCCTCATCACGACATTTAAGTGTTTATTTAGTTCATTCTATCAAGTTGGATCGTTAGCTTATTAAGTCCATTCTATCAAGTTTGGATTGTTACCTTATTTAGTCTATTTTATCAAGATGGATTGTTTTCCCTATTCTATCCATTCCGTCTAGTTTGTATTTTACTCAGTTTATTTCTATTCTTACAAGTCTGGTTAAATATTAATTTTTCTCATTCATATTTGGATTTGATTCCTGGTGCTTATTTCTGCTCTAGCCTATATGTATATTATTCTTGTGAGGTAAAAACTCATTCCACGTTAGTGGCGTGGTCGCATAAAATATTTATATGTTCCTCATTATTGTATTTCATGTTGATATTTACATATTGATCCGGGTGTTATTTTATTATAATGCTTGGGTCAGACCGAGTACTTTCCCAGGTTATCTTTGATGTTTTGGACATCGTGAAGGGGGGCTAACGATTCACCTATCGTAGTATTTTATTTTCCTTTATATTATATAGTATACCTATCGGCATTTGTAAGGTTAGGATTTTATAACTGTCCAGCTGATAAGGTTTGTTTTTTAACTTTGATGTACTCTATATTTTTAAAGTGAGTTTCAACCGTCCTTGTTATACTATATGTTGTCGATTCCGCTGTGAGATTTTATTTCCTCTGTTTTCTGTTGTTTTCTTTTTATTTACCCTAACAACCTACCCTTTTGTCGATTGGACGCACGACATTCGAACACAGTGGTAATGTTTGGTGTCGACTTTCAATGGTAAATAAGACGGGTCGTTAAAGGCTCGGATTTTATTCGAAAGAAAATAGCAAAAAACGTCCAATAGAGAACAAGTGTTGAATAGGAAAAATGTTCTAAATACTTTTTTCCATGCCGAGTCTCTACCAAACTGAATTCTCCATATCTGTATCTCTATAAACCAAGTTTCTACCAAATTAAGCTCTACCGAACCATATATAGAACGAAATTGATCGCATATGAAATGTGCATATTTTGTAGGAACGAATATAGTTAAGGGTGTGCACTATGTGCAATTATATAATTTATCACGTACTTATAAAAGAACCTTGTTCGAAATGATATATGCATATAGTTTATTTTTCTTTTATATATGTTGTCATATGGAGAGGTAAATATTGAGTTAAATACATTGAACATACATAAATAGAAAATTCTTAGGAGAAACATTTTATTGATTGCAATTACAAATATCTTCGTAGCCATGAGTATTGAATCGGTACATACATACTTACATACACATGCATACTTACTCCTTAAACATACTTAATCAAGATATATCAAGAAAACGATATCGACGCATCCCTTAAGGTTATTGTACATAACACTGTTCATATGATGTACGTGATTTACTAATGACCGTTGGAGGCACCAAGTAGTTATGGACTTATGATTATTTGAAACGATCGTCGAACGATTTGACGGGAGTCATCTATATGCCTATACGACTAAGTCAAAATAGAAGATCTCATGGTAACGTCATAAAGTAATGGACTTGAGGTATTATCGATCTTAAGTGGTTAGGTAATAGTTTGACCATGAATAAATACTTGGCATGATGGCCTTGTTAGGCATGATGACCTTGTAACGACCTTGGTTAGGAATATGTGGAACCACTTGAATTGGGACATTACCTAAGAGAAGATTCACTTTATTCCTTGTAGAAAGTTAGTATCATCATAATTTTATTCGACTAAGTCAAAATCTCTAAACATAATAGATGGTTCATCGTCAATGTTTTCGGATTGAGCTAAGCATTTTAAGGTTATTTGCGCGATTAAACAAATAAATTAATAGAGTTTTTAATCTTATACCAAACTCCATATATCAAAACGATGCAATGATGACAAAAATAATGTTGGATCAGGAGTAGAAATAACGGTTTAAAATTGTGAACTTCAAAAAAATTATTTTTATTAAATTGTACAAGGTCTTGACTTACATTTTGTGTAAATAATATTTTATTTACACTGAACCAAATTTACTATATCAATTAATAAAAGAGTTTTGAAATATATTAATTTATTAAATTTGATTAAAATATTTATTTATTTTTGATTTTAAAATATATTTACTTATGATTTAATTAAAAATTATTTTACTAATTTTTTATTTTTTTTATTTTAAGTGTTATCATATCCACATTCACAACATGATTATCACAACATTATAAGTATATAACATGCTCTATGAGTTCATGAGGAAATTGACATCTTTATATGGTCAATATGAAGTATAAGTGTGATATATATATATATATATATATATATATATATATATCTGTGTGTGTGTGTGTGTGTGTGCGTGCGTGCGTGTGTATGTGTACGTATGTGTGTAACACATACATACATAATGTTTAATATTTAATATAAACTACCTAAGTGTACAAGAAGCAAACAAACGTTTTTCGACCACCAAATAATATATATGATTAATATTGAAATTTAAAACATATAAATATATGTGTGTGAAATATATATATATATATATATATATATATATATAATTAAAAATATTTATTTAATATCACAATTAAAATTTACTATAGGATACATATTGGTGTATTAAATAATATATATGCAGTTACTATATTTTCGACTATTTATAAATATTGAAAAATTCAAATTTTAATTGTTTTGACTTATTCAATATTTATATGTGTATGTGTATTTATAATTGAATTAAATTACTTTGTTTGAACTTGTAGAAGCTACTTCAAAGTTAATTTTTTATTAACTTTTTAACTCGACCGCATGTACGTACACACACACAAAGAAATATGCATGTACATATGTATACATATAAAGTCCTTTTTGAAATAGTAAAGATAAAAAATATTTTTTTATTTTAATTTAAAACCAATATCATAATTTAAGATATTTTTTCAATATATATATAAGTATAAAGTTCAAATTAAATTTGCTAGACTTGTGCCAAGATAATTTTTAGTTACGTAATATATATATATATATATATATATATATATATATATTATACATACGTATGTATGTTTAATTTTTTATTGAAAATGTTGAAAATATATTTATATTTCAAAAGGGTTCTATAAATGTAGATAATTTTTTAAATTTTTGGTGACATGGTCGAGCATAATTATTACGAAACAAAAGACATAATGTTATACATGTGTATATATGTGAGAATATAAACAAACAAAAGTTTTACCTTTCACCGAAATGATTTTATCGAGAGCTAATATGTTATTTGTTCATAATATTCTTTTGAAACTATATTATCTCCTTATCCTCTTATAACACCCCTTAAAATTAACAAAAAATTAATTAATTAATTAATAATAAGACAAACAAATGAAAATTTTGCATATGTCAGAATTTAACTACAAAAGTTATGCCATAGCATTCCTGACGATTTTTCGATCAACTTTCATATATATCAAATTTTAGACCATTTCAAGGCCATTAAGCCTTTGAAATTATGTCTGAAAGTTGAACCAGGAGAAGATTTTAGAGCTGGGCAGAATTCAACATGACCCGAATCCATGTTTGAGATTTCATATCTTTAGCATTTCATATCGGAATTAAGTGAATCTTTTTCCAGTTCATAAATAAATTGTTCTGCTCTATTATAACATCGTTGTTTTTAAATCAAATTTGAATTGGTAATTAATTTAATTTTTGGGGTAATTTGTGAACTAATTGCGAATTAATTTGAAAATTTTGGTATTTTACAAAATTAAATAGATATTTGTTCGTTTATTAATATAAATGTATATAAATATAATTATAAATAGAATTTCTAATTTGAAATTCAAAAATAAATTTTTTGAATAATATATTAATTATAAATTTAATTGTGGATTAAATTGAAAATTTGGGATAAGTGTGTGTGTGTGTGTGTCTATATATATATATATATATATATATATATATATATATATATATATATATCAAAAGTTTGTAAATAATGGAATTGATTTGAAAATTCAATAAATCGTGAATATAATTTTGATTTGGAATTAAAAAATAAATATGTATATATGATTGTTTATTTGTGTATAATTATATTTTAAATCATTCTTTAAAAAAAATTGTATAAATGTAATTAATTGAAAATGTATGAATATAAATATAAAGTCAAAAATGAATAAAAAGTTTAATACATACATAGAATAAATAAAAAGGTTTAAAATCACTTTTCCTTCATACTTGAAATAAATTTAGTTTATATACATATATATATATATATATATATATATAATTGTATATGTAAATATCTAAAACTAAATAGAAATTTCATATATAAAATATAAAAGACATGATTCTTAAATATACAGAAGTGTAAATTTATTAACATAAGGGTTTAAAACATAATTTGTAAATAAATTAAAGAAAAGGATTAAACATAAATTTAAATATGTTAACAAGTGTAAGAAAAATAATATGACTTTGTACAAGTGTTAACAATAATTACAAGTGGCAAGATAACATTTTTGTTTTAATCTTGAATTATAGGAAAATATGTAAAAGAAGAAAACCTGGTTATCTACCTCAGTTCAAACTTTCTCATCACCTTCTAAAAAGAAAAAGAAAAAAAATCTAGAAAGAAAATCAAATCCAAAACCAGAAAATCCAAAACTGAAAACCAGAGAGCATAGATCAAACAAATTTTCAAACCTGGAGATTAAACTCAACAAATCTGTAACCTGATTCAAGATCAAGGATCAAAGCTTCAACACATCAAGATAGAAATTCAACTTAACACAGATTTCAAATCCAACAGCAAGCTAACAAATTCAAATTCCAGTTTCTAGATTTACATTAAAACCTCTGCTCCTCTGTTCTTGTTTCTGGTTTGTAAACTCCATATTAAACCCAATCTTTTATACTGACCTATGCTCTGTGATGATGAACGAGATTGATGATGTTGTAAAATATGTTGTATGGATATAAATATGTTTATATATATATGTTTGTGTGTGTGTGTGTATAAATGTGATCGGTGTACACACATTAACTCTATTATACAAACAAAATTAAGAATAGCATATTGGAAAATCCATATCTTCCAATTTATATAAATTCGAGTTATGATTACTGAAGGAAAAATGATTGAAACAATATTGATATCATTGTTAAAAATAATTTCATGCTTTTATATTGTGTATTCATTTCAAAAATGAGGAATAATAGTATAATCTAATATAAGTTGAAAATCAGTGCTCAAGTTTTCGAGTTTGGATTCCGTAATCTGTTTTGTGGTAGGAAATGATGAATTTATGTAATAATTTCATCATTTTAAACTTGGGATCGTCGTGAAATCTGGAGTTGATTAGATATTGCATTTCTGTCAATTGCCGTTGAATGGCGAAGCCATTGTCGACGTAATCAAGTCTGGAGGAGGATCGTGTGTTGTAGTTCATGGAAAAAAATGGAGTTTTGTTTTTTTGATCAACGTCGATGATGATACGACATGAAATAGGGTTTTTGACCTAGTTTTGTTCAGTATTTAAGATGAGATGATTTCATCATCGACATTGCATCGGGATGCATCGCACCGGGGGGGAAAGGTTTGTGGTGCAGTGGAGAAGCTCTGGTCAAAAACAGTGTGGTCAACGATGGCCGGGTTTGTCAGGACTAGGAGTTTTATTATTGACGACTTGGTTCCAGTTTCGAGTCGGAAAGCTCGATGTCGATCTACGTCGAGATTGAGGGATCTAGGTGCTTGGGAGGCTCAGGTGGGTTGCCGACGACGTGGCGATGTGGTCGTGGTTGATCGGAGTAGCTCCGATCGCATGTGCACATGAATGCGTATCACGGTGTATATGTTTTGATGATGGGTTGGGGAAGAAAGTTTGGCTCGGGTTCGAGCACGTGAAATCGAAGATTTGACTCGAAGACGAGAGAGGTGGAGGGAAACTCGAAATTGTACTCGGGTTTACCTCGGGTTTAACTAGGGGTCAGGGTACCAGTGTAAAAGTTTGAAATTTAAACTGGTTTAAAAGGCTTAAACCAAGTTTTCGACAAATTTTGTTGAGTTATTTTATACAATGTGTGTTTAATTTTGGATTAATTAAAGGCTTTAGTTTTAAATTATTTTAATTTATCAAGTCGATACATTTTAATATATATATATATATATATATATATATATATATATCTGCGTGTTCTTATTAGTTAATTCCTAAGCTTATTTTTAAATAAGGAAATTAATAGCTTAATTAAGGAGCTGATTAAGTAGATAAATAGTTTATCTTAAAATAATATTTTTAAAGTTATTGGTTAAACTTAAAAGTTTAAAATTTAATTATATGATAATGATTTATTTTAAGGTTTATTTAATGAGGTTAAATTATTTTAATTTAGTGATCAATTAAGATAAATAATTTATCTTTGATTTATTTAGGTCTTGAGTAAATTCTTAATGTAAATAATTTAAAGGACGATGATAAAGATTAATTGATAAAAGTAAGTAGGGAAAATTAATTGATGATTTAAAATTGATTAATCAAGTGACTAAACAATAATTAAAGGATAATTATTTTTGTAATAAATTATTTAATAAAATTAATTTGAGGATAACTAATCAAAAGATTAATAAATGAAAGTGATTAGGGATAATAACTTATTGTTGGTTATTAATTAAGGGTTAATTAATTATGTAATTAACTTAAGGTTAATTTAATTAATATAATTAATTAAGGATAATTAATTAAAGGATAATTACATAATTAAAAGGTTAATTATTTGATGATTAAAGGTTAACTGATTTATTAATTGAGATTATTAATTAATTTTTTAAGGTTAATTAATTTATTATTAAAGGTTAATTAATTAAAATAATTTCAATTAATTTATGTTAATTATTCTGGATTAGTGATTAATCTGGTTTCAATTAATCAAATGGTTAATTAATCTTACTTATGGATGCTTGGATTATATTAAATGCTTTGAATTGTTTGATATCCCTGGTGTGTGCGCTACTTTGTGATATGAATTACTTTGATTTGAGCTGCGATGAATGTAATTTATTATCTGTGATGAATTTATATTGTTTATCTGTGAATCTGTGAATCAAGATAAGCATTATAGGATTATACCGCTTATCAATATTGCTGTGTTTGGATTGTGATGATTGAAGATGTTGCACTATTGTGTAAAGCCCATAGACTACACTATACACACACAAATATGGATTTTACGAGGAAATCGGTTAAGTCACGGATATTTTGAATTTAAATATTATTTTGTTCAAAAGTTGAATTTTGAATCCAAATGGTTTTGAAAATGGAATTGAATTGAATATAAAAAGCCTTTGAAAGGGAAGTTTTGAAATTGAAATTTAGTTTTGAATATACTACATCTTGTTAAATGTTATTTGAAATTATTCTGGAAATCACGGTTTGAAAGGTTTGTACAATATATATGTATATGGGTTTAAAACTATTGTTTTAGGAATTTGAATTTAATTCTAATTAGAACTTGCCAATGATACAATAGTTCGTTGATTTTCTAGTCTATATTTTAAAGGCTATAACTTGTGCATATTTAATCAGATTTTTCTAAAACAAAAAGCATTTGTTTTTAAATGATAACGGGTTTCATATAACAGAAAGATTTCCAATTTTTGTTGAAAAGATTTCAAACTGTGCGATTTGAGTTGTAAATTGTTTCGAAAGCTATAGATGAATCTTTGTTAAAGATTGGTGAACTTTGTTTTCAAATTGAAGAGGATCTTCTAGCATGGAGTTTTTGTTTAAAAGATTAAAAGATGTTTCTTTTGTGTAAAAGATTTGGAAATGAAATAGTTTGGAAAACTATGAATTAACCTTTGTGAAAGATTGGTGAACTTTGTGAAGTGAATCTTTTTGTTTAAAAGATTAAAAAGTGGAAATTTGTGTAAACCATTCAAAAGAAAGGTTTTGGACTTTAAGTTGTGATTTATTAAGATCCCACATATCTAAGCGCTCATTATTCGGTTTAGCCGGGGGAGGACTTTATGTCATATAAACCATTCCGAATAATGATATGACGAAATGGATAGCATTTGAGGACCGCTGGTGAAGACCGAGTATATTCGAGAACAAAAGGATTACCCGTCGAATGACTCTGCACTGAGTAGCTACGGTATAGAGATCTCCATATGTGATGAGGAGTCCGATCGGGATTATGAATACCTGGGTTGCAAGGGCTTCTTTGAAGTTTCTTCGGTTCTGTTCGAACCCGTAACAGATTTGTATGGATGTGCGTCTGACATTACAGTTTGAGATGTAAAGCTGGTTTCTATCGAATACATTTCTGTTTGGTGGTGGAGAATTTATTCTCTTAGCTTAAAACCGTTCTTTGAGACGTACGAGCTCAGAGGTTATGTAGTTGATGGTAACTAGTGACACATTCCCAATTTGGCAATGTTGCATACAAATGATGTTGATCATGTGGTTATCAAAGCATGACTTTTGTGTAAAGCGTAGCTTTGTGGACGTGACCTCGTCGGACCTCACAACCCAAAAATGGTCGAAATAGAAAAGTTGCTGCAAGGTTATTTGGGGGTCGCGCCCTTTGAAGGTACGTCTATTTCCTTCTATAAAAGGGTGGTATCAAGGTATGGAGCCCGGATATTTAACCTATGTGGTTACTGTAAATTTATTACTTTATGGTTGTTGGTGTTGAGGATCCTCGGATAAAGGTAGGTAACGACCAAGGGATGGCATACTCGTGTAGTAGTTACCTAGTTACAGAGGTAACCCAGTCTTGCATTGGCAGAGATCCAGTTATGTTCTTGGGGCATCCCTCCAGAGGCGTACCCATGTGGCCCAGGAAGTTCCTTTGCTTGACCATTTGTTGGAAATCCAAAGAAACAATATGAGCCCTTTACGATTGCAATTTTATAACCTACCACCTCTCAGGTGGTAGCTATAGCAGGTATAATATTATCGTACCTATGCTGGCTAAGATTAATATTATACTTTCGAAAGGTTTTCTACACTATGCACTGATAATAATATGAAAAGAATTTTGTGTATCAAGCATGTTTGACTATCATAAGGAGAAATCTCCCCCAAGTGTGCGATTACATTGTGTGTGTGCCGGGAGGCCTTATGGTAGTTTCATTTTCTAGAAGTATTGCGGATTTCTTTCAAAATTCTTTTGTTTTTTTGTTTAAGATAAACTATTTTCGTCTGCTCACACCAGTCTCATGACTGACTTGGAGTTTATTGTTCCCTTTTTAAACTCTAGGTGCCTATAATTTTCTACACGGGCAGCCTAGAGTTGGGATTTTCAGATAATCAATTAGTAATGTAGATTCGATTGCATCCACCCTTTGGATTTGGCGATCGCATTTGTTTCTCTTGGATTGGAGTTGCTTAAATTCAGTATTGATGGTGGTTCGAGCTGATAGCTTGGAGATCTTAAGAGCTTCGACAATGGTTTTAGATGTTGGATTCCTTCTTTCTTTCTTGGAGATCAAGTTGATGATATTGTTCCTCTACTGATGTTTCCTTTCCACTGTTATCTTATATTTCTGATTAATATTGATATCTCAATTGTATCATTGTTGTATCGAATATTGTGTATCAATGATATAGTCTTCTGCTATGTTGTTGTACTTAATGTGTTATATGCTCCGGCGCGAATCAGATTTCAACGGTTTAATCTACGACATTTGATACAAGTAAAGTATGGATGTCAATTTTAGAACGCTGAAATTCGGGTCGTGACTATTCGGTATCAGAGCTGAAGGTTGAGTAAGAACTTTATCTCAGGAGTATAACACATAAGGTGACTTATTAGAGATAGGGTTACAAATACCCTAGAATGAGTATCCCTAAGATATCCGTCTGTATGCCTCAATAAATTCTCTTACTATCCACGGGTGGTAAGTATGAGAGCAAGAAGAGGACGAGGTAGGGGACAGGGAAATACCATTACAAATGGTCAATACCTACAACAACAAGGAAACAATCTTTTCTCTATCAATCTCATTGATCATCAATTCGTTGATTGTTCGTGGCAGCTCTGAAAAGAAGTTTAGGTATGGTGGTAGCTCGACGAATCATATAGATAAGTTCTTATTTTGTATTCTCTTCATCGGTTCCCTATCATTTTTTCATTTTTAAACTTTAATGAATTTGGAATTTTAATTGAAATAAATTGATTAACAAATGTAAAGTTAAATTGGATTGTATCATTAAAACGATTTTGGTCAAAACCAAAGTTTGAAATTTTTGTTGTGATTACTTGTGAAGATCAAAATCCCAAAAGGGACAAGCTGGTGTATACTTTGGGGTATTCCGACCTGAGTTTGGAATCCATACCTAGTGCTGGGAAATTGTGAAAAAAATTAAATCCATTTGTCTGTTCTTTTGGGTCTAAATATATTCTACAAATGGTTGGTTATCCCTTCGGACTAACTAATGCCCCTGCATATTTCGTAGACCGGATGACCTGAGTACTTCGTGAGATATTGAATGAGTTTGTTCTCATAATTATTGTTGATATTCTGATTTGGTAAGCCAAATTTAGAATAGATATTCAATTTGATCTGGTAAACCATTTCTTTGCGTGTTCACCTATTCTCTGTTGTCTCTCTATCTAACAAATTTCGAGGACGAAATTTTCTTAAGGAGGGAATCTGTAACATCACTGTTTTTAAATCAAATTTAAATTGGTAATTAATTTAATTTTTGGGATAATTTGTGAATTATTTGAGAATTAATTTGAAATATTTGGTATTTTCCAAAATTAAATAGATATTTGTTTGTTTATTAATATAAATGTATATAAATATGATTACAAATAGAATTTCTAATTGGAAATTCAAAAATAAATGTTTTGAATAATATATTAATTATAAATTTAATTGTGGATTAATTTGAAAATTTTAAGTGTATGTATGTATATATATATATATATATATATATATATATATATATATATATATCAAAAGATTGTAAATAAAGGAATTTTTTTGAAAATTCAATAAATTGTGAATAGAATATTGATTTGGAATTTAAAAATAAATATGTATATATGATTATTTATTTGTATATGATTATATTTTAAATCATTTCTTTAAAAAAGGTATAAATGTAAATAATTGAAAATGTATGAATATAAATATAAAGTCAAAAATGAATAAAAAGTTTAATATATACATAGAATTAATAAAAGGATTTAAAATCACTTTTCTTTCATACTTGAAATAAATTTAGTTTATATATATAAAATTGTATATGTAAATATTTAAAACTAAATAGAAATTTCATATATAAAATATAAAAGACATGATTCTTAAATATACAAAAGTGTAAATTTATTAACATAAAGGTTTAAAACATAATTTGTAAATAAAATCGAGAAAAGGATTTAACATAAATTTAAATATGTTAACAAGTGTAAGAAAAATAATATGGCTTTGTACAAGTGTTAAGAATAATTACAAGTGGCAAGATAACATTTTTCTTTTAATCTAGAATTATAGGAAAATATGTAAAAGAAGAAAATCTGGTTATGTACCTCAGTTCAAACTTCCTCTTCACCTTCTAAAAAGAAAAAGAAAAAAATCTGGAAAGAAAATCAAATCCAAAACCAGAAAATCCAAAATTGAAAACCAGAGAGCATAGATCAAACAAATTTTCAAACCTGGAGATTAAACTCAACAAATCTGTAGCCTAATTCAAGATCAAGGATCAAAGCTTCAACACATCAAGATACAGATTCAACTTAACACAGAAGTCAAATCCAATAGCAAGCTAACAAAATCAAATTCCAGTTTCCATTTTTACATTAAAACCTCTGCTCCTCTGTTCTTGTTTCTGGTGAGTAAACTCCATTTTAAACCCAATCTTTTATCTTGACCTGTGCTCTGTGATGATGAATGAGATTGGTGATGTTGTAAAATATATTGTATGGATATAAATATGTTTATATATACATATGTAAATGCGATCAGAGTATAGACACTAACTCCGTTATACCAACAAAATTAAGAACAACATATTGGAAAATCCATATCTTCCAATTTATACAAATTCGAGCTATGATTACTGAAGGAAAAATGATTGAAACAATATAATATCATTGTTAAAAATAATTTCATGCTTTTATATTGTGTATTCATTTCAAAAATGGGGAATAATAGTAGAAATCCAATATAACTTGAAAATAAATGCTCAAGTTTTCGAGTTTGGATTCCATAATCTGATTTGTGGTAGGAAAAAATGAATTTAGGCAATAATTTCAAGATTTTTAAACTTGGGATCGTCGTGAAATCCGAAGCTGATCAGATATTAGGTTTTTTTTAGTTGCCATTGAATGGCGAAGTTATTGTCGACGTAATCAAGTCTGGAGGAGGATCATGTGTTGTAGTTTACGGAAAAAATGGAGTTTTGTTTTTCTGATCATCGTCGATGATGATATGACGGGAAATAAGGTTTTTGACCCAGTTTTGTTCAATGTTGAAGATGCGACGATTTCATCATCGACGGTGCATCGGGATGCATCGCACCGGGGGGAAAAGGTTCGTGGGCCAGTGGAGAAGCTCTGGTCAAAAATAGTGTGGTCAACGATGGCCGGGATTTTTAGGACGAGGAGTTTTGTTGTTAACGACTTGGTTCAAGTTTCGAGTCAAAAAGCTCGATGTCGATCTACGTCGAGTTTGAGGGAAGTGGGTTCAGGGGAGGCTCAGGTGGGTTGCCGATGATGTGGCGATGTAGTCATGGTTGGTCGGAGTAGCTCTGATCGCTTGTGCACGTGTATGCGTATCATGGTGTATAAATGATGGGTTAGGGAAGAAAAATTGGCTCATGCTCGAGCACATGAAATCGAAGATCGGACTCGAAGACAAGAGAAGAGGAGGGAAACTCGAAGTTGTACTCGGATTTACCTCGAGTTTAACTCGGGGTCAGGGTACCAATGTAAAAGTTTGAAATTTAAACTGGTTTAAAAAGTTTAAATCAAGTTTTCGACAAATTTAGTTCAATTAATTATTTTATACAATGTGTGTTTAATTTTGGATTAGTTGAAGGCTTTAAGTTTAAATTATTTTAATTTATCAAGTTGATATATTTTAAATTATTTATATGTGTGCGCATGTGTGTGTTTTTTTAATTAATTCCTAAGCTTATTTTTAAATAAGGAAATTAATAGCTTAATTAAGGAGTTGATTAAGTAGATAAATAGTTTATCTTAAAATAATATTTTTAAAGTTACTGGTAAACTTAAAAGTTTAAAATTTAATTATATGATAATGATTTGTTTTAAGGTTTATTTAACGAGGTTAAATTATTGTAATTTAGTGATCAATTAAGATAAATAATTTATCTTTGATTTATTAAGGTCTTGAGTAAATTATTAATGTAAATAATTTAAAGGATGATGATAAAGATTAATTGATAAAAGTTAGTAGGGATAATTAATTGATGATTTAAAATTGATTAATTAAGTGATTAAAGAATAATTAAAGGATAATATTTTTGTAATAAACTGATTAATAAAATTAATTTGAGGATAATTAATCAATTAAAGATTAATTAATGAAAGTGATTAGGGATAATCACTTATTGTAATTTATTAATTAAATGGTTATTAATTAACGGTTAATTAATTATGCAATTAACTTAAGGTTAATTTAATTGATGTAATTAAGTAAGGATAATTAATTAAAGGATAATAACATAATTAAAAGGTTAATTATTTGATGATTAAAGGTTAACTGATTTATTAATTGAGATTAATTAATTAAAGTTTTAAGGTTAATTAATTTATTATTAAAAGTTAATTAATTAAAATAATTTGTAATTAACTTAACAAGGATTAGTGATTAATCTGGTTTCAATTAATCAGATACTTAATTAATCTTACTTATGGATGCTTGGATTATATTAAATGCTTTGAATTGTTTGATATCCCTAGTGTGTGCTGCTTTGTGATATGAATTACTTTGATTTGAGCTGTGATGGATTTAATTTATTATCTGTGATGAATTTATGTTGTTTATCTATGAATGAAGATAAGCGTTATAGGATTATATCGCTTATCAATATTGCTGTGTTTGGATTGTGATGATTGATGATGTTGCACCATTGTGTAAAACCCCTGAACTACACTATACACGCACAAATATGGATTTCACAAGGAAATCGGTTAAGTCACAGATATTTTGAATTTAAATATTATTTTGTTTAAAAGTTGAATTTTGAATCCAAATGGTTTTGGAAATGGAATTGAATTGAATATAAAAGGCCTTTGAAAGGGGAGTTTTGAAATTGAAATTTAGTTTTGAATATACTATATCTTGTTAAATGTTATTTGAAATTATTCTGGAAATCATGGTTTGAAAGGTTTATACAATATATATGTATATGGGTTTAAAACTATTGTTTTGGGAATTTGAATTTAATTCAAATTAGAACTTGCCAATGATATAGTAGTTCGTTGATTTTCTAGTCGATGCTTTAAAGGCTATAACTTGTGCACCTTTAATCGGATTTTTCCGAAACAAAATGCATTTGTTTTTAAATGATAATGGCTTTCATATAACAGAAAGATTTCCAGTTTTTGTTGAGAAGATTTCAAACTGTGTGATTTGAGTTCTAAATTGTTTTGAAAGCTATAGATGAATCTTCGTTAAAGATTGGTCAACTCTGTTTTCAAATTGAAGAGGATCTTCAAGCATGGAGTTTTTGTTTAAAAGATTAAAAGATGTATCTTTTGTGCAAAAGATTTGGAAATGAAATAGTTTGGAAAACTATGAATTAATCTTTGTGAAAGATTGGTAAACTTTGTGAAGTGAATCTTTTTGTTTAAAAGATTAAAAGTGGAAATTTGTGTAAACCATTCAAAAGAAAGGTTTTGGGCTTTAAATGTGACTTAACTAAGATCCTACTACATCCATATGCTTTATAAATTAAGCGCTCATTATTCGGTTTAGCCGAGAGAGGACTTTGTGTCATATAAACCATTCTGAATAATGATACGACGAAATGGATAGCATTTCAAGAACGATGGTTAAGACCGGGTATTTTCGAGAACGAAAGGATTACCCGTCAAATGACTCTACACTGAGTAGCTACGGTATAGAGATCTCCATATGTGATGGGGAGTCCGAATGGGATTGTGAATACCCGGATTGCAAGGGCTTCTTTGAAGTGCCTTCGGTTCTGTTCGAACCCAAAACAGACTTGTATGGATGTGTGTTTGATATTACACTTTGAGATGTAAAGCTGGTTTCTATCAAATACATTTCGGTTTCGTGGCGGAGAATTTATTTTCTTAGCTTAACACCCTTCTCTAAGACGTACGAGCTCCGAGGTTATGTAGTTGATGGTTACTAATGATACATTTCCAATTTGGTAATGTGGTATATGAAGTGCTATTGATCATGTATTGATTGAAGCATGACTTTTGTGTAAAGCGTAGCCTTGTGGACGTGACCTCGTCGGACCTCCCAACTCGAAAATGGTCGAAATAGAAATGATGCGGCAAGGTTATTTTGGGGTAGTGCCCCCTGAGGGTATGTCCATTTCCTTTTGGAGAAGGGTGGTATCATGGTATGGAGCCCAGATATTTGACCTATGTGGTTACTGCAAATTTATTACTTTGTAGTTATTGTAACGACCCATTAAATTTATGATATTTAATAAAATGAATTAATATAATTTCTAATTTGGTTAAAAATAAATGTAGAAATTTGGTATAGTGGTTGCAATTTAGTGTAACTATAAAAATTTATGATAATAGATGTGGATAATGTAAATTGTCACAACTTGATTTAAAGTAATTTTTAAGAAACAAATAAATGTTGAATTTGTGAATGTTAGAATAAATATTAACTTAAATGGTGTTCATTAATACAAAGATGTAATTAGTGTAGATAGTAATAATTTATGCCTGCAGTGAAAGGAAAAGAAAACTAATAGAAACATAAAATTTATTTTATGTAAACAAAAGTATAGTTTTGAATAAACTTATGAAAATTGATAGAAACAGTGTTTGTAATCAGTTTGGTTATTTTATATTTGAAAGATAGAGATGTGTAAATACGTTAATGAATTTATAATGGGAAGGAATGGTAGAATGAAAAGAATAGATATAATAATAAGCATTTGATTCAATTAAGGGAATTAAATTATAATAAATGGTCATTTAATAAATTCAACGTTTGTGAGAAATCATAATAGTTGTGTAAAATGTGTACAAACTTGGATTTGGAAGTTTATTGGATTTATAACGGTTTTGTTATTAAGTGTATGAGTTTAAAAGTTATTCCCTTTTGTAAAGTAATAGAAGAATGCATAAAGATATAAACAGGGCTTAATAGAATTGACACTTAATGAATTGAATAAATTACCCATTTATGTAGATATGTATAGTGGACTATAAATGGCCTAAGCAAATATAAAATGGAATAATCATTGAGATTTGTACTATGAAAATAAATAGTAACATTTATTTGCAAGGAATAAAAGACTATTTAGGTGACTAGAATTTGGAGTAATGACTATTGTATGTTACCTACCCTTGTTTCTTGTTAATATTTTGGGAATCAAATTCAATTTATCCGCCAATTTACCGCAGTTAAAGTGAAATGAATTGGTGATTGAGAAATGTTAAATACAAATAAGATGTAAACCAAAGAAAATCCCATTTGTAATAAATTATGTAGAATAAAGTAAAGAAACTAGGAAATGAAAATGTGAAAATGTGGATGCAGTGAGATCTTAAGTGATACTAACCTTGTTAGGCAAGTGATAACGGAATTTTGTGTATATGTAATATTTACTGGTGTGTCAAGTAATAAATACATAGATGCAAGAAAAGGAAAGTTGGTAGCAATCTATATATGTTATTTATCTTACTTAGTATATTAAATAAGGTTTGGAATTCAAATTTTAATTAAAGGAGTTGGTAGCACGTTAGTAGGAAATAATTGTAAGGGTGGGATAACAAATACTATAAACTACCTAATTTAAATGAGTCAATGAACTTATTTGAAATAACGTTCATCTAAATATGAGTAATTAAAATGGCGGGGTCAACAATAAACGTTACTTTAGAATTAATTTATATTTTAACGGAAGTGTGAAAGTAAAGCAATAGAAGCGTAAACTTATCAAGGTAGAATTTAGTAGTGTAATGAAAAAATGTTAAGAATGTTATAGTATAATGATTGATTGGAAATCAAAATTTACTTGTTTGAATGTAACTTTAGGGAAATTGGATTTAATTAAAATAAAAAGGAAGAAAAAAAAATTGGATGAAATTTAATGTTGGAATATTATGTAAATATAAACTTAGATAAAATTTAAGGATATCTATGTAATAGAGTGTAAAACCAATGTTAATTTCATCTATTTAATACTAATAGGTTAATAAGAGAATGAAGAGTAAATTTAATGTTAAGTTAATATGAATTAAGGTAATATTGGGGAATAATGTGAATTTTCTTCATAATATGATAAGTTGTAGAATACAACGTAAACTTAAGTATAACCTTTGGATTGAAAACATTGTTAAGGGTTACCTGTTAAATTTGGATGGAATTGGCAATAAATGTTACACTTATGGGTAAGGAAATAAAAATGTCCAGAATTTGAGTATATTAAGAAATGGGGATTGAAATTGAAATCTTGCAACGAATCTAATAATACGTTACATAAGTGTTAAATTAAGGTAACATTTGAAAAATATGATAATGATTTTCAAATTGAACAAGTTGTGGAATTAATAAGGATGGAAGAAAAAAAAATCAAGATTTATTTTATTTATTGGAATGAAAAATTTATAATTTGATTTATTGCGAATAATTGAAATTTAATTTGGTAATTGGCGAAATGATTAATGATTGAATTAACATAGAACTTGTTGTTAGTTATTAAAATTGTTTAAGAAATCAAAGGAGAGAAATTTTATAAAATTTTAAATTTTGTAATTGGATTGGCTAAAGTGGGAAAGTGGAATTAATCAACGTTGTTACTTTTATCTCCTTCCCTATTAGATCCTTATGTGATTGCATCCACATTTATTGTTGATTATTCCTATATATTGTCACCAATTAATCGTACTTGATGTATGTTTAGCAATTTTGTCACACAGTTAAAGTATGAATATATATATATGATGTATTCAAATTTTTCTGTATCTAGCACTTAATTAATTTAGAATCAAACTAACGAAACGTGTCATTTATTTTTGTCCCTCCATATTCATTTGCTTTCTAATTAATAAATACCTCTTTTTAATACCTGCTACTTTAAAAAAAAAAAAAGGACTGTTCATATTTGCTATATTTCAATACCAAGTGTTCATATTCACTTTATTTCTAATTAATAGCAGCCTCTCCTTTCAAATCTATTTGTCCCTAAACCTAACTGTAACCTTATAAATAACCTACTTCTTATTCTTCTATTACATTTTGTTTCTCCTAACTCTAACCCTAGCCTCCATGCTATTCTTCTTCTTCTTCTTCTTCTTCTTCTTCTTCTTTTTTCTTGTTTTTCTCAAAGCTCCTTATCTCTCATTTTAATTTTTTTTCTTTCTCTTCCAATATTCTTCTTCTTCTTCTTCAAATTTACTTCTATTTCAAACTTTCTTCTTTTCAAATCTAGATCTTCTCTTCCGTTTTCAGTTCTTATTTTAATCATTTTTTTTCAATTCTTCTTTTTCAAATCTTCTTTTTCTTTCAAACCTTTTAAAATACATACATTCATATAATAAGGAGGAAAATTAAAGTAAATCGAAATAAAAGAAAAATTACGGAACAAAGTTAGCAATCAAGAACAAGCATATGCGTTTTTCACGAGTGAAGGTGGATGCGGCACGGTATTTTATTTTTGTTTTGTTTATTTTTAATTTTTTTTTATTTCAATTGCAAATCGTTTAATTGTGATAACTTTCACATACGAACTCCGTTTCACACGAAATTTCTTTTGTTAGGATCGTAATTAAATTCCGGATCTGATGACGCTGGTTTGGATAAATTTAGAGACCGTCAAATTTTGGGTTTAAATCGGATTTACATTCGATTTAAATTCAAAAGGTGAGTGTTTTGACCCACTCACAATTACTAGAAGCTTTTATGTTTGTTAAATAAATTTTAGAAATGAATAGAAATTTATTTATGAGTATTTGGCATGTTTATTTCATTCATATCTGTTGAATTGCATTTTATTAAATTTAACTGTTAATTTAATTGATTTATTGTGTATTAATTGACTGTTGGAAATTTTTGTTGCATATGAATTGCTAGTTAACAGTTGTATAAATTATTACTGAATAAACTGTTAGATTAATAGTTGATAAATTTAATTTGAATAAACTGCCAGTTATCACCTGTTATATATGATCATATATATAATTGTTATTGATTGATATTGATCGATGTTGTGATTGGATGATGGATGTGTTGTTGAATGAATGTTTTATTTGGATATCATTAAACTGCAAGTTAGTATGCATTTACATTTCATTCGGGATTGCGGTTTGAAATGATATACAACCGCAGTTTTTTTTTTTAAATTGCGGATTGAAATGATAAATATCCGTATCACTTGACCATAGGATAGAAAACTATATACAGGCACCGCGGTCTATATATAACTATTTTTAATGTGATTTCTATGGTTTGGATGGAATACGGTTTATAAAAATCTTAAATTTTATACTGAATAAATGTTTTCTTCCATATTTATATACATATGAAGTTGAAAAATTTGAAATAAAAAGGTGTATAAATCTCTTTATTAAAATGGAAGAAAATTTAGTAAATGGAGTTTGATAATTTATATCCTATGTTTAAATGTTAAGTTGGAAATTTTAAGATATGATATTTATAATTGGATTTTCCCAAAATAAATTAAATGAATATTCTAGTATAACTTGAATTGGAAAATATATATAATTTATTACTAGAAATTGAAGTCTTATAAATTATGGATTCTATGTGAATATTCAAGGCTAATTAATAGAACATTTGATTTGAAAGAATAAAATCCAACTTTAGTTGAAATATTTATACTCAAAATGGATATACGTATATATATGAATTTATTGAAATGGTTTTGGAACTTGAAGCGATATTAAATTTTGGTTTTAACTTTAAATAAAGAAATGTATTGTAAAGCCACGAGAAATATTTCTTTTCAAAGTAACATTTAAGTTAAACCACTTATTTTATATATTGTTGAATATCCAAACCATTTAGTTTTGAAAGTAATGGTTTTAAAAACTATGGATTTCGAAGTATTATGTTGAAAGTTAATATTCAAATATTTGGTTACAAGGAATTATAAATTTTAAAAGTGGCATAATTTTTGGAAAAGATTTATATTTGGGAAATGATATCATTGATTTGGGTTTTATAAAATAATATCAAAATGAATCTTTTTGGGTTTTAAAGAAGAAATGATATCGTAATATTATGGTTTTGAAATGGATTATATTCTGGTTTTAAAGTATAAACTATTTTTAAATGACCGCGGTGTTATAATAACGATTGGTTGGCAAAGAGACCGGGATCGGATATGGACATACTCTCTGTCGATACCGAAAACCACTTTGACTAACCGTGTACGCGGTGGAGATTCCAGAATGAAGTAGGTTGGGGCGACGTTTCCTGTAAGGTAAATACGTGGACCCGACTCCCGTGAGTTGGCATAAGGTGGCTAAAACATGAGCGATTGACGGGTTAATGAGGTCATTCCTCTTGTGATGACCCGGAATTTGTAAGCAATATCAATTTAATAATCTATAATAAAAATCAAATTGATTTGATAATCTTTGTAACAAGATTTGAATTAATTTAATAATTCAATAAAATAAATAGTAAATTGATAGATTTTATCTTTTTAAATTAGATAAACTGTTTTATATTTACAATGTATAAAGAATAATGTATATATTCTAAATAGGTATTGTTTTCAATGAATACTGTTTTCTATAAATTTATATCTTTAGTAAAACTGAAAATTATGATTTTATTTAAAAGTTAAGCTTTTAAAAGCCATTTAATAAATAAAACATGTTTTTAAATACATAAGATAAGTATTGAAATGATTTAAAATATTTTGATTCAAGTTTAAAATTTAAATAAATAACAGTATGGTTATTTTGAGTTTCTTTTAAAAATAATGTGATGATAAATAATTTATGAATAAAGAAATAATTTCTTTTATAAGTTATTTATGGTTATTAAATATTGATATTTATAAAAATATAATAATACATTGTTTCAACAAATAAATCTTTAATAAAAATAATTGTTTTTCAAATTTAAATTGTGTAGTTATATATGTATATATATAACTTGATTTGAACTAGAATTCAAAGCTTTAAAGTTTAAAGGTATAATTTTTTTTAATTTATTTTGATTTTGAATCATTTGTATAAGTTTAATATTTATTCATTTTAAATCTATACACATGTAAATGAATGCATGCTAATAAATTAACTAAAACTATCTTATTAAACATCTAACTTTAATATACAAGTTAACTAAATGTTTAGCTTATTAACAATTAATACAAGTGTATGAATATTAAGACACCATTTAACACATGTTAGCAAATAAACTAAGGAATTGACAATTGTTAAAATGTAAGACAAGTGTCAAAGATTTAATTAGCATTTTTTTTCTTTTGATTTTATTTTTAATGATTTCAGTTTTTTTTTATAAACAAAACTCCTTCCATTTTATTTCTTTTGAAATCAAAAACTAAGAAGAAAAAATGGAAACAAATTTCTGAAATCATTCCCAAAACCCACTTCATAAACCTGAACAAAATTTGCATGCAAATCCTTCTTACAAATTGAAACAAAATCATATTCCAAGTCTCAATTCAACAGAAAACAAATCTGCAATCAAAACCCTATTCATTTTCAAGCAAACCTGTAACTACTTCAAGCATGCAAGAATTCAGTCAAGCCTCTCAGTTTTTAACTCAAGCAAACCTGTAGCCTGCATTTCATTTAAAATTTGGGGTTTCAAGGCATCTGTATTCTTCTTCAACTAAGCAACAGCAGTTTTAAGACTTAGAGATTAGTAGCAACTCTAAGGCATTTCAACACCAAAATTTTCAAAGAAGCAAGCAAATCTAAGCATGCAAGCCAAACTGTTTCAGACATGCATTTTATTTTAAAAATCTGGATTCAAGTAGCATGCATGCAAGAATTCTGTAACAAGCACTAGTTTTTCAGTTGCATTTCTCTGCTCTGCATCAGGAATCTGGTGAGTAACATTCTGTTTTAAAAGTTTAAATTTTTAAATAAGTTGCATGATTAAAACTCTGTGACAAAATGTGGTGAATGTGTACTTGAATACATTATGCTGTGACTATGTATGTTTGTGATTTCTAAAAGTTTTTCTCTGATTCTATATAGATCATGAGTTCAGATTCTTGTTCTATAATCCAAGCAAATAGTTTTACCCCTCTGATTCAATTTAGATATAATCAAACTTATTTGTTTAAGATAAGTTTAGTTTAAAATTTTAGTTAAATTAAAATAACCTGTAGACATCTCTGTAAACCAGAGTTTGGTTAATTAAGTTTTAAAATGTGTAAATTCATATTGAACAAATTATGAATTCAGTATTAGGAATTAAATAGCTAGATCAAACTTGATTTTAAGAACAAATTAGGATTTTTAGTGGAAGGGTTGTGGTGCTATCCTGTATTGAACTGTATAAGGGGAATTGGGTTTTTGTGTGATCTAGGAAATTTGAGGTGTCGGGATTCATCTGGGAGATGGAGGAGTTGTCGTTGTTGTCAAGAAAAATACTAGGTGGCGTTGCAATTCAACGAGGTGGTTGCGGTGACGGAATTTCTGAAAGAACCCTAGTTTAGGATGGGTGGGTTGCTTGGGTCAGTTCTTCTTGTAGGAGTGATCGAGTTGTTTGAATTTTTGGGAAATGATGGAGGGTTGGTTGATGGACTCGTGGCCGGAGTTGGTGGTATACCAGTGGTCAGAAGGTGGTGGATGAGACGATGACAGGTTTGGGAGTTTGGACTGTATGTTTCAGGTTTTAAGGATTCAACTCGAATTCAAATTCGAGGTGGATAAGGGTATGGTGATGGATGTATTGGATTGGAGAGTTGAAGGTTGATGTGATGAAGCCACCGGAGGTGACTGGTGATTGCCAGAGGCACGGTGCACGTGCACCGTGCAATTTGCATTGATCTGATGTTTCTGGGTATAAAGGCATTTTAGGACCCGAAGTAGAACTCGGGTATTGTTGTGATTTACTCGAAGATAAGTGTTGGATGACTGGAAGTAAACATAGGGTTGACTCGGGTAAGTTTTATGTTACAGTTTTTTAGAAAAACTGTCTGCAGATTTTAAAAATCTAAATCAAAATTTAAAATAAATTAGTAGTTAGATTTAAATAAGTTTAATCTGTAGAAGAGTTTTAGTTAAAGAAGTTTGAAAATCTTTTATGTTTTAAAATTTGAATGTGGTTTCAGTTTTTTTTAGGATTTAAAACCTGCATTCAAAAGGGAAAGCAAAGTTTTTTAACAGAGATTTAAATCTTGTTAAGCTTTAATCTAGTTTGTATTAGAATTTCAAATGAATTTGAAGTCTTATAAGTTTTTTTTTTTTTTTTTAAATTGAAGGTGTTTCAGTTTTAAGAAATAAAAAGAGAGAAACCTGACAGTTTTTCAAAAACTTGAATTTGTATTTAAAATCTAAAACATAATTTAAGCAGTGTTTTAAATTCAAATGTTAAGTTCAGTTTTCAACTAAATTTTGAACCTTCAGGTTTTAAAATAAAATTGGGATTTTTAAATAAGAGTTTTAAATCAAGGTTAAGAACAAGTTTAAATCAAGTTAAAAATCAAATGTTTTAAATAAATAATGGATTCAAGTTTCTTGAATTTAAAATCTGGATATTTGAATAAGTTTTGAAATCTGAATGTTTTCAAACTAGTTTAAAATTTAAATTGTTTATTTAAGTAAAATGGTTTCAAAACAAATATTTATATTTGTTTTTCCTTTGAAATGAAATCATTATAAATGGTTTATAAAGGAAGTTAAATGATTGTTACTTGAATTTGAAATTCAATTGGTAATGTATTTTTAACTTAATTTTATTAAATTAAGTATATTAAGATTTATCTTATATAAGTTAAATTTAAGAAATAAATGTTATTTGCATTTATTTTAAAGGATAATAAATGAAATTATTAATAAGGAATGGGTTATCTTAGAATTTATTAAGTTATTGAATATAATTAAATAAATTGGATAATTAAGGAATAACTTAATTATTTACTTTGTTTAATTAATAATTTGAATTAATTAGAGATAATTAAGAAGTAATTAGAGAAAAATTAAAGGATAAATAATAGTTAATGATGGTCATTAACTAAGGTTGATTTGATAATTAATTAATATGATTAATTCTCAATAATTAATTTAAATTAATTAATTAATGATAATAAATTGTAAAATTTATTTAAGTTAATTACTTAAATAAAAGTAATTAAGACATTAATTACTTAATATAATTAATGAGTTTATTGAGATTGGTTTAGATTAATTAATTAAGTTTAATTAATTTTAAACATTTGAATTGATAATAATTACTTTATGTAATTAATGGAATTACTCAGTTAAGTAATTAGAGAATAATTACTGGATGTAATTAGTGGATGGTGTTGGGCTTGTGAAAATAATTTGGATTAAATTATTTTGTATAATTAATCAAGTGATTAATTAAAGAAATTAATTAAGGAATAATTAATTTGATAAGTAATTAAGGGTAGTTAATTACACAATGAGATTAATCAAAGGTGATTAATAATTATGGAAAGTAATTAGTTACTGAAAGTAATTAATTTAATGAAGTAATTAATTAGGAGTCATTAATTAATATAATTAATGATGTAATTAAGATTGATTCATTAATATTAATTAATCAATAATAAATAATTAAGGATAATTAATTAATTGTAATTAATTAAGGTTAAATATAATTAATTATAGTTAATTAATTAATGAAGTAATTAAAGGGTAATTACTGTATTGGTTTAGGATAATTAATTTTTGGAATTAAATAAAGTATAATTAATCAGGATTGATTAATTAAGATGATAAATTGGAGGTTAATCAATTAATTAATTTGTAATTAATTTATGATAATATAAGCAAGATTTATATTGAGTAAGTGATTAATTTAATTCATTTTAAATTAATTAAAGATGATGTAATTAATTTAATTCATTTTAAATTAATTATAAGTAGTATGTTTATAGATCATTGCTTATGAATGATTGTTATTGGTTGTCTTGAATGGTTTGAAATATCAGAGATGAGATTAGTATTGTTGATTGATATGGATGCATTGGTTGCATTATGATATTGATATGGATTGTCTTTTAATAGTGATAATGTAGATTATCTGTGGTTTGATAATGATAATTATCTGTTGTGAATCTATGAATTATCTATCTGGGTGTATATAGATAATGTTATTAAATTGTTTTAAACACTAAAACAACTTGGACTTAAAAGACACGCTTTGGATTTCGATGAGACCGGGATCGGGTTTCCATATTTGGATATCCGAAAACCACATCGATTCCAATTAAACGATAGGTCGTTAATCCAAGTGGAGCAGGTGAAGACTCGAGGTATAAGGGCTATACGTCAGTATAACTCTGTGGGTGATTCCGTAATGAGTTGACGGAATAGTACTTATAGATTCGAGATGGTGAATCAGAGTGCAAGGGTTATCGTCGTTAACTCTGAGGGTGATTCCAAAACGAGTGTAACGAGGTAATGCCTTCGGTTTCGTTCGAACCCGGAACGAACTTGTATGGATTGAATGCTTTCAGAACATCGTCAGGTGGACGATGAGCATTCTAAGTGATGTGTCCTCTAAAGGTAATCGTAGCCTCAAGCCTCATCAACCAGGAATGGCTAAAACAGGGGAGGTGCAGCAAGGCTTCGTGGGTAGCTCCCACTGGAGAGCAAGATTGATCCCTGTCTAGAGGTCCCTTTTTATTCGGCTTAGTGGGCAGTTGGAATTGCGCACCAACTGCGGGGTTGTCTTGTTCGGAACTATTCAGTAAGGAATGGGTCCGGCCTTGTGTTGCAGGGGAGTTAGGGTGGCTCCTCGGTACGTTGATCTAGGCCACGTACTGTGACGGGCGGTACCCCAGTAGCCCTGCCATTGTATGGAATCCAAAATCCAATAAGTGCCGTACGTATTAGTTGTGCCCAACTATGTTGGAATGTGAGATGTAAGCATTTCAGCTATTTCTGTATTTTATTTGAAAACCCTAGACACTATTATAATATCACTGGATTTCCTATCAAATGTTTTGGTTAGCGTAAGGTAAAAACTTTTCCATGTTTATGTGTGGGAAGTCTTACGTGATACCTTTCTTTTCAAAAGGTTTTTGAAAGTTAAGCAACTTTAACCTGTTACTCACACCAGACCCATGTCTGACCCGGAGTTTATTTTTGTTTTTCATAAACTCTTGGGTGCTCAAATTTTTACGAGTAGCCAAGGGAATCAGGTTTGCTTTGACGAATATTGGAGGAGCAGATGGAGCAGGAGGCTTCTGCGTTAGATAGAGTATTCCGCTGTGTGTTCTGTGTTGTCTCTGATTGTATTATGTTGTAAATACTAGACAGATGTTTATAACTGTCTAGTATGTGTTGTGTATCTGTGTACTCTGATAGTGGTTGTAAACTATGTAATATTATGTTATTAATATAATTTATTCGTTCCGCTGTTTAGATTCTGATGTGTCGTTTCTTCTTCTTCTCTTTCTTTCTCTTTTCTACCCCTTTCTTTTCTTATTAGCGATGCAATTTCCTGGATAATGGGAGTTGGGTCGTCACAGTGGTATCAGAGCGTTAGGTTGAGTGAATACCTAGGCTCTGTAGTGGTGTCTATCTTGAGAGAGCGTATTTGTAATTTTATATATATTTATATATATTTATCTATTTCTACCTATCTGTTGGGTTACCTGTTCGGGTTTTCCAATATAGGTTATAAAGGTAGATAAGGTAGTAGTGTTTGTAACACGATTACTACCATTGGTTGGAGTCTGATGTTTAAGGTTGGAAGTGTATGTGTCGAGACCGTAGACCTAATACCGTCTCGAGTAAGCTTTGTTATGTTGAAGTATTTCATCGATCTCTGAAGGAAACCTGTTAAGGTTCGGAGACATTTTTGAAATGAAGAGTTTGGTGAAGAGAGTTTGATCTGTTCAATTTGGGCTGAAGTAAGTAATGGTATCGTGATACCTCAGGAATTTGTAACTGCGTGATGAGATGCAGTGACTATGGAGTGTTTCCGAAGATGTTTTCTTTGGAACAAATTTGGGAAGTGTGGCTGTCCCGAAGTTGTGGTTGGATTCAGCAGGATGTGTGGTGTTTCTGTCTGCTTTGGAGTCCGAGTTTCTCGAAGGAGTCTGGATTAAGAAGTTTGGATTGGTGTCAGCAGTGCAGCTCGGAGTGTTCTGTGTGCCGACAGGAAGGTCTTAGCGGAGTAGTTTTTTCTGAAGATGGAGTTTAGAAGCTGCTAAGTGAATCTGTTTCTTCAATGGATTGACTAGACCAGTGTAAGTTGTTCTGTTTGGTAATGAGAGAACAGTTTTCTTTGGAAATTTATCTGGATTGATCGCAAAAGTGACTTGCGATTGTTTGAATATTCTCTTGGACTATTGGAGATTTTATGGATGTCTTCTGGGAAGACAGAGATTTGTCTATATCTGGAATTGAATTCTCTTATCAACTAGTATTCCAGGAGTGGAACTGATAGTTCTGTTTAGTTGGAGAATGATTCCTAGAGATGGAGTTGATGGAGTAACTCAGGAATTTCTGAGTTTTCTTTATGGATTGTAGAACCATATTTCTGGAGGTGATGTCCAGTTAGTGCTTGTGTTCTTCGTCAATATTATCTTGTCTACTTTGGATCAGAGTTGTGCAGCGGAAGCGGTTTGATAGTGTTTCTGATTTTCTTTTTCGGATCAGAAGTAGTTTGTTGTTTTCTGCTGTCTATGGAGTAGAATTGTGTTTTGGTTTTGGATTGATCTTAAGGAGATCATTGTGGTGGGTTGTTTTTGTTTCTGTTTGTTCTAGGGGAATCAGCAAGGGTTGAGCTGATCAGTTTGGATATTGGTAGACTAGGATTTGTCTGAAGACTTTTGTGGATAAGGGACGGAGAAATTTGGAATTCGAAATTGGAGACTTCGTTGGTGTTGGGGTTTTCTCTGATTAAGGAGCTATAAGTTTTGATAAGATAGGAGAAGCTAGCTCAGTGATGTTTGGATCTCTTATCTGTGTTTTGGTTGGATCGGTATTTGGTTTTCAGGATTGAATTGTCAGTTTGGATAAATGGAATTCAATGAGTTTCACGTATCTCTGAGGGAGTACGTGTATGGTCTATCTCTGGTTATGGAACCAGTAGTTTTAGAGGTTTGGTTGTTGAATCAGACTCGTCTGTAGTCTGATATGTTATCTAGTTCTGTAGATATAGATGAATAGGAGCTCTATAGCTTAATAGTATTGATTGTTTGGAATTTATAGAGCGAGTATCCCGATATTTTTATATACCGGGGAAACTCGTGGAAGTTTTTATCCAGAATTTTTCTGGATAATTAGATTGTTTGATTGGTTGAATTGATTGCTTGGGTTGTTAGCATATCATTGGTATATGCTTGTGTTTTAAAATTAAATCTTTAAATAGATTATTAAATTACCTTTGTTTTAAATTTCGGGGACGAAATTCTTTTAAGGGGGAAGGAATGTGATGACCCGGAATTTGTAAGCAATATCAATTTAATAATCTATAATAAAAATCAAATTGATTTGATAATCTTTGTAACAAGATTTGAATTAATTTAATAATTCAATAAAATAAATAGTAAATTGATAGATTTTATCTTTTTAAATTAGATAAACTGTTTTATATTTACAATGTATAAAGAATAATGTATATATTCTAAATAGGTATTGTTTTCAATGAATACTGTTTTCTATAAATTTATATCTTTAGTAAAACTGAAAATTATGATTTTATTTAAAAGTTAAGCTTTTAAAAGCCATTTAATAAATAAAACATGTTTTTAAATACATAAGATAAGTATTGAAATGATTTAAAATATTTTGATTCAAGTTTAAAATTTAAATAAATAACAGTATGGTTATTTTGAGTTTCTTTTAAAAATAATGTGATGATAAATAATTTATGAATAAAGAAATAATTTCTTTTATAAGTTATTTATGGTTATTAGATATTGATATTTATAAAAATATAATAATACATTGTTTCAACAAATAAATCTTTAATAAAAATAATTGTTTTTCAAATTTAAATTGTGTAGTTATATATGTATATATATAACTTGATTTGAACTAGAATTCAAAGCTTTAAAGTTTAAAGGTATAATTTTTTTTAATTTATTTTGATTTTGAATCATTTGTATAAGTTTAATATTTATTCATTTTAAATCTATACACATGTAAATGAATGCATGCTAATAAATTAACTAAAACTATCTTATTAAACATCTAACTTTAATATACAAGTTAACTAAATGTTTAGCTTATTAACAATTAATACAAGTGTATGAATATTAAGACACCATTTAACACATGTTAGCAAATAAACTAAGGAATTGACAATTGTTAAAATGTAAGACAAGTGTCAAAGATTTAATTAGCATTTTTTTTCTTTTGATTTTATTTTTAATGATTTCAGTTTTTTTTTATAAACAAAACTCCTTCCATTTTATTTCTTTTGAAATCAAAAACTAAGAAGAAAAAATGGAAACAAATTTCTGAAATCATTCCCAAAACCCACTTCATAAACCTGAACAAAATTTGCATGCAAATCCTTCTTACAAATTGAAACAAAATCATATTCCAAGTCTCAATTCAACAGAAAACAAATCTGCAATCAAAACCCTATTCATTTTCAAGCAAACCTGTAACTACTTCAAGCATGCAAGAATTCAGTCAAGCCTCTCAGTTTTTAACTCAAGCAAACCTGTAGCCTGCATTTCATTTAAAATTTGGGGTTTCAAGGCATCTGTATTCTTCTTCAACTAAGCAACAGCAGTTTTAAGACTTAGAGATTAGTAGCAACTCTAAGGCATTTCAACACCAAAATTTTCAAAGAAGCAAGCAAATCTAAGCATGCAAGCCAAACTGTTTCAGACATGCATTTTATTTTAAAAATCTGGATTCAAGTAGCATGCATGCAAGAATTCTGTAACAAGCACTAGTTTTTCAGTTGCATTTCTCTGCTCTGCATCAGGAATCTGGTGAGTAACATTCTGTTTTAAAAGTTTAAATTTTTAAATAAGTTGCATGATTAAAACTCTGTGACAAAATGTGGTGAATGTGTACTTGAATACATTATGCTGTGACTATGTATGTTTGTGATTTCTAAAAGTTTTTCTCTGATTCTATATAGATCATGAGTTCAGATTCTTGTTCTATAATCCAAGCAAATAGTTTTACCCCTCTGATTCAATTTAGATATAATCAAACTTATTTGTTTAAGATAAGTTTAGTTTAAAATTTTAGTTAAATTAAAATAACCTGTAGACATCTCTGTAAACCAGAGTTTGGTTAATTAAGTTTTAAAATGTGTAAATTCATATTGAACAAATTATGAATTCAGTATTAGGAATTAAATAGCTAGATCAAACTTGATTTTAAGAACAAATTAGGATTTTTAGTGGAAGGGTTGTGGTGCTATCCTGTATTGAACTGTATAAGGGGAATTGGGTTTTTGTGTGATCTAGGAAATTTGAGGTGTCGGGATTCATCTGGGAGATGGAGGAGTTGTCGTTGTTGTCAAGAAAAATACTAGGTGGCGTTGCAATTCAACGAGGTGGTTGCGGTGACGGAATTTCTGAAAGAACCCTAGTTTAGGATGGGTGGGTTGCTTGGGTCAGTTCTTCTTGTAGGAGTGATCGAGTTGTTTGAATTTTTGGGAAATGATGGAGGGTTGGTTGATGGACTCGTGGCCGGAGTTGGTGGTATACCAGTGGTCAGAAGGTGGTGGATGAGACGATGACAGGTTTGGGAGTTTGGACTGTATGTTTCAGGTTTTAAGGATTCAACTCGAATTCAAATTCGAGGTGGATAAGGGTATGGTGATGGATGTATTGGATTGGAGAGTTGAAGGTTGATGTGATGAAGCCACCGGAGGTGACTGGTGATTGCCAGAGGCACGGTGCACGTGCACCGTGCAATTTGCATTGATCTGATGTTTCTGGGTATAAAGGCATTTTAGGACCCGAAGTAGAACTCGGGTATTGTTGTGATTTACTCGAAGATAAGTGTTGGATGACTGGAAGTAAACATAGGGTTGACTCGGGTAAGTTTTATGTTACAGTTTTTTAGAAAAACTGTCTGCAGATTTTAAAAATCTAAATCAAAATTTAAAATAAATTAGTAGTTAGATTTAAATAAGTTTAATCTGTAGAAGAGTTTTAGTTAAAGAAGTTTGAAAATCTTTTATGTTTTAAAATTTGAATGTGGTTTCAGTTTTTTTTAGGATTTAAAACCTGCATTCAAAAGGGAAAGCAAAGTTTTTTAACAGAGATTTAAATCTTGTTAAGCTTTAATCTAGTTTGTATTAGAATTTCAAATGAATTTGAAGTCTTATAAGTTTTTTTTTTTTAAATTGAAGGTGTTTCAGTTTTAAGAAATAAAAAGAGAGAAACCTGACAGTTTTTCAAAAACTTGAATTTGTATTTAAAATCTAAAACATAATTTAAGCAGTGTTTTAAATTCAAATGTTAAGTTCAGTTTTCAACTAAATTTTGAACCTTCAGGTTTTAAAATAAAATTGGGATTTTTAAATAAGAGTTTTAAATCAAGGTTAAGAACAAGTTTAAATCAAGTTAAAAATCAAATGTTTTAAATAAATAATGGATTCAAGTTTCTTGAATTTAAAATCTGGATATTTGAATAAGTTTTGAAATCTGAATGTTTTCAAACTAGTTTAAAATTTAAATTGTTTATTTAAGTAAAATGGTTTCAAAACAAATATTTATATTTGTTTTTCCTTTGAAATGAAATCATTATAAATGGTTTATAAAGGAAGTTAAATGATTGTTACTTGAATTTGAAATTCAATTGGTAATGTATTTTTAACTTAATTTTATTAAATTAAGTATATTAAGATTTATCTTATATAAGTTAAATTTAAGAAATAAATGTTATTTGCATTTATTTTAAAGGATAATAAATGAAATTATTAATAAGGAATGGGTTATCTTAGAATTTATTAAGTTATTGAATATAATTAAATAAATTGGATAATTAAGGAATAACTTAATTATTTACTTTGTTTAATTAATAATTTGAATTAATTAGAGATAATTAAGAAGTAATTAGAGAAAAATTAAAGGATAAATAATAGTTAATGATGGTCATTAACTAAGGTTGATTTGATAATTAATTAATATGATTAATTCTCAATAATTAATTTAAATTAATTAATTAATGATAATAAATTGTAAAATTTATTTAAGTTAATTACTTAAATAAAAGTAATTAAGACATTAATTACTTAATATAATTAATGAGTTTATTGAGATTGGTTTAGATTAATTAATTAAGTTTAATTAATTTTAAACATTTGAATTGATAATAATTACTTTATGTAATTAATGGAATTACTCAGTTAAGTAATTAGAGAATAATTACTGGATGTAATTAGTGGATGGTGTTGGGCTTGTGAAAATAATTTGGATTAAATTATTTTGTATAATTAATCAAGTGATTAATTAAAGAAATTAATTAAGGAATAATTAATTTGATAAGTAATTAAGGGTAGTTAATTACACAATGAGATTAATCAAAGGTGATTAATAATTATGGAAAGTAATTAGTTACTGAAAGTAATTAATTTAATGAAGTAATTAATTAGGAGTCATTAATTAATATAATTAATGATGTAATTAAGATTGATTCATTAATATTAATTAATCAATAATAAATAATTAAGGATAATTAATTAATTGTAATTAATTAAGGTTAAATATAATTAATTATAGTTAATTAATTAATGAAGTAATTAAAGGGTAATTACTGTATTGGTTTAGGATAATTAATTTTTGGAATTAAATAAAGTATAATTAATCAGGATTGATTAATTAAGATGATAAATTGGAGGTTAATCAATTAATTAATTTGTAATTAATTTATGATAATATAAGCAAGATTTATATTGAGTAAGTGATTAATTTAATTCATTTTAAATTAATTAAAGATGATGTAATTAATTTAATTCATTTTAAATTAATTATAAGTAGTATGTTTATAGATCATTGCTTATGAATGATTGTTATTGGTTGTCTTGAATGGTTTGAAATATCAGAGATGAGATTAGTATTGTTGATTGATATGGATGCATTGGTTGCATTATGATATTGATATGGATTGTCTTTTAATAGTGATAATGTAGATTATCTGTGGTTTGATAATGATAATTATCTGTTGTGAATCTATGAATTATCTATCTGGGTGTATATAGATAATGTTATTAAATTGTTTTAAACACTAAAACAACTTGGACTTAAAAGACACGCTTTGGATTTCGATGAGACCGGGATCGGGTTTCCATATTTGGATATCCGAAAACCACATCGATTCCAATTAAACGATAGGTCGTTAATCCAAGTGGAGCAGGTGAAGACTCGAGGTATAAGGGCTATACGTCAGTATAACTCTGTGGGTGATTCCGTAATGAGTTGACGGAATAGTACTTATAGATTCGAGATGGTGAATCAGAGTGCAAGGGTTATCGTCGTTAACTCTGAGGGTGATTCCAAAACGAGTGTAACGAGGTAATGCCTTCGGTTTCGTTCGAACCCGGAACGAACTTGTATGGATTGAATGCTTTCAGAACATCGTCAGGTGGACGATGAGCATTCTAAGTGATGTGTCCTCTAAAGGTAATCGTAGCCTCAAGCCTCATCAACCAGGAATGGCTAAAACAGGGGAGGTGCAGCAAGGCTTCGTGGGTAGCTCCCACTGGAGAGCAAGATTGATCCCTGTCTAGAGGTCCCTTTTTATTCGGCTTAGTGGGCAGTTGGAATTGCGCACCAACTGCGGGGTTGTCTTGTTCGGAACTATTCAGTAAGGAATGGGTCCGGCCTTGTGTTGCAGGGGAGTTAGGGTGGCTCCTCGGTACGTTGATCTAGGCCACGTACTGTGACGGGCGGTACCCCAGTAGCCCTGCCATTGTATGGAATCCAAAATCCAATAAGTGCCGTACGTATTAGTTGTGCCCAACTATGTTGGAATGTGAGATGTAAGCATTTCAGCTATTTCTGTATTTTATTTGAAAACCCTAGACACTATTATAATATCACTGGATTTCCTATCAAATGTTTTGGTTAGCGTAAGGTAAAAACTTTTCCATGTTTATGTGTGGGAAGTCTTACGTGATACCTTTCTTTTCAAAAGGTTTTTGAAAGTTAAGCAACTTTAACCTGTTACTCACACCAGACCCATGTCTGACCCGGAGTTTATTTTTGTTTTTCATAAACTCTTGGGTGCTCAAATTTTTACGAGTAGCCAAGGGAATCGGGTTTGCTTTGACGAATATTGGAGGAGCAGATGGAGCAGGAGGCTTCTGCGTTAGATAGAGTATTCCGCTGTGTGTTCTGTGTTGTCTCTGATTGTATTATGTTGTAAATACTAAACAGATGTTTATAACTGTCTAGTATGTGTTGTGTATCTGTGTACTCTGATAGTGGTTGTAAACTATGTAATATTATGTTATTAATATAATTTATTCGTTCCGCTGTTTAGATTCTGATGTGTCGTTTCTTCTTCTTCTCTTTCTTTCTCTTTTCTACCCCTTTCTTTTCTTATTAGCGATGCAATTTCCTGGATAATGGGAGTTGGGTCGTCACACCTCTGATCGGACACTCCTCTTCGATATTATACTTTGACTTTGGATTGATTCAGTGGCCACTTCTATTTTGATTTTGGGGAGTTTGTTCGAGGTGGGCGGTAGCGGCGGCTACGCGTTACCATCGACCCGGAAGCGTAATTGGTATATCTACCCTGGCATTGCCTAGTTGTGTCGTGTCACCTACCCTATTGCGCCTTATACGATTTTGGTTTTGTACCATACCTATGGAGTGCCCTCTGACGACGTCCAGTACGGGGGAGATTACGGTACTGTATAGACTATGGGAATATATTCTGTGTTAAGGTGGAAAATGTAAAGCCTTAACGCTATTTAAAAGTAAGTTTATTTTACAATTAGATACTATTATAACAGCGCAATATACTACATAGTAAATAGTTTAACGGATCCTTAGGAGATGTAAATCCCGAGCATCTCTTAAGTTACAGTACTCATATTTATTTCTGTAAAATTTAACTTACATAAGATCTTTTAGTTCTGACTCGAGTGTTTTTGTCTTTTCAAATTCGCTCGGGTCAGTCCGAGCGTTTCAGGATTTGAAGATTTAGCTTTGGAGGACGAAGACGAAGATTTGTATTATTATTATTTATACTAGTGCCCTACACAATTTAATTCCGCTGCATTATTGTATTGGTATGTGTAACTCTGATATTTATTGCACAAGAAAAATAAATTATTTTGTAAAACAGTTTCATGAACTGTATATTTGATTATTATATTTTATCCTTCCGCTGTGAAATTCTGTTTTGTTTTATTTCTTCTCTATCTTTCTCATTTACCCCATAACAATCCGACCTTCCGTATGGTTTGAATTGGCACGTGTGTCGGTTTAAAGTGTGCGAAAAGGCCGGATGTTACATCTGGTATCAGAGCTTTGGTTTAGCGATAAACCTTGGCTTTGTGGGGTTTGACTCTTTGTTAATAGGGTAGTAATATCCTATGGGAGTCGCTGAGTGTATATATATGAGAGAGCGTATTTGTTAGTATTAATAAAATTTTTTTTATATTGTGTTAATATGTTCCGCTTTGTATTTATAAATTCTGGTTGATGCATGGGACGCTATGTCATCAATAGGGATTTCTAAACACTTAATAGGACAGACCAACATAATATTTGTTTTAATATAGGTGAATGAAAGAATTTTGCCTATTATATTTTCTATATATAAAAATATTTTTATAAAGATATATATATTTGGTTGCTATAGATTGGGTGTTAGGAAATAAAATATTTATAATAACTAAAGCTAAGTTGAAATTATGATAAATCAAATTGGAGATTTTAGAACTTAAGTCCGGGATTTTTTCCAAATCTGCTTTCAAAGAATTTGTGAAATTTATTGATTTGGTTTATAAGAAATTTCTTATATAAATATTTCGTATAATTTGGAAGAATTGTTTTAAAGAAGATTTTGGGAAAAAAAAAATTTAAATTCTGTACTTTCCTCTCTGTCGCTGGAAAATAAATTCGGTGATGACGGCCGCATCATCGACTTTCATTTCGAGTTTCGAAGGGGAAAGGCCACTGTAGTAAATTTTACTGCAGATTTATTTTGAACTTTTCTAAAAATTTTCTTTTATTGCTCTAACTATAATTAGAGATATTGAGTTGTAATAACTTATTTATCTATTATTTTGAAATAAATTGAAATTTAACCCGGTATTTAATTCTAAATTTTTCCGTTAATTAATTGTTTAAAATTTGTTAGTGAAATAAAAGTTAAGTAATAAATGAATTGAAACCTCTAATTGAAATAAGAGAATAATTGCAAAGCTATAAAGAGGAATTTGCACATACATATGAGACAAAGAGTAATATGGATAAACATTAAATTTAATTAAAAGAATGGAGATTAAACTTGTATAAGTTCAATTGCAATTTCCTTAACATAAATAACTTACCCAAATATAAAAGTTGAAGTGTTAAATGAGAAACTGGAATTGAATATTTTACAAGTAGGAATTTAGAAAAATGAAGTATTCAATAAATTACTGTTATAATAAGAATTTAATGGTATAAACTTAGGTTATCATTGAAATTTTACTGAAAAAGGGTTAAGAATTATTAATAGATGATATGAACCTAAGTATATAAAATGAAATTCAAAATAAGAATTGATTGTATGATTATTGACTTAAGTATGTTTTAATCTTCCCTATTCTAATATAATGGAAAGTAGGAAGAATTTAAATGACTGTAATCCATAGTTAATAGATAAATAAAAAACTTCCACTTATAAGAATGAATGTTAGCAGATTAAGAATTTAAGGGAAACCTTACAAGTAAAGAGTAAAGAAAGGAAGATATTCAAAATATTTGTTGTTATTAATGAGAATTATTTTATAAACTTAAGTAATAAAAAGGAAATACAAATATAATAAATTTGGTGATAATTGGAAAATAAAACTTGTAAGAACAAAGAAATCCCTCATAAATGAAGGGAAGAAAATCAAACCACTGAAGTATGAAATAAATGTAAATAAACTATTTTGGTGTTGGTTTGGATTGTTTGGTTGATGTATGTTGGTTGGGTAAGAAATTTTGGAGTTATGGGATGAACAAATAATCTGTCTTTGTTCCATCTAAGACTGTTGAGTAACGGATGCAATTGATAGTTATTCTTCATTCCGTACAATTTCAGAATTTGAACCCGAACAACAAATTGATTGTTTGATTGAATGGTTGTCTGTTGGTGGCATGTGCTGTTTGTTAAAATTTATGGTTGTTGCATTTGATTGGATATGAATGATTGAATCTACCCAAACATTTCACTGTAATATAAATATTTAACTTTTAGACTATATAAGTGAATACAGGTGATGGAAGCAACTGCTACTGCTTTTGGTTCCAAAATAAAAAAAAGGTATAGTGTCCGACAAATAGGTACGTTTCCGGATTACGTATAAAGCGCTATTTTATATATTTTCCCGTGTTGGGATATTTTATTTTGGATATATATGTAATATATTGTATATTTGGATATTATATTTTCTCCAGAGTCCCTCCGTACAAAGGAGACTCTGCCAAAAATTTTCGTAAATTTTGGACTTAGAATTTTGTGAAAGTATTTTTCCAACTTTAATAATTCAAGTATTAAAGGATATAATGATTATAAATAAGTATATTTCATTAAAGGAAATTAATCCAGTAAAATATTGTTTATAAGTTAATATTTGAAATAAGATGCACTGTAAATCTTCCTCCTCCCTTCTTTTTCCTTTTCGGGGACGAAAAGTTTTGAGTGGGGGAGATTGTAACGATCCATTAAATTTATGATATTTAATAAAATGAATTAATATAATTTCTAATTTGGTTAAAAATAAATGTAAAAATTTGGTATAGTGGTTGCAATTTAGTGTAACTATAAAAATTTATGATAATAGATGTGGATAATGTAAATTGTCACAACTTGATTTAAAGTAATTTTTAAGAAACAAATAAATGTTGAATTTGTGAATGTTAGAATAAGTATTAACTTAAATGGTGTTCATTAATACAAAGATGTAATTAGTGTAGATAGTAATAATTTATGCCTGTAGTGAAAGGAAAAGAAAACTAATAGAAACATAAAATTTATTTTATGTAAACAAAAGTATAGTTTTGAACAAACTTATGAAAATTGATAGAAACAGTGTTTGTAATCAGTTTGGTTATTTTATATTTGAAAGATAGAGATGTGTAAATACGTTAATGAATTTATAATGGGAAGGAATGGTAGAATGAAAAGAATATATATAATAATAAGCATTTGATTCAATTAAGGGAATTAAATTATAATAAATGGTCATTTAATAAATTCAAACGTTTGTGAGAAATCATAATAGTTGTGTAAAGTGTGTACAAACTTGGATTTGGAAGTTTATTGGATTTATAACGGTTTTGTTATTAAGTGTATGAGTTTAAAAGTTATTCCCTTTTGTAAAGTAATAGAAGAATGCATAAAGATATAAACAGGGCTTAATAGAATTGACACTTAATGAATTGAATAAATTACCCATTTATGTAGATATGTATAGTGGACTATAAATGGCCTAAGCAAATATAAAATGGAATAATCATTGAGATTTGTACTATGAAAATAAATAGTAACATTTATTTGCAAGGAATAAAAGACTATTTAGGTGACTAGAATTTGGAGTAATGACTATTGTATGTTACCTACCCTTGTTTCTTGTTAATATTTTGGGAATCAAATTCAATTTATCCGCCAATTTACCGCAGTTAAAGTGAAATGAATTGGTGATTGAGAAATGTTAAATACAAATAAGATGTAAACCAAAGAAAATCCCATTTGTAATAAATTATGTAGAATAAAGTAAAGAAACTAGGAAATGAAAATGTGAAAATGTGGATGCAGTGAGATCTTAAGTGGTAATAACCTTGTTAGGCAAGTGATAACGGAATTTTGTGTATATGTAATATTTACTGGTGTGTCAAGTAATAAACACATAGATGCACGAAAAGGAAAGTTGGTAGCAATCTATATATGTTATTTATCTTACTTAGTATATTAAATAAGGTTTGAAATTCAAATTTTAATTAAAGGAGTTGGTAGCACGTTAGTAGGAAATAATTGTAAGGGTGGGATAACAACTACTATAAACTACCTAATTTAAATGAGTCAATGAACTTATTTGAAATAACGTTCATCTAAATATGAGTAATTAAAATGGCGGGGTCAACAATAAACGTTACTTTAGAATTAATTTATATTTTAACGGAAGTGTGAAAGTAAAGCAATAGAAGCGTAAACTTATCAAGGTAGAATTTAGTAGTGTAATGAAAAAATGTTAAGAATGTTATAGTATAATGATTGATTGGAAATCAAAATTTACTTGTTTGAATGTAACTTTAGGGAAATTGGATTTAATTAAAATAAAAAGGAAGAAAAAAAAATTGGATGAAATTTAATGTTGGAATATTATGTAAATATAAACTTAGATAAAATTTAAGGATATCTACGTAATAGAGTGTAAAACCAATGTTAATTTCATCTCTTTAATACTAATAGGTTAATAATAGAATGAAGAGTAAATTTAATGTTAAGTTAATATGAATTAAGGTAATATTGGGGAATAATGTGAATTTTCTTCATAATATGATAAGTTGTAGAATACAACGTAAACTTAAGTATAACCTTTGGATTGAAAAAATTGTTAAGGGTTACCTGTTAAATTTGGATGGAATTGGCAATAAATGTTACACTTATGGGTAAGGAAATAAAAATGTCCAGAATTTGAGTATATTAAGAAATGGGGATTGAAATTGAAATCTTGCAACGAATCTAATAATACGTTACATAAGTGTTAAATTAAGGTAACATTTGGAAAATATGATAATGATTTTCAAATTGAACAAGTTGTGGAATTAATAAGGATGGAAGAAAAAAAAATCAAGATTTATTTTATTTATTGGAATGAAAAATTTATAATTTGATTTATTGCGAATAATTGAAATTTAATTTGGTAATTGGCGAAATGATTAATGATTGAATTAACATAGAACTTGTTGTTAGTTATTAAAATTGTTTAAGAAATCAAAGGAGAGAAATTTTATAAAATTTTAAATTTTGTAATTGGATTGGCTAAAGTGGGAAAGTGGAATTAATCAACGTTGTTACTTTTATCTCCTTCCCTATTAGATCCTTATGTGATTGCATCCACATTTATTGTTGATTATTCCTATATATTGTCACCAATTAATCGTACTTGATGTATGTTTAGCAATTTTATCACACAGTTAAAGTATGAATATATATATATATATATGATGTATTCAAATCTTTCTGTATCTAGCACTTAATTAATTTAGAATCAAACTAACGAAACGTGTCATTTATTTTTGTCCCTCCATATTCATTTTCTTTCTAATTAATAAATACCTCTTTTTAAAACCTGCTACTTTAAAAAAAAAAAGGACTGTTCATATTTGCTATATTTCAATACCAAGTGTTCATATTCACTTTATTTCTAATTAATAGCAGCCTCTCCTTTCAAATCTATTTGTCCCTAAAACTAACTCTAACCTTATAAATAACCTACTTCTTATTCTTCTATTACATTTTGTTTCTCCTAACTCTAACCCTAGCCTCCATGCTATTCTTCTTCTTCTTCTTCTTCTTCTTCTTCTTCTTTTTTCTTGTTTTTCTCAAAGCTCCTTATTATCTCTCATTTTAATTTTTTTTCTTTCTCTTCAAATATTCTTCTTCTTCTTCTTCAAATTTACTTCTATTTCAAACTTTCTTCTTTTCAAATCTAGATCTTCTCTTCCGTTTTCAGTTCTTATTTTAATCATTTTTTTTCAATTCTTCTTTTTCAAATCTTCTTTTTCTTTCAAACCTTTTAAAATACATACATTCATATAATAAGGAGGAAAATTAAAGTAAATCGAAATAAAAGAAAAATTACGGAACAAAGTTAGCAATCAAGAAGAAGCATATGCGTTTTTCACGAGGGAAGGTGGATGCGGCACGGTATTTTATTTTTGTTTTGTTTATTTTTAATTTTTTTTTTATTTCAATTGCAAATCGTTTAATTGTGATAACTTTCACATACGAACTCCGTTTCACACGAAATTTCTTTTGTTAGGATCGTAATTAAATTCCGGATCTGATGACGCTGGTTTGGATAAATTTAGAGACCGTCAAATTTTGGGTTTAAATCGGATTTACATTCGATTTAAATTCAAAAGGTGAGTGTTTTGACCAACTCACAATTACTAGAGGCTTTTATGTTTGTTAAATAAATTTTAGAAATGAATAGAAATTTATTTATGAGTATTTGGCATGTTTATTTCATTCATATCTGTTGAATTGTATTTTATTAAATTTAACTGTTAATTTAATTGATTTATTGTGTATTAATTGACTGTTGGAAATTTTTGTTGCATATGAATTGCTAGTTAACAGTTGTATAAATTATTACTGAATAAACTGTTAGATTAATAGTTGATAAATTTAATTTGAATAAACTGCCAGTTATCACCTGTTATATATGATCATATATATAATTGTTATTGATTGATATTGATCGATGTTGTGATTGGATGATGAATGTGTTGTTGAATGAATGTTTTATTTGGATATCATTAAACTGCAAGTTAGTATGCATTTACATTTCATTCGGGATTGCGGTTTGAAATGATATACAACCGCAGTTTTTTTTTTTTTAAAATTGCGGATTGAAATGATAAATATCCGTATCACTTGACCATAGGATAGAAAACTATATACAGGCACCGCGGTCTATATATAACTATTTTTAATGTGATTTCTATGGTTTGGATGGAATACGGTTTATAAAAATCTTAAATTTTATACTGAATAAATGTTTTCTTCCATATTTATATACATATGAAGTTGAAAAATTTGAAATAAAAAGGTGTATAAATCTCTTTATTAAAATGGAAGAAAATTTAGTAAATGGAGTTTGATAATTTATATCCTATGTATAAATGTTAAGTTGGAAATTTTAAGATATGATATTTATAATTGGATTTTCCCAAAATAAATTAAATGAATATTCTAGTATAACTTGAATTGGAAAATGTATATAATTTATTACTAGAAATTGAAGTCTTGTAAATTATGGATTCTATGTGAATATTCAAGGCTAATTAATAGAACATTTGATTTGAAAGAATAAAATCCAACTTTAGTTGAAATATTTATACTCAAAATGGATATACGTATATATATGAATTTATTGAAATGGTTTTGGAACTTGAAGCGATATTAAATTTTGGTTTTAACTTTAAATAAAGAAATGTATTGTAAAGCCACGAGAAATATTTCTTTTCAAAGTAACATTTAAGTTAAACCACTTATTTTATATACTGTTGAATATCCAAACCATTTAGTTTTGAAAGTAATGGTTTTAAAAACTATGGATTTCGAAGTATTATGTTGAAAGTTAATATTCAAATATTTGGTTACAAGGAATTATAAATTTTAAAAGTGGCATAATTTTTGGAAAAGATTTATATTTGGGAAATGATATCATTGATTTGGGTTTTATAAAATAATATCAAAATGAATCTTTTTGGGTTTTAAAGAAGAAATGATATCGTAATATTATGGTTTTGAAATGGATTATATTCTGGTTTTAAAGTATAAACTATTTTTAAATGACCGCGGTGTTATAATAACGATTGGTTGGCAAAGAGACCGGGATCGGATATGGACATACTCTCTGTCGATACCGAAAACCACTTTGACTAACCGTGTACGCGGTGGAGATTGCAGAATGAAGTAGGTTGGGGCGACATTTCCTGTAAGGTAAATACGTGGACCCGACTCCCGTGAGTTGGCATAAGGTGGCTAAAACAGGAGCGATTGACGGGTTAATGAGGTCATTCCTCTGATCGGACACTCCTCTTCGATATTATACTTTGACTTTGGATTGATTCAGTGGCCACTTCTATTTTGATTTTGGGGAGTTTGTTCGAGGTGGGCGGTAGCTGCGGCTACGCGTTACCATCGACCCGGAAGCGTAATTGGTATATCTACCCTGGCATTGCCTAGTTGTGCCGTGTCACCTACCCTATCGCGCCTTATACGATTTTGGTTTTGTACCATACCTATGGAGTGCCCTCTGACGACGCCCGGTACGGGGGAGATTACGGTACTGTATAGACTATGGGAATATATTCTGTGTTAAGGTGGAAAATGTAAAGCCTTAACGCTATTTAAAAGTAAGTTTATTTTACAATTAGACACTATTATAATAGCGCAATATACTACATAGTAAATAGTTTAACGGATCCTTAGGAGGTGTAAATCCCGAGCATCTCTTAAGTTACAGTACTCATATTTATTTCTGTAAAATTTAACTTACATAAGATCTTTTAGTTCTGACTCGAGTGTTTTTGTCTTTTCAAATTCGCTCGAGTCAGTCCGAGCGTTTCAGGATTTGAAGATTTAGCTTTGGAGGACGAAGACGAAGATTTGTATTATTATTATTTATACTAGTGCCCTACACCATTTAATTCCGCTGCATTGTTGTATTGGTATGTGTAACTCTGATATTTATTGCACAAGAAAAATAAATTATTTTGTAAAACAGTTTCATGAACTGTATATTTGATTATTATATTTTATCCTTCCGCTGTGAGATTCTGTTTTGTTTTATTTCTTCTCTATCTTTCTCATTTACCCCATAACAATCCGACCTTCCGTATGGCTTGAATTGGCACGTGTGTCGGTTTAAAGTGTGCGAAAAGGCCGGATGTTACATTGTTGGTGTTGAGGATTCTCGAATAAAGGTCAGTAAAGACCCGGGGATCGCATACTCGTGTAGTAGTTACCTAGTTACAGAGGTAACCCGGCCTTGTATTGGAAGAGATCCGGTTAGATTCTCGAGGCGTCCCTCCAGAGGCATACACATGTGGCCCAGGAAGTTCCTTTGCCTGACCATTTGGTGGAAATCCAAAGAAACAATACGAGCCCTTTACAATTGTAATTGTATAACCTGCTACCTCAGGTGGTAGCCATAGCAGACATAATATAATGGTACCTGTGCTGGCTAAGACTAATATTATACTTTCGAAAAAAATTCTGCACTACGCACTAATAATAATATAAAAAGAATTTTGCGTATCAATCATGTTTGACTATCATAAGGAGAAATCTCCTCCAAGTGTGCGATTGCATTGTGTGCGTGCCGAGAGGTCTTATGGTAGTTTCATTTTCTAAAAGCATTGTGGATTTCTTCTAAAATTCTTTTTGTTTGTTTTTGTTTAAGATAAATTGTTTTCGTCTGCTCACACCAGTCCCATGACTAATCTAGAGTTTATTGTTCCCTTTCTAAACTCTAGGTGCCCACAATTTTCCACATGGGCAGCCTAGAGTTGGGATTTTCAGATAATCAATTAGTAGATGTAGATTCGATAGCATCCAGCATTTGGATTTGGCGATCGCATTTGTTTCTCTTGGATTGGAGTTGCTTACTTTCAGCATTGATGGTGGTTCGAGCTGATAGCTTGGAGATCTTAAGAGCTTCGACAATGGATTTAGATATTGGATTCCTTCTTTCTTTCTTGGAGATCAAGTTGGTGATATTGTTCCGCTGCTGATGTTTCCTTTCCGCTGTTATCTTGTATCTTTGATTAATATTGATATCTCAATTGTATCATTGTTGTATCGAATATTGTGTACCAATGATATATATATTCTTTGTCTTTCTCTATGTTGTTGTACTTAATGTGTTATAAGCTCCGGCGTTAATTAGATTTCAATGGTTGAATCTGCGGCATTCGAGTACAAGTAAAATATGGATGTCGATTTTCGAATGCTGAAATTCAGGTCGTGACATTTGTGATGTATCATTTTGTATACTTTGTGATGTATCTGTATATATGTATATATCTGATTATCTGTTGTTCTGTGATGTGTTTTACATTTGAGTTTTTGTATTTGTTCTGATAGATCCTATATCCACCTATGGCTTTGTATTAAGTATTTATTGGATATATCGACCCACTTGAATTAGAAGAACAAAATATAGAGTATTTATCGACGTATTCAATAGATATTTAAGACAAGGCTATAGATGGTCGCTCCTAACCAGTCCTATTTCCCATCTTAGCAGACCGTATTATCTAGTAATACTCTTTGTTAATGTGGGTCTCAGGGTGGGGCGTCACAGATTAGTATTCAACTTTTCTCTATTGTTGTGTTAAAGGATTTTAGAAAGAAAATGAATTTGGAAATGGCACGTGAAGGACAAATTATTCTATTTGTAATTTGAATTGCCTATTTTCATAATTTAATATGAATCCCTTTTTCATAGTATATTAAATGTTGAATAAAATATAAAGGTTTAAATTGTAAGTTTTATTCCTTGACATAAAGATATTGATTCTACTAAATTAATATAGAATAAGCTTGGCATTTGTTCTATTTTTTTAATGCAAATCTATTGTCTGACTAAGGATATTAGCTAATTTGAAAATTATTGTATGGAGTTAGACATTTATGAATTAGAAGTTTTGACATTTAAAACGATTAGTATAGGATGCGAAAATCTTCGCACACCTAGGAATATTTAGTTAGCCTAAGCTACATACATATAAATATATTAGCATATAAATACATTATTAATATAAAATTAACAATGTATTAACCATACCGTATAAAATATATAGGTTAGTAACTAGCATTAAACCCTATAGGAAGACAGGATATTTATGGAAATTAATACATAATTGAAGGCGAAATAAGGAGTTTTCCTTATGTGACCCTAATGTGAGATGCGATGACGTGTGTATTTGTGTGTGTGTCTATATATATACGTAGCATGTTATTATTATTATTTTTGTACAACAAACTTCTACCTTTGCATCTTCAACTAAGGGAAAAATGAAATTGACAGCATATTTTCAATAAACAATCAAGTAAAAAAATTAGTTGCAGTGTGGATGCACAAATTCCAAGTTTTTCTGTGCAAAAATAGCTATGAGGAAGCACAAAAATAAGATTACTGCACCGCTAGATAATGAAGGCAATTTTATATAAGACCAATAACAAATTATTGACCGAGCAATAAATTTCTACTCAAATTTGATCAATGGAGATATTGGTAGGGAATTCCTCACTGTACAACCAAGACAAATGTTAATGAAGAAGGGCAGAAGTACTTGTATGCTGCTGTTTCAATGGATGCGATTAAAAATGATGTATTTTTAGTCGAAGACTCTAAAAGTTCCAGTCCAGATGGATTATCATCAAAATGTTTAAACTGCATTGGGAGGAGCTGCAATATCCATTATTATTATTATTATTTTTTCCATTATTTGCTACCATTATCTTTGCCCTCCAAGAAGGAAAACTTGCTCGAGGCCTTAATCACAATTTCATCTCCTTGATATCTAAGAAAGATAAGCCACAAAACATTACAGATTATCATCCCATTTCTCGTGCTAATGTTACACAAAATAATTTCTAAAATTATTTGCTTCCAAATAAAAGATTTTTTGCCTTATCTAATTGCAGAAAATCAATTAGCGTTTGTGCCGGGTAGAAATATAGGAGAGAACACATTACTTGCAAAAGGCCTACGATATGGTGAATAGAGAATTTGTTTGCTTTATGTTACTTTCAATAGGGGTTCCACCATCTTTGGTAAATTTGATTTACGAAACATTAGTACTCCTATGTTTCGATAATGTTACATGGTATTCCACATGGTTTTATTACATCTACAAGAGGGCTACGACAATGTGATATGTTCTCTCCCTACTTATTTTGTGTTGCTATGGAAATTTTCTCTTTATTAATAGAAGATGTTACTACATTTCAACAAGTTCAAGCTATCTCTACAATTTAGCCTATAATTTCGATGTGATGATTTTTTTAAGGTCAACAACCTCTAATGCAATTGCCATGAACACTAATTTTAATCAACTAGCTAGCGTGCTAGGATTACATATTAACCAACTCAAGTCCAAAGTTTATTTTAGTAAAGATGTTACAAATAAAGATCAAATTGTGGATATATTGGGGATGGTTGAAGACACTTTGCTTGTTAAATATTTAGGTGTCCCGTGGTTTTCAGACTATATTCATGCATTAGAATGTACAACCCTATTGAATAAGGTTTTTCACAAATTTGAGGGATGGGATAGTGCGATGTTGTCCACTACCGGTACAACAGAACTAATATAAAGCACTATCACACCAATATCTATTGGTTGCTTATCAACCATTTACCAACATCTGTTCTGACTAAAGTTGAGAAGATGTGTGCTGATTTCTTCCAAGGGGCAGCATGCATAAAATATCATGGGAATTATTGTGTAGACCTAAATAGAGAGGGGAATAGGCCTAAGACAATTACAAGACTTAAGGCATACTGCAATATTAAAACTCCTCTGGACATTATTAACTAAAGATAGCATGTGGAGCTTCTAGATGGGACATAAGCACTTACAAAATCAGAGATTTTGGGTGATGGCCAAAAACAATAATTTATCATGTACTATGAAGTATATTTTATGGTCATGAGATTCAACTGCAACATTGATGCATAGAGCAATAGTAAATGGTGAATCTATATCTATATGGTTCGACCCATGGTTAAATCATAAAATAATGATTATCTTTTAGAGTGGCATAGAATTATTTATGCCCTGCAGCTGATGCTACTGTTGATTATATGATTTCGGAGGGTTCTTTGCATCCACAGTCCCTATCTTCTACCAAAGAACTAAACTCCTTAATAAAAAGCATCAAGTTAGCAACTGATAGTTACTGTGATTATTGGAGGATAGCAGGAGCTAACAATATTAACTTCTCTTCAGTTTGGCAACAAATCAGATAGGTTTCTACTACTACAGATTAAGGCAAAGTTATTTGGCACTGTACTACTGTACGTAAATTTTGTTTTACCGCATATAAACCATGTATGAGCAGATTGGAAATGAAAGACATAATAAAATCATGGGGTTTGATGAATACGGCAGACGGTGTTTTATGCAATCAAGATGAAGAATCTCATAATCATTTTTTTTACATGTAAATACAACACTTATCTTTGGAATCAGATCCGAAGACAGCTATCCCTTGCACGGCGGTCGAACCTAAGCTTATAGAGGAACTGGAACTCATTAACCGTCAATTTGGGAAGAAAGGCATGATTCATGACACAGCATTGACTGCTGCCTCGACCATTATCCACCATATATGGCTAGAGCATAATCAAAGACTGTTTGAAAGGAAGACTTGTTCAAAGGAGCAGAGACTGAAGCTTTTCGATTTGGAGATGAAAGCACGATTTCATGCAAGAATTGGAGATGAGCAAGATGAATATGGAGATGATTCAGAGCTGGAATCTATGTTTTGACCTAGGTTGACTTGCGGGTACGTTTAATTAGGGTTTTGGAATGTGTTTATTTGGGCTAGTTTGGAACAAAGTCAGTGGGTGGTGCTTTGTTTTTGTTTTTGTTTTTTCAAGAAAAGAAATATTATAAATATACCTCAAAAACCGCCAACAAGCCTGACGGGTAACAAAAGATAAGAACCAACATATCTAAAAAACCGTCAACAAGCCTGACGGGTAACAAAAGAAGAAAACCAAAAGATCCGGAGATACACCATAAGATAATAAACCGAAAAGAAAAAACCCAGAGTAACAAACAGAGAAATACATAAAACCGAACGAAACCCAAAAAAGACAGATGATCAGAGATCCGAAAGAAAGCGATCCGAGCCATCCATCGCTCCGAATCAGAAAGAGAGAAAAACCAGCTCCAGCCAAACAAGAAATACCTAAACCTGAAACCAAAAGCAGCGAAATAAGATGGGGGGGGGAGGGAAGGCGAAGGAAGCGCCAGCACCACCTGGCTCGCAACCAAGCGTCAACCAATTCCCGCTCTATCGGACGGACTCGAACAGGAAATAGACAGTAGGGGCACAAGAGGGCCAGAGCGGGAGCTAACCGATCCCTTGAAAGGTCTACCAAGAAAAGCCAAGAAAACATCTTTTCTAACCCGACGAGTAATGGAAGCGGGATCCATGAGAGATTCGTCAAATATGGCCTTATTTCGCGCACACCAAAGATGCCAGCAGATCAGACACGGAATCAAGCGAAAAATGACAGAGCGCAAAGATTTACCAGAGATACCGTTCCACCAAGTGCTCTGTAAGTCACCCGGCGAGCCGTATCTACCTCGGATGCCTATCCGATTACCGAAATAATTCCAACAGGCTGTAGCTGTGAAGCCCGAAAAGAGTAAATGATCATAAGATTCGGACGCACCGTTGCCGCAGCACCTGCAACGAGATGCGAAAGGAATGCCAATCCGTTGAAGGTTCTCATCAACCGGTAACCCCTTATGAAGGGTCCGCCACATAAACATGGACACTTTAGGAGGGATTCTAGTGTCCCATATGAAAGAGAATAGAGGGATCACCGGAGCCGGCGTACGAGTGGAACTCCACGCTTTGAAGATGGAAAACGTTCCACCATCCCAACCGGAAAGGCCTCCGTGAGAGTCAGAGAAAGATTTGATCGATTGCATGTGCTTCCAAGTCTCACTAGCGAAACTTGGAGAACCAGAATAGCCAGCGGAGGCCAGCCTTCGGTACTTGGCATGCAGGAACTTCGCCCATAAGGAATCGTTTGCTCCAAATCTGCACCACAACTAGCATGCAAAAGCCGAACAAATGTCCTTGGGGTTACGCACACCAAGACCGCCCTCGTTCTTGGGACGACAGATCACGTCCCATGAAACCCAGTGATGACGATGATTGTCAACCTTTGTCCCCCAAAATAAAGAAGAGGCCAAGGATCGAAAAGAACGGAAGAAAGAATCGGTGGGGGCCATCGCAGCGAAGACATGAGAACCTAGCGAGCCTAAAACAGACTTGATAAGCACAAGTCTTCCTGCCTGAGAAAGAAGCGACGCGTTCCAACGCAAAATCTTACCCCTAACCTTGTCCGTCAGAGGGTCGAAAATAGCGTTCAATTTCCTAACTCTGTAAAGAACTACACCCAAGTATGGAAGAGGAAGAGGAAGGGAAGCCTCCCTGAAACCGGTGAAGGATTGGACCCATGAAACCCGGGAAGGAATCATGTCCTTCGCATGGATGAAGCAACTCTTCGAAGAGTTAATGAGCTGACCCAAACATCGCTCATACCGATGTATGAAGCAAAGTAGCCGGCGAACGGACGAACGATTGCCGTTTGAGAAGATAACAATGTCGTCCGCAAAAGATAAGGAAGAGACTAGAGGGCACCCTCTCGGAAGGCCAAAACGGTGAACCTGACCGAAAATCATCAGGGTGTGAATCCCTCAAATGAGAGCTTCAGTCGCGATGACGAAAAGAGATGGAGATAGAGGATCCTCTTGACGGAGACCTCTACCCGCCCGAAAGAATCCGTAGGCCGATCCGTTAATCAGCACAGAAAACCAATAGTTAGAGACTAGCCGCCAAACCAAATCGATAAGGGTTTCAGGAAAACCAAAGGCCCTCAGAACTCTAATGACAAAAAACCAAGACATACGATCATATGCCTTAGCCATGTCAAGCTTGAAGATTACATTTGAGCCTCTTACCTTCCGGTCAATCTGGGAAATCAGCTCCTGAGCCAACAAGACGTTATCAGTGATTAAACGTCCTTTAACAAAACCCGCCTGAGAAGAGGAGATGATGCGATCAAGGAACGGAGCTAAACGAGTGGCCAAAACCTTAGAAATCACTTTGTTCGTGAAATTACACAGACTGATAGGTCGATATTCCGCACATGATTGAGGGTTATCACACTTCGGAATAAGGACCAAGTTGGTGGAAGACCAACTAATGGGAAGAATGCTGCCGACAAAGAATTACTGGATAGCCAAGCAGAAATCTGCCTGAATGATAGGCCAAACACTCCGATAGAAGGAGCCGTTGAAGCCATCAGGGCCACTAGCACTGTCCTTACTTAGAGTGAAGACGCAGGCACGGATTTCTTCCGGAGCGGAGCAGCTAACGAGTCATTCCCCACAGCAGGGACCAAACGGGGAATGTAAGAGAGGATAGCCTGGTCCGGAGCGGACAAAGAAGAAGAACCCAAAAAGGATTGAAAGTGAGACAAGATGATCTCCTTGACCTCAGAAGGAGACGAAGCCATCGAAAGATCCGACCTCAAAATTTCACGAATGGAAAGGAGGTTAACTTTCTTGCGGATAGACGAATAGAAAAATTTAGAATTCGAGTCGCCGTCTACCACCCACTTGATCCTCGCCTTCTAGCGAAGATAATCGGTTTCAATACGGAGTTCCGAAGAGAAAAGTAATTGGGTAGAGGACCATATCTCCTTGTTAACGGCAGAAGGGTTCTCGTCGAACAACGATTCAGCGAGGATGAGGGACTCCTCCGCTGCCCGAACACGATCGAAAATGTTCTTGAAAACATTGGAATTCCAAAGCTTAAGGAGAGTCTTTAGACGTTTCAGCTTTTGGGAGAAAGACCCCATAGGAGAGGCTGAAACAGGAGTGGACCACGATTCCTCCACAACCAGAAGAAACGAGTGGTGGGACCGCCACATGCTAAGGAACCGAAAGGATGAGGGACCCGAAAGAGAACGCGGAGAACAGCGTAACACCAGCGGAGCATGGTCAGAACAAGATCGATGAAGATGAGAGGTCGAGAAGGAAAAAGGAAGATTCAACCAATCAGGAGATCCAAAAATTATGTCCAACCGGGATAAAATCCGGTTCGGACCCTCTTGTTTGTTAGACCAAGTATAAGCTGAGCCTACGAAATGGATTTCTGATAACCCAGAACTAGCAATGAACGAGTTGAAGTCAGAAACAGAGGATCGGTTGATGGCGATCCCCCCTAATTTTTCGGCCTGACAAGAGACGACATTGAAATCTCCACCCACAACGGAACAAGAGAAACCCATCTCAGCTAGATAGAGAATATCATCCCAAAGGGATAATCTCTCCATCCTATCGCACTTGGCGTATACCACCGAGAAGAGAAAAGGTTGGGGAAAGAAGGATGACGAACAAACCGCAGAGAAAAGCTGATCCGAGTCAAAAACAGAGCGAACCTCACAAAATTTGGACCAAAGAATCCAAATCTTACCCGATACATTGGACATGGCACCTCCAAACCCAAGCGACAGGACAATCTTGTTAACCTCTCTTGGACCCACAAAAGGTTCTAAGAGAGCTACCAAGCAGACAGAGTGTTTTCGGACAATACGCTTCAAATGGGCGCATGAAGCCTCATTGCCAATAGCACGAATATTCCAGAATAGGAAGTTCGACATTAAAGCCGAAATATACAAAGAAGCCGAGAAAAACAAGGAGAACCAGCGCAAGCACTACTCAGATAAGATACAGGGAGTGAAAAGCAGACCGATCAGTCTGCTCAGTCGCCGCTATAGAGCGAGTACGGATAGTGCGAGGAATGATGTGCTGACCTCTAGACCTGCCACGCGAGCATCTAAGAGGAATCGGGGCCGAGATCAGAGGGATCGGCTCGACAGAAGCTCCAGAAGAAACAATTGAGCCCGACTGCCTAGAGGAAGAACTGGACGGGGCCGAGTTCTTAGTCAGGCGAGCTAAGCGATCATTAATGGTCGCAATTTCCGCTTCGCTAAGCATCGGAATGGAAATAGAAAAAGAGCAAGAGGATGAAGGAAGGGAGCACAGAGAGGAGCAACAACCAGACGGAGAAACAGAGGAGTCCGCGACAGGCGGAAGGAATCGAAAAAATGTAGGGGAGCTGATAATGCGCAACCCACGATGCTGTAGGAACCTAACCCATGCCGGACTGTCTCTAATCAGACAACCCCGCGATACAGGAAAAGTTCGCACGTTGGTCCTGACTGAGAAATCATCTTGGCGGATCGAAGAAAGCTAACAAAATTCCCGGCTGTCCGCATAGTGATCCGAGACAGAGACCACTATGCGTCCGGACCAAGAATGTCGCCCGAGCCAATCGATCCAGGCTAGATGAAATCTCCGAAAGAACCAGAGTAGATCGGCCAAAAACTGCAGACTCAAGACAGCCATGAGCGACACTGAGAAGGCCTCGCCATGGCTCAATACCAGATACCAAAAAAAAGATCCGCACTGTCCACTCCAAACGGAGCGCTCAGTACCAATAGGACCTGACGCGTCACCAGTCAAAGACTGGGCAACATTGTCAGGGAGCACACACCTAGATGTGTCATGGCTCATAATCACACAAGAAGCACCAACAACTACTACCCAAACTGGCACTGCAAACCCATCAACAGGGGCAAAAAATAAATGGTAGGCGAGACATTCACCTGCCTGCTTCGAGCGATACTCACCTGCTGCTCCCGATGTTGGCAAAAGGCAACCGAGCCAACCAACATCTGATCAACAAACAGAATGGCCAACACACTCGGAGATTCGAAATCCCCAAAGAAAGATGCACCAAAACAATCAAAAAACTGCAGCCCCACAGAAACAACACAAGAGCAAAACCGAGAGGGCACAGGGCAATTTCCAAAAAAGGAATCACCTTCAACAAAACCCTCAGGCGAAGCATCCAAACCAACACAGCCAAAAGACAGCTGAGACGAAGCTGAGCAGGGAGCACTCTCAGGGCCACATGGGGTGGTGAAATCCCCATCAGCCGAAAACAGCTCCAAACAACCACCATCACAAACCATCGAACCCACCAGAACCGGCTCCTCCCCACAAGGCGGCAGCGCACACGACGGCGAAAAACTCAAGGAAGGTTCAAATTGGGCGGTGAAACCCCGCTTCGACACTCTTCGAGACAGCTCCTATTCTCCGGTGCCGCCACAGGCAGGTAACACCGCCAAGTAGGAGGATACCGAGACTGCAAATCACCGTTGAAAACAGGCAAAATTTCCATAAAGCTGCCCAAAACCAACAAGAATCGCGAGCGACATAGATCCCCAAAATTGGCAACAGAGAAAACCCTAATCTCCACCGAACAAGCGCCAGAGAAGGTAACCGCCATGGGACCATCCACAACTGCCATGAGGGCAGAGGCAATGTCGGAGAAAGGGGGGCAAGCTCGCAAGAACGAGCCAGAAAGAACGAATTCGCCATCATTCGAGAACGGCATCGGGGACGAGCCCACTACACACAAAACCAACAGCACGGAGACAGTAAGCAGCGATGACAAAGATCTTAACACAAGAGGAAAATACGAGAAAGATCCAGGAGAAAAACGATCGCAGAGAAGAGAATTGGGAAATCATAGGAAAAACACCATTTTTAAGACTGTTGCTTTTTTAATCAATATATAATTAATGTTTGTTGTGATCAATTGTACATACGTAGCATGTTAGGAGAGTGGAATTATGACTAAGTTATAGGAATGCGAGGTCATTCAAAAACACTTAAAAATCTACCCAGTTGATCTGGCAACCAGTAGTGTGAGTTCGAGACTGATGTGTGACATCGTTTATAATAAGTATCCATGGTGGATGTGAGGTTAGTTCTAATTCTGTAGAATAGGTCTGCCTAGCTAATCTAGCTACCAAAGCATATGAATAGTCGGACTATTGTGAGACATCTCAGTTTGGACTACGGGTCCTAATGCATAGGACCAACTTCTAAGTAGGGGGGGTACTAAATGGCTATTGTATAGTGTACCTACTTCGCACTAAAGAAGTATTAAATGGTTGAGATTATCATTTATGTCGAGTAGTAAGGAATCTCGGAAGGGTCCAGTAGTATGAAAATTATAAATTAATATGAAGTAACTAATATAATTATACTAATTGATTAATTATTATTAGTGGCCTGAAACAATTAATAAATAATGTATGTAAATGTCATATTCATATGTAATAATAGCTGAAATCAATTTAATAAATAATATGTTCTATAAATTGTTTTAATAGTTAATAGTAAGAGAGGATAAGCCAAAGACATATTTTGTAAGGTATTCGTATTAATCGAGGAAAAAAATTTCTTGTTAAAATATCTTAATTAATAGAGGTGACACCAACTGTTCAAGGTGATCGGTGACAATCTGATCATGTAAGTGATTTTATTTCTTAATACATGTATATTAATTTTAAAACCATATATATATATCGATAAATACTAGTTTTATTTATTAGTGTAACGGTAAGCGATTTGCGCGTGAAATTAATTTCTTTTATAAATGGCATGTGTTTTACATGTATAAGCAAAAATAGTTTACACAACTCTAAAACCGAAAAGTCACAAGAATAGTTCTTTTAAAGAAATGAAAAATAAAATTTACTTTTTTTAACTAAAAAAATCCGTAATTGTCTGATCTCGTCAAAGATCATATTTCTAATGTAGTATTTCATTTCCTATTCATAATGAGAATTGTAGTAAAAGGATTGCTTTTATTTTGCTCAGTTGAGAATAAAACTTTGACTTAACAATTACTATTAAAGGTTTGATTTTTCAAGCCTTTTGTTATGCTTTTTTAAGGACATTTGGAATAGTTAATTTTTGAATTTTGCGACACTACATGAAAAATTGAAGAGGTCAAAAGTATCTTTACAACGGTGAAAATGCTTCGCAAATCGGAGCTCGAAGGACAAAGATATAACAAAAAGGTGAAGTGCTGTGTCCAGCATCAGGCGACGGATGTTAATCATAAGGTCACAGACGTCTTTGACTACATGGTTCGGAACCTGAGAGTATAGATAGACGTATGTTGCTGGTGATAGACGTCAGTGGCTGCAGGAAATTTTTCCCGAGACATATGACAGGCGTCTGTCATTTGCAAAGGACGTCTGTGACGATTCTATGCCTATATTTTGACCGGGTTTTGGCGTGAAGATTTACAGTTTTCGCAAGGGCAATTCCGAAACTTTGCCTAGGTTTCTACTCTTCTATATATAAGCTATTTTTTGGATTCCGATATGGGTGCGACTGAAAAGTTCTGCAACAGGTTAAGGGTTTAAATCAAGTGTTTTAGCCTCCATTAATTAGAGTTTATCTAAACCTAATTTTCTTCGATTCTCTTCTCCACAAATCAAATTTATTACAATTTTGAAAATTGTAATCAATTTCTTGTACTCTTCTCGTTGATATTAATAAAGGTTCTCTCTCAAAGTGGATGTATACTAATAAGACATTAGGCATGTAAACGGATGCTGTTCGAAAATGAAAATTCGTATCCGTATCCGATATCCGCGAATATCCGTTGAATACTATACGTATCTGTATCCGTTAATATTTTCGGATATCCGAAAATATCCGTATCCAGCTTAGCGAATACAGATATTTTTGGATATCCGAAAATATCCGTATCTGAACCTTAAAATGTATCCGAAAATATCTGAAAATTAATCAATATAATGCATATTTCATTTTTTTGACTGAAAAAAGGATGAAAAAAATCTTGTAATACATGAATTACATCAAATTAACAATAGGTAATCAAATCACACAAAATCCGTACAATAAATTAGTGTATTTGTATTAAATTTATGGATATAAAATAACATATCAATATACAAACATTTAATTTCAAACCGGACGGATATTTATCGGACACGGTTACAGCCATATCTGTATCCGTATCCGAAATATGTTTCGGGTATCGGATATGCGCATCCGCTTTTCGGATATCGGATATTTTTCATGTTTTCGGATATGGATGTGGACGGATTTCGGATATTTCGGGTATTCATTGACAGGTCTACAAGACATTAGTGGAACCGCTATAAATTGATATGTGATTTATTTTATCGTTATTGCTTTAATTATCTATTGCTTGTTTGGTGATTGTGATTGATCTTGGATTGGATTGAATTCAAATGAGGTACTGATTGATTGTTTTTTTACACTTCTTACCACGATCTCGTTTTTTCGCTGTGCTTTGAGGTTTGATTTGGGTGGTCTCGAGTTAGAATTTTCCATAACATTAATGTCGACATCAGAAATTGCGACATCAAAATTTTTTAATCTATTATTGTGTGTGTAGGGTTAATTTTAAACCTAAGACTATTTTGAATTCATTTTTATTTATACGAGCTTAAGCAAGTGATTGGCTTGAAGACGTCAATATAAAGAGAAGAGTGATTACAAATTCCTTTCGTTTATCAAATTTAAGCCGCCGTAGATTTCGCTAATTTTAGAAAGTCAAGTTTAGCCAAGGTTTCTTTCATAGGTATGATTAAGCTTTTGATCCTATTGTAGGCTGGTGTTATATTTTTGTTAAGGCAAGATTATGGAACCAATTTATACGTGTACTGGATTTATTACTTACCCAATATTCCAGCAGATACCTTTGATCCTATTGTAGGCTGGTGTTATATTTTTGTTAGGGCAAGATTATGAAACCAATTTATACGTATACTGGATTTATTACTTACCCAATATTCCAGCAGATACCGTAGTACTCAGTAGATAAAGCATTGAACATAAAAAATGAAGGGATTTTATCCAAATTACTTAGGAGCTCATTGTCTTGGCCAATCAAAGAAATCACCAAATATCCTATTCTACGAATTCTTCCCTGATAAAGTTTGTTGGCCTCTTTCGTAAAGGTTTTCAGAAAATAAAATTTGAATTTATTTATATATAAATAGTTACCACTGTTATTTTGATATGTTTTTGTTAAATAACTATAATTTGTAATCATTACCCAATTTCATACTAGTACAACCGTATAACGATGGAGAACCGATTGTTAAATTACATAATTAAAAAAAAAAATTGACGTGAGTCCTCGTTATTTTTTGTTAAACATTATATAACAATGTGCATTGAAAAATTAAAAAATTAAGAAAATTTAAGTAGACATTAACGGTGAGAATAAAATTAAAAAAATTGGAGAGATTTAAGAGAAGGCAAGCCTGGAGTAGACAAACTTCTCCGACCAAACTTGCAATGTGCGGCATATTGTACGAGAAAAGAGCAAATGATGTATTCATTCATGAGAACTGTACCTCTTTCAGCAGTTTTTTAAACAAGCCTCGAGTAACATTCAAGCAAAATTATTGTCCTTGTTAAGAATAGTAAGAAACAGAAAATAATGATCATCTTACATATAAAACAGGAAAAGACAAATATCAAAACAGCACGAAACAGGAAGTTTTTGTTCACCTGTTTGACAAAAAGCTGTCAACCGCAACTGTGTATCTTTCTTTGTGTACGTACTGAGCATCCACCATTCCACGGGCATAAGCTTCCAAAATTCAAATATGGAAAGATATGCGTCCACCTATGTAAAGCTGCTTTTTATTCCACATGCAAAAGCTTTTCTGCCTTTTGCTCCATACATGGAAATAAATATGATTAGTACGTATGATTCAAATCATTGCAACAATCAAATCAAACAGGGCGGTTTTATGTCCATTCAATTCTGGTTTATAAAATGTTATTATATAGTTCAGTTACAATTTACAAAAGAGAAAACAAATGCTATGGTACAAAAAACAGATTTGGTTTGAATGGGATAGATGATAAAAACAACAAAAAGACTTGTTGTACTATATTAAGACAATTATCATGTATTGTATTTGGGCCGGGCTTGTGCTTATAGCCCGTGCTTTGTTTTCTTTTCTTTGCTTCAGCCTGTAGCATGTATAAATAAGAGTAATACATGCATTTGTAAAGTAATGATTTCTATTTTTTAACAAAACGGCAACAAAGAAATAAGATTCATTTTTTCTCAAATCTTATTTTGGTATCAGAGCAGACTCGCCGAAAGGCATTTGATCCGTCTTTCCCACCCCTTCATCACATTTCGAAGATTGAAAGGGGTATTTTGTGTGTCTCCTCAGAATAGTATCATCATTGGAGATTATATACCATTCTTGATCAAGAGCATCTGATCTCATCGCTACCCTTGTGCTTCCAAGGCTTGGATCAGAGATATCTCTTCATCTCCAAACCGGTGGCAAAAAGAGTTTTTTCATTTTTTCTCTGTGCTACAGACGCGTTTTCAACCTGCGGCACGAGTGTATTATACCTATTTCATTGATATAATACACATCCACCATTTTCTTGATTCCAACCGGTTTCTTGGCAGCAAACTGGTGTCTGCCACTCCAAGAAACGCAACTTCTTTATTTTTTCTGATCGTCCATGTGTTGTCAAAGTTATTCAGATTCAAACATCTGACCAAAGATGGGAGATACTGTTGAAGAATCTGAATCAGTGACTTCAAGAAGGGAAGACAATGGCACCACAAGCATCCCTGCACTCATTAAGCCAAAGAGTCATGTATCACCATTCCCCTTGATGAAGACAACTACATCTTGTGGAAATATCAGGTTGAGATGGCATTGAAAGGCTATGGCCTTCAAGAATTCATGCAAGGGACAAATGCTGTGCCTCCTGCAATCATTTTAGACAAGGACAAAAACCCTGTTAGTAACCCAGCTTACATTCAACACCAGAAACAAGACAACTTACTTGCATCATGGTTAATATCATCTGTAAGTGCCAATCTTTTGTCTCAAATTGTTGGGTGCAATACATCATATGAAATCTGGTCCACTATAGGCCAGATTTTTAGTTTTCAGTCATCTGCTCGAATTATACACTACAAAAGAGAGCTTCAAAATGCTAAAAAAGGGGACATGCCCATGAGAGAATACATCACCAAGATCAAGAATTTATGTGACAGACTTAGTGCAGTGGGACATAAAGTTGCAGAAAGTGATCAGATACTTACTCTCACTAGTAGCTTGGACGAAGAATATGAATCACTTGTCACATTCATAGCCATACAACCTGTGCTACCAAATCTGCAGTATGTACATGCCGCCCTTCTTGCTTATGAAGGGAGAATTGAGCAAAGAAAGGCTACACAGGGTGATGTCAACATCAACTTTGCTATACATACAAGAAGCAAGAACCAATCAAAGACACCCAACAACAATTCCAATAACCCTATTCAACGAGGAGGTCAGTCTCAAAGAGGCAAGGGTAGAGGAAGGTACAACAATTACAGCAGAGTCAAGTATCAAATTTGTGAGAAAACAGGGCACATGGCCAATAAGTGTTATTTCAGATTTAATTCTGAATACAACACAGCACAACAAGGACAGTCAATCCAAAAGGCACATAATGCAAACATGGTTCAAGTAAATCAGCAAAGCAGAAACAACACAGATGATACAAGTGAAGATGCAGTCAAGAATGATGATGCAGACATAAATGATCGGTTTCCAGATTCAAGTGCATCAAACCATATCACTAACAACCGCCAGAATCTTAATCTAGGGAACAAGAAATACACAGGTATGCATTCTGTTCTTATGGGTAATGTTGAAGCCATAAAAATATCACATGTTGGAACCGACAGTGTTAAAGGTGGTAGGACTCTCTTTTTGAATAACTTATTGAGAGTCCCTAGGATTAAAAAGAATTTAATAACTGTTTCTCAATTTGCTAAGGACAATAATGTGTACTTTGAGTTTCACCCAAAATTTTGTCTTGTTAGAGACTTACTGAGTAAAAATATACTGCTACAGGGTGAGTTGGACAAATCCCTTTACAAGTTCAGCAACATGGGCACAAGAAAACCCAATAATAGGGCAACTTTTTCTATTCCTGTTAACTTCAATGTTGAAAAAGGGAATAACACTCTTAGTTTGTGGCATTGTAAATTTGGTCACCCCAAGATTGATATTGTAAAACAGATTCTGAATGAAAGTAAAATTGTTTTTAATAAATTTTCTGTTCCTTTTATATGCCCACATTGTCAAGAAGGGAAAAGTCACAAATTGACTTTTAATAAATCAGAAACTGTATATAATGAGCCACTGAAATTACTGGCAGCAGATCTTTGGGGTCCAGCCCCCCTATCATCAACTCAAGGGGACAGGTACCATTTCTCTCTTGTAGATGCTTGTACTAGATTCACATGGATTTACTTTCTTAAGAATAAGTCAGACACATGCAATGCAATTAAACACTTTATTACTTATGCTGAAAATCAACACAACAGTAAAATTAAAATCGTGCAAATAGATGGTGGTGGTGAGTTCAAGGCTTTAAAGGCATTTTTTGATAGTAAAGGGATAATACATAGGACCACCTGCCCACATACATCAGAACAAAATGACTTGGTTGAAAGGAAACACAGACATATAGTTGAAACAGGGATAACCCTTTTATCTCAGGGGTCACTACCTATGAGATATTGGAAAGAAACTTTTGCCACTGCAATATATCTCATAAATAGGGTACCCACCAGATTGCTGAATAAACAATCTCCCTATGATAAATTGCATGGGGTTAAACCTGATTATAATCACATGAAAATGTTTGGTTACCCGTGTTTCCCCTATCTCAGGCCATATAACAAGCATAAACTGAGTTTAAGATCTAGTGCTTATACTTTTCTAGGTTATGCATATAATCAGAAGGGGTACAAATGCTTAGATAAAGATAGGAAAATATATATTTCAAGGCATGTGGTTTTTAATGAAAATGTTTTTCCTTTTGCAGATAGAGTAAAGGAAAAACAACAAGCAAGCAGCAAATCAATTAATCTAACAATGATTCCAGAATTAACTGAACTGGCAAGTGAATTTCAAAATGGTGACAATAATCATCAATATGAAGAAACATCCATCACTAGTACAAAAATTGGTTACAGTTCAGACAAATCAAATTCAAGAAATGTTCATCACAGCTCACATATCAATCAAGAACAGCAGACAGGGCATGAAGACAATGAAAGTGACTACTCAACAACTATTGATCATAGTAGACATTCAACAACAGAAAATACCGACAGCCATAGTGAAGATGTGGGTCAACCACAGCCAAGAACTGAACATCCTATGACCACAAGGTCCAAAAGTGGGATTTTTAAACCCAAGATATATGCTGCTATACTCAATGAAATCGAACCAACTAATTATGACCAAGCAGTAAAAGATGAAAAGTGGAGAAAGGCTATGGATGAAGAATATGAGGCTCTAATTAAAAACAAAACATGGAGTTTAGTCACACCACCAAAACACAAAAACATTGTGGGAAGCAAATGGACATATAAAATCAAGAGGAACGCAGATGGAAGCATAGCTAAATACAAGGCCAGATTAGTTGCAAAAGGGTACACACAACAGTTTGGCTTTGACTTCAAGAAAACATTTTCATCAGTTATCAAACCTGCTACTATAAGAATAATCATGACTGTTGCATTATACAAGCATTGGAGAATTAAGCAGCTAAATGTGCATAATGCTTTTTTAAATGGTGAGCTTCAGGAGGATGTGTACATGGAGCAGCCAATAGGATACTATTCTGAAGCACACAGCATACATGTATGCAAGTTACACAAGGCTATCTATGGTCTAAAGCAGGCCTCAAGGGCATGCTATGAGAAACTGAAAGTTACTTTAGGCAACAGGTTTTAGTGCAACTGAGTCAAATAACTCACTATATATCAGAAAAAGAGGTCAGAACATTATTTACATACTAGTTTATGTAGATGATATACTGGTTACTGGTGATGACATGGCAGAAATAAATCAAGTTGTTATTCTCCTAGATAAGCATTTTGCAATTAAAGACTTAGGAGAAATCAGCCAATTCCTGGGGATACATGTTCAAAGAAAATCGAATTCAAGCTTGTTTCTATCTCAAAAGCGGTAGAAATCCTAATCAGGGCAAACATGGACAAGGCAAAACCACTTGCTACTCCTATGACAAGCAATTTACACCTATCCAAACACATAGGTGAGCCTATAAATAATGTTAAGCAATACAGAAGTATTGTCGGTGCACTGCAATATGTTACTATCACATGACCAGAAATTTGCTATAGTGTAAATCAAGTTTGCCAACACATGCAAAGGCCTTTGGATACTCACTGGAAAGCCGTTAAACGGATATTGAGATACTTAAGAGGCACTATTAATTTCGGATTACTATTAAAAACAAGTAAAGAGATTACCATACATGCTTACAGTGATGCAGATTGGGCAAGCGATTTAGACGATCGCAAGTCCATCACAGGGCACTGCGTTTATCTCGGATCCAACCCCGTATCTTGGTGTACCAAAAAGCAACCCACAATCTCCAGATCGAGTACGAAGGCAGAGTATAGGGCCCTAGCCAGCGTGATAGCAGAAATTATTTGGACAGAAAGCCTTATTTCTGATTAGGGCTTCGATCGGCTAAGATTCCCACATAATGGTGTGATAATATGAGCACGATATCTCTTTCGATGAACCCAGTTCAACACTCGAGGACTAAACACATGAAAGTAGATCTCCACTTCGTTCGTGAGAGAATCGAAGCTGGAAAACATCAGGTCAATCACGTGCCATCTCTATTTCAAAAGGCAGATGTTTTGACCAAAGCTTTATCTAACAAGAACTTTGCCCGATTTAGAGAATTCTTATGCATTGTTAGTGGCGGCGATGAGAGTAATGAGAAGGAAGACATGAAGACTGCTGGGAAACCCTAGCTTTGTTTGAGGCGGGGTATTAAGACAATTATCATGTATTGTATTTAGGTCGGGCTTGTGCTTATAGCCCGTGCTTTGTTTTCTTTTCTTTGCTTCAGCCTGTAGCATGTATAAATAATAGTAATACAGGCATTTGTAAAGTAATGATTTCTATTTTTTAACAAAACAGCAATAAAGAAATCAGATTCATTTTTTCTCAAATCTTATTTTACTAGTGCAAAAATGCTATCTTCTTGGGTAAACTAGCCATGGGTGTAGTTGAATTATTTGGAAAATGCATGTTGGATCGGCTTCAGCCTCACAATCAATGTAGATCAGTGTGTAATATGATTGATTTATGATAAAGGAAAGTTTACTATTTCTGTAGAAATACCGTTTGTCTTGAAAATGCAGACAATGTTCCTAACTATAGAATGGCATGTCTTGCATGATACGTTTGTATCAAGACATGCAGAAGAATCATTTTTGCAATCTTTAGTTTGTTATCTTGTGTAAATATTTAACATATCGTGTTTTAACATTGTTTTAGTGAGGAGTAATCTGCTAGATTTCGCGACTACTGTTATAAAAATTAAGATCGGATCTTATCTAACTGTTGCTTAATTTAATTAGATGGATTCTGACTCAAACGAGGAGGCATGAGGAAGAGATGGCCGAAGCAGAGGATATGATATATGACGCATATATTTATGACATTGCTTACTGTTTGGACATGTTGCATCTTGCGAGCTATGCATTGACATGACGTGGTATAGACATGATGTTGTGCATGGACTAGTATGTATCGTTTTTATAGTATTTTTATTGTGTTATTTAACCTTTTCTATGATTTTCTATTGTTTTTTGGTTTTACATATATTTTGATGTGATATTGTATTCGTTTAGTCTTATATTTCCTTGTGCGTCAGAATGGCTTGTTTTGTATAGTGGTTTGAGGAAAAGAAGTATAGTAGAAATGCTGAAAATTTGATTTTCGCAAGTCGTCGAAAAATTTAGATTTTACGTTTTGGGTTAGGCGTCTAAAAGTTGTCCGCAAGTCATCGGCAATACTATTGTTCGTAAGTCGTTAAAAATTATTTTTCCCCAAGTTGTTGGTGTTGTGCTAACTGTAGTCGTTGAAGACAATTCTACCTTGAGGTTTACACTAATGGCCTTTTTGTCGTCGGTGGTCATTGGTAAAGGGTTTGCCGACAATGGCATCGTAAAACCATGTATTTAATGGCATCATTGAAGAACTATTCTACCATTAGGTTTATCAATTGCAATTACGAATGTATTCATAATCATGAGTATTGAATCAATATATACACACCTACGCACATCAATATATATACATACACAAACACATTTTACTCCTTAAAATTTCGTAGTCAAGATGTATCGAGAAAACGATATCGATATGTCCTTTGAGACTAATGTACAAAAGCTCTCTATATGGTTATTTACTCATGATCATTGCGACACCAAGTGGTTACATACTCATGGTTGTTTGGAACGACCACAGAATGACTCGATGAATGTCTTCTATATGTTAATATAACTAATTCAAACTAAGTACTCTCATTATAACGTCATAAATTAGTCTTCAAACTTGAGGGTATTATCGATCTTAAATAGTTAGATTATACTTTAATCGTGGTTAAATAATTGGCATGAAGACCATGTTAGGCATGACAACATTGTCACGACCATAGTTAGGTGTATGAAATTAAAGTGTGACATTATCCAATAGAGTATTCACCTTCTTCATTGTAGAAGGCTAGTATCACATAAATTTTTTCAAACTTAAAGTCAAAATCTTTGACCGGAATGAATCCGTTAATCGATAGATATTATCAAATTAAACCAAAAACTTTAAAAGTCATATATGCAATTAAATATAGATATTAATGAAGTTTTTGAGCTTTTTCATTCAAAACCCTCAAAAAAAGTAGTTGTAGTATTTTACAACCTTTTCCCTAATTTCGTCTTACTATGGTTGTAAAAGGGTCTATGTCTACTACAAGTTGTCAAATTCGTTGTGCTAAACCATTTTAGAAAATTTATTACAACGTTTTAAAATTGTTGTAATTTGTTTGCATACACTCAAATACCATTTTAATAACTCTTAGTCTAGGTTGTAAAAGAATTTATTACAACTGTTGGAAATAGTTGTAATATACTAAACTACAATTGCATTTACAAGTTGTAATAAACTTTTTTATAGCTAACATAAAATGTTGTAATTTTGTAAACATACATCAAACCCCTTTTACAACCTTTTTTAATTGTTGCAAAATACATATAGAACTTCTAAAAATAAAATAAAATTAAATAGACTTTATCCATATACTGGAATTAAATTACAGAAATTGAAATACATAAAATCCATCGATTCAAACAATAATACTTTATATACAATATTATGTTCATTTTACATATGGTATTTAAACAATGATGCCACAGCGCTCACACTACATCACATCCACCGCTAACAAAAAAACACGAAGCCATTAGCTATTCTAAGTTTTTAAAACAACGCTCACTGTTTTTTTACAGATCAGTGACCATTGATCTGTAAAATGCCTTTCAGCCATGATGGCAGCAGCTTGCACTTGAAATAGATAGAAAATGAGGCACGTAAGAAACGCTGCCAAAATAAAAGCATTAGAAAATCGAGGTTCAACTTCATTAATCATGTAAAAAGTGAATCAAAATAACATATTCAAGTGTCTAATGTTAACTTAGTGTTTAATATAAGGAGATTGAAGAAGATTTCTTTTTCACTATTTTCTTAACCCTGACCAACTGATTTTGTATGGGCAAAACAACTAAGCAAAAATCAATGTTCGATTTGCAATTGAGTGTCTAGATTCAACAAACTGTAGTATCACTCAATATTTTAATGCAGCTACCTAATACTGTTACTCTATCAAGTAATTTTCTTAACTAAATCAAACAAACCAACACACTTAAGCATCACCTAAGTGGAATAAAATTACAAATGTATATAAATTCCAGTTTTGTGCACTATTTGAAACTTAATAAGCGATGCATTTAACATCCAAGATGCACAAGTGTTAAAAAACAAAATATTAAAAGCTTAGTGTACTGATTAGCGGTCATAAAGCATTATTTAGACAGCTCTTACTATTCCATAGTAAAAAGTGCACAAGCTAATCATCAAGATTCATCAAAAGAATAGCTTGTAATCAACCACACTATACAACCATATATATAAACTAATCTTAGGTTAATTCAATTAGAATTTGGTTACACGACACAAATATACGCAAATGCAAAAAAAAATCAAGAGGTTTGAGGGAGAATTATACAATAATATAAGTTTCAAAATATTCCATTCTCAGTACCACTAACCGAAAAGGTATATTCTTGTTGTCTTATTAAGCATATCTGTAATAATATTAAAAGTATGCTCTTATGATCTTACCATTTATTGATTTGTTAGCCTTTTTCCCTTTTTAATGAGCCAGCAATTGGGCGATGAAACTGAAAAAATGAAAAGGAGCCAAAAACTGTGGGATAAAATTACTACTCTTCAACAGCTTATTTCTCCTTATGGCAAAGTATATATTTTCAAGAGATTCATCTTGGAAAAATTAAAATTAAAATTAATGTGATGTTTAATTTTATTTTTCCAAATTACAACCTGTAGACAGATACATCATCAGTACTTCTGGAAGCACGCATCTACATTAAAACTCTTCACGACCAACCGGGTCACCTGCTCTGTCACCGAAAAGCATGGTCGACCATAACGACACCTATTCTCTCCTTGAAGAGCGTGGCCTCTACCAAGTCATATAGGCAGTCCAGGCTTGTCGTCCTGGCCTGTAACAAACATTTGCAGGAAAATGGTTAATGGTTTAATTTCCAAAGTGAGGAAATCAATACACTTGCATCAAAAGAAAAAAAAACATGATAGCATAAATTAATTTCAGAGATAAACTTTACAAAATTTTAGGAGATTATCTTAATTATTAGCCACAGAATAATTTCCTACTCTAAATGATGTATCTTAGAAGATACTAACAATGGCGGTCATAGTGAGTATATCAAGGTAAACTATTTATTTGATTAGGCTATTGTTAATGACACTTCGTTTTTGGTTAAGGGGGGTTCATTTTTTAAGGGAACTTCACTGAAAAATAAATTAGTAAGGAGGGACACACTAATATAAACTAAATTTAATTTATACATCCTCTACACTTTACGTTCACCTTCTCCGTTCGCCCTAAACCTCATTTTTTTTTACCGTAGTAAAAAATGGTGAGAACGAAGAATACCAGTCTCTCTTCCTTATTGGATCTGAAACTCATCCACCGTGCCATGGCCAGGTACAATACTTTCGTTTAGTTAGGAAGGTAATGTTTAGTTTTTTTTGTTTAGCTCGGCAGCTAGGTTATGTAATTATCATACGAAATACGACATTTGTACATTGCATAGTGGTGTTTATGTTGGGTTTTGTAGTCGAATGTGAACATTGTTGAATATTTTGGAGAAAGAGGGAGAGAATATAAGAAAGAGGAGTTTTTATTTTATTTTGTTGATGATTTATTTCTTGCTTTATTGATTGCTTGATTACAAAATGAGGGGAGAGCTCCTCTATTTATATGACTCAATGGAACATTCTAGAAATAGAATATTCTAGAAGCATGACTCATTTGACAACTCTAGAACTTTCTCTTTAGACAACTCTAGAAACATAACTTATATATAATTCTTATTTCTAGCAACTAATATACAATTCTAGAGCTCTCTCCAAATTCTATTAAATACAAGAAGATTCTAGAAACTTTAATAATAAGAAACTTCTAGAAATTAACAAATCAAGTTTAATATTTCAACACCCCCTTTTAAACTTGATTTGTGACTCTAAGTAGTACTTGTAATCTTTATATTTCACGTGCTTTGGTAGGAATAGAGATATCATCCAAACTTTCTTCATAGCATTGACCTTCTTGCCAAACGTTGAGATCTTCAATGCAAGTTCACAGATTCTTGCTTTATCTCTTTCATATCGTCCTTCTTCGTCACAATAGGATTTTCCATAAACTAAGCGTTCCAACATCCGCCTTATTTCAGCACCATAAATTTTGCATGACTCATATATTCTACTTTTGCATTCTTTCATAACTTCGCACTTACGGTTTTTGATCAATCCAATTTCTATGTATGCTTTCCAAATTTTACTTTCATCCGTCATTTCTGAACACATTACTTGAAAATTTGGTTTGTTCAAAATTATATAAGCTTTGCTCACTTTCTTATTTTCATGATGAAAATAATCGCTTTCCACTTTGGCTTCATTCTCCTTTTCCATGTCTTTAGATTCTTGCTCGTACATTAAATTTCCTCTTTGCTTTTGAATTTTATCTTCTTGATTCGGGCCTTCTTCATTGTCATCTCCTTTACTTTCATAATTTTCATCATCGGTGTCATCTTTGCTTTCTTTATTTTCTTCATCTTCTTCTTTTTTATCATTTACACGTTTCCCTTCTTCTTCCAATTTATCATTCTCTAACTTCTCAAATTCCAATAATTTTTCAACATCTTTCTCATTGTCACTATTCTTTGTTTTCTCTTTTTCATGAATCAGATTGTTTTCTTCTGTTATTTTTGCATCATTCTTGCCATATACTTCTTTCAATAAATTCAACGATTCTTTTGTGGAATCTTCTCCAAGTATATGATCATAAGTTACTTCATCAACGTTCTCACTGATCACAACATGAGAACGATGATCATTCCATCGTAATTTCGCAAATGCTTTCTTGTCAATTTGCGACACGTTCTCCAAATCATTCGACCATTCATAATCATTCTCGACAATCTTTGATAATCCTTGGCAGATTAACTCTTCTTTCTTTTCCTCATAAGTCAGCAGCAAAGTACCATCTTTTTGACTTATTTCTTCGACGTAATTGGTCTTCTCTTCAATTTTATTATGCTTTGAAGCTCTACATTAGAAGCATAATGTCCAAATTTCTCACAATTGTAGCATTTAACACGTGACTTGTCATGCCTTGAATTTCCTCTTCCACGACCTCTTGTTGAGCTTTCTCCTCTTTTGTTGTTGTTGTTATTGTTTTCATAGTTGGGCCTCCAACCTCGTCCATGTCCATATGCACGACCTCTTCCTTTTTCTTGGCCACCACCCCATCTTTGTTGGCTTCGATTACTTTCTTCCTTTTTTGAATCAATCCTTGTCTTAAGGATTTGCTCCACAGTCTCTTCCTTCTTCCTTTTCTTTTCTTCATAAGCTTGCAATGAGCCTAGAAGTTCCTCTATTGACATGGTCTCTAAGTTTTTTGTTTCTTCAATGATGGCGACAATATGTTCGAACTTTGGATCTAATGATCTAAGAATCTTTCGCATAATTCTTACATCATCTAACTTCTCACCATTTCTTTTAAGATTATTACTAACCACTAGAACTTTTGAGAAGTAATCAGAAACAAGTCCACCTTCTTTCATATGCAAAGTTTCAAACTCTCCTCTTAAAGTTTGAAGACGTACCTTTTTGACTTGATCAGCTCCCTTGTAAGACGTTCGAAGCTTCTCCCACGCTTCTTTGGCAGACTTTGATTCAGAAATTTTTTCAAAGGTGTCATCATCCAATGCTTGATAAATTAGACAAAGAGCCTTCTTGTCACTTGTCCTTGATTTTCTCAAACCGTCTCTTTGAATTTGAGATAAACCATCTTCATTCTCCTGTTCGGTATAGCCATTTTCAACTATCTCCCACACGTCGTGTGCTCCAAGGAGAGCCATCATCCTTAAACTCCAATTATCATAATTGTTCTTGGTAAGCATTGGAACTTGTAGGGGAACGCCATTATTCGCCATCTCTATCTTCTAAAAGATCCTCGCTCCGATACCACTTTGTTGAATATTTTGGAGAAAGAGGGAGAGAATATAAGAAATTGGAGTTTTTATTTTATTTTGTTGATGATTTATTTCTTGCTTTATTGATTGCTTGATTACAAAATGAGGGGAGAGCTCCTCTATTTATATGACTCAATGGAACATTTTAGAAATAGAATATTCTAGAAGCATGACTCATTTGACAACTCTAGAACTTTCGCTTTAGACAACTCTAGAAACATAACTTTTATATAATTCTTATTTCTAGCAACTAATATACAATTCTAGAGCTCTCTCCAAATTCTATTAAATACAAGAAGATTCTAGAAACTTTAATAATAAGAAACTTCTAGAAATTAACAAATCAAGTTTAATGTTTCAACAAACATATGGCATAATTTATGAAACTAGCAGCGTTCTGCTGTGCCTTGTTGAACAAGGTTATTTAGTTCAGCCATGGATGGTCAATTTTGCACATAGGCTTAGGTTAGGGAAATCAAATATTGTTCCGCCATGGTCTGATGTTTTAAGCAATTTAATACGGCCAGGTACCGATGTGCATATTTTTCCATAGGTGTTTGTCGATTTTTTTTAATTTTTCGGCTTACTACTGTCGAATAAGGGTTGTTTTCCTCCTCTTATCCTTGTAATAAATAGTGTATTTAACTTATTCTGGATTCTTGCAGTAAGAGATCGGTGGATTGATATTCAAGCACGCATATTCCACCAGCCGCTTCGAACTGAAAGAAATTGGCATTGGAACGAATGATGTAACAGATAAAGAAGAGTAGTACTGATGAACAAAGCAATAATGATGAACATGGTGCGAGTGAAGATAATGGTAGTCAACGTGATCATACGGTAGAGGGAAATGTAGGTTTGAAATTGCAAGTTTTGTGCATGACCATATGCATTGTTAAATTGAAATTCAGTTCGATATTTCATTTAATAGAGTTATATACATCTTTTGTTATGAATTCAAAAATTAATCTGATAAATCTTTCAAAATGATTTTTTGTTGATCATTGAATTAGGATCAGGAGGAAGAAGTTGAATGTGAGGATAGTGTTTGACGCAGTGGATTAACGGATGACAACGAAATGAATATTTCGTGTCAAACTAATCGATGAAACGATTAGGTGAAACAACATAAATCGATGGACTAAAGATACCCAAATGCCCAAATTCGATGTTCTCGCGGAATACCGGATTCGAGCTATCTCCAACACGTTGATCGCGCACGATACCGTGTTAAAAGATCTACGATTCTTCGACGTTGATCTCGCGAACGAGATTCCATGAATCGGCTTCAAAATCGTTGATTCGAGCGCACTCGAATAACCGAAGATGGAGAAAGGAGATAACACTCAACTTCCAATTTTAATGGTGGCACAAAGCACAAACCAACATTTTATTCCCCAAAATCAACTCCCTTTTACAATGACTTCACACCTCTATTTATAGAGATTTTACAACACAACAACGACTCAACATAACACGATTCACGACTTAACATATACAACATTGCGCGACTTAACAGGTTACACAGCACGTACAACCTACGACTTAATAACAAACGATATACAACATACGACTCAACAGTCAGTAACGACTTAAACTTGAGCGACTCAAGCACCTGAGCGACATAAAAAGAAGCATCAAACTGGAAGCGACTTAAGGTTCTGCTCGTTCGCGACCTACTGGAGGTGCTCGCGACTTAAGGAATATCACTACTTCATCTGCACGACTTAAGGAAGGTTGTACGCGACCTAGGGCTTCGCGACGTAAGCATTTGGTGATAGATTTAAGTCGCGTAGCGACGTGCGATAAGGTCGTTCGCGACCTAGGGCTTCGTGACCTAGGGCTTCGTGACCTAAGCAATTGGTGATTGATTTAAGTCGCGTAGAGACGTGCGATAGGTCGGAGATGGAGTTAGGTCGTGGAGCGATGGACGATGGGTCGTTGCTGGGGTTAGGTCGCGGGGAGATGTACGGCGGCTGTTCGCGATTTAAGGTATGTTTCGATGACTACTTTCTTCTCATGGCTTAATGCGCTGCATCAACCTCCCATGGTTGAAACGAATTCGACCCTGAATTCTCACTTTCGTCTTCTTCAATACGCTTATCTTCATGATATGGAATCAAATGTTTGACATTGAAAACGTCAGCAGTGTGGATGCGATCCGACAATCTCAACTGATATGCATTATCATTGATCTTCTTCAAGATTTCTACTGGACCAATCTTTCGAGCTTTCAATTTGTTGTAAGTTGAAACTGGAAAACGATCTTTCGTCAATACTGCGTAAAAAAAATCACCCTCTTTGAGGTCCAGACTCCTTCGCTTCTTATCTGCCAGTTGCTTATACTTCTCATTTGATTTACGCAGTCGTTCATGAACAATCCTATGACACTCCTGTAACTCATTCACGAAATCACAATCTCGTTTAACAACCCTTTTCTGAAATGGAACTGTTGACAAATCCAACGGTCTCTTCGGAATTGTTGAATATACTACTTGAAATGGACTGAATCCGGTACTTCGATTAACAGCATGATTATGTGCGAATTCTGTCTGACAAATCTTCACATCCCAGCTCTTTAGATTATCTTTCATAAGACATCTTAACAAGTTTCCCAAAGATCTGTTCACCACTTCCGTTTGCCCATCTATTTGTGGATGATAGACGCTACTAAAATTCAACTTAGTACCAACCATCTTCCATATACTCAACCAAAAATGACTTAGAAATCGAGTATCCCGGTTAGAAACAATGGTCTCAGGCAGTCCATGTAGTCGATAAACCTCTTTAAAGAACAATTGAGCAACACGGACTGCATCGGCGGTCATTTTACAAGCTATGAAATGTGTCATCTTCGAAAATCTATCCACCACGACATATATAGAATCATTCTCTCGTTGGGTTTTTGGCAAACTCAAAACAAAATCCATGCTAACATCAACCCATGGTTTAGTAGGCACGGGCAGTGACATATACAATCCTGCATTCGTAGCCGTTCCTTTGGAAACTTGACATATGTGACATCTCTGCACAAATCTTCCAACTTCTTTCCTCATGGAAGGTCAAAAATATGATTGAAAAATCAACTGCAAAGTACGATCTCTTCCCACATGGCCTTCTTCATGCAATTCTTTCACAATCTTCATTCGCAAACTACACTTTGGTATACACAACCGATTAGAAATCCATCCACCAACACATATTCATCCGTCTTCTCTTTCTTGACTTCATCTATAATCTTAGCAAAGTAAGGATCTTCAACAAACAATTCTGGAAATACTTCAAACCTCGTCACTTCAACTCTCATCGTAGTCAACAAATGATTCCTTCTACTCAATGCATCTGCCACACGGTTTGTAACTCCCGACTTATGCTTTACCATAAATGTAAATTGTTGCAAATATGCGATCCACGAAGCATGCCTAGCTGCAATCTTGTCCTGTCCCTGCAAATGTTTCAATGCTTCATGATCAGTATACAGAACAAATTCTTTATGGAACAAATAGTGTCTTCAATGCTTTATAGCTTGAACAACAGCATAGAACTCCACGTCATAAGTATTATATCTCATCATTGCTCCTGAAAGCTTCTCACTGAAATAAACAATTGGACGGCCCCTCTGACTTAACACTCCTCCAATTCCAATTTTAGATGCATCAGTATGTAATTCAAATAGCAACTGAAAATCTGGTAAAACTAGAATTGGTGATGATGGCAAAAGTTCCTTGATTCGCTCAAAAGCAAATCCTGCTTCCTTCGACCATGAAAACTGCTTGCCCTTCATACAATCAGTAAGAGGCGCCATCATGCTACTGAAATGTGGAATAAACCTTCGGTAGAATGATGCTAAACCATGAAAACTTCTCACTTCAGTTATAGTCCTGGGTTGTCGCCAATTTCTGATTGCTTCAACTTTACTTTGATCCACCTGGATACCTTCCTTGGACAATACATACCCTAAAAACAAAACACTATGCATCATGAACACGCATTTCTTCGTTGCCGCGTAAAATTGCTCCCGACGAAGTATCATCAACACTTCCCGCAGGTGCTGTAAATATTCTTCTGTGCTTCCACTGTATATCAATATATCATCAAAATATACTACCACAAACTTCCTAATAAACGGTCAAAATATCTGATTCATCACTCGCATAAATGTACTAGGTGCATTAGAAAGACAAAACGGCATAACCAGCCATTCATACAAACCTTCCCGTGTCTTGAAAGCTGTCTTCCATTCGTCCCCTGGTCGAATGCGAATTTGATGATACCTACTCTTTAGATCAATCTTTGAAAAGATAGCAGCACCACTCAACTGATCTAACAAGTCATCCAATCTCCGCATCAAAAATCTATACCTTATTGTAATCATGTTTAGTGCTCGACTATCAGTACACATTCTCCACGTTACATCCTTCTTTGGCACTAACAATGCTAGTACTGCACAAGGACTTAAACTTTCTTGTACGCCCCCTTGTTCAAGTAACTCTTCCACCTGCCTTCTCAACTCCTCGTGCTCCTTCGGACTCATTCTATAATGTGGTCTATGTGGTAACATAGCTCCTGGAACAAGATCAATCTGGTGTTGTATGTCTCTCAACGGTGGTAATTCTTTCGGTAATTCTTTAGGAAATACATCTTCAAACTCCTTCAACACTGGCTTGACTTCCTCCGGAATTTCAACCATTTCACTACTTTCACGTCCAATCAACAGGAAAACTTCAGGCCCATCCTCTACTTCTTTGACAAACTCCTTCAAAGATAACAGAGTCTTTAGTTCTTCAATCTCTTCCAACTTGCTTTCACTTTGTTGCCGCCTTTTAGGAACTAAAGTGATTTTAGTGTCATTGAACATGAAACTATAGCAGTTAGTCCTCCCATCGTGTTGCACGGCTCTATCGTATTGCCATGGTCTCCCCAGCAACAAATGACATACATCCATATCTACCATATCACACCAAATCTCATCCTTATACTTCGTTCCGATGGAAAAAGTTACACAAGCCCTTCGACCAACCTTCACTTCCCCACCTTTCCTCAACCAAGCTAATTTGTAGGGTTTGGGATGTTTCTCTGTTTTTAACGCCAACTTCTTTACAGCTTCTGTAGAGATGATGTTATCACAACTTCCTGCATCGATGACGAACTTACAAACCTTTCCCAGAATAGTGCACGTTGACTTAAAAATATTACTCCTTAGCCAACTTGAATCATCCTCTTGCTTTGGTGTCAAACACGACCTCCTCATCATCCATTACAACCCTCATCTCCTGACAATAATTCTTCTTCCTCCTCAACTTGTGGTTAATTGGAACATTCTATTTCAGCATCCTCATCCTCAACCACAGCAATATCACTCGCTTTTTAGGCTTCGGACATTCATTGCTCTTATGACCAAACTCCTGGCAATTATAGCACTTGATATTGTTGTTGACCTTGGTCTTAGCAACTTCGTTGACAACTGGTTTACTAACAGCCTTGGTAACATTAGTATTGCTACTAGCCCCTTTCACCTGATTGTTGGAATTTGTAAACACACCACCTCCTCTTCTGCCTTGCTTCTCCCAAGCTAGAGCCTTTTGGTGTGCTTCAGCCATGGATCTTGGATCAAACATATTCACCCTATCCTGAATCTGCAATCTCAATCCTCCAACAAATCTAGCTGTCAATTGTTCCTCTGTCTCCATGATATCATTTCTGGCAATCAGTTGATAAAACTCATCTGCATAGTCATTTACCGACTTTGTTCCCTATCTCAAATTCTGTAAACGCTGATACATAAGAGACTGATAATTATAAATTAAGAAAGTAGCCTTTATCAACTTCTTTATCTTCTCTCATGAAACAATCTTCGACTTTCCCATCCTTTCCCGTGTAAGTTTAGTTTGTTGCCACCATGCCATAGCTCTTCCTCTCAACCGTGTAGCAATCAATTTAACTCACGATGCTCGGGTACTTCCTTGAAGTCAAAAATTTCTTCAACATTTGATAACCAATCTAAAAATTCTTCCGCTATCATTCCCCCTTTGAATTTTGGAATCTCCGTTTTCATGCCAGATTCCCATTTACGGTTATTTTCTGAATCCATATAACGATTTCGTACTTGGCCTCGATCTCGATAATGAATATTTTCTCTATCACCATCTACTTCAAAATTTGATGTACTTCTATATCAATATCGACCATCTACATCTCTAAGGCCATGAATGTCTCTTCTACTTTGTCATTCAACATCACAATAAGGTTCATGTTCAAAACCACGTTGAGGTCTTCTATCTTCACTTCTGTACTCCTGGCGGTCTCTCATCATGGAAACTGATGATTCTCTCCCATCTCGATATGATTGTGGTCCGAAACCGATAGCGAAACCCTGTTTGCACCTTGGTTCGAAATTGGTGACGTTCTCCTTTGACTTCGTTCATGTCGATCATTAATTTCTCCAACTTCTCAATACCTTCATTAAATTGTCATTGATACGTTGCTCCATCTGCTCAGCTTCTTGTCTTCTATACAAATCTTCAACATTACGAAAACGATTAGCATGTCTCGGAGGCATGATTAGCAAACAATCTCCAATCTATCTCGAACTTATAGCTCGGCTTTAAACAATCTAGCTCGGCTTAGCTCTTCAAGCTCTAATACCAAAATGACGTAGTGGATTAACGGATGACAACGAAATGAAGATTTCGTGTCAAACTAATCGATGAAATGATTAGGTGAAATAATATAAATCGATGGATTAAAGATACCCAAATGCCCAAATCCGATGTTCTCGCGGAATACCGGATTTGAGCTATCTCCAACACGTTGATCGCGCACGATACCGTGTTAAAAGATCTGCGATTTTTCGACGTTGATCTCGCGAACGAGATTCCGTGAATCGGCTTCAAAATCGTTGATTCGAGCACACTCGAATAACCGAAGATGGAGAAAGGAGATAACACTCAACTTCCAATTTTAATGGTGGCACAAAGCACAAACCAAAATTTTATTCCCCAAAATCTACTCCCTTTTACAATGAAATCACACCTCTATTTATAGAGATTTTACAACACAACAACGACTCAACATAACACGATTCACGACTTAACATATACAACATTACACGACTTAACAGGTTACACGGCACATACGACCTATGACTTAATAACAAATGATATACAACATACGACTCAACAATCAGTAACGACTTAAACTTGAGTGACTCAAGCACCTAAGCGACATAAGAAGAAGCGTCAAACTGGAAGCGACTTAAGGTTCTGCTCGTTCGCGACCTACTGGAGGTGCTCGCGACTTAAGGAATATCACTGCTTCTTCTGCGCGACTTAAGGAAGGTTGTACGCGACCTAGGGCTTCGCGACCTAAGTATTTGGTGATAGATCTAAGTCGTGTAGCGACGTGCGATAAGGTCGTTCGCGACCTAGGGCTTCGCGACCTAAGCAATTGGTGATTGATTTAAGTCGCGTAGCGACGTGCGATTGGTCGGAGATGGAGTTAGGTCGTGAAGCGATGGACGATGGGTCATTGCTGGGGTTAGGTCGCGGGGCGACGTACGGCGGCTGTTCGCGATTTAAGGTATGTTTCGATGACTCCTTTCTTCTTATGGCTTGATGCGCTGCATCAGTGTTACCGAAATTGAAACGTTGAAAAAGAAAGAAGAAAGGCAAAAAGTTGAGGACATCTCGTGAACCTTTGGAAAGTAAGGAGGGTGACATCGAAATTGAACCACTGAAAAAAAAGTAGAAAGCAAAAAAAAGTTGATGACATCGATTCAAGCTTCGAAAAGTGAGGAGAGTGATACGAAATTGAACCATTGAAGAAAAGGAAAAAGGCAAAAAATTGATGACATTGAGACAAGCTTCCAAAAGTGAAGTGCAGCTCTATACTCCTTACTTTCAAAGATCATATTGCGCCTACCATATGGAACTGTTCCATAAATACGTCATATGTCCATATTTAATTATTTGAAACATTAATAATGGGAGTGTTTTTTGAATATCATTTTTTTCATGTAGGCACCGATAAATGAAGGAAAATAATTAAACATGTACATGACAAGTGGACAAGGCGTTGATCAACGAATTCATTGAAAGGTTCTACCTGGAAATAAATACTTTTCATCACCCATTTGGTGAGATGACAAATAGTATCGATGAAGCGTTTCACATCACCGGTCTTCCAGTTGATGGAAAAGCAGTTACCAGATAGCTTGGAAGTTCAAAAGTGATTAGTGATCATGATCTTTACGATTTGTGGGACAAGCGCCTTGGTGACAAAGGGGAAACGGCTGATGAACTATTGGAGGGTAAGAAAAAAAATACAACTGGAATGGTTAAGAACCACATTCTCAGGATCTCAGTAGTCTGACTATGCAGCCCGTAAAATGCAATGTACAATTGCATATCTACTGTACACTATTGGCGTCTTAGTTTGTGGTGACAAATCTGGGAACAAAGTTCTAGTACACCTTTTGTAATGCCTTCATGTGTTAGGGGAGGTGAAAACTTATTCTTGGGGTACAGCTTGCTTAGGTTGGTTGTTCTACAATTTGGCTTAAGGTATGAGAAGCGGCGTATGTCAAATTGCCGGATGCTTGACACTACTTCATATATGAAATTATAATTTAGTTTAATTGCTTTTCCATTTTGTTAATATTTATGTTTCCTGGACAAGTTTGGGTATATGAGGACTTTCCTATTTTGAGACGACACTATCAAAATATATGTGCGGCTGGTGACCTAAGGGCTGCTTTTTGTGTTGCCATCGAACCAAATAACAACCTAGCATACTATTTGGTTGGCCTTCATTAGAAGATTGATGACCTTCAAGGTAGCGAGGTTGTTTAGGATTGATATTTGGGTTAAATATCCATTTCAACATTGCGCGTTGTACAACGAGCCCATCATGTGTTTTGAAACGGTGGAGTTGTATCTACAGCAAAGGATTCTTCATCAATTTGGATACGGTCAACCAATACCTGCTCCTACTTTCACTTTGGAGACCAAAAAAATGAAATCATTGGTATCATTGGTAAAATCTTACAAGGATGCATACTCTAAAGTAGGCGATTTCAGCTTGAATGAGTGGAGTAACCATCTTCTCAATGAGAGTTTGACATCAACATGTGTTGTATAACCTTGGAATTGTGATGCAATGTTACATTGAGTGGTAAAAATCTGTGTTCCATCTCATTGTTGCTAACTCACAATCACGAGTCATCGGGCCCATGCATGGTACCGAAGACAATTCTCTTGTTGTATGCATTGTAAGTGTTTACTTCATTTAATGATTTATAATTTTATGTTATTTAATTATTTTAATTAAAGAATTAATGGTCGTAGAAATGAAGACTTCCACATATTGCAGACTACATTAGATCTTGTACACCGGGTGCAAAATAAATGTCTCAAATTTTAGAACAGGCGGAAAGAATTGAGGAAAATAAGTCACTCGAGCTTTATAGAGAACATATGGTTGAAGAAGAACAAGTCGAAGGATCTAAGGCATAAAAGAGAAGGAACCAAGAAGGGAAAGGAGGGAAAAAACATGGAAAGACAACCGGTGGTAAGAAGCAATGAAGCCGAGGAACTGTAGCGGTGGAATGTTATCTAATTAGCTAAAACATGGTTTTTTGGGTGTTGTATTTTGTATGAACATGATGAAATGTAGCGTATTCTATTATTTGAATATATTGAATTGTTGGTAATGTTACTTTGTATGAAACGATGTTGGTTTAGCGTTTTGTATGAAATGGCGATTCAGCAATGTTCCGGTGATTCAATTTTGATAACTTTTTTGTAATTTGTATTTGAATGCATGGATTGAAGAAGCATGGATTGTCTTAGTTTTCTTCGAAGTTCAACAAATTATTGTTTTGCAGTTCGGTTACATGGTGTCGAACTTAAGTTGCTAAGCATGGACTATGTTGTAGTACGATCAGTTAAAATAGTGGTTCATATGTTAGTTCGACTGCGGTCCATCGAGTAAAGATCAAACTCTCAGGAATGGCGGCAGTTTATCATAAAAAGTTTGTTTAGACGATCATGGCTTTTCAACACATATGTACTTAAGTTATAATAGTATAGTAGTTTGATAACAACAGACTGAACTAAATAATTTAATTCGACCTATGCACATCGAAAATGCTTAAGAATATAACGATCATGTTGCCGAACTTTAATCACATTTGTGTTGAAGTTAGAATGCTATGTAATTCGATGAAGATTAATCGAGTTAACATTTTAATTTGGCAAACCTTAATCATATATCGGCAAAACTTTCAGGAACGGTGGGGGTTTGTCGATTTTATTGACTCAGATGATTAAGGCAAGCCGTAGTTGAGTTAAGAAAAGTTGTTTTGACATATGCGCTTCAAAACAACATGAGAATACGATAGTTATCTTGCTGAACTCTAATCAACATTGTGATGAAGTTAGAATACTATTTGTAGTTCGGCCAGGATAAATCGAACATAGTACTTTAATTCGATAGCCCTTTGTGGAATATTGGAAAAACTCTCGGGAATGGTGTGGGTTTATTGAACTATTATGTTACAAACGGTGATGTATCGCCGAATCTGCTTTGGTTCTGGTTTTCTACCGTACCGAACAGAATTACACCCCTCACCCTAGTAAACATTTAGTTGTATTTAATTACATACAATTTCATTGCATTACAAAATTACGTACAATTCCATACGACATCAAAAAAATTTTGTTGTCGCTTCAAAATTACATACAATTCCACATGACATCGAAACACTTTCATTGCACTCCAAAATTACATACAATTCCATATGACATCAAAATAATTTCACTGTCATTCCAAAATTATGTACAATTCCAATGACATTAAAATAATTTCATTGTCACCCCAAAATTACATACAATTCTATATTGTGAGAAATGCACATTACGGATCTTAAGGCTAGAATTAACACTAGAGGAGGGTGAATAGTGTTTTAAGGAATTACCAAATCCCTTTGAGTTAATGTTAATTTGAACACGAATGTATGCAATATTCAGACACATATATGATCACAGAATCAAACACAGATGCAGAAATAAAATAAAAGCAATAAAGGAAAGAACACATTGGATTCTATACTGGTACGGAGTTACCCTACATCTAGTCCCGCACACAAGTACAGATTTCCTTTCAAAAGAAATTGTACAATTACACCCTCGATTTTAAGGTCACGATGTACACCGCTCCAGATTCACAATCCTCTGGGTAGAGATACTTGATTTCACGGGCAACAAGTTCGCCCAATTGATTTCCAAGGCTACAGTCACACATTTTCTCACTTGATTGATTTCACAGGCTACAATCACACCTTTTCTCGCTTAGTTTATTACAAAGAAGCTTATAACTCTGAATAGCACTGAGATCTCGTTGAGATAGTGATAGAGAATCAAACCAGAGATGGTCTAGTGATATTCAATGTTGATTTCGGCAGAGTAATGGTAAAAATATGTATAAAGAAATGTGGAAGAAGAAGAGGAGTGAAATCAGAGAAAATATAAATATAAATTCATTCAAAACTACCCCTATTTATAGTAGAACAACAGCCATGTCTATTCGTGAAAGGATATGACGAATAGATACTTCTTTTGAAATTCAAAATTTTGAAATAAACTGCTACCACGTCGACAATGGGTACTTAAGGTTGTCGACATGCCTAAGGAAATTTTGGTAATTTGTTTTTCTTTGAAAATAACTTTCATCTTGTGTTAAAACTATTTTTAAACTTTATAAATATACTTAACTATAGTTAAAATACATAAATAAATATAGAGAATAATATTTTGATATATATATATATATATATATATATATAAAATTTTACTATAATTTTATATTTAAATCTAAGTATAAATATTAAAAGTTAAATATATTATTATTAAAAGATAGTTTAAAACCAAGGATAATTTGATTTTGAAAATAAAGATTATTTTGAGGCTAAAAATATTCAAAACCAGAATAGATGTTTTTGATTCTTTTAAAAGGAAGGTTTTGAAATCATTTTGAAAACAAGATATAATTTTGTAAAAAACATTTGAATAAAAGTTAGCGGATACAAAACAATGTTCCACTAGATTTTCCGTAGGTTCCATCCTACTTAGGGTTCCATCCCTTTAACAGACTCGAAGTGGATTCCATTTCACGAATAAATTGGATTTTAAGATGTCAGTGCTTTTCTAGGAGATTTAACAAAATTCCTAATTAAATTACTTATTATTGAAACCTTGAACTCTTGATAATTTTGATACTCATGAGCCTTCAATCTTGATATCTAGAATCTCTATACTGTACAGTCTTCATTCTTGGTACCTGCATGGTTAAATCCTACATATTCTTATATATCTAAACTATAATGTTAGTATTTATATTTTATAACAATTCCTAAGGTTTTTATCATCAAAACCATCATCTCAAGGACTAACAATCTCTCCCTTTTTTATGCTAACAACCATTGTTTATAAAATATTACTTCTATCCACATAACTCCCCCTAAAACTAATAACCACCCCTTACTTTATGCCTAAATATCCTATTTTATAATTCTCCCCCTTTGTCATCAACAATAACCATCCTAAAACCGTAAAAATAAAAATCTCCCCCTTAAACTAATACTAGAACAAAGTATGGTAAATGAAATGTGAAAGACACTAAAATAATTATATTATAATTATTCAATACATAAATATGTATAAGTATATTTCAAACAATCCAATCAACATGCACATCAAATCTAATCATGTCAAACAATTCAAACAAATCAATCAAATCAAACAAGTCAATCAAGTCAAACAAGCCAATCAAGTCAATGAAGTCAATCAAAACATACCAAACAAATCAAAAACTAATAATCCTATACTATAAGACAATACTACAAACACCCCCCTAAACAAAATACACTCATTATGTATACATGTATGTAGTTTGTAATGCAGTATGTTGTTGACGATCAGAGTATGTTAATTCTATTTAGGTGAGGTGAAGTGTGCTGGTTGGGGTTGCTACCGAATTGATGGGGTTGATAGCAAACTGTTGTTGACGGTCGAAATCTGAGGTTCTTAAATACCTACAAAAAGAAAAAATAAATAGAAAAATTCACCCCATGTTGTACATATATTAAGAATTTTTTTTAACTGGAAATAAAGCACACCCTAAACACATGTACATGCATGTCTTTATAGTTCAATTTTGAGAAATTTTTGTCCATTGCCGACAAACTCACACTGCAACCTATTTTCTATTAGTTTTAAAGTTTGTTATTTTCAAATTTTATACATATTCAGTTTTTCTCTATATATTACCAAAGTAGTTTAAGCTCTTGCATTATTGATAAGACCAGTTTTGCGTTGAAGCTTGATTTTTTGCTGTCAAGGCAAGCTGAGTTTTAATTGTCGTTTCAGGTTTGTTAAATTGTGAAATTAACCATGCATAACCAGGTGAATATGTAAGTATTAAAGTAGATTTTGATGATGGTGATACATTGACTCAGCAAGTTAAATGCATGAATTTAATTATAAATTGTCCGTTTATAGGGAATATGGAAAAGTGATCATTAGAAAATGACGCATATAAATATGATATAAATAACGCTTTAGTTACCATGCATAGTAAGTTGCTTTATGAGATACAATAGAAATGATGTTAGTGGAGAACACTCAGCGCAATGTTGCTGTTACTGGAAAAGATAATGGTAATTCAGAAAAGGATATTACTAGTAACGATAAGAAGTGGGATTTGAGGGTTGATACTACGTTAGTCTTTAATAAAGATTAGGTTGTGTATGGTGATCAGTTTGATTATGAACAGAATATATCATATCTGAAACATAGTACACGGAAGATCATTAATGCATGGTCTAACATTAAACTACAATCATATGCATGTGCATGACTTTGTTTTGATTCAAGGGGATACAGTTTACTTGGTTCGATGAGGTTTGCTGGTGATACTATTTTACATTATGGTAGCAGGGATTTGGTACAAGGTGACAAAGATTTGGAAGAAAGCTAAAGTCAATAAAGATGGTTGTTGCTGTCAAGGCAAGTTGAGTTTTGATTAAGTGTTTTTTGTTTCCTTTCCCTAGTTATTTATTTCAGTCGAGTGTAACCTTCCGTTCAGGTTCAACATCTTGGTGTAGAATACTTGATGATGGTTGACATGAAGAACGTGCAAAATTTTGTTCTGTTTTGGTAGAAATTATCAAAGTGGTCGAGAAGTAGGTACGCTTTCATTTCTTAGTAGTACTCACCAATTTATCGAAATTATTTGTTTCAATGTTGATTTGTTTCTTCTGACTATATGCTAAAGACTTATGCTATTTATTGTTCATGTATGCATTCTAGATAAAAATCATGATAATAAACTATATAAAAAGAATGATATTTTAAATAAAACTAAGTTGAGAAACCCTTCAATATGGCTTAAATTATTAGTGAATTACTTTACGAAGTCTCTCGATCGAGGATTGTTTAAACCTTAATTTAGTCACTGTAATACAATTATATGGTTTTGAAACAACTTTTGGGATAAACTTCACTTGTAATTCTATTTTTAGCAAACTACTTTATTACAGAGGAGAGCTTACTATTTCCTTGTCAATCTTCATATTCTTTCATAGTTCAATGTATGATCTTCAAGTTAGTTTTCCCATCAAATTTTGTTGTTGTTTTCACATCAAATATTTGAGGTCCTGACTTTGTTGGATAAGTTATATGTTGTAAATCATCCATTTCAAGAATTTTAATTCATAATCGTTGATGCTTTATAATTACGTTTTCAACCAAAAAAAGGGATTCATTCCTCATATTTAAAAGAAAATGACTTGGATGTTGAATGATAAACCATAAGACCCACATATAAGTTTATCCAAGATACATTTTTATAATGGTATGATAATAGTAAACACAACAACAACAACAATAATAAAAAGATATGTTTATAAAAATTAACTAGTTTGTAATAATAAAATAATAATGCTAATAATAATTATTAAGTTTGATAGAATTAACTAAATTTACAGTAATAAATATTATAAAAAAATAACTAAGTTTATAAAAATTAAACAAGCTAACTAAGACTTGTAAAAATTAACTAAGTTTGATAAAAAAAAAAAATTATAAAAATTGACCAAGTATTATAAAAATTTAATTAAGTTAACTAAGTTTTTTTTTAAATTAACAAATCTATAATAATAATAATGATCATTAAGTTTGATAAAAAATTTAGCTAAGTTTATAATAATAGTAATAATGAATTAACTAAATTTATAAAAATTAGAATAGTTGACTAATTTTTATAAAAATTAAATTTTATAAAAAGTGAACAAGCTTGTAAAATTATTCTAAATAAAAGTCTATAAAATTTAACAAAATGTTACAAAAATTTAACTAATTCTTTTATAAATTAATAATAATAATAAACAACAATAGTTTTAATAAATTAACTATATTTGATAATAATAATAAACAATAATAGTTTGAAAAAATAAACTACGTTTTATAAAAATTAACAAGTTTGTATTAATAATAGTAACAATAACATTAATAAACTAAGTTTGATAAAAATTAACTAAGAAAATAATAATAAAAAACTATAATTGAATAAATTTACTAAGTTATATGAAAATTAAATACGTTTATAAAAAATAACTAAGTATTATAATAATTAGCAAGTTTATAATAGTAATAATAAACTAAGTTTAATAAAATTTACTAAGTTTAACAAGCACCATTGTCCAAGTGGTTAAGTGATTCAGCTTTGGTGCAAACGGTTACAAGTTCGAAACTTGCATAGCGTGATTCGAACGTTTATCATAACATGATATGTTGTCCCATTAACATGTTGTATATAAAGTATCATTTCAAATAATAATAATAATAATAATAAATAATATTTTGAAAATTTAACAAAGTTTAGTAAAAAGTAAATACGTTTATAAAAATTAACTAAGTACTATAAAAATTAAAAAATTTGTAATAAATATTGTTATTATAAAAATTCTGACCGTTTTTTGCTTTACAACCATAGATGTGGCCGGAAAAGTAATTGATATTGGTCCTCGAGTTACTAGCTTTAAGGAGGGTGATATATTGGTTTCCATTAATAATGTCACGGTAAGAGCTAATCATTGCATACAGTCTCCCTCCTTATGTTTAAGTTTAAGTTAATTAAAATATAAGTTATGACATCTTAAGTTTTAACAATTGAGATAATTATTAAGTTTAAAAATAACAACAATAGTTTGAGTAAATTAACTAAATTTATAAGTTTGAATAAATACTAATAATAATAAGTAAATTATGTAAAGGCCCGCAAATCCGCACTCCTTTTGAGCTGGCAAAATTCCACAACAATTCAGCCCAAAGAGAAATAAATGTACGAGTCTTTAGGGTTAAAGAAGAAAGAGGTGGAATAAGAAGAAAATAGAACAAGAACAGAATCTCACATATCGCAGCGGAATAAATATAATAGATAAATGAATATCTTTACAACAAAGAACTATATCAGTTATTACATTACATCACATTTCATTATCAGAGTGTACAACAACAAACAACGGAAAAGAATATAACATATACAAGTGATACGCCTCGCCATCTAACTCCAACTTCTGATTTCCATAGCAACTTCTTGACTTTGCTCCCGAATAATCATAACCCGACTCTAGGCTGCCCGTGTGTAAAATTATGGGCACCCATAGTTTTGAAAGGGAACACTAAACTCTAGGTCAGTCGTAGGACAGGTGTGAGATCTTAAAAACAGTTATTCTTTAACAAAAGGAAACAAAAAGGGAATAAAAGAAATTCGCAATGTTTTTTTTTTGGAAAATGAAACTACCATAAGGCCTCCCAGCACACACACAATGCAATCGCAGACTTGGGGGTGATTTCTCCTTATGATAGTCAAACACGCTTGATACGCAACAATCCTTTTTAATATTATCATTAGTGCATAGCGTGGAAAACATTTCGAAAGTATAATATTAATTTTAGCCAGCGTAGGTACCATTATATTATGCCTGCTATAGCTACCTCCTGAGGAGGCAGGTTATACAATTGCAATCGTAAAGGGCTCGTAATATTTCTTTGGATTTCCAATAAATGGATAGACTAAGAAACTTCCTATTGCCACATGGGTACGCCTCTGGAGGGGCGCCCCGAGAACCTACCCGGCTCTCTGCCAAAAAAGGTCGGTTACCCCCTTCCCGAGAAGTAAAACCTAAGATATGCCACCCCCGGTCGTTTGCGACCTTTATACGAGGATCCTCTACACGAACAACCATAAAGAAAAGTATTTACAGTAACCATAAAGGTTAAATATCAGGGCTCCATACCTGACACCACCCTTTTCCAGAAGGAATGGACATACCCTAGGGGAGCTACCCCTGAAAGCTTGCCGCATCTTTCCTGTTTCGACCATTGCGGGGTGTGGGGCTCGATGAGTTCTCGTTCACAAAGCTGCACTTCTCAAAAATTCATGCTTTGATCAACAAATGATCAGTAGCACTTCGTATGCCACATTACCAAATTGGGAATGTATCACTAGTAACCATCAACTACATAACCTCTGAGCTCGTACGTCTTAGAGAAGGGTGTTAAGCTAAGAGAATAAATTCTCCGCCACCAACAGAAATCTGAAGCCAGCTTTACATCTCAAAGTGTAACGTCAAACACACATCCATACAAGTCCGTTCTGGGACCGAACGGAACCGAAGGCACTTCCAAAGAAGCCCTTGCAAATTCAGATATTCACTAATCACGTCCGAAATCACCATTACAGAAGTGATAAAATCTCTATACCGGAGCAACTCGGTGCAGATACATTCGACAGGTAATCCTTTCGTTTTCGAGAATACTCGGTCTTCAACACCGTCTTCAAATGTAATCCCATTTCGTCGTATCATTATTCGAAACGGTTTTATGACACAAGGTCCTCTCCCGGCTAATCCGAATAATGATCGCTTATTTTTAAAAATAAGTGTTCATTCAGATTTCAAACAAATCACAACAATTTCCACTTTGATCTTTTTAAATAAAAGATTCATCACAATCATAAAGGTTCGATGTGGGTTTCAAATATCCATTTGGAATTCGACTCCCGATCGCATCGAAATTCAAATGCCATTAAAAAGGCCAATATTGATGGTCGGTTATTTTACTATCAATCAATATTCGCAACAATTACCAGATTTTGTTGAATATGCGCTTTGTGCTATATGATTTTTGTTTGATGATAATAAACATATATACATTCATTTAAATGTATTTGGTAATGTACTATTTTGTTTTTCATAGTTTAAATAAATATTTGTTGAATAAAATTAAATTTCACAGAATTTGAATTTGAATTCAAACAAAACAAGTTAAACAGATTTTGAATTCAAATAGAAATTTTATTCAAACAAATTTTTTGTATAGTATGTATTTGGTTAGATAAATATCTGTTGAATAAAATAAATTACACAGAATTTGAATTTGAATTCAAACAGAACAAGTTAAACAGATTTTAAATTCAAACAGAAATTTTTATTCAAACAAATATTTATTACAATTGTAAATAGTACAATTTCATGCTCTCACTATACATATACATTTTTGATTACAATCACATCACATTTACATCACAACCTTACTACATATCACTCACAGTCATATTTTTGTCTTCAACTGCATTCCAGTTAGAATCCAGCATCTGTGCAATCTGCAAAAATATAAACTAACGCAGTAAAATTGAAAAAGAAATATTTTTGCAATTCAAAAATAAAATATGGTTTTTGAAAATAATATTTGCCTCAGTTATTTGGGTTGTTCGTCATCATTTAAATTTGAATTCATCATACACGAACAACTTGTGACATACACAGTGTATTACTGTATATGCCACAAGGTCGTGCACACCGATATATACACTTGATCGATTTACAGGGACAGGTGAGCACAGGTCAAACCCAAATGAAAAGCCGGGTTCAACTCACGTGCAATAACATTGAAAATCTCGAATCGAGCACAAGGTCAAACCCGAGTTTTTTTTGAAAAACTGGATTCAACACAGGGCAGGTCAGAAGTCAAAAACAATGTACAAAACTCAATGCAAGTTCAAGTCATCAAGTTCAAGTCAGACCACTGTAATAAGGCAGTAGTGTACATAGATACAACTACAACAATGACCAAAAGTGTACAGCAATGCAAGTAAAGATGACACAAATTCAAGCAAATGCAACAAAGATGCAAGCTGCAGCATACCAGTGACATGAATGCAGTGTACAACAATGGAACATGACTATCATGGTACAATTCAAAGCTCAAGTTCAATCCCAAAGGAAACTCAACAGTACGGTGAAGTACAAAGCAACTACAACATATGCAGTGAAGCAAGAATATAGCAGCAATGTACATGTACCAATGATACAAGAGAAGTGAACAACAATGCAACAGTGTGGAAGTTAAACAGTGATGAAGCTGGAAATACAAAGACCAGCTACTCAATGCATGCAACATGACTCGACTACAAGAACATCACAAGTAAATCAGCAGGGCAATGCACAAATGCAACAGGTCACAGTGACACCATTAAGCATATGCAAACAAAACAAACTACATCAAGTAGCAAATCAAACCAGAATGCATCAGTGTACAGTGAGCCCGACAACAAAGTGACTCAAGACTGCAACAAACATCAGCAGGTGAACAAAAGACAGTGGAAATTACTCAACTATGGATGCGAGTACAAAATGACCAAGCAAGTGCACCAATGAACCATCAAAGTATGCAACAGTTACAAGCTAGAATACACACTGCACTAATCCAGACCAAAGCAACCTTATCTATGCTCAATGTACAGTGCAAACACATCAAGTAAATGATACAACATGACACAAATGAAAACTACTCAATGATGCAACATTTTAAAATGCACAAATATGCTATGTAGTGAAGCCAAAGCAATCAGGACAATGTTGAACAATGTAAATGTCGAAGTCGTGGAAGCATAACAGTGTCAATATTAAATTCATGAAATCAAGATCAGCATTGAAACAAAGATGGCCAGAGCTAAATTACACAGGGGCCAGAAATTCAAGAAGCCGAAATTACAAAATTGGAACAAGTTAAAAACCAAGTCGATGTCAAACATTATCCAGCATCAAGTTCGTGTCAAAATGTCAATTTTGAACAAGTCGCAATCAAACGAACAAGTCAAATTCAAAACCGTGGTCATCACGAAACGAATCAAAGCCATGGGAAGCAAGCAACAAAAATATACGCATATGAAAAGGTCAGAAATCATCTCAGCATCAAAGTGAAATCGAACGGCTGATCAAATATCAGTTGACAAATTCAAGTACAAAATATACGACGCAAATCCAGGGTTACAAACCCTATATAAATTGATATCATCATCGGCAATTTTCTGTATCGAGTTCAAGTATCAATTTAGAAAAGCAAAAGGATACAGTACATACCGAATTCACAAGCAACGAACTCGATCGAGCAACTGCAAAACATCCAATAGTCAACCATCAGAGAAGCAGCGAGCTAGGGGAACGTATAACAGATTAATTGAAGAATTCGAAGCCCTAATTGGAACAAAGAGCCGAAGCCCTAACTGGAACAAAACGGAACGAAGCAAGCCGCCATTATTCTCACGAACGAAACAAAAGGGGATCGGGCTGGAGATAACAAAGAAAGGAAGTGGGCCGGTCTTAAAATTAAAAAGGGGGTTTTGTTATAGGCTTTTATTAATATTATTAATTAGTGTTTAGGGTTATTTTTCTATTGCTTCTTAATTACTGTTTTTTTAATTTTACGAACCAAAGAATCTTGGTAAATCACCACCTAGGTTTAGGTAGTGTCAGATTGTCTATTTAGAATTAGTTCAGTGAGCAGGGAGTGCGAGTTTGCAAAGCTCTATAGGCGGGAGCAGTGTTTGCGAGTGAGCGAAACTCTATAGGCGGGAGCAGGGTGTGCGAGTCTAGTAGAGTGTTTGTGAGCGGGAGCAAAAGGGTCTGCGAGTCTAGTAGAGTTGTTGTAAGCGTGATACTGTTTAATTCTAATAGAAATCTGTGAATGCAGCAGTAGGCAGGGGTTGCCGAAGCTGGGTAAATTTTGTGTGTGATTTACTTTTCAGCATATTTATTTCTGCTATTATATTTCTGTGTTTAATTCGAGAAAATTTGCTATAACCCTATTCACCCCCCCTCTAGGGTTAATCTAGATCCTACAGATTTAAATATTTTTTCCCAATTATTTATTTTTAAAAATATCTTCGCAAGATAAATGTTTAGCACTTCGACTATTTATAAACAAATTTTAAATCACTTTACTCCTTTCAATCCTTTGAAAACTAATTTCAAATCACCATCCTCACTTGGAATAAATTTCCAATTATTTATTTGATTCCACTGAAAATTTGCCGAGTTCAAATATTTTAAAATCATTTTAATATTTGCTTTGAAAACTTTATACCAATCTCTCATATAGAACTTCAAATCCAAACTAAACTTTATTTTTTATAAAATTAGTAGATAGGGTATAACTTACTTAAACATCCATTTTCTAAATCAAAAATTAATTTTAATCTTAAAATAACCCCTTCTATAATTAATTAAATAAATCTTTACTTTAAAGATTTAAAACAATTTACAAAAATAATTTGTCCAACAAAAAAAATTTCTAACAATTTCTAGAACTTTTAATTTATACTTCAAAATCTACTTTAACAATATACTCGGCTTTCCAGGGAAGAATTCTCTTTCCATTTATATCAATTAATAAATCTTCTCGATTTATTTTAATTTACATTCTAAATCTGTAAATTTCTTTCACACTTTTAAAAATAACCAAATGTTTATTTTAAAACAAATTTCTCTTTCCTTTATAAATTCCCATTGTAAATTTAAACTTCTAAATATCCATTGATATACGATTTTCAAATCGATTTTCAAATATTCATTTTCAGCACCGAATTAAATTCTAAATTGATTTCCAAATTTAATTTCAAATACCTAATCAATTTTCAAAAATTTATTTCTAAATTTATTCAACACTAAATTTATTATCTTTTGAAACAAATTCCTTCTTTTAAATTTATTCAATTTCCTATAATTAATTAACTATAAATTTTCTACTAAATTTCAAAAATCAAATTTTATTTATTCCTGGTATCCTACGATACTAAAAATATATTTGGCTAAATTATAGCCTTCAACAGTTTCAAGCACAAATAGTCACACACAGATTATAAATAATCAACACAAAATATTGAAACTAATTCAAATATTTGAGGAATACAGTTGGATCCCTCCAACCTATTTTCCCTGCATCCACAGACGTTAGCACAACAATTAAATACCCATTCCACTTCAAGGTGGAATATCGCGGTATATGAGATTTATAAAATATCATCTGCTATTATGCGGCGCAATATGGTCTCATCCACTATATAATGTGGGAAATTAACAACTCCAAATACATATATAATACCAATTCCACTTCAAGGTGGAATATCGCGGTATATAGGTTTAATATAATAACATCCGCTATTATGCGGCGCGTAGAGTCTATTTCAATACAACTGATAACAAATTATCATTCAAGCACACAATCAACAATTTAAAATTAACTATCGCAATTCAACCATCAATTAATAACTGAAAATTTCAGTTATTATAATTTGAGTGAGAGGATCTCACCTTTTATTTGCGATCCATTCCAACTCATTTCCATTCCGGCTTGTTTCCCCATTTTAGTCCTTGAATAAAAAATTTTACGATTCATTAATATTCAAAACAATTGAAAAATAAATTTTCGTTTGGTAATTTTAATTATCCAATGATTTTATTTTTAACTAGTAATTTTTTTTAAATCAAAGATTTGATTTTAAATTAATTTTCCCTTTAAACCCCATTTTGTAACTATAACAAATTAAATAAGTTTATACATCAAATAAATCACTAAAACACATTATTCAAAATAACTAGTAAATTGAAACTATATAAACATTTTTTTTTCAAGCTTCATCTATATAAACCAATTTTTTTTCTATTTTAATGTTTACATTAATTACGTGTGGATATGCATTAAACAAAAATATTTATTTTTCTCTTAATCTGTACATATTATTCAAACCTAAATTAAAACAGAAACGAACATACAATGTTGGTTTAATTTCCTGTATATATATATATATATGAACTGCCTGAATTTAATCAAGTTTAATAAATAAAAATAAAAAGAACAAATACCTCACATTGCTTAGGCGACCGGAGTCAGGCCGACTGTGCCACCACCACCAGGCCGAACGTGTCTCCATCGCAACCTTGTGCTCGTTTTGGATAACGCGACCCAGTCGCCTGAAATCGATGTGAACCCCCTAACTCACAACCTTCACTGTTGCTTGATTCGACCCACTCTTCCTTCAAATCGCACAACAGTTCAAATTCGAAGCCATTGTATTTCGACCCAACGAACGCCGCCATCGCGAATCATCCAAGTGCCACTACGTGGCACCGCACCCCATACAATATCCCATTGAAGAACTCGCGTTCCAGCTCGCGATGTATGGCTCGACTTCAGTTTCGATTTGATACATACTTCGGTGCCGAGAACTTAAATAGGAGAAAGAACGAATTCGTTTAATTCGATTTGATTTTAGAGGGGGAAAAAGAATGGATCTCGAGTATCTGCGTTCGAAAGAAGGGAGAGGAAGATGCGAATTTACGTTTCAGCCATTTTTCTTTTTTCTTTTATCGGCTGTTTGATTGAAACAGAGGAAAGTGATATTTGAGACGAGAGGAAGCGTGTTAGGGAAGGTTAGCTATACTACTTGAAGAAGGACGAAAATGAAAAAGGTGTGATGGTGAATGGAAACAGGCTGGTGTGGAATTTCGGCTGAAAAATGGGTTTTGACCAGTCAAACAAAGGATGTATTATATTCATATTTAAATTTGAATTTAATTTAAATCGTCTTGAATTCGCAGCTACAAATCTTGCCATCTTATCGAAGCGTGCCGTTAGGTGTTTATAAGGTCATACTCCAATTCCGATCGCAATGGAAAAGGTTTCGAGTCCTATTTCGATCGTATGGAGAAGATAGCTTTTCAGACTCAGTTATTATACTAAATTTTTCGATTCAAATTTCAACGCCTTTATCTACCGTACGCTCACACAACTATTCCAATCACTACAAAAATTGAAATCCGATAAAATACAGTATTACGGATCCAATGAAACTGGTTTCTCGGAATTCCACGACTGCGCCTCGGAAGACTATTTTTAAATATCGATTTAAACGATATAAATTCAAAACTGATAAATAATTCGAATTTCAAATTCTAACACTTCCAAATTTAATTTATTAACACCTTTACTATTTTCAGTATTATAAATATAAATTTTACAAGCCTTCAAATTATTTTTAATAGGCTTAAAACCGAGGATTCAATAATTTACCCAATTTCAGTTTATTAAATCCAATAACTTAATTGCTAAATATTAGTAATATTTGAATTCAAGTTGAAAACTAACCTTTAAATATTTAAAATCAATTAAATATTTCAATTTCAAATGCCCAAAAATTCCAGGTCGTCACATCCTTCCCCCTTTAAAAGAATTTTGTCCCGAAATTTCTAGTTAAGAAGAATGAACCTTAACTCGTATGCCATTTTTCCAAACCCAAATAGTTTTATCAACTTTCCCAAAACAAATCTTTTTATTTAAGACCCATCATTTATTCAACTAACTTTCCAACTTCAACTATAAGTTCCAAACAATATTGTTTCTTTAACAATTCAAATTTAAATTTAAATTTCAAATTTTCTCAAAAATTTTCTAACTCCCTAAATTTTCGAAAAATTTCACCAGCGTCTCCTTTGCGCGACTAGCTCGGTACGACTACAAAATGGCACCATAGGCCCTCAGATTCAAAAAGGAAACGAAAAGCCAAGTGGCTGGACAAGAAAATCATCAAATTTCATACTGAAATTCAAATGCATACCTTTTTGTCGAGCAATTCAATTTTATCTTCGAAATCAAAATCCAATTCCATTTCCCTGTAACGCACCTGTATATCCTGCTAGCCATAATATCCAATTACAACATTCAAATTTATTTTGCATATTTTATTACAAAATTTTCAATATATACTTCTTATACCATCTTTACTTCACTATTGAAGTTATACATCCATCTTATTTCAATCTTACATTTTCAATTCCATTTGAATTCAATTTACACTTCAATTCTATTTGGATTCAATTTACCTTCTGAATATTGAATTTAATCAACTATCGTTCATTCACAACTGACTCGTCTCATTAATTTTAAATTAGTTTCAATTACTAATTCATTACAAATACCAATCCATTTTATCTCAAACCAAAACTTTTTTTCCTTCTATTTCTTCCACTTTTATCATCTTTAGTTCACTTCGAACTAATTTTTAGAACATCATTTTATCTCGCACAATTCGAATTAGTTTTCAATATTCAGTTTCAATTCCAATTTTATTCTTTTGTTCATTCCAAAAAAATTATTTTCAATTCACTATTACCATCTCACGATTTCCAATTTAACCTTCACTTAATGATTAACAAGGTATATTACCAATACAAAATTTACTTAAGAATTTCACACTTTATTTCTTAAGTTCAATGCAAATATTCTATATACTTCTTATATTTATTTTTAATTCATCACTTTGGTTTATATTTACCTATATTAAACTGGATTTCCAATTCTATATGAATTTGATTTACCTTTCATTTATAAATATTGAATTCAATTCATTTCAACCTATATTAGTTTGTCATTTCTTCAATTTAGCTTCACTCTCTAATTTTATTTCAATACTTCGCTTTATTTAATACAAATTAAATTCAATTCCAATTCCAGTTCTATTTACTTACAAATTCGAAATGAATTTCAACTTTTAATTTCACTTTCATTTACATGAAATTGCAAATTTATTTATTCATTCACAATTTATTTTCCATCTTAATAATTTTATTCCAATCATTTTAGTCTATTAGACTTCTAAAATTCACCTTTATTCAAGTTAACTCAAGTCAATTTTAGTTTAAATCTGAATTTCCTAAGTTTTCAAACTTATTATTCTATATATATGTATATATATCTATTTTTAATAAGATTTTAGAGTCTTTTCAACCTTTCAAAACCATTTTTGAAATCAATTCAAATTATCCTTCTGAATTTCCAAAACCAAACCCAGTTTGTAAACAACTTCCATTTAAAACAATTCGGTAGCAATTCCTCTTCTGGAAACTCGAAAATGAACATCGATGATGCTACAGTCATCACCGAAGTTATTTTCCAGCGACCTCAAAGAGTTTAGAGCTTTCATCCATTCAAAACACTTTTTCAAAATCTTGAAAACTATTTCCAATCCCAAAAGGAATTTAATTTCCAAACTTCCCGAATTTCAAATACTTTCAGAAACATTTTCAAATATTTCTCTGGAATTCTATTTCAAATTATAAATTACATTTACAATTTATATTCTCAAATACCAATTGTATGTGAATTTATTTCTTAATTTTGAAGTTACGATTTTAATTTCCTATTCAAATGATAATAATATTATCACTTCCAAACAATCAAGCAACCATATACTATAATGATTTACAAAGATTATTTCCTTTATCTACGAAAATAGTTTTGGGTAAAATTATTTCATTTACCCTATTTTAAAACAACATCGTGTCGAATTGTTCTGTACGAGTGTTTAGAGATCCCTATCGATAGAGTTGTACAGACCATATCGATAAGAATTCATATACCACTCAACAAACCAATCATCACAATATAAAATAATTTTATATTCACTAACAAATACGCGCTCATATCTATTAATACATTCAAACTCATTCTAGAGTACTACTGACTCTATCTCTAATGAGTAACAACAAACAGAGCCAAGGTTGTCGCTTAACCAAATACTCTGATACCACATGTAAAGGCCCGCAAATCCGCACACCTTTTGAGCTGGCAAAATTCCCCAACATTTCAGCCCAAAGAGGAACAAATGTACGAGTCTTTAGGGTTAAAGAAGAAAGAGGTAGAAGAAGAAGAAAATAGAACAATAACAGAATCTCACAAATCGCAGCGGAATAAATATAATAGATAAATGAATATCTTTACAACAAAGAACTATATCAGTTATTTCATTACATCACATTTCATTATCACAGTGTACAACAACAAACAGCGGAAAAGAATATAACATATACAAGTGATACGCCTCGCCATCTTGCTCTAACTCCTGATTTCCACAGTAACTTCTTGATTTTTCTCCCGAATAATCATAAACTGACTCTAGGCTGCCCGTGTGGAAAATTGTGGGCACCCAGAGTTTAGAAAGAGAACAATAAACTCCAGGTCAGTCGTGGGACTTTTGTGAGATCTTAAAAACAGTTATTCTTTAACAAAAGGAAACAAAAAGGGAATAAAAGAAATTCGCAATGTTTTTTTTGGAAAATGAAACTACCATAAGTTCTCCCGGCACACACACAATGCAATCACAGACTTGGGGGAGATTTCTCCTTATGATAGTCAAACATGCTTGATACGCAACTATCCTTTTTAATATTATCATTAGTGCATAGTGTGGAAAACATTTCGAAAGTATAATATTAGTCTTAGCAAGCATAGGTACCATTATATTATGCCTGCTATAGCTACCTCCTGAGGAGGCAGGTTATACAATTGCAATCGTAAAGGGCTCGTATTGTTTCTTTAGATTTCCAACAAATGGTTAGGCTAAGGAACTTCTTACTGCCATAGGGGTACGCCTCTGGAGAGACGCCCCGAGAACCTACCCGACTCTCTGCCAACACAAGGTCGGTTACCCCCTTCTCAGGAAATAAAACCTAAGATATGCCACCCTTGGTCGTTTGCGACCTTTATACGAGGATCCTCCACACCAACAACCACAAAGAAAAGTATTTGCATTAACCACAAAGGTTAAATATCAGGGCTCCATACCTGACACCACCCTTTTCCAGAAGGAATGGACATACCCTAGGGGAGCTACCCCAGAAACCTTGCCGCATCTTTCCTGTTTCGACCATTACCGGGGTGTGAGGCTCGATGAGGTCTCGTTCACAAAGCTACACTTTTCACGAAGTCATGCTTTGTTCATCAAATGATCACCAGCACTTCGTATGTCACATTACCAAATTAGGAATGTATCACTAGTGACCATCAACTACATAACCTCTGAGCACGTACGTCTCAGAAAAGGGTGTTAAGCTAAGAGAATAAATTCTCCGCCACCAATAGAAATGTATTTGATAAAAGCCAGCTTTCCATCTCAAAGTGTAACATCAAACACACATCGATACAAGTCCATTCCGGGACCGAACGGAACCGAAGGCACTTCCAAAGAAGCCCTTGCAAATCCGGATATTCACTAATCACGTCCAGAATTCCCATTACAGAAGTGATAAAATATCCATATCGGAGCAACTCGGTACAGCGACATTCGACAGGTAATCCTTTCGTTTTCGAGAATACCCGGTCTTCAACACCGTCTTCAAATGCAATCCTATTTCGTCGTATCATTATTCGAAATGAGTTTTATGACACAAGGTCATCTCTCGGCTAATCAGAATAATGGTCACTTATGTTTAAAAGTAAGTGTTCATTTAGATTTCAAACAAATCACAACAATTTCCACATTTATCTTTTTAAATAAAAGATTCATCACAATCACAAAGGTTCGATGTGGGTTTTAAATATCCATTTGGAATTCGACTCCCGGTCGCATCGAAATTCAAATGCCATTAGAAAGGCCAATATTGATAATTGGTTATTTAACTATCAATCAACATCCACAACAATTACGAGATTTAAATAATTTTTTCCCAATTATTTATTTTCAAAAATATCTTCGCAAGATAAAATTTTAGCACTTCAACTATTTGAAAACAAATTTCAAATCACTTTACAACTTTCAATCCTTTGAAAACAAATTTCAAATCACCATCCTCACTTGGACTAAATTTCCAATTATTTATTTGATTCCACTGAGAATTTACCGAGTTCAAATATTTTAAAATCATTTTAATATTAGCTATGAAAACTTTATACCAATGTCTCATATAGAACTTCAAATCCAAACTAAACTTTATTTTTTATAAAATTAGTAGATAGGATATAACTTACTTAAACATCCATTTTCTAAATCAAAAATCTATTTTAATCTTTAAAATAATCCCTTCTGTAATTAATTAAATAAATCTTTACTTTAAATATTTAAAACAATTTCTCCAAAAAAAAAATCTAACAATTTCTAGAACTTTTAATTTATACTTCAAAAGCTACTTTAACAATATGCTCAGCTTTCCAGGGAAGAATTCTCTTTCCATTTATATCAATTAATAAATCTTCTCGATTTATTTTAATTTACATTCCAAATCTGTAAATTCCTTTCACACTTTTAAAAATAACCAAATGTTTATTTTAAAACAAATTTCCCTTTCCTTTATAAATTCCCGTTGTAAATTTAACTTTCTAAATATCCATTGATATACGATTTTTAAATCGATTTCCAAATATTCATTTTCAGCACCGAATTAAATTCTATATTGATTTCCAAATTTATTTTCAAATACCAAATCAATTTCCAAAAATTGATTTCTAAATTTATTTCAACACCAAATTTATTATCTTTTGAAACAAATTCCTTCTTTTAAATTTATTCAATTTCCTATAATTAATTTACTATAAATTTTCTACTAAATTTCAAAAATCAAATTTTATTTATTCCTGGTATCCTACGATGCCAAAAATATATTTGGCTAAATTATAGCCTTCAATAGTTTCAAGCACAAATAGTCACACACAGATTACTAATAATCAACACACAATTTTAAAACTAGTTCAAATATTTGGGGAATCCAGTTGGATCCCTCCAACCTATTTTCCCTGCATCCACATACGTTTGCACAATAATTAAATACCCATTCACTTCGAGGTGGAATATCACGGTATATGGGATTTATAAAATATCATCCGCTATTATGCGGCGCAATAGGGTCTCATCCGCTATATAATGCGGGAAATCAACAACTCCAAATACATATATAATACCAGTTCCACTTCAAGGTGGAATATCACGGTATATAGGTTTAATATAATATCCTTCGCTATTATGCGGCGCATAAGGTCTATTTCACTACAACTGATAACAAATTATCATCCAAGCACACAATCAACAATTTAAAACTAACCATTGCAATTCAGCCATCAGTTAATAACTGAAATTTTCAATTATTATAATTTGAGTGAGAAGATCTCACCTTTTATTTGCAATCCATTCCAACTCATTTCCATTTCGGCTTGTTTCTCCATTTTAGTCCTTGAATAAAAATTTATACGATTCGTTAATATTCAGAACAATTGAAAAATCAGTTTCCGTTTGGTAATTTTAATTATCCAATGATTTTATTTTTAACTAATAATTTTGTTTAAACAAAAGATTTGATTTTAGATTAATTTTCCCTTTAAAGCCCATTTTGTAATTATAGCAAATTAAATAAGTTTATACATCAAATAAATCACTAAAACACATTATTCAAAATAACTAGTAAATTAAAACTGTATAAACATTTTTTTTCATGCTTCATCTATATAAACCAATTTTTTTTTCTGTTTTAATGTTTACATTAATTATGTGTGGATATGCATTAAACAAAAATATTTATTTTTCTCTTAATCTGTACATATTATTCAATTCTAAATTAAAACAGAAACGAACATACAATGTTGGTTTAATTTCCTGTATATACATACATATGAACTCCATGTGTTTAATCAAGTTTAATAAATAAAAATAAAAAGAACGAATACCTCACATTGCTCAGGTGACCGGAGTCAGGACGACTGTGCCACCACCACCAGCCGAACGTGTCTCCATCGCAACCTTATGCTCGTTTTGGACCACGCGACCCAGTCGCCTGAAATCGATGTGAACCCCCAAACTCGCGACTTTCACTATTACTTGATTCGACCCACTCTTCCTTTAAATCGCACAACAGTTCAAATTCGAAGCCACTGTATTTCGATCCAACGAACGCCGCCATCGCGAATCATCCAAGTGCCACACGCGTCGCCGTACCCCACACAATATCTTTACCGAAGAACTCGCGTTCCAGCTCGCGATGTATGGCTCGGCTTCGGTTTCGATTTGATACATACTTCTGTGCCGAGAACTTGAATAGGAGAAAGTACGAATTCGTTTAATTCAATTTGATTTTAGAGTGGAAAAAAGAATGGATCTCGAGTATTTGCATTCGAAAGAAGGGAGAGGGAGATGCGAATTTACGTTTCAACCATTTTTATTTTTTCTTTTGTCGGCTATTTGATTGAAATGACGGAGGAAAGTGATATTTGAGACGAGAGGAAGCGTGTTAGGGAAGGTTAGCTATAGTAATTGAAGAAGGACGGAAATGAAAAAGGTGTGATGGTGAAAGGAAACAGGCTGGTGGGGAATTTCGGTTGAAAAGTGGGTTTTGACCAGTCAAACAAAGGATGTATTATATTCATATTTAAATTTGAATTTTATAACAACCAGGTATTTTCAACCATTCGCATCCATTATAAGTGTATAGGTAGACACTCATGCCGGAATTGAATTGCTCAAAATACCGCGTTGAAAATAAAAATTTGGCAAATCTCAGAATATACAGTAAATAAAAATCACAGATCATAGACACAGAGTAATAATAATGCAGCGGAAGTAAAAGAGATAGTAGTTCATGAAGCTACTATATAAATATATCAGAGTTACATAAGATACAACAGAAGAAATAAAATACAACAGAAGTTTCAATATGATAACCAAGTACAAGATGAATAGAACAACCGAACTGAAATAGATAAGACTACATAAGCAGATAATCTCCAGCGATTCAAATCTCCAGAAGTGGAATCCAAATCTATGAATAACTCAGGCTGACCCGAGCGTAAATAAAAAATACAAACACTCGAGTCAGGACATACATACTTATACAATGTAAACCAACTCAAGTAAACTGTAGTAAAGGTACAAGTAACTTAGAAGATGCTTGGGACCGCCCATCCTCTAAGGATCCGTTAAACTATTTACTGTGTAGTATATTACGCTATATACAGTAGTGTCAAATCAGTAAAGTATAATCATATAGAAAATAGCATTAAGGGGATGGTGCACCTTAACGCGGTCGGATCTTTAAAACCAAAATCGCAATGGGCTCGCTATAAGGAGATGACACGGCACGCGAGGCAATGCCAGGGTGGATACACCGTTTGCACTCCCGGACTGGTGGTGACGGCAAGCCAGCAGCTTCCGCCCACCTCGAACAATACCCCCGAATCAAAGTGGCGCCACATATCGAATCACAAAAGTAATAGAATGGTTTCCGATGGAGCATGCTCGATGAAAGGGTGCGACCCTTTGTGTAGCCCGGTATAGCTCCTGTTTTAGTCATTTATGCCAACTCACGGGAGTTGGGTCCACGTAATATACCTCGAGAACGTCGCCACCATCCTACTTCATTCTGGAATCTCCACCGCGTACATAGTTGTTAAAGTGGTTTTCGGTATTGCCCGCCTATAAGACAATATCCGATCCCGGTCTCTTTAACAACCAATCATTTTTATAACCCGTAGTTATAACTTTTAAAACAATATCTTATACTTCAAAATAAAATATCATTTAAACCCAAATCTTTATCAAAATATAGATTAAATCATTTCCAAACCATTTCAATATATCATCATACCATATCTTTCAATTCAAATATTTATCAAATAAATGTCAAGTCATTTCTAACCATTTCAATATATTAAATTATCATATCCTTTCAAAACTTCCTTTTAAATCATTTTTATATATCAAAATATCATAACCTTCCAAAACTTCGTTCAAAATATCTTATCTTTCAGCACTTCCTTTCAAATTATTTTAATATCAAAATGTCATATCTTTCAAAACTCCATTTTCAAATCATTTTAGTATATCAAAAGATCATATCTTTTCAAAACCATGTTTCAATCATTTAATATATCAAAATATCATCTCTTTTCAAAACCACATTCATTTCAAATCATTATTCATTTTATTCAATTTAAAATACCATTTCAATTCACATTTCAAAACAGTTTATATTCAAAAAAATCATTTTTAATCATTAAAATGAAGTTATTATGTTCAATAATTAAATTATTAAATTTCCAAAATTTTCAACTTTCAAAGTTCATTTATTCACTTAAGTTTATCAAAACAGTGAAAATTCACTTTTCGTGGCATTTAGAAAACGCTACGGAAAGATACATTTGAAACGGTTCAATTTAACAAAAGACAACATTTAAAAATGTTGTAATAGAGTTTATTTAAATTTCAAATAAACTTAGTTAAATTCAAAAATTATAGCACTTACAAAAATTGCTATAATAGCTTTTAAATCAATTTAGCTTTTTAGTTCATTATCATCAACTACAGCATTTACAAATGCTGTAATATCATTTACATTGTAATTAATAGCATTTCAAAAATGCAGTCAATTAACTTCAAATATTCAATATAATTTCTCAACCAATTATATTTTTTTATTCAAAACATTTTTAACTCATAAAATCATACATTTTCACATTTATAAACATCATTTACTTTTCCTCAAGTTCATGATTTTATAAAGTTAAATTTCCATTCAAAAATCAAGATTTAATAATAATTCACTTATTAAATTGCAATGTTCAATTTTAAATTCATTGCATTAAATTTCAACTTAACACTTGAGTTAAAATTCTCAAATACAGCTTAGTTTTATTTTTATATACTTAACTAAAAGTTCACTTTTAAGTCAATTTCATAAATTTCCAATTTTAGTTATATTTCAAAATTTCAACTTAAATATTCATTCATTTCATATTTCAACTTTATTAAAAATCATTAATATGATATAAAATCACTTTAAATTCATTTAAATTCAAATTATCACAAATTTATTATAATTTCATATTCAATTTGATTTCCAATTATAATTAAATCAAATTTTCCAAAATAACTTACATTCAAAATTTTCTAACTTTTCATTAATTCGTTTTACTTACAATTATTCAAAAAATCAATAATATTTTACAAAAATCCTTTTTAATTAGATTTAAATCAAAATGTTTTAATATTTACATTTCTAAAATAATTTTTAAATTTTTAGAAAACATATATTAACTACGGGTCTGTATATAATTTTCTACACTAGGAAAAGTGATACGGGTAATATATCATTTCAACCCGTAATTTACAAAGAAAATCCAGGTTTTATCATTTCAAACCCGCAGTCCCAAGTAAATAAAATAAATTGAAAATCATTCAGGCCTATCATTTCAGCCTATAACAATTTTTCCTTATTCTAAAGTCCGTTCGGGTATGTATCATTTCAACCCATAGTGATTTCTAAATTACAGGGAACTTGCAGTGTGATGAACAGATAAAATAAACAGAATAGCATGAAATAACAGTAACATATAATATAATAAGTGTAATAACAGATGTGAACATCATATGATAATAATATAAGCATATATAACATGATAATATAGTTCTACAGATTCACAGGGTGTCAATTCACATTTGTATAAGTATAAACATCTGGTGAGATTTACTCACTTGTATTAGCTGGAGATGACAAACAACTACACACAACAAAGATCTTCGAAGGCATGAAAGCATGAATATGATTTGAGAGTGGAGAGCCAAAGATTTATAGCCTTGGATACATTCAAACAAAACAAATATATGAAACATAAGTTTCAAAAACAAGATATACTTAACAATGTTAGAAATAGATGCATGAAACAAAACCAAAGACTTTGCACTTGCTTCCTATGCTTGTTTTCATGGCCTAGGGGATTAATAAGGTCGGGTTTGAGCATGGTTTGGATCAGGTATGGGTAGGAAAAGGCGCGGTTACAAGGTGATGAAGTGGGTAGGAGTTTAAATGTAGAGAATATAAAAGGTTAAGGCATATATAAGAGTTTTGGTGAACTTTTTGGGCTCGGCTAAGGCATGTTTGGGCTCACCCTTTCAGGGTTCAGATCTGGACAGTAGCTTAGGTGATGGGTGGTGGTCATATCAAGGTGGTGGTGGTGGCCTAAGGTGGTGGCCTTGGTGGTGGATGAAGGTAGTGAAGCAACTAGGCTAGGCTAACATGTTTTTAAGGAGTTTTCAAGGCTTTTGTGTGGAGTTTTGTCAAGAGGGAGGGTGCGGCCTGGTCAAGTCAGAGGAGGAGATGATGTTAAGTGGTGGATGGTGAAGAGGAGAAGGTGGTGGAGGTGATGGCCAAGGCTAGCTAGTGGTGGCCGAGTAAAACAAACAAAGAAAACAAGGCAAAAACTAGCAAAAAGAAAGGAGAAAAAGTAGAAAAATATAGAGAAGCCATTACCAATTTTTCTCTAGCCATAAAAATGAAACGAGGAAGTTGTTTTCACGTGAAAATGAAGAAAAAGAAGTCAGCTAAAGATAGTATAAGGAATGGCCAAAATAACTGATGTATTGATTGAAAAAGAAACGGTAAAAGAAACGGTGAAACGACTTTACGTTTCTTAGCTTTTAAAACCTTCCATACTTCCCTTTTATTTTAAATCAAGTAAAACAAAATAAACTTCAACAAGTACATCTAAAAACCGAAACAAAGTAAAATAAAAATAAAAATATATAATTAAATCTAAAGAAAATATAAAAAGAATTAAGGAAATTGCTTAAAAATTGAAAACAAGGTTCAAAAATTACAATTAAAACATCAATGGCTTTGGAAAAATATCTACTTCATTTTAAAAATATTATAAAGTATAATTTTGAAATAAAATAATTTATTTATCATTTCTAAAATAAAACAAATAATTAAATTGGAGAAAAATAGAAAAGAACTACAGAAAATGTTTAAAAATTGAAAAACAGGGCATGGAAATTACAAAAAAAATACTACCAGCTCTAGAAAAATTCCTACCTCACTTCAAAAATATTAAAAGACAAAAACATACATAAAATAACATATCAATACATATTACAAATAAAATATGACAAAGAAAAATAAAATTTATACTATTTAAAATAATAAAATTGCTGAATAAACAAATTGCACTCAATACTGAAATATACATAACTTTCACAATTTAAATCTGTTTCCAACGAAGCAAAAAGCAATGTTCTTAAAATTTTATGTGCTTTCATAATAAAAGATAAAATTCAAATTTTCAAACTTTTAAAATTTTAAATTAAAAGTCAAGGTTTGACTATTTTGACCAAAAATTCACTTTTTGGAAAATATTCTTTTTAGTCATGCTTTGGAATGATAATTCATATTAAAACTAAAGTTTATCATTCAAAATAAATAAAATAAGTTTTTAAATCAAAAATTCAATTAAAATAATTAAAATATACAAAATAAATAAATCACAAAATACAGGGTTGTTACAAATTTAATTTAAATCGTCTTGAACTCGCAACTAAAAATCTTGGCATCCTATCAAAGTGTGCCGCTAGGCGTTTATAAGGTCATACTCCTATTTCGAATGCAATGAAAAAGGATTCGAGTCATATTTCGATCGTATGGGGAAGATAGCTTTTCAGACTCAGTTAGTATACTAAATTTTTCGATTCAAATTTCAACGCGTTTATCTATTGTATGCTGACACAACTATTCCAATTACTACAAAAATTGAAATCTGATAGTAATACAATATTATGGATCCAATGGAACTGGTTTCGTTGAATTCCAAGACTGCGCCTCAGAAGGCTATTTTTAAATATCGATTTAAACGATATAAATTCAAAACTGATCAAACAATTCGAATTTCAAATTCCAACACTTTCAAATTCAATTTTTTAACACCTTCACTATTTTTAGTATTATAAATATAAATTTTACAAGCCTTCAAATTATTTTTAATAGGCTTAAAACTAAGGATTCAATAATTTACCCAATTTCAGTTTATTAAATCCAATAACTTAATTGCTAATAATAGTAATATTTGAATTCAAGTTGAAAATTAACCTTTAAATATTTAAAATCAATTAAATATTCCGATTTCAAATGCTCAAAAATTCCGAGTCGTCACAAATTAAGTCAACTTTGTTTTACAATTAATAATAACAACAATAACAAAAACTAAGTTTATAAAAATTAACCAAGTTATCTAGGTATATAGAAATTAAATAAGTTTATAAAAATTAACTAAGTTTACATTAATAATAATAAATTAACTAAGTTTACAATAATAATGATAAGTTCACTAAGTTTATGAAAAATCTATAAGTTTGAGATAATTTAAAAAAATTAACTAAGTTAAAAAAGTTTAAGTTTGAGATAATTTATAAGTTAAATTAATTAAAATATAAGTCATGACATTTTAAGTTTTAGCTATTGAGAAATTTTTTAAGTTTAATAATAATAATAAACAATAGTTTGAATAAATTGACTAAGTTTTATAAAAAAAATACATTTATAATAATTAGCTAAGTTTATAAATATTATTTGCGCCAAAACTGGCCACAAACCACAAATATCGTTAAAGCACCAGTGTATGAACACAGATCAATAGTATATGATCACAAATCACAGATCTAGGTAATGTAGAGAATGAAAAATAAAGAATAATAAACTTAAAACCGAAAGAGATAGATAGAGACGCAAGATTTATAATGGTTCGGCTATCTCCGTCCTACGTCCACTTAAAAAGTTAATCTTTTATTGACTTTCCTTCCTAGTTACAGCAGTGATAAAATTCGAGCACAACAGCAGCCTTGTAGTACAAAAATGTTTTCAGCAGAGTGTGGACGTTAGAGAGCCAAAAGATCCCTTTTCTGTAGGTTCTGAGGTGCTATTTATAGGCGTATGTTGCAAATATCTTGCTCAAATCTCGTGAGACTTCTTCTGGCACGTGAGTGGGCCTACGCGATCAATCCTAGGTGATTTTGACTCGATCCGTGATCGATATGAACATGATTCGTATCAATCAAGATTTTGTCCAATGGAGTCGAAATTTGGCATGAAACTTCTTTAGCTTGTACGTAAGCTCTTGTGAAAACTTGGTAGTAATCTTCTTTGAATCCACTGTACTTTGAAGTAAACTTTACAATCTAGTGTTATAAGAATATTCCTTACATGAACTGGCATTTCTACTCTTTTAAAGATTCTCGAATCTTGTTCGCACCATATGTGCCAAATCATCGAAGTAAATGCAATGTTCATGATACGATTATGTAGACTATTACTATTCTGAATTTGACACATAGTTTCCAATATGTGGTTGATGTCACAAGTATTTCCGAACCTAATTCTAAATTTATGCATAATTTCTTCTACAATTTGTCTAGAATATGTGCAATTGAAAAATAGGCGATCGCTTTCCTCATTATGATTTGAACAGAGAACACATAATCGTTTAATACCATTATTCCACCTGTTGATTCTATCTTTTGTGTTCAATCGGTTTAATATAGCCAATAAAGAGCAAATCGACATTTTAGGAGCACATTTATTGTCCCATATGACTCTAGGCTACTTAACTTTTGTTTGTTTGCTTCTAATATGATCCCATGCCGAATTTAAATTGAATTGACCATTATTACTAGGTAGCCAAAACCACTAATCGTGCTGCATCTAATTACCAATTTTAATATCATGCATTGTATGTTGATATTGAATAGGAATATAATCAAGATGATTCTTCCATTTATTACCTGCTATAAGAGTGGATAATTTTCTATTATTGCCTCCATAAATAGCCATGGAATTCCATCCAAAATTTTCCACCAAGGAATGTCCATTGATCCATGGGTCTAGGCAAATGTATGTGTTCTTACCATTTACTCTTTTCCTATTAATTAAACCTGTTCACCATTTTCTAACTTTAAGCAAGAATTTCCAAGTATGTGATGCATTGCTATTATGGCAGCAGCCTAAAAATTAGTATTATTGCAATATTTATTATACATCCATTCGGCCCAAGTTGATTTCCCTTGTGAAAACTTCCATAACAGTTTAACGCCATTGGCCCACTCTCATTCTTGGTTTTACAGACATCACCCCAACACATCTTATGGGCTTTAGATTTCCAAATGAAATTAGCAAAAATAGAGTTGGTTCTTTGAATTACAGACATGGGGGAATGGGAAAATTGTAACCAGAATTGAATCATTGGATGAATGATCCGATCTCATCTAACTGCTGCTTAATTTAAATTTCTTGGTTGGTGATGCACGATTTTATTGTGTTATTAGAGTACAGAAAAAATTGGAGATTGTAAGATGCCATCACCTGATTAATTAGCTCTTGTTTCATAGTTTATGTATATGCGTTATGGGCTCATGCCTGTATATGTTCATTGTTACACATATACATAAAGTTTTTGTACCATCTACTCCTTGCCTATTATCTGTTAACATTGAATTTTGGCATGCCCTATAGAAATGGATTATATTGCTCTATCTACGAATGAATCATCTTTGTGTCTGGCAATGAATATAGTGATCTTAAATTTGATTGCAATAATAGATTAAAAGGTAGGGTGATGTTAAAATTGATCCACTACCTATCAAAGTGCCAATCAGGAAAAACGTTCCAATAGTGTTTTTGCCGAACCGAGTTTCTACCAAACTAAATTCCTCGAAACCATCTCTCTACAAACCAAGTCCCTACCAAATTAAGTCTCTATCGAACCATATATAGAACCAAATTGATCATATATGAAAAGTGTCAATTTTGTAGAAGCTGATAGAGTTAACGGTGTGTGTTATGTAATTTGTTACGTACTTATAAAGAATCTTGATTGAAATGATATATACATATGGTATTTTATACCTGTTGTCATATAAAGTGATAAATAATGAGTTAAATACATAATATATATATATATATATATATATATATGTATGTATGTATGTATGTAGAAAATTATTAGGAGAAACATTTTATCGATTACAATTATGAATATGTTCTTAGCCATGAATAAAATCAATACATACATATGTACATACACTCATACATACTTACTCCTTAAACGTTCTTAATAAAGATATATCAAGAAAATGATATCGATGCATCCTTAAGATTATTATATGTAACGCTTACCATACCATGGGCGTGATTTACTAATGACCGTTGGAGGCACTAAGGAGTTATGTACTTAGGATTATTTGAAACGATCATGAAACGATTCGACGAGAGTCTTCTATATGTGTATACAACTAAGTCAAAATAGAAGATCTTATGGTAACATCATAAGTTAATCGACTTGTGTTATTATCTATCTTAAGTGGTTAGGTAATACTTTAACCATGGTTAAATACTTGGCACGACGACGTTGGTTGGCATTGTGACCTTGTTATGACCATAGTTGGGTATACGTTGACTGCTTGAAGTGGGGCATTACCCAAGAGAAGATTCACTTCGTTTGTTGTAGAAAGTTAGTATCACCCTAATTTCATTTGACTTAGTAAAAATCTCTAACCATAAATAGATCGGTTAATCGTAAATGTATCAGACTGAGCTAAGCACTTTAAAGGTTATTTATGCAATTAAATACATATATTAAAAGAGTTTTGACCTTATGTCAAAGTCTATATATCTAAATGATGCAATGATTAAAAAAATACTGTTGGATCAAGGGTAGGGACAATGGGTCAAAATGGTGAATTTTAAAAATTTTATTTTTATTAAACTACACAAGGTCTTAATTTTTATTTTGTGCAAATAATATTTTATTAACCTGAAACAAATTACTATTTTAATTAATAAAAGAGTTTTGAAGTACATTTTCTATTTTGTTTGACTAAAATATTTATTTATTGTTAATGTTTAAAATATATTTACTAATGATTTAATTTTAAATTATTTTAATAATTTATTTTAATTTTATATTTTTATGTGTTATGATATCCACATTCACAATATGAGTACCGCAACAATATATTTACATATCATCCTCTTTGAGTTCATGAGGAAATTGACATATTTGTTTGGTCAATAAGATGTGTAAGTGTGATTATATATAAATGTGAGAGTGTGTGTTTGTGTGTGTATGTATGTATATGCATATGCATATGCATATGCATATGCATATGCATATGTATGTGTATGTATGTATACATACATACATAATGTTTAATATTTAACATAAACTACCTAATTGTACATGAAGAAAACAAACATTTTTCAGCCATTAAATTATATTTATAATTAATATTTAAATTTAAAACATATAAATATATATATAATTAAAAATATTTATATAATAATATCATAATTAGAAATTTACTATAAGATATATATTGGTGTATTAAATTATATATGCAATTAATTTATTTCTGACTATTTATAAATATTTTAAAATTCAAATTTTAATTATTTTGACTTATTCTACATTTATGTGTATATATAATTGAATTAAATTACTTTGTTTGAATTTATTGAAGCTATCACAAAGTTTTTTTTATAGTTTTTTAACTTGATCGCATGAATGTACACACACACATAGAAATATGCATGTACATATTTATACATAAAAGGCCCTTTTTTGAAATAGTTATTTTTTATTTTAATTTAAAACCATTATCGTAATTTAAATATTTTGTTTTAATATATATATATATATATATATATATATATATATAAGTATAAAGTTCAAATTAAATTTGCTGGACTTGTGCCAAAATAAATTTTAATTATATAATACATATATATATATATATATAATATGCACGTGTATATATGTTCAAATTTTTCTTTTTTGAAAAATTTGAAAATATATTTATATTTCATAAGGGTTCTAAAACTATAATAAATTTTGAATTTTTTTATGACATGGTCGAGGGTAATTATTACAAAATAAAAGACATGATGTTATACATGTGTATATATGCGATATATACATATATATGTATATATATATATATATATATATTTGTTCTTCTACGAATATATATTCGTCTTCTACTTTTGTTCTTTTCTTGTCCCTGAATTTTGAATTTATATACAATCCAATTGTTTTGTATTTCAGAAAGAAGAAGCCTGAAGGAGAAATTGGGAGCGGATATAAATCGAATCCAAAGAAAGCTGGAAACCATCTATGAGGGGAAATCTTAGCTTTCCCATTTTTAGTGTGTTTATAGTAGAAATTTGTATTTGTTTTATGCATTGGGTAGTTTTGTTCATGAAAACCCTAAAATTAAAACCTTAAAATTCACTCAAAAAGAAATGTTAATTCTTATGTTTATTGGAATCTCAATTACTTTATATTAAAATAGTAGAATTTGTTTTGTTATTGCAATTTGAATTTTTATATTATATTTCAATTTCAACTTTTCTCTATTATTGTGTTAGAGGATTTTAGAAAGAAAATGAATTAGGAAGTGGTGTGTGAAGGACAAATTATTCTATTTGTAATTTGCATTGCCTATTTCCATAATTTAATATGAACCTTTTTCATTGTATATGTAAACGTTGAATAAAACATAAAGGTTTAAATTGTAAGTTTTATTCTTGACATAGAGATGCCGATTCTACTAAATTAATGTAGAATAAGTTTGGTTTTTGATTCTATTTTTTTAATGCAAAACTATTATTTGGCTATGGATATTAGCTCATTTATGAGTTATTGTATGAAGTTAGACATTTATGAATTGGAAGTTTTAACATTTTAAACGATTAGTATAGGATTCGAAAATCTTCGTACACATAAGAATACGTAGTTAGCCAAAATTACGTACAAATAAAATTATTAGCATATAAATATATTATTAACATATAATTAGTAATGTATTAATCGTATCGTATATAATATATAAGTTAGTAACTAGCATTAAACCCCATAGGAAGAAAGGATAATTATGGAAATTAATCCACAATTGAAGGCAGAATAAGGAGTTTTCCTTATATGGCCCTAATGTGAGATGCAATGACGTGAATATATATATATATATATATATATATATATATTTGTGTGTGTGTTAGCATGTTAGGAGAATGGAATTATGACTAAGTTATAGAGATCCAAGGTCATTCAAAATCATATAAAAGTTTGCACAGCTGATTTGGCAACCAGAGGCTAAGTTTGGGACTGATGTGGGACATCGTCTATAATAAGTACCCACGGTGAATGTGAGGTTATTCCCAATTTTGTAGGGATGACCTACCTAATTAACCTGACTACCAGCGAAAACGAATAGTCGAACAACTGCGAAACGCTATAGTTTAGGCTACGGATCCTAATGCGTAGGACCTACTTCTAAATCAAGGGTATTCAGTGGCAGTTAGAGGATGTGCCTCCTTCCCATTAAAATAGTATTAAATGGTAGAGATTATCATTTATGTTCGGTAGTAAGGAATCTCGGGAGGGGTCCGCTAGTATGAAAATTATATATTAATACGAAGTAATTAATATAATTTTTGTATTAATTGATTAATTATTATTAGGGGCATGAATTTTTTATAAATTATGTACGTAAATGTTATATACATATGTAATAATGGTTGGAATCATTTTAATAAATAATATGTTTTATAAATTATTTTAAAAGTTAATAGAAACGAGACGATAAGCCAAAGACATATTTTTGAATGATATTCGTCTTAATTGAGGAAAAAAATTCTTGTTAAAGTATCTTATTAATTGAGGCAGCACTAACTGTTCAAGGTGATTGGTGGCAATCTAATAATTTAAGTCATTTTATTTCTTAATACATATATATTAATCTTGAAACCATATACATCGATAAACACTATTTTTATTTATTGGTGTAACAACATGCAATTCGTGCATGAAATTAATTTCTTTTACAAATGACATGCGTCTCACATTTTAAGCACAAATAATTTACACAACTGTGAAACCAAAATGTTACAACCATATTTCTTTAAAAGAAATCTAAAATAAAATTTACATTTTTTAACTAAAAAAACGTAATTATCTGATCTCGTTAAAGATCCATATTTATAATAATGCATTTCATTTCCTATTCATAATAAGAATGGTTGTAAAAGGAATGCTTTTTAATTTGCTCAATTGAGAATAAATATTTGACTCAGTAATTACGATTAACGGTTTGTCATTTTAAGCCATTTGTAATCTTTTTTAAGGACATTTGGGATGGTTAATGTTTACATCGAAAATTGTTACATCGAAATATTTCAACCATTATTGTGTGTGTATAAAGTTAATTTTAAACCTAAGACTGTTTTCAGTTCATTTTTATTTGTAGGAGATTAAGCAAGTGACTGACTTGAAGATGTCAATGTAAAGAGAATGTGATTGCAAATTCCTTTCGTTTCTCAAATTTAAGCCACTGTATATTTTACTAAGTTTGGAAAGTCAAGTTTAACCAAGGTTTCTTTCCTTGGTATGATTAAGCTTTTGATCAATAATATGCTGGTGTTATATTTTTGTTTGGGCTAAAGTATGAAACCAATTTATACATATTGGATTTATTACTTACACAATATTCCAACATACACGACAGTGCTCATTAGATATAGTATTGAACATAGAAAATGAAGGAATTTAACCAAATTACTTAGGAGCTCACTATCTTAACCAACCACAGAAATCACCAAATATCATGTTCTATGAGTTCTTCACTGATAAAGTTTGTTGACGTATTTCCTAAAGGTTTTCAAAATGTAAAATTTGAATTTATTTATATATACTTAGAAAATGACTTCGAGATTAAAGCAGATACCACTCTTTTGTCACAAAGCAATATGGGTTACATTATAAGTTAGCAGGCCTTGTAATTTTTTGGCCCAAATGTAATATTTACTTTCGTATTCTGCCTGTATGAATACAGTACACAAACGTATCAAAGTGATATCAGAAATATACATCAATTTTCCCTCTTTCAATTCAAAAACATTTCATCTGAAAACATCATCAAGATCACAATCACAGTTTCATAATTCTTACATGGTATTAGAGCCATAGCTAAGCGACATAAACGAAAATCTAAGATTCATCAGAGATCATTATCAGATAAATCCAGAGTATCAAAATCTCATCAGCAAAATTTCATCATCTGAAATTTAAATATGAGCATGCTTTTACAAAAAGAGAACAAGTACATCACCATAGGTTTTCAAAAGCAACTCAGGCTGCAACAGGCTTATTCCAAGAAAGCACAATCAAATTTAGTTCAAGAAAAACCAAGAAAACCAGCAAAATTCAACACAGGAAAACCAATCAAAGAGGTAGTGCCTTGCCTAAAAAACCCATCATCAAGAAAAGCTATCATTTGGGTTACTAGCTGCACTTGCCTGACCTTTGAGATCATTTCTTTCTGTTCTTGAATTTTTCTTTAAGCATAGTATCCATTCTTGCATTTCCTTGCCCTCAATTCTGTTTCATCCTACTGCTTCTTGATTCATGGTCATGATTATTAGTTACGAATCATCAGAAACCAGTAACTCAGATCAAACAGCCACTGAAAGTCTGGTCAAAACTATCATTAGCCCTCAAAGCCAATTAGTCTTTGCTCACTTAGAAGAAGACAATTATCCTCTTTGAGAGGTGCACGCGGAAACAGCCATAAAAAGGCTATGGCTTAGAAGGCTTCCTGCTTGGCACTCATGTCGCCCCGCCAAGTTTCATCACTAATGAAGAAAAAAAGATTGTTAGCAATCTAGAATTTGCAAAATACCAAAGACAGGATAGTTTAATCTTTTCATGGCTTTTATCATCAATAAGTGTTAAACTATTTCCATAAGTTATTGGGATAAAAACAGCAAATGGGTTATGGTCAATAGTTGAAAGAATCTTTAATTCTCAATCAGCAACAAAGGTAATGCATCACAAAAGACAATTGTAGAGTATAGGAAAGAAAATCAAACTATGTTAGAGTATCTTACAAAAATTAAAACAATATGTGATATGCTTGAAGTAGCTGGCCACAAAGTACCAGTAACTGAATAGGTATTAACCATCTTAAGTGGCTTAAGTGAAGAGTATGAAGCTGTTGTGGTTGTTATATCGTCTCAAAGAATTACTCCATCCATTGAGGATATGCATTCCATACTTCTTTCCCATGAGGGAAATTTAGAATTCAAGAAATCCATGGCTTTAGATATGTCAGCCAACTGTGCATCAAACTACAAAAATAAGAATCAATTCAACAACAAACCAAATCCTCCAATTGGGGGCAGAGGCAGAGGAAGGTACAATAATAACAATAGACCAAGACGCTAGATATGTGGAAAAGTTGGGCACACTGCACCAATGTGTTACTTTAGACTCAATCCTAACTACACTCAAATTCAGAATTCAACAAATCAGAGAAACAACAACCTCAGTGTTAATATTGTTCAGGCACACAAGAAACAATTAATCAGTCATGCAGTAACAAAGAAAACAGTCAAAGTGAGACAAGAAGACCTAAACAGGTCTATGATGAGAGTTGGCACCTAGATTCTGGAGCAACCAACCACATCATCAACAGTCTGGATAATTAGAATCTTGGGAATAAATAGTATAAAGATAATAAATCCATTCACATGGGAAATGGTGAGCCAATCAAAATTACACACAGTGGAGTTGCTTGCATCAAAGGTTCAAGAAAACTACATCTCAATAATTTACTGATGGTACTCCATATAAAGAAAAATCTTCCGAGTGTATCTTTGTTTACAAGCGACAACAATGTCTGTTTTGAATTTTATCCTAACTATTGCTTAGTCAAAGACATACTAAAAAAAGAAATTTTGTTGCAGGGTGCAGCAGTAAAAGGCTTGTACAGATTTAATCTTGTTGACCCTAGAAATTTCAGTACAAATAAAATCTCTGTTGTAATTTCTCTGAACTTTCCAAAAACTAGAAGAAGTTGAGTGACTTTGATGTATGGTATTTCAAAATTGGCCATCCCTATGTAAATGTCATGAAGAAAGTCTTAGAAAAAATAAAATTTCCTTTAATAATGTCATGTTGCCCTATATATGTACTTATTATCAACTAGGAAAAAGTCATAAATTAGCATTTGCTAACTCATTAAGAAAATATGATAAGACACTGGAGTTAGTAGCTATTGACCTCTGTGGTCCAGCCCCTATCAACTCAGATTATGGGTATGGGTATTATATATCATTTTTTGATGCTTTTTCTAGACATACTTGGATATATTTTTGAAAGCAAAATCTGAAACGCACCATGTAGTAATAAACTTTATCACACAAGTTAAAAAACAAACCAATCATCAAGTCAAAATGATACAGGCTGATGGTAGTACAGAATTTTAGACACTCAATAGCTATTTTAGTGAAAAGGGAATAGTTCACAGAGTTACATGTCCCTACGCATTTGAACAGAATGGTTTAGTGGAAAGAAAACACAGACGTATAGTGGAATCTGGTTTAGCTCTTCTTGTTCAAGAAAAGTTACCTGTAAAAGTTTGGCTTGACTCTTTTAGTACTGCAGTTCATCTAATCAATAGGTTACCAACTAAAGTACTAAGGAAAGCCCATTGGAAAAATTGTTCAAAATGAAACCAGATTATCAATCTTTAAAAACCTTTGGATGTTTGTGTTTCCCTTACACAAGACCACACAATACACAAAATTGAATTTTAGATCAACGCTGTGCACTTTTATAGCTTACGCTTCCATTCAGAAAGGCTACAAGTGTATAGATAGCAATGGCAAAATATTTATATGTAGACATGTTGCGTTCAATGAGCATGTTTTTCCTTGTTTCGATTTGAGTATAAAGACTACAAGGAAAATTTATAATCCAAAATTTCTATACCTCCTATACCTTTGGATCCTACTAAGTGTATCCATAAAGATGGTGAAAGGGACACAATGGACTCTGCTCCACAACACACAATGTTCTAAGAACCAGGTCAAGCAGAGTCAGCCAGTGCACCCGCAGATACAAAAAATCCAATAGAAAGAACAAGTGAGCATGATTTAGACACTCAGAACTATGAGTCAGACAATAATTCAGACCAAGACAATGATTCACCACACAATGCAACTCAAGTCAGAACTAAACATCACATGATCACAAGGTTAAATGGTATTATATTGAAATCAAAGATATATACAGCAACAATATCAAGTGAACCAAAAACATTTGACCAAGCAATCAAGGACAGAAACTGGAAGGCTGCAACGAATGATGAATACAATACCCTAATAAAAAACAAGACATTGATTCATATTCTGCCACCATATAATAAAAACATTGTTGGATGCAAGTAGACATACAAGTTAAAGAAAAATCCAGATGGAAAATAGCAAGATATAAGGCAAGGCTGGTGGCAAAGGGGTACACATAAGAACATGGTTTTGAATTCAGTGAAACATTACCTCCAGTGGTCAAACCAACTAAAATCAGGATTATACTTACTCTAGCTCTATACAAAGGTTGGAATATCAGGCAACTTGACGTGAATAATACTTTTCTTAATGGTGAACTAAAGAAAGAGGTGTATATAGAGCAACCACAAGGCTTCCAACAAAACAGAAACCATGTGTGCAAACCGAATAAAGCTATATATGGGCTCAAACAAGCATCAAGAGTGTGGTTTGATATATCAAAAACCACTCTACGTTATATGGGGTTTCGGTCAACGAAGTTAGACAACTCATTATTCGCAAAATTTAGTGATGAAATTATCATTTACACACTAATATATGTTGATGATTTGATTCTAACGGGGAATAGTGAAGCAGAAATCAATAAAATCTTTAAAGTTCTGGACAAGAAATTTTCAATCAAGGATCTCGGCCACATAAACTACTTTCTAGGCATCGAGGTCAAAAGAAAATCTAATACAGAAATCATGCTATGTCAAACCAAATACATCAGGGAATTACTGAGCAGATCCAAAATGAGTGGTGCTAGCCCACAACCAACACCAATGATAACCAATCAACATTTATCCAAAAACAGAGGAGAAGCCATATTTAATGATAAGCAGTATAGAAGTCTAGTTGGTGCATTACAATATATCACCACAACTAGACCTGATGTTTCATTTAGTGTTAATAAAGTTTGCCAATTTATGCAAGGGCCTCTACATCAACATTGGAAAGCAGTCAGAGGATATTAAGATATCTAAAAGGAACAACAAATTATGGCATTCAACTAAAGAAAAGCAAGCATTTAAACATAACTAGTTATGCAGACGTAGACTGGGCCTCAATCTATATGATAGGAAATCAACAATAGGATACCATATATGTATTGGTGACAATCCAGTTTCATGGTGCTCAAAGAAACAATGTATAATATTTAGATCAAGCACAGAAGCAGAATATCGAAGTATTGCAGGTGCAACCGCCGAAATAATGTGGATTCATCTCTGATGCACGAATTAAAAATAAGTGCAAACAATAAATCGACTCTATTGTCTAACAATCTAAGCATCGTATACTTATAAGCAAAACCAATACTTCATTCAAGGAAAAAGCACATAGAGATCGACTTGTACTTTGTAAGAGAGCGGATCTTAAAAGGTAAATTACAAGTGACCCACATACCTACGACAGACTAGATTGTCGACATCTTAACAAAACCACTTTCATCAAGAAGTTTTGTTCGACTCAGGCAATAATTAAAGGTTGAAGAAAGCAGTAGCAAACCCGATGAAGTCTCAAACAACAACCTCCTTCAAATCGAGGCGCCGGAGCTCAAAGACTCGATAACGTAGGGGCTTGAAGCCACGAAAGCTATGCTCTTCTCTCAGATCTTAAAAGCACAAGAAAATTTGAAGTCTTTACAGAGTAAATCAAAGAAATTTTGAGAGGCGGCTCACATCTAAAAACCTAGCCCTAATCGCTTTGAGAGGGGAGTTAGAAAATGACTTTGAGAATACTACAGATACTACTCTTTTATCGCAAAGCAATACGGGTTATAATATAAGTTAGCGGGCCCTTAATTTGTTCGGTCTAAATGTAATATTTGCTTTTGTATTCTGCCTGTATAAATACAGTGCACAAATGCATCAAAGTAATATTAGAAATATACATCAATTTTCTCTCTTTCAATTCAAAACCATTTTATCAAAAAACATCATCAAGATCAAAATCACAGTTTCATAAATCTTATATATATAAATAGTTACCACTTTTATTTTAGTATGTTTTTTGTTAAATAAGTATAATTTGTCATCATTAACCAATTTCACATTTGTACAACTATATAACGATGGGGAACCGATCGTTAAATTAAATAAAAAAAATTGGTTTGAGTCTTTGTTATTTTTTTTAAACAGTAAATAATAATAGGCTTTGAAGAATTATAAAATTTAAAAAAAATTAAGGAGATATTAAGGGAGAAAATAAAATTAATAAATTTGGAGAAATTTAAGAAAAAATGTTAGAGACATGTTTCTTGTTTTCTTGGCTTCACAACAAGCCTACAACAGACAAACTTTCCCGATCAGACTTGCAACGTGCAGCAATTTGTATGAGAAAAGAGCAAAACTTGTATTCATTGGTTTATGTATTCATTCGTGGGAACTGTACCTCTTTCAACAGTTTTTTAAACAAGCCTCGAGTGACATTCAAGCAAAATCATTGTCCTTATTAAGAATAGTAAGAAACAGAAACTAGTGATCTTACATATAAAACAAGAAAAGAAAATGTCAAAACAGCACGAAACAAGAAGTTTTTGTTCACCTCTTTGACAAAAAGTTGTCGACCACAGCAATGTATCTTTGCATGTGTACGTATTGAGCATCCACCATTACACATCCAAATGCTTCCAAAATTCAAATATGGAAACATATGCTTCCATCTATGTAAAGCTGCTTTTTGCTTTTTGCTCCATACTTGGAAATAAATATGATTAGTACGTATGATTCAAATCATTACAACAATCAAATCGAATAAGGCACTTTTATGTTCATTCAATTTTGATTAATAAAATGTTATTGTATAGTTCAATTACCATTTACAAAAAGAATACAAATGCTATGGTACAGAAACTGATTAGGTTTGAATGGGATGATCATAAAGACAACAAAAGACTAGCTGTACTAGTGCAAAAACGTTGTCTTTTTGGATAAACTAGCTATGGGTGCTGTTGAATTATTTGGAAAATGCATGTTGGATCAGCTTTAGCCTCACAAACAATGTCGTTCAATGTGTTATATGATTGATTTATGATAAAGGAAATCTGATTATTTCTGTAGAAATAATAGATGTCTTGAATATGCAGACAATGTTCTTAACTAGAACGGAATGTATCACAATGAGACATCTGTATCAAGACATGCAGAAGAATCATTTTTCAATCTTTGTTTTGTTATCTTGTGTAAATATTAAACATGTCAAATTTTAACATTGTGTTAGTGAGGATTAATCTCCCAGATATGGCGACTACTGTTATAAAATTTAAGATCAGATCAGATCCAACTGCTGCTTAATTTAGATGTTTTTTGGTAGGTGATGCATGAGTTTATTGTGTTATTAGAGTACCAAAAAATTGGAGATTTTAAGATGCCATCACCTGATTAACTAACCCATGTTTCATAGTTTATGTATATATGCGTTATGGGCTTATGCTTGTATACGTTTGTTGTTGCACGTATACCGGAAGTTTTTGTACCATCTACTCCTTGCTTATTATCTGATAACATTGAATTTTGCCATGCTCAATGGATTAAATCTATCGCTATGTCTTTGAGTTAGTCATCTTTATTAAATCAATCTCTATGCCTACGAATGAATTATCTTTATGTCTGGCAATGAATATATTTTTGGAAGGAATGAAGTTTAAGATGCATTATATCCCACAGAACTCAAAAGCAGTTTACTTGAGTTGTAAGAGATACATTTGGCACGAACTTGGAACGCACAAACCAGATGGAAAATATGGTTAAGTGCAAAATATGTATATTGGTCGAAACTGCATATCAGTCTGAGCTATAGATTAAAATAGATGGTCATTTTAAAATTGATTCATTATCTAACCGATTTGGACTTCACCTTAAAAGGGTTACTATCTACTTCATCTAAATTGCATATCCAAAGGTATTGGAGCGTTGTACTAGACGATACAAAAATATTGGTTTAAATTTCACTCTATTCCGACTTAAAACAAAGAAGTTATAGCACAAAGAAGATCAGTCTGGAAATAAATATAGCAGTAACGGTCCAACAAAGAATAAGCATTGGATAGAAATAATGGTTTGGTAGTGTTCTTGTCCTACGAATCTTTACCTAACTGAATTCCTATAGAACTAAATCTCTATGAACCGAGTCAATACTGAATCGAGTCTCTGTCGAACCAAATTGGTCATGGAAGAGCTAAAAGTATGTCCTAGGTACAATTATGTTATTTATCGTGTATACTGCTTAAAAATAAATGATATACCCCGAAAGTTACCGATGACATACTGACAACCTAAGGCGGTGTCGTCGGCAAGTCGTCGGTAAATAGCCATAAGAAATAAGTCATTGGTAAATTGTCGAAATTTTCAACGATATACCAACGACTACTTTAAAACAAACAAAATATTTTCCTATGTCATTATAGTCGTCGGTATATCATCGAAGATTTTGAAGACTAATTGACGACTTATTTAATACTGTTTTTATCACTTCATATGTGTCTGTCCTCGTTCCTCCAAACCAAATTAAAAATTAAAAAGCGAAGTCATCCAGATTAAAAATCATCCCTAAAGTGATGTCTCCATTATGACGAATTCTTTGCCTTAGCCCAAATTTGCAACCAAGATGCTTCAAGTGATCCTCCACTCCATCGCGACACCGCTCTGCCCAAATCTTCAACCGTGCCAAAGCAACTCCACTCCACCGCGATGACTCTAGGCTTCAAATCCGATGATGACTCCGAGCTTTAGAGCTGTGCAAACATCTCGAAATCGAACTAGCTTCAGATCCGACCAAACTTCAGATCCTTTTAAGAAGAAATTGTTTTGAAGTTTTTGAAAGTATGTTATTTATATTTAACCAAATGAAAATTGTTCCTGGAGCTTAATAACAAGGAAAATGAAGGTTATAAGTAGAATTCATCTTTCATATATTCTAACTTTTCACCTTAAGCCTAGTACTTGTAGCATTGCCGAACACATACACTCTCAGAACTTAGAAGTAAATGAAGTTATAATTAATAAATTAATTTGTGAATAAACTAATTGATACATGAACTGTAGCTTATTTGCAGCAGTAATAAACAAGGTTTGAATCTCGGATTTCAGTCGCTTTTCATCTCGAAAATTTTAGAGACTCGATCACACATCGGAGGAGATCTCAGACGCGACGAGCCCATCTCTTTTGTTCGTCTTGAAACTCCATCTCGAGTCTTAAAGCTCATCTCGGAACCATCTCGGGGTATATCATATGTTAAAAATTCATATTGTTACACTACAATTTTTATGAATGTTGTCATAAAAATAATTATTTAAACTTGATTTACAAAATCAATCCATTATTATTAATCTACCAAAGAACATTTTCATTCAAAAATCATAGTATGCTTAAACTAATAGAACAGCACAATACAAATAATTTATAGCTTACATCTCATTATTAATGAACATGACTTAGACATAAAACATAAATCCAAAACATTAAACAATAACATAGAAGTACAACATGAAACACATACATGCATAAGGAACATGCATGTAAAAAAACAACGAACGTGAAATGCAAAAGATTGTAGAACATATATAAAAACATGTTATAGTCATATAACATGCAAAATCTACACAAATCATTAAAGATTACATATGATTCTTTTCAAGTTTTCTATTCATATACAAAATACACAAAAAGACGCTATAAAACAGGCTTCGTTTAGCGACAGTAGCTTGCGACGACTAAAAAAACGGCCGATGCTTGCCATCACTTAATGCGTATATACAGTAGCAACTCGCGAAAAGAATACACATTATCTCCTTCCCCCTAAAACAAAATTCAGTCGCTTTCACTCCTCCTCCACCGATACTCCAGCCGCCGACTCCAGATGAGAGCTACCAATCTCTCCATCGCAAAAGCTACAACTCTCCAAAGCTCGAAGGTATGTTATTACTCTCCAATTTCTACTTAATTTAGGTTAACCAAAACCCTAATTTTGAAAATTGGTTAATTATGTGATAGAAATTGATGATTATGCGGTACTAGTTGTTAGATAGTAATGTATTGATTGATTTGGGGATACGCTGAGAACCCTAATTTGGCAAATTAGTAAATTATGGGTTTGTTATTGTGTATTAGTTAATGATAATACTGTATTTGTTGAGTTGATGATATTGATTAGTGGTTTGATTGTTTAATTTGTAATTAAATTAGGTTGTACTTATAATCCGAAAATTAGTATATAATTACTGATTGATACGCTAATTGATATATAAGTTTACGTGAATATTTGTTATAGTTAATTAGAACAATGTTTGTTATAGTTTGTCCAAAAATTAGTGTACAATTATTGATTAATATGCTGCTAGATTGGTACGGTTATTAGTATAAAATAAAATAAAATAAAATTATTACAAGTCTAACATCTAATTTTCGTTTACAAAATCGAAAAAAAAAATTAAATTGTTAACTGAATTTTAAAATACGTTTTAATTTCAAATAAATAAAATATTCAAATGGTTGAAATTAATTATATAATTTTGAAATGAGCATAACAATAACAAATATTATACTGAAATCAATTTTTGTAAAAAATTAAGGAACGAATATAAAAACAATAAATATTAACTATTCTACTAAAAACTAATATTGTACTAAAATTAAATATTTTGCTAAAGTCAATTTTCTAATAAAAATTAGGAAATGAATATAACAACTACTAATATTGTACTAAAATCGATTTTGTAAAAAAATTAAGAAACAAATGTAACAACAACAAATATTCTACAAAAATCGATTTTGTAAAAAATTTAGAAATGAATATAAGAACTGTTGTAATATACATTAATAATAGGGATGAATATGCTAAATAAGAAAGGACGTTATTGTAATCTGCACTGCATAAGGAGTCTATAAATATGGAGCTTGATTGTATTGTAAGATCTATCTCAATTCAATAAAATTGCTCTCTCTCTAATGTTCTCCATTCTCTTTATTTTGTAACACGTCATCAACACGAACTTTCTGTATACTGCATTCTCAATATTATGCATAAGAATGCGAATCAATTATTGACCTCAACATGTTCACCTTCAAACTTTCCAACTTCTCAGCAAGTAATTAAATATTAATTACTCTGACTGTTCCTCTTCTGACCATTCCAATTCTAAGGCTATTCATATTCAAAACCATATTATATATATTAGTGCAGATGAGTCTTTTATAATATATCTACATACATTCTATTTCTTATTTCCTTTAAAATAGCAAGCAGGTAAAGGAATTGTTCTTGCATTTCTTTATAAACTCGTTACTTTTCCTCTCTACAAAAAAGTAATTGTCAATATCATGTTTTTTCTGATAAAGCTGTCTAGTTTGGGGTTCGCTTCTATATTTTTCACGTCTTTTCTTGTATCACTCTTATTTTAATTCTTTGGCTTCTAAATTCAATATATTTTTTTCTTTGCGGATTTGTTGCCATATAAAATTCAAAAGTTTGCAAGGGAATATATGCAAAAGCTAACTTTTCTTTCTTATATAATAAATACATGAAAGTTGCAAAATCCAAATGTTCGGTTTTGTTGATACATTTTTTTGGGTATAGTCGTTTGATACCATGAATGAAGACTTTCCATTTTTTTATTTTTATTTTTTTACCTTTTAGCTGGAAACAAACAAATAGTGAATGCTGTTGTGGCGAATATTTTCACCTTATGCAATTTATTTTATGAACAGTTCACAAAATGACAAACATCGCCAAGCTTGAATTTAAAGCTTTGGATATATCTGGGGACAACTACTTATCATGGATACTGGATGTTGAGATTCATTTACAATCTCAATGCTTAGAAAATGCCATTAAAAATGGCAATACTATGTCCCAGCAGGACAAGACAAAGGCTTTAATATTTTTAAGACGCCATATCCATGACGATCTAAAAACAGAATATTTGACTGAAAAAGACCCTCTCCACTTATGGAACTCCCTGAAGGAGCGTTATGACCACCAAAAGACGGTCATACTTCCAAACACTAGGCAAGAGTGGTTGAACCTGAGGTTTCAGGACTTTAAGACTGTAAGAGAATATAATTCTGCAATGTTTGGAATCACTTCTAAAATGAAATTATGTGGAGAAAAGGTGGATGACGCACAAATGCATGAAAAGACTTTCTCAACATTTCATGCCTCGAATATACTCCTGCAGCAGCAATATCGAGAGCATCATTTTACAAAATATTCTGAACTCATAGAACGCTTATTAATTGCTGAACAAAATAATGAATTGCTTATAAAAAATCACTCCTCAAGACCAACCGGTTCGACTGCATTACCTGAAGTTAATGCTAATTTTGCCCACTCTGGAAGAGGTAGGTGTCGAACGTGGATATAACTCTAACAGAGGAGGTTATGGTGGTTTTAAAGGTAACAAAACCATCAACTTTAAAAAGCAACAAAAGAAAATTGAGCCTGTAAAAAACAATGATTCAGCTTCAGAAAATAAAAGGCACTATGAGGAAGTTTGCTATAGATGTGGACGATCTGGTCACTGGTCACGTACATGTAGATCATCAAAGAAAACAGTTGAAGAATATCATCACTCGAAGAATATTGAGGCAAATAATGCCGAAAAGTTACCTGAAAACACTAACCTGAAGTTAAATGATTTCTTCGAAGATGACATTGGGAATTTCATTAACGATGAAAATCTAAGTGCAATGATCAATGATATGACCGAGTTGATCAATTAGAAATGTCTTGAAGTTTGTTATGTGACTTTCGTTTTATTACATTAGCTTGCATCAATAAATCAGTTTGAAGTTTGTGTTCGTTTAATTGTATTTCCCTTTGCAGTACTAGTAATGTATAATGTGGATGTTGTTTTTAATCAATAGCCTATTCTAATCATATTACATTGTTTGTTTACATTACATTTATTTATGCATACAAATTTTTAATGATTGACTAATCATTGATTTTAATTCTTAAGGTATGGAACGCCATTTGGGTGATGATATATGCTTACTAGATAGTGCAACTACTCATACAATTTTGAAAAACCAGAAGTTTTTCTCTGAACTATCTGAAAATTTCTCAGCTAAAGTCTCCACTATAGCTGGATCTGCTAATATAATTGACGGGTCTGGAAGAGCCCATATAATATTACCAAATGGTACGCATATCTTTATTCAGAATGCATTATACTCAAGCAACTCTAAAAGAAATTTGCTGAGTTTCAAAGATATAAGAATGAATGGATACCATATTGAAATTATAAATGAAAACAACAAAGAATATCTTTGTATTATTTCTAGAATTGAAAGCCAGAAGCTTATCCTAGAAATTTTGGTACAATTTCAACTGGTTTATATTTTTCAAAATTTGGCATAGTTGAATCTCACTCTATAAACATGAGCCAGAAGCTCGCAAATACAAAGACATTGATTCTTTGGCATGATCGCTTGGGTCATCCGGGATCAACTATGATGCGTAAAATTGCCAAAAACTCAAACGGACATGATTTATCAAACCAATTGAATTTACCAAGTGATTACTTATGTGCCCCATGTGCACAAGGAAAATTAACGACTCGACCTTCATATAGTAAAATCACTTCTGAATCTCCAACATTTTTACAAAGAATTCAAGGTGATATATGTGGCCCAATCCACCTTGAATGTGGACCATTCAAATATTTTATGGTATTGATTGATGCATCAACTCGTTGGTCACATGTCTGTTTACTTTCTATAAGAAATTTGGCATTTGCCAAGCTACTTGCTCAAATAATAAAATTGAGAGCACACTTCCCTGATCATCAAATTAAATCGATTCGACTAGATAATGTTGGAGAATTTACTTCTCAAGTATTTGATGATTATTGTCTATCATTGGGAATTGAAATTGAACATCCAGTAGCTCATGTTCATACTCAAAATGGTCTAGCAGAATCATTAATTAAGCGCTTGCAACTTATTGCAAGACCATTGCTTATGCAATCAAAACTACCCGTTTCAGCTTGGGGGCATGCAATTTTGCATGCATCGAAATTGGTTAAAATTAGACCAACAGCTTATCATCAGCTTTCACCATCACAGCTCTTAACTGGATCTCAACCAAATATTTCACATTTATGAAAATTTGGTTGTGTTGTGCATATACCTATTAATCCCCCACTTCGTACTAAAATGAGTCCTCCACGACGGTTGGGAATTTAAGTGGGATTTGATTCTCCATCGATAATTCGTTACCTTGAACCCCTTACAGGCGATGTCTTCACTGTAAGATTTTCATACTGTAAATTTGATGAGACAATCTTCCCACCGTTAGGGGGAGGAAAGACCGTTCCAGTAAAACGTCGTGAAATATCATGGAATAATCCATCTATGTCTTATTTGGATCCACGTACCAAACAATGCCAATATGAGGTACAAAGAATTTTGCATATTCAAAATATTGCAAATCAACTGCCAGATGCATTTAGTGACACTGCAAAAATAACTAAATCTCACATTCCAGCAGCAAATGCACCAGCAAAAATTGATGTCCCTGAAGGATCAAAAGTAAATATAGCAGCAAATGAATCTAAAGCAAGACAAAAACGTGGAAGGCCAATTGGTTCAAATGACTTGGCGCCTAGAAAAAGAAAGTCTAATGAAAATTCATCAATTAAGGAACCTCCTGAAGAGGTTATAAATGATCAAATGGATCCCTCAAACGAAAATCTCAATTATCCTAGAAGTATGGATGGAAATATTATCCCAAAAGAGATAAAAGAAGATTCCAACGATAAAATGGTACCCAATAATAATGAGATCTCAATAATTTATACGAACTATGGAGAAATATGAGATCGAAGTAAAATAATAATTGATGATGTATTCTCATTCGCAGTAGCTACTGAAATAATTGAAAGTCATGACCATAATGAGAATAATGAGAATGACGATAATGAACCAAATAGCATAAATGAATGTCGAAAAAGACACGATTGGCCAAAATGGAAAGATGCTATCCAAGTGGAACTAGATCCACTTCAAAAATATGGTGTATTTGGACCAATAAAGAAAACACCAGAAAATGTTAAACCAGTAGGTTATAAATGGGTATTCGTTAGAAAACGAACTGATAAAAATGAAGTCGTGAGGTACAAAGCACGACTTGTCGTACAAGGTTTCCTACAGAGACCAGGTTTTGACTTTAAGGAAAGTTACTCCCCTGTTATTGATGTCATAACATTCCGATATTTGATAAGCTTTGTAGTTTCTGAAAAACTCAATATAAGATTAACGGATGTTGTGACAACTTACCTTTACGGTGAATTAGATACCAATATTTGCATGAAAATCCCAGATGGATATAAATTGCCTGAAGCAAATCAAAGTCCATGTACTCATTAAAACTAAGACGATCGCTATATGGCTTGAAACAATCTGGAAGGATGTGGTATAACCGTCTTAGTAAATATTTGGTAAAAGAAGGATACGAAAACAATCTCATTTGTCCATGTGTCTTTATAAAGAAATCGGTAAAGGGATTTGCTATCTTAGCAGTTTATGTTGATGACATAAATTTGATTGGGACTCCAGAAGAGATTGATGAAACAATAAATTATTTAAAGAAGGAATTTGAAATAAAAGATCTTGGCAAATCTAAGCATTGTCTCGGTCTACAGATTGAGCATAGTACTAATGGCATATTAATCCATCAATCAAACTACATTGAGAAAATTCTAAAGCGTTTTCAAATGGATAAAGCATATCCACTTAGTATGCCGATGGTTGTTAGATCTTTAGATATTAAAAAGGACCCTTACCACCCAAAAGAAGTAGATGAGAATGTGCTTGGCCCGGAAGTGCCATATCTTAGTGCCATTGGTGCTTTATTATATTTGGCCCAATGCACAAGACTAGATATTGCATTTTCAGTAAACCTTCTAGCAAGGTACAGTTCAGAACCAACAAAAAGACATTGGAATGGTATAAAACATATCATGAGATATCTTCGTGGAACGACAAATTTGGGTTTGTTTTACTCTAACTCAGGTAATAATCCAAATCTAGTTGGTTATGCTGATGCAGGTTATCTTTCTGACCCACATAAAGCAAGATCACAAACTGGATATGTGTTTAATAACAGCAATGCAGCAATTTCATGGCGATCTAAAAAAAACTATAGTAGCAACATCATCCAATCACTCTGAAATACTAGCACTACATGAAGCAAGTAAAGAATGTATTTGGTTGAGATCACTAATTGAGCATATTCGAAAAAGCTGCCAACTTCCATCAGTAACAGAAGGGTCAACCATTATTTATGAAGACAGTGCAGCTTTTGTAGCTCAAATTCAAGCGGGTTACATTAAGGGTGGTAGGAAGAAACACATTTCTCCTAAATTTTTCTTCACACATGAGCTACAAAAGGATAATAAGATAGAAGTGAAACAAATCTGATCCCAAGAAAATCCGGCGGACTTATTCACAAAGGCGCTTCCAAAATCAACATTTCAGAAGATGGTGTACAAAATTGGTATGCGTCGGCTGCATCAACAAACTAATTGAATAATGCGTTATAATTCAGGGGGAGCGTATGAAATACGCTATAATGTACTCTTTTTCCTTCACTAATATTTTTTTCCCACTGGGTTTTTATTAGTAAGGTTTTAATGAGGCATTATCTTATTCCAAAAGTATCAACCCTCATAGTAACATTATAAAATATATGTTACTTAAAGATGAAATCATGTTGTACTCTTTTCCTTGTTTATGATTTTTTTCCCACTAGGTTTTTCATAACAAGGTTTTTAATGAGGCAATTACTCTTATCATCTTTACATGCGCATATTCAAGGGGGAGTGTTGTAATATACATTAATGATAGGGATGAATATGCTAAATAAGAAAGGGCATTATTGTAATCTGCACTACATAAGGAGTCTGTAAATATGGAGCTTGATTGTATTGTAAGATCTATCTCAATTCAATAAAATTGTTCTCGCTCTCTAATGGTCTCCATTCTCTTTATTTTGTAACAAGAACATTAAATATTCTGCTAAAATCGATTTTTTGAAGAAAAAAATAGGAAGTGAATGTAACAAAAGCAAATATTGTACTGAAATCGATTTTGTAAAGAAATTTAGAAATGAATATAACAACAACAAAGATTCTGCTAAAATCGATTTTGTGAAAAAAATTAAGATAAGAATATAAGAACAAATATTGTATTAAAACCGATTTTCCAAAAATTGAAAAATTAATATAACAAGAATGAATATTATACCCAAATCGATTTTCTAAAAAAAAATTGAAATGAATATAATGTTGATTTGAAAATAAGCATTGCATATTATTTCGACAAATAATTGACGCTAAAAAATTAAAGCCTTTAGTCCCAAAAGGTTTTAGTTTAGTTTAGAAAATATAACAACAAAAATACACCCCTTGGATGCATAGCTGTGCATAGAAGAGAAGTGAAGTGAAGTGTTGTCGAAATTAGATAGAATGTGGTGTGTGAAGCCTTTAGTCCTAAATGGCTTTACTTTATTTCAGAAAATACAACAACAGTATACCATTTGAGTGAAAGTTATGCGTAGAAGAGAAGTGAATTGAAGTGCTGTCGAAATTACTAACATGTTTTTTAAATTAGGAACAATGTTCAATTATTTTCTCGACCATATTTGGATGTATGAAGTCAGAACCAATATGAAAGGTTCAGTGAAGGAACATTTCTACAATGGTGTACACGAATTTATTAGATCCACTGGATCTAATAATCGAAATAAATCGATGCCCTTGTATTAAGTGCCAACATTTTAAGCATCGGAAACCAGACACGGTTAAAGTACATTTGTATAAATATGGTTTTGTTCCAAATTATTATTTATGGGATCGTCAAGGAGAACATGCTGCACCTACACCTAATTCTGTAGTGTCAGAGGACGATCATGTTATGACGAACCCAATAGAAGATATGATGGAAAATGCACACAATCAAATGTTCCCTACCGTCCAAGTTGTCGATCAAGACGTAAACATCGAAGAAGAACCAAATGTGGGAGCGAAAAAATTTATGATTTACTGGATGCTACCAAGAGGCCATAGTGGGATGGTTGTAAAAGTGGAGCCAAATTATCAGTAACCGCAGAATACATCACTATGAAATCAAAATTCAACTTTACAGAAGCTGGATTTACGGTAGTTGTACAAGCTGCAAAACGACATATGCCACATAATAATCTGATGTGCGACAGTCATTATAAAGTGAAAACACTTATGTCGGCTTTTGGTTTGTCGTACCAAAAGATAGATACATGTATAAAAGGTTGTATGTTGTATTGGAAAGATGACATTAACCTTAGAAACTGCAAAATATGCAATGAGGAAAGATACAAACCAAGAAAAAGAAAGGAAGTTCCACACAAGAGAATGCATTATTTACCCATCACTCCTAGACTTCAATGGTATATGCGTCTTCAGCTACAGGATGTCATATGCGATGGCACAGTGTGATAACACAGGAAAAGGGAACCTTGACACATCCATCTGATGAAGAAGCAGGAAACATTTCGATAAAACATGCCCTGTGTTTGCTGCAGAGAGTCATAACGTGAAACTTGGTTTATGTACGGATGGATTTTCACCATTCTCTCAATTTGGTAGTAAATATTCATCTTTGCCTATTATTGTTACCCCGTATTATTTACCTCCATGGATGTGTATGAAAACTCCATATATGTTTTTGACTGTTGTCGTCCCTGGCCTTGAAGATTCAACACAAGGAATCGATGTTTATTTTCAACCATTGATAGAGGAGTTGAAAACACTATGGCGTGAAGGAGTTGAAACATATGACATTTAGAGAAAAAGGGATTTTCGTATGTTCGCTTCTTTGTTATGGACTACTAGTGATTTCCCTGCATATGAGATGCTTTCAGGTTGGAGTACAACCGGTCATCAAGCTTATCCTTATTGCATGGAAGAAACACGAGCATTTTCTTAATGGTATGGAAAGAAAATTTTATGGTTGGATCGTCATTTGTGTTTTCTCCATCCCAATCATATTTTCAAAAGAGATAAAAAAAACTTTAAAGCTAACGGAGAAGAGAATATGCAACCACTAAAGGTTTGTTCAAGCGAAGAAATATATCAGATTGTGAAGGACTATCCGAAAATACATGAAACTGGAGTACAGACTGAAGTTCCTGGTAAATTTGACATTCATAATTGGTGCAAACAAGGTATATTTTAGGAGTTACCATATCGGAAAGATCACTTACTTCGACATAATATTAACGTGATGCACAATGAAAAAAAACGTGTTTGATAATATGTTTAATACTATTATGAATATAAATGGAAAAACTAAGGACGATTTGAATTCGAGACTTGATATAGCACACTTTTTCAATTGTCACGAACTTCATATAAAGCCCAATGACAATAAAAAACCCAAAGCCTGCTATGAACTAGACAACAAGCAAGTAAAACTCATGCTAAAGTGGGTGGATGGACTAAGATGTCCTGATGGGATATCTTCTAATCTCCGTAGATGTGTTGATTTTAAGAACAATAAATTTAGTGGGATAAAAAGTCACGATTGATCAATCATGATGCAATATTTAGTACCAGTGGTTTTTAAAGAACTATTGCCTGTAAAAGTATGGAGTGTTATAACAGAATTAAGTATGTTTGTAAATAGCTTTGTTTGACAACGTTAAAAGTCGACCGTATACGAAAACTTGAAGTAGAAATCCTTATACTTCTCTGCAAATTAGAGAAAATATTTCCAGCAGGTTTCTTTAATGTAATGGAGCATTTACCTGTTCATCTTCCACCCAAAGCACTTCTTCGAGGTCCTTTGCAATATGGATGGATGTATTCATTTGAGAGGTAATACTAACTATCCATAATATTTATGTTATTCTAAATTGAATTGAATAATTTTCTGATAGGTCTTTGTTTGAGAGTTAATTCATATTTACATAAGAAAATTTGAATTGAATTAATTTTTTAATAGGGATATGAATCATCTGAAGAAAAAAGTTAGACAAAAAGCACGAGTTGAAGGTTCGATTTGTAAATCATATCTTGAAGAAGAAGCTTCATTCTTTTTCTCTCATTACTTCAGTGACCATGTGAATTTATCATTTGTAAGTGTTCCTCATAATGATGAAGCCGTTGAACAAGATTACTCTCAAACAATGTCATCTATTTTTAGACAACATGGCAGACCTGTTAGAAAATGTGTGGAAATATAGTTAGATGATAGAGATTATCATATAACGCACACATAAGTTCTTCTTAATTTTGCTGAAATTACACCATTTGTTAGGTAATAATAAATTCATACTTATTTCAATTATACTTACATGTTACTTACAATGGAACATTTTACATATATGTTCGTAGTATATACGAATCACGATATCCATCTAGCGATCTCAGTAAAGACTTTACTAAATGGTTTTCAAACCACGTTTATGATCCAAGTAACAGTGTCGTCGATGAAGGATTACAACATCTTGCACTTGGACAAAAAAAAAATCAAGACTTATCCAATATTGTTCATTAATGGATTTAAATTCAACACCATAGATTATAGTGCTGACAAATTAACAAATATCCCGATGGGCGTATAAAAGATTTTTATGGCATCTTAATGCAGGTTTTAGAATTGACATATTATATGCAACCCGCAGAAAAGTTTTTTTTTTATTTAAATGCAATTAGTTCAGTATTGTTCCTGGCTCTGGAACCAACGTGCACAAAGATTATAAGCTTATTTAAATAAAGCATACATCACATTATTATTAATATGATCCTTTCATATTAGCCAAGCAAGCATTACAGGTTTATTTTGCTCCGTATCCATCCTTAAAAAGAGATAAAGCAGATTGGTTGGTTGTTTTTAAAACAAAGGAAAGATTTACATTTGATGGAACCAATATTCCGAACGAAGCAGCGTATCAAGCATATCTTGAGCCAAATGACGAAATAGTAATAACTGATGATATTGATGTAGGGTTGTTGAATTTTGAATCGATTGAATTAATAGAAGCCTTCGAGAGCATAAAAGGAAATGACATAGAGTACGAGACCAAGTCTGAATCGTTAAACGATTGAGACTGATAATTCTAAATGATGACTATATTGTGAGCTATGTATCGATTGTTGTACGTTAGCACTAAAATTGGTCAACAATACCTTTGAATAGGATTGTGTAGAGAGATTAATGAAGAAAGTAAATTAAAACTGAGGAATATCATAGTAGAATGGAATAAGAACTGTAAGAAACGAGAACACCGGAATTATAGTGGTTCGGCGTAACTGCCTATGTCCACTTTGATTGTAATCTTTATTACGTCTTCAAATAATTGAATAAAGATACAATCTGTACACCAACAACTTGAGTACAAGTTGTTGCAGAAAAGAAATGAGTCTTGAAAATGGCATAGTGTCCTCGAAGTTCTTGAAAAAGGTCGCTTTAAACTGTGCCCCTGCCTCTCTATTTATAGACGAAGACGGGTAGGATCCCCTGCGTAGTCCCGAGAACAAGGTAGCTTGACCGATAGTTGTAAGTCAATGTTGGACGATCGAGTCTAGCAGAGCCACTTTCACTGAGCCGGTAACCCCCGAGCCTCTCTGGCCGAACCACGACTTCCTTGTATATGCCTCGATGTGAAGTCTCCCATAACTCGAAGCACCTAGCAATGCAACCCGAAGTAGAAAGAAACTGACCGCATTGTCCTGTTGAGAATTCGCTAACTCCCTGGGTCGAACGATGTTTGACCGACCACTGGTCATTTAGCAAGTGACACGAAGTAAGGTCTCAAAGGACTCGGAGCGACTTGTAATGGATCTCGAAGTGAAGCAATGCCAAACCAAGGTCTGCTGAACCATGCATACTGAAACACAACTGACTATATTGTCCAGGCTATGTGCCTTTGACCGAACGGCATGTGGCTTCGTCCTTCTGAGGCCGGTCCACGGCCAGCTGAACCATCAAGATTAACCTCACCCATACCGAGCGACTGAGGCTGAGCCCTTTTTGACCGAGCCACCTTGCTCTTTTTATCTTGTCTGAGCGTTGATGTTCTCTTCTAGACCAAGCGACGAGTGTGCCTTCCAAGCCAAACGAAGATTTAACCTTTCAGGCCAGATGACGAGTTAACCTTCCATTTGAACAGCAAGTTTTCTTTCCATGCCGAATGACGAAGTTTCCTTCCAGGCCGAATGTCATTTTAACCAAACCTCTCGAGATCGAACGACGATATGCCAAACCATAATGACCGAACGAGGCATGATGACCAATTCAGACCGAACGAGGCGTTCCCTCTTTTTGACCGACCAATACAGAAACGCCGCAACATACTGATTGCGCCAAACCCTTACATCTTCAGGCTTTCCTTGGTCAGAATTTTGTGTAGCGCTAACGATAATATCTTTAACTACCATTTTGTATCCGGACCAAGGTGCCGGGTAACACTTGCCTCCTAAAACATGTCATGTGAAGCAATGCTATACGGTTTGATCTAGTAATCAGTTTCCACTTCCAAAAGCTAGCTCATTCGGAATGACAACTTCTGTCATTTAAGTCCTGCTTCTTACTTTTCAAAAAATTGGGAGAATAAAACCTCTTAAAGGTTGAATCATGGGGGATTTTCTGACTTTTACATGCGCACACACTTATACAAGCATCTTTTTTTCTGTTTTTTTAATGAAACGAGTGTACCGGTGGGTGAGAGACCGAAATACTCGCCCTGTAAGCTCGATACAAAGCGGCTCGACATACCAACACTGTGTCTGCCTGAACTATAAATTACTTCCCACGACACACTCAAGGTGTATGGGTCGGTTCTAAAGGCATCAGTCTATTCGCCTTCCCTTCGCTGCACATATAAAAAATCTCTTTCCTTCCCTTCACTTTTACTTTATCTTTTCAGGAGCTTCTAACTTATCATCCCTCAAACTTCGACTATCGCCTCAACATTCCTCTCTTGTCCTGAATCCAGACAGTTCGCTCCACAACTCCCCTCGATAACGAGCCTAAACGAACTTTAGTTCCAAATCAAATTGTTCCCTAAGCTTCGATTCATTCTCTTAGGTATGAATTTATCATTCAATCGTCTTTCCCAAATTAGGGATTTTGTAAGAAATTCGAATTCACAAATTTCCTTCAAATTACGGACGGTAGGAGTCGTGTAGATGAGGAGGACGAATCTGAGGTTAGAACATGCCTTAGGGTTGGAACTCGATTCAACTTTAACTGACTTCGAGGCCGGACGGAGTGGAGAAAGGGGAAGGATATCGGTGGTCTCTAGGACGTAGGCTCCTGTTGGACAACTGAGCGAAGGAGTGTAGTTGTTAGGTTATTGAAGTGGAGTTGATTTGGTGATCTGGTCCGAAATCGTTCGACTAATCGGGAACGAAGGAGAAGGAAGTAGAAGTGGGTCGGTCGGGGTCAGTTAGTTTAGAAAGTGTAGGCTTAGTGCCAATGCCGAGTCGGTAGTTTTGGTGGAAGTCTACTAGTCGGTAGGTCCCATGTAGGAGTAGTGTACGAGTGAGAGTGTCGTTCGGTGGGAACCTAGGAGAGTGTTTAGGTGATTTAAGGGAGTGAGTTGGAGGAGAGCTAGTGGGTCGGTGTCTCTGGTTCAGTGTGTCGTTCGGCCGTGAGGTAGAGCATGGAACGTTAGGGAATTAGGAAAGTGGGTCGGCTAAAGTTCGGGTGAGGCCGTTCATTAGTTAAGGATAGAGGCTCGGCATAGTTTAAGGAAGTCAGTTCAGTAGTTAGGAGGAGAGGGAGGTATAAAGGTTCGGTCACTCCATTGGACAGTTAATCGACATTCATAATCAGAACTATTATAATTTAAACATAACATTCATGTGTCCAGTCCACCCCACAACCAAGCAATGAATAACGGTCAATGAAAAGTAACAAAGCATATTAGCTCCGAAACTTAACTTAACTACCTACCCCACAACTTTGAATTATTCAATGCAAAATCAACCGACCGAATACAGACAAATAGTCTCCACACTCTAAGATGCCGATGTTCGACTCCTAAACCATTACTGTCGAATCATAAGACAAGTCCTTGGAGACGGTCAGCGATGACGGTCTTCGAAGATGACAGTTTAATTCTCAATCACACTTCACCAGTCTTTAAATCTTTAATTCTTTCGCACTTATACTTTAACGATTGCATTAGTCCACACCCTACATGGGGGGAACTTTTTTGTTGTTATATCTAATATCGACTATCTTTCAAGTATAGTTCAAACATGTATTTACCCAAATTCGATGCTCATTTAGGATGTCTAAAAAATCAAGCTCCGCCATAGTTTCAGATAAACCTAAGCCAAGTTCTCAGCAGGAATCAGTAGGAACTTCGAATCCATCGACAACTCCTACACAGGATATCCCAAACTCAATAACTATTAACCTGGCTCATGATGCGATAGATGGATCCGTTATTCTAGATAATCCTATTGATTCCCAGGCTTCAAAATCAGTGAAACTACTCTTCCCCGGCTATGTTTGGTTCACGGAATCCCTTTTGGCGATGTATTAGTTCCATCGGGACGAGATCGTCATCACCTGCCCTTAGCTAGATATACAGCTTGCAACAAATTCATGTGTTGGGTCAGTAGCGTGCCACCATTCAACTCCTTTCTCCACGAAGTGCTACAGTATATCGGGATCGCACCGACACAGCTACATCCTAATAGTCATGCGTTCATCTATGGCACTTATATTCTCTTTATGAGCACTTTATTTAGGCTCCCTACTCCCGATGACATCCGCTACATCTATTGCTTCAAAAGACGATCAGATTGTCCATCTTTCATATTCCTTGAGCCACACTCTAAGTGTCAGATACAGACGGAGACATAAAGTAAATTCATCCAATATAAGCAGAAATGGTTCTATGTACACTGCCCCTGGGCTTTGCGAGAAGATGGCTGGAAGGTAGTAAGTTCCATTTCCGGACCAATATTTGTCTAAGACACGAAGTGGATTGTTTCTAAACATCTTTCGATCTTTACAGGTATCAGCCCACGTCCCGAAGGTGTCGGGTATTCTAAGGCCATCGAGGCTATTCGAGCTATTCCCATAGGAGACCGGGGGATCAAGTACGTTGTCTTCAGTGAATTGCTTTCAAAGTTCGGATTGTTAACGGAGGGTCATCAAACAAATCTTCCATCCGGTGCCACTACAACAAGATCCACGTAGAAAAAGGGTAAAGAACAGGCCGGACCTTTAGTGCCTCCTACAAGTGGTTCCCTCGACACATCCAAGGAGGGTAAGATTATAGAAGCTAGGGTGCTAGGAGCATCGGGTGAGAATATAGGCCTTATTCCAAAACTGGTGGTTGATGCACCTGGCATTGATGAGCTACCTCCTCCTTCAAAATGGAAAAGGAAACTAGCTTACAAACTGAGGAAGAAGATAGTGGGTGGAACCTCGAAAGTGACAATTACCTGGGTTGAGAAAGAGTCCTCCCCCAACATCTAAAAGGTTCACTTAAAGGTCTTTCAGACCTGACCATCCCCGATGACTTGATGAATTATGGTTTTAATGACCCAGGAGGTATGGGGCTTAATTCGCCCACGAGAGGCGATGTAAGTGATTCGGCCGGTCGACAAGGAGAGTCAACCCCAATTAGTAAAGAAAAAGAAACTTTTCCATCAGGGGAATCACTAGGACACACACAAACACTTACAGTTCACCTTGCACTTAAACGTTAGCCATGATCTTATTCTTGTTATTTGTCCTCACTTAATTTCCGTGTAGGTGACATGAGATGCACTTACCGATTCGACTGCCTTCATGGGTCCTCTATCTTCCATCATCCCAATCGAGACTCGAGGTCCGGTAAATGCTGGGATAAATATGACAACAGCGATAGAGACTATCGTCCTCAAGATTCGTTGTCGTCTCAAAGGAAAACTTACAGCCATTCTTCGTACCCCAATGATCCTCCTCCTCAACCAGAACAAAGCAGGGTGAAATCAGATCAAAGGGGATCTCAATCTGAAGCTCCTTGCGACCAATACTCTAGTTCATCGAGCACTATGCAATCTCGTGAGCCTCACAAGAAGTCATTGGTTTCGGCTAACCAAACTTCCTTAGCCCCTGCACACGATCCATTGATAGCAGAAAAGCTAGCTGAGCTTAAAGCCACATTTCCAAACTATGCTTTGATGGATAGAAATTTCTTCCTACGATCCATCCTATTCTAGGGCACGTTAAACAAAGCGCCATTGCTTGCAACAACGATGTCTATGTCCAACATGACACGTTTGTTCAATTGGCTGAAAAAGTTTTTGAAGTTTCTACGGAGCGCAACCATGAAATCGATCGGCTGAAGCTCGAGGCCGTCCATGATAAAGACATCATCAAAGTCCAAGATGAAGAGCTTTCCTCGTATAAATCTCAACTTGAGGCCGCTCAGAAGAATACTAAAGATACTACTGAGGCAGTCAATCGCCTGGACGCTACCCATAAAAAAGAAATCGATGAAGCAGCTCAGCCCTATGGCGCATTAGTCGTAGAGAAAGACTCCGTTCAAAAGAAGAAAGATGTCCTCGCTCAACGAGTCAAAGAATTAGAGGAGCTACTCCTCAAAGAAAAGGAAAAAGAAGACTGCTGCTCAAGAGGATTCACAAAAACATTATGATGAGACTGTGGCTACGCGACTCCTAATAGCAAAGCTCGATAAGGAGCTCTCCAAGGCTGAAGCGCTGAAGGATGAAGCCCGTAAGGAGGGCAAAAGGGTGGTGCTTTCAGAAATCGATTCTTGCCTCGAGGCGGCTGTTGAGGTTGGTAGGGAGGAAATTAAGTGCATGTTAGATCTACTCAAAGCCGAGTACAATGCATGAGTTCTCATGCATCGTGACCTAAAATTTCTTTGCGAGTGTTACCTCGAATCTTTGGTCGAAGCATGGGACACTTTAATAAAAATTAAAATGGTTGAGTTTGGAACTGAAGAGGTGGATGAGGATTCCCTTGTGAAAGAAATGCTTCGTGAGAATGAGCGCACTGACCTATCTATGACAAAGACCCTTTACTGAAGGGACTCTTCCTCATCAAAGGGAAAAAATCACACTGCCGGTCCATCGGGAACTGGGACCTCAGTTCCTCCTCATATTCAGCCAATTGGTCGCCGCCACTCGATCCCTTCGAGCAGCATATTGGCTATGACGCAGAGGAGCCTAGACTTGATATTCACACTCTATCTCCTATTCCAGAAGGTGAAACCTCCCAAACAGTTGAGAGTCGGCCAGAAACTAGTACATAACTTTTCTTCCTAGAGTTCAAAGGACCATCGTTTTTGGCGAGTAGACAAATGTATTCTAACGTTTGTCTCTTATGTTTTCGTGTAGGCCATTCCGATCCTAAACCTACTCCAAGGAGCAGTGTCTTCACAGAGAGGAAGGAAAAGTGGGAGAGGAAATTCAAATGGGGGAGGCTCCCGGACGCGACGCTCAAGCGATCGAGGCGCTTGACGAAGACAAATCTGAAAATCCATCGCCCATCGAAGAACATGATGAAGTTGAAATTACGGGCACCTCCAAACACACTTCAAAACTAAGCATGGTGGAACAAATCATTGAAGAGGGGAAGAAGCAAACTAAAATTCAGGCTGAGCTCCAAGTGGTGGAACATGATGACCCATTGAACAAGCCTCTGAAGGTTATTTTTCCTGGTAGGACCTCTCCACTGGAAGTTCCTCTCCCTTCCTAAAGAACCGCTTCCTTAGCAAGCATGGCGTCCAAGAGAAAACACCTAGGGGAGGAGTCTTCGGAGAAACCAAGGAAGGAAATGAAGTCGAAAAGGTAGCTATAATTCCTATTTCAACGCGAATAAGCCTGGATCATGTAATTATTTCTGTTTATTTGATAGTTTTTGTAAATAGACTTTTTGCTCTAAGTTCAGGAGAAGTTGTAGTGGAACTTCAATTTGGATTAGTGAATAAAATTTTGTTTCTTTGGTTCCTATGATTTTCGTTGTTCAGCTTATTGTACAACTTGTAGCCGAAATTCAAAATCTTGTAAGTTACACAAGCTCCAATTCACTTCCATATGACTTGGAAATTTTTGGAATTGTAGATCCTTTAGTCCATGCTTTGGGGACTTAGAATACTTTTAGTCTGCACTCCAGAGACTTAGAGATTTTTGAGTTGTTTATACTCTAGTCCATGCTCTGGGGAATCAGAGTACCCCAGTCCACACTTTGGGGACTTAGAGATTTTTAAGTCATTTATACTTTAGTCCACATTCTGGGGAGTCAGAGTACTCTAGTCTACACTCTGGGGACTTGGAGATTTTTAAGTCATTTATACTCTAGTTTGCACTCTAGGGACTCAGAGTACTTAGTATACACTCCGGGGACGTAGAGATTTTTAAGTCGTTTATACTCTAGTCCGCACTCTGGTGACTCAGATTACTCCAGTCCGCACTCCGAAGACTTAGAGATTTTTAAGTCGATTATACTTTAGTCCACACTCTGAGAACTCAGAGTATTCCAGTCCACACACTAGGGACTTAGCGATTTTTAAGTCATTTATACTCTAGTCCACACTCTAGGGACTTAGAGATTCTTAAGACGTTTATACTCGAGTCCACACTCTGGGGACTCAGAGTACTCTAGTCCACACCCTGGGGACTTAGAGATTTTTAAGTCGCTCTAGTCTGCACTCTAGGGACTCATAGTACTTTAGTCCTCACTCCGGGGACATTAAGATTTTTAAGTCGTTTATACTCTAGTCTGCACCCTGGGGACTCAGATTACTCCAGTCCGCACTATAACGACTTAAAGATTTTTAAGTCGTTTATACTCTAGTCCGCACTCTGGGGACTCAGAGTACTCCAGTGTGCACTTGAGGGACTTTGAGATTTTTATGTCGTTTATACTCTAGTTCGCACTCTAGGGCTCAGATTACTCATGTACGCACTCCGGGGACTTAGAGGATTTTAAGTCGTTTATACTCTAGTCCGCACCCTTGGGACGTAGAGTACTCTAGTCCGCACTCTGGGGACTTATAGATTTTTAAGTCATTTATATTCTAGTCCACACTCTGGGGTCTCAGAGTACTCTAGCCTGCACTCTGGGGACTTAGACGTTTTTACATCGTTTATACTCTAGTCCGCACTCTGGGGACTCAGGGTACTCTAGTAAGCACTCTAGGGATTTAGAGATTTTTAAGTTGTTTATACTCCATGCCGCACTCTGTGGACTCATAGTACTCCAGCCCGCACTCTGAGGACTTAGAGATTTTTAAGTCGTATATACTCTAGTCCTCACTCCGGGGACTCAGAATACTCCAATCCACACTTTGGGGACTTAGAGAGTTTTAAGTCGTTTATATTCTAGTCCATACTTTGGGGACTTAGAGTACTCCAGTCCACACAATGGTGATTTAGAGATTTTTAAGTCGTTTATACTCTAGTCCGCACTCTGGAGACTCGGCGATTCTTAAGTTGTTTATACTCCAGTCCGCACTCTGGGGACTTAGAGTATTCTAGTCCGCACTCTGGGGACTTACAGATTTTTCAATCATTTATACTCTAGTCTACACTCTAGGGACTTAGAGTACTCTAGTCCACACTGCGAGGACTTTGAGATTTTTAAGTCGTTTATACTCTAGTACACACTCTGGGGATTCAAAGTACTCCAGTCCGCACTCTGGGGACTTCAAGATTTTTAAGTTGTTCATACTCTAGTCCGCATTCTGGGGACTCAGAGTACTCCAGTCCGCACTTCGGGCACTTATAGATTTTTAAGTTGTTTATACTATAGTCCACACTCTAAGGACTCGGAGTACTCTAGTTCGCACTCTGGGAACTTAGACATTTTTAAGTCGTTTATACTCTAGTCTGCACTATGGTGACTCAGAGTACTCTAGTCCGCACTTTGGGGACTTGTATATTTATAAGTCGTTTATACTCTAGTTCGTAATTTGGGACTCAGTGTACTCCAGTCCGCACTCTGGGGACTTAGAGATTTTCAAATCGTTTATACTCTAGCCCGCACTCTGGGGACTTAGAGTACTCCAGTCCGCACTCTGGAGACTAAGATTTTTAAGTCGTTTATACTCTAGTCCACACTCTTGGGACTCAGAGTATTTCAGTCCGCACTATGGGACTTGGAGATTTTTAAGTCATTTATACTCTAGTCCGCACTATGGGGAATCTGAGTACTCCAGTTCGCACTCTAGGGACTTATAAATTTTTAAGTCGTTTATACTCTAGTCCGCACTATAGAGACTCAGAATACTCCAGTTCGCACTCTCGAGACTTAGAAATTTTTAAGTCATTTATACTCTAGTTCGTACTCTGGGGACTCAGAGTACTCTTGTCCACACTTTGAGGACTTAGAGATTTTTAAGTATGTGTGCGCGTTCGTACGCCAGACAGAATAATGTAATTTAATTTTTGTCATGGAATTACAACATATTGAAACATCAACAGTTCATGGAAAAGATGAAGATGGCTTCAAGCCTTTAGTGATCATAACTAATGAAAACAAACTGAATTGTATTATTACATGCCGAAAACTACGAACAACAAAATAAACATACACTGAAAATAATTGCAACTAAAATGCAAAAGAAATAGACTAAGTGAAATAACGTCACAGATGCCCACTATTCCATGCTCAGGGAGAGTCGCGCCATCAACGGTCGCTTGCTTGAAAGTTCCCTCTCCAAGCTTTCGTTCAATGACGTATGGACCTTCTCATGTGGGATTCTTATGTGATGGGATCGGAAAAAATCGCTTCAAAATAAGATCGCCCATATCAAAGATTCTCGATCAAACTTTTTTATTATAATATCGAGCGACTCGGTACTTATATGCTGCCACCCTTAAATGAGCTTCATCACATTTTTCGTCAACAAAGTCCAGTGATTCCAGCAAGAGATCCCAATTCGTTTTAGGGTCATAATGAGTTACCTGATGTGAAGGAACTTCAAGTTCCATGGGTTTAACAGCTTTCGAGCCATATGCCAATTTGAACGGAGTGTGGCCAGTCATGGACTTATGGGTGGTTCCGCAAGCCCAAAGTGCTGTCGGAAGCTCATCTGCCCACTTGCCTCTAGCCTTCTCCAAACGTTTTTTCAATATGGCTTTGATTATTTTTTTATGGCTTCTACTTATCCATTGGCTTTTGGATGAGCAACTGCTGCAAACCTTTTCTCAATGCCATACTTTTGACAAAATTATTTGAACTCCCTAACTTCGAACTGAGTTCCATTATCCGTAATGATTGTTCGCAGGAGGCCAAAATGGCATAGGATGTTTCGCACAATGAAATTAATGACCTTTTTGGTGGTGATTGTAGCTAAGGGCTCTGCTTTCGCCCACTTGGTAAGTAATCGATCGCAACTATTGCGTATTTTGCACCACCTTTGGAGATTAGCAAGGAGCCGCTTATATCGATTCCCCATATTGCAAGCGACCAAGGGCTAACCATTTGTGTGAGTTCTGTCAGTGGAACTCTTAGAATTTTCGCATATTTTTTACATTTGTCGCATCTTCGCACGTAGTCCACGACGTCTCGATTCACGGTTGGCCAATAGTATCCATAGCGGAGGATCTTTTTCGCTAATATCTGCCCCTAATATGGTCGCTACATTCTCCTTCATGAACCTCTTTCAAGACCTGCTTTATTTCATCATTAGCGATACAATGAAGTAAGCGAACTGAAAATCCTTTCCGATACATTACTCCGTCCTGCATTACATATCGTGAAGCTTTGTGAATCGTATTTCATTCTTTCTTTCAGGCAAAATCCTATGTAGTAGGTATTGCTTGAATGGTGTTATCCATGACACCTTCTCGATTTCTGTTTCTAACACAAAATCTACTTCCATCTCATTTATACTCGAGCATGTAAGATTTTGACGGGAACCAATCTCATCTGCTGTGCATCACCAGTACTTATGACTTTTTCCAATGAATCGGCTTTCCCATTTTGCTCACGTTGGATGCGTGAAATATCATAATATTCGAGGTCCTCCAACGGCTCTTGAACCCGAGCAAGGTATGATGCAAGTCTTTGCCTCTTTGCTTGATATTCTCCCTGCACCTCGTACACCACTAATTGTAAGTCACAAAAGATTTCAACCGATTTTACTCCAAGTTCCCTGATAAGTTTCAAGCCAACAATCAATGCTTCATAATCGGCTTCATTATTTGTAGCTGGAAAATCGAGGTTCAAAGAAAAACAAATTGATTAGTTTTCGAGAGTTACAAGAAATACACCAGCCTCAGAATAACGGTCGTTGGATGCCCCATCGGTGTATAGTTTCCATCGAATGGGGGGAATAACATCATCACTATTTGGTTTGTCTGATATGATGAATTCTACGATAAAGTCTGCTAGCGCTTGCCCTTGTATGGCCCTCCATGGTCTGTAGGTGATGTCGAACTAACTCAACTCAATATTCCATTTTAGCAGCCTTCCAGAGGTTTTTGGTCGTTGGAGTACTTGTCGCAGGGGCTGATCGGTATAAACACTAATCGGGTATGCTAGAAAGTATGGACGAAGCTTGCATGATGCAATCACCAAGCAGTAGGCTAGCTTCTCAATTTTAGGATAATTTCATTCTGCCCCCGTTAAATATTTACTGACATAGTACACCGGCTTTTGAACTCGGTCCTCCTCGCGAACCAAAGCCGTATTGATGGCATATTGAGATACAATCAAATATACATATAACACTTTATGGTATATAGGTTCTACAGCACGAGGGGACTTTCCAAATGCCTTACCAAAGCTCGGAATGCATCCTTTCATTTCGGCGTCCATTCAAAAATTTCCCTTTCCTTAGTTTATTACATCGAAGAAGGGAATACACTTGTCTGTCACTCTGGATATGAATCAACTCAGTGTGGCCACTTTTCCATTCAGGATTTGTACTTGCTTTATAGTTCTGGGCACTTGTATGTCTAGAATAGCCTGAATCTTTTCTGGGTTAACTTTAATTCCCCGTGCATTAACAATGAAACCCAAAAACTTTCCTGATGCAATGCCAAAGGAAAACATCAGAGGATTGATTTTCATTTCGTAATACCTGAGTATATCAAACATTTCCGCCAAGTCTCGAATGTTGTCGTTTGACTATCGTGACTTCACAAGCATGTCATCCACATAGACTTCCATCGCCTTACAAATTTGATTTTAAACAACTGATTGACCAGACGTTGATAAGTTGCTCCTGTATTTTTCAATCCGAAAGGCATCACTACAAAACAATAAAGTCAAATGTCTGTGATGAAACTAGTGTGATCTTGATCTAGAATGTGCATCAAGATCTGATTGTATCTCGAGTATGCATCCATGAATGACAATAACTCATGTCTTGCCTTTGAGTCAACCAACCGGTCAATTCTGGGCAAAGGGAAACTTTCCTTGGGGAATGCTATGTTCAGATCTAAGTAGTCAACACAGGTTCTCCACTTTCCATTTGCTTTTCTCACTAGCATGGGGTTAGACACCCATTTCGGGTAGAGGGCGTCGCGGACAAACCCATTGGCCTTGAGTTTATCCAACTCCTCTCTGAGAGCAGTAGACCTCTCAGGTTCCTTTCCTCTCCTTTTCTGTTTCACTGGTACATACTTTGGGTCAATTTTCAACATATGACTTGCGATTGCAGGAGAAATCCCACACATATCAAAGTGGGTCCAAGGAAAACATCTAGGTTCGCTCGGAGGAAATCAGTTAGATCCTCAGTCATCGAGGGAGTGAATTGTGATCCAATCTTAAGCACCCATGATGGGTCATCGTGGCTGATTGAAATGTCAATCATTAGCTCAGCCGGTGTTGCTTTTGCCTCCTTGGGTTCCTCATCATCGTCTCTCGGATCTATGTCTATATAGACCCGATCATGTTTCCCGATCCAAGACTCGGGCATTACTTTTCAATCTTCAGTGACTCAGATGCGGACGGAGTTGTCCACAACCTTTCCTTTCTCTCTTCGCCGAGCCTCTCATAGCTTAGCCAAATAAAATGCATGACCAGTCGCCTAATCTCCATGCACGACACCTACTCCTTTATCTATCGAAAATTTCAAGGTTAAACACCACGGGGCCAAAGCTGCCCTAAACTCGGTCAGGGTCGGTCGATGCAGAAGCACATCCAGAACTTTGAATGGTAGAATCTGCACCGTCCTAAGTTCCCCTTCTCCAAGTTCAACTTGCAATTCAACAAAACATGCTGCATTAGTAGCCGCACAAGTAAAGCCATGAATATGGGTTTTAGATGGTTTTAGATCCTTTATCTCCATCTTCATCCGGTCATATGCCTTTTTGAAGATGATGTTAACAGAACTTCCACAATCTATCAGTATCCTTCTCATAAATGCTGGCCCAATCGTTGTCGAGATGACCATTGGGTCAATAGTAGGTGCTTCCACCCGATCAACATCTCTACTTCTGAACACTATATCATCAGTCATCATTCGCTGTTGCTTAGCTGGGGTCCCATCTCACGTGTTTGAACAACATTCAAAATCTGCATGCTTTAGGGAATTGGCATAACGCTCCATTTCTTTCCAATTCGTATCTGCAGGGTGAGGCCCAACAACTATCGTGTTAATGACCAATCTACCCACAGTCCGAACAGGTCCCTCAGGATGGCATGGAGCTTGCCCTAGACCGGGGTCTGAAGTTCCTTTTCCGCCTTCCTACGGATTTTTGACAAACTCCTGTAACTTCTTCTGTTGAATCATCTTTTCTATAGCATCGTGGAGGTGCCTACAATCCTTGGTATTTTGCTTGTAAGTCTCATGGAAGTAGAAATACTTCCCTGTCCGCTTTTGTTCCTTAGAGGACTCTTTTAGGCGTGGCTTTCACAATGAAACGTGTTACAAGTCGATAGATAAATATTTTCAGAGATGCATTAAGAGGAGTGTATTCGTTTGTAAGTTAGGATCCTTGGTTTCCACTTTCCTGCCTCCCTTTTCTTCTTGGGATTTCCTCCACTGGATCCTTTAGATTGCTCTAGCTTGTTTTGAACATTGAACTGGACCTTTCCAGTGTTATCACTGGATTGTTTTACAGCATTGTTGCACTGCATAATCACATTGCCAGGCCCTGGTGCACTGTCTTGCCTCGTCCATCTGGCTTCCTCTCTTCTTATAAATTGATGCGTCTTTGAATAAAAACATTGCGGTGTAGTCTGAGGTTTTCCTGCCAGCCAATGACCAAACTCTAAATCTAGATACTCCTCACATCATGGAAATTAGAATAACATGATTATTCGGGTTGCTAACTTCACTAGCAGCAATGTGAAATCTTTGTAAGTACTCCTTCAATGACTCCCCTCGAGCCTGCATCACACTGGACAAGGACATCACGTCCTTAGGATGAGCGGCATGAATCTTGAATTGCACCATAAATTTCGTCGCTAACTCATCAAATGGGGATAGATCGCGTTGAAGTCGAGTGAACCACATGGTGGTGATTCCAGATAAAGTTACTGGGAAGCATCTACATTTAGTTGGATCGTTTGCCCTAGTTGAGTCCATCATCCACTCATATCTCATTGCAAGCTGTCGGGGATTAGTCTTCCCTCCGTAGGTCGGAATTATTGGCACGTTAAACTTTCTGGGGTACTCAGCCTGTAGGATAGCATCTGTGAATGTAGTTTGGCCCCTTGATACACACCAATCATCATTAGATAAGCCTTGATTTTCCCTCGTCAGCTGTCTGACCATAGCTGATAGGTCTGGGGTTTGTATGGAAGGTGGCAAGTTAAAATCTGTCCTGCGGGGTCGTTTCGATTGGTGCCTCCTCGGTTAGAGATCTACCAAATACGTGTCCTGGGGACCTGCTTCATTGTGACCTTGCTGAGTCAGTCATCCAACTTTCACTCGTGCTCTAGATCCTAAGTTTCCTATTCCAACTTGAGTACGATTACCCTAATGTAATTGAGGAGCCATAGCTACAGGTAGGAAACTTGGACCATCCCTGGTGGATCGTTCAGCTGCACCTATTTGCATTGTTTCAGTTCTACGGCGTCTACGCTTGGGTGGTTCATCAGACGAAGCGGAGCTATCGGACGAGGAGTAGGTAGCGGGACTTCCTCTTGCATTCTGTTGCTGTTGTTGAGTAAGCTGAGTCATGAGGTTGGTGTTCGCTTGAATTTGCTCGTTAAGTTGTATCCTGCTTAACATGAGTTCTCTCATCAGCTCCTTGAACTCCATCATGGTGACAACTTCAGTTTTGTTTAGGATGGTTGTGGTCCCTGCACCTGGAGTATCTTGTTGATAGTTAGGTCCAACTTGTTGGACGCTAGTGGTCTCATTGACATCCGCATTGTGAGAGGCTGATCCCATTGTAGAGTTATCGGTAGGAACTTTGAGTAGAATCTATGAACTTCTTGTGAGCGAACTTGGATCTTCTTTGGAGGATTTCTTCAATCTAGTAGCGGCAAAGTAGATCTTAACAGCCTGAGTATGCAACTCTCAGTGAAAGCATCAAAATGTTAGGGCCAAAATTGGTCACTAACACCCTTGAATAGGACTGTGTAGACAGATTAATGAAGAAAGTAAATTAAAACTAAGGAATATCACAGTGGAATGCAATAAGAGCTGTAAGAAACGAGAACATCAGAATTATAGTGGTTTCGCGAAACTTCCTATGTCCACTTTGATTGTAATTTTTATTACTTCTTCAAATAATTGAATATAGATACAATCCGTACACCAACAGCTTGAGTACAAGTTGTTGCAAAAAAGAAACGAGTCTTGAAAATGGTAGAGTGTCGTTAGAGTTCTCGAAAAAAGATCCTTTTAAACTGTGCCCCTACCTCTCTATTTATAGACGAAGACATGCAAGATCCCCTATGTAGGCCCAAGAACACGGTTGCTCGGCTCATAGTTGTAAGTCAATGTTGGCCGATCAAGTCTAGCCGAACCACTTTCACGAGCCGGTAACCCCCGAGCCTCTCTGGCCGAATCACGACTTTCCCATGTATGCCTCGAAGCGAAGTCTCCCATAACTCGAAGCAGCTAGCAATGCAACTCGAAGTAAAGAGAAACTGACCATATTGTCCTTTTGAGAATTTGCTAACTCCCTAGGTCAAACGTTGCATGACCGACCAGTGGTCATTTAGCGAGTGACTCGAAGTAAGGTCTCAAAGGACTCAGGGCGACTTGTAAGTGATCTTAAAGTAAATCATTGTCGAACCAAGATCTGCCGAACCAAGATCTGCCGAACCATGCATACTGAAAAACAACCGACTATATTGTCATGGTTGTGCGCCTTTGATCGAACGACATGTGGCTTAGTCCTTCTGAGGCTGGTCTACGACCAGTTGAACCATCAAGATTAACCTCACCCATACCGAGCGACTGAGGCCGAACCCTTCTTGACCGAGCCACCTTGCTCTTCCTATCTTGGCCGAGCGATAATTTTCTGTTCTAGGCCAAGCGAAGAGCGTGCTATCCAGGCCGAACGATGAATTAACCTTTCATGTCGGACGACGAGCTAACCTTCCACGCCGAATGATGAGTTTTCCTTCCTTGCCGAACGACGAGTTTTCCTTCCATGCCAAACATCATTTTAACAGAACTTCTCGAGATCGAATGATGATGTGCCGAACCATAATGACCAAACGAGGCATTACGACCAATTCAGACCGAACGAGACATTCCTTCCTTTTGACCGAGCCATACAGAAACGCCGTAACATGCCGATTGCATCAAACCCTTACATCTTCAGGCTTTTCTTTGTCAGAATCTTGTCTAGTGCTAACGATAATATCTTCAACTGTCGTTTTTATAGCCCGACCAAGGTGTCGGGTAACATTGTATATTGTGTGTTCTGAGTTTCTGATGTTGTATGTTAATAATGATGACTATGTTGTGAGCTATGTATCGGCGATTGTATATTACATATTCTGAGTTGTCGATGTTATATGTTAATAATGATGACTATGTTGTGAGCTATGTATTGTTCCATTTTTTGAATTCTACGAAATGACATATTTCATCACTATATGAAATGATTTGTTTGTAGTAGATATGCCTTTTAGGAGACATTCCAATAGATCTTAACCTTTTCAGACTTCTCTTTCTCCTTCTCCTAGCGCGAGTGCCAGCGGCACAGTGCCAGATGTACGTCCAGTGGCAGAGGTTGTTCCTAAGAGTGTGGGGTAGTGTCAAATTTATTGCTTGTTTTAATATTTAAAATTATACTATTTAAATTCCTACATTAAAATTTATACAAGGATTTAAAGTTGAGCCTTCGGACTATATCATACAGGTATTTAGAAAGGTCTATATGAGTCGGACGTCCGGATGCTAGCCTCATTGGGATTACATCCCAAACCATGTTAAGGATGCTATATGGGCCGACTTGATGGTACATATAAATTTATAATTCATTTGGAAAATAATATAATGTACATAATTCTAATTAATTTCAATATACAGGCCACTGTCGTGTCAAACCGCATGATATAGATGTTTTTGTAAATAACTGGAACCAGAGGATCCAGAAAAATTATAGGGACACTCTCTCCAAAGTTAAGAACACGAAAAAAGCCGTCGTGTATAAGCACCGACATTTGGGCCGAATTTCTTCAGCTGTGGGAAACCCCTAAAATGAAAGTAAGTTATCTAATCTCATATTGTTATTATAATTCGTTTAAATTTCATATATTAGTTGAATTAAATTAGTTAAACATATCTTTAAATTTAGGAACTATTAGCACAAAACCGTGCAAACAGGAATAAAAATCCTTGTTTGCACAAAAAATGGGCAAACACCTCCAAGTGTTATGATTTAGTTGATTATACGTTGTTCTTAGTGATTTGGGTGATTTATGCAAATATATAAAGTAGATGGACTAAACTGTAAAAGACACACAGATTTATAGTGGTTCGGCCAGAATGTACCTACGTCCACTTTATATGTTATTCTCCTTTTCTGTTCAGATTACAAGTACAAAGCTTTGATTACAAGTATCTGAAAGTTATTTGGAAGTTCTATCCATGCTTGAGCTCTCAAACTTGTCTGCCATTGTTGTACCCCTACCCCTCTATTTATAGAGTGAGGCTGGGGCAGGGATCTTGGATGGATATAGCTGCTGGTGGGCCAGGGCTGATGCAATCTGGCCTGGCAGTGTTGGTTCGTCAAGGCCTTGGTTCGGTGGAGAGTTGGTGTGGACTTGGTCCGGTTGTAGTGGGTTGAGGTTGGTTCGGCTGGGTATTGGAAGTAGGTTGGTTCGGTAGCAGGGGGTTTGGCAGCAGGTGGTTCGGTAGTGAGTGGTATGGGGACTTGGTTCGGTGGCGAGAGGAATTGGACCGGTGGTAGGTGGTAGGTGGTGAGTGGTTCGGTGGTACGTGGAGTGGCTTTGGTTCGGCAGGCATGGGAAGGAGCTGGTATGGTGAGACATTGGTTCGGTGGTAGGAGCATGGTTGAAACACACCCAACACTTGCCCCCCAAAGTAGGGCATGTGCATGCACATGGCGTGCTTTGTTTTCTCACGGTTTGGATAGCTTCATTCGGTCCTAAGCGCCGAATCGTTTGGTCCGGTCTCCCTGCGCTCTTCTATAAGTACGGGACTTATGCTTCCGTGATTCCTTACCAACTGAGATAGCCGAACCAAATTTCCTGCCGAATCAATCAATTGCCGAATCAATCAATTGCCGAATCACTCTCGTTTACCGAATCAGGTGATCGCCGAATGACTTTCGTGTTTCGAACCACCGAATGAACCTGGGGATTCCAAGTGCCCAATGAACCTTCGTGCCTTGTACTACCGAATGAGTTTGAGAAGTACGAGGCCGAATGGACTTTAGTCTCAAACTACTGATCGGTCTTTTATGTGTTGAATTGCGAACGAGATTCCAGGCTGCATGTACTTGTTTGTTTATATCCCTATACTCCTTGTTTTAACAGTATGTTTTTCCGGTGTTGCAGATAATGTCTCACAAAGCAGAAACTCGTTATGTTAGGAAAAAATCCAAAGGCAGAGAAGAGTCCCCCACCGTGCCCCCAGCTCAGTCAGGACCGGGACGTCATGGTCCCGCCCCGAGATCACTCGTAGATGGGTACGGTCCTCAAGAGCTTCTGAACTCTCCCCTGACTGCTTCCCTAGCTCCCTCAAAGAAGAGCAGCTTGATGTTATTTCTCGCTCTTTTGGGATTGATAGAGCACTTATGTTGTTGCCAGGGAAAGGGGTGATGCCGTATAATCCCCCTGAAGGATACTTTGCTTACAGTAGATACCATTGCATGTGCGGGGCCATTCCCTCGATCAATGCTTGGATAGTCAGCTTCATTACCTACTTGAAGGTGGCCCATTTCCAGCTTCAGCCCAATTCTTATGCTATCTTGGTGAGTCTATTCATCATTTTCAAGAGAAAATACGGGCGTCCCCCTTCCAACCGAGAGATTCGGCATTTGTACAACTTGAGGGGCTACAAGAAGGGGTCTCCATACATCGGCTTGGAGTCGGCCGTGTCCTTCAAGCCGGTCCTGGACTTATATTCGAAGTTCAGCATGTTCAAGAAAGAATGGTTTTTTGTCAAGGATGACTCTGTTTCTATCCGTCGCTTCACCTCCGGCTGTAAGTTGAAGCTTATTTATAACTTCTATTCTGATTGCAATGCTTCTTCTTATGTGTTTTTATTTCTTGCTAGCGACAGGTAGCTTTGCGGTCGTGGAGAACGATCACCTGGTTCAGATGGCTGCGGAGATAGAAGCCATTTCGGGAAGGGAGAGGTCAGCTTCTTACCTGATCAGGAATGCTACTATTCTACAGCACAACTTGATTCTACCACGTCAGTCCGTGGTCAAGCAGAGAGACACGGCTGAGGAGAGGGCTGTCAAAGCTAAAGGAGGGGCCATGACGAAGAGCAGCAAGAGGAAACCCTTCTCGATACCTCCAGTCGCTAGGGGGAAGAAGCTCAAGAAATCCGATGGACCCTCCCCTAGCACATGTCCAGATGTTCCGGAGGAGGAAAATGTATAGGAGGAAAGAGGCGAGGAGGAGAGAGAAGGTGATGGAGAAGGTGATGGTGGCGAAGGACAGAGTGGTGATGGCACCGGGGCTTTATCTTCTGGGCAAGTAGGTGAGATCCAAGAGTGGATAGATGAGGCTTTCCACCAGGCTTTCGAGGGGTTGGGGGAAGGATCGGCTTTGGTGGAGAAGAAGAAGAAGGCTGACAAGGCCGGAACTGGTGCCGATCCATCTTCTAAGAGCGTTTCAGCTAGGGCAACTCTGGCGATTCAAGGTGAATTTTTGACTCCTCTTTTAACTCCACATGTTTCTTGGATTATATTCCCATGTATGCTTGTAACACTTGGTTTTTATTCCAGGAACGGGTAAGGTGGCCAAGACATTAGACATTCGGCACCGTCTCGAACAATTCAAACTCCTCAAAACTTCCGCTAAACCAAAGCCTCCGAACAGCCGTTCCGAGGACGTAGTCGGCTATCATCCTCTTCTCGGAGTTATTGAAGAGCATATTCAAAAGAAAACGAGGAGTCGCTCCTAATTCGAACCTTCACCTGGACCTCAGCCCCCAACCCAGCCTATTCATGATATCACGGGGGAGGATACTGAGTTCATACCCTCTCCGCATCCGTCTGAGAATCCTACCGTTACTCATATTGATCATCTCGGCTTGGCTCGTAATCCATTTGCGGGTCATCCAGATCTGGACCCGGGTTCTCATGATATTTCCTTTGACGAAGTTACCGATGAGCACCTTCTCCCTCGCAATCCTATGGTAAGGGTGCTTGATGTGGCCATGTCTCTGGACCTTGATTTGTTTACTACTCGGATTGTAACTATGGGGGATGAAGCTAAGGCAAATATCGACCGGTTTGCTAAGGAGACTAGGAAGTTGATGGGGCATCATGCCCGACTGGTCAAGGCCGGGGAGGAAATTGGGAGTGTCAACATAAGATTGCGGCTAGTGGTTGCCGACCAGGCCAAGGAACTCGCCGATCAGGCCATCCTGATTTCTCAGCACGAGGCTGCCCCCAGACGGCTAAAGAAAACTATGGAAGAGGCTAGCAGAGCCGAGCTGCGGAAAATGGAGGCCATCTGCAAGGAACGGATCGATATGGCCATTGCAACGGTGGATGAGGTTCGGAAAGCGGATCTCGAGCGGATAGAGGAGTTCTCTGGGAAGCTTGAAGCCGCGGAGCTTGCTCAAGCCAAGCTGAAGGAGGAGATGGAGGCGATGAGGAAATCCCTTCAGGCTAACCGCTCGCGATACCGATCGGAGGGGGATGCTGCCATTGCAAAGCTGTCGGCTTCTAAGGTCCGAATGAGGGAGTTTGAGGAGAACGAGGGGATGATGGATGAGATGCTCCAGGATATGTATTTCCGTACTTGGAAGCAGGGCAACTTATCCTGGATGGATGATTATCCCTGGATCATGGCCAGGATTTATCTTCGGGCTCTGGAGGAGGCCAAGGCTGATGCGGATAAGGAGGGTGGCATGGCCTTCAGAATGGATGTGGTTACGGCCCAATTCACTAAGGAGGAGAAAGTGGCGGTGAAGGAGGGCATGCAGTTGCTTGCTGCTGAGGAGGTAGGCGTGCAGTTGGGGGATGATGAGCAAGGAACATACGCCGGTAAGTCTTCCCTTTTAGCCTTTTCATGGCTTGGTTGCTTATTATTTATTCAATGAATTCTTCTCCTGAATTGGTTAGGTGGGACCTCTGAAGCGCCAACTACCTCTGGTCAGCATGCTGGGAGTTCTGATCCGGCGGCTAAGTAGACCTCGGAGGGCCAGCAGGATAGAGGCGAAGCCCCGATGCAGTCGGCTCCTTGGCTTGATCTGAACATTTTTCAGTTTACTTGACATCGCTGTCTATGTTAGTCTTAAAATATAAATGAAATTTTCAGGCTGTGATTATGTAACGAACAACTTGATTTTTGGCATGTAACTTTATAACATAAGCTGATTTTGTCATGTTTGAATGCTGTTGTTATTTCGATGTGTTGCATAAAATATAGTTGTGCATGTGTTAGTAATTCAATTGTGTTTGACGCTAAGTTCTTGCTTAAAATATAATTCCGTGTCTTGCAATGTTAGTATGATGTGTGAATAAATTATAGTTACATATTTATGTACAAGAGAAGAAAGTACCGCCCTTCAAGTTTTAGCTGTAGGCGGTAGCTTTAAATGCCTTGTGTAATCGAACGTGGAATGCAGCTGAGTGACCTGCCATTCAGCTGTGAGTTCTTATTCCCATTAGCGAGTGTCTCCCATTTTGTGTCCTGTACTTTAGCGATCGTTATAGAGGATAGGAGGAAAGTTTTTATAAATAAAATGGAAATATAAGAAATAGTAAAACTTCCAATCACAGAAGGCCTTCGATGCGCTTAAGTTCGTGGAAAACAGGCTTTGTAGTCACTTTCCCTAGCTATGCGTCTTGGAGACATTTGTCACCCATCTTACGCCTCTGCGGGAGTTTTCTCTTTTACCACAGCCGTACTTAAGACACATCGGAGCCGAGATCGCGCACGGTAACTACCTGGGCCATTATGGCCCGTAATCGTAGGTATTATTCGATTTACCATGGCCGGCTAGCGCGAGTGCCGATCGTCAATTATGAACTGCCCCTGGCTGGCCACACCTTATGTTGGGGCTTATAATCGGTTCACAGTTGTCAGCGAGCCGAACGCCGTAATGAGCTGCCTAGGCTATTTTCGGCCTCCTCGGTGGCTTATAATCGGCTCATTACAGTTGGCTTTGAGGGCCGTCGCGAGCAATGAGTTAACCCGCAGCAGAGGGATCCTGGAGCAAAAGTGTCTCATTAGCGAGGGCATAGATTCGTATAGTACCTGTTAGGTATTGTCCAGGTGAGGTTGCGCCGTGAAGTGTCTAGGATGGAAATGCCATTACACAGGATTTTGTTCAACAGAAAAGGATAAAGCTTAACAAGTAGCCAAGATATAAAGGAAACATGTAAAAAAGAGACAAGATTTTTAAAGTGGTTCGGCACGAAAATGTCTACGTCCACTGATTCTCTTTGTTAATCCACTTTATTTGGGCAGTACAAGTTAAGAAAAGTATCGACGAAGGTGTTGGATGTTCCATGCCCTTTGGAACACCTCTCCATCCATTGTTGACAAAATATAGGCTCCGTTGTGAAGATCTTTATGAATTACATATGGTCCGTCCCAGATTGGATCTAGCGCTCCGGGGCGTGGGAAGATTCTCTTGAGGACAAGATCTCCTTCTTGTAAGCTGCGATGCTTGACTTTGGAGTTGTATTGTGCTGCCACTTTTTGCTTGTGAGCTGCTGCTTTGAGTGCTGCATCATTTCTTCTTTCTTCGATTAGATCCAAAGACATGTGGAGGAGTTCTTCGTTCTCTTCTAGGTTGTAGTGGATCCTACGGTGGGATGGCACTACAGTTTCAACTGGGAGCATGGCCTCCGATCCGTATACCAAAGAGAAAGGAGTATGCCCTGTTGATGTTCTGAAAGACGTGCGGTAGGCCCAAAGTGTCATAGGAAGTTCATCCACCCAAGCGCCTTTTGACTTTTCAAGCTTCTTCTTGATTAGAGTTTTAAGAATTTGGTTGACAGCTTCGACTTATCCATTTTCCTGGGGATAAGCCACAGATGAGAAGCTTTTTTGAATTTTGTGCTCTTGGCACCAGTCGGCGAACTCCTCGCTGTCAAACTGAAGTCCATTGTCCGATATGATTTTGAGTGGAACCCCGTACATGCATAGAACATTTTTGATCAAGAAGTTAATAACTTTTTCCGAAGATATTTTATTTAGAGGTTCCGCTTCCACCCATTTGGTGAAATAGTCGACTGCCACTATAGCATATTTGGCTCCGCCTCGGCCCACCGGCAGTTCGCCAATCAAGTCAATTCCCCATACTGCAAAGGGCCAAGTACTAGTCATTTGAGTAATCTCATTTGTTGGTAGTCGAGGAATCTTAGCAAATTTCTAACATTTGTCGCATCTTTTGACGAAGTCTAAGGCGTCTTTGTTTAAAGTGGGCCAGTAGTATCCATATCGGAGCGTCTTCTTGGCTAGAGTCTGCCCACCAGTGTGATCTCCGCAGCTCCCTTGATGGATGTTGGATAAGATTTTCTTGGCTTCCCTTCCAGCAACACACCTTAATAAGGGGTTAGAGAAGCCGCGCTGATAGAGGATGCCTTATTGTATTGTTTAGCGGGAAGCTCTCCTCAAGATTTTCCTGACTTCGTTACGCTCGTTAGGTAGTGTGCCATCTTGTAAGTATTTCCAGATAGGAGTCATCCAGGTTTCTTCTTCGATTGCAGCTATCAGATCTTCTTGTTCGAAACTTGGGGCTAGTTGTTTCGAGATGGCTACTGTTCCGGAAATGGTGATGTTCTTCATGCTAGCTTACTTTGCCAGTTCGTCGGCCTCTCGATTCTCTTCTCGAGGAATGTGTTTGATAAAATAGTGATCTAATTGATCGAGCAGCAGCTTGGTCTTCTTTAGATATGCTATGTGTCATTCTCCTCGAGTCTGAAACTCTCCTAATACTTGGTTTACGATAAGTTGAGAATCACTATGAAGACATAAAGAACTGACTCCAATTTCGAAGGCAAGGTCTAATCCTGCTATTACTGCTTCATATTCTGCATCGTTGTTGGTGGCGGCGAATTCCAACCTTAGGGCATAGTGCAGCTTCCTTCCCCTAGGGGTGATTATCACAATACCCGCCCCTGAGCCCTGTTCGTTCGATACTCCATCTACAAAGAGATTCCACTTGACATCTCCTGTTATTTCAGATTGCTCCTTACCTTCGTTGGTAGTGAATTCGGCAATGAAATCGGCCATGGCTTGTCCCTTGATGGCAGTGCGAGGATGGTAGGTGATATCATATTGACTCGGTTCAATGGACCATTTAAGTAGTCGTCCAGAAGTGTCGGGGCGATGGAGTACCTGCCTTACCGGTTGATCGGTTAAAACTCTGATGGAATGAGATTGGAAATAGTGTCGCAGTTTCCGTGACGTGATTAGCAAACAGTATGCTAGCTTCTCAAGTTTAGGGTATTTGGCTTCTGCCCCCATAAATCTCTTGCTTACAAAGTATACGGGCCGCTGCGCGCGGTTGTCTTCTCTCACCAAAGCGACGCTTAGGGCATGAGACGATACAGCAAGGTATAGGTATAGTTCTTCGCCTTCATTTGGAGTTGAGAGTACCGGTGGAGGTGTTCAATGAGGTTAAGAAAGGCTGCTGAGCATTCGTCAGTCCATTCAAACTTCCCTTTGTCTTTCTTTAGAGCTTCGAAGAAAGGGATGTATTTGTCGGTTGCTTTAGAGATGAATCTGCTTAGGGTGGCCACCTTCCCGTTTAGGCTTTGCATCTCTCTTCGAGTGGATGGTATCTTGATATCTCTTAAAGCCCGGACTTGTTTGGGGTTTGCTTCAATCCCCCTGGCATGAACGATGAATCCCAAGAACTTTCCCGACAATACTCCGAAGGAGCACTCTAGAGGATTCAGCTTCATTCCATATTGGCGAAGTACTTGAAACATCTCGTCCAGGTGGCTTACATGATCGTTGGCTTTCCTTGATTTTACCAGCATGTCGTCCACATAAACTTTCATAGTTCGTCCTATTAGTTCCGCAAACATCTTGTTGACGAGGCGTTGATAAGTAGCTCCGACGTTTTTAAGTCCAAAAGGCATTACCCTGTAGCAGTACAATCCCCGGTCAGTGATGAAACTAGTGTGGTCTTGATCGGGGGCGTGCATAGGAATCTGGTTATATCCTGAGTATGCGTCCATAAAAGATAAGAGTTCGTGCCCGGCCGTGCTATCCACGAGTTGATCGATTCGGGGGAGTGGGAAACAATCCTTCGGGCAAGCGTCATTTAAATTGGAGAAGTCAATGCATGTTCGCCACGTCCCGTTAGCCTTCTTTACCAGTACAGGGTTGGCGATCCATTCTGGGTAGATGGCATCTCGTATGAAGTTATTGGCAAGTAGGTTCTTTACTTCTTCCTCGGAGGCTGCTGATCGTTCTGCCCCCATACTTCTCTTTTTCTGCTTTACTGGTACCTTGGTAGGATCGATGATCAGTACGTGGCACGCTACGGCTGGGGAGATTCCAGTCATGTCAGCGTGCGTCCATGCAAATACATCCAAGTTGTGGCGAAGAAAATCGACGAGTTGATCCATCAACTCTGCTCTTAACTGAGACCCGATTCTCAGCAGTCTACTTGGGTCGTGTTTGTCTACAGATACAAATTCCATGGCCTCTGCAGGCTCGGCGGTGGCGTCCTCCTCTTTGTCCTTGGGGTCTAATTCGTTGAAAGGAACATTGGTATACCGAAGAGGAGGCGCTTTCTTTAGTTGCTATGCTTCCAGGTTTTTTTTGCAGAGAGTAGTCTCTGCATTCTTCCCTTTATCCTTCCTGCGGTTATTGCGAAGTTCAGTTACATAGCAATCTCGAGCTGCGTCTTAATCTCCCTCTACTTCTCCTATTCCGTTGTCTGTTGGAAATTTCATCTTCAGGCACCACGGGGCTAGGACAATTTGGAAGTCAGACAAAGCTGGTCTTTCCAAAAAGGCGTTGTAGGTCGAGTGGTTCTTTATTAGCACAAATGTTTGTTTCCGCACAACGGAGCGGGGATGACTTCCTATTTCGACAAAGAGGTCCAATTGCCCGAGTGGCATCTTCGCATCTCCAGTGAAACCGTGTCGTGGTTTGTTGCAGGGAGACACATCCTTCATTGACAGCTTCATTTTGTCGAAAGCATGCTTGAATAGAATGTTTACGGAGCTTCCAGTATCTACCAGAATTCGAAAAACTTTGGATGGGCCGAACCAGGCAGAGATAACCATGGGATCCATGTGAGGGTACTGCCTTCCTTCTAGATCTCGCCTATTGAATGTGATGTCATTATCCTCTTTCCGCTTTGGGTGGCGTTCTTCTATAACGGAATCAACGCAGTCTTCATTGTTTCTAAGCGACTTTCCATATTTTTCCATCTCTGCCCAGCTTCTGTCGGCGATGTGTGGTCCTCCCGATATGGTATGGACCACTATCTTCTCTTGACTATAACCACTGGTGTTGCGATTTCCTCCGCCTACTTCCGGGGGTGATAGCCTCGGGCTTTCATTGGCAGGAGCTGGAGTCCTGTTCTGGCCTTTTACATAGCGTTCCAGTCTCTTCCTTCTGATGTGTTCTTCAATCAAGTCCCGAAGATGATGGCATTCATTGGTATCATGTCCATGAGATTCGTGGAAACGGCAGAACTTTTCATATTTAATTGCTTTATCTGATTCCTTCTTGTGCGGGGGGTGTCTGTATCTAACTTCGTCTTGCGTGGCTAGGAAGATGTTTTCGATCGTTTCATTCAAAGGAGTGTAAGTGTCAAATCTCGGTCCTGGCCGATATAGACACTTTTCTCCCTTCCTGCCCCCAGCATTGTCCCGAGAGTCATTTCTTTCGACGCCTTTTGCTGCAGCGGGTGCGTTGCCATGAGCCGCCTTGGCTTGTTGCCCTGTCTGTCTTCCGGTGGCAGCGTCTTCAAGTCTCATGTACTTTCCGGCTTCATGGAAGAAATCGGCTAAGGTAGCTGGTTTTTCTTTCATTAATCTTCTAGCAAACTTGGTATCCGGATGTACGCCACTACAAAGAGCCATTAGGATAAGTTTCTCATCAACATCTTGGACTGCGGCCGCTACGGCGTTGAATCAGGTTAGATATTGTTGCATTGTTTCTCCGGGCTTCTGTTTGATATTGGATAAGGAATAAGCGTCCTTGGGTTGCTCCACATGAATGCGGAATTGGCTGATGAACTTTTCTTTCAACATTTACCATGAGCTGATGGATCCTTGGGCTAGATGGCAGAACCAAGAGGTAGCTAGATCTGCCAAGAATAGTGGGAAGCACTTGCACAACACTCCTTCTGTTGCTCCACTCATGAGCATATGCTATGTGTATCTCTGCAAGTGTACAACGGGGTCAGAGGTTCCCTTGTAAGGTACCATTGTTGGCATATTCCATTCTCGGGGGGTGATGGCAGTTTCGATATTGCGGATGAAGGGGCTGGTTACCCTAGCGCCTATCCCCCGATCCCTTTGATCCCGTTGGACGCACTATCTGAACAATCGCGCCATCCTTTCATCAGAATTTGGGGCGGATAGGAATGAGTTTGGTTCTTCTCTGCGGGATTGATTCAGTCCGAATGACCTGTAGGGATGGTATCGTCTATCACTCCTAACATTTTCCGGTGGCTGTCTCCGGTCTTCTGGGAGCATGCTAGGGTCAGCCACGGTTGGCCCTTGTCTCGATCTTCCCCTGCTGGGCTTTGTTCTAGGCATTCCCTCGGGCCCAACTTCGGGCTGGACTCCATCTCGGCCCCGTCCATTGGTGTTCCCATGGTTAGGTAGCATGACAGGCTCAGCCATATCCGACTCCTGCCTGCTACCTCCCCCGTTGGCTTCGGTTCCAAGTGTTTCCTCGGGTCGGACTTCGGGCTGAGTCTGGGCTCGGCTCCTACCATTACTGTTTCTGTAGTTAACCTCTTCGAAGAAGAAAGATCTTTGTCACCTCCTAGATCCTCCAGACTGGGACTCGCCCCATGATTCGGTGTTGCGGTTGGATTCTTCAGCATCCCTTAAGCGTGACATGAGTTGGTCCACCAAGGCTTCTTGTTGAGATGTGAAGCGGTTAGTTACTTCAGCCACAACCCTATCCAGATCTTCCCTACTAATTAGTTGCTCCGTGGCAGGGGCTGTCGGATTTGCCTGATTTCCATTTGCTGTTGGAACAGAACGATTCCCTGGATCTGTGATTACTGGATCCGGAATACTGCTAGTCACGATGTTTTTTCCTTTGTTAACATCTTTCTTCTGCCTGAGAGGCATGTTTTCCAAGCAATGAGCGAAGCTGTTAGGAAGAAGGCTGAGGGGGAGAAGCTGAAGCTTCTAGCTCGAGGTCCCAGTGAAAGCACCAAAAATGTTTGCACAAAAAATGGGCAAACACCTCCAAGTCGTATGATTTAGTTGATTATACGTTGTTCTTAGTGATTTGGGTGATTTATGCAAATATATAAAGTAGATGGACTAAACTGTAAAAGACACATAGATTTATAGTGGTTCGGCCAGAATGTGCCTACGTCCACTTTATATGTTATTCTCCTTTTCTGTTCAGATTACAAGTACAAAGCTTTGATTACAAGTATCTGAAAGTTGTTTGAAAGTTCTATCTGTGCTTGAGCTCTCAAACTTGTCTACCATTGTTGTACCCCTGCCCCTCTATTTATAGAGTGAGGCTGAGGCAAGGGTCTTGGATGGATATAGCTGCTGGTGGGCCTGGGCTGATGCAATCTGGCCTGGCAGTGTTGGTTCGGCAAGGCCTTGGTTCGGTGGAGAGTTGGTGTGGACTTGGTCCGGTTGTAGAGGGTTAAGGTTGGTTCAGCTGGGTATTGGAAGTAGGTTGGTTCGGTAGCAGGGGGCTTGGCAGCAGGTGGTTCGGTAGTGAGTGGTATGGGGACTTGGTTCGGTGGCGAGAGGAATTGGACCGGTGGTAGGTGGTCCGGTGGTGAGTGGTTCGGTGGTACGTGGAGTGGCTTTGGTTCGGCAGGCATGGGAAGGAGCTGGTTCGGTGAGACATTGGTTCGATGGTAGGAGCATGGTTGAAACACACCCAATAATCCTGCTTTGCATATTGGTGGACCTATATCCTTTCAACAACATCGCGCAGAGTTGGTAAGTTTAGTAATTGCATCTATAATAGATGTAACATTATTTAATCATATTTGTAACATTGTTCGTTAATCATATTTGCAGCATTATTTAATCATACTTGTAACAGCGTAGGAAGTTAAATCGTGAGCCTTCAATGGCTGAGGTCTTTACAGTGATGCACGCCATCGAGCAGAAAGACGAGGAAGGCAATGTTTCATATACTTGGACAGATGATAATTCTCAATCAATAATGGTAAACATGCTTAATTTTTTTTACTTCAAACTTTAAAACTTCTAAATTAAATATTTATTGCGGTAAATTTTGTACGTGATCTTAGAAAAGATATAACACAGAGCATGCTTGAGTGGCGTAATCCACTGGCCGTCAGTTAACCTCAGAGGAGTCAAACAGTATATAGGATGCTTTGATTGACCCTCCTTTTCGAAATAGGCGTTACGGTTTCGAAAATCAGGAGGTAAAATGCTTTATTAACTAATATATAAGAAATATTCAATATTGCATGAACTATAACCCACTATCAATAATTTACAGGCGATGATGATCTAGTTGTCCTATAGGAGATCCCAGGCGGAAGAGGGGATAGCTCAATTGAAACAACAGCTAGCGGAGGTCAATGATTGGCGAAAGAGTAGGGCGTTGGGACAGCAGCTAGATAAGCATATTGTAGCATTTTTAGTTGAGCATCGGACAATGCCAGGGGAGGATGATGACGATGAGGATGATGAGTAGGTATGGATGTGTTTTTGATGGATTTTGATCATTTGGTTTTGTACATATGTGACATGTGTTACATTTATGGATTTGATACCTATTTGTTGGTTGGGTTGTTTGATGGATTAGTGGATGTTTTGTTTGATATACATGAGTTGGTTGGGATGTTTTGTTTGACGTACTTATTTGTAGGTATAGTTTTGTAGTTTGTAGAGATATTGGTGTTGGTTGATGTAATGGTCGTGTAAATATTGATATTTGCATTATATATTTGATTATCTGTGATATGTTTGAGAATATACGATTCTTACATTTGTAGAAATTGTGAAATTGAGTATATATGTGTTATAAATGAGGTGGATGAAGATTTGTGGGTTTGGATGGCCTAAGGAGGAGTTTGGTGTAGGAAATTGGTCTTAAATTGGCGACGGCTAGCGACGGTCGTTTGGTCTAAGGTTTGCGACGGCTGTTTAGTTTCAGTTTAGCGATGGCAGGTGTCAGTTTGCGGTAGCCTTTAACTTCTAAGATGTTACTAAGTGTCCACTTAGCCGTCCCTAACTGTCGCTAATATGGCGACGGAGCCATCGCTTTCTGTGTTGGTGACGGGGTAAAAAGCGACAGATTTTAGCAGCGGCTGCCGACACCTTTTCGCCATCGCTAAATGAAACCGCTCTTGTAGTGAGAGCTTAATGGTAAGCCAAAAGAAAACCAAGATTTTACCATTATAAGCATACTAGCTAAAGGAGTTATTAATCTTAAAAGGTTGTTCTTCATTAGACTTGAAGTCTGATTCAGATGTTAGGGTTTACCAAAATATAGGGTTTTTTTAACCAAAGTATAGGGTTTACCATTACAACTAGGATTTTACCATTACAACCAGAATTTTGTCAAAGTATAGGGTTTTTTTCTATGGTTAAAATTAAAAGAGGAGGAGCCTATAGCAAGCATGCTTTAAATTTTGTAGTTAGGTTTCGGGTTAGGTACAGACTTAAAATAGCGTAAAGAAAAAAGCAAAAGCAAAAAATCTCGATGATATTTTAATATCTCATTTCGGCCGATATATCGGTTGATATTTCAGTGTCACGGACATATATTCAAAATGAGATTTATAGCAAGATTTGTTGTTTTATTTTAAGGGGGATTAATATGAGATATCGGTCGAGATATCGAACGGTATTTCCAATATCGAAATAGCGGTAATAAGTTGATGAAGTTTTCAGTTTTAATGTTTATCTCCAAAATAATTAATATGAGTTTAATTTTCTAACTAGTTTTAGATGAATGGATATGCATGATGTGTTCTAGACAATTGTAGAACTAATGTTGCATGCACTTTGTTTTCATACAAAAAGTATTTAGTTTGAGAAAAGAAATCGATATTTACTTAGATTATATATGTTTAGCCAAATATTTTATTAACAAAATAATTGTAAACATACAATATATTACACCATCGTATATAAAATTTATAAAAATGAGTGGTATTATAGATAATATATTAATTAATATATTGTTTTTATATTGCTAAAAAATTGATAACGTTATTTGAATTAATAATACTATCCTCGATATAATGTAAGTTTTATTTATATGTAGGGATGATTCCATTGCACAAGAAGTTATTGCACCCAAAAGATTTAGATGATTTTTAATGTAATACAATGATAGTTTTATTCGACGATGAGCATTGCTCCTTTTTTGTAGATTCCATCAATGTTTCAATCATATCCATCTGATAATATTATGGATATGATCGAAAGATTAATATAATCTACAAAAAAGGAGCGACGAGCATTGCAAAAAAATAGTGACGTGCTTTACCAAAATAACTATTATTGTATTAGATGGTGAATAACAAAGACGGTCTAAAGCCATAGCGATAGTGAATGAATATGCACAGTTGTACTGTTATAACTAGTGATGGTAGATTGGGAATGTGTTAGGGGATGTTGTTAACACTGGAGTGGTCGACCATCGATGATGCGGTTGTTGCCACCAGTTGTAGCAGTATTGCCATCAGCACTTTCCCATCCACTGTCACTAGTTATAATAGCTCTACCAGCATGTCTCCATTTTCTACCTCAGTTTCACGACATGGCGGCATGGCAGTATAATAGAAGAGGCATCTAAGCTTACATAGTAATGATGTTATAACTGGTGGTGGTTGACTGTAATAGTGCTGGAGGAGATGCTATTAACATTGGAGTCACTGACTGTTAGGTGATTGTCGCCACCAACGGTAACGGTGTTGCCACCTGCATTACTCTAAATATCACTACCAATTATAAAAGTACTACCATATATGTCTTCAGGCGCCTCATTTAATCAATTACCTTGTTGTCATGCCATGCAATAGACTTCTGACTCAAACGAGGAGGTGTAAGGAAGAGATAGCCGAGTTGAGGAAGCAAGTTGAAGTTTCATACCAAAATCTCAGCCAACAATTTGAAATGCTCCACCACCATAATCGTGAGTTATTTTTTTGTATGGACATGATATATGATACATGTATTTATGATATTGCTTATTGTTTGGACATGTTGCGTCATGGGAGTAATGCATGCACATGATACGTTTAGACATGACGTGTAAGGACATGCATGTACCATTTTTATAGAATCTGTATTATGTTATTTTGCTTTTTCTATGATTTTTTTATTGTTTTTTGTTTTTACATATATTTGGATATGATATTGTGTTTGTTTGGTGTTATATTTCCCTGTGCGTTAGAATGGCTTGTTTTGTATAGTAGTTTGAGGCAAAGAAGACCAGCGGAAATTGTAACATTCCTGGATTTTAGCTAAAAATAATTTGATAATTAATTTAATTTTTCAAATTAATTTGTGAATTAATTTGTATTTTTCCAAATTAAAATAGATATTTGTTTGTTTTTTAAATAAATGTATATAAATATGATTTTTAATAGAATTTCTAATTGGAAATTCAGAAATAAATATTTTGAATAATATATCGAGCTTGAATTTATTTGTGAATTTATTTGATAAATAATTTGAATATTTGGAAATAAAAATAAAATATATTATAAACAGAATCTGGATTTGAAAATTCTATAAAAATTAATACTAAAAGGAATTTGTTTTCTAATTATAAGAATTAATAGAAAGTTTTAAATTTTACATATCTTTTGGAAATTAATAAGAAAGCATATATGTTTAAAATTGGTTTGTAATTTTTAAAGTGAGATATAATTAAAGATTTAAAAATTTAAATAAGATTTGATAATAATATTTAAAATACATTTCTTTTAAAGTGAATAAATATAGTTTTGTATTTATAAATTTAAAGATATAAACATATGTTAATAAAATAAAGAGAAGGTTCAAACACAAATTGTTTTCATATTAACAAATTAATAAGACAAAGGGGTAAAACATAAAAATATGTAATTTTGACAATTGTAAATTATATAATCCATGTATTGACAAATGTTTAATGAGTAAAATATAGATTTAACAAGTGTAAAGTTTTTGATAATATACATGAACAAGTGTCAAATTTATCTCATTTGTAAAAATAATTAATAAAAAAAGAAAATAAGATTTATATAAACTACTCTAACCCCCCTCTTCTCATTTCTTTAGTAATGTTCAAAACTGGAAACAAACTACAATCTAAAACAAATCAGGAAACAAATTACCAAAAGCTTGAAAATCAAAGCAGTTCAACAAAATCAATTTCTCGGTTTTCAATTCAAACCAGAAATTAAAAGATGATCAAACCAAAGCCTCAAGATTCAACATTAACAAGCAATCTAGAGTTCAACTTCAACCTGGAACTAAAAAGAATCAAAACTTATTTTGCAAAACCTGCTTTTAAAGATCTGAAGCAAAGCAAGTCAAAATTTAGAAGCAAGAAAGTCAAAATCAAAAGCAATTATATCCAGATTCAAAGAGTAAAAATCAAACAACTGAAACAAAGATAATCTCCAAATCTTAAGACTTGGAATTATCAACTCAGGTAATTTAAGCAATACCATAGTTAAAATTAAAATCCGAAGCAATTAAAACCATAACTAACTTCAGTATTTTCAACCTGAGGAAATGATGATCAAAATAAAAATCTGGGATCAGATTTCAAACCTGAGATCAAGCTAAACAATTGAACTTCCAAAAGTTCAGATCAAAACACTTCTAGTTTCATTCCAATTCTCTGCTTCATGGTTCCAGGTGAGCAAACTACATCCCAAAATTTTAAATCTGTTTCACATTTTGATCTGCATGCAATAATCTTGAAAGTGTGAATATGAATGTATGTGTATCTGTGAATGGATGTGTTTGTCTGTGTATGTATAGATGTTCCTCTGTTTAGTCACAAGTTAATCCAATTCAAGAGAAATTCATATCTCTTTATTCAAACAAATCTAGGCTATGATTTCTAAATGGAAATTGTTTATAACAATATAAACCCATTTTTAAGAAGTGTTTCAAGAAGAGTGACTTAGAAAACATATCAAAAAAAAATAATATCACAGTGAAATCTCCTTTAAACAGAAAAATCAATGAAAACAATTTCAGGTTTTGATTATATATTTGAATTTGTATTGGTAAAACATGATTTCTAATATAAATTTTAGAATTTTTAAGTGCATGAGTGAAGAGGATTTGTTAGATGATCACAAAATGTACATTCATCGATTTCTGTCGAACGGCGACATCGGATTCTTCGAGTTTTGGTCAGATGATGGATTAAGTATCAATGATGATGGGAAAAATTCTCGCGGATTTTTCAGAAGATCGTGGTGGTGTAGCGACGATGATCTAGGGTTTTAGCCCTGTATTTTGTCAGTTTTATTCATGAGGCATTATCGTCATCGTCAAAGCTTTATTATCGATCAGACCTAGGTGAATGGGATCGTTGTTGGGTGACGAAGCTTTGATCGCAGAGGCAGGTTGATTGGTGGTCTGAGTCGTCGACACGATGAAGTTTTTAGGTAATCAATTTTGTCTCAGTGGGTTTCGTATTGCTCGATTTCGAGTTCATCACCAATTCAAGGATCTGGGTGTTTGCTTAGGGATAGGTGACCATCGGTGACTGGTCGGCGATCTTGGCAATGGTCGGAGATGGCCAGCTTGTATGTACATGTGCACAACATATCCATTGTATCAGGATTAAAAGCAGGGAGAAGGGGAAGATGGATTCTCATATTCGAGCTCAAGGTTGAACTCGAAGTTATACGTGGGTTGACTCGAAGATGAGTGGTGAAGGAAAAAGTAGAAAAATAAACTTGAAGTTTTACTCGAGATTTGGGTTTTGGGCTCGAGTGATTTTTTGGGTTGGCACGCGAGTGTTTTAAACTAAAGCAAGCTCGAGTCTTTATTCTTTGTCACCAGGTTAAAAAAAGTTAACAAGTTTTTAATTTTTAATTTTTTTGTTTAAACCAGATTTTGGAAGGAAATAAAGTTTTAAAATCACAAAATATATAAACAAGTTTCAAAGCAAAGTGTTAACATGTTTGACAAATTTTTAAGGATTTAATTTTAAAGGTAATATTTAAATAATTGTTTTGGTTTAAACTTTGGATAAACAAAGGATTATGATTAAAGTAATTAAGTTTTAATTTGTATAATTTGTGACATTATTTATTTATTTAATTATTTCAAATAAATAATGTAATTAATTAAGATAAAATGATGTTTTGATTTACCTTAATTTCTTTGATAAATTAATGTGTGAATAATGATTATTAATTGAAGATTTTGATAATGATTAAATGATTAATTAAGATAAATGATTTATAATTACTTAAATGATTAAAGAATAATTACTTAGTTAATTAATTAAAGGCTAATTAATTAATAAAAGTGATTAAGGAAGAATTAATTTATGTAACTAATTAAGGATAATAATTAAATGATAATTAATTAAGGGTTGATTAGTTAATGTGATTAATTAAGAATAATTAAATAATTAAAGGTTAATTATTAGATGATTATGGGTTAATTAATTTAGTAATGAACGGTTAATTAATAAAAAATTAAAGGACAATTAATGATTAAGGTTTGTAATTTATTAATTGTTAATTAACCTGGGTTAGTGGTTAATCTGATTTAACTTAATCCGATGATCAATTAACCTTACTTATGGATGACTGTATTCTATTCAATGCTGTGCATTGTTTGATATCTTTGTTGTGTGATGCTTTGTGATTTGAATTGTTTTAATTCAAGCTGTGACGAATGTAATTTATTTTATCTGTGATTAATGTATGTTACTTATCTGTGAATCTGTGTATATAGATAAGCGTTATAGGATTTTACCGCTTATCAATATTATTGTGCTTGAATCTGTGATGATTGATAATGTTGCACTACTGTGTAAAACCCCCTAGACTACACCTTACGCACATAAATAGGGATTGCACGAGGAAATTGGTTACGTAACAGTTTTTATGATATGGTTTTAAAATTGGATTTTGAATCCAAATAGTTTTTGGAAATGGAATTGGGTTAAATATGAAAAGCTTTTGAAAAGGAGTTTCAAAAATAAAAGTTATTTTGAATAACTTGATTAAGTTTTGAAATTTAAATAATTTGATTTAAATTTGAATTCAAAATTTGAAATTGAATTCTATGCTAGTAAGCTATGGTTTAAAAGTTTTATACAAGTTATAAATGTGTTTATACTGGTTTAAACCACTTTTAAAAGTATTGTTTTGAATTTAACTCAAGGGATTTAACTTGTACAAATGAAATCGGATTTTTTATAAAACGAAAACAATTTGTTTTCAAATTATAATAACTTCCATATAAGGAATGAATTTCCAATTTGTGTTAAAGATATTTCGAGTTTGAAACTAAAATGGTTTTCCAAGTTATGAATAAATATTTGGAAAATGGGTTTGAAAGCTATTAAATTTTTGATTTAAAGATTGAATGAGTTAATCCAAATTGAAATGGAAATTGTTTTGAAATCTGTGAATGAATCTTTGTGAAAGGTGGGTGAACTTTGTGAAATGAATCTTTTTGTTTAAAAGATTTGAAATGGTAATTTGTTTAAACTATTGAAAGAAAAGTTTTGGATAATAAGTTGTGAATTAACTAAAATCCCAATATCCATATGGTTTTAAAATATTGCGCTCATTATTTGGTTTAGCCGGGAGAGGGCCTTGTGTCATATAACCCATTCCGAATAATGATATGATGTTAGGGATAGCATTTGAAGACCGATGGTAAAGACTGGGTATTTTCGAGAACGAAAGGATAAACCGTCGATTGTCTCTGCATTGAGTCGCGCTGGTATAGAGATCTCCATATGTGATTGGGAGTCCAATCGGGATTGTGAATACCCGGATTGCAAGGGCTTCTTCGAAAGTGCCTTCGGTTTTGTTCGAACCCAGAATAGACTTGTATGGACGTGTGTCTGACATTACACTTCGAGATGTCAAACCGGTTTCTATCAAATACATTTCTGTTTGGTGGCGGAGATTTATTCTCTTTGCTTAACACCCTTCTCTAAGACGTATGAGCTTAGAGGTTATGTATTTGATGGTTACAAGTGATACATTTCCAATTTGGTCATGTGGCATATGAAGTGCTGCTGATCATTTGTTAATCGAAGCGTGGCTTTTGTGAAAAGCGTAGCTTTGTGGACATGACTTTGTCGAGCCTCACAACCCGGTAATGGTCGAAACATGAATCGTGGCAGCAAGGTTATTTGGGGGTACCTCCCCCTGAGGGTGTGTCCATTCCCTTCTAGATAAAAAGTGACATCATGGTATGGAGCCCAGATATGTACTTATGTTGATTTTGAAAGTGGTATCATGGTATGGAGCCCAGATACTTTACTGTGTGGTTGTTGGATTGAGGGCCCTCGGATAAAGGTCGGTAACGACCGGGGGATGGCATGCTCGAGTCGGTAGTTACTTCCGGGCAAGGGTAACCTGGCCTTGTGTAGCAGAGATCTGGTTAGGTATTTGGGGCGTCCCTCCAGAGGCGTTCCATTTTGTGTGGGAAGTTCCTTTGCCTGATCATTTGTTGGAAAATCCAATCATCCACTACGCTCCTTGTACGTTTTTAGTTGTAGAACTTGCCATCCAATGTAGTAGCTATAGTAGGCATACTATAATGGTACATATGTTAGATAAGATTAATATTGTACTTGTAAATGTTTTCTGCACTATGCACTAATAATTATATCAAATGATTTTCGCGTATCAAGCATTTTTTACTTTCATAAGGAGAAATCTCCTCTAAGTGTGCGCTTGCATTGTGTGCGTGGCGGGAGGCCTTATGGAAGTTTCATTTTTCAAAAAGCATCGCGAATTTATTTAAAATCTTTTGTTGTTTGTTTTAAAGAAAACTGTTTTTTTTTGCTCATAACAGTCCCATGACTGACCCGGAGTTTATTGTTCCCTTCCTAAACTCTGGATGCCCACAATTTTCCACATGGGCAGTCTAGAGTTGGGTTTTTCAGATAATCAAATAGTAGGTGTAGATTCGGTAGCTTTCATTCTTTGGGAATCTTCTTCAATCTTTGGGTGACTGATCTTGCTTAAGTTATTGATGATGGTGGTTCAAGCTTATTGGATTGGAGTCCTCGTAGCTTTTGGGATGAGTTTTTGGTTTGGAGTTGCAGATTTTGGATTCACTTTTCATCGAAGATCATATTTGAGTTATCTCTTCCGTTATTATCATATTTCGCTATTATATATATGTCTCTGATATTGTTGTATCATATTGTATCAGATATTGTATTCATTGTTGTATCAATGATGTTATTCATTTTCTTCTGCTGTGTTGTTGTACTTAATGTGTTATTAGCTCTGGCGAACCAGATTCAGCATTTGAATCTGCGGCATTTAAATACTGGTGAAGTATTCGGTGCCGATTTTCGAAGGTCGTGTCAGGGTCGTTACAGAAATGCTGAAAAATTGGTTTTGCAAGTCGACGGGATATTCAGATTTTACATTTTGGGTTAGGGTATAAAATTCGTTTGCAAGTCATTGACAATACTACCGTCAATAAGTCGTCAAAAATTAGTTGTCACCAAGTCGATGGTACTATGCTAACTGTTATCATTGAAGACTATTCTACAATGAGGTTTACACCAACGGCCATTTTATCATTGGTAAGTCATCGGTAAAGGATTTATCGACAAATTAATGGCATCGGTAAAACCTTGTATTTAATGGCATCATTGAAGGCTATTCTACCAAGAGGTTTATCGATTGCAATTAGAAATGCATTTGTAATCATGAGTATTGAATCAATACATACACACCTACGCATATAAATATATAAATAGATATATGCATACACACACAATCTTACAAATTAAAATTTCCTAGTCAAGATGTATCAAGAAAATGATATTGATATATCCTTTGAGTCTAATTTGCAGAATCTCTCTACATGGTTATTTTCTTATGATCGTTGCGGCACCAAGTGGTTACGTACTCATGATTGTGTGGAACGACCACAGAATTACTCGATGGATGTCTTTTATAGGTTAATACAACAAATTCAAAATAAATGCTCTCATTATAATGTCATAAATTAGTCTTCAAACTTAAGGGTATTATCGATCTTAACTAGTTAGGTTATACTTTGATCATGGTTAAATACTTGGTATGACGACTATATTAGGCATGACAAACTTGTCACGACCATATTTTAGTATGCGAACTTAATGTGTGACATTATCCAATAGAGAATTCACCTTCTACATTGTAGAAGGCTAGTATCACATTAATTTTTTCAAACTTAAAGTCAAAATCTCTGACCGAAATAAATCGGTTAGTCGATAAATATTATCGAATTAAACCAAAGACTTTAAAAGTCGTATGTACAATTAAATACAGATATTAATAAACCTTCTGAGCTTTAGACCAAACTCTAGCACTATAATGAAAACATCATTTATAACTCACTAAAAAAGTAGTTGTAGTTATTTTACAACCTTTTTCCAAGTGTCATCTTATCTGCAGTTGTAAAAGGGTCTATGTCTATTACAACTTGTCAAAATCATTGTGCTAAACCATTGTAGTAAATTTATCAGTACGTTTTAGAATTGTTGTAATTTGTTTGCATACATCCAAATGCTATATGTACAACTCTTAGTCTTGGTTGTAAAAGATTTTATCACAGCTATTGGAAATAGTTGTAATATAATAAACTACAACTGTATTTACAAGTTGTAATAAATCCTTTTACAGCTAACGGAAAATGTTGTAATTTTGTAAACATACATCAAACCCCTTTTACAATATTTTTTAATTGTTGCAAAATATATGTAGAACTTTTTTTAAAAATTAAATAGATTTTATCCTAGATGCTAGAATTAAAATTTCAGAAATTGAAATACATAAAATTCATCGATTCAAACAATAATACTTTATATTCAATGTTATGTACATTTTACATATGGTATTTAAACAATGATGCTACAATGCACACACTATATCACATCCACCACTAACGAAATAACACGAAGCCAATAGCTATTATAAGTTTTAAAACAATACTCACACTATTTATTTTACATATCAGTGATCATTAATCTGTAAAATGCCTTTCCAATAGCCTTAATGGCAGCAGCTTCCTCCTGAAATAAATAGAAAATGAGGCACATAAGTAACACTGACAAAATAAAAGCATTAGAAAATCAAGGATCGACTTCTTTAATCATGTAAAAAATAAATCAAAATATTATATTCAAGTGTCTAATGTTAACTTTATGTTTAATATAAGGAGTTTGAAGAGATTTCTTTTTCACTATTTTCTTCACCCTAACCAACCGATGTTGTATGGGCAAAACGACCAAGCAAAAACCAATGTACGATTTGCAATTGAGTGCCTATATTCAACTTTTGGTGAGAATAAAGAAGGAATCAAACTAAAACACTTTAAAAAGAGGAAGGATGATTCTTTTTTTTCCTTATCCATCAGATGAAAGAGAACATTAATATTTATAATGCACGAACTGACATTAGTCAGGAGACATGCCTATTCAATACTCTAGATACATGATTCCAATACTATCATTTATAACCCATTACTAACATTCTCCTCCTTAATGCGTTGTTCTTGAAAACCAAGAGCATCTCTTAATTTATGTAATTTTTCTCTAGGTAAAGTTTTGTGAAAATATCAGCAACTTGATTATTTGTTTTGCAAAGTTCAGCTGCACCTCTTCATCCTCAAATGCTTCTCGAATGATATGTGTTTGATGGCTATATGCTTTGTTCATCCATGAAAGACTGGATTCTTAGCCATAGCAATGGCTCATTTATTATCACAATGAATAGTCACATCTTCTTGTTTTTCGCCAAAGTCTTAAAGTATTCTCTTCAACCATATGAAATATATTCAGCTTCTGTAGAAGATTGAGCGACATTTTTTTGCTTCTTCAAGCACCGTGAAAATGCTCCTGATCTTAGTGAAAACACAAATCCTGAAGTGCTTTTCATGTCATCCATGCAGCCTGCCCAATCACTATTGCAAAAGACAATTAACTTTGTTTTAATCTTGTTGTCATATTTTATTCCATAGTCCAAAGTTCCTTGAATATATCTCAGCACCCTTTTTGCTGCACCTAAATTGTAACAACCCATAAATTTTTAAACGGTTTTTAATAACGTATTTAATTGAATTTTTGAGAAACTTTAAATAATCAAAATTTGAAATAAAAATTTAATGTTTGGATTACGTATAATTAAATATAAGTAGTGAGTAAATAATAAAACATATAAATTTAGATTACGTTACTGGTTAATTAATTTGGGCGTACGTTCGTTTTAATTGTTGCATCTATTCTACGCACTCTTTTATTTCATATCTTAGCTGTTAAAAATCAAATCAACACGTGCATAAAAAAAAAGAATTAAAACCCTGCCTCCAATTCACGTGTAAAAATTTCCACTTTCATTTGCGTCTCCATATTTAATAGGAATAAAAATCTTTGATTTCCTAACCGTTTCAAAATCTCTTCCCATCTTCATTTTTGCAACGCAGTTCAGATCTAGAAAAAAAGGTTAATGGGTAACGATCCTAAATTTTAGACCAATTTAAAATTCTAATTTTTTTGAAAAGTATTGTAAAATTTGGTAGAAACAAAAATGATGGGAAAAATAATAGTTTATATGAGATTTATAATTTGAATTAAAACAACAAATGTTAAGAATTTAATAATAATTGTTAATTGTAAATATTGATCTATTGAATAAAATTTTAGAGGAAACAATTGTTTATTGTATTGTTGTAATTCAAATAAGTTAACCTCTAACAAATGAACTAAAATTGGTAACTAATGGATATGCTGAGTTATGTGAAATTATTAAGTAATGTTTGATTTATTGTTATTAAAAAGAAGAAAAAAGGAAAAATATTGTGTTCTATTTATACATCAAATGGTGGTTTTGAAATTTAGTTTTGAAAGCAAGTATGGATTTTTTGATTCAAAGAAAAATTTGGTCTTAATATACATATATACACGGAAAGTTTAGTTTGGATATAGGGTCTATTAATTATTGTGTGAATTCTAGTAGGTATGTATATATAGGTTATGTTAGTATTTTCAAATATATTACTCATTTCCTTGAAGTTTTGAAACACACTGTCCAATCAACCCATCAATTCCTCTAATAATTTATTTTGGAAAATTCAAGACACGACTGTTTTATTTGCCATCATTTCTTTTTTTTTCCAAACGGTTCATTTTGCCTTTATAACGTATGCTTCCCTTCCATACTTGTCTTTTTCCTTTACATTTCAAATATGGAACGTGTTGTCCAATCAGCAATTAATTGCTTTAATTTCTCAACTAAATCTAGGGTGACTGTTGCCATTCTATAATTATTTTGAATATCAAAACATATAAATTGTATACGTTTACGTTCAGTTTTGGTCAGTTCTTCTGTTTTAAAGTAATATATTTATTTCTTAAAAACGGTTGCATTGTGGAACACATCTCTTCCAAATCTTCACCATGTAGCCCAAGCAATATAATAAATTGCTTTAATAACGTTGCTGAATCAACGGTCATTTCAAATTATTATTTGTTGTACGTTTCCTTTTTGCTTGAAAATTGGCTACGTAAACATTAATTCAAAAATAGGAAGAAATCATTCGTTTCCTGTAGCCATTTAATTTTCTTTAATTATTTCACGTGATTCAAGAAGGTGACCGTGTCCATTCACTCAATGTTTATCTATATTTTTGTTTTAAATTTCTTTCCTCTGTTCACTAGGGTAATTATGGTATGATTCTCAGCCTATTGGTCTGCCTTGCCTTCTTTCCTTCGGCAATCAAAAAAAAAACCTTTAATTATTATCTCATTTCTTGCTTGCACGGTTACAGACAATCAATTAGTTAATTACATGTTGTAGTCTGTTCATGCCTATTTGGTTCATAAAAATTATTAAGCATTTTCACCCAAAGCAGCCAACTCACCTACATCGTTCTATATCTATTTACTGGCCCAAATTTCCATTTTTATGACCGTCATTCGAATATCAAACTTATATACTTTTTGCATTCATTTCGCTCATTCAATTTTACGTTTCTTATTATAGCTTTTAAATATTGAGCTCCTCCCTTATATTTCTTTGTGGCCTTTACTTCTCTTCTCTGTTTCTTTTTTTTCTCCCCCTCTGTTAGCTTCTCAAAACCATCACTCTGCAGCTCCTCCCTGATCTTCCACCCCTCGTGCTCCTCCGTAGCCACTTAGACCGTGTACTCCTTCTTTTGCGTAAGTATATATTTTTTTATAAATCCATGGTATATTATAATATATACTGTGTACGTTAGTTTATATGCTTATATATATACGTTGCTGTATGTTTATGAAAGAAAATATGTATATATTACACAATATATTCTCTGTTTTGTTTTAAAATATATAAGTGTTATAGGGTATAAGGTACACATATATAAAGTTATATGTTGTATAAGAATATAAGTGGATTAGTATAGATAAAGCATGGGTTTATTGATATTATAGTTACATAAATACTGATTTTATATAAACAGTTATGTGATCTATTTTTATATATTATAGAAATTGGAAAACCTGGTTCGACAATGAATATATGTTATACTGATTTTGTTTAAGTATGATATAGACAGTGTTCATAAGTTTAAAAAAAAAAAATAAGTTATATTAGTTTGGATTTTACCTGTTGGGTTAGATAGGGTCACTGAGTATACATATGTATATATTTATACCTTATGTACGTTTGTGTGTACATATATATATATATTTGTTAATTATATTTTAAGTTATATGTTAGTTATAATTATTATGGTTTGTAGTATTCCTAATATTTCAAAAAGGAAAGTATATATTGTTGGAAACTTGTAATACAATCGCGTTTGTATATTTTCTACTTAAGTTTATATAACTTTATATATATGTGTGTGTATATAATATAAAATTTTGTTCGCAAATGTCTATATGAGTATACATTAATTGGTTTTAAAAGATATAAATATATGGAGACTTAGTGTTGAATTAAATTAAATTTGAGATATATGATTAAATTGATTTTAATAATAAATAATAAAATTATATACATCATTTTCTGTCATATCAAGATGGTTCTAATTCGTTTTCACCAAATTCTTATCTCTCAGCTTTGTTGAATTCGTGCCAGTCTAGCGTTGCTTTGAAATTCGTAGCTTGTTGTGTTGTTTATCTTCTCTAGCCTCTAGCCTCGAAAGGTGAGCAATCACTCATGATTAACGTTCTTTTATTTATTAAATTTGCTTTCAATTGAAATGACAGTTGAAATATACTGTTGAAGTTAGTAAATCTGCTATATATGCTATTATCTGTAAACTGTTCACCTACGGAATATGACACCATATCCTATTGTTTATACTTTATTTAATTACTATAGATATATGCCTATTGTTATATTATTATCATATCCTGTTATATTATTATTATCTGTTATCACTCTGTAAGTTTCCTGTAGTTTAGAATTCACTATGGGTTGAAATGATACATACCCGAACGGACTTTAGAATAGGAGAATTTCATTATGGGTTGAAATGATAGACCCAAACGATTTCCATTAAATTGAATTTGGGATTACGGGTTGAAATGCTATCCACCCGTATATATTTAGTGTACGGATTGAAATGATAAATATCCATATCACTTGACCATATGATAAGAAATATATACGGACACCGTTGGTCCATTTATAAATATTTTGAAAATAGTTTCTATGGTTTTGGAAAGAAATATATGGTTTAATAAATATAGATTCTTAAGACATTAGATAAATGATAAATTCTATATATAAATTTAGTAGTAATATTTCATTTGAATTAGATGGATTTAATACGTAGAATATGGTCAAATATATATGTAAATCTATATTTCAATAGATTTTCTTGTAATAAATTGAATAAGTAAGGTTGGGAAGGTAAATTTGGGTTTATTGGAAAATGGTATTTAAATAAGGATTTTAATTAATCGATTTGCAATTATTGAATGAGAAATTTAAAAGTATGATTTTTTGACTGGATTTTGATCTAAGTGATTTAATGAATATTTCACATCTAAATAAAAAAATATTTAGTAAAATGTAAGTTAAGGTTACTTAAATGTTATTGAATCTAATGAGGGAATATTTCAAGACTAAATAATAATGGGGTTAAATCGAGATCTATATGAAACTGTCAATTGAACTTTGAATTGTAGAATATTAAAGCTTTGAACTATACTGGAATCTAATTGGTTTATTTTGATTCAGATCTGTATTTGAAATAAATATAATTCGAATTTATTATTTAGAAAATTTAATCGAATAAAAATTTAGTTTGAAACATTGAATATTTAAAGTTTTGAAATAATATTGAAATGTAAAAGGGCATTTTGTGATTTCAAATTCGGATTTGAGATCGATAAAATGTGAAATGGTTATTTAGGAATTGAGATGAATTTTAAATTAATAAATTAAGATTGGACTAAAATTTGAATTTGGAATTTGAATAGATTTGAATCGCAACTTTGAAAGTGATAAAATTCGAATATATATATATATATATATATATATATATATATATATATATATATATTAGATGAAATGATACTTTGGTTTTGAAATATAAATTAAATTGAAATGACCACGGTGTTATAGTGTATATTTCTACATTGTAGATAGTTCCACGGATCCTTAGAGTGTGGTTATCCCATACATCCTCTAAGTTACTTGTATTTCAGTTGATATTTCACTTGAGTTGGATTTATTGATATAAGAATGTTAATCCTGACTCGAGTGTTTTGTGTTTTGCTTTACACTTGGGTCAGACTGAGTGATACAGCATTTGAGACTCACCTTCGAAGTTGGAGCTTTGCTTGAAGATCCAGCTATCTATCCTTTCAGTCATCCAGTCGATTGGTTCAGAGAAGTCATCTACCCGTACTGGAGACTTCACTGCATCTGGAATATTCTGATGTATTTTATTTCTAACGTTGTTTATATAGTAGCTTCATGAACTTCTATTCATTTATTCCGCTGTGTATTATTGTACTACTCTGTATCTGTGATTCTATGATTGATTTATTTACTGTATATGTTTTGCCAAATTTAAATTAACAATTCGGTATTTAGGATTATTCAAGTCGGACATGTATGGTTTTGTTGTCGATTTGAATGGTCCAATATAGCGGGTCGTTACATAAATGGATATGGCTTGGATCATTCATGAATCGAGAAAGTAAACTGGCTACGAACTTGATGTCAGGTCTTGTACTAGTGGGATAAAATAAATTACCAACCAGACTTCTATAGTTACTAGCTTCAACTTTTCTTCCACCATCTTTTTTCTTCTGTTTTTCATTCACAACTAATGGTGTATCGGTTAGATTACATCCAAACATCCCAAACTTTTTCAATATCTTCTCTACATATTTATTTTGACAAATAAAAACTCATCATCATCTTGGAAAATTTCTATTCCAAGAAAATGATGCGACATGCCCAAATTGTTCATCTCATATCTCATCATCATTTCTTTTCTAAAAACTTCGATCAACTTCAAATTGTTTCCGGTAAAATTAAATCAACCACATAGAGTGCAACAATTAGAATATCAGCCAATACCTTGTCGTTTGACATATAAAGTAGGCTCATTCTTGCTCTTCTCAAAGCCTTTATCAATGAAATAATTATCAATATGCTATACCATGCCTGTGGTGCTTGTTTAGCCCGTAAAGAGCTTTCTTTAATTTGTAAACCTTTTCTTCTTGTCCTTCAATCTCAAATCCTTGAGGTTGTTCCACATAGATCGCTTCTTTAAAATCTCCATTCAAGAATGCTGAATTTACAGCTAGTTGACATAACTTCCATTCTTTTTGGGATGTGAGAGATATTAAAGCTCTGATGGTGTCAAGGCATGCTATAGGCGCTAATATCTCTTCGTAGTCAATACTGGGCTATTGAGAATATCCCTTTGCAACAAGTCTTGCTTTATTCTTTTGGACTAAACCATCTGGATTATGCTTTACCTTGTAGATCCATTTTATTCCGATAATTTCTTTGTCTTTGGGCTATCAATCAACAACTTTGTCATGTTCCTTTCAAGTGCATCTATCTCTTTTTGCATTGCTTTCCTCCAAACATCTTCCTTAACAGCTTCTTCAAAATTTTCTATTTCCATTGCACAATAGTTGCACCTAGAAAAAATATCATTCAAACTCTTCATTTTTATTGGGGTTGATCTTGGGGAAGAAGAGCTATTGCTTGATGAAGATGGAGTGCTGGTGGAGAACTAGGTGCAGACATACCATGTTGGTTATTTGTAGATGAAGTTGGATTTTGCTCTAAAATTACTGTTGAAATTGTATTCTCCTCAACCCTCTTCTTTTGCCAATTCTGTAAAGCACTTTCATCAAATATAACATCTCGACTAATGATATCTTTCTTTGTCTTCATGTTGTAAAGTCTATAGCCCTTTAACACGGAATTGTAGCCGATAAAAATGCATCTTTCACTTGCTTCCTGAAGCTTTGTTCTTTTTTCTTTAGGTACTTGAGCATAGCAAATACACCCAAAATTTTTAAGGTGGTTTACTAAAGGCTTTCTTCCACTCCAAGCTTCAAATGGTGTCATATTCCTTACAGCTCTTGTCGGGCATCTATTTAGCAGGTATACGACTGAATTTACAGCCTCGGGCCAAAATTCTTTAGGCATCCCTTTCTCAAACAACATGGACTTAACCATCTTCATAATGGTTTGATTCTTCCTTTCGGATATGCCATTTTGTTGAGGTGTGTAGCCAACGGCTAGCTGCCTCTCCATGCCTTCTTCTTCAAAAATTTATCAAAATCATTGGAGTTATACTCCTTTCTCCCATCACTTCTCAAAACTTTTATGGACCTGCCACTTTGTTTCTCAACAAATGCTTTAAACTTCTTAAATATAACAAATATTTCAGATTTTTATCTCATAAAATAAACCCACGTCATGCGGTTAAATCATCAATGAACAAAATAAAATACTTATTTCGAGCATGAGATAAGGTGCTCATAGGATCACACACGTCTGTATGTACTGATTCCAACACTTCAATGGCTCTCCTTGATCCTTCCATGATGATGTTTTCCAAGTACACATCCTTCACACACTCCACGTTTTTTCTCAATTGTTGGCAGCCCGTACACCATATTCTTTTGATAAAGCAAGGTAAGACTATTGTAGTTTAAGTGCCCAAGTCCCTTATGCCATAAAATAGAGTCGCCTTCTTCTCTAGCCATTAAGCTAAGATTTTTCTTATAATTGAGAGACAGTGGAAAGCTTCTGCTTTTGGTCATTCTTGCTACAGCAGCTACTCTTCTTTTGAATCAAAAATTTTGCACTCCCTGTTCACAATTGAAGAGAATAACCATGCTCTAAAAGTTGTCCAATGTCTAACAAATTCTCATCTAATTTAGGAACATAAAGGGTATCATGAATAACTTTACCTCCTTACTTTGTTGCAACTCCAATGCTTCCTTTCCCTTCAACTTCAACATATTCTCCATTGCCCAGTTTAACTTTGGAAGCAAATGAAGGATCTATGTCAATGAATGCATCTTTATCTCCTGTCATACGATTGCTACATCCGCTGTCCAAGTGCCATACATTTTTATATTCTTCAGTTGCTTTTTGACAAGCAAAGAACAAGTTTCCTTCAATATTTTCCGCTTCTGCAAATGCTATGTGCTGCTGGTCCTTTTGAATGTGCCCAAATCTTTGGCATTTGTGACATTATGGCTTTCCTTTATTCAAACAATCCTTTTCGTCATGAGAGTTCTTCTTGCAAATTCCACACCATTTATTTGATCCTCCATCACTTCCTCGTCTTCTATAGGTGCCTCGTCCTCTTCCAAGTTAGTTTCTTCCACTTTATTTTCCTCTGCCAAATCTACCACCTCTAGAAGACTCACGATTATTTTTCTTTATTGTGTTATTAATTTTTGATTGAATAGTGAGCTTGGATTGAAACGCGCTTTCAACATACTTGTCTATGCGACGTAATAACCTTTGCTCGTAGGATCTAAGTGACCCCATTATCCCTTGAACGGTCATGGTTGCAATTCTTTGGTTTCTTCTATAATAGCCACCATAGGATCAAATCTTTCTGTTAAGCTAATCAAAATTTTATCAACAATTTTGCTATCATCTATTGTATCTCCATGAGATTTCATTTGATTCACCAATTTAGACAGCCTATTAAAATACTCATTTAAGTTTTCATTTTCTTTCATTATATAATTCTTAAAATCTCTCTTTAGAGATTGAAATTTGACTGTTCTCACCTTTGTATCTCCTTCGAACTCTTGTTGCAAGGTTTCCCATGCTTCCCTGGCTATTTTTGCTCTCATAATTTGTGGAAATATGGTATTTGACACTCCCCTTTGAGTCATCCCAAGAACTCCTGCATATATGATTTTTTTTGTTTTAATACTTCAATTAGTGCTGTTGTACATTATGCCATAGTCGTTAGTTCTTCATTCCCTTGTTTGATAAACTCCAAGACATCCAAAGAGGTGAACAAATTCCCCATTTTTACTACCCAGAAATCGTAGTTTTCTCCTTCAAATAAAGGAATTTGTACATTGCTATAGGAAGAGCTAATACTTGCTGAGGCATTAATGGAGGAAGCCATGAATCTTCACCTTTCTATTTTTTTATTGCAAGGATGTAAAGCTCTGATACCAATATGCTGGTGAGAATAAAGATTGAATTAAATTGAAACACATTAAAAAGAGGAAGGATGATTCTTTATTTTGCTTATCTATCAGATGAAAAAGAACATTAATATTCATAATGCACGAATTGGCATTAGTCAAGAGACATGCCTATTCAATACTTTAGATACATGATTCCAGTACTATCATTTATTACACATTACTCACATCAACAAACTGTAGTACCGCTCATTATTTCCATGAAGCAACCTAATACTTTTACTCTACCATGTATTTTCTTAAGTAGACCAAAAAAACCAACGCACTTAAGCATCACTCAAGTGGAGTAAAATTACAAATATAGAGAAATTCCAGTTTCATGCAGCAACGTAATACTTTTACTCTATCGAGTAATTAACAAATTTTTCGAAGCCCAAAATAGTCTAGCCAAATCCCTCCATGTGCATACTATAAATCTTATATAGAAAGCTAAAATTGACTGGTTGAATCATGGGGATGAAGCCAGTAAATTCTTTTATGCTAAGATGTATAATAGAAAATATAGAAATGATATTGGAAAAATCATTGATATTAGTGGTAATACTATAAATAATATGTCTTATATAGAGGAAGAAGCTATCAATTATTTCAATTCTCTATATAACTATAATTTCTCATCTAATGATTTTCCAAATATTGAGCCCAAATACAAATTAAATGACAACAGCAAAGAAATTCTTTTAGCCCCAATTAGAATTGAGGATATTAAAAATATCTTTTTTAGCTCAAATAATGATAAAAGTCCAGGCCCGGATAGCTTTGGTGCTAAATTTTATAAAACTCACTGGGTTGAGATTAAAGATCTTTTATTTGACTTAATTTCTGAATTTTTAGGACTGGGAAACTTTTAAAAAATCTTAATCATACTTTCATTACATTAATTCCAAAAACTCCCATTCCTAATAGCTTAGAAGATTATAGGCCTATAGCCTGCTGTAACTTTATTTACATTATTTCCAGTATTCTTAGCAGCAGGATAAAAATATTTTTAAAACATTTAATTTCTGAAAACCAGAGTACATTCATTCCTGGTAGGCTCATTGTTGAAAAAACTTTGTTAGCACATGAATTAATTAGGAATTTCAATCATAATAACAAAAATCATATGCGTGTCAAAATAGATTTACATAAAGCTTTTGACAAAATTAATAGACAATTTATTATACACATGATGAAACAAATGGGATTTTGTAATGAACTTTGTGCTCTTATCTTTGAGTGTATTAGCCAAGTGTCTTATTCTATTTTGGTTAGTGGTTCTCCTAATGGGTTTATTCATAGCAACAGAGGTATTAGACAAGGAGACCCATTGTCTCCATATCTATTTACTGTTGCTATGGAGTATTTCACAATTCTTATGGAAACAGAACTAATAAAAGGAAATATAAAACCCATTAACAGAACCAAACCATGCATTACTCATTTACTTCATGCTGATGATTTACTTATTTTCTTAAATGCAGATACACAAAGTGCAAAATCTATAGCTAACATCTTTGCCAAATTAGAAGATCGTGTTGGTCTAAAAGTTAATGATTTCAAAAGCAAAATCTATTTTAGCAAAGGCTGTGCTAATAAATTGGACGTTTTAAACATCTTAAAATTTAAAGAGAGTAATCTTCCAGTCAAGTATCTGGGATTACCTCTTAGTGCTAATCAAGTCAATGATCAAGACCGCACAAGATTATTGGATATAATACAGGCTAGATTTGAAGGGTGGGCTAGTAAACTTCTGTCAACTGCAGGTAGAATTGAACTTACTCACACTGTCATCATTGCAATCATTATGTATTGGGTCCAAGCGCACAACATTCCAGCAAAAGCTATTCACAAAATTGAAAAAATTTGTGCAAATTTCATTTGGAATGGAAAGCATCATATAATTGCTTGGGACAAAATTTGTAAATCAAAGAAAGCTGGTGGCTTAGGCATAAGGAATATCAATGATTCAAGGAAAGTATGCAATCTCAAATTATTTTGGAGATACGTTAATGGCAATTCACTGTGGGCAAAATGGATGAAAGCAAAGTATCTCAAAAACAAGAATTTTTGGACAACTGGTATTGAAAATCATCATTCTTTTGTTTGGAAGAACATTCTCAAAAGCAGGGATACTGGAATTAAACTTCTAGAAAGAAAATTTAAAAATGGTGATCAAACAGATCTATGGTTTGACCCATGGATTTTTGGAAAATCTTTATTTAGTCTTGTGGGGTGGAATAATTTATATACATTTGGTGAAGTCTCTGGAAAAGTTAATATCATCATCCAAAATGGTAGGTGGAATGCAATGGCACATCCAGCTACATCTATTTTTAAATGTGCCATTCAAAATATCTCTATTGACCCAAACCTACATAAAGATAAATGGGAATGGAAATTATCTTCAAAAGGTACTTTCTCTTTTAAAAAAACATTGGAGTTTTTAAAAGGCTATGAAACAGAGGTTGATTGGCACAATGTTATATGGAGTAAAGCAAACTGTCCAAAAATGTCTCACTGTGCCTATTTTGCAATTATTAATAGACTTCCCACCAGAGATAGATGTCTGAAGTGGAATAAAAAAGGGGAAACAAAATGTCTTCTTTGTAGAAATGAGACAGAGAGTATTGATCATCTGTTTTTTGATTGCATTTATTCAAAGCATATTTGGTTCATTGCCAAAACTAATCTCAAAATCAATCAAAATCAAGCCGTTCAAAACATCAGAGAAAGCATCAGTTATATCCAACATGACTTCAAAGAAAAATCCAAGGAATCCAAAAAAGCTAGCATCATGCTCACATCATCCATTTTTCATATCTAGAAAGAAAGAAATCAAAGGCTACACTCTCAAAAGGAAACGAAAAGCATTCAACTATGGAAAAAAATTGAATTGGACAGTCAAATCATTCTCAATAAGCATAGAAATCACAGAAATCAAAGAGCTCAATCAGGGAATTCAAACTGGAAAATGGATAATATGAAGAGTATCTAGAATCTTTCTTACAATATGGGAAAACCATTAATGATTCTCCCAGCATAGGTTTGCTTCATCACAAAGAAAGCAGCAGGATCAAAAAGCCCGTGAATGACATTGCATCCACTCGAGATCCTCTTAATACTGGAAGGGGAGGCTTTCACCAACACAATAGGAATTTTTCCTATAACACAAAGGGAAGTTATCTTAATACTAATACATATTTTACTAAAGTTAATGAATATTCGAATTCTAATATTTGTTATCAATTACCTGATAGGGGCAAAAGCTACCGCGCATCCAATATTGAAGATTCGGTAGATATCAATCTACAAATGGACAAATATCGCCAACTGATAATCAATAATCAGATTATAGATGATAACTACTATCGAAGTAACATCAACAGTCAAATTTATCACTTATCTGAATGGGAGATAGGGGATAGTAGCTCCAATAATTGCTACATTCAGGAGGAGCTGATCCCTTTCAGCCTCAATAGCAGTTTCAACAACCAAAAAAGGTCGTCTTTTCCCGACTTCGAAGATCCTCAAATTTATCATGACAAGAATCAGAGCTATAAGAAGTATTCCACCCAAAGTCATACCGCCGACAGCAGTATTATCTACCATGGTGAAAAAATTACTAATTCTACAACCTCTACTATAGATCCTCCAGATCTACATGCTGAAGATGTTCTAAACAGCAAAGCAAGCTATTACAAAGAAGATGATGCAAAAACTGCTCATACGAGGAAAATTCTCAAGCTCGCAAATCAGCACCGCAAAGGCAAGAGGGAATGGAAGCCCCCTTGAGTTTCTTCTCTCATTCTTTTTTAGTCTCGTATGGCTTACAGCCAGAAGAAGAAGTTTCCGCCATTATTAATTTCTTCTCGTTGCTTTGTTATTGTGGAGGCGCTGTTGCCTAGGGTTGAGTTTTGAGACTTTGTGGTGTTATAGTCGGGTATTATTACCTGTATCACTTTATTTGGGCCGGGCCCCTTTTACTAAGTTTCAAAAAAAAAGTAATTTAACATTAAAGATGCACAATTGTTAAAAATCAAAATAGTGAAAGGTTGGTGTACTTATTAGCATTCATAATGCATTATTCAGACTAATCTTACTACTCCATAGTAAAAAGGGGCACTAGCTAATCATCAAGATTCATCAAAAGAATAGCTTGCAATCAACCACACCATACAACCATACATATAAACTAATCTTAAGTTAATTCAATTATAATTTGGTTACATAACGGCACAAATACATGGAAATGCGAAAAAATGTAAGAGACTTGAGGGAGAATTATACAATAATGTTAAGTTTCAAAAATATTCCATTCTCAGTACCACTAATCGAAAAGGTGCGTACGGTTGTCTTATTAAGCATATCTATAATAATATGACACACATGCTCTTATGATCTTACCATTTATTGATTTGTTAGCCTTTTTTCCCTTTTAGTGAGCCCGCAATTGGGAGATGAAACTAAAAAAAAAATGAAAAGGAGCCAAAAACCGAGGGATAAGATTACTGCTCTTCAACAGCTTGTTTCTCCTTATGGAAAAATATATATATTTAAGAGATTCATCCAGGAAAAATTAAAATTAATATTTATATGAAGTTTAATTTTATTTTTCTAAATTACAACTTACAGACTGATACAGCATCGGTACATCTAGAAGCAAGCGTCTACATTGGAACTCTTCACGACCAACCAGGTCACCTCCTCTGTCATCAAAAGGCGTGGTCGACCACAATGACACCTACTCCCTCCCTAAAGCGCGTGGCCTCTATCAAGTCATACAGGCGGTCCGGGCTTGTCGTCCTGGCCTGTAACAAACATTTGTAGGAAATGGTTAATAGTTTAATTTGCAAAGTTAGCAAATCAATACACTTGCATCAACGGGAAAAAAAAACATGCTAGTATAAATTAATTTCAGAGATAAACTTTACAAACTTTAGGAGATTATCTTAATTATTAGACATAGAATTTAATTTCTTACTCTAAATGATGTATCTTAGAAGATATTGACAATGGTGGTCACAGCGAGTATATTAAGGTAAACTATTCATTTAATTAGGCTACTGTTTATGAAATGACACTCTGTTTTTAGGGTTCGGGGGAGGGGTGGGGGTGCACATTTTTTAAGGGGACTCCACTAAGAAATAAATTAGTAAAGGGGTACGCACTATTATAAACTAAAATTAATTTTTACCTCCTCTACCATGTACATTCGCCTTCTCCCTCCTTTCTTCTTTCATTTTTCTACTTCACCCTAAACCTAATATTTTTTACCGCGGTAAAAATAAATGGTGAGAATGAAGAATACCAGTCTTTCCTCATCGTAAGGTTTGAAACTAATCCACCGTGCCATGGACGGATATGACACTTTCATTTAGTTCAGTAGTTAGGGTTTAGTTTGCTTTCATTTAGTTCGACAGCTAGGGTTTAGTTTTCTTTCATTTAGTTCGACAATTAGGTTATGTAATTATCATATGAAATTCGACGTTCGTACATTGCATAGTGGTGTTTAGTCGGGTTGTTGTGGTTGAATGCGAACATATGGCATACTTTAAGAAACTTGCAGTATTCGGCTGTGCCTTTTCGAACAATGTAATTTAGTTTGGCTATGGATGGTCAATTTTACACATGTGGTTGGGTGTAAGAAATCAAATATTGTTTGTCATACTTTGATGATTTAAGCATTTTAATTTGGCCAGGTGCCACTATGTATATATTTCAACATGTGTTTGTCGACATTTTTTGAATTGTTTGGCTTACTGCTGTCGAATGGGGTTGTTTTCCCGGTTCTTGTACTTATACTAAACAGTGTATATAATTGATTTTGGTTTCTTGCAGTAAGAAGTCCGTAGATTCATCTTTAAACATGCTATTCCACCAGCCGTTTCGAACCGAAAGAAATTAGCATTGGAACAAATTGAGAAGAGTAGTACTAATGAATAAAGCAACAACAATGAACATAGTGTGAGTGAAGATAATGGTAGTCAACATGATCATACAATAAACGGAAATGTAGGTTTGAAATCGCAAGTTTTGTCCATTATCATATGCATGGTAAAATTGGAATTCAGTTTGATAATTCACTTAATAGAGTTATACACATCTTTTGTTATGAATTCAAAAATTAATTTGATAAATCTTTTAAAATAATTTTTTGTTGATCCTTTAATTAGGATCAGGAGAAAGGAGTTGAAAGTAAGGATAGTGATACCAAAATTGAATCGTTAAACAAAAAAGAAAGGCAAAAGGTTGTGGACATCTCATTAACCTTCGAAAAGTTACGAGAGTGACAGCAGAATTGAACCATTGAAAAAAAAGGCAAAAGTTGATTACATCGAGTCAAGCTTCGAAAATTGAGGAGAGTGATGCCAAAATCGAACCATTGAAAAAAAGGACAATGGCAAAAAGTTTATGATATCGAGTCAATTTTCGAAAGTGAAGCGCAACCATCTCTACTTCTTACTTTCAAAGATCATATTGTGTCTACCATATGGAACTCTTTGGTAAACATGTCATGTGTTCATATTTAATTATTAGAAACACTAATAATAAGAGTGTGTTTTGAATATCTTTTTTGTTCATGTAGGCACCGAGGGATGAAGCTAGAGTTAGTAAGCTTCATAGCCATGTTATACTTCATAGAAGGTGGGATTTAAGCAAAAATATAATTTTTTGAAGGATGCAGTAGCAGATTCAAGATTCGGGAAAATAATTAAACATGCAAATGACAACGTGGACAAGGCGTTGATCAACGAATTCATCCAAAGATTCTACCTAGAAACGAATATTTTTCATCTACCATTTGGTGAGATGACAATCAGTATCGATTAAGCGTTTTACATCACTGATCTTTCGGTTGATGGAAAAGCAGTTACCGGACAGCTTGGAAGTTCAAGAGTGATTAGTGATCATGATGTTTATGATTTTTTGAATAAGTGTCTTGGTGTCAACGAGGAAACAGCTGATGAACTTGTAAAGGCCTGCTGATCCGTACCCCTTTGAGTCGATAATATTACACGTCACCTCAACTCAATTATGATGGAAATACAAATTTATAGAGTAAAGAAGAAGAAAGAGGTAGAAGAAAAATATAACAACAACACAGAATCTCACAATCGCAGCGGAATAAAATATAATATATAATAACATATTTTAAATTCAGGAATTGTACTGTTAATATACATTTCATTAACAAAGCACATCAATCAATATATAAAGCTGGACAGTAATAATAACTTGTCCTCACACAGCGGAAATACAAATCTACGGAAATACGTCTTGTCATCCAGCTCGACTCCTGGGCTCCATAGCATCCTATCATGAATCTGTAATACTCGGTCTGACACGAGCATTATAATAAAATAACACCCGAGTCAGTCAAGAAAACCAGCATGAGAAAACACACTCATTGAATTATTAACTTTTTAAAATCCTTTGAAAACAAAGGTTTCTCGTAAGACCACGTTACAAATAAACACGATGGGTTTTTACCTTATGATAACCAAAAAAAGTTTATATCAAAATCATGTGATATTATCATAGAGGCTATAGAAAGTAAGTAGAAAATAGCTGAAATGCTTGCATCTCAAATTCCAACATAATTGGGCACAATTAAAACCGTACAGTGCCTATTGGAGATTGGATTCCATCAAATGATCGTGCCACTGGGTATCTCCTACTACAGTACAACAATGTACCAAGGACCACGTCGGGATCCCCTGCTACACAAGACTGGCCCACCCCTAACCTAGATAGACCGAATATGTTATCACCCTGGATGTTCCTACCTTTACCACCGAGCGCTCCTGCCTTGCATAACCATATCCATAAATAATTGGTTTTCGAGGACATCTAGAAAGGCGGTAACATACCCTACTTGTGTGCGACCCACTTAGTTTTACTGCATCTCCCCTATTTTAGTCATTCCCCGGTTGATGAGGCTCGAGGCTAAGCTTACCTTTCAAGAATACAATTTTACTTAGAATGCTCATCGTCCTCCATTAATGATGTTCTGATATCATTCGTCCATACAAGTTTTCATAGGTCTGGAAAAACCGAATCATCGTCTTCATCATCTTCACGGCATTCATTCGTTACCATCAAACTGGATCGAAGTGGTTTTCGGATAATTAAATCCGATCGTAGTCTCTTCTAAACGATTAACGAGTTGGCCAATATTGATAGTCGGTTATTTAACTATCAATTAAACATCCATAAGCAATCATCTGGCCTTATTATAAATTTTACCCAAAATATTTACTTTCAAAATATCTTTAATGACATATCAATTTCTTTCAACATTTGAAAACAAATTTTCAAATACTTAAATCTGAAACAGGACAGTTCCTACATCTTAACACTAAGAAATATTTCCATATTTCTATTTTCTATACTTAGGAAAAAATATTATAAGTCTTATCTTTCCAAAATCCTTTCAATATTAACGTTCAGAGAATTATTCCGTAACTTATTCCCAAATCTCTGGAATCACAAATAAATTTCCTCCCCTCAAATCACATCCTTTTATAAGCCTCTTTTTGAATCTCAAGAGAATTTATAAAATAAAATATTCGATCACTTCAAACTCGATATATATATATATACTAAGTATTTTAAAGAAAAATGATTTAGTTTATAAACATGTTCGAATAATTATTTAAAATATCAAAAACACTTTTATAAACATCACTAACTCATTTGTAGTTAAACAAATAAATTTCAAAGCTGATTTTTAAAAGTTAAAGTTTAATAAATTAAATACTTAATATTTGAAAATCTACTTACCATAGTATTTCAATCACAACCAGTTTAAATTCCATAGTTTTAAAATAATAAAATTTTCCTTCAAAACAAACTCACTTCATAAAATTTGAAATAATTTTTTTCTAAATTTCAATAACCAATTTACTTTATAACCCCCTCTCGATTTCACATCATATCGATTCATTGTCGATTTCCTAACCATTCTCATTTCAAAAATAGAATCTACTATTTATCCCAAACCTGTTTATCATATTTTAATATAAATTCACCAAATGAATCTATATCTCCAACTATCGTCTGATGTCGATTCCTTTATTTATAAACATCGTTAATCAATTTTATAACCCCTTTGGCTTTCTTTGTTTATGAAACAAATCTTATTTTATAACATTCCATTATATACACTTATTTCTTGTATATTCCTTATACACTTCCAATCTATTTCAATATTGACTTTAACTCCTTTTATATTTCTAGAATATCATTTATAAATTGTTCTATAAAATTCAATTTTAAAAATCTCCATTCACTAATCCACAGTAGCCAAATACATTTTTTTTCTAATTCAATTTCTTTAAAATAACCCCAATTCCAATATATATTTTTATTATCAAATTCGATTCAATTCCATAAAAAAAAAATTTAAATTATATTTAAAGTATTTAAATTATCAAAATTCAGGCCGGTGCTACAATAGCATCCAATAATTCCAATCATTACAATAATCTATAAGAGATTATTCTACACAAATCATATATCACTATATATGAAAAATAAACAATAAATTTTGATGAATCCAGTTGGATCCCTCCAACCTGTTTCTCTGCATCAACAGATGTTAATATAACATCTAAAAATACTGATCCCACTTTGAGGGGGATATCACGGTATATGTGGTCATCCGCTATTATGCGGGATGCAGAGGGTCTCATTCGCTATAATGTGTGGGGATATCACCACAAATGCTAATATATACACACTACTATATATATTTAACATTCCGACAGATAACTATACATTTATTAATCCAATCAAACATCCAATAATTTAAATTTAAACATTTAAATTTAAATGTGGTAATCAAAATAAGTGAGTAATTCTCACCATGATGTTTAATTTGTCGAATATCCAGGTTTTTAATTATCTAAAATCCAAACCGGCTTCGAAAAATACCGAATCGATTTTGTTGCGTAGATTTTCCACCAATGAACTAATCCTGATTTATTTAATTATTTTTGGAACTTTTCGAAAACTACTACTCAAGCACTAAATCAACCCTAGCCATCGCTTCCTCCTTCTCCTTTCTCACGAACGCACCCAGCCCGTCATCCATTTTTGCCATCGGTTGTTTTCCAGGCCATCGCGCCTCATTGGAGCACCACCGCATTATCAGGAAAGAAACCCCCAGACCTCGAGCTCACGACCCTCCCTCATTACACGCGAGCAAACCCTTGCCAAGTCGCCGAGCTTCCCCATCATGCCTTCTCCATTTCTTTTTTTTCTGCGAACGATTTAAGTGATAGAATGCCCTTCTCATCATCGAACACCCTCCCATCATTGAACGCCCCTTCCATCATCAAACGCCCCTCCCAGGCCTATCTCCCATCGCGATCTCCCATTGCCTCGGGCCAAGACATCGCGATGAAGCGTATCATGGTGAAGTCAAGATTTTGATTTTGAAAAGAAGGATTTGCGATTTTGATTTTGGAATTGAAGGAAGATTGTGGAAAAATGGTGGCATACGATTTGAACTTAGGAGGAGATGCGCGATTTATATTTTTATATATTTTGTAAGCTCTACCATTTTTATTTTTTCTTTGTTTTACTATTCTTTTTGAAATGCAGGGGGAAAAGTGATATTTGAAAGGAAGGTTGTGTGTAGGGCTTGCTTGTGTATAGTGGTTTGAAAAGGGAATAATAACAGCTGAGGGCAAATTTAAAGGTCAAGTTAATCATTTATATATATTTTTATATTTTAAACGTTTCAATTTTCACAACTAAAAATTTCAAACTCCTATCGTGGCATGCCCTAGGCATTTATAATGTTATAACCCTATTCCAAACGCAATGGAAAAAGTTTCGAGTCCTAATTCGATCGTGTGGAGAAGATAGCTTTCTGGACCCAATTATTAAATCTCGATGTTAATTTCAATGTGTTTATTCACGGTACGATCAAACGATAACTCCAAAAGCTATGAAAATTTAAATTCGATAATAATATGCCATTACAGATCCAATGGAACCGGTTACATCGAATTTTGGGATTGTGCCTCGAAATGCTATTCTTAAATGTCAATTTAAATGGTATATTTTTAAAATTTACAAATCACTTTTAAATTCATTTTTAAAACTTTTATTATCTTTATTATCATCAATATAATTGTTAAAAGCCTTTAAAATATTTTTATTGAGCTCGAAACTTAGGATTCAATAATTTAACCAAATTCCAATTATCAAATTCAAAAATTAAATTATCCAATAAATCGTTATATTTAAATTCTGAATTTATTTTATAAATAAAAATTAACTTTCCATATTCAAAATCAATCTATAAACTCAAATCCAATATTTAAAATCAGTTAAATATTCCACATCAAACGTTGAAAAATCCGGGTTGTTACAGAACTATTGGTGGGTAAGAAAATAGTACGACTGGAATGGTTAAGAACCACATGCTCATGATCTTAATGGTCTGACAGCAGCCCGTAAGACAAAATGTGCGGTTGCATATCTACTGTACATTATTGGCATCTTAATTTGCGGTGTTAAATCCGGGAATAAAGTTTTAGTACACATTTTGCAAAGCCTTCGTATGTTAGGGGAGGTGAAAACTTATTCTTGGGGTACTGCTTGCTTAGGTTGGTTATTCTACAATTTGGTTCAAGGTACAAGAAGCGGTGTATGTCAAATTGTCGGATGCTTACACTACTTCAGGTATGATTTCAGCTTAATTGCTTCTCCATTTTGTTAATATTAATGTTTCCTGGACAGGTTTGGGTATATGAGCACTTTCCTATTTTGAGACGGCACTATCGAAATATGTGGGCGGATGATGAACCGAGAGCTGCTTTTTATGTTATCGAACAAAGTAACAATCTGGCATATGATTTGGTCATCCTTCATGAGAAGATTGACGACCTTCAAGGCAGCAATGTCGATTATTGGCAAAACTCTCGGGAGCGGTGTAGGTTTATTGAACTATTATGTTATTGAAGGTGATGTTTCGTCGAAATTGCTTTGTTTTTGGTTTTCTACCGTACCGAATAGAGTTACACCCCTCCCTGTAGTAAACATTCATATGCAGAACATAGTCAATTTTAATTGCATATAATTTCATTGTACTTCAAAATTACATACAATTCCAAACGAAATCAAAATAATTTCATTATCACTTCAAAATTACATACAATTCCATATGACATCAAAACAGTTTCATTGTGCTCCAAAATTACATACAATTCCATACGACATAAAAATAATTTGATTGTCACTCCAAAATTATATACAATTCCAATGAGATAAAACAATTTCATTGTCACTCCAAAATCAAATACAATTTCATATGTCATCACAACAATTTCATTGTCAGTCCAAAATTAGTTACAATTCCATATGACATCAAAAACAATTTCATATGAAAGCTAGTCTACTAACTTAAATCTAGTTTAACTACACTCTTCGTCTTTACGGTCCTCCATAAAAGCTAGGTATGCTTTTATTCTTTCAACATACAGTTCGATCCAATCTTCTGCATTGATATTATAAAATTGTTGGAAGTACGAAAATAGAGGTGTAGGACGCAAAAGAGAGTTTGGACTGAGCTTAATACCAATAAAATGCAAGTTGTCTATGTGGCCTATAACTACCCTTCTGTTTTGATTTAACAAGTTCACACGAACTATTGTGGGAACAAATGTACAACGCATATGATTTGCTTATTAAGACTACCACAGTGCCAAAAGTTTTCGCTATTGATTCTGGCATCTGCATCCACTCACTAAACCCAATTGCACTCATACATTGTACCCTATTCTTCATTTCCTCATAGTCACATTCATCCCGCATTATTTTTTGTACGTATCTAAATGTACCTCGAAATTGTCGACTATAAACTCACGTACAAACTTAGACTGATTTTTCGGTCTTCGATTATGGAGATTCAATTGTTTAACCACAACCTAATAACCACAAATACCATCACTAGGCATATCGTCTATACCAATTATGTAGGGTTTCATATGCTTAGGAATTTGCAACAAATATTCATCATCAACTTGATTGTTCTCACAAGCCTTTGTTTTGATTCCAAGCTTCTTTAAGTAACGACTAGTCGGAGTAATATTTGGGCTACATGACAATAACGATTCAACATGTTTAAAGTAAGAATGACCTCGTTTAGTTGTCTTATCTTTTTTAATTGGTCTACCATTTCTAATAGTTACCACGAGCGGTTCTAAAATAGCTGTTGCTTGAGGGAATGCTATCAATTTCAAATCTTGTTGCATAACAAGTCTCACATTATCAGGAGATTCATCATACATACATTTCAATGCTTTGATTTCTGGAAAATAAAAAAAAAATCAAGAATTGAACAATTCAGTGTAAGAGAGTGCAAGATAATAGCTTCCAATAAGAGTCTATAAAGCTTAGAGGTATAAAACCTTGTGAATGTCTAAAGTCCGCTAGCATAAGTGCACATGGTAGTCCATTTACTTACCACAAAACACAACCACATTTCTCGATAATCAGGAATGACATTTGAAATGGTGCTCAATTCATGTAGCATTAAATCAAGTGTTTATGAGATACAACTTCCAATATTTCTTTGAATATAGGTTGAAAACTTCGAAATCTATGCATTGTCTTTGATGTGCTTATTTCGAATGCATGTTCGATTGCAACTAATTCATCCTCGACACAAAGATGTGCACTCGTCCAACATTGCACAATGCTACTTGTAGCTGAATCAAAATATAATTTTAAATAATGCTATACACTTTCAACTATGCTATTTGACACATTATCGTAGTATTTTATTTTGTTGGTCCAAGAAACTAAGCCAATTTTTCAGTACATACGTGATAGATTTTTTTTGTTTCACGAGCCATGTATCACAAAACGAGTTTAAGTTTCGATGATACTCTTCTTCAGTTTACCACATTTATCCAATCAACCCAAAAAAGTTTGTACTCCTTTTTTCTTTCCTCATCCTCCAAAACCACCACTTTATCCCCGATCAATACTCATTTCTTTTTTATAAAACTTGGTTTGCAATTCGCTTGAATATTCTTTGAAATATGCTACGTACAAAGAATATGATGCCGTTGGAACATAGTAGCTACTACATTTGTAAGAGAAATTTTGGCATCCGTGATGATAACTCCTGGAATTTTGTTATACCTCTAACACTTTCTAACACATTCAAGAGCCCATGTATATGACTGCGTATTCTCGTAACTAATAAAATAAAGTGCAACGGTATGGGATGCCCGAGTATATGTTTGTGACACCATATGAAAACATGATAACTTATATCGATTTGTCTTGAACGTGCAATCCAAGAAGCAAAATTTGATAAAAGCACTATGCAGCAATAACATATCTTGGATGACTAAAGAATAAGCTGGAAATTTCATTGATTGTGTTCATAAGAAATCTTGTCAACACCTCAAAAAAGATTAGAAGTGTGGATGACCCTGTCGAAACCATCTTTCAAATCAGTTGAGCCCTTCAAAACCACATTTCGAACTGGTTGAGGTAATCTATAGTAGTAACCTAATGGGATTAAAAGGGTTTTAAGTGGGTCGAAAGGGTTCTACTCCTCCAAAAAGAAGCCCTTCAATAGGCATTGATTGTGTACTTCATAGTTGAATCCATATTCAAGTAGTGAATTAGGTTCTATGTATTCGAATGTACCATGTATTTGATTTATTATCAGTTTTCATGAATACAAAGGCTTAATTATTACAAGAAAATGAAATTTCCAATTTGATTTAGAAATTAGGGTTTACAAACTCAAGAAAGGATTAAATATAAAAAGAATCAATCCGGATCCCATAAATCGCACCCCTATGGTCTTATTCATAGGTGGAGGTTGGATCCTTTTGCCCCAGCCCATTCGATGTAGTCGAAAAGGTGCCTTGATTACCTTCCGCTGCTATTAATTTTAGAGCTCCTTTCTAACACTACTTTCGAATGGGACTTGGGTACTTTCGACTCTCGTTGTTGAAGTGTTAGATAAGCAGGAAAGGATGTTCAACGTGTTCGATACATCTAATGCCTACGTAAGGTGATGATGCTTTCTTTGTTTAAGCTTTTGAAACAATTAAATCTTCCTTTCTTCATTGGGTATTGAATCGGTTTGTGCTCCACTTATATGCAGTTTTGGTAGCTTTCGATATTGTCAAAAGGATATTTCCTTGGCTTCGAATGACTTATAGCATGGAAGAAGGCTTCTTTGACTTCCTCATTATTGTTAAATTCTTGCGCCAACATGATATGTTGCTACTTGAGTGAGTGAGGAAGGGAATTTGGATGGTTTTGAAAGGATTTAATGGTGGCAGAAGGATCATTGCAAAAGTCACTTGAGGAGGCTTAGTTGCGAGAGGTGGCTTTCGAAAGTAATCCTCTTAATTAGTGCGGAACCTTTCTTTTGATGCCTTCGAAAGGCATTTTTAACACATGTGAAACTCTTTATTCTTGCGGAACCGACTATTTTGGAAGGGATCAATTGAAGCAGAAGGAAAGCCTTGTCCCCTTTTAACCTCTTCGGAAACCTATAGTTCATCTAACATTTGCAGAAGCATCCCTTCGACTCTTTCGAAAGATCTTACTATCGCCATTGTTCTTCAAAAAGACTTCTTTTATATTATTTTAGGCTTCGACAAGATTGAAGTGATTTTTGATGATAACAAGTTGTACCATCAACTCTATGGTGCACCGAATAACGATGACTAGAGGCCAATTTCAAAAACTACTGCATAATTGACCTACCTTCTATATTCTATAGTTTGAGTTTCACTTTTGCATTGTAAATATTTCTAATAGTTGATTGGTTCTTCGGGTTGTCAATTCTAATAGCAGTGAAAATATTTCGAGACTTAACTCCACTATTTGCCATTGTTTTGACGGTATTAACTACATGATCTTTTGGCCTCGCCGCATATGGACCCCAGGTTAAACGTTAGAAAGCATGTGATTGTAGCGACCAATTTTTACCGCCAAAATCCAAGTCCCATCGTCTGTACGACGTGCGGTTAACTCAAATGGACAATCACGTTTTTTTACTTCCTGGTCTTCTCTGTTTTTTTAGTTTTTGGAACTTGATTCTTTGGCTTATGATTAATTTACTCCCCACGTCTTTTAGAAAACCCATGGCCCAGATTTGAGTATTGATAGGTGTAGTCTAAAAGTTTACATTAGAAGACCAGAGGCCCAAATTTGGGCAACAGTAAGAGAGAATCAGAAATTATTATTTGGAAGTTAGCAGAAGAACAGACATCACTAATAACAGAAGACCCGGAACCCAGATTCAGGTATGGATTAGTGAAATCCACAAATCATCTTCTAGATATAATGGAAACCTGTAAATTCATAAAAGGAGACCCGAAACCCAAATTCAGGCATTAATAACTGAAGTCTAGAAATCACCTTTTGGAAATTAGTCAAAGGTCATGAATTCATATGTAATCCGGGAATCATTATTCGAAAATAATAGAAGACTAGAAATCCATTTCAGCCTTCAGACTTTGATTGTCCAAACCTTTTGCTTTGTATTTCCCATTTGATTCAAGGTACTTGATTCTTTTGATACACCATCCCTTAGGCTATGTATATTGCTAATGCTTTGTGTGCTACTTCTAGGGCTTGGAAGTCTTAGTCCTTTGTTGTCCGGTGCACTTGGTTAGTTTATCTACAAGTAGGACCCAAGGATTTACCCAACCTCCCTCTAGATGGTTCTTCAGCCATGCCTTATATGCGGGACTGAAGGTTTGTTAGATGCCTTGACCAAGCCTTAGTGTGGCAAGATCAAGGGATTACTTCATGCTCCCTCTAAGAGGTGCTCCAGCCTTATAGGCGGGACTGAAGGCTGGTTGGTGCCTTGACCTGGTCATAGCATGGCGCGTTCAAGAGCTTACTCCTTCCCACTCCAAGAGGCGTCTTGATATGGAAATTGTGTGGCGCGATCAAGGGCTTGTAGATACTTTAACCTGGCCATATCATGCTATGGATAAAGGTTTACTTTAACCTCCCTCCAGAAGGCACTTTGACCTGGCCAACTTGGCATGAACAAAAGCTTATAACCGTTTAAGGTAGTTTCCAAATTTAAGGATAATTTTACCCCTGACCATGCAGATTTTCTTAAAATGACACTTTATTGAATTTCTCTAGTATTTCTTTACTAATCTATCGATCTTTCCATGTTTGAAAAAGTAGATGATCATTCCTTCAAGTGCTCCGCATTGATTTGTTCCGTGCTCATTCATCATATGATAGTGACAACAAGTCCTACTATATGTCTTTCATACTTGGGCTCTTTCTTTTTAGAAGGCCAGTAATTGAGTTCTTCCCTTGTTAGTACATAGATATTCTCAATATATGTAGTAAAGTTGCATTCTGTAGGGAGTCTTGATTTGAAGCTTATCTTTTGAAGCTGATTTCTAGATCTTTTGTTGCTTGATCCAGGAGCTTCACCCTCAATCACTAATTTACTTTTTAATACCTTTAGAGTTCATAAGTGGGTTATGATGCACTTGTTGCTTGATGCCATTTTTGAGCAAAAGTGTAATAACCAACCATCATTCTTTCTTCAAAGATAGCGCATTTAGTATAAAATTGAATAGTCTTCCTCATTTGATCAAACAACTTGTCACCCCTAATTTTTGCTCCTAAATCAAATATAGGTGTCGAGCTAATGTGAAATAGGGTTAAGCTCCAATTGTGGATGATAAGACTAAGCTCTCTTCTTTTTCATGATTTTTAAAGCCTCCAATCTTTACATTTGTTCTTCATATAGCTTTGTCTGCATCATAACACTCTGTCCTCCCTCTAGGAGGTGCACTAGCTAGTCCTTATAGGCGGGGCTGAAGGCTGGACAAAGGCTTATAAACATTTAAGGTAGTTTCCAAGTTTAAGGAGAATTTTACTCTGACCATGTAGATTTTTTTATAAAGGCGTTTTATTGTATTTCTCAAGGATTGCTTTACAAACTTGTTGATCTTTCCTTATTTGGAAAAGTTGATGACCATTCCTTCAAAAGCATTGCATTGATTTGTTTCATGCCCATTCATCATATGATAGTGATAGTAAAGTCCACCTAGATTTCATTCATACTTGAGGTCTTGTTTTTGGATGGCCAGTAATTGAGTTCTTCCCTTGTTAATATATAGATATTCTCAATATATGTAGTCAAGTTGCATTATATAGGGAGTCTTGATTTAAAGCTCGTCTTTTTAAACTGATTTCTTGATCTTTTGTTGCTTGATCTAGGAGCTTCACCCTCAATTACCAATTTCCTTTTTAATACCTTTGGAGTTCACATGTGGGTAATGATCCACCTGTTGCTTGATGCCATTTTTGAGCAATGGTGTAATAGTCAGCCATCATTCCTTCTTCAAAGATAGTGCCTTTAGTATAGAATTGAAAGGTTTTCCTCGTTTTATCAAACAAGTTATCGCATCTACTTTTTTCTCCTTTTAAAGCAAGATGGGTGCAGGGCCGATGTGAAATGGGTTTAAGCTCCAATTGTCTGAATCATAAGATTCAGGTTTCTTCTTTTTCATGATTCTTAATGCCTCTAATCTTAGCATCTGTCCTTCATATAGCTTAGAATCTTCAATAGTTTCATGAGAGAATCCAACCAAGTGTTGGCTTTGAAGATCCTTGTTCAGACTTTCTGGTTTTGCTACGCATTATGGTGAAGGATGTAACGTTAGCTTAGAATGAAATAGGGATAGAGGAAAGTAAGATTAGAAATTCAACAAAGTGGGAGGTTCAAGCCCTGCTTCTTGCACCAAAAATGTTAACAAGAAATCTTATCAACATCTCAAAGCAAAATTAGAACTGTGGATGACCTATTCGAAACCACCTTTCGAATCAGTTGGGCCCTTCAAAACTACATTTCGAATCAGTTGAGGTAATATAAGGTAGTGACCAATGGGATTTAAAGGGTTTGAAGTGGGTCGAATAGGTACTACTCCTTCGAAAAGAACCCCTTCGATAGGAATCGATGTGTGTACCCAATAGCCAAATCCATTTTCAAGAAGTGAATTAGAATCTATGTATTCGAAAGTACAATGTATTTGCATTATTATTAATTTCATGAATACAAGAGCTTAACTATACAAGGAAACGAAATCCCTAATTTGATTTTGGAATTAGGGTTTACAAACTCAAGAAAGGATTAAGCATCAAAAGAATCAATTTGGATCCCTAAACAGCACTTATAGGTTCTTATTTATGAGCATAAGTTAGACCCTTTTGCCTCAGCCCTTTTGACATAGTCAAAAGGGTACCTTGATGATCTTTCGCCGCTGTTGATTTCAGAGTGACTTTCTAACACTGCTTTCAAATGGGACAAGGGTGCTTTCGAATCTATTGGAAGGTATTGGAGTGACCTTTATCTTGTTGTTGAAGTATTGGATAAGCAAGAAAGGATGTTCAACGTGTTCGATGCATCTATTGATTGCGTAAGGAGATGATTCTTTCTTTGTTTAGGATTTTGAAACACATAAATCTTCCTTCCATCATTAGGTGTTGAATCGGTTTGTGCTCCACTTATATGCATTTTCGATGGCTTTCGATATTGTCGAAAGGGTATTTCCTTAGCTTTGACTGTTTATAGCATGGTAGAAGGCTTCTTGGACTTCCCGTTTTGTTGTCAAGATCTGGCGCCAACATGATATGTCGCTATTGGAATAAGTGAGGAAGGGCATTTGGATGGTTTCGAAAGGATTTAAAGGTCGTGGAAGGATCATTGCGAAAGGGCACTTGAGGAGGCTTAGTTGCAGAAGGTCGCTTTCGAAGGTAATTCCCTTAATTAATGTGGAACTTTCTTTTGATGCCTTCAATAGGCATTTTCAACACATGTGAAACCCCTTTATTCATGTAGAACCGACTGTTTCGGAAGGGATCAACTAAAGCGGAAGTGTAGCTTTGTCCCTTTTCGACCTCTTCGGAAGCCCATAGTTCATTAACCATTTGCAGAAGCATCCCTTTAACTCATTTGAAAGGTCGTGCTACCACCATTATTCTTCAAGAAGCCTTCTTTTGCATTCTTTTAGGCTCGATAAGGTTGAAGTGATATTTGATGATAACATTTGCCCCGCCCCCAACAAAAGGATGCTCTTGACTTTTTAAGTCAACTGCTTCAACACCCTTCACTATTTTAGTAAAGAGTTTTCCCGCCTTTTGATATTCCCGAATGAATCTTAGACATTTATTAAAATCTGATTGAATGGCTTTGCTTGCATTTGTTTTGCTTATAAATTACGCTTCCTCCTTCCCCCTTCACATTCACCTGCACTTAATAATTCTGGAGCAAGAATCGGATATTTCAATCTCTCATCAAATTCATAATTTCAAGAGTCGTAAGTTCAAATATAAGGTGAGTATCCATTGTTTCATATTAAAAATAGATTTTTCATTTTCAATTTTGATTTCAAAATTTTAGGGTTTAATTTCATATTACTGTTTTAAATTTCGATATTGACTCAAGTTTGCCATTCGTATATGATGATTCTAAATTCATTTTCTATGCTAATTTCGATTAATTTATGGTATCAATTAGGGTTTGAACTTGTATTTTGCCAGTTTTGGGGCTATTTGCTGCTATTGTACCCAGATTCAAGACTGACACCTATTACGCTCAATTCTAGTTTACCTTGTAGGTTATCAAGAGTTAAAAATTAACACCACTTACTGTTAATTGAATCAAGAATAATACACTTCTTGTTATCATCGAAACCCTTAATCAACCCTTCGACTTGATCGAAACCCCAAAACTAAGATAATCACATCTATTTGTTTATTATTTTAATTTAGTGTTGAGCCTTAAAATTCTATTGTCCCCTTTCGACTCATACGAAATCCATAATAGTTAAGTGGAATGTAGCTATCATCAGTTTCCCAATACAAACATTGTCGAAACATCTTAATGTCTTTTTGTTAGTATCAATGCCATTTTGTTTTAAATCTTTTTGACTTAATTGGGGTATGGCATTTTGATAAGATACATTTTCAAATCGAAGTTGCGTGGATAGGTGTAATTATTATAATAGAGTAAAATCTATGGGTTTCGACGTTGTCGATAGGTATGCCTAGGTGCATATATGCCATAAAATGGCTGATATTGACATTAGTTTTGACATTGTCGAAAGCTTACTATTCTTAACTAATTCTGGCCCCCCTAAAAAGGCATGAAACCAAATATTATAGCTTGAGCCATTATAGTAGGCTTCTGACACCTTCGGAAGGCGTTATAGTGGAATAAATCACAACTTTGATGAAATTAAATCATCTGACAGAATCATGGGCATTAAAAGAACTTCTAGAAGATCTAAAAAGGTTATAGTCCTAGAATTAGAATATACACCAAAGAAAGTTGATGTTGTTTCAAGGCATTCTCTTATAACATATCAAGATGAAGTTGACGCGATTCTCAATGACTTTGGGACTACAAGATTTGAAGCTATTCCTCCCGGCGATAACGATACCATTTAAAATCCTCTTGAGGGATATTTTTCTTACGATGCCATCCGATTTGGCATGGGGGTTTTATTCCATTTTTCAAAGTTCTTGTTGAGATTTCTAAGTCATCTCAACATAGCTCCTATCCAATTATCACCCAACGTATATACATTTCACATCTCCTTGGAGCTCATGGCCTTAGAGTCAGGAATTCCTTCTCTAAGCGTTGAAGTTCTTAACAACTTAGTTTGCCTCGTCAAGCTTAGCAATTTGAATAGCAAAATTTTCCAGGCTAACCCTCTCAAAAAGTTAGTTTCAAAGCGATTAAATAAGTTTAAAGATTGGGAAACACAATTCTTTTACATCAAATGCTTTACAAGTAATAATGGAGTTTCTCTTCTCCGCATAAGTAGACCAATACCATCATTTCTATTAAGTTATTTTCTTTTGCCGAATAATATCATCTTGTTCGGCCCTCCTCCTAAGGATCTCGATGATGAAGGCAAAAGGACAGTAAAGTTATTGACTGCTACCTCAAGCCGTATTAAGAATAGGCTTATATTACTAACTCCCAACAACCTCCAGAAACATTCCCTTCTATCAAAAGGCCAGAGGATTCTTGGACAACCTCCTCTTATCCAACATACTTCGAAAAGAAAATGCTTCCTATGTCTGTGTGACCCCAAGAATTTTTCACCTTTATCTCCAATTTGCCCTGATCAACCGGGTAAGCTTAAATATATCGTCCATAACTTGTCGTCGTGTCATTCTTTAGATTGTTTTTCTAATCTATTCATTTTTAGTTTTAATAGCTACTCCTTGTTTTGAATTAACTACAAAGGATCCACTCCCTCCATTTTCAAAATCTGACGCTCTAGCCCTGACCTAAGCCATAGCTAGGTCAAGAATAATTGCTAAAAAAATTTAAGTGGAGCGACTGCCGTGGACTCTACTCCCAAGAAGGCCAAAATTACTAATGTTCAATCTTCTCTCCCTCCTAAAGAGGGTTAATCTGTTGACACAAGAAAAGCTTTAGAGGGTCCTATTCTTGGTCCTATTTTCTCCATGGACGATTTACCTTCTGCAGCTGCTGATCAAACCAAAATGATTCCTTCGGAGGACGACTTTATGTCTCATATAGTTATATCCGATTCTCCAAGCATTATTGAGAAAATGTAGAAGGATTTAGGCACTTCAACTCCTTCCCAAGAGTTGAATCCCTCTAGACCCTCAACACCGATGCCTCCTAATGATTTTGAGAATGTAGTACAATCAATTATGAGCTCTCCATCATTTTCTACTATTCAGCCGCCTACCTCTGTACCTAATCCGTCGAGTTATTGTTGATCTCTCATTGAACAACAACTTCTGGTATATTCATACTGCTTGATTTTCTTATTACTATTTTATACTGAATCCTGACTCGTGTTTTCTTTTTCTTTCAGATCTCCAAAAGCTGGTACTCTCTTTAAGAAAATGTTTCTATGTCCTCTACCATGACGTCAATGCTCAAAGAAGAAGTCCCAACCTTAAATAATCAGATCATTTCCCAAACTACTGCCAAGGATAACGCAGTGAGGGAACAAGAAAGAATGAGCGCTTCTTGTGCTCAAGCTGAATCTATAATTTCTAAGGAGAGGAAGCTAGAATGATCATTGGAGATGAAGTCTTGATTTTGAAAATGACTCTAAAGGAATCTGAGGACAAAAAGGATAGGATTAACGCTAAATGTGTTTCTCTCGAGAAGAAATGTACTTCATTTAAAAAGAAGTTAGAGAAGGAGAATAATTCTTTATCCAAGGCCATCAAAACCATTTTTGAGGCTGAACAAAAGGTGTCTCAATTTCTCAGCAGTTCTCTGAATGATATCATCGTAAACTCTTATGAGGATGCACTCACGGTAGCATATTGTGATAATATAGAGAAGTGCCTAGATTTAAGTTTTCACTCTCTCGACCCTATACTGGTCAAAAGATAAATGGCAAAATTAAGGAAATGGAGCATGGAACCGAGGTCCCTGATAGAGAAGAAATTGATGCTGCCAGGCTACTGTCTTTTGAAGTCCATCCCATAGAAGAAGATTCTAATTCAAACGAGGAGGAAGACGAAGAGGGCGACGAAGTTGTTGTTGATGAAGATGACAATAACGATGACAACCATAATGATGATAGTAAAAGTCAGAGTGCTAGCGACAACGAGGGTAATTGCAATGATTCCCATGGAAGGGATGATGGTGACACTTCTAAGGCGTCTGATAAAGTTATCCTGATCCTATTGCCCATGAAGATGATCAGACTGACTCCTCGATGCCTCTGATCCCTAGAGAGAAGATATCGATTTTGATGCAGAGGAGCAAAAAGGGAAGAAGAAGACCCACAAACTTCAATTCCAATTTCTCATGTATGGAGTTCTTTATCAAAATGTGTATCATTTCCAAGACAGCACTTGCTAATATCCTTCCATTTTAGATAAGGAAAAAAATCCATACACCTTTATAAAACAAAGGTTGAAAGGAAACAAGCGTAAATAAATAACCTGGATATGGAGTTAGATAAATAATTAAAAGAAAACAATGCACTCTCTGATAAGTATTATAAGCTTAACAAAATCGCTACAGTATTAGCGTCCTTTAAAGATTAAGAAGCGACCCCTCGACTGAAAAATGCATCTCTTCGTTATGACAAACTTTTGGAAGAGAATAGGCAACTGATGACATCCTTTTGGATGATAATCGGAGATAGAAATATCTTGGTAGACTTTCTATATAAAGCTTACTGCAGACATCCCATTGTAGATTTTCATACTTGGGTGATTTTAGTGGGGGTTTACATAGATAACTACATAAGAGATACTTAGACGAATTCAGGTCTGATCCTCACCCAGGGTCTTGTAGGAGCTTACCGTGGGTCAACTCAATTCTTGGCACATTGCCTCCAATAAAAAAATATAAATATTATGGGGATAAGTTCATTTTTGAGTTATTTAAGAAGTTAATCTTGTATGAACCAAAAAAGAATTTGTAATCATGTACATATGTTATTGCTCTACGGTCTTTCTATATTAGTTCTTTTTTATTAAGTTTTATTTTATTATGTTGTTACAAAGTAAATATCGTTCAAGTAGCCCAATTACTATGGATTCTTAGGAAAATACGTTAAATTAAGAAGAGATTATTTAGAAAAGGCCTACCTCTTGAAATCCTCAAGATTGGATAGATATTGCTTTCTTAGAGATCTACAAAGGCTTTATAATCAACATCCTCATCTTCACTTTGATTTTCTAGGAAAAGAAAGGGAAAATCTCCTTAAGGAAATTCGAACATATCATACAAAATTGATTTGTGATCGTGATAGTCCTCCTGCCGGAGAATGATATTATAGCAAATGTCCTCAGGTTATTACCCCAGAAGGATTTAATGCCCCTTTAGAATCGACAATTACTCTTTCGTCTAACTCTTTAAATAAAGTTAAAAATGCTATTTTCAGACTTTAAATGTGATAAAACAAGTGCTTGATTATAACAATGAGATTGTACCCTCTATATTTCTTCTTGAGTTGTAACCTCTATTATTCGAATAACAGAACTTTTTTATTTGAGTATTAAAATCTGTTTCATTTGTTTGAATAGAAATTACAGTTAGCTACCACGTTACTCTCATTAGATCCTTTATCTCTTTTCACTAGTATTAAAGATAGGTTGATTCTGGGTCTTGGATGGAAAAGCCTACCTAAAGATCCTTTATCTGCGAGACTTCAAGGTAATACTCAAGCATTGGAATGGCATAGGAATTTTTCCTCTAAAAAGCAAAGACCTTAATGATCAAATCACTAATTTCAAAGCGGATATCATGAATAAAGATGAGACAGTTTGTCAACTGAAGCGCCAAATTAAATCAAAACCTTCGATTGATTCTGATCATGAGATGTCTAAGCTATTCCAACTGGTTAGTGATTAAGAGATAAAATTGAAAGATAGTCAAGCTCAGCGTAAATCCTTAGAATTTATCATGGGAGGTGATATTCTGAATACCAATTTACCTACTTCTGCGATCACCTCAATTGTTGTGAAATCGACTAGGTCTTCTTCCTTAGCTATTCAAAAATTCTCTGCTACGACAAACCCTCCGATTTTGGATGAAAAAATGGTGGGCGAATAGTACAGAAAGGTCAAATTTGAAATGATGAAATACTTTCACAATCAACAAAAAGAAAGATATTCACATCGTATTAACGAGTATGCGGCCAAAATTAAAAAGCTTGAACATGAAAGATATCTTCTTCAAAAGCGTATTGCCGATTTAGGAAGACAAACAAGACTCTTAAAGGCGTAAACAATGCTTTCAATCGTGCTTTGAAAACTCATATTGAATCTATCAGTAATGCTGACGAAATTAAGAAGGAAAACAAACTCAAAGGAATTCTTTGTATAGCGATTCTCCATAATGTTGATCTTTTAATTATTGAGAATTTAGACAAGGTTGCATAAGGTCTTTGAGGCACGAAGGTATATTGTATAATATGACTTGTAAATAATTTTGTGAAGTATGTAAATGATGTAAATATCACTTGCCATTTCATGTACTTGTAGTGTTGTTCTTGAATTTGCTTTTTGACAACTTTGGCTGTAGTTTTTTTATTTCTTGAATCATGTGGTCTTCCTTATCAATCTTGTTTTTCTACAAAGCACAATATCAACAATATTTATAATCATTAATCTATATATGTAGGAATATGTTTGGTAATTCATTCATTTATTGATGATAGTATTAGAATTCCTGATAACAAAATTCCAAAAATCTAAATCTAGGAGTAATGGAATTCAACAGATCGTTATCCAAAGATAGTAATTGATGAGAAGTCCTTAATTGGGAACTATTATAGAATAAAAATTCTTATCTGACAATGAAAGAAGTCATGAGATCTGATTTTGGTATTTAGAGAAGATCGGAAATGGAATTAATAATAAAGGACCAGAAATTCAAATCTAACTTTACTAGTAGAAATCTTCTTCTAGAAATAACTGATAGAGGACTAAAAATAATCGTTTGGTAATAATGAAAACCTAGAGATCATCATCTGGAAATAATTGAAAACCCATAACCCAGATTTGGTATTGATAGGGGCAGTATAAAAGTTAACATTAGAAGACCCGAGACCCATATTTCAGCATTAGCAAGAGAGAATTAGAAACCGTTATTTCGTATTGGTAGAACACCAGAGATCCCTAATAACAGAAGAACCAAAAACCAGATTCATGTATTGATTAGTGAAATCTAGAAATTGTCTTCTGGATGTAATGAAAGCCCGTGAATTCATAATAAGAGACCCAAAACCCATATTCGGGCATTAATAAGTGAAGTCCAGAAATCACCTTCTAGAAATTTTTTGAAGGTCATGAATTCATATGTAATTTCGGAATTATTATCTGAAAATAATAGAAGATTAGAAATCCCTTCCACTCTTCAGACTTTGATCGTTATAACCTTTTGCTTCGTGTTGCACCTTTGGTTCAAGGTACTTAATTCTTTTGATACATGACATCCCTTAGGCTTTCTATATTGTTAATGCTTTGTGTGCCACTTCTAAGGCTTGGACGTCTTAGTCCTTTGCTGTCAGGTGCGCTTGGTTAGCTTGTCCACAAGTGGGACCTAAGCACTTACTCGACCTCACTTCAGGAGGCGCTCCACCCAGGCCTTATAGGCGCGACTGAGCCAGGCCATAGCTTGACGGGATCAAGTGCTTACTCTATCCTCCTTCCTGGAGGTGCTCCAGCAAGACTTATAGGTGGGACTAGTCAGTGCCTTGACTTGGGCATAGCGTGGCACATTTAAGGGATTACCCCATCCTCACTCCAGGGGGCGCCTTGATCTGACTATAGCGTGGCATGATCAAGGGCTTTTAAATACTTTAACCTGGCCATAACGTAACGCAGATAAAAGGTTTAATCTAACCTCCCTCCAAGAGGCACTTTGACTTATCCAACTTGGTGCAGACACAGGCTTATAACTGTTTAAGGTATCTTTCGAGTTTAGGAAGAATTTTACTTCGGACCATTTAGGTTTTCTTAAAAAGGCGTTTTATTGAATTTCTATAGGATTGCTTTAAAATTTTTGTTGATCTTTCCTTTCTGAAAAAGTTGATGGCCATTCCTTCAAGAGCTCTGCATTGATTTATTTCATGCCCATTCATCATATGATAGTGACAGTAAAATCTTCCTAGATTTCTTACTTAGGCTCTTTCTTTTTGGATGGCCAGTAATTGAGTTCTTCCTTTGTTAGTATGTAGATTTTCTTAATAGATGAGGTCAAGTTGTATTCTTTAGGGAGTTTTGATCCGAAGCTTGTCTTTTGAAGTTGATTTCTTGATCTTTGTTCCTTAATGTAGGAGCTTCACCCTCAATGATTAATTTACTTTTTAATACCTTTTGAAGTTCATATGTGGGTAATGATCCACTTGTCGCTAGATGCCATTTTTGAGCAAAGGTGTAATAGTCAGCTATTATTCCTTCTTCGAAGATAGTGCCTTTAGTATTGAATTGAATAGTTTTCCTCATTTGATCAAACAAGTTATCACCCTTACATTTTAATCCTCTCAAAGCAAGATTGTGTAGGGCCAATGTAAAATGGGTTTAAGCCCTAATTGTCTGAATCATAAGATTCAGCTTTCTTCTTTTTCATGATTGTTAAAGCCTCCGGTCTTAACATTTTTTCTTCGTATAGCTTAGAATGTTCAATAGTTTTATGAGAGAATCTAGCCAATGTGGTTCTGAAGATCCTTGCTTGGACTTTTTGATTTTGCTAAGCATTATGGTTTAGGGTCTAAGGTTAGCTTGGAATGGAACAAGGATAGAGGAAAGTAATGTTAGGAATTCAACAAAGTCAGAGGTTTAAGCCCTCATTTAGCGCCAAGATGTTAACAAGAAATCCTGTCAACACCTCAAAGAAAAATTAGAAGTGTGGATGACCCCTTCGAAACCACCTTTCGAATCAGTTGAGCCTATTGATACCATCTTTCGAATCGGTTGAAGTTATCTGAGGTAGTGATCTAATAGGATTTAATGGGTTTTAAATGCGTCAGAAGGATCCTACTCCTTCTAGGAAACCTGTTCAATTGGCATTGATGTTTGTACACCATAGCCAAATCCATACTCAAGCAGTGAATCAGAATCTATGTATTTGAAGGTACCATATATTTGCTTTATTATAAATTTTCATGAATACAAGAGCTTAATTATTGCAAGAAAATGAAATCCCCAACTTGATTTAGGAATTAGGGTTTACAAACTCAAGAAAGGATTAAGTATCAAAAGAATCAATTTAGATCCCCTAAATACACCTCTAGGGTCTTATTTATAGGCGTGGGTTGGACCATTTCGCCTCAGCCCTTTTGACTTAGTCGAAAGGGAGCCTTGATAACCTTCCACCACAACGCCTTTCTAACACTGCTTTTGAATGGGACTTGGGTGCTTTTGACTCCACTGAACTGTATCGGAGGTACCTTTATCTTGTTGTTGAAGTGTTCGATAAGCAGGAAAGGATGTTCAACATGTTTGAAAGGTACACATCCAATGCTTGCATAAGGTGATGACGCTTTTTTTGTTTAAGCTCTTGGAACACATAAGTCTTCCTTACATCATTGGGTATTGAACCTGTTTATGCTCCACCTCCACTTATATGCAATTTCGATGGCTTTCGACATTGTCGAAAAGATATTTCCTTTGCTTCGAATGATTTGTACCATGATAGAAGGCTTCTTTGGCTTCCTTATTGTTGTTAAGATTTGGCGCCAACATAATGTGTCGCTAGTTGAATGAATGTGGAAACAAATTTAGATGGTTTCGAAAGGATCTAATGGTGGCAGAAGAATCATTATGAAAGGTCACTCGATGAGGCTTAGTTGCGGGAGGTGGCTTTCGAAAGTAATCCCCTTAATTAATGCGGAACATTTTTTTGATGCCTTCGAAAGGCATTTTTAACACATGTGAAACCCCTTTATTCATGTGAAACCGACTATTTCGAAAGGGAACAACTGAAGCGGAAGGGTAGCCTTATCCTCTTTCGACCTCTTCGGAAGCCCATGGTTCATCTAACATTTGCAGAAGCATCTCTTTGATTATTTCAAAAGGTCTTTCCATCACCATTATTCTTCAACAAGCCTTCTTTTTTATTCTTTTCGGCTTTGAGAAGGTTGAAGTGATTTTTGATGATAACAGGTTGTTCCATCAACTCATTGAATAACGATGAAAATAGGCCAATTTCATAAACAACTACATATTTGACCTACCTTCCATATTCTGTAGTTTAAGTTTCACATTTGCATTGTAAATATTTCTAATAATTGATTGGTTCTCCGGGTTGTCAATTCTAATAGTAATTAAAATATTTCGAGGCTTAACTCCATTAATTGTCATTGTTTTAATGGCTTAATCGTGATCTTTCGGCCTTGCCACATACGGATGCCTGATTAATATTAGGAAGCATGTGATTGTGGCGTCCATTTTTTACCGCTAAAATCTAGGTCCCATCGTCTGTACAACATGCGCTTAACTCAAATGGACAACCACATCATCTACTTTTCGATCTTCTTCATTTTTGTGGGTTTTGGAACATGATTCTTTTGCTTATGATCAATATACTCGTCGCTTCTTTCACTACTAGAACATTCCACATTCCTTTTCCATTAGTTAGCAAATTTCTCATTCTTGTTCTTTTGGTCACAATAATACAATTCACACTGATCCTACGATCCACGCATGAAACACCCCATACCATTTAGTATATCCAAATGGACACATTAAAAGGCATGGTGCGTTGTAGGTATAAATAAAACTTGGAGAGACTAAGATTCACAAGGCAAAATAGATAGATAATAACACAGCGGAAGTAATTAAAAACAATAAGTGATTTTAAAAATTAATACTTCATAAATACCTCAGGAAAACCACTTATGTTCCAAATACCAAATACAATTGTCTTATGAAAATAAAATCTCAGTCTCATCAGATCAAAAACCAGAGTACAAACATAAACTTTTCCCTCAATACAGTGCTAGTACAATAAAAGAACAAAACGCTGGAAAAAAAGAGGAATACATGATAGGGCCTCTAAGTCTCCAAGAAGCTGCGGTCTATCTTCCTTGCTCATGATTGCCTATGGGGGGGAAGAGGAAAATAGAGGAGTGGATCAGACTAAAAGCCTGGTGAATTGTAGTAATTACTAGAATCTTTAAGTAAAGTAAAAGTAATAGACCTTACAACGGTTCTAGTATATAAAAGGAAAGAAAGGAAATAGAGAGAAAAATAAGCTGGAAATAATCACGAATTAACTAGATCAACATAATTGGTTAACTTTGATTATTTGCATTTGTTTTTAATAGCTGCTAAGATTAGGCTGAATCCCTAATACTACCATTTTGATCGGCCTGCTACTCCATAGAATCTACTGTGGACTAGATGCTAAAGCTCCCTACGCAGTAGACATTGGCGCCTACGAATAACACACACTGAGCGCTTAGAACTCATAACGATTACTGAGCACCGGAATGGAAGTCGCACGCGTAACCGTCACCATGCTCATGTTACCTGTTGTTCCACCTATTGATTCTTCTTATTACCTCAAGCTCCAGCATAAGCGTACCCTCATCTCACTTCAGGATTATGTGATACACCTCGTCTCACTTCAGGATTATGTGAGACACCTCGTTTCACTTCAGGGTTATGTGAAACACCGTGTCAATATAAATAATATGGGAAATGCTGTTGGTATGGCCCATCATCCAAACAACATCTAGTTTCACCCCTTTGCCCAAATCTCCATGATTTGGATTTCTACTTATTTACCATTTACTACCATTTTTAACATAAATGTGCCCCTCGTCTCACTTTAGGATTACGTGAGACACCTCGTCTCACTTCAGGGTTATGTAAGACACCTCATTTCACTTCAGAGTTATGTGAAACACCGTGTCCATAGAAATACGGGAATGTTATTTGGTACAGGTCCAACTTTAAATCTTTGCTTATTAACTTAGATAAATTATTTAAATAAACCTTTACCTTTGTTCTTACTATCTTTGCTTATTAATTTATTCTAAGTCTTAAAATAAGCCTCGCTCTGTTTTATTTCTTATTAGAAGCTATGTTATAATATGCTTATTACTTAACCCAACGTCTAAGTGTAAAAATAAGCTTCTTTCATCTTATACTCTTTTTAGTTATAATTCTAAGTTATAACTAGGCCAATTATCTTTAGTTAGTCCAATTCTAATACCAGTATCACAATTTGGCTCAATTTCAGTTTTAATTCCATTTTTATTACAGTCTTTATAATTTACATCTTATCTTCCATTATTTCAGTATTCCTATAATTTTAATCCATATTCGCATTTAATCTATCTAATCCATATGCGAAGAAGAAGGTGAAATAAAAGAAAACTAAAATAGAAGAATATCCAAAGCGTAGGAAAAGGATGTAAATAATGCATAAATAATAGTAACTGAATTAAAATACAGTAAATAAACTGTAAATAAATGAAAAGGCTATAATTAACAAAAATAAACTAAAATAAACAGAAAATAATAGCTAAAATAAATAAACTGAAAATAATTCTAAAAACTGTAAATAAACTACTAAAAAGGTTATCCCAAAAATCGTAGTAAAACTACAACTATTGGAAACCCTATTATTTTAAATTATTTAAAGATTTCCGAAATAATTACAATCACTCGCCTATGGTCCTAAGCTCTTCCTTTTTGGTCTTCCCGGATCCACTTAAGGGAATTAAATTATTTTTATTAAAAAGATTCTCTCCTTGAAAAATTATTCCTTTTAGGGTCCTTCCTGAAAAGGTGAACCCAAGGAGAGAAAATCTAGAATGAAAAAAAGTGTTAGGCCTAGGATCTTATTTATAGGGGTGGATGTGAATCTCAGACCGCGGATTTGGAGTTGAATAGGATGCAACCACGTCATAGGCTGAATAGGAGTCGTCGAATGGAAGTAGGAAGGGACCAGATGAGGCTAAAGAATGAAAATACGTGTTCGAAAACCTCTGCAATGAAGAAAATTTTCTTCGTTCCGTACCCGTAGGCCGGTCGACCGCCCCTCCCCCTAGGTCGACCGGTCGGTCGACCTAGGGCACTGTTGGGTCGACCTTTCAGTTGACCTAGCCAATTTTTTTTCCGATTCTTCTTTATTTTTGTTTAATTCATAACTTGCTCATATTAGCTCGGATTTAGACGTTTTATATATGGAAATTGACCAAAAAATTACCATAAACACAATGGTTCAACTCCCATGGCTCAATTCTGAAAATTTCATAAAGTTATTTTATCATTTCATTAATTAATGAATTAATTATTATGTATTAAATTTTGGGTTGTTACATTCTCCCCTCCTTAAGGGATTTCGTCCCCGAACTCTCTAGGGATAAAAGAATGTGATAAATGTTTTCATCCAAATTCTACAACCAACTCCTCAACCATAATCCATTCATCCATTATCCTTGAGTTTTTCTAACATAATTTATGAAACTTATGTGATTAGTGTATTGTTTATGTCCGTAACTAATGCAAAAGATAAGGCAGTCGACTAATTCAGTTGACCTCCTTTTATGCAATCATGTCCGTGCCATGTATCCAAATGAACGCAAATTCTGCAATGATAACCGATAGTCCAATATGCATGCCACAAACATCACCCAAATGCGATAATCATATGAAAATCATTCATTTTTAGCAACCATGAAAAATTGGATAAAAATGCGCACACATCCATATGCATATGCTCAAGTGTGCTAGTTAGGCGATCCCTAAGAGATAATAATGCCTAGTGTAAGTACATGCATACATAGCATCCACAAGAAAACACTTGCAACCACTAGCATTCATCATACACAACATGCTCTATTAACATATTTACATCAAACCCTACCAACCATAGGTTAAATCCTAAGTTCCACCCTCCCAAACGATAATAAAGGAATGAACATATTCAAAAATAAAGATGAAAAATAGAAAATTCTAAAATTTACTATCGAAAAGATGAGGATAGGAAGTACAAATTATATCTTCAGTCCCCCACGAACCGTCTACAACATCGTCTCCCCATTGCACCTTCACTAGCAGAACCTCTTTATTCCTCAGGCGCATGGTGTTTCTTCAAAAAATCTTCATAGGGATACGCCGAACTAACGCTTCCCTTTCTACCTCCACCTCTTCCCACTTACTAGGCTCTACGACCTCCGCTGAGTCATGTTAGTACTTCCGCAAGTGCGAAACATGAAAAACGTCGTGCATTCCTGCGAGTCTTTTTGGTAGCTTCACTCGGTAAGCCATATTTCCAACTCTCTCCGTGATAGGAAATGGTCCAACAAATATGGGCTAACTTTCCATTCAATCCAAACCTTACCACCTTCCTAAGCGGGGATACTTTGATAAAAACTAAGTCTACAACCTCAAAGTCAATGTCTTTCCACCACTTGTCCGCATATGATTTCTGCCTGTCTTGATCTATCATCGTCCTTCTCTGAGTCAAATCTACTTTCTCCGATGTCTTCCTCACCATGTCAGGCCCAAGTAGTAACTTCTCCGTAGACTCCACCCAACATGAAGGTGACTTACAAGGTCTCCCATATAAATCCTTGAATGGTGCCATTCATATGCTTACTTGGTAATTGTTATTATATGCAAACTCCACCAACAGAAGATGATCCTCCCAAGCTCCTCCAAAATCCCAAATGCACATCTACAACAAGTCCTTAAGCGCTCTATTAACTCTCTCCATTTGGCCATAATTTTGAAGGTGATAGGCCGTACTCAATCTAAGCTGCGTCCCTAAAGCCCTTTGCAAGCTTCTCCGAAACTTGCTAGTAAAAATAGGGTCTCTATTGCTCATTATGCTAGAAACAATTTCATGAAGTCAGACTATCTCTCGAACATATAGGGATGCCAAATAAGATGCCGTCCTCTTTGTGTTAACAGAAATGAAGTGGGCACTTTTGGTCAAACAGTCTATGATTACCTAAATGTTAGTATTAATCTTTCTAGAATGGGTAAACCATCTATGAAATCCATCGAAATGCTATCCCATTTCCACTCTAGCACATTTAAGGACTGATGTAATCCACCGGGTTTCTGCTGCTCCGTCTGAACCCTTTGGAAATAAGACACTTAGCTACAAACTCCGCCACATCCTTCTTCATGCCATTCCAATAAAACATCCTCTTCATGTCCCTATTTATTTTGTCACCACCCGGATGAATAGTAATACTGGAATGGTGTGCTTCCTCTAAAACTGCTCTCAACAAGTCACTAGTGCGGGGAGCACAAAGCCTTCCATCTCTCCTAAGCCACCCTCTACCATCTATGGAATAACATTGGAGATGTCTAGAGACCTCTTCTCGGCTAATCCTATCCATATTGTCCATGAGCTTTAAATCCTCTCGCTACCTCGAGCAAATCTGATCCATAAGGTTATGCCTCACTTCAAGCGTACCTAACAATCCAGGGGTAGTATCCATAGAGGCCTTAAAATCAAAAGTAGAAATAAACTCCAAGCTCCTCCACTCTATGAACAAAAGACTAAGGGTTTCCTTCTTCTTACTTAATGCATCCGCTACCATATTACCCTTGCCAGGGGTATAAGCTATCTCAAAATCGTATGACACTAAAAACTCCATCCACCACTGTTGCGTCAAGTTCAAGTCCTTCTAAAAAATAGGTACTTTAATGACTTGTGGTCGGTGAAAAGCTCAAACCTCTCTCCAAGAAAATAGTGCCTCCAAGACTTGAGTGCAAAAAATATAGCAACTAACTTCAAATCATGAGTAGGGTAGTTCTTCTCATGCGTCCTCAATTGCCTACTACCATAACATAATACCCCCTTCTTGCATCAACATCGCTCCTAAACCCGTCCCACATGCATCAGTGTATATAGTAAAAGGATTAGCTCCATTGGGTAAAACTAACATTGGCGTGCTAGTAAAGGCTCTATTAAGCTACGTGAAAGAGTCCTCATAATCCACGTCCTACACGATGCTTTATTCTTCGTAGTAAGGTGTGTGAGTGGTGACGAAATCTTAGCGAAGTCTCTAATGAACTCCCTATAATAGCCCACCAATTCTAGGAAGCACCTAACTTTGGTAACGTTCGTCGGGGCCTTCCAATCTTTCACTGCAATCACATTAGCGAGGTCAATATCCAAACCTTCCTTCGAGACCATGTGCCCTAAGAAACGTGCCTCCTCTCTCCAAAAGTGACACTTCAAAAACTTAGCTCTCAAATGATGATTACGAAGTGTGCGAAGAACCTCCTCCAAATGAAGAGTATGTTCCTCCATATTTTTGGAAAATACCAAGATGTCATCCACGAATACCACCACAAACTTAATTAGGACCTCTCTATAAACGCGGCTCATCAAATCAACAAAGTAGGACGGGGAATTATTAGCCTAAATGGCATAACCTACCACCCGAAGAATCTGTTTAGTGTCCTAAATATGGTCTTACCTATGCTGTCATCAGTGACCCTAAGCTGATGGAATCTTATGGCTAAATCAAGCTAGGAGAATACCGAAGAGCTAACTAACTGGTCAAAAAGATCATCAATCTTAGGGAGTGGATATCGGTTCTTCTTTGTGAGCTTATTTAATTATGTATAATCAACGCAAAGTCAAAAAGAACCTTCTTCCTTAGTAGCAAAGACAACTAGTGCTCCCCACTCTGATATGCTCCTCCTTATGAGACCCTTCTCCAAAAGCTCACGGATCTGCTTGCTCGATTCCTTCCTTTCCTTTGATGCCATGTGCCTCATAGATAATGCTACTAGCTTAGCATTCTCAGTTAAATAAATCCTGAAATCAATCTCTCTCTTAGGGGGTAGTCCCCTAACCTCCTCAAAGATGATTGGAAAATCTTTGACGATGGTGACCAAATCTAGCTTTGCTGAAGATGAAGCGAGGGAATAAAGGAAACTCAACATAACTGACCCATGCGGGTTCTAAGAAACCTCGACATTCCTACCGTTGCATGTCTCTAGTCTAAGAACTCTCCTCTCACAGTCTAATATAGCTCCATATATGGATAGCCAATCCATCTCCAAAATCATCCCATAACCCAAAATTCCAAAACATAGGCATCGTAGTAGGATTTTACACCTAGGATAAAAATTGCAAACCCCACCAAACTATAGATAAGTGTGTCGATCCTCATATCAGGTTTGAAACAACAATGGGCCAGACTACTACTAAAGAAATGTCTAAGTGCAAACAATCCACAAGAGAACTAGAGATAAAAGAGTGTGACGCTCCAGAATCGAATAGAGTTCGAATAAGAAAATCAAAAATAGAAATCAAACCTTCAACTATGAATCTCCTACCTCTATCCTGAAATTTTCCTGTAGGTGTTGTGTCTAACGCTCGGATCTGCGCGAGCGGTGTACTAGCTCCCTGTCCCGTCTTCTGGGGACAATTCCTACTCAAGTGATCGGGCTGCCCATAATTAAAGTACTTTCCTTTCATCTTCTACCTCTTGCAATCTTTGGCAATATGTCCCATAACTCCACAGCTACTACACTTCAATCCTCTCTTAATCTACTTTTGAGGGTCGTTGCCTTTCTTCTTCTCTTTTTTGTTCCTCCACCATTTCTTCTTCGGACCATCCGACTTAACAATTTTCTTTGACTCTCCTTCCTTGACTGCATCAGACGCCATCTCCACCAAAAGACTCATAAGTAGCTCCCATCGGCAGGTGAGTCAACAACAATCTCTTAAGTGGTTGATTCAATCCCTCCACAAACTTCATAGCTTTCTTGTGCGGCGTATTTACCAACTCCACTCCGAGCCGTGACAATTCATTGAACTGATTGATGTACTCCTTCACTGACAAACTTCCATGCTTTAAATTAATAAACCACTCTAGCTGAACACTCTCTTCTGCTTGAGACAAAAACTTCCTATCAAACCGCTTCAGAATCCATTGTAAGTCACCTCCATTCCTTCTAACTCTATGACCTCCCATTAATGCGAAGCCTCCCTTTTCAGCCGCCAAGATGCTAGCTGAACTTGCTGTTGATCTTCCAATTTTAATAGTCAAAATATCCTCTCGGTGACTCTAAGCTAAGTACTCGCCTCCACAAAATTCACCTTACCAGAAAAATTCTTTCCACCCAAACTCGTAAAATCCTTACAAAGCTTAGAGATATTGGCGGCAGTAAGTGGGTTGATGGGATTCCCACCCGTTGGTGTTGGATTGGGCGCTTGCCTGCATACCTCTAGAGTCGTGGCTTGTAGATACCTACGAAACCAAGTTGGGACTGGAATGCCCTTAGGTAGGTTTGGGGAATCCGCCATTATGATAGTTTAGGAAAGAGTAGAATGGAGATTGAATTAGATTTTTTAGGGGATTTTTATAAAAATGCTTTTATACTTAAAAACGAATTCAAAGAGTCCTTTTCTGAAAACTATTTTTAAAACAAGTTATTATTGTTTTTGAAAAATTATTTACTTAAATATTTTTTAGGAATCCACTAAGCTTAGGCTCTGATACCAAATGAAACACCCCACACACCTTAGTATACACAAAGGGACACACTAAAAGGCATGGTGCATTATAGCTATAACAAAAACTAGCAGAGACTAAGATCCACAAGACAAAATAGATAAATAATAACACAACGAAAGTAATTAAAAATAATAAGTGATTTTAAAAATTAATACTTCAGAAATACCTCTGGAAAACCACATATGTTCTAAATACCAAACACAACTGTTGATTATGCAAGTATATGATTTTTGTTTGATGATAATAAACATATATATATATATATTCATTTAAATGTATTTGTTAATGTACTATTTAATTTTCACATAATTAAATAAATATTTGCTGAATAAAATAAATTACGCAGAATTTAAATTCAAACGGATATTTTATTTAAACAAATATTTTATTACAATTTTGAATAGTACAAATTTGTGCTCTCATTAGATATATACAATTTCAATTACAATACAATTTTGATTACATCACAATTTTCCATTTACAATTGCACCTCACTACATTTCACTCATTCACTCTTATATTTTTCAACTCTATTGCAATTGAATCCACCATCTGAGTAATTTACAAAATAAACACTAATGCAGTAAAATTGAAAAGAAAATATTTTCGCAGTGAAAATTAAAATGTATTTTGAAAATACTATTTGCCTCGGTTATTTGGGTTGTTTGTCATCATTTATATTTGAATTCATCATACACGAACAGCTTGTGACATGCACAGTGTATCACCATACCTGCCACAAGGCCATGCACACCAAATGTACACGATAAAATTACAGGGACAGGTGAGCACAAGGTCAAACCCAATTAAAAGTCGAGTTCAACTCAAGTGAAGTAAATATTAAGTCACCATATCAACACAAGGTCAAACACGAGCTATAAGTTGGATTCAACATAGGTGCAAACCAAATGAAATGGTCAAGACACATAAATCAAGCCTCAACCAAAGTTCAAGCTGTACACTTGAAAATAGAGGCTAGACAGTCCAACCAGACCAAATTGAAATAGCAATTTGAAAATGCACAAGTGACTTAAAGCAACTCAAACTAGCATGTCAGAGCAACTATATACCAAAATTGAAAATAAGTCAAGGCAGTAGATAGTGCAAAGTGGTGAATGCAGATACATCATTCCAAATGAAACAAAGTACAGACTTGAAGTAACAAGAAGGATCAACTAAACTCAAGTCCAGACCACACGAAGTATGAAAACAATGAACCAGTACAATGTGAACTAGCTCGAAACAACATGGAATCAAAGTGCAGACCATACATATATACAGAGCTGACATGACACAATGAATACATGCGCATGTATACAATGACAACCAGGCAACAATACAGCATGCACTTATGTACATATGACAACATAGTAGTTCAAATGGAAACTCAACTGTATACAAGCGCAGGTAGCACAAGTTCAGACATGTACAAATATGCAAGACCAAGTGCAATCAGACCAACAGTGAAAAAAAAGTGTCAAGTGAATGAGCTGTAGCAGTTTCAAATCGGGTCAATGCGTTAAGAATTTCAAATTCAACAAGACAGCGCCGAAATCAAACATTATCGGCTAATTCACAAAGCTGTGGTAACCAAGGCAAAGCTCAACCAAGTCAATGATCTCAAAAAGTAAGAAGCCGAATTCAATAAGAATGGAATTAAAATCCAAAGTCTAGATTATCATAATACCAAAGTTAGAGCCGTGGTGGCCAAGGAGTCCAACAAAATTCAAAGCTGTGAATATCCAATAAACAAGCAATGAGAATATACAAATTTAAAAGGTCAAGAAATCATCATCAACATCCAAACAGCATCGAACGGCCAGAGATAAATTAATTGACAAATTCAAATGATTATATATAAACAAAATTATAGGAATTTGATTCCTATTTAAACCGTAACATCATCATCTACGAGATTATCGAGTTCAAGCATACAACTAGTAAAGCAAAGAGAATAAATCATATACCACTTAGTCAAACTCAATCAAAAAATGCGGCAGCCATTTGCAAAGTGAAGAGATCATCGATCGACAAAGCAAGGGACGCTGAATCATCATTCAATCAAGCAATTCAAGTTGACAGCCTCAATTTTTCACAAGCGCTAGTTTTCGCACAGAGGAACGAATGAGCAAGAAGCCATTTTCCCAAACGAAGAAGAAATCGGGCCAACATAACAATAGAAAGAAAAAGGGGGTTTCCTTTTAAATTTGGGCTGGTTTCCTTTTATTTTTTGCTTTTCTTTATATTTAAGGGCTTTGTGTTTTTATTGTTTAATTTTTTTTTAATTTTCATTTCAAATTATTTTATAATCTAGTCGTGTGACTAGGGGACGAACTACGGTGGTGTAGTTCGAGATTCATAACTCAGTGGCTGAGTTATGGCAGAGTTTTTAGTGTAGAGTTAAGTTAGTCGACAGCAGGTGTCGTGAGTTTACGTGTGTAAGAGTCTGACTACTTAATTTCTAGTAGAAACCTTGGGTGCAACATGTAGGCAGGGTTTTGCCGAAGCTAGGTAAATATGTATGTTCTATTTTTTTCTTTTATTATTCTACCATTATATGTGCTGCTGTTACTCGAATATTATCAGTGTTGTGATTATTTTATATACTTCCGTAATAAATTTTTGTAACTAATAGTATCACCTTATTCACCTCCCCCCTCTAGGGTGAAATCTATCCTACAATTGGTATCAGAGCTAGGAATAAAAGCCACTTTTGATTTAAAAATATAATTTTTTAAAGGCCAATTTTGTTTTACAAATTTGAATTTTTAAAAATGGCTTCTTTCAATAATGCTTTTGCTGAGGTCAGTTCAATATTATTCGTCTTGTTTTTGATGGAATGGATATTTTGAATTGGAAATAAAAAATTGAATTTTATTTAAAATATGTTAATATTAAATGTTGGAATATTATTGAAAAAGGGTGTGATATAATAGACGAGAAAATCACTTCAATTAATGCTCTTGCTGTGCGTATAATATATTATCATATTAATCAAGATAATTTTAACTTCATCTCTCATTGTGAAAGTGCACAGGAAATCTGGAATACTTTTAATACAACATGTGGTGCAAAAGTCAACAACCGTGAGAGATCCCCCATAATCAAATCGAAAATTAAAGAAACGTGCTTAGCAGGATTGGTAAAAGGTAGTAGTGATGATAATAATGATGGAGCAGCTGAGCTAGCATTACTAATGAAGAGATTCAAAAAGTGGAACCGCAAATACAGAAATCTAGCTCTAAATCAAAAGAAGAATATTCAAAGCACTAAACAATGCAGAAGAGTGGGGGATCATTTGCCACAAGCACAATAAACCTGGCCACATCAAGCCCAATTGTCCTCAGAATCGACACAGCCAAAAAAAGAATTCAAAAGGGAGAAGTTTTGCAGCCACGTGGAGTAAAAGTGATGATGATTATAAAAGCACTAGCAATGAGAGTGAAAGAGCAGATCTATGCCTACAAGATGATATAACAGATAGCGATGATGATGATGAGCCAAGCGAGGTATCAAAACTCACTCACTTAGAATTACTTATATATTTCCACGAAGTAAATGGCTATTTTGAATGACTTAGGGAGAAATACGCTAAAATTGAATCACAAAGAGACACGTTGATAGATTTAAATAAATGACTAGATCAATTGGTTGAAAACTATCAAAGCAAAAGCCCTTAGTGTAATAAGTGTCCAACATTTGAGGAAGAGATTGAAAAATCAGAAATCAAAAGTAAATCACTTTAAAATGAAAATTTGATTTTGGAAGAGAGTGAAAACACTAGAAGAGAACATTCTATTAAAAAGTGCACACAATTATTGAATGAAAATGAATTTCAAAAATCAAGTCCAACAATTGTCTACAACTTTAGGAAAATTTTCCAAAAGTGAAAGATCATTGAATATGCTATTAGGGAAACAAACTGTTAATACCGTTAAACAAGGACTTGGATATAATCAATCTGAACGTGTTGGAAATAAGATTAATCATGTCAAATTCGAGTACACAATCTGTAGAAGAATTGGACGCAATCATAATAATTGCTGGTATAAACCCAAACATGTGAAAACAATTCCAATTTTAGTTCCAAAGGGCATGAATATAAAATCCCTTAAGGTGAAACAAATTCGGATGCCAAAAGGAAAATATATAAATAGTTTCGGGTCTCTACAAAATTATTTTTCAAAATCATTTGCCACTAACAAACATGGACTTATAAAAACAAATAAGTCACAAAAATATTTTATCGTGTAGGTGTGGTGATAGGCTAAGGAAAACAACAGTGTTATCTGGATTCTGACTGTTCCAGACACACAACAGACAACAAATCAAAATTCCTTAGCCTAGTACATAGGTGGTAGAATCACAATGGGCAACAATGAAATATTATCGGTAAAGGTAAAACAGGTAAGGTATATTCATTTTAAACGATATATTAAATATCATAATCTGCGCCATAATCTAAATTAAATCAGCCGGTTATGTGATGATAAAATAAATGTTGATTTTGATTTTGACTTATTCTTATTTGATATATTCTTATTTGACTTGTTCTTATTTTTAATTCTGATTTGAGTATAATGTTTACCAATCATCTTTTCATCTTTGAACTACTTCAAATAAATTTGTTAGGATTAATGATGTGTAAATATATTTGCTTATATTACTGCTTCTGGATCTGGCACTATGGTCATAGTTTGTAAATTTGTATGATTTCAATTCAAATTCAATTCAGTTTCATTAAAAAGCTGTTAATACTGAATTTAAGATATTTTGTTGCACACATCACAATCTGGTTCTTGATATCTATCTAATGATAAATTTGAGTCACACCGGTAATGTAGTTGATAGAAAAACTACTAGTGGAATGTGTTTTATGTAAGAAATTCATTAACTGCATCACATTTCAAAGAAAATATCTGCATATTTTTTCATCTCAAATAATTTTCAAATTAGCCGACAATTTTCTTATAAAACCCCTTCAAGAAAATCATTTTTGTTGACGTTGTTTCAGATTAGTCATCTTAGAATATTTGATTTTATAATTATTTTTGGATTTGATTTTAAATAACTATGTTAACTAATCTGACTTCCTACCGATTATCGAAAAAAAAAATAGTGATTGAAAAAGTGATGAGTGTTAATGTTAATCATATATTATAACTTGAGACAGTATAATTAGTAAATTTCTTTAAAAATTTAAACAACAGTTATAAGAACTTTTTGTTTAGTAAAAATTCCATGACCATCTCAATTGCTATCATATTTCTATCGACCATCACTCATCAAAATCCAATATAGTATGTCAATATGTGGTGTTTGAATTTTGTTTTCATTTCATTATAATTTTAGCAATAAAAACATTCAAAGTATTCACTCTCATTTAAAAGTCCTCATGGTTATGCATGGGTGAATTACTTGGAATTTTTGATTATGTGCTTCCGTGCTCATTTAAAAGTCATCACGGTTATGCATGTATGGAAGACATATTAAAATTGATTAATTAAATAGACAAGTTGATTCTAATCCCATTTAAAAGTCCTAACGGTTATGTGTGGTTAGAAGATACTTGAATTCATTTTAAATTTTTTTGGAATACTACTAATATCATTTAAAAGTCCTAACGGTTATGCACGGTTAGTATATATTCAAATTCCTGATATAAATATACCACAAATAGACACAACTTATGGTTTTATTTGATGACATTATCCCTATCATTCTAAATCGGAATATGCGTCAAACAGAGTATTTATGATTCTAGTTTAATTTTTTATTGAAATTTAATATTTATGCTCTATTGGGTAATAATGTTGTGTTAATGTCCATCACTTTATCTATATTTTCCTAAAACTATTACTCTTTTGCTGATAACAATAGGAGGAGAGAAAGGTTAAGATTTTGGAAAATAAAAGTCAAATATTTTATTTTCTATATGCATCTAGTTTCATTTATTCATTTACATATTTTTATGCATATATGAAGGGGGAGATTTGTGTTGAGAGGGAGCATTCAAATAGGGGGAGAAAATTGAAAGATCAAATACATTTAACAAACTCAAAATCTTAAATATATGTTTGTTATCACCAAAAGGGAGAGATCGTTGAATATGCAAGTATATGATTTTTGTTTGATGATAATAAACATATATATATATATATATATATATATTCATCTAAAAGTATTTGTTAATGTACTATTTTTTTTCACATAAGTAAATAAATAATTGTTGAATAAAGTAAATAACACAGAATTTAAATTCAAACAGATATTTTATTCGAAAAGATATTTTATTACGATTTTGAATAGTACAAATTTGCGCTCTCACTAGACATTTACAATTTCAATTACAATACAATTTTGATTATATCATAATTTTCCATTTAAATTTGCACCTCACTACATTTCACTCATCCCTCGTATTATTCTTCAACTCTATTGCCAATTGAATCCAGCATATGAGAAATCTACAAAATAAACACTAATGCAGTAAAATGGAAAAAAATATTTTTGCAATGAAAAATAAAATGTATTTCGAAAATATTATTTGCCACAGTTATTTGGGTTGTTCGTCATCATTAATATTTGAATTCATCATACACGAACAGCTTGTGACATGCGCAGTGTATCACTGTATATGCCACAAGGCCATGCACACCAAATGTATAATTGATAAAATTGCAGGGACAGGTGAGTACAAGTCAAACCCAATTAAAAGCCGGGTTCAACTCAAGTGAAATAAATATTAAGTCATGATATCAGCACAATGTCCAACGGAGCAATAAGCTGGATTCAACACAAGTGCAAATCCAAATGAAATGGTCAAGATACATAAATCAAGCCTCGACCAATGTTCAAGTCGTACACATAAAAATAGAGTCTAGACAGTCCAACCAGACCTAATTGAAATAGCAATTTTAAAATGCACAAGTGACTCAAAGAAACTCAAACTAGCATGTCAGAGCAACCACATACCAGAACTGGAAACAAGTCTAGGCAGTAGATAGTGCAAAGTGGTGAATGCAAATATAGCATACCAAATGAAACAAAGTACAGACTTGAAGTAACAAGAAGGATCAACTCAACTCAAATCCATACCACATGAAGTATGAAAACAATGAACCAGTACAATGTGAACTAGCTCGAAACAACATGGAATCAAAGTGTAGACCATACATATATATAGAGCTGAAATGACACAATGAATACATGAACATGTACACAATGACAACCAGGCAACAATACAGCAAGCACTTATATACATATGACAAAATAACAGGTCAAAAAGAAACTCAATTGTATACAAGTGCAGGTAGCACAAGTTCAGACATGTACAAATATGCAAGACCAAGTGAAAATAGACCAACGGTGAAACAGAAGTGTCAAGTGAATGAGCTGTAGTAGTTTCAAATCGGATCAGTGCATCAAGAACTTCTAATTGAACAAGACAGCACCGAAGTCAAACATTATCAGCTAATTCACAAAGCCGTGGTAACCAAGGCAAACTCAACCATGTCAATGATATCAAAAAGTAAGAAGCCGTATTCAACAAGAGCAGAATCAAAATCCGAAGTCCAAATTATCACAATACTAAAGTCAGACCCGTGGTGGCCAAGGAGTCCAACAAAATTCAAAGCCATGATTATCAAGTAAACAAGCAAGAGAATATACAAATTGAAAAGGTCAAGAAATCATCATCAACATCCAAGCAACATCGAACGGCCAAAGATAAATTAATTGACGAATTCAAATGATTATATACGAATGAAATTACAGGAATTCGATTCCTATTTAAACCATAACATCATCGACTACTAGATTATCGAGTTCAAGCATATCAACCAGCAAAGCAAAGAGAATAAATCACATACCACTTAGTCAAACTCGATCAAAAATTGGGGCACCCATGTGCAAAGCGAAGAGATCATCGATCAACAAAGTAAGGGACACTGAATCATCATTCGATCGAGCAATTAAAGCCGACAGCCTCAATTTTTCACAAGCCCTAGTTTTCGCACAGAGGAACAAACGAGCTAGATGCCATTTTCACAAACGAAGAAGAAAGCGGGCCAACATAACAATAGCAAGAAAGAGGGGTTTCCTTTTAAATTTGAGCCGGTTTCCTTTTATTTTGGGCTATTATTTATAATTAAGGGCTTTGTGTTTTTGTTGTTTAAATTGTTTTTAACTTTCATTTCAAACTATTGTATAATCTAGTCGTGTAACTAGGAATGAACTACGACGGTGTAGTTCAAGAATTCGCAACTCAGTAGCTGAGTTGTGGTAGATTTTGAGAATAGAGTTAGGTTAGTCGATAGCGGGTGTCATGAGTTTACGTGTGTAAGCGTCTGACTACTTAATTTCTAGTTGATACCTTGGGGCAGCATGTAGGCAGGGTTTTTCCGAAGCTAGGTAAATCTGTGTGTTCTATTTTCTGCTTTTATTATTCTGCTACTATATATGCTGCTGTTACTTGACTATTATCAATGTTGTGATTATTTTATATACTTCCGCAACAAATTTCATAATTAATAGTATCACCCTATTCACCCTCCCCTCTAGGGTGAAATCGATCCTTCATTGTCTTATGATAATAAAATCTCGATATCGTCAGAAAAACAAGGATACAAACACAAACTTTTCCCTCAATATAGTGCAGTATAATAAAAGAACAAAAGGCTGGAAAAGAAGAGAAATGCATGATAGGGCTCCAAGTCTCCAAGAAGCTACGGTCTATCTTCCCTTCCCTTGATTGCCTATGGGTGGTCAAAGGGGAAAAATGTGGAGTGGGTCAAACTAAATGTCTGGTGAATGATAGTAGCTACTAGAATTTTTAGGCAAAGTAAAAGTAATACATCTTACAACAGTTCTAGTATATAAAAGGAAAGAAAGGAAATAGAGAGAAGAAATAAGCTGGAAATAATCACGAATTAACTAGATCAACATAATTGATTAACTTTGATTATGTGCACTTATTTTTTATAGCTGCTAAGATTAGGCTGAATCCTTAATACTACCCTTTTGATCGGCCGGCTACTCCATAGAATCTACTATGGACCAGAAGTTACAGCTCCCTACGTAGTAGACATTGGTGCCTACGAAATGCATACACTAAGCGCTTAGAACTCATAACGATTATTAAGCACCCGAATGGAATTTGCATGCGTAACCACCACCACGCTCATGTTACCAGTTGTTCCACCTATTGGGTCTTCTTATTACCTCAAGCTCCAGCATAAGCGTTCCCCTCGTCTCACTTCAGTATTATGTGAGACGCCTCGTTTCACTTCAGGGTTGTGTCAGACACTTCGTCTCACTTCAGGGTTATGTAAGACACCTCGTTTCACTTCAGGGTTATGTCAAACACCGTGTCAATATAAATAATTAGGGAAACGCTATTGGTATGGCCCATCATCCACACAATATCTAGTTGCGCCCCTTTACCCAAATCCCCTAGATTTGGATTTCTTACTTATTGACCATTTACTACCGTTATTAACATAAGTGTGCCCCTTATCTCACTTCAGGATTATGTGAGACACCTCATCACACTTTAGGGTTATGTGAGACACCTCGTTTCACTTTAGGGTTATATAAAACACCGTATCCATAGAAATACAGGAATGTTATTCGGTATATGTCCTACTTTAATTCTTTGCTTATTAACTTAGATAAATTATTTAAATACGCCTTTACTTTTGTTCTTAATATCTGTGCTTATTAATTTATCCTGTCTTAAAATAAGCCTCAATCTGTTCTATTTCTTATAATAACTTACGTTGTAATCATGCTTATTATTTGACCTAAGGTCTAAGTGTAAAAAATAAGCTTCCTTCATCTTATACACTTTTTAGTTATAATTCTAAGTTATAACTAGGCTAACTATCTTTAATTAGTCCAATTCTAACATCAATATCATAATTAGGCTCAATTTAAGTCTTAATTCCATTTTTATTACTGTCTTTACAATTTATTTCTTATCTTCCGTCATTTCAGTATTCTTACAATTTTAATCCATATTCATGTTTAATCTGTTCTAATCCATACGCGAAGAAGAAGGAGAGATAAAAGGAAACTGAAAATAGAAGAATATCTAAAGCGTAGGAAAAAGATGTAAATAACGCATAAATAATAGTAACTGAATTAAAATACTATAAATAAACTGTAAATAAATGGAAACCTATAATTAATACAAATAAACTAAAATTAACTAAAAAGAATAGCTAAAAGAAATAGACCGAAAATCACTCTAAAAGCATTAAATAAACTACAAAAAAGTTATCTCAAAAATCTTAGTAACACTACAACTATTGAAAACTGTATTATCTTAAATTACTTAAAGAAATCTAAAATAATAACAATCACTCACCTGTGGTCCTATGCTCTTCCCATTTGGTATTCTCGGATCCACTTGAAGGTATTAAAATATTTTTATTAAAAAGATTCTCTCCTTGAAGAATTATTCCTTTTAGGGTCCTTCTAGAAAAGGTAAACCCAAGAGGAGAAAATCCAGAACGAGAAAAAGTGTTAGACCTAGGATCTTATTTATAGGGGTAGAAGTGGATCTCAGACCGTTTAATTTGGAGATTGAATGCGGAGCAGCCACGTCATAGGCTGAATAGGAGCCGTCGAGTGGAAACACGAAGAGACCAGATGAGGCTAAAGAATGAAAATAGATGTTCGAAAACCTCTGGAACGAAGAAAATTTTCTTCGTTCCATACCCATAGGCGGGTCGACCAGGCGGTTGACTGCCCCTCCCCATAGGTCGATCGGCCAGTTGACCTAGGGCGCGGTTGGGTCAACCTTACGATCGACCTAGCCCCTTTTTTTCCCGATTCTTCTTTGTTTTTGTTTAATTCATAGCTTGCTCATATTAGCTCGGATCCTGACATTCTATATTTGAAAATTGACCATATTACCACGGACACAATGGTGTAACTTCCGCGGCTCAATTCTGATAGTTTCACAATGTTATTTTATTATTTCATTATTAACGAATTAATTATTATGGGCTAAATTTTGAGTTGTTACGATGCCCCAATCTCATACATTTTACTTTGATTAAAATAACTACATCATACATCAATAATAAGAAGTCAAATCGAGGTAATCGAATTCATTACAATTTTCATTTTGGTTATCATTTCCATGATCGACTTCCTCATTTTGATTGTCGTTGTCATCATCATTTTCAGATTTATTCTCTAGTATCTATTTAAAAATATATCTTAGAATATTTAGTTTTAGGAAAAATTCGGATATCTTTTACCAAATAAAATTTTGGCTACCTACTGCCGAAGCCAATTTCGGTACCTATTACCGAAACAAAATTTTGGCTACCCACTACCCAAAATTACTTCGACTGCACACCACCAAAACAATTTCGGCTACCTACTATCGAAGCCAATTTTGGCTAGGTATAAACGGAAACATATTTCGACAACAAACTACCAATTTTTTTTATAAAATTTAGCTATATAAAACTAAAACAACGAAAAAAATGGCGAACTATAGCCGAGAACAATTTTAGATCCGCAAATTCTTGAACAGTTGAAAATTTTCGGCTACCAATAACCGGATATTTTCTGATACGTTAATTCTTGAACCAACGAGTTAAACCCTAAACTTGTTAAACCCTGGCTCATTGAAATAAAAAAAACAGTAAACCCACATACCTTTTCTTTGATTTGTTGAACAAATTCAACAGAGCATCCACTTTCTTCGGTGAGAACCATAGTATATTCTTTCTCCTTTGGACAACTTTCATTAGAGTTTATATCCCTCATAGATTACTGATTAGTGAGTAGCTGATAGTATTGGGTTTAGGGTAAAAATAAATTACTAAGGGTGCAAAGGCAACAGGGGTAAATTTGTCATATTTTCAATTATTGTTAAGAATGGCTATATTCATTAGTCCTCCCTTAGTAAAAAAATTTAAATAAAAAGTGACCCCCTTAACCAAAATTGGAGCGTCATTAACAATGTCTTTTAATTAATGTATCAAGGCATTGATGTTTTAGAAAAAACATGTGTAAAAAGTGTTTTACCAGTATAAACTTAATGTAGAGTGATGAAGATGAATAAGCAGCTTCCAAAACTTCAACTTTTGAGAACCATAATTGATATACTATGAGAAATGCTTCAAAATCATATAATATTAACACTGGATGTATTAAGCGAAGCCAATCTGATCATGTCCAATCGATAAAAGCCCAAATAACAATGAATAATCCTTTACTGCTGACCACAGTATCAACTACCTTTATGATGAAGACGACGATTTAGATGATGATGAGGCACATATACCCTATAAATATTCAAAATAACAAATGTTTTATTAAGCAAAAATTAAACATTGGTATTCAAAATCACCTCATCTAATAATTAAAAAAACTAACAAAATCCAAACCTTGTTGTTGTTTAAAGCAAGATGAAAATTTGTTGCTTCCAACAACGGGTTAGCGTACTTGCAATCATCTGCAATTACCTAATAACATGTAGAATAGCTCGATTCTACCGCAATGATGCTCAGAACTTGGAGTCGGGTTCCAGTACACGATTGAGTTCAGATGTGGAGATAGCGGAGAAAGGGGATGGACCGATTTGTTGTGGAGAAAGTGGAAAGAGGGAAACATTTGATTTTGAATAAGGATTTTGTGATGGGATTTGGATTTTAGGGTTCTGTAAAAAAGAGGCTAAGTGGGAAATGATAATTAATCGGATCTGGAGTAAGTGGGTAACGAAAATAAGGAGGAAATAAAGGCGAAAAGTAGGATATTATTGCCCTAGCCATTGATATTAATTACAAAAATAACCAAAATAAGATGAAAAACAAACATTATTTTAAGATTTTATGTTTGAACTTAAGAAGAATTTCAAAATATTGTTTTTAAATTTTATGAATATTTTTAAGTTTACTTTAGAAAAATTAATTTATTTTTAAAATATTAAATATAATAATTAATTATAATTATGAAATATCAAATAATAAATATTAATTATTAGTTACTAAATATTAATTTTAACCATTAGTCATTTAATAAAAATTATTGAATCGTAATTGATAATTATAAAAAAATTATTTATTAAATATCACTTCTTATTTATTAATTATTAATTATCAGTTGGTACTTTTTGCTTCTTAATTGTAATTGAATGTTGATTATTAAATACAAACAATTATTTATATATATTTATTATAAGTAGGCATTAAACATTTGTTATTAATTATAAATTACTAAATATCAACTATAATTTTCTTATTGTTAATAATTAATTCTAATAAATAATTGCACATAAAAATTAGATAGTGATTATAGATAATAATTTATTACTATAAATTATTTATTAATAATCGTTGGTTATGAATAATAAATGATTATCGTTATACGTTTTCATTTATAAATTGTTAGCTATAACCTACCATTTATAAATTATTTAAGTAGGCATTAAATATTGGTTACTAGTTATAAATTATTATAATATTCTAAGCAATATTAAACATATTCAGAAACTTAATGTAAACCTATGAGTGAAACTATGTTTAAAAAATTATGGCTAATTAATATCTAGTTGCGAATAACAACGTTTTACAACCTTTTAAAACTATTATTCAAAGGGTGCTATGACAACATTAACGATTCTAGAATAAACTTTGTAAAAAGTAATAGTTATAGCGTTTTCTTGAAAAACATTATCAAATGAATCTTTTTTGCGACTTTTCACAAAAACTTTTGTAAGAGTCATAAACATTATAAAACAAACATTGTAATAAGCTTTTTTTTGAAGTGTAGATATCTAAATGATACAATGATAACAAAATCTTGTTCGATTAGCGGCACTAACAATGAAGTTAAAAGTGTGAATTTCAAAAGTTTTACTTTTTATTAAATTGCATAGGATCTTTTCTTTATGTTTATATAAATAATATTTTGTTTAAAACCAATTAAATTTTGTACTTTAATTAATAAAAGAGTTTTGAAATATTTCAACCTATTTAATTTCATTAAATTATTTATTTATTATTATTGTTTAAATTTAATTTGCTAATGGTTTAATTAAAAATTAATTTATTAATGTATTATATTTTATATTTTATTGTGTTATGACATTCACATTCACAATATGAGCTTCACAATAATATAAGTATATAACTTATCAGCTTTGTTTGTCTCGCCTCCTCTATTCCCTCTATCTCGTCTTCCCTCTTCCACTCTCCTTATATCATCTTCCTATTGCTTGTTTTTCCATGGCCAAGAATAGGAAATCGAAGCCTCGCTTCACTGCGTCGATCGAAAATCATGCGTCTACTACTAGATCGGTCGTATATTCGCGGTCGCTACTCCGCCACCTGATGTCTCCACCTCCATTGCGACATTGCTACAATCATCTCCATTTATTGCCACTACTTCTGAGAATGACATTTCCCAAATTTTGACTGTTAATATTGCAACATAGCTTGCTCACCTACAAATTGCAACTCCAGACAATCATCCACCAAATGCTGCTATGCTGATTAATTTTGGAATTGATTTTGTCAGGACCTCGCCTATAACTACTGCAGTCATAAGAGATGTACTTTCTTTGCAGGTGAAAGTTGCAGTTATTTCACATGCTGTAATAATTCTTCTTGAAATGCTACCCTAAATTACCTGATTAATAATGTGTTGTCATAACAATTTTCCTTTACTAAATCCAGCGAGAGTTTAGGAATTCAAATCCAAATACCTCAATGCCATCTACTGCAGTTCTAGATGGTAATATCTTGACGTCTTGGCCCTCCGTGTTTGCCAATAAACCATGTAATGCTGGAGTTTAGACTACGAGATGTTTTGACCTCAAGACGTTTAATGGTATCAATATCCCTTCCCCTTACAAAATATATTTGACAACGATAAGCTTTTGGGTTTCTTTCTAGATGATAACCTCCTATTTGTTGTTGTGAAATCCCATCTAAGAAATTTTTGGAGATTGAACGGGAAGATTACCATGTGTTTCGACAACTCGTTGTTCTATTTCACTTTCACATGCCTTGAGGATTGACTACGGATTCTTGAAGCTGAGCCTGTCGTTATATTGGGAAAGTTGTTTATTATTACCAAATGGAGTCCATCGTAGACATTGCACATGAACGGGTACTCTCTATCCCTATTTGGGTCCATTTCTCAAACATCCCTTCTATTTATCAATTTATGATTATTATTGATTGGTTGACAAACATGATTTGTCAGCTGGTGTTAGAGAACCACATATTATCCTCGCACGTGTAGCGTATTATCAGCCAAACACGTGGACATTCTTTGAGGGTGATGTGTGACACAATTAAACCCCCTCTAATATCATGTTAGAGAACCACATATTATCATAAAACCAATTGGCGATGTGAAGGGAGGTCTCTTAGTATTTATGCATGATTTATATTGTAAATTGTCCAATGTGGGACTAATCTCAATAATTTGCTTTGATGACGCGGCGGTGAGAAGGGAAAGATTAGGTTATGCTAAAGCATTGATTGAGATAAAACCAAGTAGACTCTTACCATTTATTTTACCGATGGAACAGGTTCCTGGTCCTCTTGCTATGGTAGATGTTGGTTATAAATGGAATTCGAAGATATGCAAAAACTGTAGATCTTTTGGTCATCTTGCAGCTTCATGTAAGCACACCCTTCATCCTTCGTCGTCGCCTAACATTGAGAAAGTTGTTGTAAAGATTTCCATCTCTCAGAAGATCCCTCTCCCAAAAGTCAATAAGCGTGTTTGGGTTCCCAAACATTCGATGCTTCTCGCTGTCGGTTTTGTCCCGCCTAGCGCTCATGCTTTATAGACATCCGCTTTGATTGGTACTCTAAAGAGAAGACTGTTGGAATTCCTATTGAATGAATATATACATAAGTCCCACATCGCCAAAATTGCAAAGCTATTCTAGTATATTAATAGTTTTGCAATGAAGGGGTTGGGGACTAGGGGTATCCAAATGTATGCTTCATTGTGAGGAGGGAGATCAAGCATCACCAACAAACACGAGTGCGCACCGCCGCTGTTCGTCCGACCGAACCGGACCGGGCTCGGGTTTGGGTTTGGGTCTAATATGATCCTATTTTTACTGCAAAACTGGACCGGGCTTTCTGACAGTTGCAGGCTATATGAACATATGTGAATCTATTTATAAACGGACATGGATTGACTGAGGGGGTGCGACTTCTGAAGCGGGCGTGGGCTTTAGCGAATAGACGGATGCGGGTGCGAACTGTTAGATGCGAGCGGGTGCGACCCGACTGAAGAACCGTAGGCGAACAAAAACAATGCGACGCGAACGAATGCGAGGAGAAGGCGGGTATGACCCGTTAACGAACAGTAGCGGTTCAAAAGGCAACGGGTGCGACCCGTCAAGCGGATGTGACTGTTTGAAGGGATGCGGAGGAAATTATAAATAGGAGAGAATCCTGATCACATTCTCATTCCATTTCAATTCTAATTTCTTCTGCTTCATCTTTTCTACGGCTCTGTACAATATATCACATAATTGACATACTCATAACAATATCGTGTAGATTATGTCTGTTGTATCTTGGAAGACTTTAAATAAAGTCTTAAGGAAATTGTTATGACAATCCTCAGACGGAATTTCCTTCTTCAAACCGGTTAGGTTTATAATTGATTTATATATCTATTTATATATATCATTTTCCTTTTTACGTTGTGCTATTTCTTTAAATAGTATAACGTTTGATCTATCATTATAATTATTATTACTATAGTTGTTAGATTGTGGTCATAATTTAATTACGACATATTGCTTAATTTAGCAAATACAGACTTTCGGAGTAGTGAAAATCTGATCGATAAACTTGTGAGACGAGTTTATAATTGATTATTCTCTGTTTTGGTATACTAGACGTATAACATCTTAAGACTTTACTGTTTTTTGCTCAAACCGAGATGGCAACAGTTGAATTATCAACAAAGGCTACTACACGCAACATGCCCGATCCTTTTAAAGGAGATTATGATGATTTTCTAACATGGCAGAATCGGATGTTATTTTATCTCACCACACTCAGTCTGCAATGGTATCTCGAGGAAGAGGAATCGATTCCTGCACTAAGCAAGGAATCAGATTTGATATGTGGAAGCATTCTGACTTTTTATGCAGAAACTATATTCTGAATTGTCTAGACAATGTGCTATACAAAGTATTCAGCCTCTAAAGACAGCAAAAGCACTCTGGAATGCACTTGCCACGAAGTATAAGACGAAGAATATGAGTCTTAAGAAATACGTTGTAGACAAATCCATGGACTACAAGATGGTTGACTTCAAACCGGTGACTGCTCAACTGCATGAATTGCAAATTCATGAACTTGAAGCGGAAGGTCGTAAGGTTGGAGAATCATTTTTGGTTGAAGCCATCACGGAAAAACAGCCGCCGTTGTGGAGAGATTGCCGCAATTATCTAAAGCATAAGAAGAAGGAAATCCTTTATAGGATCTCATAGTCCGATTGAAAATTGAGGCAGATAACCATGGAGTTACAAGACAAAGCGAGGAGGCATTTGTGGCTGAAGTTTCAAAGACAAAAAATAAAAAGAAGAATTTCGAGAAGAAAAGGAAAGCCCAGACAACAAACCAAAAGACAACAAACGAACCAAAAAGTTTAATGGCGAATGTTGGGTTTGTGGAAAAGTTGGACATGCCACTGGAGATTGCAAACACAAAATGGAACGTAACGTAGAGGCAAATATAGTAGACAACATGGAACTAGACGAGTCCAACTTCTCGGCATTTGTATCTGAATGCAATTTGGTTCAGAATCCTAACCAATGGTGGGTAGACACAGACGCTACTCGTCATGTCTGCTCAGACAAATCCATGTTTTCTACATACCAGAAATTCGATCACGAAGAAAAACTCTATATGGGTAATTCTGCAGTATCCACGATCAAAGAAAGTGGCACAGTAATCCTCAAGTTTACTTCTAGAAAAACTGTCAAGTTGAATGACGTGCTCCATGTTCCAGACATACGCAAGAATCTCATCTCTGGTGCAGTACTATCAAAGAAAGGATTCAAAATGATATTTGAGTCAGACAAGATGGTTCTGTCCAAAGATGGAATATATGTCGGAAGGGGATATTTATGCGATGGCCTATTTAAGGCAAATGTAGCCGTTATCGGCAATAAAACTATATATTCTGATTGTGCTATCAATAAAATTGAAATTTCTTACTTGGTTGAGCATGAAATTTTACTATGGCATGACAGATTGGGACACATAAATTTCCCGAAAAATGAAAACATTATCAAACCTGGGACTAATTCCAAAATTCCAAGTAGATAAGAACTACAAATGTGAGACATGTGTAGAAGCAAAAATGGTTAAAAAACTATTTCAATCTGTTGATAGAAGCACCGAAGGTTTGGTTCATACAGATTTATGTGATTTTAAATCATTACCTACAAGAGGTGGAAAAAAGTACTTTATCACTTTTATTGATGACTATACACGATATTTCTATGTATATCTTTTAAATTGTAAGGATGAAGCAATTACATCGTTTATGAAGTACAAAGCTGAGGTAGAAAATCAGTTAAATAAAAAAAAGATCAAGATATTGAGATCTAATCGAGGTGGAGAATACGAATCACCATTTAAACAGTTCTGTACCGAAAATGGTATCATTCATCAAACAAAAGCTCCACATTCACCACAACAAAATGGTGCCAGAAGAAAGAACAGAACGTTAAAAGATATGATTAATGTCATGCTTTTAACTTTTGGTCTGCCGATGAACTTGTGGGAGGAAGCCTTAAATATGTCTAATCACATATTAAACAAAGTCCCTCACAATACAACATGAACAATTCCATATGAGTTATGGAAAGGACACAAACTAAGTTTTAAATACCTCAAAGTGTGGGGGTGCTTGGCCATAGTTCTAGTTCCGCCTCCCAAGAAAGTCAAACTCGGACCAAAAACAGTAGATTGTTACTACTTAGGGCCATCCCAAAATAGTAGTGCCTACAGATTTTTGGTATTCAAGCCTGATATAGCAGATATTCATGTAAATAAAATCATGGAATCTAGAGATGCCTCATTCTTTGAAGACGTGTTTCCACACAAAAGGAATGAAGTGAATAATGTCCCTAAAAGGACAATAGAAGAATCAAGCAATTCACATGAAGATGAAACTCATCAAGAGATTGTGGAAGTTGAACCAAGAAGAAGCGTAAGGGCTAGGACTTCGAAGACGTTTGCTTCGGATTTTTTCACATATATGTTGGTTAACCTCAAACGTACAAGGAAGCAATGTCATCTTCTGAATCTTCAAGTTCGAAAGAAGCAATCCAAAGTGAGATTGATTCAATTCTAAGTAATAAAACTTGGAAAATTGTTGATATTCCACCTGGAATAAAACCTATTGGCGGTAAATGAATTTTCAAGAAGAAAATGAAAGTAGATGACTTTATCGACAAGTATAAAGCTAGAGTAGTAGCCAAAGGATATCGTCAAAAAGAAGGAGTAGACTTCTTTGATACATATTCGCCGGTAACACGATTAACCTCTACAAGAATGCTAATAGCAATTGCATCGACCTATAATCTATAAATTCAAGCCAGATTAGTAGCCAAAGGATATCGTCAAAAAGAAGGAGTAGACTTCTTTGATACATATTCGCCGGTAACACGAATAACCTCTATAAGAATGCTAATAGCAAATGCATCGACCTATAATCTATAAACTCATCAAATGGATGTAAAGACAACATTCTTAAATGGAGATCTCGATGAGGAGATCTACATGGAGCAACCTGAAGGTTTTGTTTCCAAAGGAAATGAAAACAAAGTTTGAAGATTAGTAAAATCATTATACGTACTTAAACAAGCTCCAAAACAATGATAGATAAAAATTTGATAGTGTCATGATGAGAAATGGTTTTCGTATAAACGAATGCGATAAGTGTGTTTATTATAAACAAATTGGACAATCATATGTGATGATTTGTTTATATATAGACGATGTATTAATATTTGGTCCAAATACTCAGGTAATAGAGACCATAAAGAAGATGTTAATTAGAAATTTCGATATGAAAGACTTAGGAGTTGCAGACATTATTTTGGGAATAAAAATAATAATAACACCTAATGGAACTGAACTATTTCAATCACACTATGTAGACAAAGTGGTTGAAAATTTTCAAAATTTTGGAGTTAAAGGAGTAAGAACACCTTTTAATCCTTCAGAAGTACTGCATAAAAACACTAGTGAGAGTGTAAGGCAACTGGAATACTCTCGTGTAATAGGATGTCTCATGTATCTCATGAATTACACAAGACCAGATATAGCTTATGTAGTAAGTCGACTGAGCAGGTATATAGGCAATCCAGCAAAGGAACACTGGAAAGCACTAATGAGAGTGCTTGGATATTTAAAAATTACCGCAAATTATTCCTTACATTATGGAAAATATCCTGCCGTCTTAGAAGGATGTAGTGATGCAAATTGGATTGCTGATTCAGAGGAATCAAAACCAACAAGTGGTTATGTCTTTACCTTAGCAGGGGCAGCAGTGTCATGAAAATCTACTAAACAAACATGCATAGCTCGATCCACTATGAAATCGGAGTTCATCGCTTTAGATAAAGCAGGCGAAGAAGCAGAATGGCTTCCTCACTTTTTAGAAGATGTTCCGTTTTGGCCTAAACCTATACCAGCCATATGCATACACTGTGATAACTAAGCTGCGCTAAGTAGAGCGCACAACTTTGTGTATAATGGAAAGTCACAACATATTCGTCGACGCTATAACACAGTTAGACAGTTACTCTCAAATGAAACTATTTCCATAGATTATTGGAGAATAAATGATAACATAGTGGATCCATTTATTAAAGGTTTATCAAGAGAGAAAATTGACTGCGCATCGAGGGGAATGGGTTTAAAAGCCTAAACCACCAAGAGTTATCTTATACGGAAACATATCCTAGCGACTGGAGATCCCACGTATTAGGACCAATAGACAAACTAGTTCTGAGCAACTCAAGATTTAATGCATTGTGTGGACATTGTCCAACTCCATTCCTATGGTGCACAATATAAATGCGTGCCTACAGAAGTATTTAAAGGTTAAAACTATGTTTTTTATTGATGACCATATCATGGAAATAACAAGTGGGGTATATGTAGGATACTCTTAATGGTTGCGATCACCAATGTTAGTGTGAGGTAGGTCGGCTCTATGAGAATATTAAAGACTTATATTATCTATAAAGACTTGTAGAACCAAAAATTGTTCAGGACCAAAATGAACACAACTAAGAGATTGGATGAGAAGGGAATCAATGCTTTGTAAAACTTATTGTCTGGATATACAATAAAGGCTGACAGTTCAAGATGAAATAATTCACCGATTAGCCAAGTAGATCCAATAAGTTTTAACTAGGGAAAGTTCAAAGTGAAATATCTATTTATCCACGATAAAGCATTATTCCTTGTGTACTCTGTGATATTTCGCTTTGTGTGGGCGATGTGTATATTATCATTCATGTGGGGAATTGTTGGAATTCCTATTGAATGAAAATATACATAAGTCCCACATCGCCAAAATTGCAAAGCAATTCTAGTATATTAATAGCTTTGCAATGAAGGGGTTGGGGCCTAGGGACACCCAAATGTATGCTTCGTTGTGAGGAGAGAGATCATGCATCACCACCACACACGTGCGCGCGCGTCGCCGCCGTCCGACCGACCAAACCGAACCGGGCTGGCCTCGGGTTTGGGTTTTGGTCTAATATGATCCTATTTTTACAGCAAAACTGGGTCGGGCTTTTTGAAATTTGCAGGCTATACGAACAGGTGTGAATCTGTTCATAAGCAGACGCGGATTGACTGAGGGGTGCGACTTCTGAAACGGGAGTGAGTTTTTGGCGAACAGATGGAAGCGGGTGCGAACCGTTAGACGCGAGCGGGTGCGACCCGACTGAAGAAGCGCATGTGAACAGAAGGAGTGCGACGCGACGGATGCGAAAAGCAAGTGGGTGCGACCCGTTAATGAACAGTAGCGGTTCAAAAGGCAACGGGTGCGACCCGTCAAGCGGACGCGACTGTTTGAAGGGATGCAGACGAAATTGTAAATAAGAGAGAATTCTGATCACATTCTCATTCCATTCCAGCTCTAATTTCTTCTGATTCTTCTTTTCTACTATTTTATATAATATATCTCAGAGTTGACATACTCATTACAATCTTGTGCAGATTACGTCTGTAGATTTATAATTGATTTGTATATTTATTTATATATATCATTTTCGTTTTACGTTATACATTTTTTTAAATAGTATAACATTTGATCTATCGCTATAGTTATTATTACTACAGTTGTTAGATTGTGGTTGTAATTTAATTACGACATATTGCTTAATTTAGCAAATACAGACTTCCGGAGCAGTGGAAATCTGAATGATAAACTTGTGAGACGAGTTTATAATTGATTATTCTCTGCTTTGGTATACTAGACGTATAACAAAGACCTAGGTCCATGAATCGATATAAATTCGTTATTCCCCTTTGACTGACGCATACTTTAAGTTCGACTCTGACTTTAGGGGCGAGCATAGATTCTTATTTTATCACATATCTGGTGATAACCATATCCTATCCGTGGATGGCAAATACGGTGAAACAAAATGGTTACCATTGTTATTTTAGTATGTTTTTGTTAAACAACTATAATTTGTTATCATTATCCAAGTTTATACTAGTACAACTGCATAACCGTGGGAAACCGATCATTAAATTACATAACAAGAAAAAAAAAATTGATCTGCGTGTTTGCTATGCTTTAAAGAATACAAAAAAAAAAGAGATGAGACATCAAGGGAAGGAATAAAACTAATAAAATTGTAGAGATTTAAGAATACGTGTTACAGACATCTTCTTTGTAAAAATTTTAAAATTTTTTTTACTTGATTTCATAAAATTTGGTATGGCAGACAAACCCGTAACAGTCGGTGTGACAAATCATGTTGCAATTTGTATCAGAAAAGGCCAAATCACTTATTCATTAGTTTATATATTCATTCGTGGGACCTGTAGTACCTCTTTCAACTGTTTTTTTTAACAAGCCTCGAGTAACATTCAAGCAAAATTATTGTCCTTATTAAGAAAAAAAATAGTAAGAAACAGAAAAAAGTGATCATCTTACATCTAAAGAACGAAAAGACAGATGTCAAAACAGCACGAAACAAGAAGTTTTTGTTCATCTCTTTGACAAAAAGCTGCCACCATTACACATGCAGAAGTTTCCAAAATTCAAATATGAAAACATATGCTTCCATCAATGTAAAGCTGCTTTCTGCTTTTTGCTCCATACTTGGAAATAAATATGATTAGTACGTATGATTCAAATCGTTACAACAATCAAATCGAACAGGGCAGTTTTACGTTCATCCAATTCTGATTGATAAATTGTTATTTTATTTGTATGAATAGTAAAGGAAGAAAGGTTTCTAAATCTGTGTCGTCTTATCCATACTCAGCCATTGTATAGTTCAGTTGTAATTTACAAAAAAGAAAACAAATGCTATGGTATAGAAACTGATTAGGTTTGAATGTGATAGATCATAAAGACAACAAAAGACTAGTTGTGGATTAAATCTATCTCTATGTCTACGATTGAATTATCTTTGTTAAATCTATCTATACCAACGAAAATCTTTATATCTAGGGATGAATATATTTTCGAAAGGAATGAATTTTAGGATGCATTATATTCTACACAACTCAAAGGCAGTTGACTTGAGTTGGTAGAGATAAATTTTGCACTGTCTTGCAACACACAGACCAGATGAAAAATATGTTTAAGGGCTGGACATGTACATTTGCATTCATTTTTATTTATATGAGCTTAAGCAAGTGAAGGGCTTGAAGACGTCGATGTAGAGAGAAGAATGATTACAAATTGCTTTCGTTTCTCAGATTTAAGCCGCCATAGATTTCGCTGGTTTTGGAAAGTCAAGTTTAACCCGGGTTTATTTCCTAGGTATGATTAAGCTTCTGATCTACTATAGTAGGTTGGTGTTATATGTTTGTTTGGACCAAACTATGAAACCAATTTATATCCAATGTAATGCTAAGTGCACTGCGGTTTGGGCTTCGGGCAACCACGGTGCAAATCGGTCAGCGGTTGTTCGTTGATCAGTCCTTTTTTAGGATCGTTCGGCGGATAACCACCGACCGATTTGCACCGCAGTAGCCCGAAACACAAACCACGATGCCTTTAGTCATGCATTATCTTATTTGATTTATTACTTAAACCAATATTCCAGCCGACACCACAGTGCTTATCAGCTATAGTAATGAACATAAAAAGAAGAAGGGATTTATCCAAATTACTTAGGAGCTCGTTGTGGTTTTTTTTTTAAAACTTAGAATAACCCGTCAGGCCGGTAAACTCCTAAGTATGGTACAGTAAAGCCGTCCGCTGATCCATTCCTCCGTAGCGTGTGGTAGGAATCGAACTTGTATCTTTTTATCAGAACCCAAGCCTCCTTTCAACTGCGCTACATCTGTGGACTTCATTATGGTTACTAACCACAGAAATTACCAAATATAGTTGTTATATGAGTTTTTTAATTGATGAAGTTTGTCGAAACTAATGGTTTAGGTTTTCCATAATAGATCTCTAATTATGATGTAGTTGTAAGAAAAATTCTTATAATAATGATTTGATAAATTAGATATTTATTTCTTATAAACATAAAGCACAAAGTAAAATGCACATATTTAATTAAAAATTGAAAGCCAACATGCTTTTTCAAAAAGATCATTGAAAATTAAAAAGTTTAATTTATTTATTTGCATGTAGTTGGAATTGTTATTTAGGCATATTTTTATTAAATAACTACGATTTTTCACTATTGTCTAATTTGGATAAGGAAAGATGGCTATTCTTTCTCTAATGTATATTTTTTATTTTGGCTTCACACCGTAGCTTTCCAACCGTACGTATAATATCATGGAATGAAGTTTTTTCATATTGAAGTTTCTCAACCATTATCTACATGATTGCACATTATATCATTTATATAGTGAATTGATCATTATATGTTAAAATGTGAATTCCGTACATTGAAACATCCTACAGTGCCCCAGTTCTCATTATAGCGTGTATGTGTATCAATCGAATCTTCAGCATTAGAATTTGAATTGCAGCTTAAACATACGGATAACCTTTGATTCTTTTTGTCGTAGATGGTGAAGTTGAAGTAGAAGAGGAAGAAGGGGATGACAAAGAATGTTGACAACAAGGTGATTTATAAACATAGCGGTTTTAACTGTTGCGTCAGATCTATTAGACGCATTTCATTTCAATGGAATAATTTAATGGTTCACCTCAACAAGGTAAATCGGTAGGTCACAGCGTTGCCGCTTCAGAGGTGTCAAACATATGGAGACTTATTTGCACTAAGCTTGTTTTAATCATTTTACATAAACTGCCTTCTCTACTTCTTTTTTGAATAAAAAGGTAAATAGGGCCCAGCCCACTTACATAAATAAACGGGTAAATATGAACCCGACACAACTCAATACCCTAGAAAACCCTAGAACTTCACCGCACCGCCTCGATTATTCTCATTCCATAGCCTCTCCTCGTTCAAAGAAAATAACGGCAAATCGAAGCAAAAATTTAAATTTCACGTCCTCCCTTCTTTACTCCACTGGTCTCTACTCTTTTCAGATACGACATCCATTCGTTAAATTTTCCCCACATGTCTTCAATCTCTTTGTCGGTGAAAATATTTCTCTGAATAGGGTTTAAAACTAGGAAAATTAACACATCTATGGTCAATATAACTCTGATCTGTTGATTCTTCCCTCTGGAGGACAGCGCGATCTCGATTTGAGGCACTTTTAAAAGTATAATCTTCAAAATATGATTACTGCAATGATCACGAGATCTGTGGTCAACACACCTCTGATTTGTTAAGTCAACACTCTGGAGAGCAACATGAGCTCTATTTGAGGCCCTATCAAGTATAATCTTCAAATAGACGATTGCTCGTCTGTATGCCCTTCTGGTGGGCTAAAAATTGCTCCAGATGCTTACTACCTGCTTCGATACTCCACTCCTCAGCTAAATTTGCAAATTATCTTTGATCTTTCATTTATTTATTTATTTATGAAACTGTCTGTTTCTATGAGTAACCATTTCTGCTCTTTACTGCTGCTTGTTTTATTATGAATACGTGCATTTCTTTCTCTCTAAATATTGTAGACAACAGTAGTAATTAGAATGTGAGCAGGGTCTCTTTCAATAGATTTTCCTCATTCACACATATATGTATTTGATTTATTACTTAACCCAATATTCCAGCCAACACCATAGTGCTCATCAGATATAGTAATGAACATAAAAAATAAAGGGATTTATCCAAATTACTTAGGATCTTATTGTGGTTACTAACCACAGAAATTACCAAATATAGTTGTTATACGAGTTTGTTAATTGATAAAGTTTGTTGCAACTAATGGTTTAGGTATTCCATAATAGATCTCAAATTATGATGTAGTTGTAAGAAAAATTCTTATAATAATGATTTGATAAATTAGATATTTATTTCTTAAAAACAAAAAGCACAATGTAAAATGCACATATTTAATTAAAAATTGAAAGTTAACATGCTCTTTTCAAAAAGTTGATTGAAAATTAAAAAGTTGAATTTATTTATCTGTATGTAATTGGAATTGTTATTTAAGCATATTTTTATTAAACAACTACGATTTTTCACTATTGTCTAATTTGGACAAGGAAAGATGGCTATTCTTTCTCTAACATATGTTTTTTATTTTGGCTTCACGCCGTAGCTTTCCAACCGTACGTTTGATATCATGCAACGAAGTTTTTTCATACTGAAGTTTCTTAACCACGATCTGCATGAATGCATAGTATATCGTTTATATAGTGAATTCATTTATATGTTAAAATGTGAATTTGGTACATTGAAACTTCCTACAGTGCTCTAGTTCTCATTATAGCGTGTATATGAATCGAATCTGCAGCATTAGAATTTGAATTACAGCTTCATCATACGGAACAACCACTGATTCTTTTAGCCGTGGATGGTGAAGTTGAAGTAGAAGAGGAAGAAGGGGATGACAAAGAATGTTGACAACAAGGTGACTTATAAATAAAGTGGTTTTCACTGTTGTGTTAAAAGTGTTAGACACCTTTTATTTCAACGGAATAATTTCAACGGTTCACCTCAACAGGGTAAATCGATAGGTCAATGCATCGACGCGTCAGAGGTGTCAAACACTTGCAGACTTATTTGCACTAACCTTGTCTTGATCATTTTACATAAACTGCCATCTCTACTTCTTTTTTGAATAAAAAGGTAAGTAGGGCCCAGCCCGCTTACATAAATAAACGGGTAAATACGAACCCGGTATAATTCAATACCCTAGAAAACCCTAGAACATCACAGCATCAATTCGATTATTCTCATTCCACAACCTCTCCTCGTCCAAATAAAAATAAGGACGATTCGAAGCCAAAATTTAAACTTCACGTCCTCCCTTCTTTGCTCCACTGGCCTCTCCTCTTTCCCAATACAACATACCTTCGCCATATTTTCCCCTCATGCCTTCAATCTCTTTGTCGATGATAATATTTCTTTGATTAGGGTTAAAACTAGGAAAATTAATAGATCTGTAGTCAATACGACTCAGATCTATTGATTCTTCCCTTTGGAGGACAGCACGATATCGATTTGAGGCACTTTCAAAAGTATAATCATAAAAAATATGATTACTGGAATGATAACTAGATCTGTGGTCAATACACCTCCGATCTGTTAAGTCAATACTCTGGAGAGCAACATGAGCTCTATTTGAGGCACTATCAGAAGTATAGTCTTCAAATAGATGACTGCTCGTCTGTATGCTCTTCGGGTGGACTAAAAATTGCTCCAGATGCTTATTACCTGCTTCGATACTCCAGTCTCTTTGATCTTTCACCTTTTTCTTTGATTTATGAAACAAAATCTTACTATCTGTTTCTATAAGTAACCTTTATGCTCTTTACTGCTACTTGTTTTATCATGAATACGTGCATTTCGTTCTCTTCAAATATAATAGACAACAGTAGTAATTAGAATGTATGCTAAGTCTCCTTCAATAGATTTTCCTTTAAATTTGATATTTATGAGGTGAATAACTTGCTTGAGATCCATGTGGTCACTGTTTTGAATACCCGGTTTAACTTGAATGTGATTCCAAATAAAATATGAGTAACTGCATTCAAAAAACAGATGATAAGAGCCTTTATTTTCTAGATTGCATAAGGAACATAGTGAACTAAAACTATTACACCGTTTGTTAATTTTGTCCCAAGTTGACAATTTTTTATTTAATGCAAAAAAAAATACAGAATGCCATCTTGGGGTTGTTCACCTTGTTCCAAATGTAATCATACCAATCAACCTTGGTGACTTTATTTTTCTAGCAGCATTCCATGTATTTTTAAAGGAAAACTTTCCTTTATTGCTTGCTTTCCATATCCAGTAATCACTATCCGCATTAGGATGAATTTTACATATGTCATCTTTGTGTGGGTTAGTAATAGGGTGAAGGTGAGGTTACCATTGATTGTTTATAATAATAGAAGACACTGTTGCATTGGGATCTCCAAAAATAACTAAATTACTCTAGCCCACTTTATTAACAAAAAGTCATTATTGAACCAAGGAGTCATTATTGAACCAAGGATCAAATCATAAGCTAGTTTATGCACCTAGCTTAAATTTTCTTTCTAAAAGAGATTTACCAATATTTCTATAATTTAAAATTTGCTTTCAAGTGTTAGAATGATTGTTGTTTGGTACTATGTTCCAAAAATTATCCTTCCTAAGGTACTTAGCCTTCATCCATCTAGCCCACAAAGTGTCTGCACAAAGGAATCTCCAAAATAATTTTAAATGACATGTTAGACCAAGATCATTCATATTTCTAATGTCAAATCCTCCTTCATTTTTTGGTTTGCAAACTTTATCCCAACTGATTTTATGATATTTACCTCTACATAAAAAATCAGCACATCTACTTTCTCTTTTTTTAATAGATGCTGCAAGAATGTGAAAATTTTGTAACCAGTAAAGAATAATAGCATAAACCATGGTTTTAATTAACTTTATTCTTTTTGCAATAGAAAGAAGTATACAAGACCAAGTTTACATTCTTCCTTCTATTTTATCCAATAACATAGAACAGTCTGAATCTTCGATTTGATTTACTGATAAAGGCAGCCCCAAATATTTTATAGGAAGATTACATTCAGTAATTTTTAAAACATTTAAAACATCATTTTTATATCTATTATACTTACTAAAATAAGCTTTACTTTTGTCAATGTTAAGTTGCAATCCTGCATAATTATTCAGCATGTCACAAATATTTTTAATGGATACTGCATTATCTTTGCTAGCCTTAACAAAAACCATTAGATCATCAACATAAATAAGATGACTTGTAAAAGGTTGAACACTATTAATAGGATTAATATTACCCATAATAGCTTCTATTTCCATTAATACAGAAAAAAATTCATAACCATTGTAAATAAATAAGTGAAAGTGGATCACCTTGTCTAATACTCTTATTACTTTTTATGAAAACTTCTGATTTACCTTGAATAAGAATAGAAAAGGTAGTGTTGTTAATACATTCCATAATCAGGTCACCAATTTGTCATAAGCTTTTTGTAAATCTATTTTGATACATACGTTATCACCAATTTTAGTATTAAATTTTCTTACCATCTCATATTCTAGCATAGAATTTTCATATATTAACCTACCATGCACGAAAGCACTCTGATTTTCAAAGATGAGAAAAGGCAGAAATATATTTATTCTATTACTCAACACTGTGGAGATGATTTTATAAATGAAATTACAACAAAATATGGGTCTATAATCACCAATATTATTGGGGTTTTTCTTTTTAGGTATTAGAGTAAAAAAAGTATGATTGATACTTCTGAGAATTTTACCTCTAATCAAAAATTCATTTATGACTTCAAAGATTTGATTTTTAACATTGTTCCATTGATTTTTGTAAAATTTAGCATTAAACCCATCCGGACCAGGACTTTTATTATCACCAGCATTAAAAATAATATATTTTATTTCCTCTAATGAAACAGGAGAAAATAAAATATCAGAAGCATTATCTTTCAAAATATTCTTGCAAATAATATGAAGAATTTTTTTTCAACATTCTCAGAGAAGTATAACTTCTCATAGTACTCAATAGCTTCATTAGCAACTTTGTCATAAGCATTGGAAAGATTACCAATATTATAGATAATGTTACCTATATTATTAATATGCTTTCTACTACTCATTTTAGTATAAAAAAATTTATGCAGTCATCACTTAGAGTTAGCCAGTCTACCTTAGCCTTTTATCTAGCATTAACTGCATTTTTATAAATTTCGGTAGATAACTTTTCCTGATTCTTTAAAAAATTGTTGGCTATACCAATATCTTATGGGTTATCATCTGCAAGATTTTGTAAAAAATTTCCTTCCTTTCATAAATTAGCCAGATTATTATTATTCAGATAATTATTTTATTCCAATTTTTAATATTGTATTTAATATTTTTCAAAAGCATACTAAATTGAAATTGTTTAGCACCATTACAAGAAAAATTTAAGCAATTATCCATCAAACCATTACAGTTCTCTTCTAAAACCCAACTGTTTATAAATTCGAAAGGAGAAACTTTTTTTGTTTAAATTCATACTGGTAAAAAGATTTACAATTAAAGGAGTACGATCACCAGAATTTTGTTCTAAAGTTGAACAGGCAAAATTTGAGAAAATGTTTGAAAATTCTTTATTGATTAAAGTTCTATTCAACTTACAATGGATATTCTTAGTCAACCTAGATTTCCATGTATACTTATTCCCACTAATAATTGGTTCAATAAGACCAGTGTCTAGAAGAAAATTATTTAACCTATCAAACTTACTTTGAGGAATTTTACTACCTTCAAATTTTTCTGATACATGAAAAATAGTGTTAAAATCATCCAAAATAATCCAAGGAAAATTATATTAAATTCAAATATTTTAGTTCACACCACAAACCATTTCTTTCACTTTTAAGGTTACTACCATAGACACTAGTAACTTGAATCAGAAAACCACCAATATTTTTAAACCGGTAATCTATAGACCGCTTATCTTTATTAATTTTTAAGTTTGCCCAAATATTGGAATCCCATATAAGAATGATTCTTCCTTTACAGTCAAAATCGTTATTATTTATAGATTTCCAATTGTTAGACAACTTAAGATGAAAATTTTCATAATTTTTCATCATTCAGTTTGTTTTCTATAAAAGCAATAAAGTAGGCTTATAAATGTTTATCATACAAAAAATATCAGATTGTTTAGCAGGAGAATTCATACCCTTGACGTTCCATGCAAATATAGTCATATATATATAATAAAAATAAAAGGAAAGTTAGATGGTACCTAACACTATAGTACCCTTACCCCTTCTCTTATTATTTACACTCTTAGCTTTTAGTCTTGTAGACATTTCATCCCATTTTGGATTGATTGAGATGTATTTTTGTTTAAAAGCTTTTTTCTCTTTACTTCCTATTAACTTACCAGTTGCTTTTGGTTTTGGAATATGCAACGTTGATATATCAAACTGTTAGTAGCATCAACCATTACTGATTCATTTTCATCCTTTTGCTCTAACTCAAGAATCTTAATAAAGAAATATCAAAATTATATGTGCGAGGCATAGCTGAGTTACTAGACTCTGCTATTGCAGCCTGCTTAGGGGAAGAATCTTTCTTGCAGGGCAATGTTGAGTTGATGCATACCCTGTCCTCTACTTCTGCTGGAAGTTCAGAAGGAGACTCCTCCTCCATTCCACTATTCCAATTCTAGCTACTATCTTGATGCGAGACATTACATATTTTTGTACCAATATTCTCTATAACTAAACATGGCTCTAAAATAAGAGAGGTTTCAGAACTAAAAACCTTTTTAATAATACTACCCTCCTCTGTACTTTGCTGATTCAAAACAGTTGAACTTTTTCCGTACTCTTTAAGCTGATGAACTTTCATAGATGTGATCTGATCAACTTGATCGGCGAGCGCCTTTTGGATTATCTTCTTGATCGAAAATGATACAATCTTGGTTGATTCGATCATTATTATTTCGCGTTCTTGACTGGTTTACTATTTCTTTATTGGAATTTGTTTCTTAAATTTCAACTAAACTATTTTCTTGAAAATTGTCTCTTCTTTGATTACTAGTTTTGGGTATTCACATTTGCTTTGGGTTGCACTGCTCTCTAGTATTATCGAAACATTTAATGATGTTGTACTTCGGTGGAACCCATTCATATTCCACTTTTTGTATAGTATTTCACCATTGTAGAGAGTGAGACTGATCTCCTCCGGAAGTCATCAATCGTAGAAACTTCCACAAGAAGGCGAGCATAACTTAATCTTGTCTTCAAGGTAGTGGTTGCGTACATTTTAAGGGGTTTTCCAATGATTCTTGCCATAACGCTAAAAGCCTCACGGTCCCATAATTTAAGATTCACACCGGGTAATTTACCTAAATTGGCATAGTTGACAGTAAATCTCTGTCCAATTTCAAGATTCAAGCCACCATCTTATAATGATGAGCTTTCCATTGTAAAAATATGGACCATTCTAAATTATTGTGTTGCAGCCTTGAATCCCTTTGAACTTAACAAGAAAGAAACCATTTTCTCTAGAAAAGATTTCAAAATCCCTAGTCGGTTTCCAAACACGCTTAATATACTCTTTAAAAAACAAGAAATAGGGTTTGGTACCTACGATATAGACAATAAGAGAATTATTACAGCTTTCTATGGCTATTTTGCAAAATACTTCCTTCACCAAACCGTATTTCTGGTTATTAATCTTGATAGGTGAAATGGTTTCAAGACTGCATTCATCTTTTTTTGATTTCTCAAATTGCCTTGAAACAATATCAGCCCAAGATTTATGTCGTTGTTCTTTATTCAGAATGAAATTTGCTGGTTTACGAGGTTGGATTGGTTGTTTAGCCTTATTCTGATTGGAGATGGTCGGTAGCAGGCCCTCTTTCTTCTTTGGAACGTCAATATTATTTGGCAGGACTAAATCATTTTTGGACTGGTATCTTCTCTATGATCTTGATTGGACCAATTGAAAGCCTTTATTGTCGATGATGGCACCATTAGACGGTTTTCTGATGTGAGATTCAGGTGGTCTATCCTAGTGTACCGGATAGAGAAGATTGGAAAGAGTTTGGTGAGGAGGATTAGATTCCCCTATGGAAGAAGAAAACCCTAAAATTTTCAAAATCATAGGGATTTCTTATTAGGCATTGTTGTTAGATATACTGCCATCTCTACTTTGTTAGTCCATTTGTTATAATTAATTTGTATGATTAACGACGAATCTAATTTGAATTATTTTCGCCTCAAGACGAAACTCATAATGAGTATTCACATTTAAACAAGCTAACCAAAAGGCCCAAAACCAGATCAATACATGAGTTGTGTATTTTTTTGTATGAACGTCTTTGTTCTTCTATACCGGACTCCATATATTATCCATATAACTATATGTTCTTAATTTTTAGCATTCAACTTCCGTTCATTCTTCATATATTACTTTTCTTAATTTGAGTACTGTAATAAGCAACTTCGTTGAAATTTTGACTCAACTAATAACTTCTTCTCGAACACTTATTTAAATTTTGAAGAAGTTGATACAACCTACAAAGTTAAAACAGTCTAATAAGTTACCTTCAAAAATAAACATTTGTTATAGTTTATTTTGCTTCATGTATCATGTATATTTTATATATCTCATACTATATTATTTGTCAATGTGAACCGATATCATTTGCTGCTGTGAAATTATTTTGTTTTAGATGGCTATATCCGACATTGCAAAGAATGGCTGCATGTAACTAACATTAAAGTAAACTTAAAGTACAAAGTTATTAATTATTTCTATGTGTTTTCTTGAGTAGAATGTTTTGTTGAATGAATCATTGTTTATTACTACTAGGAAGAATTTTGCTGGGCCATACCGCTGAATTTTGTTTAGAGAAAACATATATGCAATTCCTTAAAGGCTAAATTTGGTATTTAGGCCAAATTTGTAAACAAATTACAACAAAAGGCCACATTGCAAACTATTTACAAAATTAGACCAGTTTTTGCTACGTTGGCGCCGTGTGTGTTGGCGGCATCTCAAATGCCTCCAGTACATGTGTGTTGGGCAAAAATAGACTGGCGGCATTTGAGATGCCGCCCATATGTGGCATCTCAAACGTAGCTTATTTTTTTTCTCTCTGTCATTTTTCAGCCCATTCCATACTTTACTTTTTCACTCACTCTTCTCTTAACCTCTCTTCACAAAAAACCCGAACCCACCCCCCAGTTCAACAAAATTCAATTTTTCAAATAAAAAACTACTTTAAATCTAACTAGAATTTGAACAAGGAGTTAGCTATAGAGTGTATGTTTTTTTCGAAAACCCTAGTTTAATTTTTTTTCTCATTTTCTGTTTGGTAACAAATGATAATGGATAGCTAGTTGACTGAATAAATTGTAGAATGGCTCCCAACTGTGTACCAACGATCTGTTATTTCAATGGCTAATTGGTCGTTGATGAACTAAATTATGGAAAATATATCGGTGGCTTGTGTAAGCTAGATAAAGTGTTCAAAGGCTGTAATTTGATGCAGTTGAAAGAACAGATTTATAAAGCTACCAAGATAAAATCCGAAGAATTTGACGTAGACTTAGTGCATAACTGGCCGACGGACTCAGGATCGAAAGCCATTAAAACAACCGACGATGACGATGTGGAGCAAATGTTTTCAGCGACATCGAAATCAATTGAGCTGTTTTTTGGGAAAATATGTCATTAATCCGATTATGACAGCGATGTACGGTCAACAACAAGTCCTATATGGATATCCTCCGTGTATGACCTATCCACGGGGCATTCAGTATACGTACCCCTATCCATGTCAAGGCAGTTTTACGCATTTTCTCGAAAGGTGAAACATTTATTTATTAATTTAGTTCGTATTAATTTGATAGTTGTGTGCTACTTAACTGTTTTTTCGCTGTGTATGATGTTTATATTCCTTGTCGACCAACACTACTTAGTCCTGCTGGACCATCACACTGCCATATGTCTCAATTTTTGTATCCAACACCGACCGAGTTATATGATCTTAGTCAGAGGTATGTATCATGAAGAATCAAAATTTGGTAGGTAGTAATTACGGTACTAGTTTAAAAGTAATACGTATGTTTGAATAGCAGATTTCCTACATATGATATTGCTATGCAATCTATTGCTGATTTGGAGAATGTAAACATAAACGCGAACAACGAAGATGATGATACTGAGATGGACGGGGATGAAGGTGAAAATGTCAATGACGAACCCCCTGCAAATAGTATGGATTTTGTGAACATGGTGAAGAACGACATATCGTGGATAGGTAGTATGCAAGTGAACAATGATCCTTTGAACTATAATTTACCGGTTGAAGATAATATTCGTAAAGACGGTGATGAGGTAGAAATGGAAGTTCCTTTAGATGATGATTTGTGCAATTCACAAATTATGGCAAGGTCAAACGTTGCAAATATTAAGTTCAACAATGAGCTATTTTCAATTGTAAGTGTTCAGAATGGATTCAAAGTTGGTTTGTTTTTCAAGACGAAAGCTAAGTTGTTACAACAGTTGAGCGAATGGTCGATTTTGTATGTCGTTTCTTTTAAAGCGGTAAAATCAAATAAAACCAAATACACCGCCATTTGTAATATAGATGCAAACTGTCCATGGAGAATTCATGCTATTGTGTCAAAAAAATCAGAGTAGAACTTTTGGATTGTAAGGAAATATCCTAGCGTACACAATTATGTTAACCCAACGGTGAACTCCACTCATAAGCAGGCGACGTCCAACTTTGTAATGGCAAAAATATTACCTTCTGTGAAAGCTGATCAGAACATTACAGCCGGGACGGTACAAGTATTGATGGAAGAATAGTTGTTCGTGAAAATTAGTTGCATGAAGGCTTGGAGAGATTTGAGTAAGGGGGTGGAAAAAATTATGGAGATTGGGCAGAGTCGTATAGCAGTCTAAGGTAATATTTTGCTGAAATAACTTGATCGAACCTGGAAAGTGTTGGATACGTTACGACCGATGATTATGGAGTCTTCGATCGAGCTTTTTGGGCCTTTGGAACTTGTATTGAAGTACTTATTCATTGTTGTCTATTGTTATGTGTTGACGAGACACATTTGTATGGGAAATATAAAGGGACACTATATATGGCCACTGTTGTTGACGTTGATGATCGCCTATACCCTTTAGCGTATGTAATTGTAGAGTCCGAATCCGGGGATAGTTGTGAAAGTCTATAGGGTGGATCTTATAGTGTATATGTAACTATATGTGATAAAATATATGATGCAACTAAGATAAAATTGATCTAGGTAAATATAGAATAAGCACACCGAGATTTTATACTGGTTCGGACCTCCTTTCCTACGTCCAGTCCCGAAGCTCCCCTTCGGAATTCAACTATCAAACACGCTCACTTCGCCTGGAGGAATAGTCTTGGTTATAATAGCTTGTTCTTGTCAAGTATGTGTTCTATAACAGGGATATTGACTATTAAGTACAAATGCTTCCAATATATATATAGAGTATTGATTGAGGAGATATGAATATATGGAAGAGTGAAAATACAAGTATAGATTGCTAGAGATCAAGAATACAATAGAGTATGTGAGTAAAGAGTGCAAGTAAGTAAGTGAGTCCTTCTCTTTGATTCTTGATGTAATATATAATGGTAAAGAGATTCCTTGAGTGGTTGCATCTATTAACGAGTGCTCTATGGTTGCTTCTGATGGCAATAAAGAGTAGCAGTGAAGAGAAGCGAAGATGTCTTTTCAAATGTGTCGGTTGTAATTTAAATTTTAAATTCCGAGTTTAGAATCAGACGTCTGGTATTTGTTTTAGGCATCTGACTCTGTATATTTTTTGGTATACAGTAGTCTTTCAGACATCTGAGTACATCAATCAGACGTCTGATCCTGTCTGTTTTGTATTCCAGAGGATTTCTGCAGATGTCTGGCTAGTGCACCTAGACGTTTGAAACTTGTGCATGTTTTCTTTCTACATCTGTCTTATTGCGCCATTAATCCTATCGACTTGTAGTCTCTTGTAACGTTCTTTGAGCCTTGTTCTTATCTTTCTAGTGATGTTACTCTAGCAAGTACACGTAAATAGAAATATGATGCAGCACAGGATGATAGCTCGGTTGCCTTAAGTCGCTCGCGACCTAACAAGTATGCCAGATGCAAGTTATGTCACCTGAGCGACCTAACGAGGATGCTAACAGAGCTTTAAGTCGGCAGCGACCTAACTACGCGACCTAACTACCTATGCAACATCATTTTTTGGGTCGCATCTCCTTAGGTTGTTTCACTATGCCGCATTTTCGTCAGTTCTTTAAGTCGCTAAAGCTTCTGCCGCATGCATCTCTTAAGTTGCTACTAAAGATTGGTCGTAAGTCGCGTGTTTTGTTAAGTCGCATGATGATATATTTTGTTGAGTCGCGTATGTATGATGTATTGTAACTCGTAAGTCGTTTGTATGTTGTTATGTCATGTGTCGTAACTCGTGTTGAATTTCCTTTATGTTGTAACCCAATTATATATAAGTCGTAGGTCGTGCGGGTTGTAACTTTGTAAGGCGTAGGTTGTGTGATCTGTTAAGTCGTGTGAGACTTAGGTCGTGGGTCGTAATTCGTAGGTCGTCGAGTGAGTAAGTCGGTCGAACTGTGTGTTGTTGTAGCTTCTATAAATAGCGGGTGAGTTGTATCATTTGGAGTGGTTGATTTTGAATAAACTTTTGTTTGAGTGCTTTGTGCCTCTTTAAAATTGAAAGTTGAGCGTTGTCACCTTTCTCCATTTTCGGTTATTTGAGTGCACTCGAATCAATGGATTTGAAGCCGATTCACGGAATCTCGTGCGCGAGATTAACGTAGATGAATCGTAAATTTTTTAACACGGTATCGTGCGCGATCAACGTGTTGGAGATAGCTAGAATCCGGTATCTCTTGAGATCAACGGATTTGGGCACTTGGGTATATTCAATCCATCGATTCAACTTTTCACCGTTTCATCCATTTTCGTTTATCCGCTGCGTCAATTTGGTATCAGAGCTAGACTTATCCAATCATAGCTAAGCCGAGACTCTTGGGAGCCGAGTTTAAGTGTGGGAGTTCAGATCCGAGCTAAGCAAAACCGTGCATCAGTTTGATAGTTGGAGCTGAGCATATCAGTGTAGATCCGAGCTAAGTGCTAAGCCGAGCTTGTTTGGAGTTAAGTTGATCAAGCCGAGAGTTAAAGTGTTTGGATTTATTGAAGATTCGACAATGCCTCCACGAAGAGCTAACCGATTTCAAAATGTTGAAAATGTGTATCGAAGACAAGAAGCTGAGCAAATGGAACAACGAATCAATGAAAAGTTTGATGAAGGTATTGGGAAGTTAGAGAAATTGATGAATGACTTGAATCAAAGTCAAAGGAGAAGGTCACCAATCTTGAACCATGGAGGAAATAGAGTTTCACCATCGGTTACGGAAGCGAGGAGGGTGTCACCACAATCTTATCGAGATAGAAGAGAATCATCAGTTTCAATGAGGCGAGAACACCAAGAGTATCGAAATAAAGATAGAAGAACTCCATGTGGGTTCGAAAATGAATCATATCCCGATATTGAAAGACAGGGTAGAAGGACCATGCATGATCATAGAGATGTGGATGGACAAGATAGATATCGAAGTACATTTGATTTTGATGAGGATGGTGATCGAGGCGGTATCCATTATCGAGATCGAGGCCAAGTGAAAAATCAAGATGTGGATGTAGAAGATGTCGTAAATGGGAGTCGGGGATGAAAACAGAGATTCCAGAATTCAAAGGAGGAATGATAGCGGAAGAGTTTCTAGATTGGTTATCGAATGTTGAAGAAATTTTTGACCTTAAGGAAGTACCCGAGCATCGTAGAGTTAGGTTGGTTGCTACACGATTGAGGGGAAGAGCTGTGGCATGGTGGCAACAAACTAAACTTACACGGGAAAGGATGGGAAAGTCGAAGATTGTTTCATGGAAGAAGATGAAGAAGTTGATGAAAGCTACTTTCTTACCTTATAATTATCAGTCTCTTATGTATCAACGCTTACAGAATTTGAGACAGGGAACAAAGTCGGTAAATGATTATGCAGATGAGTTTTATCAACTGATTTCTAGAAATGATATCATGGAAACGGCGGAACAGTTGACATCTAGATTTGTTGGAGGATTGAGAATGCAAATTTAGGATATGGTAAATATGTTTGATCCAAGATCCGTTGCTGAAGCACACCAGAAGGCTCTAGCTTGCGAGAAGCAAGGTAGAAGAGGAGGTGGTGCGTTTACAAGTTCAATCAATCAAGTAAAAGAGGCTAGTAGCAATACGAATGTTTCCAAGGCTGTTGGAAAACCAGTTGTCAATGAAGTTGACCAAGGTCAACAACAATTTCAAGTGTTATAACTGTCAGGAGTTTGGCCACAAGAGCTATGAATGTCCGAAGCTTAAGAAGCGAGTGATGGTTGCTGAGGTTGAGGATGAAGATGCAGAAATAGAATGTTCTAATTCACCACAAGTTGAGGAGGAAGAAGAATTATTGGCGGGAGACGAAGGATATTCTTTAATGATGAGGAGATCTTGCTTGAAGCCAAAGCAGTAAGAGGAGACTAGCTGGTTGAGGAGTAACATCTTTCAGTCAACGTGCACTATTTTGGGAAGGGTTTGTAAGTTTTTTATCGATGTGGGAAGTTGTGATAACATTATCTCTATAGAAGCTGTAAAGAAGTTAGCATTAAAGACAGAGAAGCATCCCAAACCCTACAAATTAGCTTGGTTGAGGAAAGGTGGGGAAGTGAAGGTTAGTCGAAGAGCTTGTGTAATTTTTTCCATTGGAAAGAAGTATAAGGATGAGATTTGGTGTGATGTGGTAGATTTGGATGTATATCATTTGTTGTTGGAGAGACCGTGGCAATACGATAGAGCCGTGCAACACGATGAAAGGACCAACTGTTATAGTTTCATGTTCGAGGGCACTAAAATCACTTTAGTTCCTAAACAGCAACAACAGAGTGAAAGAAAGTTGGAGGAGATTGAAGAACTAAAGACTCTTTTATCTTTGAAGGAATTTGTCAAGGAAGTGGAGGATGAACCTAAAGTATTTCTGTTAGTTGGACGTGAAAATAGTGAAACGGTTGAAATTCCTGAAGAAGTTAAGCCCGTGTTGAAGGAATTTGAAGATGTATTTCCAGATGAATTACCGAAAGAGTTACCACCATTGAGAGACATACAACACCAGATAGATCTTGTTCCGCGAGCTGTGTTACCACATAAACCACATTATAGAATGAGTCCGAAGGAGCACGAAGAGTTGAGAAGGCAGGTGGAGTAGTTACTTGAGCAAGGACGCGTACAAGAAAGTTTAAGTCCTTGTGCAGTACCAGCATTGTTAGTGCCGAAGAAGGATGGAACTTGGAGAATGTGTACAGATAGTCGCGCATTAAACAAGATTACAGTGAGGTATAGATTTCTGATGCCTAGATTGGATGATTTGCTAGATTAGTTGAATGGAGTTGCTATCTTTTCAAAGATTGATCTGAAGAGTGTGTATCATCAGATTCGAATTCGACCAGGTGATGAATGGAAGACAACATTTAAGACACGGGAAGGGTTGTACGAATGACTGGTCATTCCGTTTGGTCTTTCGAATGCACCTAGTACTTTTATGCGAGTGATGAATCAGATCTTTCGACCGTTCATTGGAAAGTTCGTGGTGGTATACTTTGATGATATATTGATTTACAGTGGAAGCACAGAAGAACATCTACAACACCTGCGGGAAGTGTTAATGATACTTCGTCAAGAGCAATTTTACGTGTCAACAAAGAATTGCATGTTCATGACACACAGTGTTTTGTTTTTGGGGCATGTGTTGTCCAAGGAAGGAATCCATGTGGACCAAGGTAAAGTTGAAGCGATCAAGGATTGGCCACAACCCAGGACTATAACTGAAGTGAGAAGTTTTCATGGGTTAGCGTCATTCTACTGAAGGTTTATTCTACATTTCAGTAGCGTGATGGCACCAGTGGCAGATTGTATGAAAGGGAAGCAGTTTGTGTGGACTGAATATGTTGATTCTGCTTTCCAACAGATCAAGACACTCTTGACTACAACACCGATTCTTAGATACCCGGATTTTCAGTTGCTTTTTGAGCTAGATACTGATGCGTCTAAGGTTGGAATTGGTGGAGTTTAAGTCAAAAGGGTCAACCAATTGCTTATTTTAGTGAGAAACTTTCTAGAGCCAAGACAAGATACAGTACCTATGACTTGGAGTTCTATGCTATTGTCCAAGCCATAAAGCACTGGAGACACTACTTGTTTTATAAAGAGTTTGTGTTGTATACTGATCATGAAGCGTTGAAGCACTTGCAAGGACAAGATAAGATTGTAGCCACGCATGCTTCATGGATCGCATACTTGCAACAGTTTATATTTGTGGTAAAGCATAAGCCGGGAACTACAAATCGTGTGGCAGATGCATTGAGTAGAAGAAATCATTTGTTGACTACAATGAGAGTTGAAGTGACGGGGTTTGATGAACTTCCATAATTGTTTATTGAAGATCCTTACTTTGCTAAGATTATAGATGAAGTCGAGAAAGGGAAGACGGATGAGTACCTGTTGGTGGATGGTTTTCTCTTCAAAGGAAATCGGTTGTGTATACCAGAGGGCAGTTTGCAAGTGAAGATTGTGAAAGAATTGCATGAAGAAGGACATGTGGGAAGAGATCGTACCTTGCAGTTGATTTCTCAATCATATTTTTGGCCTTCCATGAGGAAAGAAGTTGAAAGATTTGTGCAGAGATGTCACATATGTCAAGTTTCAAAAGGGAAAGCTACGAATGCAGGATTGTATATGCCATTACCCGTGCCTACTAGACCTTGGGTTGATATTAGCATGGATTTTGTTTTGGGTTTGCCAAGAACTCAACGAGCGAACGATTCTATATATGTTGTGGTGGATAGATTTTCGAAGATGGCACATTTCTAGCTTGTAAAAAGACTGCTGATGCAGTCCGTGTTGCTCAATTTTCTTTAAAGAAGTTTATCGACTACATGGGCTACCTGAGACCATTGTTTCTGATCGGAATACTCGTTTTCTAAGTCATTTTTGGTTGAGTTTGTGGAAGATGGTTGGGACTAAGCTGAATTTTAGTAGCGCCTATCATCCACAAACGGATGGGCAAACGGAAGTGGTGAACAGATCTATGGGAAACTTATTGAGATGTCTTGTGAAAGATAATTTGAAGAGCTGGAATGTAAAGTTATGTCAAGTAGAATTCGCACATAATCATGAAGTTAATCGAAGTACTGGATTCAGTCCATTTCAAATAGTATATTCAGCAATTCTGAAGGGACCGTTGGATTTGTCGATAGTTCCATTTCAGAAAGGGGTTGCTAAACGAGCTTGTGATTTCGTGAATCAGTTGCAGGGGTGTCGTAGGATTGTTCATGAACGATTGCTTAAGACAAATGAGAAGTATAAACAACTGGCTGGTAAGAAGCGAAGGAGTGTGGATTTCAGAGAGGGAGATTTTTTGTACGCAATATTGATGAAAGATCGTTTTCCAGTTGGCACTTACAACAAATTGAAAGTTCGAAAGATTGGTCCAGTAGAAATTTTGAAGAAGATCAATGATAATGCTTATCAGTTAAGACTCCTGGATCATATCCATACTGCCGTTGTCTTCAACGTTAAACACTTGATTACATACCATGGGAATAAGCATATTGAAGAAGAAGAAAGCGTGAATTCAGGGTCGAATTCTTTTCAACCAGGGGAGGATGATGCAGCACAGGATGATAGCTCGGTTGTCTTAAGTCGCTCGCGACTTAACAAGTATGCCAGATGCAAGTTATGTCACCTGAGCGACCTAACGAGGATGCCAACAGAGCTTTAGGTCGACAGCGACCTAACTACGCGACCTAACTACCGACCTAACTACCTATGCAGCATCATTTTTTGGGTCGCATTTCCTTAGGTCGTTTCACTATGCCACATTTTCGTCAGTTCTTTAAGTCGCTGAAGCTTCTGCCACATGCATCTCTTAAGTCGCTATCGAAGATAGGTCGTAAGTCGCGTGTTTTGTTAAGTCGCATGATGATATATTTTGTTGAGTCGCGTATGTATGATGTATTGTAACTCATAATTCGTTTGTATGTTGTTATGTCATGTGTCGTAGCTCGTGCTGAATTTCCTTTATGTTGTAACCCGATTGTATATAAGTCGTAGGTCGTGTGGGTTGTAACTTTGTAAGGCGTAGGTTGTGTGATCTGTTAAGTCGTGTGAGACTTAGGTCGTGGGTCATAACTCGTAGGTCGTCGAGTGAGTAGGTCGGCCGAACTGTGTGTTGTTGTAACTTCTATAAATAGCGGGTGAGTTGTATCATTTGGAGTGGTTGATTTTGAATAAACTTTTGTTTGAGTGCTTTGTGCCTCTTTAAAATTGGAAGTTGAGCGTTGTCTCCTTTCTTCATTTTCGGTTATTCGAGTGTGCTCGAATCAACGGATTTGTAGCCGATTCACGGAATCTCGTGTGCGAGAACAACGTAGAAGAATCATAGATCTTTTAGCACGGTATCGTGCGCGATCAACGTGTTGGAGATAGTTAGAATCTGGTATCTCTTGAGATCAACGGATTTGGGCACTTGGGTATTTTCAGTCCATCAATTCAACTTTTCATCGTTTCATCCATTTTCATTTATCCGCTGCGTCAATTGAGCTATCTCCAACATGTTGATTGCGTACGATACCGTGTTAAAAGATCTACGATTCTTCTACGTTGATCTCGTGCACGAGATTCCGTGCATCGGCTTCAAATCCGTTGATTCGAGCGAACTCGAGTAACCGAAAATGGAGAAAGGAGACAACGCTCAACTTTCAGTTTTAAAGAGGCATAAAACACTCAAACAAAAGTTTATTCAAAATCAACCACTCCAAATGATACAACTCACCCGCTATTTATAGAAGTTACAACAACACACGGTTCGGCCGACCTACTCACTCGACGACCTACGAGTTACAACCCACGACCTAAGTCTCACACGACTTAACAGATCACACAACCTACGCCTTACAAAGTTACAACCCACACGACCTACAACTTATATACAATCGGGGTACAACATAATGGAAATTCAACACGAGCTACGAAACATGACATAACAACATACAAACGACTTACGAGTTACAATACATCATACATACGCGACTCAACAAAATATATCATCATGCGACTTAACAAAACACACGACTTACGACCTATCTTCAGTAGCGACTTAAGAGATGCATGCGACAGAAGCTTCAGCGACTTAAAGAACCGACGAAAATGCGGCATAGTGAAACGACCTAAGGAGATGCGACCCAAAAAATGATGCTGCATAGGTAGTTAGGTCGCGTAGTTAGGTCGCTGCCGGCTTAAAGCTCTGTTGGCGTCCTCGTTAGGTCGCTCAGGTGACATAACTTGCATCTGGCATACTTGTTAGGTCGCGAGCGACTTAAGGCAACCGAGCTATCATCCAGTGCTGCATTAAAATATATATGCATATTCCATTTCTATTGCATAGTTGTTGTCATCAAAACCATAGATTTGATTTTCTAACAAGTTGGGGGTGGTGTTTTGCCTACATGTGGCGGTTTATTCACAGTGTTAACAATCGACAAATTACCTTCATTTCGGATCGAACGAAAGGAATACCATCAGCCTTGGAATCGAAATGGTATTTGCCACATAAACACAGATTTTTTGCAAGACATCATAAAGCTAATTTTCAAGCTGTAGGATATAGAGAAAAATGATTAACTGAACTTTTTCAAGCCGCAGCTTGTGCTGCGAAAGAAGCCGAGTACATCAGAATACCTGAAGAAATCAAAACTATAAGCATCAGGGTTCATAATTGGATAGAAAAGAGTTTGGGAGCGCACGAGGAAAATTGGGTGTGTAAAGATGATGGCGGTCGATTTCATGTTATGACCACTAACTACGCAGAAAGTTTCAACGGTGTTCTAAAAGGAGCTAGGTTTTAGCAGTCAAAGCTTTAGTTGCACGCACCTTTTTCAGCCGGTTGATTATTTTTGTTAATGAAGAGAAGCGGTAGAAAAACTGACTTCCTGTCTAACTCCAAAGTGGGAAGCCAAGATCGCCGAAAGAGCTAACGAAGCTAGCCATACAAGAATAATTCAATTTAGTCAATCTGAGTGGCAAGTTGTGCACAATTTCGGTAACGAGTTTAAAGTACTAATCAACGGTAACAATTGCTCTTGTACGTGCAACATCCCTCTTTTAGAGCACTTACGTGTATGCATGTTATAGCCGTTTTCTCAATGGTTTCCAATGGAGCAAATAGAGTCCATCATGACTTCGCCTCAACATGGTATTCTACAGCGAAACACCTAGCAGCTTACACCCACGAGTTTCACCCGGTACGAGATAAACGCTATTGGAGTTCTAGTGACAGTTAGTTGGTCCTACCACCGGTAGCTAAAAGACAACCAGGACGCCCACGTTCAACTAGAATTAAAGGTACAATGGATAAGATACATACCCCTAAAGGAAATAGGTGCAGCAAATGTGGTGTTGTTGGACATAAAAAAAATCATTGCAATATAGCAACTTAATGTTTTTGTTTTATTTTGTTTGTAATCCTAATTCGAATGCATTCTAGTTTGTCCGAGAACAATTGTTTATGTAATCCGATGTTGTACACAAAGTTTATTCGACACTTATTTATTTTGTCGTGAATATTCTAATGCAGAGTGTATTCAAAGTTTATTGTGGAGTTAATCACAAAATTGAATACATTGGTGAGTACATAACAGAGCAACATTTCAAATGCCGCTTATATGTGGCATTTGAAATGCCGCATATGGCGGCATTTGAAATGACACTGTGGGCACCATCTGAGATGCCGCACCTTGGCGGCATTTGAAAAGTCGCTATGTTGCTTATATAAGTTTTTGCAACTACCCACCCACACCCCAACTTTACCATATTTATTTCACCAAAGGCTCAAGGTTTCATTTTAATATACTATTCTCGTTCAGTTTCAACAATTTGCAACTACCCCTCCCCATATTTCAATTCAGCATTGCCACGTCAAAGGTAAGTGTTATACTTTTCTCATTCAATTTCAACAATTGTTTTCTCGATGTATTATTTGACTGTATTCATAGGTGTATAATTGACAATTGGAAAATGGATGATGTAACATGATGAAGATGTGCGACGAATTCAAACAAAATAAAGAAAAGGGGATTTCAAGAGGCGTTGACCTTGAAGTTGATTTTGTACCAGAGACACAATTCAAAGAAAACCCCTGGTTGTGGATAGTGGAACATCACATGGAGAAGCCGCGGTTGATAGACCAATCCAACAATCACTCCATGCATGTCTTTTAGGCATCCTTGGTCGGAAAAATCATGCAAGATTAAGCTCCCATGCTACATGTGCAGTTTGTAACTGTGGAGAGGAATGCGAAGTAGTCGTTTGCAAAAATGATAGGAACGCTAGATGTCATTTCTATCGTTGCGTTGGATACAATGATCACTAGATTCGACCGCATCAGGTTGAATATAGTAATTTTTTTAAATGGCTTGATGCACCACTTTGTCCTAGAGGGGTGGAATATGCTTTAGAGATGCAAGCGAAGGTTGGTCGTTTGGGAAAGTTGAACCTTGAATACCAAAACGAATTGTTCGTTCACAGGTACAAGTATTCGGAGTTGTAGCCACGTTGACCATTGAAGAATAATTGAAATGTAACGTAATGATATTCGAAACTTGTTGTTTGATGAATAAATATCTGAAACAATTGCGCAAAATTTATTGAAGCATTATTTGAAATAATATTTATATGTTCGAAGTGTGTTATGCTTGGGTGAACTCTGTTGTTTTGAAAAGTTAGTCTACATGCTTGTCGAACCTATAGAATATGCATACCACACTGTGGTATCTGAAATGATGCCTAAAAAACCAAACTACGGCATCCGAAATGTCGCATTCATCGACATTCTTATGCTGCATTTCAAATGCCGCTCCACGTGGCCTTTCAAATGCCACTCCTAGCGGCATTACAAATGCCACGCCATGCGGCATTTGAAATGACGCCCCACACGGCATTTAAAATCCCGCTACTTACGGAGTTTGTAATGCCGCTTTGTTACTTACTCGGAGAAGCTACAAATTGGAAATATGGTGTCAATATTTCAACAACAATGTAAATAATTTTCTGAATACTGTCTACTACAAATTTCTGAGCTCCTGTCTACATTCAGCATCAACAAATACAAGTCTACAATCAATAACATGCACACCAACATCGAAATACTAGAGTCACTTCTAAAATCACACCGACAAATAATAGTCTACATTAGTTAGCAACCAAACATCCCAAACGAACAAATAGAAACCATGATCAATAACACTACAATTAACATCCCACACAAATGATCGATCAACACTACAGTCAACCGATAATACAGTCAACAGCTAGAAACCCCAGTCCACTACGATTAATCTAAAATTTCATCTCAAAATTTTCAATTATCAAGGAGTTTTCTTCTTCGGCCTTCTCGACTTGAGCATGAATTCCTCCTCTTCCAATGACAGCTCTTCACTTCCTTCCTCTTGCATCCCTTCCTTTGGGGTTTGCGATGGCCCGAGGGATTGTATGTTGGGAAGATATTGCTCCCTAACTCTCGCCTTCAATTTTCTTCCTTCTTTCATACTTCCTCTTCAGTGAGGGGGCCGGTGGTACTATAGCTATATCCTAATAAGATGCAGGAGGGACAATATCCTCGATAAGTAGTGGCACGGTAGGAGGAAGAGGATGCAGAGGTGGGATGGGCCTTGACATCTTGTTCTTTGACAAACAGGATTGTAGAATCTGTTTGATAGAGAAGCATTTTGCCTTGCTCTTTTCAAGAACCTCCTCGTAAGCTCGTCGAAAATGACCAACACATGATAAATACCATCCGTCTTCATATAACATAAACCTGAGTTTCGCAAGTACTATACAAGTTGTCAATAGTAATACGACCCACATTCCTTTCTAGCGGAGCTCGTAGAGGGTAAGGTGCTACCTCTTGCTCGGGTTCTTCCGCTCGTCTTCGTAGCACATAATGGCAAGTGATATTCCAATACCAAGCAAGATACTCCTCATCAGTCAAAGTGACTTCATGCTCGTCTTCCCCAGCTATGAAACGGTTGTTCCAAAACTCAATCATCGTCTCAAACTAATCTTCGTCGTATGGAAGCGTGTAATATGGAGCAGGATACAGTAGGTGCTATCGAAGGCCAAACTATCCCATGACTCTGTCTGGCAGATGGTATGCTAAATCTCCAAAATAAAAAATCACAAGTCTTGCCCGCCATAATAATATGTCCACTATACAAAGATCTGGAAGAGCTTGAAGGTTTGCCTCGGAATACGGATTCCATGTTACTGCATTATAATCGAAGACATCAAACTCGTTCTGATAGAAGGCCAAATTGCGTCTGGGGGTCATTTTTGTATCCTTTGGGACAATCCATCTACTAGCAACATGTTATAGGAAGTATTCAAATTTAATATGTCGTTACAACAACAATAAAAATACCGTTCTGCCTTGCTCCATATGGCTTTGAATTGTTAATTATTTGTGTCATCATAGAAATACGACCAACCGAAAGGTAGGTTCATGACCAAAGCTGCAAGTGTGAAATTTAATTTAGTTACGGTTTTATGACAAACTCAAATATGCAATAGCAAAAGACTATGTTCATACCTGAAGTAGAGTCATACAGTCTCCGATGGACCGTTGTTCAAAGAAAGTAACTCTTGAAAGCTCCGTATAGGTGAAAGCTAGCACCGTACTACCCCATGAGTATTGTCGACATGAATCGAAGTCTTCTAACAATGGAAGCCATTGAAGGGCCACTCTTGTCATCGATCGTTCTAAAAAAAGACGTTGCGTGATGATGTGCAACATAATAACGTGGGCGCGTTGCGCAATCTGCAAAGGAGAGGCACGACGGGAAATATCACCGGCCAACTGCTCCCTAAACCATGTTGCCATTATCGACTCATTTCCCCACCTCACGTCTTATGGAGGAGCCAATCTGAGCAAAGGCTCACACAATTTCATATAATTTCTTAGATAATCTGATTTCAGGATGGGATCCCCGTTAATCGGCAATCCAAGCAATACAGCTACGTCTTTCAAAGTGATTGTCATCTCACATACTCTAAGATGAAATGTAGACATCTCTAGTCGTCATCTATCAATCAACGCTATCAAAAGATTCCAGCCGAGCTGTGTGTATCCCAACTTATAGACAACATCAAATCCAGCTCTGTCTAACAGCTCCAACACGTTTGGATGCACTGACGTGATGAGCCTTAAAATGGATGAATAGTCAATGAAGCCGTCTGACTCAACCCTCTGTCGATAAATAATAACAAATGAAAGCAATTATGGTAATTATCAATATATTGCAGAAGTGATGACAAATTATATAACCTTGTACCTCCATCATATTGATGTTGTTTGTGAGGTGTTGAGGTTGGAGGTAAAGCACACTAGGATCGATCGGTTCGGTCGCCGTTTCGTCATATTCTACCACAATATCATTACATAATCATAATCAACTTCATTGGATATACAACCATAGATTTGCAATTAAAAAACTACATTGTATACAATAAGAAAACAATTAAATAAGTGCTCTAGGTGACTGCTCAACTTCATTGTACTATACAACCATAGATTAGCAATTATAGAGCGATTTTAGCCCTAAACCATAAATTGAAAAAAATGACAATTAGAGATAAAATCATTAGATTTCATACCCACAGGATGTGCTTGAGGCGATGATGAAGCCATAGTTCAAATTCTAGTTAGATTTAAGTAGTTTTTTATTTGAAAATTTTAATTTTTGCTGAATTGGAGGGGCGAGGCAGGGAGGTGGGATCGGGTTTTTTGTGAAGAGAGGTTGAGCGAAGGGAGAGTGGGAAAGTAAAGTATGGAATGAGCTTGAAAATGATAGAGAGCAAAAAAATAGATGGCATTTGAAATGCCGCATACGGGTGGCATCTCAAATGCCGCCAGTCTAATTTTTTCCAATACACGTGTACTGGCGGCATTTGAGATGCCGCTAACACACGTGGCGTCCAATGTGGCAAAAACTGGTCTAGTTTTATAAATAGTTTGGAATGTGGCATATTCTTGTAATTTATTTACAAATTTAGCCTAAATACAAAATTTATACTTCCTCAAAAGACAACAGTAATGTCTTTCCTTCTCTTTCCTTCTCTATAAATGATTTTGTTAGCAATCAAAAAAGAAAAAATCTAACATTATTCTTAAACATTTTCAATTTTATTTGAAAAAAATGTTGAGTTTCTCATATGCCAATTAGTACTGTACTTTCGTTTATGTCATGAATAACGGTATCACTACTGGAAAATGGCTAAGTAGCGACAAGGGGTGATGGCTTTCGACGGCCATTTTCCAACGGCTTTCGACGGGCCGTCGACGGCCGTCGGAAGCCGTCGGAAAATCGAGCTCCAACCGAGCCTCTTCTTCCTCATTTCAGCAAACCAAACACCTAATTACAAATTCCCAAATTCACTCCCTAAGCCTCCAATCACTAATTTCGTATTGTTGCATCCTCCCCGTCTACGAATTCAACCTCTCTTGCTTTCTAGCTCAGGTATAATCTCTTATTTTCGTGAAAATTCAATTTTTACCCTATTTCTATATTTGCATAAGTTGAGAAATTAGGGCTAATTGGTGATTGAAATTGTTTCCAATAGTGTTATGATAGTTTCTAGCATTCCATGGTATACCTATTTCATCTGTTATCGTGAAATTGTGAAAATCATGTATAATTTGTGGTTGTTCGTGTATATGTAAATCGTTGTGTATGCCTTGATTCTACGATTGTATATATGTGTGTAGCACTGCAATAATTGTATTTTGTTAGTTGAAATAAGATAAAATGAATGCTCGAGATAGGAGTATTATATTGTGCACGTATTGACTTATGCAACAAAAAAAATGCATGAGTCTAGATTATAATTGTATGTGTTAAAAAAACAAAAATGTTAAACCAGCCTTAAGTTGATGTAATACGTTGAATAAATCTGTTAAATTAAAATATATTTTTGTAAATGTGAACAGTTAGTAAAACTGAATTTTTTTGTAAAATGCGCACATTTAATTAACTAATGTCCCTTAGAGAGTATTTGGCCCCGTGTGACAAGTGTTGTACATGATTGTTATATAAATAGACTTTTTTTTTCAAAAAAAGACCATTTATATTCATCCGGTACAATGTTTGTTAGATTTGTCACTGTACTGGACAAGTTATGAATACAATGAGTATTTACATTTTGTATACTACTTCTTCACTGTATTGGATCATACATTTTGCAACTGAGATATTTCTCACGACCCACGGAGGAAGTGTTTCTATTTATACGCAATTGGTTTAGCAATGTTCCAGATTCTGAAATTAATGTGCACAAGGATTATAATCTTATCGAAATAAAGCATACATCGCACTATCACAAGTACGATCCTTTTTTACTAGCCAAACAAGCATTGCAAGTTTATTACGCTCCTTATCCTCCCATAAAAAGAGATAAAGCAGGTCGGCAGTTTTTAAAACAAAGGCCAGATTTACATTCAATGGGAAGAATATTCCAGACGAACAAGCTTATCAGGCAGATCTTGAGAAAAATAACGAAATACTAATTATAGACGATCATACAGATTTTGGTCCTTTGATCGATGAGTTAATGTTTTAGTAGAAGCGTTTGATAGTGCAGAGGAAAATATCATAGGAAACGAGACCGAATCTGAATCAGAAGACGATGATGACTGATGAAAATCCGAATCTGATTTTTTTGCTATGTTGAAGTCTTGATGTATTATTAAATCAATGTAACTATGAAAATAAATCTGTATGTTTACCATTGTTAACATGTTTTATTCATTTTCATTAGTCGTTTATTTAGCAATTTTTATTAAAAATGCGATGTAATCTGCTTATCGTCGGAACATGAGACCCACTATGAATCGGATATAACACATTTCCATTTCTATTTCCATCACAACACCAGAAAGGCAATTTCCTCACGGTTATAAGCGTGAAAAAACTAATTTGTTACGGTTATAACCGTGAAAATAGGTACCGTGGGTAAATTCAGTCACACTTTTGCTCACGGTTATAACCGTGATAAAAATAGTAATTTCTCACGCATATAACCGTTAGAAATTTAGATATTATCACACTTATAACCGTGACAGAGCAGTATTTACTCACGGTTATAATCATGATAAAATGGTTATTACTAACGCTTATAACCGTGGGAAATTTAGATAGTATCACACTTATAACCGTGACAGAACAATAGTTTCTAACATTTATAACCATTACCAAAAAGGAAACTCTAACACTTATAACCGTTACAAATGCAAATTATATCATAGTTATAACCGTTACGAAAGGTTATTTTCTAACACTTATAACCATGATAACTAAAACAGTATCAAACAAACTATATAGCACCAATATTTTAGTACAGCTACAAGCAATCTGCACAAAAATATATAGTATTAACATTAAGAAAGCATACGATCAGTAATTAGAACAACACCAAACATTTATGTTTCATTCAAACACCATAAAGGATACTTCATACCAACACCACAAATGTAGCATACAAGCATAGTATATATAACAAACTTTAAAACACAGTTTCAGAATATAACTACATAGTGTTCAGTAACTTACTAATAACGCAAACGATACTCGGGCCAAATCACAAAACCCCCTTCAACTAATTCGGATAGTGTGTAATGGCCATTTTGTGGTGCTTCATAAATTGAAGCTTCTGGATCGTAAACATTCTCCACCCAAACAACTTGCTCCCCTTCAACCACCTTTCGACCATGACATATCTTTTGTGTCCCAATGTGTCCTTTTGCTACTTCCATTAAATCTACTGACAATAGCGTTACTGGTTGTTTCTCTCTCATAGAAGATCACATTATTCCATTTAGTGGAGCACCGAAGCTATCTCCAGGACGGTTGAGATTTTGCTTTGTATTAGAAGCAACTTCTCCTCTTGGTGTTGGCACATTTCCTCCAATATGATTTACAAGCATCTTTATACATTGTCTCATATCATTTATAGCTAAACTCATTGTTTTCATCTCTTCACGCATTTCTTTTTTCCATTATTGATTTGCATTCTCTTTGTAATTGGTAATGGCTTTTGAAGCTTGAGAGAGTCTTACTAGCTTTATATTAGACGTAGAGCTAAAAGCTCGGCAATAGCTTCGCTTTTTATCATCTCGAAAAGCTTCGGCAACGGGATCCTTTTCAAAATCTTCTAAACTTCTTATTCCATCTTCTCCATTAACACTAGCTTCCGATTTTTGTCTTTCGTCGGCTGCTTCTATCAATGACTACACAATTCATAATTTTGTAAAGATGTAAAATTACATAACAAAGGTTAAATATATAATTGAAACTAAAACTGAAATTAGCAGATGTCAATTTTCATTTGTAATCATATTCATAAATTACATGTACATTTGATTATATCCTATTGCTTGCATGTGATAAGCAGACTATATCCAATGTAACAAAATGCTACTAAAGCCAGTCAATATAAACTACTAAAGAAAATAACCCTGGATTGGAAATATTAAGTATACAAAGCAAAAATAATATAAGCGTTGGAATATTACAAACAATCTGTTGTTTAAGCGTTGATGTTGTTAGGGAATTGGGTTGCTGCATTTTACTTTGTAGTGAATGTGTATAGAGAAAAAAACTACTTCTTGTACATGATATATTGCTTAAACTCAAATGGCAGCATGTATAGAATATGTACTTATTGAGATTGCATAAATTTACGGATTGAAATAAATGTACAAATTTGAAATACTCACAGAACATCGTACTTTTAATCATAGAGTATAAAACAGTACCTATTTGTTCAAGCAATTTATCAGATGCTTACAGGAAGCAGTTCCAAGTAAGGAAAGTAATATAAGTCAGGTACACAGTGCAATGAAAGCAATTTATAAGATGTCTTACTTGCGATGCATATGTGTAATGTTTTGAATAATATGACTTAATTTTGTAAGAGTCGATTACAAAAACAAGTTACCCCACAGTTGAAACTTAATACATAAACGAGACTCATTTCTAAAAGTAAATGTACGTTTATGGAATGCTCATGTGTTCTTCTTGTATTTATATGTTCAGAAATTAGCATTTGTGCTTGTGTATTTTCCCTTTCATTGCAAAATTAGAGCTATATATTTATAATAAGCTCTAAATTGGATCTATAATTGCAGTAAGTTTTTTCAATAGACTTGTATTTATATAATGAAACCAGTTAGATCTAAATAACACTTAAAATCCACGAGACTTTGCACTTGTGTGATGATATAAATGTAACTTTTTGCATCATGTTATGATACAAACTACAGCTAACTCATGATTTACGTCATGCATATATATGATAATACAGATAGGAGGAGCTACTCTATTCAATCTTTCTTTATTGACATCTAAAGCTTGGCTCACTCTTATTTATATCTTTTTCTACCACCAAAAGGTTATGCTTTACCATGATAAGTTTATGAAATTCAAAGCTTACTATTGTTTTCCTGTTTGGCTTTAACACTCGATTTCTCAATGTACATATATACTGCTTGTTTCAGGTTGGTTGGTTGTATTACATTGCATTATTTGGTTTTTCTGCAGGACTTATCCTTTTCTCCTTAAAGTAAGTATATGTTTGCATTCCATTTTCAGATTAGGCGAATCCTTTTATTTGAATACTTAGCATTTGGGCCATTTAGTTTTAATTTTTGTGTAGCTTAGCTTCAGATTCATCAAATTAAGAATAGATTAGATCGATCTTTCTTTTCCTTTTTTTTCTTTCTTCCTCTCTTTCTCTCTTTCTTTTTTATTTATACTTTTATTTTATTTTTATTAAGAAAGATAGGTCTATGTGAATGAGTTATCAGATTCTAATTTATCTGATAATATAAGTCTGATGTGGTGTAGTGTCGAAGTGTGGTGTAGTTGCACAGCCAGGTTGAAATAAGGAATAGTTACCGAAGGTGATGTAGAACTGTCAGGTAGAAGAGAGGATGTTGGTCAGAGGTGGGTGTATGGTAGTTTGTAGAAGATGGATTTGAAGTGCACTGTGCAGTAAGTATGTGGTAAGGAAGCAAGACAGATAAGCAAGAAGTGGTGGTCAGTTTGTATGTATTGTTGTCGGGGCAAATTGTTTAAAGAAGTGGCTGGAAGTTGGAGTATTGTCGGTAGAAGATGTTTCAGGTGGGAGCTGTAGTTGTATGGAGATTTGGAGGGGCATATGCAAGCAAAATAGAGAGGGGTTTGGAGGGGGGGGTTAGGGGAGGGGCAATGTACACTGTACAGGGAACAGTGTCTTGTTTTTGTATTAATTTTTTTTTGAAAATGTAGAATAAAATGATGAAAATTGTGCAGGGTGGGGAGAATGAAGTTGCAAGTATAGACTTCAAAAATTTTAGTAATACATAACAGTAATGCTTCAATTCTTGGAAACAGATATAGAAATTAAGGAGGAAAAGTGGGCATTTAATTTTTCAAACAATCAATCCACTGTTAATACAAACTCAACTATAAATCAAAGCTATGAATCAAAGACTTACAGATTCTATTTCCTTTTTGTCTGAAACCTTGGCAAAGATCTAAGGTGCGATTTAATTATGGAGATCAGTAAAGGCAAAAAACAGAGAAAGAAGATAACTTTTGTTTTTTAACAGTTTGGGGAAGAGAAGCAAAGCTACCTTTTGGGTCTCCCCGATTTTTCAGCGGCGCAAGGAAGAACCTCTCCGTTTTTTTTCTTGTATGCGCCACTTTCCATGCCTTTGCTCGTGTAATTTTACATTCGGGATTATCGGTTTCCTACATAAATAAATGTAAATATATTAAACAATTATACAATATTATCGCGATTAGTTGTGAAAGACTTACTACGTACGAATTCTTCATATTGTCTACTATAAGATTTTATTCCCAATGTATGATTTATGATGTTCTTTCTTTTATTATCAGCATTTGCCTTGCATTGTTTTTTTCTTCTTATCAGCATACTCAATGTCGATGAACTCCTCCCACTGAACTTTATCAATGTCTTCAGGTTGGTTATCAATCGCAAGATGCCGAGGCAATAACTCTCCTTTTTTTGTTTTAAGATATAGCTTTCTCAAATTTTCTTTTGCAATTCTGAAGTACTGTGAAAACGCCTTCTCTAAAATAGGTCGAGCTAAATCGGGGTTTATATTCAAATCAAACTCCTTCTATAGAAAGGTAAAATAAATGTTCTAATTATGATTTTGTACTTCACATATGCACACACAAAAATAATTCCTGTAAAAATTGTAAATTCAAATACCATGAGTGCTTTCAATAAATTATCCCTGAAAAACCTATCAACTTTCCTCCAATCATCATAGCTAATGAGAATATGCCTTCGAATTAGAGTGCCACAATGGGAACTCCACTTTGTTGCATCGTCGCCTTTAGCACCATCCATCTCAACAATTACCCAGTACTTTTTATTTGGTGGAGGAGGAGGAACTTCTTCTTCTCTGCTTTCTGTATGTCTACTGCAACTAGCCGACATACTGCCAAAATATAATGCAAGAGATATAACAACATATCTACAAAATATAATGCCATAAAATTATATAAAGAACTATATACATTTTAAAACTGCCACTTAATACTCACATATTTCCAAAAGTCTTCCATGCTTTCTGTTCATATTCATTAATTTTAAATTTTTACGTCTCAATTCATATGAATGGAAAGCTTCACACATTTTAAAAGCTCACATATACTTGCATACTTGCATGTCACCTGTATTTGCATTGAAATATACTATCTCAGCTGCATTTAGGAGGATGGTTTTACATGCCATGTGAAGATTTAATGAATGATAACAAATGAGTATACAGGGAAGAAAGAAATGCTTTTATATTTTAAATTTGTTGAAATTTCTCTATGGCAACATGATAAATGTCAAATAATGACTGAGAATATCAATAAAGTTACAAAACAAGCAATTACTACTTCAATCAAGCTCACCTATTTGGATTCAATGCATTTCAACAACGTTAAGTAGATTGATCCTTTAAAGTTAGTGGCGTAAGTAACTATTATAGTGGCGTAAGTAAATATTAAAGTTACATCTTATAGCGTGTAGAAAAAAAATGCAAACCTATAATAATCATGTCGGTCTGGAATTTCCATCCTAAAAGGTATCCACCTTCGAATTTGAGTACGTTGTATGTCGGATAACTTGATAGTTTTACCCTATTTGATGGAACGTTCATAAATGTCATCTCCGTTCTCATCTAAAAATGGTGCTTGTTTAGAGCTGTGATTACCAGTACGTGGATTTGGCATATATTCCATGGTATATTTAACGGATTCTGAAACAAGATATGCTTCGAAAATTGATCCCTCCACGTAGCGTTTATTGCTTGGTATGTCTTTGCATTCCTTCATAGCCCTAATATAAAAATACATCATTTACGTTACTATTGAAAAAGAATCACGTGACAATTATATTTAAAAAATGCCGCACCTTTCAAATGGATACATCCATTTATAATTAACTGGTCCACAAAGTAGTGCCTGATCAGCTAAATGCACCATTAGATGTATGCTTATGTCAAAAAATTGAGAGGGAAAATAATGCACCAACATGCATAATGCCTCGGCAATCATATCTTTGGTAGCTTGGACATGCTCTCGAATTAAAACCTTCGAACAAATAATATTGAAGTACAAGCATACTTGTATTATCGCACGTCTTAAGTCACGACACTTTGGATAAGCATGTTGAACCATGATAGGCAAAAAATCTTGGATGATAACATGATAGTCATATAACTTTCTAATACTCAAACTGGGTGGTTGAATATTTACTAAGTTGCTTAACTTAGTCCCAAAGCATGATGGAAGTTTTGCATCTTTTAGAACTTGACAACATTACATGCTGTATGTTTTATCAAATGCAAATTTGGAAGATTGTTCGTATCTATCAAACAGTAAGTTAATGAAATGCTCTGATACACTCTTCTCAATGTGCATCACGTCAATAGTATGTCGCACCCTATGACTACTCCAATACTCTGGGCCAAAAAGAATCGACTTCTTATACCATGCTGGTCTTTCATCATCGCCATTTTCATTTACAAAATGTTCATCGTCAAGGTCGATATCATCTACTATGCGTTTTTTGTTTTTTGTTATTTTATCGGGTAAATATTTGATATGAGCAAGCTTTTCTAAAAGAGTTGATCCCATCAATCGTGTTGGAGGTTCCTTATCCTCTATATTCTTATACCATCCATGTTTCAATGCCCTATATGGATGACCATTCTTTAAAAATCTTCTATACTTCGTATAAACAATCTTATTTCCAATGCGTTCTGATTCAGTCTCCATAGCACAAACAGGACATGCTTTGTAACCATGTGTTACACAACCAGATAAATTTCCAAATGCAGGTAAATCATGAATTCCCCATAATAGCATTGCTCTCAAAGTGAAATGATCTTTCTTATCCATGTCAAATGCAGGCACTCCCTCTGTCTATAGCTGCTTTAATTCATCGATAAGGGGTTCCAAATACACATCAATATCTTTACTAGGTGCTCTTGGTCCAAGAATGAACAAGCATAACATTTGAAACTCCGACTTCATACACAATAAAGGGGGTAAGTTATAAGGAACCGTATACACAGGCCAGCAACTATAATTATTTGATTTTGTTGCACTAGGGTTAAATCCGTCAGTAGCAATACCAAGCCAAACATTTCACCCATTTTTACCAAACTCTGGCCCCTTGTTCTTCAACGATCTCCATTCGGCTGAGTCAATAGGATGACACATGGAATTCTAGCAAGGTTTTGCTTCACTATGCCATAACATCTTTCGAGCTATCCATGGTATAGTATACAACCTTGTTAACCTCAGAGTTATTGGAAAATATTTCAAAACTTTTCGAGGTTGTTTTGCCATTTTTACCACTTCCCCTTGATTTTTAACTTTAAATCTGGACGTATGACAACGTGGACATTCCAACGCATCATTGTATTCCTCCCAAAACAATATACAATCATTTTCACAAGCATGTATACACTCTACTTTCATTTCCAAATCCTTTAACATTTGTTTCATTGTCGAGTACTTCTCCGGTATTGTATTTTCCTTTGGAAGCCACCGCTTCAATCGTATCAACAACTCGGTCATACTGTTTCCAGACCAATTAAAATCTTTTTTAAATTTTGAAGCTTTATAACGACACTTAATGTTGTAAGACCATATTCACAAGAAGGGTATAATTTTTCATTTGCTTTTCTTTTGTATTCCTGATACTTTTTCCAGTGGTTACCATCACCGACGTCTTCAACGCTACCATATACTCTATATGCATCATCAACGAGGTCTTCAAGCGCATCTCCTACATGGTTCTATTCTTGAAATTGATTAGAGTTGTAAGCCTCCTAGGTATTATGTCATGTAGTATTGACCACCACATCATTGTCGCTTCTCTCGCCATGGAAAAATCATTCGTCGTATGTTAGATCCATAACATGAATGATCAAGTGTTTTTCTACTAATTTAAAAGCCAACTTTTTTGAATTCCTACACTTTATACAAGGACAGCTACATAGTCCAAAGTCCGGTGGTGAATGACACTTCGCGAATTCCATAAAATATTGAACTCCTTGTATATATTCATTGGTATTCATATGCCGTATTCTAATCCACTCTCTCGATGTAGGCTTCGACATTAGCAAGAAAATTTATTTGTTCCTACAATTTTATGTAAATACACCATTAATACATAAACAAAGCATTAAACAACATGCTAATATAAATAGAACAATACATGAACAACTTACGATTGGTCGAAGACATAATGTTTCAAGATTTTGGCCCCAACACTTAACTATTTATGTTGGCCTATATTGTTTCTCGTTAGATAAGCAAAAGATAATGGCTTGTCTATTTAGATTCCTAGCTACCATGTGTGCTTAATACTTTATGATTATTACGTTTGGTCATTGGTAAAAGTGTTTTGACCTTGCTAATAGCATATTAGTATAGGTTGTAGTAATATGTATATAGTCCGTTCTTTATTAACTACACATGGACATGGATCCAACGATGCACAATCTAATCAAAGACAAGAAATTAACTCAAATCATGTTGATAATGTTGTATCTCCCAATCCAACATAGGAACTAAATGCAAATCATGGTCACAGTGCAACATCTACTAAACAAACTCAGGAAGTAAATGCAATTCATGCTAACAGTGCAACAGCTTCGAACATAGTAGCCAGTTAAAGGAAAAATCAAACAAAACAACGCTATCCTAATCTACAAATTAGCAATAAAGATGGCAAAATCAATAGTGCAATAGCAAATGAGAGCGCGCTATAGCCCTGACTCGACATGAAAGTATAACTCAACCAGATTCCACAAAATAGCAATAAAGATGGCAAAATCAGTTCAACATATATATTCACATCTAAAATAAATAGTGATAGAATTTGAATAAACCTACATCTTGACATTAAAGTACACCCCGAATCAAACCTTAGATGTCGACGTGAATGCGAGATCCCCGAGAGCGAACTGTAGAAGAAAAGTCAACTATTGAATACAGTGAACCGGAGGATTCGAAACCCTAAATCGCCTAAATCGCGAGACAACGATGTATTTTGATGATAAGAGAATGTGTTCCAAGTGGAGAAAGCAGGGAGTGACCAAACGAAAATTGGGAATTACACAGCCCTCCCTGATAGTTCGAAATATTTACAAATTTACCACCGTTTCTCACAGCAATAAATTGGCCCTGGTTGTCACGGTTATTTTTGTTATTAATTTATAACGATAATAACCGTGACAAACTGGGATAGAAAAAGCGTTACAAAACTACTTATTTCGTTTTGTGCATTTCAGTCATTATTTAGCAATTTATACCGTTGATGTCATTTACGTATGAAATATATTTCATTATCATGTTATTATTCTCTTTTGAAATGATGTGTATATATGGCACAGGTTTATCGTAATGTCATCTAGAGGTAGGAGCTCTTTTCGATCTTCAGGAGGAGATGGCAGTGGTCCATCGCAAGCACCACAACGTCCTATAGTTTCTTTAGCACCTAGAGCAGAGGCGTAAGAATTAAATTTTATTCAACATCTTATTTTTTTTTGGTATACGTACATACTTATCTGTATCATATTTAAAAACAGGTGATTCGACCTACTTTCGTCGAAGGTTGTGTTGGATGTTCCTAGAGCTTCTTGCCGGTGTAGGATGAGTGTGTGTTGGCCGAAGTGGTATAACATCCCTCCCACATAATAGAGTGTATTTGACAGGATGTCTTAGTAAGTATATTTTTCTGTTTTCCATTTTAATTCGTTTTTATCTTTTTTTACTGTTTATTGTTTATAGTATAATATTCTTTTCGCTTTTTATCATGAAATACAGGCTGAGATAGACATTCATATTGACGATATGCAGTTGGCACGAGAATATTGGATGAATAAGATGTGTAAAAACTATAGGGACTCGATATCCGTAATCAAGAAATCAGGTAAGAAACCATGTTGGATGGGGGAGAGCATATGGCAAGCATGGTTGGGATATTGGAGAACCGACGAGGCGAAGGCAAGTATACTATTTTTTTTAAAATTATTTGACTGGTAGTAAGTATCAAAAAATACACGATCGATAATTAATGTATCCAATTTTGAATGTACAGGCAGGGTCAGAAAGAAACTTTGCAAACAGAAATAAAAATCCCGTCACTCATCGCGGAGGGTCGAAGTCATTTCAGCAATATCGGCAGGAGTTGGTAAATTTACTGAATGCAAATTGTAAATAGTTTGTGCTATATAATTTTAAATGTACAATAATTGTATGTAAAAAAACAATCTCAGAAAGCTGAGGCGCATGGTCCCATTGCTATATGGATGTGTTTACTCGTAAGCATGCCGTCGAGCATGTAAATCCGAACAGTACAGTTTCGTATACATGGCACGACGATAAATCCAGCAAGAGCGATGTAAGCATATTTCATTTTATACAGTATTAGTAATTGTTCTACTTGTTAAAATATAATGAAATAAGATATGATGATATTAATTTATTAATGCAGGAAAAGTTTATGGAGCAGCGTCAGAAACTCCTTGCTGATACGGGTCGAGATCAGCTGACGACCAATGAGGAGGATGCTATTTTTGAGTCAGTTATGAATCCATCGGAGCATGGCAGATGAAACGGATTTGGCAATCAAGTGGTAAGTAAATAATATATTGGGTATCATATAAGTTTTCAAATTCAACATTGATTTTGAGTCACTTCGTTATGAAAGCATTATACATTACCAAAATATATTAATTCCTTACTTGAATGTCATTTCAAAAAAATAACAAAAAAGACATGTTATTTAATTTTGTTTGCCTGATATATGTTGTGCACATGCATAAATTTGTCACATTTACTGTTAAAGAGATCAAAAGCAGTGATATCTCGTAATGTAATGTATTATTATTTTTGTTAATAAATGGTTAGATCGCAATTTAAAAACGGCCGAAAGAACATATGTTCAAGTGTATACATTATACATAAGTAATTGTTAGAACATCATTAACAAGTAAATTATTGCAGCTTTGATTTTATTCCACATACACTTACATAAACATGCATAAATTAAATTAAATAACATTATCACACTGCTAATCCTTCACACACCTACACGTACACTTACAGAGATCACAGTACAGGCCAGCAGTCAAAGACGGGGTAGGTAGACTTGAGCCCAGATCGATCTAGCTGAGATCGAAGATTTGCGAGCTAGAGTAGCGCAGTTGTAGGAGCAGAACTGTCGGCAGGCCATAGAGACCATACAGTTGCTAGACCAGCGTATCGCCAAGAACATACAGCAGTATCGTTGCCGCTTCACTTTCTTTGCTGGCTCAGGTTCTGGAGGAGATTGATTGATTGCTTTGGTCGGTATGTTTTTTTCTTCTGTTTTGTATGATTTGGCAGATGTGAATGTAGTTGTTGATTTATGTACTATATTATGATACACTTAGCTGTTTTGTTGTATAATTACATGAATGTTGAGGATGTTGTGGATGTATGAATTGATAGAATATTTGATGTTGTGGATATTATTATGTATTGTACATTAGTTTAGGTGATGATTATGTGTTTTGACTTAATTTTATGTATTTTTTTTGTTTAGTGAATTGTGTAGTTTGATTTTTGATATTTGGTTGGAATATTATATATTAGATTCTGCAGTATTGGTGGAATAGTGTTTGTATGGAAAATGTGGATGAAAGTTTATATTGTAGCAGAAATATCAAAAATAAATACAGCAGATTTCCGACGGCTTCCAACAGCTTTCAGATTATATTTTCCCAACGGCTTCTGACCGCTTTTAGATCAATTTTTCCAACGATTTCCGACGGCTTCTGACAAGTGTCAGAATTCGTCAGAAATACAAACGGCGAGATGTGTCAGAAGCCGTCGAAAATACTGCACCCCGACGTCTTATTTTCTTACGGCATTTTCCGACGGCTTTCGACGGCCTCCACGGTCGTCGACGGTTTTCTGTCGTCGGAAAATATCTTTTTCTTTATAGTATATTCTTTTCGACGAAGAAGAATACAATATGAAGGTTTGTAATATAATTTTGGGTTCGCAAATATCCACTTAATTACGAAATAATAACAATTTTATAGCGTTGGGCCTTAACCCGAATATAATCTATATAGCTAAATTTCTCATATAAATCTCATTTGACGTAAATTGATTATTGTTAAAACATTTTTTATTTGTAATCGCTTGTAAGTTCCTATGCCCTTATGCTGCTTTTGCAGAAAAAGGAAAATACAACGGTTATCGATAGAGACGAATTGGGGTGCAAAGCCGCATCAGTGTCACAACAATGTTACAACATCCCATATCACTTGAAAATAGTAAGAAACAGGAAATACGTGATTATCTTACGTATAAACAGTAAAAGACAAATGTCACAACAGCACGAAACAAGAAATTTCGTTCACCACTTTGACAAAAAACTGTCGACCACAACAATGTATCTTTGCTTGTGTACTATTCCACATGCAAAAGCTTCCAAAATTCAAATATGGAAAGATATGCTTCCATCTATGTAAAGCTGCTTTCTATTCCACATGCAAAAGCTTTTCTGCTTCTTGCTCCATACTTGGAAATAAATATGATTGGTTCGTATGATTCAAATCATTACAACAATCAAATCGAACAAGGCACTTTTATCTTCATACAATTTTGATTAATAAAATGTTATTATATAGTTCGGTTACAATTTACAAAAAAGAATACAAATGCTATGGTACAAAAACTGATTAGGTTTGAATGGGATAGATCATAAAGACAACAAAATACTAGTTGCTATCTTCTTGGATAAACTAGCTATGGATGTAGTTGAATTATTTGGAAAATGCATGTTGGATCAGCTTCAGCCTCACAATCAACGTAGATCAGTGTGTAATATGATTGATTTATGATAAAGGAAAGCTTATTATTTCTGTAGAAATACCAAATGTCTTGAAAATGCAGACAATGTTCTTAACTATAGAATGGCATGTCTTGCATGAGACGTCTGTATCAAGACATGCAGAAGAATCATTTTGCAATCTTTAGTTTGTTATCTTGTGTAAATATTTAACATGTCAAATTTCAACATTGTGTTAGTGAGGATTAATCTGCCAGAGTTGGCAACTACTGTTATAAAAATTAAGATCACATCAGATCTAACTGCTGCTTAATTTAGATGTTTTCGGTAGGTGATGCATGATTTTATTGTGTTATTATAGTACAGAAAAAAATTGGAGATTGTAAGATGCCATCACTTTGAATGAATAGCCCCTGTTTCATAGTTTATGCATATGCGTTATGGGCTCATGCCTGTATACGTTCGTTGTTAGACGTATACATGTAGTTTATGTACCATCTACTCCTTGCCTATTACCTGATAACATTGAATTTTGGCATGCCCTACAGAAATGGATTAAATCTATAGCTGTGTCTACGAGTTGGTAGTCTTTATTAAATCTGTCTCCATGCCTGCGCATGAATTATCTTTTATGTCTGGCAATGAATATGATGATCTTGAGTTCGATCCAGAGATAGATTAAAAGATATGGTGATAATAATTAAAATAAATCCAATACCCAACCAATTTGGATCTCATATTGAATCTACTTTATCCAAATTGAACATCCAAAGGTATCGGAGTGAATCGAAGATACAAAGCTATTTGCTCAAGTTTCACTAAGCTCCGAATTAAAAGAAACTTATAGCGCAAAAAAAGATGGGCTTTCACTTCGGAAGGAAATAGCACAAACGTCCAGCGAAGAGCAAGTGTCGAACAGGAAATACGTTTCGATAGTGTTTTTGCCGAACCGAGTCCCTACCGAACTGAATTCTTCGGAACTGTATCTCTGCAAACCGAGTTTCTACCAAATTGAGTCTCTACCGAACCATATATAGAATCAAATTGATCGTATATGGAAAGTGCCTATTTTGTAGGAACCCGTAGAGTTAAAAGTGTACACTATGTGCAATTATGTAATTTATCACATACTTATAAAAGAATCGTGTTCGAAATGATGTACGCATGTAATTTATTTTTCTTTTATATATGTTGTCATACAGAGCGATAAATAATGAGTTAAATACATTGAACGTATATAAACAGAAAATTCTTAGGAGAAGCATTTTATTGATTGTAATTTCAAATATCTTCTTAGCCATGAGCATTGAATCGATAAATACATATGTACATATGCTCATATGTACTCTTAAACATTCCTAATCAAGATATATCAAGAAAATGATATCAATACATCCGTTAAGATTATTGTACGTAACAATCTTCAAACAATGGACATGTTTTATTAATGACCGTTGAGGACATGAAATGGTCATGTACTTGTGATTGTTCGGAACGATCATGGTATCGCATGTACTTGTGATTGTTCGGAACGATCGCGGAACGATACGACGAGAGTCTTCTATATGTTAATACAACTAAGTCAAAATAGAAGATCTCATGGTAACGTTATAAAGTGGTCTTTTGACTTGAGGTATTATCGATCTTAAGTGGTTAGGTTATGCTTTGATCACGGTTAAATACTAGATGTGGCGACCTTGTTAGGCATGGTATTGGTGACCTTGTTACGAACGTAGTTAGGTATACGTTGAACAGTTTGACGTGGGACATCACTCATGTGAAGATTCGCTTCATTCATTGTAGAAGATTAATATCACCGTAATTTTATTCAACTTAAAGTCAAAATCTCTAGTCATAGTAAATTGGTTAATTGTAAATGTTATCGGATTGAGCTAAGAACTTTAAATGACATTTACGTGATTGAATACAAATATAAATGGAGTTTTTGACCTTAAATCAAACTCTAGATATCTAAATGATGCAACGATGACAAAAATAATATAGGATCAAGCGCACTGATAATGAGTTAAAATGGTGATTTAAAAAAAATTGTTAAATTGTACAATGTCTTTATTTTAATTTTGTGCAAATAATATTTTATTTACACTGAATCAAATTTAGTATTTTAATTAATAAAAAAGTTTTGAAATATATTTATTTATTTATTTTGATTAAAATATTTATTTATTGTTAATGTTTAAAATAAATTTATTAATGGTTTAATTTAAAATAATTTTATTGGTTTATTTTAATTTCATATTTTTATGTGTTATGATATCCACATTCACAATATGTGTAACACAACAATATAAATATATAATATACTCAATGAGTTCATGGGGAAATTGACATCTTTGTATGGACATAAGATGTATAAGTGTGATATGTATGTATGTATGTATGTATGTCTGCATACGTACATGATGTTTAATATTGAATATAAGCTACTTAAGTGTACATGAAGCAAAAAAACTTTTTTCGGCCATTAATATATATATATATATATATATATATAATTAATATTTAAATTTAGAACATATAAATATATTCATGTGAAATATATATACATACATACATACATACATATATATATGTATATGTATATAATTAAAAAATGTATATAATATTATAGCTAAAAGTTTACTATAAGATATATATTGGTGTATTAAATAATATATATGTAATTAATATATTTAGTTTCGACTATTTATAAATATTTCAAAGTTTATGCAAGATCATCACCTCAGTAGTCGGTAATGGTAGTGCTCTCATTTTAGCCGGGTAGTTTTACATTATGCTCCTGTCTTTGTACGTATTTCTTATTGTGATTGTTGAAATTGGGATTTGTTTGACCCGCGAATTCTATTTTTGGCTATCAACCAGGCCTTTTTGGTCGACTACTTCTACTATATATTATTATCTAATCGACTGTGTAGTTGCACGATACACACCCGTTTCTCTCAATTTTTTTTAAATGTTTTGACTTATTCAACATTTGTGTGTGTATAATTGAATTAAATTACTTCGTTTGAATTTGTTGAAGCTACCGCAAAGCTTATTTTTTATTACTTTTTAACTCGGTTGCATGTGTTTGTACACACGCATACACATTGAAACATGCATGTACATATATATGCATAAAAAAAAAATCCTTTTTTGAGATAGTAAAGAAAACTGATATTCATAATTTAAAATATATTATTTAATATACATATGTGTATGTGTATAAGTATTAAGTTCAAATTAAATTTGTTAAACTTGTGCCAAAATTAATTTAATTTATACAACATATATATAATATACATACATATGTATATTTAAAAATATTTTTTTTGAAAATGTTAAAAGTATATTTATATTTAAAATGTGTTCTATAACTGTAAATAAGTTTCGAATCTTTTTTAATGACATGGTCAAGCATAGTTATTACAAAATAATAGACATGATGTTATATATATATATATATATATATATATATATATATATATATAAGAATATAAAAAATAAAGGTTTCACCATTCACTGAAATGATCTTGTCAAGAACTAATACATTGTTTATTCATTATTTTCCCTTAGAATAATATTATCTCCTTATCCTCTTATAACACCCCTTAAAAGCTAATAAGAAATTATTAATGGACAATAAGACTAACAAATGAAAGTTTTGCATATATCATAATTTGGCCACAAAAGTTAAGTCATTGCGTTTGTGCCGATTTTCCGATCAAATTTCATATGCATTAGTCATCTTTATTAAATTTATCTCCATCCCTACACATGAATTATCTTACCATCATTATCATTTGAACCAATACAATCCATCTTATAGGGGTAGCAAACTCAATATACGTAGCATGGTTCGTCCTTGAATAAGTAAATAAAGGAAATAACTTTTTTGCATTTTTTTTCAAATGATGCAACAGATAAAACCCTTTTGTAAACAAATAAGAATATGTTATAAATAAATAAGAGCAGAAGCAATTAGAGAAAGAGGCAGAAGAAATATTATTCATTCTTCAGAGATTAGTAATATATTTACATTACATAGCTTACTTTATGTAAAGGCTTCAGAGCTAAGGATTGAATTTATCCCAAGATGTGGAACTAAACGAAACAATATAAAAGCATGTTCACTTCATGATTTACATATATTATAACATTCCCCCTAGAATATGCGTCTTTAAAACCTTGAATGTTCTAATAACTTGAAATTGTCCCTTTTTGAAACGTGTGTGACTACTCTCCCTCATTATTATCTTGCTTGCGTTTATCCATTCAGTCGATATAGATATTGTCCGTTGCCTCATTAAAAACCACTGTTAGGGAAACTCAATGGGAAAAATCTTGAACGAGGAAAAGAGTGCAACTTGTAAAATCATATTCTAAATGATATTTTTTCTAAAGAGTTTGATGCTTCGGGATCAAAACAATGCCTTGTTAAAACCTTACTAAGAAAACCCTATGGGAAAAATCTTAGTGAAGGAAAAAGAGTACAATATAGTATGACATATTTCAATAATTTATAGCATCAAAAGGAGTTTGATACTTATGGATCAATATAATACTTCACTAAAAACCATACAAAGGAAAATCCGATGGGAAAAATCTTAGTCAAGGATAAAAATACAATTTAACATAAATAACATGTTTGAGATGTTATAACTTGAAAAGACATTTGATTCTTCTAGATCAGGATAATGCCTAGTTAAAACCTTAGTAAGAAAAACCGGGGGGGGGGGGTCTTAAGTGAGGAAAAAGAGTACATTATAACTTATTTTCAAATATTACTACAGAGTTGATACTTCTGGTGCCTCATTAAAACCTAACTAATAAAAACCCCGTGGGAAAAAACTTAGTTAAGGAAAAAGAGTGCATTATACAATATTTATGGATGATCCCCATGATTTAGAAGTATCCTCTGAATTTGTATTCGTCTTTTGATAACTCAAATTGATTGTAGATACTTCTGGATCCATAAATATGTATCTCATTAATAATACAATTTATTAATAGTTTCCTTCGATATAATCAAAATTTTCAAGATTGTTTCTTCCAAATATAATTTGCATTTTATGCATTTTGTATGCTACTTTTATGAAAAACACTTCATATGCTTTCATTTTTGTGCTTCTAATCAGTTTTGCGTATTGCAACTATACATCTTTGATGAATATTAAAAAAAATTCAATACAACAATACTAAAAAGCAGAAAGTAATCTACTCATCTTGAAGTATATCAAGATTTTCATTACAACAATACTCAAAAGAAGGTTGTAATTTACACTTCATGTCTTTTGCATTCTTTATAACTACAAAAGTTATATATATTCTTCAGGAGTTTGTGTACTTTAGTAAGTTTTTTCATATTGCATCTACCACTTGAATGGATATTAAGAGTTTCATTACAACGTACATAAAAATAGAAAGTAATCTACTCATCATGAATTATATCAAGATTTTCATTACAACGATACTTAAAAGAAGTTGTCATCTATGCTCCTTGTTCTTTACCTTCTTTATAACAAACAAAGTTATTTATATTTTTCAGGAATTTTTATACTTTCATCGTTTAGTATGATTTAAACAATGTTTATACCTTCGGGGTGTTTGAAGTGTTTCAAATGCTTTCACTACTTCAATCAATTCAATTATCTCTAAAAATATCATGCCCATGGCACTTAACATGTTGTTGACATTATATGTGCTTTAGTAATTTTAGTGTACTTTATATACATGTTTGTAATTATAATTTATAGTCTATAGGTCCACATTTCTCATTAAGGAAAATTTCATGATGGCCAATCATGTTTTTCTCTAATCTAGGATCTTTAATCCATTTATAATCATAAGCACTTTATTATTTATAAATTTATCATCGATGATTATTTATTGTGACCTATGCATATGATTTATTGAGATCTCTTTATTTATCATGTTTTAGGTACCTAAACCACTTCTAGGGCTATTTGACAATCATGTCATGGATCTCTTTCAGACCACCCTTAAGTGTTTCTTTAAGAACATTCACCTCCTTTATTTGGCATCTTTATTACTTACTCCATAAATATTCGAACTAACTTTTGTACCACATTTCAGATATGGTTTACACCTTTTGATCCTTCAGGGATTCAAAGCTATATTGGAGAAAGTCTACTATGGATATTGTTGATAATTTATTCAAGTTACTCAATATTTACATCATTGTATAATTTAACAAACATTTAACACTGATGATTAAAATAAACTTGTATCCCTTTATCCTCTCCCTCAATGTTGACAAACATTGTCACATTAAATAATAATCTTCTTTGGATTCTCATGTTGAACCATCATGATATTGCTACTAGCAAATACATCATACATATTAATTATAGGAGGATGATTCTTTTATCAGTTGATAAAATGCATTCAATTGATATTGCTTATTAGAGTTTGTTCTCATCCATTGATCTAGCCAATTGAGGAATTTACTTATTGCGCAAATCGTGTGAATACATACATGACTTCAGGTCATTCACCATTTATGTTGACTGAATTTTAAGTCACCGAATGATATCTATGCATAATCTATAAGATAAGCTCATAACAATTTTTAGGTTGTTAGTTCAATATCTGCATATATGGATAGGTGATTTTAGAACAAACTATTACACGGATCCAAACTACTGAATTTTTGTTTATAGATCAATGTCAATGTAAATCCTTCAAGACTGCATGATAATGTTTAAAACATCTGGTTTGGAACCATATTTAACTTCTAGTCCAATTTACACAACTTCAAGTTGTTAAGTTTTATTCCTCGATAATATCTCAAATATACCTGAATATTAATTATGATTATATTAGAGAATAATACATTGTTATAATTGTATATAAACATCTCTTACAGAGAGTTCATTAAAAGAGATATATTTACAACATAAATAAAAGTATCTTCTGGACCCTTGAAATGTTATACAAATAAGAAATTATATCGGTTACACATACATGTTTGTTTAAGATCGTATTTATTGCTTTATAAACATACAGATTACTATTTACGCTTAAATTTGTCTAATGGAGCTACGGGTCCATGATAATGGGCAACTGAATTTTGCAAATATATTTTGTACTCATTACTACCGGTCTTATATTGATTTACAGTATTATTATTTATTTATTTTTTGGGTTAGTTATTGCCATATAACTTTCATATTTGAAAATATTTCATAGGCAATTCTTTTATAGTGCTATACGAGGATATAATATCTCTTCTGGAGATATTTTATAAACACCATTTTTTAAGTGTGATATTTAAATTATTATGTCAATAGTCTACTTATGGAGTATTATAGTAATATATATTTTCTCCTTTGGGGATATTTTATAAATCTAGATATTTTTCCATCACCGCTTCTGGATTGTCACACATCTCTTCTAAAGATACTTCATATGCACTACTTTTGGAATGTCATATCAATATATGGTATCTTTTTCTGCATAAATTACATAATCACTGCTTCAGAGTAGTATAAAATATCTCTTCTAGACATATTTACCATCACTAATCTTTCAGATTAGTTATATAATATCTCTTTTGGAGATGCATTATTATCACTGCTTCTGGAGTTTTATAAGATGTTCCTTCAGGGATATAGCGTTCTTTTTTAAGCAATTGCAATTTAACTAATAAAAAAAGTAAAAATAAAAATTCTATAACATCTCTTCTGCGATGTTGGATTTTGCAATATAATAAATATAAATAAATCTCTAAAAAAATCTGGTAATCTTTCTAAAAAATATTAAAATCTATCTCTTCAACAAAATAGCTACGCGTACATACATAATAATAATTTATCAAAATTTCAAATTCTACAACAGTGTGTGATTAGTGAAAATCATCAAATCTACTAATGTAGTATTCACTCAAACTTCAAGTTTGAGTTATATAAGATACATAAATAATAAAGCAAGAAGGAGAACAACAATTTGATGCATAACCATGTAGGCAGTATTAACCACATGAATTAAAGCCATTCAGATCTTCTCCTGTCATGGTATGTGCTTTTGCTAGTCAAGCATTCAATGTCATAAGCGAGCTCAGATCTGTATAGAGCAACGTAATTTGAAGCCGGATCTACTTCAAACAAGACATCTAGGTGAGATGCTATTCAAATTTGCGTTGATATCCACCAGAACTGCTAGCAGTTCTTTGACTGTTGAAAGTAGAGAGCCGTTGTTTGCAGAGTTGTTTTTTTATTTTTTTATTTTTTTTATTTTTTTAGTTCTTAAGTGACTGTATACAATTAGCTTTTTTATAGTACTAGTTTATATTTTTGTTGGAGGAAAATTAGGATGATGTACAAGAATTCTTACATTAGAGTAGGATTACTTTAAATTGGACTTATTCAAACTTTTCCCTTTTCCTTCAAATCACTGTATAGACTATAGAGTCACTCTTTGTACAAACACACACACAGACGTAGAAATCTTGATTCTGCACTTTTTATTTTTATTTTACTTTCATTAATAATAGTACATACATTAAGGTGACAGAGCAACGTTAAATATACAGGGAAAAACAAATTTCTAACCATTGGTAAGCTTAGAGATGTATACAAGGAATTAGACATATGACGCATGTAATGAACCACTTCTCTATGAAGTGAAAAGATATTTGATAAGCATTCAGTGAGCTAGGAAAATATCTTGCTGCATTATAAGTTGCTTAAAGGAATCTAATCCCACTCTTTCCTTTTCGAGAAAAGATTGCTCATCAAGATCACATGAGCTAAAACATTTTATGAAATACGTAAAGGTTCATAATATAATATAGACAGGGAAAATTTAATCTTTTTCTATCAAAGCAGTTTTAACTGATATTGGGTTTATTAATTAAGGGTAATGGATTTTACTGTAAAAGCATTTCAACCATTTCGTAAATTAGGATAGTAGCAAATCATCATCTAACTAACATTATTCCTACCAAAATATCAACTTAAAGTTATAATCAGTATGCAGGTTCTTTATTGCTTTCATAGCCTGAAAGCATATAAATACCACAAAAACTTCAAAGTAACGTGCAAATTAACCATAGATAGAATGAAATATTTAGAATATACTTACCTTAAACTGACTGAATTGAAAATCCAGCATCAATAACTTTGATGATTTTCTAGCCTTCATAAATATTTGAATTCCAGTCTCTTTGTTCCTTGAATTTTCCCTTGCTTTTCTTTCAAATTTATAAAAGTGGTGAAGTAGTAGCCATTTATTTCAAATAGTTTAGGTATTCTGGATTTGAATAACCCTGAGATGCATGAAGCTAGCTAAAAATAGGCAATAAGAACGAGCAAGTAGGATATTATATGGCAGTAGCCAAACGGTAGCTTAATAATAGTAAATGATTTGACCAGAACGTATAAACTAATAGTACTGCAAAATAAAATAAATTTCGAACATCCGTGAATTATATAACTTTTATCATGTAATAAAAACGACAGCAAAAGTAAAATATTGCAGGCTTCCACTTCGCATATTTGTTAAAATCTTCACATTGAAATATATAATATAATATATATGTAAAAGAGGCTATATTACATTAATTTAAAAAAATAGAATAAAAGATCAAAAAATTAGGATATCAAATGTGTAAGAAAATTTCGTGCTGATAACGTGTTGTAAACAAATAAGAATACATTATAAAGAAATAAGAGCAGAAGCAATCAGAGAAAGAGGCAGAAGAAATATTATTCATTCTTTAGAGATTAGTAATATATTTACATTACATAGTCTACTTTATATAAAGACTTCAGAGCCAAGGATTGAACTTATCCCACGATATGGGACTGAACAAAGCAATATAAAAGCATATTCACTTCATGATTTACATATATTATAACTAACCATTATATAATAAGGGAAAAGAGGTGTTTGAGGGCATAGGATTTTGATTTTTAAATGAAACATTCTTATATGCTACTAACTCCTATTGTTCCTCAAATTCTTTCTGGTGTTTCCATGTTGGATATTCCCAATTGTAGTTTGTCTTCAATCCACTCTCCGTAAGCCATTTCAAACCATACACACCAAAACAATGTTATAATATCAAGCATGATAACAAATCGTCTAATCCGAATTTAACAAAAAGATGCACAGTTTAATGCGATATTGAATCATTAAGCACGTTTTGAAAGACGTTAATTAATACGAGGCAAACACTAATCGCGTTTTAGTCAACAAATGGAAGACATTCGATGATCGAGGACTTTGATTATTTCGATGTCCATGTCTGTTTAACTTTACTGCAATGGAGCATGAGCCTGCGCTTATTATTATCCCACACATGGAGAATGTTTCGGCTTAGGTGGATTAAATTGTTCGATACTGTATTGTTAGTTCGGCTAGTAACCATGCCAACTGCTATCATACAAATATAAATATGAATGTAAATTTTGAGTGATGTATGCTGACAAAAGTTTAGTTTAGCATTTTTTCCATATTAGGTGGAAAAAAGAAGAAATGTGAAACATAATCTTTTCAACAAAGTGATTATCTAGGTTTAATAGCATGATTTGATATGCAAGTTAATAAATCTAGTTAATAAATCTGTATTCCCTTCATTACCGTCCTTCCATTGCGACGGCGGAAAAACGTAGGTAATTTTCTATGTCCAACGAGGCATTGATCTTTTTCTATGGATTGACGAATGAAAGGTTTCAACGTGGCTTAGGGATTCTCTACGCCTTGCCTATTTCTTCTTTGTGTTTGCTTATATTTTGCTCTTTGTTATGTTATTATTTGTTAATCAATGTGATACTTCGTAGTATTTTTGTTAAATATTACCTTTATTTTTTGATCATGGATATTCTATTGGTTTTCGAAATATTAATTATTATATTAATTTTATAATGTATGCTAGTTACATAATTGGTTAATGGGAAATGCCAGTTTGACCCGATAGTGCTGTAATCCAATCGTGTAATGTCATGATCGTTGGCGTGAAAGATTAGATATAAAATTTTGTGTCATTTGACTCGATTTCTTTTTGGACTGTATAAGTTAACTTTTTTGGATACTAAATGAAACATCGGCTAATAATTAAATTTGACAAGTTGGATTATTAAATTGAGTCAAAATGACAAGAAATCTTATGTATATAGGCTTCATATGCAATATGAACAAATCGGTATAGTCAAATTCCTAAAATTTTCAACATAAACAAGACTATTGTTCTGAACTAGTCGTTTCATTTAGAACTTGAAAACAACCGGTTCCAAACGACGATTACATTCCAATTTTTCTAAATTTGACCGTAATCGTTATTGTAAAAGCTTAAATATAAAATTTCGTGTCATTCGGACTCAGTTTGATCATTAATATTATAAATAAACTGTTTTTTTTATAATTTTTGAACAACACCGACTAAAAGTAAAACTTGATAAGACAAAGTCGAGTCAGAATGAGAAGAAATAGTATATTTAAGTTTTTCATATAATATTAATGAATGTGTACAGCTGGATATCGAAAATCCTAAATGTAAACAAGATTACCGTTACGAACTGCTTGATTTAGATAGAACTCTAAGCAGTGCCGGCCCGACAACATACATTGCCCAGGACGAAGTTTAAAAAATTAGAAAGGGAAAAGTAGAATTTGCAATGGCAGGATTCGAACCTGTGTGAAAAGGGCAACGACAAGTTGAAAACCATTACACTACACTTCCATTTAATGATTTTTTTGCCATGGTGATTTAATAAATCAATTATACTTAACCACAGCTGAAAATTTTGTTACCCCCTTTTTCATCTACAGTGCTGTTGCCCAAGGCGAAAGTCTTAGTCGCCTACCCTTTGGGCCGGGCTTGACTCTAAGTAATTTATAACGAAAAAAACTATTTTAAATTCAAATCATTGTTACCATAATGATTTTTATAAATCCGATGATTACAAAATCATTATTATTGTCGCAAAAGATAAAATAAAAAATTTGTGTCATTTAGACTTAACTTGTTCATTGATGTTATAAGTTACTTATTTTTGGGATATTTAAATAATACTAACTGATAAGAAAATTTGATAATATGGGGTATCAAGTTGATTTGAATGACGTGAATCGTGTGCTTAAGCTCATTATACAATATTAATGAATGTGTGGTTGGATTTCAACAATTTGGAACATAAACATGATGTCGTCCGTACTAGCCATTTTAGATAGAACCCTAAGTAACTTATAAAAAAAATATTTTTTTTGATATGTAATATTGTTTCCATTCCATTTTTTAATCCGTCCGTATAGAATAATTGGTGGTTCCATAGAAGCTTAATCGTAAAATCTCATGTCATTCAGACTTAGTCAGAATCCTCAATCTTATGTGCTAATCGTTCCTTTTAGGTATTTTGCTAACACGGATTGCTAAATTAAATTTTATAAGATGGAGTATCAAATTGACTCAGAATCACAGGAGATCATATATTTAAGCTTCTCATATAATATTAATGAATGGGTACAGTCAGATTTCGAAAATTCCTAATGTAATTAGGACTCTTGTTATGAATTGGTCATTTTAAATTATATAACTTCTAAAATTAAAAATAAAATAAAATTATAATTACCTCTAAAATTTAAATTAAAACTAGACTATACAAAATGAATTTAAACTTAACTAACTAAATTATAATAACTTTAAAAATTAGAATGAAAATTAAGTCATATAATTTTTTAAATTGAATTGAAATTAAAGTTAAATTATGAAACCTTTCAAATTTTAAATGAAAATTAAATTACATTACATCAAATTGGATTTAAATTTTATGTTCAAAAAATTTGAATTTAAATTAAAATTAATTTATAAGTACTAGTAATGTCGAATTTAAGTTTAAATTAAATTATAATCGCTTTTAAATTAAAGTTAGATTATATAAACTAAATTTCAGTTCAACTAATTAAGTTATAATAACTTTAAAATAAAAATAAAAAATCAAGGTTTACAAATCTTAAAACTGGATTTATATTTAAACAAATAACAACTTTTGAGTTAAAATTAGAATCAAATTTGAATAGCTTTCAAAATTAAAATTAAAATTTAGAAAACGTGGGGAATGCGTATGTATGCCTACTCATTTTCGATGCCACCGTTTATTATCCTGAGTAAAGTTTTCCAAGCTTAGGGAATGAAGGAACCATGTTTGTATTGAAATGGGTGAAATAGGTAAATTTAAAAATAAAATCTTTATTTGGATCTTAATGGGCCTATGAAGTCCATTGAATAACATTAGATCCAATCTAATTATTTAATAAAACATATTTTCTTCGAATTATTTATTGATTTATTCCAATTAATTACATATATTTGATTTGAAAATACGATCAATAGAGGTAGAGGAGTCAGGAGTGAGTGGTCGATGAAAGAATACATTGAATTAAATTCAATCAAACGAAAATGGAAGGTTTTATTTCATTTAGAGAAGGGAATCTTTCCATTTCTTTCGTTTAAAATTTTCCTTTAATTTTAGATCCGACAAGTAGACCATATCCTTCCATGTATGACCGTAGAAATAATGATTTATATATGGGCTACTACATATAACACACTGTGACGATCCACCTCCTCGGCCCTCATAAATTTGCACTAATACATCCTGGGTATTTGCATGGCGCAAAGTCAAGTGCCAAAGAGACGAATTATCAAGGATTTTTAAAAAGAAATAAATATAGAAGATTGAACAAAAACAGAATCTCACATCGTGTTTAAAACAACTTATGGTTATACATGTGGAAAGTACGTACAATTACTCTTAAGTGATTCATCAGAGTTACGGTAGGTACTAACTTAGCTAGGGACAGTTATAATTGCATATCCTTTACAGAGGCTGGTGGATACCCAATACATAATACAAAATACAATGAAAACCAAAATGCTCCATGCTTCTCCCAAAATGCTCCATGCAACCTAACTACTTGGCTGCCCTAAAAATTAGGCACGCCGAATTTAAGGGAATAAGAAAATAAACTCCGAATCAGTCATGAGACTGGTGTGAGAAACTCAAAGTACTGATATTTGAAAACAATGGTATCTCAGTAGGTCACACCGCACATAAACACAGAACAGGTTTTTACCTTATCATAACCAAAACATTTGCTATGCAAAATCAGCGACATTATCATTAACAACATTCTTCGAAAATCCTTTCATATAACATATTAATCATAGCTCAAATTGTTATATTTGTTAAATTCGATGGCATAATAGGTTTACAACTAAAATCTTAATCGGGTTTGCATTGGAGAATGGATTCCATACAATGATAAGGTAAGGGACTACCTTCCGACAGTACATCTCTATAAAAATGCATCGAGGCACCAACAAATAGTCCTCTACCAGCACAGAACCGACCTACATTTACCGCATATAGTACCAAATATGACATCACTACAGATGTTACCGATCTTTGTCGGGATCCCACAGCATACACAAAATATTGGACATATAGACGGTAATCTAGAATGGTGATAACCATATCCTAATGGATGTGACACATATTGTCCTGTCGCATCTACCATGTTTTTGACATTCCCAAGTGTGAGGCTTAAAGATACGTTTTACCTTGCATAGAATCATCAAATCCTACTTAGAATTCCACATTGTCATTTCTATCACACACTATTGATTTCCACAAACGTACAACCTCTGAGCTCGTACATCTCAAAGAAGGGTCTTAAGTGTAAGAGAGGTTACCTCCTACACCACCAAATAGATGTATGTTTGTAGAGACCAATGTACATGTATTTTAGAAATGCAATGTCCGATATTCGTCCATACAAGTTGCCGAGGAACAGGGCAAACCAAAGGCACTTTCCTGCTACATCCTATTTTGGGAATCACTCCTAGGATCAGTTACAAGAAGTCCTTGCATCGAAGATTTTCAAAATTAAGTATCACTGCCACCATATGTATATAATATGGAAATCGAGGGGCCAGTGGCAAGTAACTTTTCATTATGAAGATATCCGTCTTCAAAGTCATTACCTTTATCATGTTTTTACTTTCGAACGTACATTAGTAGTGGATAGGAATCACCCAAAATTGATCTCAGTCTCTCCAGACCAATCATCGATTAAACATCTTTTAGAGATATCATTTCTTTTTGAGTACATACGAGATTATTAAACCTCTCTTTAACTTTAGAATACCAAACATTTCTCATAAATCATATTGGAAAACATTAGTGATTCAAAAGGATTCAAAGAAATTGTACTATATAATTTTACTCAATATTGATTTTCGTTTTCAACAAGTACAATTTGTCGATTATCAGTGAGATCACTTTTCAAATTCACATAAATAGTACGAGTTCCCTCCTCGAAATTTAACACTAAGTATAAGAATATTATTTCTATACAAATCAAGTTAAGGAATTAGTTATGGAAAGTAAATCTTTTGTACTTGTCTTGTTTTTGACATTTCGACGTTTTCTATTCCTCGCCAAAGAAAAGGCCAGGTGAGCTAGGGCATTGATTGGTTTTGAACATCTTCTTAGTTTAAGCACCCCACATTCAGATCTTACGAATAAAAGAATCAGGTTTACTCATCGGCTTTTAGAGCCAAGATCTAATCATTTATTTATAACTGCTTTTCTTTTAATCATTTAGTTAAACACTTTTTAAAATAATTATAAAATGTCCAAATTATTTTTAAAATGCTTTTTTTATTTATTTGAAAACATTTTAAAAGATTTGAGAAACAATAGTTAAAACTGTAATTTGTATAAGTCATTAAAGCAACTACAAAAAGTTCTATAATTTTGTTTTCAAAGCTTATTTGATCAAAACAACTTTCTATCATTTGAAAAACCATTTTCATAACTCAAATCCCTTTTAAAACATTTTATTATATTTATAGATTTTATTCCATATTTTTAAAGATCTAAAAATATCATAAAGAAATCTCCTTTTTGGATTCTGAACCGCCAAACCGTGATTATTTTAAGAACTTGTTTTTCTCATATTTCAAAATCCACTAAATTAAATCTCGATCGTTTTCTTTTGTCTGAAAACTATGATTATAAGAGTTCGAAAAATTCTTATTCCAAAGGATTCTGACTCTGATTCCATCGTATAAATGGATTTAAACAATTACAGCGCGAAATCGCGAATTGCCATTACACGACGCGCCTATCTTTGACTCCGATTTCAGTTCTTTTTAAAAATTCACCAAATTGAGTTGAAGTGATTATAAACCATTTATAAACTAATTTAAATAGGTTTAATCATCTTGTAACACTTTTATAATTCATTTCGAAATGTTATTTCTATTACGTAATTTCGACGTGAATTGAACGAATTGTTTACACATCCATACAACCATATTTTCACAACCAAACATGATGATAAAAACATAACAACCAATTATTCTGGACATATCATATCATCAACCATATCATAATATAAAGAGTTTTCTCACTTTGAATTCGAACATTCTAACTTTAAAATGACTACAGCTTTGCTATCTCGAAATTGAAGCCCACGAAGCTTGCACTAATGCTTCCTATGGGGTCCGACCCTGGCTTGCAAAGGGGTGGAAGGCTCGACCGTGGATGGTGGGGTGTGTGGCCTTGAGCATGCAAGGAGGAATGGAGGAGTTTGGCTTTGGTTTTGAGGTGTTTGACAATATATATGTTCAATATAAATTTTAATTTCTTTTTGAAGTAAATTTTGCCATTATTTTCTATAGGTAAGAGGCCATTAAAATGGAGAGAAGAAGGTAAAGAAAGTTTAGGATAATGAAGAGGAAAATGTGAATGGAAGTGATGATGGATGGTGGGTATTTATATGCAAATGGAAGTGATAAAATATCATGATGTTTAAGTGCAAACACATCATCATTTCATCACCACCACACCCTCCCCCTCCATCACCATTTCGGTTGTAGTACCACACCTCCCTATGTGGCTACTCCATCTGCATGTACTTGTGTGTAAGAGGTTGACTTTAGTTTAAAGAAATATCATGATATTTTTAAATAATATCATGATATTTTCTTTTATCCTTTATTATTAATTTTGTGCATGCATATATGTATGTGTATATATATATATATATATATATATATTCATGTGCATGTGTGACGACCCGGGTTCCTACGCCAGAAATCCGTTTCGTCTTGAAGAAAGAAAGGGGTGAGAAAATAGAAAAGATAGAGAAGGAAGAACAACAACACCAGAATCTCACAGCGGAACGAATAAATTATAATAATCACATAAGTATTTACATAATATACAACATCAATCAGAGGTACAAGAATAATACATCACATACTAGACAGTTATAGACACCTGTCTAGCTTATACAATTCGATACAACTCAAACAAATAACTCAAAGATACCAACACAGCGGAACTATATATATATATCTACAACGCTGAAGCCTCCTGCTCCATTGCTCCTCTAGGATTCGTCAAAGCAAACCTGAATCCCTTGGCTACTCGTAAAAATTTGAGTACCCAAGAGTTTATGAAAAACAAAATATAAACTCCGGGACAGACATGGGTCTAGTGTGAGTAACAGGTTAAAGTTGCTTAATTTTGAAAATCTTTGAAAACAAAAAGGTATCACGTAAGACTCCCCACACATAAACATGGGTAAGTTTTTACCTTACGCTAACCAAAACATTTGATAGGAAATTCAGTGATATTATAATAGGTCTAGGGTTTTCAAGTAAATAGAAAATAGCCAAAATTGTTACATGATTAAATTTCAGCTATTAGCCACAAAAGTGGGTAATACAATCAAAACTGTTGGCACTTATTGGATTGTGGATTCCATACAATGGCAGGGCTACTAGGGTACCACCCGTCACAGTACGTGGCCTAGATCAACGTACCGAGGATCACTCCCGACCCCCTACAACACAAGGCCAGAACCATTCCTTACTGAACAGTCTCGAACAAGATAACCCCGGCAGTTGTTGCAATCAACCGGCCACACAGCCGAAAAATAAAGGGACATCTAGACAGGGGAATATCTCGTCCTGCTTGGGCATGACCCACCTAACCTTGCTGCACCTCCCCTGTTTTAGCCATTCCCGGTTGATGAGGCTTGAGGCTGCGATTACCTTTAGAGAGTATATCTCTTAGAATGTTCATCACCCACCTGACGATGTTCTGAAAGCATTCAATCATACAAGTTCGTTCCGGGTTCGAACGAAACCGAAGGCATTATCTCATTACACTCATTTTGGAATCACCCTCAGAGTTAACGACAATAACCCTTGCACTCTGAATCTTCATCTTCACTTCAGATTCACGACCTATCGTTAGTTTGGATCGATGTGGTTTTCGGATGTCCAAATATGGAAACCCGATCCCGGTTTCATCGAAATCCAAAAACGTATCTTTTAAGGCCAAGTTGTCTATTTAGTCTTAACAGTTTAATTTAATATTATCAATATACACACAGATAGATAATTCACATCTCATAATAGATAATCACATTATCATCATAAATAGATAATCGGATAATAAATATTATCATCCTTAAACCAAGCATCCATATCACATAGATATTACTCATCTCATATCTGAAATCGCAATCAATCAATGAAATATCAATATCATTCATCCATAACCAATGATTTATAATCATACCATTTATAATTAATTTAAAATGAATTAAATTAACTACTTTTATCTCTAATTAATTTAAAGTAAATTAAATTAATTACTTTATCGATAATCCTGCTTATACAACCATTAATTAATTATAAATCAAATTAATTAATTATTCTCTAGATATTCATCTTGATTAAATACCTTTGATTAATCATCTTCTAATTACAATAAAAAATTAGTCTTCAATTAATTTCACAAATTAATTATCCTAAATCATTTATAGTAATTAACATTTAATTACTTCATTTATTAATTTAATATGAATAATTACATTTATTCTTAATTAATTATATAAATTAATCCCCACCTTATTAATTATTTCTTAATTAATCAATTCTTAATTACATCATTAATTATATTAATTAATGATTTCTAATTCAAATTTAAATTAAATTACTTTATTTAAATTAATTACATTAAGCGATCAATCTTTAATTAAACTCAATTATTAATCACCCTTGATTAATAACATTCCAGTAATTAACTACCCTTAATTACTTATACTAATAAATTAATTATCCCATAATTAATTATCTCCATTAATTAATCCCTTGATTAATTACAAAAGTAATTATCCAAATTACTTCATTAACACATCATCTTTCACCAATTGCATTCAGTAATTAACATTAATTACTTCCTTAAGTAATTATGCTTCATTAAATAAACTAAGTAATTACACTTATCAATATATCAAATGATTTTCTTAAATTAATTAAACTAAATTAATTAACTTTATATTAATCATTTTATCAAAATTAATTACAATAAGTAATTAATCTCTTCATTACTTTTATCAAGTAATTACATTTAACAATTTACAATAGATTATCTAATTAATCTAATTAATTATCAAAATTAATCACATTAATTAATTAATTAATAATCCTTAGTTAATTATCTTTATTAACTAATAACATTTCTTAATTTACTTCTTAATTAATCTCTAGTTATAAATTAATCTAAATTATTAATTTATAAATTAAATACATAAGTCATTCCTTAATTAACTTATTCATTTAATCATTTAAATATCTTAATTATTCCTAGGATAATTTATTTCTTTATTAATGACTTCATTAATGTTAAAGTGTATTAGAATATTACATTTTAAATTTAAATTCAAATTCCATTTTGAATTTAAGATTCAAAATGACTATTTATTTAACATTAACTAAATTTTAAATTCAATTTAAAATCTTTTAAAATAAATGTAAATAACATTTATTATTTACGTATGAACTTATATAAGAAAAGCCTTTAAATTCAACTACTTAAATCTTTATTTAGATTTAAACTACCAAAATACATTAATATTTTAACTTGCAAATTCAAGTTAAAACAATTTATTTAACTTCCATTCAAAAATCCCTTTAAAAAGAACTATGTCAAAATCAATTGAAATATTTATTTGAAACAAATTTACTTTTCAAAACTATTTTATTTAAACTGGTTTTATATATTTAGATTTAAAAACTGATTTAAATTTCAGATTTGAATTAAAGAAAAACTTGAATTAATTAGTTTAACTTTGAATTTAAAACTTTGGTTTTAACTTGCTTTTAAAAAAAACTAGTTTTAAATTCTTGATTTAAAATCCAAATTCATTTTTAAAAACCTAGATTCAAAAGTTCATTTGAATCTATATTTTGAACTTTTAATTTAAAACACAGTTTAAATTTTGTTTCAGATTTTAAATTAAATTTCAAAATCTGAAACTGTCAGGTTTTTAAACCTGAAAGAAAACCCACATTTAATTGTTTTAAAATTTTATTTTTATTTCAGATTTGAATTCAAGAAAAACTTTGAATTCAAACTTCAACTGGTTTTAAACTTGTTAAATCTATTATTTATTTCTTAGGTTTCATTTGAATTTGTTTAAAAATCAAATTTACGCTCCCAGGTTTTACAATGTCTGAAACAAACACTGACTCGAGCCCATCAACATTCACTTCGAGTCATCCCTCCCTCTGCTTCGAGTCACATACTCGAGTGACCCGAGTATTTATCGAGTCAAAAAACCCTGCACCCAACCACAAATGCCTCAGCACTTCAATGGGCACAGTGCACGTGCACCGTGGCTCCAGCCACCTCCGGCCACCCACTAGAACTTCATCCCATTGCCAATCATCTCCGGATGACATCACATCCACCAGAATCCATCACCATACTCAAATCAAAAAAACGAGCAGCAAAAGAAGAACCTGGAAACACAACATCCACCTCCACCCAAACCTGTCAACGTGCCGTTCACCCAACCTCGGCCACCTGAACACGCGAAACTCCGGCCTCCGCTTCGACTATCATCCTCCTACCCATCCCCAAAAGCACAATGCACTCGGTCCACTGTAGCACCCGAAGTTGATCGAACAACATAGCCAAGTTAAACTAGGGTTACATACTTCAAACGATTGCCACCATCGCCACCGTGCTCAGACCAACCACTAGCCATTTTTCTCAAATACTTCGTTCACTACTCCATCTTCCAGCAGAGCCCCGACCCTTCCGGTCTCGTAGATCATCAGAGATACCCAAATTTCCTTTCTCTGATGAACCTAGAACTGCACTCTAATCCCGTCACTAAAAATCTTGATTTTAGTTTCAAAATTCAAGTTTTTATTTTAGCTTTTGATTCATATGCCTGAATCCACGAATTGTAGTAATGGAGTTTTAACTTATTTTAGTTTCCTACTGTTGTTTTATATTCCAGGCCCAATACAAATTGATTTCTTTGCTTAATCAAAATTTTAAACTTAAGTCTAAGTTATAACAAACATTTTACGTTCAGAACTTAAGTTTCATCGAGTTTAAATTGAGTACAAATGAATTTTGATGAGGATTTCAACCCTGGAACTAAAGTTAGAGAGATACACAGAGATGCTCATAATCACATTCAAACATACACAGAGATATGCTAAACAAAAGAATACTCAAAACAAAATGAACTCCAAAGAGAAACATGTAACAGTACAAATACACATAAACTATTTAATTGTGATGTTACTCACCTGACAATAAATAGAGAACAATTTTGAAACTGGAAACTGTTTGTTTTGATTCTCCTCCCATAATCTTCTTGTCTTTTTATTTTGATGGAGTTGTAGAATGGTTTCAGTTTATTAAAAATGAAAATGTTTGCTACTTGTATATTTTCAGGTTTGTTATGTTTTGTACGAACTAAAAATAGAAAGGCATGTATATAAAGAAGTTTACAAGGTAGGTGATATTTGGGTTAGCAAATTTGCAGGTACTATTATTTGTGTTTTGTTTTATCAGGCAAGATTTTATTTTGGGGGCTGAAATGTTTAATAAGATTTCGAATTGACTTAAGTTTGTGCTGAGATGAAAGCATTTTAATGATAATGTACTATATGTTTTCTACTAATCTTATCTTATGTTTAGATATTTTTGTTTTGCATTTCTTCTCTAACCTGCATATTATTTGCAGCTACACATCTAGCTTGTTCATTTGCCTGCATATATTTTTGTACATTATGTCTTCTATTACTCATTCTTATGTATAGATATTTTTTGCCTTTTACATTGCTTTGCATTTTTTTCTTTTTTCTTGTCTGAATCTTTATTTACAAGCCACCTGCATTTTATTTTATTTTGTTTACACTTTAGCCTGCATATCTATTTGCAGCTACAAATTTGCATTGCCATATTTTTCTTTGCTATCTTTACTTTGCCCTACAAGATTCTATTTACCTGATTTGTTTTTATACTATATGTATGTGATATAAAGTTGTCTTAGTTATTGTTATTTGTTTATAAAGTTTTAACTTATGGATTTAGTTTTATTTCTAATACAAGTGCTTGTTATTATTTCACTTATGATTTTAAAACTTAAATTATCAATACTTAAATTTACTTATTATTATTCCAAACTTATGTTAATTTTTGTTATAAGACTTATTTTATTTTAAATTTACAATCTTAGCTTTCCAAAATATGTGTATATATATAAACATAAGTTTAAAATAACAATTCCTGTTTATTTAAAATCCATTGTAAAGATATTACATTATTATTATTGTAAAAGTAACTCATTATTAAATTAAAATAATTTATAAAAGAAATTATCTCTTTTTTACTTGTTTTCATCAAGCTATATTTAGAAAAGAACAAACAAACCCTTTGTTAAATTTAAATTTTAGCTAAAATCATCTAAACAAATTTTAACTTTATCTTGAGTAAATAAAATATATGGTTATCGATTTAATAGCTAAATACTAAATTAAATCAAATCTCCAAATTTACCAAAAATATTAGAATTAAAAACATAACTTTATTTATTAAATTTAAAACAAAGATTAACTATTTACAATTTATACAAATATATATATGTATGCACATTATAAATAGAAACAAATTAAATTAGCTTTTAAAAGATAAATTATCAGTTAAATATTTATTTAAAAGGAGATTATTAAATAAATTTAAATCTTATTAACAATTATTGTCAAATTAATTTAATTTTTAACACAGATTATTAAATTGATATTGCCAAAATTTCCGGGTTATCACAGCATGCGTACGTGTTCATGTATATGTGCATATATATGTCATAAATGATCCGCAATATTGCACAACTTTTCTACGTTGAATCGTACGAATTCTGATTTTGATTTTCGGTCATATTTTCACTTTTTAGTCAATATACATATATTTGTAAACAAAGTTTGAAAATAATTCCTATCATTTCATAATAATTAAAAGGGCTTCATTTGATACTTAAAATAATTGTTAAATCATTTAAACTCTATTTAAATTCAAAAGTTAATTATTCCAAAATAGTGATATTGTTAATGATGTCACAAAGAAATTTTATTTTAAAAAATAAAATAAATAATTTTGTACATATTCTCGCTTATATTGATAAACAAGTGTATGTATCCATCTCCGTGCATGATGTCGAAGGGTCTAAGAGTAGTTTATCGATAAAACAATTTTCGGTCATTTTAGCAATATTTTCTGAAGTGTAAATTTTTTTAAAATATTTTTCCAAAATAAGATTACCAATATTATTTATTATTCAAAAAACCAATTAATGTTAAAAAAATTATTATATGTGAATATTTTTAAATTCAAACATTATTTTTCAAAATGAAAAATTCATGGGTTATTACAGACTTCCCTTCTTAAAAGAATTTCGTCCTCGAAATTATGACAAAAAGATAACTATAAAAGGAATATACATCTATATATGATGAAATGTATACAAAGATATGATAAGCGACTATAGCATAGGCGGTGAGTACACCATGACGATGTAATACATACATATAGGCTACACATATATCCTAAACTTAGGATAAGCCTTTTTCATTTTATCTTCCATTTCCCATGTGAAATCGTTAGCATCACCACTCCATTGGACTTTAACTAATCACACAATCTTTCTCCTTAAGCGCTTCTCATCACAATCCACGATTCAATTTGGCTAAATGATAACTTTTACGTTAGGTTCCACTTCCAAATCTTCTTGTGTTGTTGACTCAATAATTTGTTTAGGGTTATACACATACTTCCGTAAATGAGATATAAGAAAAAAATTATGTACATCTGACAATCTTGCAGGCAATTCTACTTGATAGGCTAATGGGCCAATCCACTCAAGAATGGGAAAAGGTCTAATATATCGAGGTGCTAGCTTCCTAATTCTTCCAAATCTCACTACCCCCCTCAAGGGAGAGATCTTCAAAAATACAAAATCTCGCATTGAAATTTCTAACTTCCAACGCCTTTGATCGGCGTAACTCTTCTGCATATTTTATGCTTCTTTCAGCTTTTTTTGAATCATGTCTACCTTTTCTAAGGCTTCTTGGATCACATCGGGGCCAAGTACTAACTGATCTTCTATTTCAATCCAACATGCTAGCAATCTACAAGGACGACCATATAAAGCTTCATATGGTGCCATATCATTGCTTACTTGATAGCTGTTGTTGTAGGAGAATTCCACTAAATAAAGATGACTCTCCCATAAACCTCCAAAATCAAAGATACAAGCTCATAGAAGATCTTCCAAGACTTTATTTACCTTTCAGTTCGCCAATCAGCTTAAGGATGGTATGCGATGCTTAAATCCAACTTTGTTCCCAAATCTGTCTGTAATGATTCCCAAAACTAGCTTGTAAAAATGGGTCCCGGCCACTCACCATACTGTTTAGAACTCCATGCAGTATTACAATTTCCTTCATGTATATCTTTGCGAGATTCAAAGAAGTCCTTGTTAGATTTTCTGGAATAAAGTGTGCGCTTTTGGTCAATCGGTCTGCGATAACGCAAACGCCTTCATTTCCCTTCCTTGTTCGAGGTAATCCATCAATGAAATCCATCGATCTCTGATCCCACTTCCAAGTTAGAATCTTTGAAGATTGTAGTAGTCCAGCAATCTTTTGCTGATTGCTTTTTATCTGCTGACAATTTGCACATCTACTAATATAAATGGAAATATCCATTTTTATATCTTCCCATTAGAAAGTCTTTTCCATGTCCCGGTACATTTTAGTAATCCTAAGATGTATTGCAAGTCAAGAATTGTGCCACTCGGCTAGAACTTCCTGCCTAATCCTGTAACATCCTCTTACTTGGAGGCCCAAAACTACGGCTGCGGATGCTGCAGTCATCCATAGTTATTAATCTTCGGTGACCACACACGGTAATGCTATATACATTGATACACACATCATGGAATTGTAGGAAAAATTTAACATTTCAAAAACACATTTCCATATTCAAAACGAAACATTTCATGTTCATTACATAATCACAGTTTACGTTAACCATGTTCAGCAAAATATAATTATTACAAATATGCCAAAAGCGACATATGAAGATGCCCCCTTAGTTGATCAGAGTATAAAGTAAGGCTAATAAATCTAACTTTACAACAAAACACATGGCAGAAAGAAAAAACTCTAAATATCTATCTGCCTCTTGCACTCCTCCAGAAGCTTTATTCGTCAGAGAAGAAAACCCGAGAACCCTAAATCTCAAACTACTCAAAATCAATTGAGTATCCGAGAGTTTAAGTGGAAAGCAAAAATTTTGAGTCAGATATAAAGCCTGGTATGAATAATAATTTAACATCTCAATCCTTTAGACAGCTAGTGAGACATACCGCTTAGTGGAACGGGTTTTCCCTTCATTAGTATCCTAGAATCTTTATAAAGCAATATAATGTGCTCATGCATCCACAATGGTTAAAATATACGTTTTTCGAAATATTATGATATGCATACTTGAAAATAAATAAGAGTTTTTCCATTCGCAGTTTAAACTGACACCATGTCATTGTCATAGTTTCTAGGGTCACTATTAACCTTTTATTTTTTCATGGATTTACTAATAACCTTGTCATAACAAATAGACACCATATCCTATTCATAGTTTCCATGGGATCACTAAGAACCCATGGGCTCCTGCCAGTTAACTTAATTAGTTCATGGGTCCTCCTGAACCTATTTGTATTTCCAATAACTAAAAACCTTATTCTAGTTTTCATGGATTTACTAGGTACTTTTGGATTTATCTAGTAACTCACTGCACATCCTAGTTTTCATGGGTTGACTAGAAGCCTATCGATACTTCCACTAACCACATTCTCATCCCAAATTTCATGGGTTTACTAAGAACCTATTGACTGATGTCAATTCTTAGTTCGGATATAGTTTTCATGGGTTCACTACAAACAACTAGCCTTTGCCAACTACCTTATCATATTTTCTCCAGTTAACTATGAACCTTTTGGTATGCACCAATAACTACCTTATCATAATTTTCATGGGTTTACTATGAACCTCTTAGTATGCACCAATAACTACCTTTTCATAGTTTTCATGGGTTTACTATGGACCTTTTGGTTTCCTCCAAAAACTACAAAGTTTAGGCTTCCTATATTTTTGGTCACCCTGACTTCTTGGATGCAATTCTACTCATTTAGGAGCTTAAGCAATTTATATTCACCATTGAGTTAACCTAATTGGTTTTCTACCCCCTTTTCTCCAACATATAGTTATGGGTTATCATGTGAATATACTCATATTTGAAGAAGCAAAACAAGAATTTAACAATACCACTCCTATGGGTTTAAAGTCCTTGAAAAATATATCATAACATATGTAACAACCCGCATATTTATCGAGTTTACATTTAAATATTTTTATTTAAATATTAAATCGTTAATCGGATTTTGGTCCGAAAAACTACTTTTTGCAAACGGTCAAATTAGGACTCGAGACCACTTCCATTGAGTTCGAAATGTCGTTTACAACTTTTTAAGTATAAACATCGATAGGTTCGGAGTTAGTGAAATTTCACTAACTTTTCCCGCTTTGGACTTTGGGTTAGTTTAGCCTATTAAGCCCAAGTTCCAACCCTCTTCTCCTTACTCTTCATAAATTTCCTAACTAACTCAAGCTTTAGCATTAATGGTGAAGAGAATGGGAAATTAAAACTCCAAGCTCAAATTCAATTGCAACTCCATCATTCAACTCCAAATTCAAGTAGAAGATATTGGATTCAAGCTTTGGATTGCTTCTCCTTGCTTTCAAGCTTCATCTTCATAAATTTTAGTGCAAAGGTGAGATTTTTATCTCACAATTCTAGCCTATAACTATATTGGACTGTTGGGAATGATTCCCTATCATTTTAGCATGCATGTTAGCATTTGGTTTGGATTGGATTGGCGAAAAACTCCAATTTTTAGCGTTTTGTTGAATTTTCTGCACTTGAGTCGTTCTGGCCATTTTTAGGTCGTTCGGAGTTATGTCGTTCGTCCATAAGTCGCTGAGTCGTTGGACCCTTGAGTCGCTGATTCACCCTTGAGTCGCTGAGTCGTTCACCCTTGAGTCGCTGAGTCGTTGGACCCTTGAGTCGCTGAGTCGTTCACCCTTGAGTCGCTGAGTCGTTGGACCCTTGAGTCGTTGAGTCGTTGGACCCTTGAGTCGCTGATTCACCCTTGAGTCGCTGAGTCGTTCACCCTTGAGTCGCTGAGTCGTTGGACCCTTGAGTCGCTGAGTCGTTCACCCTTGAGTCGCTGAGTCGTTGGACCCTTGAGTCGCTGAGTCGTTGGACCCTTGAGTCGCTGATTCACCCTTGAGTCGCTGAGTCGTTCACCCTTGAGTCGCTGAGTCGTTGGACCCTTGAGTCGCTGAGTCGTTGGACCCTTGAGTCGCTGAGTCGTTGGACCCTTGAGTCGCTGAGTCGTTGGACCCTTGAGTCGCTGAGTCGTAGACCCTTGAGTCGTTAGGTCGTATGACCCTTGAGTCGTTAGGTCGTTAGACCCTTGAGTCGTTAGGTCGTATGACCCTTGAGTCGTTAGGTCGTTAGACCCTTGAGTCCTTAGGTCGTTAGACCTCATTTTGTCTTCACTAGGTCGTACCGTTTTGGTCGGGGCGCTGCCCCGCACCCCGCCGGGGGTGCTGCCCCCTAGACCCCCGCGACCTGACCGGGCAGGTCGAACCCCGTAAGCGGTGGCGTTGCCCCCGCACCCCCACCTTGGGGGGTTGCCACCCCCCCTGGACCCCCCCTCCTTAGGGGATCTTATCTGAAAAACATTGAGCTGGTTTCCTTGGATTTTATTCACATCTCCGTATGCGATTTTTGTGACTGATTGTTTCTACAATTGCTTCTGTGTTTTGTCACTTTATAATATAAAGGTTTCAATACTAGTAGTAAATATCAAAACTCTTTTAACAAACAATTTCAACTCTATTTTTAATAACAAAGCTCTTTTCTTAAACCGTTTTCCAATCTATTAGTATATACAAACCTTTACCTCACTCGGATGAGAAATCTAATTAAACGACTTAGTAAAACAAGTGGTATGAAACGCTTGCGTTCACTTCGTCGGTTAATTCTTGGACTTGTTCGATTGAACCTCTTGTGACAATTTTATTAGTGAAGATTTACAGTTTGTTCGTAAATATTTAAGTTAAGCAAGTGGTTATGGGACATGAAGCTAAACTTCTATATTTACTAGCTTAGTGTAATTGACACTTCTCGTTGATCTTGATGATCGCTTTATGAATTAGACTAGCAATTGCGCGATGTCTCTTTCATTGCAAGGTTAGACTAGACACCACTTGTGTGATTCCATTCACACATACCTTTCTGCTTTTTGGTTAGTCTTGACCTCATTCTGTGTGATTCCACTCACACATGTGGGGTAGCTCCCCATGGTCTTCGGACCGTCATGTGATAGGCCTCTTTCCCTTTTTATGATTTCTGGATTTCTCGTGTTGATTTCTGGAATTTATGTCATTGACTTGTTATGAGTACAAGTTTAGGGTATGATGCCCTCTTCGAATCTTTGAGAAGATTCTTGTGATATTGATTATCTCTTATTGATTGATCTTCTGTTGATCATTATTTACATACTTATAGTGGTATGTCGTTATGGATGTTTATGTTTATGCCATATCTTTTATGTTATATCATGTCATCTGATATTTATAGCTAGACTGATCCGTTTATTATTTTCTTAAATAATACTCGGATCAGACCGAGATGTTACAGGTGCTTCTGCTTGACTTCTTCCCAGGGATTCATCACTCTGACTTTTGGCTAACTGTTTAGATTAGCAGTTTTTGTTGTATACACTTGAGATATAGACTCATAGTTGTATTCTTTTGTATAGCACGCGTTGCTATTCTTTTGTATTATCGTGGATCTTACTGACCACTACTCTGATGTACACTTTCATGTGTTAATTATATATTCATATCTTCTTCCGCCTTTGTGATATGGATAACTGTGACTGATTTGTGATATGATTACTTCTATGTTTGTTTCCGAAGATTATTTATAGCCACCGTGTGATAAGCAATTACATGGATGGTCGCTCCTCAACAGCCTTATTCTCCGTGCTAGTTGACAGCACTACTCCGGAGTGTTCTTGGCTAGTGTGGGTATAGAGGTGGGGCGTCACAACATAGTTAACACCTTTAACTTATATTTTTATCAAGGCAATACTTCTTCAAAATTACTTACTTAAAGCCATCATAAAACTCCTTTATACAAGCCTTGGGTTTTTCCTTAAAAATTTAGAGTATGGGTTTTCAAATCTTATAAAACTAAACCTTTCGATCTTGTCGAAAGGACTTCAAAAAAAACATTTCGAATACAAACCTCTCGAAACCATTAAACCTTTCATCAATTCAAACCTTTCGAAAGCATTCAACTCTTAAAATATAAACCTTTCGAAAGCTTACTGGGTTCAAGTCAAAATATGTGGAAGTTCCTCTTTTTAAAACCTTTCAACTATAGTGGAAACAACATTTCAACCTAGTCGGAAGGTCTGCTTCGAAAGCTTTTAAACATTTCATATAAAACAATAGATCTCCGCCTTTTAAAACAACTTCTTTGAAAGCTTTGGGTTATAATTTAGTTATAAAACAAGGGTAAATCATCAAAGTCGAGAGCTTTGTAACCTTTCAAAATCAATGGGAGAAGCGGATGGTTTTTAAAACAAGTAAACCTTTCGTCTATGTCGAAAGCAATGACTTCGAAAGGTTGGAAAATGTGATATTACCTTTCGACTGTGTCATAAGGTTCAAAACAAAGCAAAGCAGCCATAACCTTTAAACTATGTCGGAAGGTTCAAAAGTAACCTTTCGACTATGTCGGAAGTTTCAAAACCTTTATTTCATATAATTAACCTGGTTGAAAGCAACCAAGTCGAAAGCTCATTTTCGAAAGCAAGCAGGCACAAGCTTTTGGTTTATAAAATAGACATACTTTAGCCTCTTTGGCATCCAACATTTCAACAAAGAACCATTCGACCTTGTTCAATTCATTATGTACCAATGGACTTAATACCCTATGCATTGGACCTTGTCGAAAGTTATAACCATTCGTCATTGTCGGAAGGACTGGTTCGGAAGGTTTATGCCTAAAATGGCTGAAACATGATAAAAGCGTGATTTTCTTATTTTTAACTTAAAAGAGAAAACTTTTCAACTAACATGCCTTTGTTAATCAAATTCTTATTGGTTAAAAAATAGATTTCAGAAAAGTGATGCCACTAATTTCAATATTAAATAATAATTTTATTTTATAAAATGCCACTTCTCCTTAATTAAATATATAAAACATTTAAGTCTCATGCCTTAAATAATTTTATATATTCATCCAATCACTTAGAAAAACTGTGGAAAATTCTAAGAAAATCTATTTTAATATGTTTTCCAATATATAAAAATTTCAAACCCAAATAATCCTTATTTAGCCATGAATAATTTATAACCCAATAACTCATTTTATTCACTAGAAAATTCATATAAAATCCACATAAATTCGTAAACTTATGAGAATTGAAACCCATCTCCAGTATCATGTTTTCTATAAGATAGAATTTTTCCATGGCATTTAAAAATCATTTCATCTCGGTTTTAACCTAAAACCATGTAATTCCTTATTAAACAACCATGTTTAAACACATATAAATCATGAACAAGCATATCATTCAATATATCATAAAACAGATTTATCCTTAAATATGAAACCATATTATATAAAAATCAAAATAAAGATGCAGAAATTATTATTATTCACCTTAGATTGGATAAGGAAATTGAAGTACGATTGAGATTGATTCCTTCTAACTTGAATTCTAGCTTTTAGTTGATTTTCTCTTCTTTCTTCCTAATGGTCGGCCTTGCTTCTCACGGTTATAAATATTTTTGTTTTGGTGAAATGAACATGTATAACCTATGAGAATAGTATAAGGGTGGGAAGTATGGTTATTTAGCTAATGCCCTTATGTTTAATATCCTAACCATTTATATAAGTTCGTTTGATTTTAATTAAGCACGGCCACCTACTTTATTAATCAATTTCAATCTCCTTATCTACATATCCTATTTAATTTATTTTAATTAAATCTCCTGAATAATTCAATAAAATTAGGAGCATTACAGACTCCCCTCCTTAAAGAATTTCGTCCTCGAAATTCAGTAACGACTAACTAGCAAACATAGAAAATCATCTGTTACATCTTCTAACATCCATACTAGCCTATCTGACTAGCAACTAATCTATGTAAATCTACTATAGACAGACCATTAAAATAGATCAGGATAAGACTCTCGAATCCTGTCCTCTGCCTCCCAATTACAGTCTTTCTCGTTGTTGCTCCACTGAACATTCACCAACTCGATTGCCTTGGTCCTCAATTTCTTCTCATCTCTCGCTACAATCCGAACTGGTTGTCTAAAAAAAGTCAAATCATGCTCTACTACCAAATCCTCCAACTCTGTTCAGTGGAATAGTGGACTCCGGATCATGCACATACTTACGAAAATGAGACACATGGAATACATTATGGACACCTGCCAAACTGCTCTGTAACTCTACTTTGTAAGCGAGCTTTTCAATCCTCTCTATAATCTGGAAGGGACCAACGTACCTCGAGGCCAACTTTCCCGACTTTCCAGTTTGTACCACACCCTTCATTTGTGACACTTTAATGAAAACGTTGTCTCTTATTAAGAACTCTAAGTCCTAATTCATTTTATTTACGTAACTCTTCTATCTGGATTGAGCTTCCTTCATCTATTCACGGATAAACTCAATCCTTTCTGACGCCTCCCTAACAAAATCTGGACCTAAGACCAATGTGTCTCCAGTCTCTAACCAACATGTTGGCGATTTGCATAGCCTTCCATACAAAATTCAAAAGGCATCATTCTTATACTAGTCTGATAACTACTACTATAGGAGAACTCAATCAAATGTAGGTGATTTTACCAAGATCCACCAAAGTTCAACACACAAGCTCTCAATAAATCTTCAAGCACCTTGATGACGCTCTCTGTCTGCCCATCCGTCTATGAGTGATATGTTGTATTCATCTTGAGCTTGGTGCTTAATACCTCTTATAGACTCCTTCGAAATTTACTAGTGAATAATGCATCTTTGTCATTGACTATGCTACTAGGAATCTCATGAAGTCTAACTATGTTCTTTATGAACAACTTTGATAAAAACAGGTGTCGTCCTGGTTGACTTTACCAAAATGAAATGGGCACTCTTGGTCAACCTGTCAACTATAACCCATGTACTTTCATTTCCTCTACTTGACCTTAGCTACCCATCTATAAAATCCATCAATATCGAATCCCACTTCCAAACTGGAATATCTAAAGGCCAAAGTAACCCCACTTGGCTTCTAATTTTTGGCCTTTACCTTTTGACAGTTAATACATTACCTAACCCACAAGCCAACATCCCACTTCATACCTTCCCAAAAAAGCTCATCTTCATGTCTTGAAACATCTTGGTTCCTCCAAGATGAATCGTAAACTTCAACCGATGACATTCTTCTAGAACTTCCCTCCTTAAGTTCTCTACATCTGGGACACATAACCGTCCTTTCTTTCACAACCATCCTCTTTAGTCAAGAATAAAATCCTTTAGGTCATCAATTTCTAATCCGATCTCAAGCTTTATAATCCTCGTAGCTAAAACTGGGTCTTCTCTCTACTTAGAATCTATCTTCTCGATCAACACTGGTTACATTTTTAAACAAGACAACATGCAGTACCCTGACTAGAACTAGCAGTAGATCTCAACTACACTCCACAACTGGTTAAAGCTTCTAGATACTTCCATTCTATCAACATTGCTAACACCACATTCTGATGTTCTCTACTGAGAACATCCGCTACCTTATTTCCTTTTTCCAGGGTATACTCTATACCGAAATCATAAGCAGCCAAAAACTCCAGCCACCTCTGCTGTCTCATATTCAACTTCTTTTGAGAGAATAAATACTTTAATGACTTATGGTTGGTATACAACCAAAATCTCTCTCCTAAAAGAAAATACCTCCAAATCTTCAAGGAAAAATCACTACAGCTAACTCTAAATCATGAGTAGGATACCTTACCTTATGTGGTCTAAGATGCCAAGATGCATAAGCGATAACTTTGCCCCTCTACATGATACCGCTACCAATCCAGTACCACATGCATCAGTGTATACTACCAGTCCTCGGTTACCATCTGGAACTATTAACACTGGAGGATTGGTCAAAAAATGCTTTAACTTAAGGAATGCTTCCTCACATTTGTCGGACCAAACAAATTTCACATCTTTCCTGGTCAACATAGTTAAAGGTGTTGCTATCTACGAGAAATTTTTGATGAATCTTCGGTAATAGCCAGCAAGTCCAAGAAAACTCTTGATCTAGTTTACCATCTCTGGTGTCGTCCAATTATTGGCTGCCTCGATCTTAATGGGATCAACTGACAATCCTTCCTCTGAAATCACATGACCAAGAAACTTAACTTCTCTCTTCCAGAAATGACATTTGAAAAACTACACCTTCAGCTGATTCTGCCTCAGCGTTTCCAACATCACTCTAAGATGAATCTCATGCTCTCTTTCATCTTTAGAGTACACCAAAATATCATCTATGAACACCAATAAAAACCTATCCAAGTGCTCTCTGAAAACCTGGTTCACCAAATCATCGAAGAAGCAGGCACATTCGTCAATCCGAATGGCATTATTGACCACTCATACGAGCCATACCTAGTCTGAAATGCAGTCAAAGGAATGTTATCCTCCGCCACTCTCAAGTAATTGAAACCCATCGCCAAATCCAAATGGGAAAATATTCTGCCTCCACTCAACTAATCAAATAGATCATGTGTACTCGGTAGAGGGTACTTATTCTTGATAGTCCTTTCGTTTAAATTATGATAGTCGATGCACATCCCTAATGATCCATTTGGGTTTTTTACAAACATCGCAGGTGCTCGGCAAGGTGAACTACTTGGTCTAATAAAATTTATTCCCTCAAGATCCACTATCTGCACCTTCAATTCTTTCATCTTTATCAGTGTCATCATGATAGGTAGTCTACTAATAGGTTCAGCTCTAGGTATAAGGTCTAACCAAAATTCAACATCTCGCTTCGGGAGTAGTCCAATGACTGGCTCAAATACAGCTGCAAACTCTCTGGCCACATGAACCTGCCAAAGCTCTTCTCCAACCTCCATGTTACTCAAAAAAGCACAAACACTCTTACTGGAGTTCTCCACTGAGAAAATGATTTGGTTATGACAATCTGGGTGCCTCAATGATATTTCCCGATCTTAGCAAAATATCCTAGCCTCATACTTACCCAATCAATCCATATCTAAGATGATTCCGAAATCTACGAAATCAAAAACATACAAACTGCATGCAAACTTATGACCTAACAACTCAAGTTCTAATTAATCACATCTCATCCCAAGAGTTGCATACCCTCCTATTGGATTCACAATCCTTAAGGAAGTAATAAGGTATGTGGGTTCTATAGATGGCCTATCAACCAAATATTGAGATATAAATGAATGTGATACACTAGTAACAAAAAGTACCCTAATTGGTATACTCCGTATCAAAAGCGTACCTTCCATCATAGTTTTCCCATTCTCTTCCGTAGTGGGTTTATAAGAAGATGGTGGTCCAATAGCAAACACTTTCCCTTTGTCTGCCCTAACTGGCTCTGGAAAACGATTCTTATAATGCCCAACTTGGTCACAGTTGAAGCACATACGTTCTTCTTCTCCACGTGCTTCTTTCATTTACCAGTTCTACACTTGTAGGCACAATGGCCCTTCTTATTACACTTATAACACACCAAATCAGCCTTCGCCTTTTTAGCGGCCTCCCCTTTCTAGGGTCCTTTCTTCTTAAAGAATTTCTTTTTTTTCCTTGAAAACCCTTGGACTCAACTAGCTTCTCCCTAGCTGAAAAAGCCAGAATCTCTTCATGGCAAACGATCATCTCCACCATCGCATGATAAGGTTCTCTAATATAAGTCATAGCCATCCTGCCAACCTCTAGCCTTAAACCTCAAACCTCTAATGAATCTCTCATTCCCCCTGACTCGTGTCAACCAAAGCATAACCAATCGAGATAGCTCATCAAACTTAGAAGCATACTCGATCACAGACATCTATTTTTGTACAAGATCCATGAACTTCTTTATCAATGCTGTTTTGGCCACCTCAGACAAGAACCTCTGCTTAAACCTCCTCTAGAAGTCATCCCATGTCAACTCTTCCTCTAGCACTCTTATCGTCACACTGTTCCACCAATGAAGCGCCAACCCTTGCAACTGTCTAAAGGCTAGCCTTCTGTTCTCTCCGTCATTCAAGCCTAAGTCAGTAAAGATCCTTTCACAGTTCAACAACCAATTCTCTACTTTAACAGCATCTTTCGTTCTAGCAACAAATTTCTTCCCAAACTGACATAGTTCCTACATAGCTTTGCATAGTTATAACAACTTGGAATTACAGGATTAGCTCCACCAACATTTCCAGTAGCTCTCACTTGCAAAGATTAGCCAACAACTAATTCACCATCCTCGCATCTACTAGTGGATTTTCAGCACCTACATTTTTAGCTTGAGCCCGGCCTTGTCCATTTCTAGCATTTGGTCTAGCATTTCCATTTATAGTGGTGCTTTCTCCTCCCATATTAACTCTGCCTCTCCTTCCATCCATATCTGTATTCAAGCCTCGTGAGATAGATAAGATTTGCCTAATAAAGATAGGAGTCTAGAGACAAAGCGCATCTTATATATAGCAAATACAAGTACGCTACTATAGCGTTAGCCAAAACCCCGATCACATTTTTAAATTCATTGGATTATGTTTGAAAAAGCTTTTTGGTTTATCTTTTCTTTTAAAGTTTCATAAACCTATGCTTCGATACCAACTTGTACCATCCCCCTATTTGGAAGCCTAAAACTAACGGTCATGGATGCAGCAGTCATCCATAGTTATTAATCTTCGATGACCAAATATGGTGGTGCTAGATACATTGATACACAGGTCACAGAATTATGGAAAAATTTTAACAATTCAAAAATACATTTCCATGTTCAAAACAAAACATTTCATTTTCATTACATAATCCCAATTTTCGTTAACCACGTTCAGCAAAATATAATTATTACAAATGCCAAGAGCGACATATGAATATGCCCATTGGTTGATGGGAATATATAGTAAGGCCGATAAACCTTTACAATAAAACATACAATGGAAAGAAAAAACTCCAAATATCAATCTACCTCCTGCATGCCTCCAGAAGCTTTATTCGTCAGAGAAGAAAACCTAAGAAATCTAAATGCCAAACCACTCAAAATCAATTGAGTACCCAGAGTTTAAGGGAAAAACAGAAATTCAAGTCAGACATAATGTCTAGTGTGAATAATAATCTAACATCTCGATCATTTAGATATTTGCTGAGACCACGCCGCTTAGTAGAACGGGTTTTCCTCTCCCTAGTATCCTAAAACCTTTATAAAGCCATATACTATGCTTCTGCACCTACAATGTTAAAATATACATTTTCAAAATATTATGATGATATGCATACTTGAAAATAAATAAAATTTTCCCATTCTCATTTTAATCTGACACCCTGTCATTATCATAGTTTCTAGGCTCATTATTAACCTTTTTAGTTTTCATGAGTTTACCAATATCCTTGTTATAATAAATAGACATCCCGACCTATTCATAGTTATCATGGGATCACTAAGAACCTTTAGGCTCCTATCATTTAAATTAATCACTTCATGGGTCCTCCTGAACCTATTGGTTTTTCCAATAACTAAATAACTTATCCTAATTTTCATGGGTTTACTTGAAACCTATAGAATTATCCAGTAACTCACTGCACATCCTAGTTTTCATGGGTTGACTAGGAACTTACTAATACATCCATTAACCAAATTCTTATCCTAATTTTCATGGGTTTACTAGGAACCTATTGACTGTTGTCAATTCTTAATCCGGATATAGCTTCCATGGGTTCACTACAAACTTATTAGCCCCTGCCAACTACCTTGTCATAATTTTATGGGTTTAATATGAACCTCTTGGTATGCACCAATAACTACCTTATCATAGTTTTCATGGTTTTACTATGAACCGTTTGGTTTCCTCCAAATACTACAAAGTTTAGGCACCTTATATTTTTGGTCATCCTGATTCCTTGGATGCAATTCTACTCATTCAGGAGTTTCCTTTCGACTTTGTCGAAAGCAACGATTTTGAAAAGGTTGGAAAATGCGGTATAACCTTTTGACTGTGCGGGAAGGTTCAAAACAATGCAGAGCGGTAGTAACCTTTCAACTGTGTCGAAAGGTTCAAAGCTAACCTTTCAACTATGTCGGAAGGTTTAAAACTTTTATTTCAAATTATTAACTTAGTCGAAAGCAACTAAGTTGGAAGCTTCTTTTTAAAGCAAGCAGGCGTAAGCTTTTGATTTATAAAACAAACATATTTCAACCTCTTTGGCATCCAAACTTTCGACTAAAAATCCTTCAACCTTTTTCAATTCGTTACATGTACCAAGGGACTTGATACCTTATACAATGGACCTAGTCGAAAGGTATAACCTTTCGTCATCATCGAAAGGTCTGGTTCGGAAGGTTTATTCCTAAAATGGATAAAACATGCTAAAAGCGTGATTTTTTTTTGTTTTTAACTTAAAAGAGATAACTTTTCAACTAACCTGCCTTTGTTTATCAAATTCTTATTGGTTAACAAATACTTTTTAGAATAATGTTGCCACTAATTTCAAAATTAAATAATAATTTTATTTTATAAAATTCCCCTTCCCCTTAATTATACATAAAATATTTAAGTCCCATACTTTAAATAATTTTATATATTCATCCAATCACTTAGAAAAAATCTAGAAAAATCCCAGAAAATATATTTTATTATGTTTTCCAACATTTAAAAATGTTAAACCCAAATAATCTTTATTTTAGCCGTAATTAATTTATAACCAAATAACTCAATTTCTTCGCTAGAAAATTCATATAGGATCCATATAAACTCAGAAAATTATGAGAATTGAAACTCGTCTCTAAAATCATGTTTTCTATAATATAAATTTTTTCCATGGCATTTAAAGATCATTTCATTTCGGTTTTACCCTAAAACCATATATATCCTTTATTAAACAACCTTTTTAAATATATGTGTGTGTGTGTGTGTGTGTGTATCATAAACAAGCATATCATCATTAAGTATATCATAAAACATATTTATCCTTAAATTTGAAACCATATGATGTAAAAATCAGAGTAGAGATGTAGAAATTATTATTCACCTTATACTAGATAAGGAAATTGAAGTATGATTGAGATCGATTCCTTCTAACTTGAATCCCAGCTTTTGGTTGATTTTCTCTTATTTCTTCCTAATGGCCGGCCTTGATTCTCACGGTTATAACTATTTTTTTGGTGAAATGAACATGTATAACTTAATTATAATAGTATAAGGGTGGGAAGTATGGTTATTCACCCTAATGCCCTTATGTTTAGTATCCTAACCATTTATATAAGTTCGTTTGATTTTAATTAAACACGACCACCTAATTTATTAATCAACCTCAATCTCCTGATCTACATTATTCTTTTAATTTATTCTAATTAAATCTCCTAAATAATATCAATAAAATTAGGGGTCTTACAAATCCCATCAATATTTGGAACGCAAATTCTCCCACGTATTCTTAAGTTTTCTTGATCATACACATTGAATCCTATCCGTCTCCTTGGTAAAAAAATTCTTATGCTTCCCTGGCTATTCTTGAAATAAACAGATCTCGATGCTAGTTTTCTTTTAGATGATTGATTAGAATAGGACGTACTACTAAATTGGCTACACCGACTTGCCTTCTACTTAGCGCATCTTCCACTGCATTGGCTTTCCCGAGTGTGTATAAGATATCAAGATCATATATATGATGCAAGAAATTCTAGCCAACGTTTCTGCCTCATATTTAACTCCTTATGAATGAAAAGATACTTCATATATTTTTGACTTGTGAAGAGATCGAACTTTTCACCTATTTAAAGAAGTAATATTATCTACTAAGGTTGATTAAAGTTTATTTATAATAAACCATAAGGAATCCTTACCTAGCAAATAATACCTCCACATCTTTAATGCGAACAAAACGACAAATAACTCTAAGTCGTATGTCCTTTCATGCACCTTTAGTTGCCTATTCACATAAGTGATAACCTTCCCATACTCCATTAGAACTACACCTTCACCTTCTTTGAAAGCATCATCATAGATGTTAAACCTCCGCGTTTATCAAGAATGGTTAGGATGGGAGCGGTAGTTAAACTTTTCTTGAGCTCTTAGAATGTTGCTTCATATTTAAGCGTCCAATCGAATTTAACATTTTTCATAGTCAACTTTGTTAGGTGAGAGGAAATCTTGGAGAAATTCTAGATAAACCTCATGTAGTATCCGGCTAACCTTAAGAAGTTTCGGACATCCGTCAGAGTCTGTGGTTGATTCCAATCTCCTATAGTAGAAATCTTTCCTGGATCTACTGAGATCCCTTCTCCTGACACAGGTGCCTAAGGAATCTTACTTCTTTCTCCCAAAAGAGATATTTCAAAAATATAGCTTTAAGTACTTTACTTCTCAATATTTCCAACACCATTTCTAGATATCTTTCGTGTTCCTCCTTGGCTTAGAAATAGATAAGAATATCATCAATAAATATAATCAATACTCTATTCTTAAGGTCTACGAAATGAGCAGTTGCATTGGACAATCCAAAAGGCATAACTAACCATTTGTAAAAGCAATCTAAACCCCTGAAAGCAGTTAATGGAATGTCAACCTCAGTTATTCTTAGTTGATGGAATCCCATAGCCGAATCCATTTGCGAGAATAAATAGGCAGCATGAAGTTGATCAAATAAGTCATCTACGCAAGGTAGATGATACTTGTTTTTAATCGTTTGCATGTTTAGGTCTTAATAATCTACACAAAGCCTTAGAAAGCCATTGGACTTTGCAACATAAATTACCGTTGCGCCCTAACTTGAGCAACTTGATCTGATTAGTTCATTATTTAGCAGTACATCTGTTTGGTTTGCCAACTCAATCTTTTCCTTCGGGACCATTCTTTGAATAGAGTGAATAACGAGCCTTGCATCAGGAATTAAGTTAATGCAGAATTCAATTTTCCAATGTAGGGAAAAACTTTTAACTTCCTCAAAAACATCCTGAAATTCCTTGACAATTGTTATTGTCTCTAAACTTTTTTGAGATAAGTCATGTGCATACAAGAAATTATCCCTTCCTGGACTGAGTTCCTAATAAAATATTTCTATAAATTTTCCGAAGTTGGTCTATAAAGATATCATTCTCTTAACGCAATCCAAAATAACTTTATTCTTGGATAACCAGTGCATACCGAGTAAAACTTCAAACCCAATAAAGTAAAGGACAAATAGATCACACGAAAAATGATGAGGAGGGTAAGTGACTTGGATATCCTTGCAAACCATAAAAAGAATGGTCATACAGCCTAAAAGGTTGGACACACGGATAGAGGTATCTACTGTTTTTGTGATTAGTTTTAATTTATCTACTAATCTTTTTGCAATAACACTATGGGAAACTCCTATATTGAATAATACTCTAAATAAATCATTATTAACATAGATGTTACCTTCTAGATCCCCTTTGCCTTTTTTTTGCGGAGGCTGAGGGTTCATCCTTTATGGAAAAACTTTAGTCTGTTGTCCTTTCTTTATCAACGAGCACTTGTTTTTCCAATTATTGGGTTGGTGGCAGTTATGCCAGAGGCTTTTCTGCACCATAAGAGAGATGGTTCCTTATTGCTGCCTTTGAACCTTGGGATTTCTACAATTTGTGGAAAGATGGCCTATCTTCTGGCACTTATATCAAGTCACATCCTTAAAACGATTCTCTTGTGATTCTCCCCCGGTCTTTCCTTGCCATGGCTACTTTCTCTTGTTCTGATTATTGATATTTCCTTGAGCGGGTATTGAGTTCTTATCTAAGGCTTCACATCAGAAGTTAATCTCCAATAGGTCCATAAAGGTTCATTTTACATGAGCAGTCATCATGTCCTAATATTGTTCCTTCATTCCTGCAATGAACATTTTATTCTTTTTAAGGGGCATGTCTATCAAACCGAGCCCGAAAACAAGATAGTTTGTTGAACTTGTAGGAATATTCCTCCGTGGATAGTTCTTCTTATTTCAAGTCCATGAAATTCCTATAGAGACGGGATCTTCCAACTGCTGTCATGTATTGCTCTTCAAGTAAATCCGTAAATCACCACAAGAAATCATCCTCCAAATCATTCAGAGTTAAGGACTCCCACCAAGCTAGATCCCCTTCTTGTAACTTCACATGATCGGAGCCAAGCATGTACTTCAATAATGAATTTCGTTCCTTTGAATGGTTTCCCTTTCAAAATGGTGTAATTCTTGCATAGAGTAGTAAAGTTAATTCGAGGTTGCACACGGATTACAACTTCCTCAATTACTGTAGCATTTGATCGATCGTTGGTGGTCGTAGTGCTGGTACCTCCCTTTCCTGTCCTCTTTTGTTGCTTACCTCCTACTATCTGCATATAGTAAGGAAACACATTTAGAATTACAGACAAGATTATCCTAGAGAATTGGCATAAAGTTTGAATATACATATTCACATAAAAATTTCAAATATGCGCTCTCTCTAACTAAGCTCATTCTAGAGAATTACTAACCCTATCTCTAATGAGTTGACCTCAACAAGGCCTAGATATATGCTCATCCATAAGCTCTGATACCAAATGTGACATCCTACCTTCTCGACCCTTAGAAATTGACAATAATACATCGACGGTATTCACATGCTGAAAATTCGAGTGTAAGAGAGATGGATTATCAGGGGTTTTAAAAAGAAATATAGATAGAGGACAGAACAAAATAAAATCTCACATCATGTTTTAAAAAACTTATGGTTATACATGTGGAAAGAACATATAATCACTCCTAACTAATTCTACAAAGTTACGATAGGTATTGACCCAGCAAGGGACGGTTATAACTGCCTATCACTTTCAGGGGCTAGGGGATACCCAATACATAATACAAAATTCAGTGGTAGCTAACAATAGATAACTATCATCGTAAGAACCTCTATGCTTCATGTTTCTCCCAAAATGCTCCAAGCTTCTCCTAAAATGATCCATGTTACCAAATTACTTGGCTGGCCGAAAAATAAGGCACCCAGAGTATAAGAGAATAAGAAAAGGAACTCCGAGTAAGTCATGGGACTGGTGTGAGAAACACAGAGTACGTATATTTGAAAATAAGGATATCACATAAGACAACACCGCATATAAACCCGAAATGGGTTTTTACCTTATGAAAACCAAAATAGCTGGTACACAGAATCAAAGATATTATCTTTAATGACATTCTTTGAAAATCCTTTCAAATAAACTATTAATCATGATTGGAATTCTAACATTTGTTAAATTCGACAACATAATGGTTTACAACTAAAATCTTAAAAATTTCTGTATTGGAGAATGGATTTCATACAATGAAAAGGTAAGGGACTACCTTTCGACAGTACATCTCTAGAAAAATGCACCAAGGCACCAACATATGGTCCTCTACCAATATAGAATCGGCCTACCTCTATCGTAGATAGTACCGAATATGACCACCTTGATCGTTATCGAACTTTACTGGGACCCAAAAGCATACACAACACACCCGACATATAGAGGGTAACCTAAAAAGGTGATGACCATATCTTACTTGGTGCAACCCACATAGCCCTGTCACATCTACCTTATTTTTGTCATTCCCGGGTGCGAGGCTTACGGTCATGTTTTTACCTTGCATAGAATCATCAAGTGTTACTTAAAATGCCATATTTTCATTTCCATCACACACCATTGACTTCCATAACTGTACAACCTTTGAGCTCGTATGTCTTAGAGAAGGGTATTAAGTGTAAGAGAGGTTACCTCCGATAACACCAAACAGATGTATGTTTGTAAAGATCAATGAATTTTAGAAATGCAATATCAGACATTCGTATATACAAGCTGTCCATAAATAGGACAAACCGAAGGCACTCTCATACACCATCATTTTTTTGGAAACACCCCTAGGATTAGTAGCAAGAAGTCCTTACATTAAAGATTTTCAAAATTATGTACTACTGCAACCATATGTATATAATATGGAAATCGAGTGGCTTGTGGCAAGTAGCCTTACATTATGAATATCTCCATCTTCAAAATCATAGCCATTATCATGTTTATCGATAAAATGATTTTGGGTCGTTTATCGATTTTTTCCAAAGTGTATATTTTTGTTAATATTTATTTAAAATAAGAATACCAATATTATCTATTGTTTAAAACACCCTAATTAATGTTAAAAACCTTATATTTGAATATTTTTAAATTTAAACATTATTTTCCAAAATGGTAAATTTATGGGTCATTACACACACACACAATTATAAATAATACACATAAGGTATATCATGATTTTATGACAAATACACACACACGTGCATGCACATGTGTAGATATTGAGATCTATATCTACCACGTATATATTTGCCATGCGCACACACAAAAAACACATTCATACATACATATATTATATGGCTCAATCTAGTAGTTTAATAAAGACACATAATATGGATATAAATTATTTCTAAATACAAATCAAAATAACATAAATCTTGAATTGACAATTTCTTATATAGATTTATTGAACTAAAGTTACAAATTCAGAATTGTAGGTTAAAACATCTAAGGTTAACTTGCAGAATATATTTAAATTACGGGCTAAATTAAGTTAATTATTGTAAAATATCTTTAATTGACTTTATAGCAATATTATAAAAAAATACAAATATCCAATAATAAGTTCAAAATACTGTTCAGTTAATTCAAAATATACGTGCATGTTATATTAAATCGTTATAATCCATTTATGTCATGTATATATAAACACTAAAACACCCACACATACGCACTTGCATAAACATGTTCGGGCACACACACATATATAAATGAACCTTTTGCAAAATTTATCTTTTTTTATTTTAAACAATAAAAAATTTGAAGTCAAAGTACATATGTTAAGTTGAATAAGAGATAATTGAATTGTAGATTTCTACATGATCAAGATTTAAAATAAATAATTGAATTACTTAAATTGTGTATTATATTTAGAAAGTTATTACCTGTTTATTGAAAACAGATTCATGGCTATAAAAATAATTTAAACATATATGTATTTTGATTTTAACGTACTAAATTAAATCAATACTAAATTAAATCAAACAAAATCAATTAATTAGCGGCTTAAAATGTAATATTAATTCCAAATCAAGATGAGACAATAATACATATATAAAATTGCAAGAATGATACAACTACTACGTTTATAACACCATGCCTCTATATCGTTACGACCAAACGGTATTACTAGGCGATGCTGTTTGATAGTACGGAGAATGAGGTGGCATTAGAATGTCATGTGCGAATATTTCCTAGGGCTAAAACTTGTATGCATTTCAAAATCACAAACAGCTCACTTATACGTAGATGATATCGCCATAAAGAAATAAATACGTGTGTCTCCAAGATAGAACAATACATAATATGTAATAAATGATAGAGAACACATAGTCATCAATGCAGCAATAACATATAATAGAAATATACATAATTTTGAGTTTGATACAAAATATATAAAATTCCAACTATCTCGAAAATATACAATTTATCTGGAAACGCTAATGATTGCAGTCTGTTTCCTACAACTACACATATGCAATTTATCTCGAAAATAAATACATGTTACAAATACACTACAAGTCTACGTATGCATTGGTCACAGCTCCTACTTTCCCTTTGTAACAGACTGTTGGCCCTTCAGGGACATCTAGTAATGGTTCTAATGAAAATAATAACTTTCAGCCTACGAACTTAATAAAGTGACATTACAAATCCTAGGAACTACCTCGCAATCAGGACCATAAGGATGATATTAGCCTATCTGGTGAGCCCTAATCACGCGCTCTCGAAAGTAGCGTGAACCTTATGATGTAGATCCCCAACAAATTCACTCGACTATATGAGTCCTAATGAAAGTAATAATAGTACTCTCAAATCCATGCGTCCAAATAAGAGTATCTCAACATAAGAAATCCTCGACTACCAGCCCTAAGAGTAAATAATAATGCCCTACTAGTTAGTCTTTGGAGGATAAATCTGTAAATTCCAACGTAACTCCAACTTGTAGCCCTTGGAGTGTAATAGACTTTCGAATACTAATCTCTATAAAAGAGTCACCTCTAGATGATATGATAAGTCCCTAACCTGTAATATTAACAAAAGTGAAATTTACTTACAAAGAGTAATAAAAAAATATCAATGCAAGCATTCCATACCACCGGGTGTTACTCATTTAATCAATGATCATAAATTCGATAATATTCTATACAACAAGTCCAAAGAATAACCAAAGAAATATTACTGAATATCTCATACCATATAGTAATATAACTCCATTATTCAATATCCTCATCACATAGAAAACATAGTAAAATATATCGCGCAATTCATTTAGAAAGGAAGTTTTATTTATAGAAAAATAATTCAAGTTTTCCAAAAGCCTTTATATCCTTTAAATAGTTAAAATACTATTTTTCTGTCTCTTTTATTTAAAACTTTAAAAAAGATTTTAATTATACAAACTACTTTTTTCTACCTTTTAAATCCTAGGAACCCCTTACGCAACCAAATATGTATACATAAATCTTTCCAAAATTTCTACGTAATCAAACACAATTTTTAAGTGAATTTATAAGCTCTAAACAAATTTCTCATTTATTCAAACTCATAGAATATATCTTCCAATAGCCCTTGTTTATACTCATAAATAATGAAATGTAATTTTTAAACTACACAATAATAATTAAAAACAATTTAATATTTTACAGAATTTTATAGTATTTATAAATAATTATTTGAAGCCAAAAATAAAAAATTTCCTTTGGTAAATTAATATCTTTGATTATATAATTAATAATAATTTAAATAAAAATTTTCTTTCAAAGTAATTTCATAATTGCAATGCGTTAAGTTTATTCTTTCATAATCATATTTTTAGTTAATATAAAATATACGTTATATTTTATTAAACAAAATCAAAAAACAAAACAAAGGGGGCAAGGGCTTGAAACATGTCCAGGTCGTGCATAATACACCGGTAAAACGATCATGGCCTCGAACACTAGGTCATGTGAGCTCTTTATGGCGACTCTGATAGCCCGATGCTAATCTCTACTTTCACACTGCACATTACACTGCATTACAGCAATTCAATCTACATCCATATCTTATAAATTCAATCAAACAAATGAAATGCAATGGTTTCATGAAGAGAAAGCAACACACAATTCAAACACTTTAATCATTCAACATACCTCACTTATTGAATTTGATGATATCGACCATATAAAATATAGATACTAATGTTTGACCATGTTTTATAATGCATAGTGTAGAATATTACACGAGTGCTGAATCGAAGACCGTATAATATAAAGACTCAAGATAAAGATATGAAGGATCATGAGTTCAAAAATAAAGAAATGAAGATCACAAGGTTATAATTTAGTGTATAGCGTCATTAGCATATATTGTTAAAGTCATTGACAGGAAATTTTTATCTCTACCTCCAATTTTTGATCTTTGATATTTTAAACGAAATAAATTATTTTGATTACAAAATATATTTTTAAAATATTTTACAAATGTTTTTTAAGTCCAAAAATATTTTAAAACTATGTTCGATTTATTTTACAATGGTATAGAATTTTCAAATCATTTTAAACAAAACAATTTTTATTTTTCACTAGCATATGTCGACATACATATCTAAGATATATCGACATACATGCCGCTAAATGGTTTTTCAAATTTGAATAGATCTATCTCTTTGACACTCTTCACGAATGGACACATCTGTTGATTTACTATATAGGGGAATGCAAAATAATAATAACTAATTACTTGCTTTCTTCTCACTCCCCACTCTCTTGAAAATTCTCTTGAAAAATATACTCTATTCTCTTCCAAATTATATAGAACTAATTCAAACATCATTGTATTGATTATATACCACTTTCTTACTATTTTGAAAACATCTCTCTGTCAATTCAAAGTGATGTCCAAGAGATTATAGGATTCATTATATCCAAAGTACAAGAATTTGTCTGTGGAAAAAATATCAACTCTATTTGTGTTTGTTTGAATGTTCTTGTAGCCCATTTAAACCGAGTGGGTGTGCTTAGTTACCCGTTAAAATCCAGTGGGTGTGCTTGTAGTTCGATGAAATCAAGTGATTTTACCCTGGACTTATAATACAGGACGGTGTGTCTCATAGCCATAAAATCGAGATTGTATTTGGGTTTGTCTTCTACCTGCTTAAAGAGTGGCATTCAAAAAGAACTATGTACAAGCAATTATAAAGAACTGGCTGTAGGAGAAATCCAAACCGGTATAAAATCTCTGGTGTCATCTCTCTAACTACTACTTTACCACTTTTATTTATATCTATGATTACATTTGTGACCGACTATCTGTATAATTCTGTGTTGCTAATCTATTATTCAAAATTAATCTTGAAAGAAAATTAATAAGATTTACATAAGTTAGAAAACACTATTCACCCCCACTAATGTTAAATCAGCCTTAAGATCGATATTTCCATAACCCACGATATATAGACATAGATTGTGAGTGGAAACTATTCTCCTTAGCTTAGATAAGCAACAAACATTCTGTTACTCTTCGTAGCTTCAATTGTCCCTCTTTCTAACATTGCGACATAACACAAAAATTGTTTAAGATTGCACTTTAAAGATTCCTAACGGTGCAGAGCCATGAAGAGAAGCTTGGATTCAAGTTTCATAATTTATGTAATTTATTTGATTTTGTATTGAATTTTAGAAGAAGAGGATTAGGGATTTCATAATTGGGAATAGAGTGTTGGAGCTTGAAATGTGTATATGAGAGTGAATTTTGAAGACAAAGTGGAGGGTCTTAGACTACTCAGGATAACGCAAAGATTGGATGATTTTCTAAGTGTCTTATGAGGTTAATAGGTTCATTTATTTATTTATGTTCATTAATTTTCTCATCTTTTTCTTTACTTATCTATTTTTCTAACATGGCGAATTAGCCCAAATCTCCTGTAATTTTTTAATGGTTTTAATAACGTAATTAATTGAAATTTTGTGAAATTTTAAATAATTGAATCTGGAAATAAAAATGTAATATTTGGAATACGTTAATATAAACATAGCAAATGGTAAATTTTCATCTGATAATATCCAAGTTTATTTTCTCGTGTAATTTTATTTCAATTTAAATCAATTAATATTAGACGACAATAAAATGTTTTTTCTAAATTTGAATATTTTTATATAATAAATTTATAAATCATCTTTTGAGGGAGACATCATATTTCGTTTCATCAAATTTGGACTGCTATTGCTTCGTTTATCTTAATTCCGGCGTTTTAGCAGTGTTTTCGGTGCCGATTATCGACTTTTGATAGGATGGTCATATCGCTGATATCTATATACCGTTTCGATCATATCATCGTGCTGATCTCTCGGTATATTCAATTATTAGTTTCGGAGTTCGATGTGCTGTGCAATCTACGAAACGCATAGCATATCGGTTATGCAACCAAGCCTTTTTGGTTTCCATATGGCCGTTCATTTATCCACCGTGAAAAAAAAACCAATGGACACTACCTATTAATATTCCTAGAAATTAATGTCCAACTTTTTCTACTCCCTATATTTAATTTATTCTGTTTAGTTCATTTCTTTTAGTCTCTCACTTAAGTTGGTTTCGTCCTGTTCATTTGAGTAAAGTATATAATTAAAGTTTGCTATATTATCATCTCCTACATTCATATATTTACGTGAAATTGTTCCTCTCCTTTATCTTCCTCTTCGAAACCTAGACGGCCCACGTATCAGCCCATGGCCGCGGCCATCACCTCACCATCCACCACACTCGTTTGCACCTTCCACTGTCCAACCTTCTAGTCCATGCCCCTCTACTATTTTCCCACCTCCCTTGAAATCGACCGCCTCTTCTTCTTCGCCACCTCATAGCTGACCTCTGCCCCGCCACAATGCAACCCACGATGCTTCCCCTTCATTTCCTACTGACCGTACCCCGTCGCATCCTCCCCACCTTGATCTCCCCTCCACATGGCCGAGCTCCTCCACCTCTCCTCTATACGGCCAACGCCTCAATGCAGAAGCATTTAAGTCATGCCTCCTCCCCTCACCATCATCATCATCGTCCGAGCTTCTCATGCATGGCCACCCCTCAACCTGGCAATCGATCCCCTATCTCACCATTTGCTCATTTTTTCCAATCGGCAGCCTTCTCCGCGCTTATATATAAAAGGTATAAGATTTATAAACTTTCGTACACACACACACACACACACACACACACACACATATATATATTTCGTATATAATATACATATTACCAGTGCTGTCTTCTTAGTCAATAAATATGTATAAAATTTTGGGTTGTGTGTATTTTCTGTAGCTGGTATAATATAACCTACATATAAGATATGCTAAGGTTTATGTAAGTACATATTATAAAGGAGAAGTTTTTTCCTTTTGGCTTGTTTGATAAAAATATATATTTTCCAGAACTTTATATATATATATCCTAATCTTATAATCTGTTAGATACATATGTTAGATTTTATAACGAATATATATGTTAGTTTATATATATACATATTTTTACAGTTTGTATGCATGAGTATATGTGTGTGTGTGTGTGTGTGTGTGTAAAATATGTTTCAGATTGTAAAGATATTAGTTGTAAATGTTGGTATATTTATGTTAAATTTAGTTAATATATATGTTTGATCTTAAATATATGTGCTACATCAGGTAAATGATTTTCTGTAATATATATATATATATATATATATATATATATTCATATACATTTGTTGCTGCCTTTACATAGATATTTTATTTTAGAATATGAGTTTATAGTGTATATATAGGTTACAATATCTGATCTGGAAAGAAGATTTCGTGTACAGTGTGTTTACAGTTCATAAATTTATATACATAGCTTTTATAAGAGTTGTATAATGTATAAGTTTATATTAACATATATATTAAGTTGTATTATATATCTTGTACGTTTTGATTTTTGTTTTCCGTGTTTATAGTAATAATAAAAATAATAATAAGTTATATATATACGATAATTTTTATATAGGTAAGTATTACTCCTTTGTAATAGATAGCTTGCTGTTTTACATTTTCTTGGGTTATCTACTTGATCTGGGCTTATATATACAAGTTATATAGTATGTAATACATAGATTTTAAATTTCTCAATTCTGTTTAAGTTATATGTATTATAGTAAATTGTATATATTGATTTTATCATAACACTGATAATTTGATTTTTCTTTAGAAATATATATATTATTTTAAATATGAGTCTAAAATTTTATATTAATTATTAGAGAATATTTATGGATATAATATTTGTTTTTGTTTCAGTTATATCATGATGTTTCTAATTCGTTTCCATCAATTCCTATTTATCATTTTCATTGTCAAATTCATGCTTGGATTCGTGACTCATCTCACTCTCATCCATCTCTAGCCTCCAAAGGTGAGCAATCACTCATGATTAACATTCTCATATTTATTAAATTTTATTTCATTTGAAATAAGAATTGAAATATGTTGTTGCTAGTTATTTAACTCCTATATATATGATATGCCGTTATCTGTAACTATCCACCTATGACATCTGACACCACGATACGCTATTTATATTTATCCGTTATTGATGATATATGCATGTTGTTGATATGTTATGTTATTATCATTACTGGTCTCACTCGGCAAGTTCCCTGTAAGTATAAAATTCCTTATGGGTTGAAATGATACATACCCGAACGATCTTGTAGTGTAACAACCTAGTATTTTGTGATTATTTTAATTGTTTATTTTAATTATTTAAATTGAAACTCCTGATTTAAAAACTTTATTATGTATATTAAAATTATTAAATTTTGTTATTTTAAGAGTATATTTTGATCTTTATGTGAGTTATAATTTCAAACCCGAATAAATAGGATATTTTCAGAAAATGTGGATTTTGGTCAATCTGGTCAAACTTTGACTTTTAAATTTAAAATTTAAATATTTTAATTTTTGAATTTTATCCTTTATTATGAAAATATATTAAATTTCAAGAACATTACTTTTCGTTTCGTTGAAATCCGATTTGTATTGTGAAAGTTATGCTTTTTACAATATTGTATGTAAATTGATTTATTTAATAAAATTGTCTATTTTAAAATATATAAATAATATTTTATTCATCATATCATGTTCTAATATGTCTAATATGACATGTTAGACATATATTTTATTTTTAAAATATTTTAAAGTGATGTTATAATTTTTCCAAAATTTATTGCATTTATTTTCTATTTTTAAAGGCTAGTTTCTATTTTTCTGCTATTTTCTCCATTTAAATTATATTTAATTAAAATTTATTATTTATTTTTGTGAATTAATTTTATTTTTGTGTTATTAACTTTATTTATAAATATTTTTCAAGTGCGTAAAATTTTCCCAAAGTTTATTCCATTTATTTTCAAATTTTCTAGACTAGTTTACATTTTATGTGCTATTTTCTTAATTTAATTATATATAATTAATATTTATTTGTTTGTATTTTATTTATTTTTTATATTTTTGTATTTTAACTTAATTTATATATATATATATATATATATTTCATTTATTTAAAATTTCAAAAGAATATGGTGGATATTTGAAGAGTTTGTGACCATTGGTTTGCTTTTGCCTTTTTGTATTCACACCTTTTCACACTTCAACCAACACCTTTCCATATTTGCTGCCTTAACTCTTTCCTCTTCAGCCACTTCCTTATTTTCACGTGAACTTTTCTTCTCAAACTCAAGAAAAAAATTTCAGCCATTATCTTGAACAAACTTTGGTAAAATTCTATTCTCTTTTCATTGTTTTATACTTGTTTTCATGTAATTTTGCTCTTGCTTCCTTCACTTCTAGGTTCGGCCCCACCACTCCATCAGCCTTACCGCCTCCACCACCACCTGAACATGTCACCACCACCTCCTCCTCATTGACCATCCCTTGTAGAGCCACCCTTGATTGAAGATCCACCACCAAATGCACCAAACTACACCTATATGAAGCATATCCGAACACACATTGCACGCCACCCCAAAACACCCCTTGGCCGCCACCTACACCACCACCACCAGCTTTTCCTGACCTTAAACCCACTGCCATGTCATCCCTACCCCACCTAAAGATCTGGCCACGCCTAGGTTAGGCTTGGTCGTGACCTTTTGTGGCTTGAATCCATGTGATTGCCTTTGTATTGTTGTTTCATGCACACAACTCTCCACTTCATCATCTCTTACATGTTTGGCCGACCACTCATGAACCTAAACCAGATCAAAATCATGCCTTGGCCATGTACATTCAAATCTATAGCTGAGTCATAGGTGGTAGAAGCAAGTGCAAAGCTTTGGTTTTGTTTTATGCACTTATTCCTAACATTATTTTATTTTATTTGTGTTGAAAACTTATGTTATATATACTTGTTTTGTTTGAATGTATCCAAGGTGATTAACTTTGGCTCTCCACTCTCAAATCATATTCGTGTTGTCGTGCCTTCGAAGATTCTTTGTTGTGTGTTTTGGTTGTCATCTCCAGCTTAAATAGGTGAGTTATTCTCACCAGACAAATGTGTACTCATATGACTAGTAAAGTGATTGCAACTGAATCTGTAAAACCATATCACATGCTATATCTGTTATGCTAGGATTATATGATGCTCACACATGTTTATACACCTGTTATATCATAAGTTACTGTTATATCACGGTGTTCGGTTTGTATATATATCAGTTCACTATTGCAAGTTCCCTGTAGATAGAATCACTATGGGTTGAAATGATACATACTCGAACGGACTTTAAAATAGGGGAAAATCGTTATGGAATGAAATGATAGGCCTGAATGATCTTCAATTATTTCATTTTACTTGGGACTGCGGGTTTGAAATGATAAAACCCGGGTTTTCCTTGTAAATTACGGGTTGAAATGATATATTACCCGTATCACTTTACCTAGTGTAGAAAATGATATACAACCTGTGTTAAATATATTTTTCTAAAATTTTTAAAATATTTTAGAAATGTAAATATTATAATATTTTGATTTAAACTTAATTCAAAAAATGATTTTTGTAAAGTATTTTGATTTTTTTGAGAATTTATAAGTGAAATAAATTAATGATAAAGTGGAAATTTGAAATAAAAGTTATTTTGGAAATTTTGATTTAATTATAAATGGAATTTAAATTAAATATGAAAATATGATAAATTTATGATATTTTGAATTAAATGAATTTAAAATGATTTTTATAACATATTAATGGATTTTGAATAAGTTAAATGTGAAATAAATGAATATTGAGTTGAATTTTTATAACTTAAATAGGAAAATTGTGAATTTTGTTTAAAATTGAATTTTGAAGTTAAGTAAATAAAATGTAAAATAAGTTATATTTTGAAATTCAAACTTAAGTGTTAAGTTAAAATTTTAATTATATGAATTGAAATTGAATGTTGGAATTTAATAAGTGTATCATTATTAAATATTGATTTTTGAATGGAAATTTAACTTTAAAAAAAATCATGAATTTAAGGAAAATTAATTGATGGTTATAAAAGTAAAAATATATGATTTTATAGGTTTAAATGATTTAAATAAAAATTTAATTATTTGTGAAATTATATTGAATATTTAGAATTTAATTAACAGCATTTTTGAAATGTGATTGTTTCTAATGTAAAGTATATTACCGCATTGGTAAATGTTGTAGTTGATAGAAATGAACTAAACGGCTAAATTGAATTAAAAACTATTATAGCACTTCGTAAGTGCTACAATTGTTGAATTTAACTAAGATTTTATTTAAATTAATGTAACCCTATTACAGCATTTTGAATGCTGCCTTTCGTTAAATTGAATTGTTTTAAAAGTAACTTTCCGTAGCATTTTTTTCTAAATGCTGCGAAAGTTGAATTTTCATTTTTTTATAAATTTAAGTGAATAAATGAATTTTGAAAGATTAAAATTTTGAAAATTTAATAATTTAATTATTAAATATAATAACGTCATTTTTTGATTTAAAATGAAGTAATTTGTTTTGAAATATAAACAATTTTGAAATGTATGTTGAAATGATATTTTAAATAAATGAATGCGGTTTGGAAGATACGATATTTTGAAATGAATTTTTGAATGATATTGAATTTTGAAATGATATTTGATTTCGAAGTATAAATTACTATTTTGAAACTTTAACCACGGGATGTATTTAATTTATAGTTTAACTGATTCTTAAAGGATGGGCGATCCCAAGCATCCTTTAAGTTATTGTACATTACTACTGCAGTTCACTTGAGTTGATTTACATTACATAAGTATATATGTCCTGACTCGAGTGTTTTGTATTTTACTTTACGCTCGGGTCAGCCTGAGTATTTACAGCTTAGCTTTGGATTTCTTTTCTAGAGCAAGTAATCGCTGGAGATTCTGCTTGTCTGGTTATCTGTTCCCTTTCGGTTTCAGTTATTCTATTTCAGTTCTGGTATTTATAAACTACTACGTATATGAGATTTCTATTGTATATGTTTTCCACACTGATATTATGTAGTATGTTTTGAGAGTTTGTTATAGTAGCTTCATGAACTACTATGGTATTTCAATTTCCGCTGCGAGTAATTCTGATATTTCTGTGTCTGTGATTCTGTGGTTGGATTTCATTTGCTTCAAATTAATTTACAATGCGGTATTTCGAGCAATTCAAGTCCGGCATGTGTGGATGCGAATGGCTGAAAATAACGGGTTGTTACATATAGAATAGGAGAAAATCGTTATGGGTTGAAATGATAAACCCAAGCAATTTTCATTTAATTGAGTTATGGGATTGCGGGTTGAAATGATATATACCCGTAGATATTTAAATTGCAGATTGAAATGATAAATATCCATATCACTTGACCACAGGATAGAAAATTGTATACAAACGTGGTTGGTCCACATATATTTTTTGTGAAATGATTTCCAATTTTTTTTAAAAAAATATGGTTTTATATAAATATTGATTTTTAATATATACAAATGTTATTTTATATATGTTTAAAACTTTAGATTTTTAAAATTATATGTTTTGGAAATTCTAAATTAATAAGTTAGTTTGAAATTTATTAATTTTAAGATTTAACTTATAATTTTACTATTTTTAAAATACATATATATAATAAGTTTTAATATAAATTAGATTTAATAATAAGCTTTAATTTGATAAAGTCTAGTTTAATTAGTGTATAATATATTTTAAGTATTTATTTTAAATTATATTTTAAAAGTAGATTTTGCATATAATTTTATAAATTGAAGGTTGGAAATATAAATAGAAATTGATATGAAATTTTATTTGTTTAATAATATACTTAAATAAAATTGATTTGAAGCTTATTGAAATTGTTACTTTGAAGATATGATTTTATAACTTGATTTTTGGTTTATGTTTATTAAATGAATATTTTGAAATTTAAAATGAATTCAAATGGGATATTTAGTTTATTTGTAATTTAAGTTTTTATTTAAATGATATTGGATTGACTAAGTGAATATTTGAATATTTAATAAATATGAAGTTAAATTTGAAATATAAATGAATTTATCAAGTCTAGTTATTGTGAAGGTTTTAATATTTTAAATTGTGAAATCTACTGAAATCGAAATGGTATATTTTTGTAGTTCAAATCTATATTTGAAATCGATATAAAATGGTTTACTGAGATTTGAATTGAATCGAAATGGTATTTTGATTTCAATGGAATTTGATTTAAATGAGATTTTGAGTTTGAATTGATTTTGTGAACATTGAGGAAACTATTTTTATTATATAAAGCATTTTAATATATATATATATATATATTATTGTATAAGTTATTTTAATATATAAACTATTTTTAATGTAAACTATTTTAATAAACTAATTATTTTAATATAAAATATTTTAACATATAAACTATTTTTTATATAAACTATTTTATTATATATGCTATTTTAACATCTAAACTGTTCAAGTGGGAAGTGTTATGATTTCCAAAGTGTTATGATTTCCAAAATGATATGGTTTCAAAGGTTTATAATTTCGAAAGAGTTATAATTTTGGAAAATGATATGATTTTGGAAATGAATATTGTTTTAAGTGAGCAATGATCTCAAATTGATATGGTTTTGAAATAGATATGATATTTCGAAATGAAAGGCCACGGTGTTATAATAACATTTGGTTGTTAAGGAGACCGGGATCTGATTGTCATACTCTCTGCCAATTCCAAACCAACTTTAACAACTGTGTACGTGGTGGAGACTCGAGAATGAAGTAGGATGATGGCGACGATTCTATATGAGGTATATACATGGACCTGACTTCCGTGAGTTAGCTTAAGGTGGCTAAAACAGGAGCAATAGACGGGCCAAGTGATGTAGCTCCTCCAATCGGACATACTTCTTCGATATCATTCTATTACTTTGTGATTGATTAGGTGCACCCTCGGATTTTTGGGAGTGTGGATCAAGGTGGCGGTAGCTGCGGCTATGCGTTACCACCAGCTCAGAAGCGTAATTGGTATATCTACCCTGGTTTTGTCTAGTTGTGCCGTGTCACCTACCTTATCGAGGCCACTACGAGTTTGTTTTGTACCATGCCTATGGAGTGCCCTTTGACGACCTCAAGTACGGGGGAGATTGTAGTACTATATAGACTATGAGAATATATAAAATGTTTTAAGGGAGACATGGGTAACGCCTTAACGCTATTTTAATACTTTTACTTTACTATAGACAAAATATAATAGCGTATTGTATTACATAGTAGATAGTTCCACAGATCCTTAGAGGATGGGTATCCCAAACATCCTTTGAGTTACTTATATTTCAATTGATATTTCACGTGACTTGGATTTATTGATATAGGAATGTTAATCCTGACTCGAGTGTTTTGTGTTTTGCTTTATGCTCGGGTCAGACTGAGTGTCATAATATTTGAGACACGCCCTTTGGAGTTGGAGCTTCGCTTGGAGATCCATCTACATTTATTCAGTTTTCAGTTGTTCATTTGACTCTAGTGATATATTCAGATTTTGTTAGGTGACCATTGTATTGAGACTTCTATGTATTCGAGACATCTGTTGTATCTTGTTTGAACTCTGTTATATATATAGTAGCTTCATAAACTACTATTCATTTGTTTCCGCTGCGTATTGTTATATTACTCTATGTCCATGATTATTTTATTTACCGTATATGCTGATTTTGCCAAATATAAATTAACAATCTGATATTTTGAGCTATTCAAGTTCGACATGTGCGGATGCGAATGGAACGAAATATAGGAATGTTACTTTGGTATCAGAGCTCTGGTTTTAGGCAAACTTAGCATATAGAGTAAATTTAATTACAGAATTCCCTTCATTTGAGCTTGAATTCCTTCCTCTTTGATTCAGATTTCCTTTGAATTTTAGAACTTTCCCCTTCGTTATGGAATCCTTTCATGTCTCCTCCTATTCGTATTCTTCTTGATTTTGGAGTATCCCATAACTCCATTTCGGTTGATCTCTATAATGAATCGGCGGTCCCACCAATCTTAGAATGATTTATAAAGTGGTGAAACTCCTTTACAATAGACATCGATTCATGTAAGATTTCTGTATCATCGGTTTAGATGCTGCTATCTCTTGCTATGCTCGAATTCTATTCTCTTGTGATCGGATGTCGATTTGCCTCAGAATTTTGCAACGATCTTATTCTTGAAGTCACGGTTGACCCGGTTAAGGTCGCCCGCGATTTATATAAGTCTAACCATCTTTTCTCTTTTGTTATTTAATTATCTTATCTTTGTTTCGAGCTTATCTCCTAGAAATAATTATGTTTGATTAGGTCCCCTCTGATTTGAATCCCTATCTTTGTTTTGAAATCCATTCTGGAATCATCGAGTGAGGGAGAGTATTTGTAATTAATATAAAATGTTTTATAGTGTGTTGTTTGAAGTTGTTAATATTGATTTGGGGTTTCGATTGATTCGTCTGATCAACGACATCGATTGGAATTCCAAAGCACTTGAACAGAGCAAAATGACATAATAAATTTTATATGATTATATTATATATACAAGTACAAATTTTCTAAAATTATAAAGTTAAATGAATTGGTTGATAATATTTGATTTTCATTTATTGTTTTGAAATCATTGACTATTGTCACATGATATAAATAAAGTAATGAAAATTTAAAATATGGTTTATAAATTGATTTGGAATTGAAATAACTTTAAACTAAGAATTTGAGAATTAAATTTCGGGTATATTTTTGAAATTTTGTTTTTAAAATTTTATAGTGTACTATTTAAAAATATTTTCAAATAGATATCATTTCCAAATAATTTTAAAAGTTTTAAATCATCACTCTTCTCTTTTTCCGTTAGAAAATAATTTCGATGATGACTGCAGCATCATCGACATTCATTTTTGAGGTTTAGAGTGGAGAGACCACTTGGTAGCTGTGCTTCACTTTTGTTTTGGAAAAATAAATTTGATTTGAATTTCTTAAGAAGGACTTGTAGTATTATATATGTAGGTATATGTTTATAGATAAGATTTGATATGTATAATGTATATGTATACATTTATCTCTAAATGGTTTGAACTAAAACTGGAAATTAAATTCTTAAATTTTATGTTAAAGGATGATTTCAATTATAAAAATGAAGTCCGGATTTTTAATAAATATTTAAACTTGAAATAAATTGAATAATAAGATAATGAATAAATAAATATGAATTTAGAAATCGTAAAGATTGAATTATAACTAAAATTAACTTAAGTAAATCAAATGGATTTAAACAAAATTAATTGAATATAAACCAATTTTTAAATATATGTAATTTACATGGTTTAAATTAATTGTTTTATTTTGTATTTCAAAACTATTTTCTTTCGGGTTGTTTTATTCTTCTACCTCCTTCCTTTTCGAGGATGAAAAGTTTTGAGTGTGGGAGAGTGTAACGACCCGTAAATTTTTAATGTTTTTAATAATGTAATTAACTAAAATTTTGTGAAATTTTAAATAATTGAATTTGGAAATAAAAATGCAATTTTTGGAATATGCCTATATAAATATAGAAAATGGTAAATTTTCATCTGATAACATGCAAGTTTATTTTCTTGTGTAATTTTATTTCAATTTAAATCAATTAATATTAGATGATAATAAAATATTTTTTCAAATTTGAATGTTTTTATATAATAAATTAATAAATCATCTTCTCAGTTAGACGTCATATTTTGTTTCGTCAAATTTGGACTGGTATTGCTCCGTTTATCTTAATTCTGGCGTTTTAGTAGCATTTTTGGTACCGATTATCAACTTTTGATAGGATGGTCATATCGCTAATATCTGTATACCGTTTTGATCATATCGTCGTTCTGATCTCTATGGTATATTCAATTGTTAGTTTCGGAGTCCGATGTGCGGTGCAATCTGCGAAACGCATAGCGTATCGGTTCCACAACAAACCCTTTTTGGTTTCCATATGACCGTTCATTTATCCACCATGAAAAAAAACAATAGCCACTACCTATTAATATTCCTAGAAATTAATGTCCAACCATTTCTATTCCCTATATTTAATTTATTCTGGTTAGTCCATTTCTTTTAGTCTCTTACTTCATTTGGTTTCGTCTGTTCATTTGAATAAAGAATATAATTAAATTTTGCTATGTTATCATCTCCTGCATTCATATATTTATGTGAAACTGTTCCTCTCGTTCATCCTCCTCTTTGAAACCCAGACCGCCCACGTTTCAGCCCATGGCCGTTGCCATCACCTCGCCATCCACCACACTCATTTCCACCTTCTACTTTCCTACCTTCGGTCTGTTCCCCTCTACCATTTTCGACCTCACTTGAAACCGGCTGCCTCTTCTTCTTCCCCACCTCACAGATGACGTCTGCCCTACCACCATGTAACCCACGATGCTTCCCCTTCATTTCCTGTCGACTGTACCCAGTCGCATCATCCCTACCTTGATCTCCCCTCTGCATGGCTGAGCTCCTCCACCTCTCCTCTGTTCGGCTAGCGCCTCAATGCTGAAGCTTTCAACTCTTGCCTCCTCCCCACACCATCATCATCATCGTCTGAGCTTCTCACGTATGGCCACCCCTCAATCTGGAAATTGAACCTCCATCTCACCACTTGCCCATTTTTTTCCAGTCGATAGCCTTCTCCCCGCTTATATATAAAAGGTATAAGATTTATAAACGTTCGTGTGTGTGTATTATATAAATATATTTCGTATATAATATACATATTGCTAGTGTTGTCTTCTTAGTCAATAATATCTGTATAAAATTTTGGGTTGTGTGTATTTTCTGTAGCTGGTATAATATAACCTATATATGAGATATGCCAAGGATTATATAAGTATACATTATAAAGGAGAAGTTTTGTTCTTTTGGTTTGATTTATAAAAATATATTGTTTCTAGAACTTTACATATATATATATATATATATATATATATATATATATATATATATATATATATATCCTAATCTTATAATCTGTTAGATACATATATTAGATTTTATAAAGAATATATATGTTAGTGTGTGTATATATATATTTACAGTTTGTATGTATAAGTATATATATGAATAAAATATGTTTCAGGTTATATAGATATTAGTTGTATATGTTGATATATTTATGTTAAATTATTTAATATATATGCTTGATCTTAAATATATATGCTACATTAGGTAAATGATTTTCTGTAATATATATATATATATATATATATATATATATATATATTCATATGCATTTATCGCTGCATGTACATAGATATTTTGTTTTAAAATATAAGTTTATAGTATATGTATATATATAGGTTACAATATCTGATCTGGAAAGGAGATCTCATGACAGTATGTTTACAGTTCATAAGTTTATATACATAGCTTTTATAAGAGTTGTATAATGTATAAGTTTATATTACATATATATTAAGTTGTATTATATATCTAGTGCCATTTGATTTTTGTTTTTCGTGTTTATATTAATAATAAAAATAATAATATATATATATATATATATACACACGATAAGATATATATATATACACACGATCAGTTTTATATATGTAAGTATTACTCCTTTGTTATAGATAGCTTGTTGTTTTACGTTTTTTTTGGGTTATCTACTTGATCTGGGTTTATATATACAAGTTATATAGTATGTTATACATAGATTTTAAATTTCTTAATTTCTATTTAAGTTGTATATATATATATATATTATAATAAATTGGATATATTGAATTTTTTCATAAACATTGATTATTGGATTTTTCTTTAGAAATATCTATATTATTTTAAATATGAGTTTAAAATTTTATATTAATTATTAGAGAAGATTTATGGATATAATATCTGTTTTTGTTTCAGCTATATCAAGATGATTCTGATTTGTTTCCATCAATTCCTATTTATCAGCTTCGTCGTTAAATTCATGCTTAGATTCGTAACTCATCTCACTTTATTCCATCTCTAGCCTCGAAAGGTGAGCAATCACCCACGATTAACATTTTCATATTTATTAAATTTGATTTCATTCGAAACGACAATTGAAATATGTTGTTGCTAGTTATTTAACTCTTATATATATGATATGCCATTATCTGTAACTGTTCACCTGTGACATCTGACATCATGATATGCTATTTATATTTTATCTGTTATTGATGATATATGCATGTTGTTGATATGCTATGTTATTATCATTACTGGTCTCACTCTGTAAGTTCCCTGTAAGTATAGAATTCCTTATGGGTTGAAATGATACATACCAAAATGATCTTGTGGAATAGGAGAAAATCGTTACGGGTTGAAATGATAAACCCAAGCAATTTTCATTTAATTGAATTATGGGGTTGCGGGTTGAAATGATATATACCTGTAGAAATTTAAATTGCGGATTGAAATGATAAATATCCGTATCACTTGACCATAGGATAAAAAATTATATACAGACACTGTTAGTATATATATATTTTGAAATGATTTCCAATGTTTTAAAAGAAACAGACATTGTTGGTGTGTGTGTGTGTGTGTGTGTGTGTGTGTGTATTTTGAAATGATTTCCAATGTTTTAAAAGTAACATATGTGTTTTTGTATAAATATTGATTTTAATGTATACAAATATTATTTTACCTATGTTTAAAATTTTAGATTTTTTAAATTATATGTTTTGAAAATTCTAAAATTATAACTTAGTTTGAAATTTATTAATTTTAAGATTTTACTTATAATTTTACTATTTTTAAAATATATATAATAAGTTTTAATAAAAACTAGATTTAATCATAAGCTTTAATTTAATAAAGTTTAGTTTAATTAGTATATAATATTTTTTTAAGTATTTGTATAAATTATATTTTAAAAGTAGATTTTATATATAATTTTAATAAATTAAAGGTTGGAAAGATAAATAGAAATTGATATGAAATTTTATTTTTTTAAGAATTACACTTAAATAAAATTGATTTGAAACCTATTGAATTTGTGACTTTGAAGATACGATTTTATAACTTGATTTTTGGTTTATGGTGATTAAATGAATATTTAGAAATTTAAAATAAATTCAAATGGGATATTAAGTTTATTTGTAATTTAAAGTTTTATTTAAATGATATTGGATTGGCTAAGTGAATATTTCAATATTAAATAAATATGAAGTTAAATTTGAAATATAAATGAATTTATCAAATTGAGTTATTGTAAAGGTTTAAATATTTTAAATTGTGAAATCTATTGAAATCGAAATGGTTCATTTTTGTAGTTCAAATCTATATTTGAAATTGATATAAAATGGTTTATTGAGATTTGATTTGAATTGAAATAGGATTTTGATTTCAATGGAATTTAATTTAAATGGGATTTTTGAATTTGAATTGATTTTGTGAACTTTGAGGAAACTATTTTTATTATATAAAGCGTTTTAATATATATATATATATATAAAAATATTTTATTGTATAAGTTATTTTAATATATAAATTTTAATATAAACTATTTTAATATACTAATTATTTTAATATAAACTATTTTAACATATAAACTATTTTATTATATAAACTATTTTATTATATATACAACTTTAATATCTAAACTGTTTAAGTGGGAAGTATTATGATTTCAAAGTGTTATAATTTCCAAAGTGTTATGATTTGCAAAGTGTTATGGTTTCAAAGGTTTATAATTTCGAAAGAATTATAATTTTGGAAAGTGTTATGATTTTGGAAATGAATATTATTTTAAATGAGTAATGATCTCAAATTGATATGGTTTTAAAATAGATATGACATTTTGAAATGAAAGGCCGCGATGTTATAATAACGTTTGGTTGTTAAAGAGACCGGGATCGGATTGTCATACTCTCTGCCAATTCCAAACCCACTTTAATGGCACAATGTGTATTCCCTATAATATACTTCAGTAATTTAAATTTTTGAAAAACTTTGGATTAATCTCTATGGCACAATGTGTATTCCCAAAATTCAACATAAAGATAACCTTTCGACTACAAATATATCACATCAATGCATTCTATGGTAAGGATGTAAAAAACTTTTTAGATTCTCTTTCCTTGTCACTTCTAGTTTATATGTACATATTCAGAATAAGAGGACCCTTATAATATCAATAAAGTCAAATCTTCATATTTCGAAAATAAGTACTTCTGTAAAATAAGCCATCTTTTCTAAAACAAAACTTCATATAATAAAATCCCATATTCCTTCGAAACATTTCAGAATAAAGTTATTTTTCATACTCATACTTTTATAAACACAAACTCATCAAAAATAATGAATTACTAGTTTGAAAACCATAATCACATTACCTCAATTCAATATAAAATTTTGGACAAAGGTTCACTTTCTCATGAGTATATTTTTTATATTTAAAAACCTCAAAACCTATAAATAAATAAAACAAACATTGTCTTTAACAATAATCTCTTTCATATCGAAGAAAGATTGCCAAGAATCGAGCACTGGTTCCAAAAATTATAGTAGTTTTATTATAGTATTGAAAATTCTGTCCAAATTTTTTGTTTCCTTCAAATAAAAATTTAACCTTTAAAAAAATATCATAAAACACTCTAAATCAAAGTTGTATGCTTTCAATCTTTTCTTTTTGAAAAACCAAATTACAAAAATCAAACCTTTAATACTAAAAAGGTGTACATATAAACAAATTGGATTCCTTCGTTCTTTAATTCAACGCCTTTTTATATCCTCTACAATATTTAGTACTTTATTCATTGTAAAATTTCACATTATAAAAGTAATCTATAGAATAATTTACAAAATCAATACTTTTCTTCACTTAAGTTTTCAAATCAATAAATCCTCTAAACTCAAGCACTAAAATACTTTATTATTTTTCACAAATTATTCTAACTTGAAAACTTCTTTCCAACTTCATTCTAAAAAATATACATTACTCCCAAAAATTTACACACTTAAAATCTTATCCAATTATATTCGTGTCTTCAAAACTTATTTCACCAAATCTATTTACAAATATCGCTTTCTTGAAAAAATTTCTATTATTTTATGGAAATAATGTAATATATAAAAAATCTATTTCAAATTCCCAACTTCAAATTTTCAAAAAATTTTGTTTTACTTACTTTATAAATACTTTATATATCTTCACCTTTGTCCAAATATTCGCTATATTTCTCTCAAAACCCTTTTCTTCACTAAATATGTATCATTTACAAAAAAAATTTCTTCAATGCATTATATCACAACATATTCACAACATCCATCAAAGTTACAAACAATCACACAACATGGCAGGCATAAAATCACACATCACATACCGTACAACTTCTAAAATATTTACATGTTTAAGGACAATGCATAGCCATGAATATTGGTGACTTATTGCAACCGATTGGTTGTACAGTTGACCATGTAATCACACATCACATACCGTAAAATCAATTGTTAATTTCTTTTGATAGTAATTCCTTTTCTAAAAATAAAACATGTCGAGAAACAATAAACTTTTATTCCTTGTTATTGTAGAATATATATCCCATTGAATTATTGGAATATTATATAAAATTGCACAACTCTGATTTTGCCATGGGTTTATTTAGGGCCAACGTTATTAAAGTAGGATAGTCAACCCTATATCTTCAAGTATTTGAGTTGGTGGTTCTTTCCACACTACATTTCATATGGTATATTAGGCACAGATTTAGTTGGCATCAAGATATGCAATATAACACCCTGTAAAATCAACTATAAATAAATTGGATAGATTAAATTAAATAAGATAGAGATAAAAATAATATGTTTGCAAAAGTTAAAATTTGACCATGAAATTTGTGACACTGCATTCATGGTGAAACTTTAATTAATTTTCATATATAATATGTTAAAAACGGAACTCAAACAAAACAGTTATGGACGTTTAAAGTTTTCGAGTTTAAAATAATTTAAATAGAATTTAAATTCAAATGAATAATTAACTTTAAAACATGAAATTCAAAAGTCAACAATAATTAGACTTGAGGGTTAAGTAAATGTTAAAATGAACGTTAATGTTAAATTGTAATTAAGGAAACTAATAATTAAACAACTGTACATAATTAATGTTCCCAAAACAAGGGGAGAGGTCGACTCCTGACCTCGACCGGTCGACCTCTAATGATCGACCAATGGTGAAGGGGAGGTTGAGTGCTCCGTATCAAGTAGTAGCTAAGGTTTGTGAATTTGAACGTTCTAGAGCTTATAATTTCCAACCCACCTTCATCCAACGGTTCTGGTGCATTCCAACGACTATAAATATGACTTAGACCCCTCACTTTTATTCATAAATATTTTGAAAACATTAGCAAAGCTCTATCAGTTCGTCTCTTCATAGATTTAAAAAACTCTATTAGATTTTCAGATAAGAAATCCTTTACATGTATTTTTGGTTATTATTTATTTTCTCAATCTATTCTCCTCAATCCTTCAATTTTTAAATCTAATATATATGCATAAATCCCTTGCTGTATATATATATATATATATATATATATATATATATATATATATCCAAAAGAAGAGATATGATAAAGATTGTTAAAAATGTGTCAAATCCAAAGGAGGCAAAGTTTAGGATATGCTATAAGTGAAAATCTTAGCTTTTCTATTTTAGTAATTAATTAGTATAGTTTGGGTTCGAATATGCCTTGGGGAGTTTTGGTTTGCGAAAACATCATATTATAAACCCCCAACTCCTTCAATGTGAAATGGTTAGAATCTCAATTATGTATGCCAAAATAGTGGAAATAGTGTAGATTTGCAGTTTTAATAATATTAACTTCTATTCCACTCTCTATTCTTTTTCTTTGAATTTGGTTGAAGGATTTTGATTAAGGAATGGTGTATAATGCTCTTAATTGTTATATTCATATATAATGATGGTTGTACTCATTTTCATAAATAATATGTTTTATAAACTATGTTGTTTCAATAGTTCAGTGTAACGAGTGGATAGGCCAAAGACATATTTTTGAAAGATTATTATTAATTGAGAAAAAAAAGAAATATTTCTTTTTAAAATATCTTAATTAATTGAGGCCACACCAACTTCTCAAGGAGATCGGTGACAACTTGATCATGTTATTGATTTTATTTCTTAATACATATATATTAACTTTGAAACCACATATATTGATAAACGCTATTTTCATTTATTAGTGTAACGACACGTGACTCGCACATGAAATAAATTTCTTTTATAAATGAATGTGTTTCACATGTGTAAGCAAAAATAATTTACACATATGTGAAACCGAAAGTGTTGCAACCATATTTCTTTAAAAGAAATATAGAATAAAATTTCCAGTTTTTTTAACTACAAAAAAAACGTAATTGTCTGATCTCGTTAAAGATCCGTATATATAATATAGTATTTTATTTCTTATTCATAATGAGAATTGTAGTAAAAGGAATGCTTTTATTTTGCTCAATTAAGGATAAATCTTTGACTCAACAATTACAATAAAAGGTTTGGCTTTACAAACTATTTATTATTATTTTCTAAGAACATTTGGGACGGTTAATGGGACGGTTAATGGGACGGTTAATGTTTACATCAAAAATATTACAACTATATATATATATATATATATATATATAAGATATATAAAGTTAACTTTAAACAAGTGACAGGCTTAAGCAAGTGACGGGCTTGAAGATGTCAACGTAGAGAGAATGATTACTAGTTGCTTTCATTTCTCAAATTTAAGTGGTCGTAGATTCGCTAATTTTGGAAAGTCAAGTTTAACCAAGGTTTCTTTCCTAGGTATGATTAAGCTTTTGATCCTATAGTAGATTAGTGTTCTATTTTTGTTTGGACCAAATTATGAAACCAATTTATATGGTGTGTAATGCTAAGGGCACCCCGGTTTATGCTTCGGGCTACCGTGGTGCAAATCGGTTGGTGGTTGTTCGTCGACCAACCCTATTTTAGGATCGATCGCCGGACGACTACCGACCGATTTGCAACGCAGTATCCTGAAGCACAAACCGCAGTGCCCTTAGTCACACACTTTATGTATTGGATTTATTACATAACCCAATATTCCAGCAGACACCATAGTGCTCATCAGATATATATTGAACATAAAAAATGAAGGGATTTATCCATATTACCTAGGAACTCACCTTTGTGACTAACCACAACAATTACCAAATATCGTTGTTATATGAGTTTTTCAATTGATAAAGTTTGCTGAAACTAATGGTTTTAAGTTTTCCATGAAAGATCTCTAATTATGATGTAGTTATAAAAAAATTCTTATAATAATTATTTTATAAATTAGGTATTTATTCCTCAAAAATAGAAAGCACAAACTAAAATGCACATATTCAATTAAAAATTGAAAGTTAACACGCGCTTTCAAAAAGTTGATTAAAAACTAAAAAATTGAATTTATTTATTTGTATGTTGTTGGAATTGTAATTTAAGCATATTTTTATTAAATAACTATTTTTTTTCACTATTGTCTTATTTGGATACAGAAAGATAGCTATCATTTCCCTAACGTATATATTTTATTTTGGCTTCACAGCGAACCTTTCCAACCATATCATGAAACGAAGTTTTTTTCATACGGAAGTTTCGTTGGCCATGTTGCACAATATATCGTTTATATGGTGAATTCGTCTATATATGTTAAAATGTGAATTCAGTATATTGAAACTTCTTTGGCTGCCCTAATTCTTGTTATATAGCGTGTGTATCAATCGAATATTTAGCATTAGAATTTGAATTGCATCTTCATCGTACGATCCAACCATTGATTCTTTTAGCTGTGGATGGTGAAGTTGAAGTAGATGAGGAAGAATGGGATGATAAAGAATGTTTACAACGAGGTGATTTAATAAAGTAGTATTAACTGTTATGTTAGACGGGTTGGAAGCATTTCATTTAATCGGAAAATTTCAACGGTTCACCTCAACAGGATAAATTGGTAGGTCATAGCATCGACGTGTCATACATAATGCAGACTCAAAACTGGGCAACGAAAACAACGCGAACATACCAAAACTAGCATTTCTTTCCTAATTATGATTAGTTCATTGAACCATGCCAATCTATAGTAGGCTGGTGTTATATTTTTGTTTGGGCCAAACTATGACGCCAATTTAATTTATTGGATTTATTACTTGCCCAATATAATAACAAAATACCTCCTTAAATAAAACCTCCATACAAAAACAGTAACACTTACCATTCTAGCAGCCACCATAGTAACGATTAGTTGCTGTCTCGAAACATACAAAAATGAAGGGATTCATCTAAATTACAGGAGCTCATTAGAGCTCATTGTCTTGACCAACAACAGAAAACACCAAATATCCCGTTCTATGAGTACTTCATTGATAGAGTTAGTCGACGTTTTTCGTAAAAGTTTTCAAGAAATAAAATTTGAATTTATTTATATATAAATAGTTACCATTGTTATTATAGTATGCTTTTGTCAAATAACTATATTTTGTCATCATTACCCAAATTTATACTAGTAGAACCGTATAACGATGGAAAACCGATGTTATATTACATAATTAGACAAAAACTTTGGTTTGGTCTTCATTATTTTTTGTTAAACAACAAATTATTATATGCTTTAAAAAAATTAAAAAATAGAGATATTTAAAGAAAGATTAGTGAAGTGAATGAAATATATGGGATTTAAAAAGACATGTTGCAGATATGTTCTTTGTATTTTTGACTTTAAAGAATTTGATTTAACAAGTCTACAGTGGACAAACTGCAGCAAGGGTTGCTTTGATAAATGAACTTGAATTTGTAGCAAGTTGTATCAGAAAACAGCGAATCTTTTTTTTTTTGAATGAAGTTAAAAGGACCAGGCCCAAAAACAAACACAACACGGGTAGAAATAAACCCGAACCAAACATCACTACACACATCAAACCCTAGCGCCGACACTCTCGGCAACTCAATTTCTCAAACAACCAGAGAAAACGAAAAGCAAAAACAATGGCAGCTCAAATAATCTATTCTCTGTCGCTCTTCATCCCTCTGCTCTCACCTCTTTTCCAGTACGAAAGAGCCTCATTAAAGCTACTTCTCATTCCTCTGCCACAATTAATTCTCCAGTAGGCTTTGTGATTGTTGTTGAGATGTTGAAAAATGTTAGATCTATGGTCAACGCGACCTTGATCTGACGAAGCTTGCTGCGCTTTGTTATTATCACCCAAAGACGCACTGGTTCTCAAATTATAATCTCTGATGACCTTAAAATTGTTAGATCTAGCGTCAGCGAGACCTAGATCTGATGATTTCATGGCAGTAGCTTGATGTGGTTCATTGCTGTAGCACGCGACTTTGAAAGAGCTATTATCCTCATTAATTTCATTTAACTCGTGGTGGTTGACACTACCCTCCATTCTCAGATAATAATTGTTTGTCTGAAAACTTCTCGGAATCATAAGAAAAGCTTCCAAGTGCTTGCTACCAGCTTCGGCCTTCCAGTCTTCAGCAAGGGAAGTATATCTGGTTTGACTTTTCTGAATTTTTTTAGATTTTTGCAACATAATCTTGCTATCTGTACTAATAGTAAGCCAAACTTGTTCTTTGCTTCTGCTGCCCTTATTATGCACACTCAGATTCCTTTCTTTCCATAAGTTAAACACTGCCGTAGTAAGAAGAATGTAAGCATACTCCGATTCTTCAGAATTAACCTTGAATTTTGATAATTTTGATAATATTCATAATATCCATATGTCCGTTGACATCAATGCTTAAAGTCATTCTGATTTGATTCCATATAAAAAAGGAGTAGCTGCATTCAAAAAATATATGATTAGCATTTTCATTGCATAATTTGCATAAGGAATATAGTGAATTTAAATTGCTACCCTATTTATTAATCCTGTCCCAGGTTGGCAATCTGTTTTTTATTGCAAAATAAGTACATAATGTCATCTTGGGACAATTCACTCTATTCCAGATGCACTGATACCACACTTCAGTAGGATATTTAATTCTGATAAAATTCCAAGTTTCTTTAAAAGAAAACTTCCCTCTGTTGTTAGCTCTCCACTCCCAGTAATCATTCTCTGCATATTTATCAAACTGAATATTGCAAATATCATTTTTATGGGGGTTAGTAATGGGATGAATCTGTGGGTGCCACTGATTATTAACTATAATATCAGAAACTTTATCATTAGGGTTACCACATAAAACAAGACTGTTCCACCCAACCCTATTTATAAATGTTTCATTATTGAACCAAGGATCAAACCACAAACTGGTGTCTTTTCCATCTTTAAATTTTCTATCAATAAGAGATTTACCAATTTCCCTACAATCTAAAATATGTTTCCAAGTATTTGATTGATTATTTTTATGAACAGCAGTCCATAAATTTTCCTGTTTCAAGTACTTGGATCTCATCCATCTAGCCCACAAAGAATCTGAACTAATGAATCTTCAAAATAATTTTAAATGGCAAGTAGTACTCAAATCTTTAAAATTTCTAATACCAAAACCCCCTTTATTTTTTGGCCTACACACATTAATCCAACTAATTTTGTGGTATTTGCATTTCCATAGAAAATCTGCACAACTGTTTTCCAAAATTTTAATTGTTGCAGCAGGGATTTGAAATGTTTGTAACCAGTATAGGATAATAGCATAAACCACTGTCTTAATAAGCTCTAGTCTACCAGCAATGGAGAGTAATTTGCAAGACCACGTTTCCAATCTCTCCTGAATTTTATCAATAAGAATTGAGCAATCTGAATTCTTAATCATATTAGTAGAAAGAGGCAAAACTAAATATTTGATAGGAAGAAAACACTCTTCTATTTGTAAAAATGTTTAAAAATTCAATTTTGAGCTTACAGGCTTTACTGAAATAGGCTTTACACTTATTAACATTAAGCTGAAGCCCAGCATGAATTTTTAATTTATCAAAAATGTATTTAATAGATTCTGCATTATCTTTATTAGCTTTAATAAAAACCATAAGATCATCAGCATAGATCAGGTGATTTACACATGGCTGAATTCTATTTATAGGATGAATTTTACCTTTAATACTTTCTATTTCAATAAGGATAGAAAATTATTCCATCACTATAGCAAAAAGATAAGGAGGCAAGGGATCTCCCTGTCTTAGCCCCCTATTAGACTTTATAAACCCTTCAGCCTTACCTTGAATAAGAATAGAAAATGTAGGGGTGTTAATACACTCAAATATCAAATCACAAAATTTTATAGGAAAACCCATACATATCATAATGTGACGAATAAAGTGTCTGTTAACCTTATCATATGCTTTTTGCAGATCAATCTTAATACATACATTATCACCCTGTTTTGTATTAAATTTTCTGACCATTTCATGAGCTAAAAGGGAGTTTTCATATATAAGCCTACCAGGAACAAAAGCACTCTGGTTTTCAGCAATAAGAAAAGGCAAAAACACTTTAATTCTATTACTAAGCACACTAGCAATAATTTTGTCAATAAAATTGCAACATGAAATGGGTCTGTAATCACCTATATCAATGGGGTTTTTATTTTTTGGAATAAGGGTAATGAATGTATGATTAATACTTTTGAGAATTTTACCATTGTTCATAAATTCATTGACCACATCAGTCACTTGTTGTTTTATAAACTCCCAATTATTTTTAAAGAATTTATCATTGAAACCATCAGGGCCAGGACTTTTGTTGTCCCCAGCATTAAAAACAATAAATTTTATTTCATCAATATCCACAGGAGCCAGTAAGATTTCTGCAGCATTATTATTTAAGATATTTTTACAAGTTATATCTGGAAACTCCCTTTCAATAGATGCAGAAAAATAAAGCTCCTTATAAAACTTAACAGCTTCAGCAGAAACTTTCTCATATGAATTAGCTAAATTGCCCTCTCTATCAAATATGCAACCAATGTTATTAAGGTTTTTCTATTACTCATCTTTGCATAAAAAAAACTTGGTACAATCATCCCCTAAAGTAAGCCAATCAGTCTTAGCTTTTTGTCTAGCATCTACAGATTCTTTATACATCTCATTAGACAGCTCTCTTTGATTTAGAAAAAATTTATTAATTTCATTCAAATCACCAGGCTTATTATCAGCATTCATTTGTAACATTTTACCTTCATTTCTCAATTCAGCAATCCTACTTTTATTTAAATATTTATCTTTATTCCAGTTTTTAAGATTATTCTTAGTGAATTTCAAAAACATACAAAACTGAAATTGTTTGGATCCATTACAGGAAAAACTATGACAATTTTCCATTAAAATTTTGTAATCTTCTTCCAGAACCCAACTGTTTTTGAATCTAAATGGGTGGGCTTTAGTATTAGCAACACTATTAACTACAAGGTTAACCAGAAGAGGAGTGTGATCACTTAAGTTCTGTTCCAAAGTAGAACAGGTACTATCAGGAAATTTATTTAAGAAGTCTTTATTATACAAAATTCTATCTAATTTGCAGTGAATATTTTTAGCTAAACCAGATTTCCAAGTATATTTACTACCACTAATATTTGGCTCAATAAGACCAGATTCTAAAAGAAATTTATTGACTTTATCAAGCTTATTCTGAGGGATCTTAATCCCACCAAACTTTTCATTAACATGAAAAACAGTATTAAAGTCCCCTAATACAATCTAAGGGAAATTATATATGTAATTTAGAGATTTCAATTTTTGCCACAAAATATTTCTTTCAATTTCAAAGTTACTACCATATACAGTAGTAACTTGTAAATAAAAACCACCAATATTTCTGAAATTACAATCTATAAATTGACTGTCTTTATTTATGTTTGTATTATTCCAAACATTAGAGTCCCAGATAACAATAATTCTACCTTTACAGCCACAATCATTATTATGAATAGCTTTTCAATTACTGGACATTTTAATACAGAATCTATCAAAGTTTTCATCATTCAATTTATTCTCAACAAGGGCAATAATAGTAGGTTTATATATATTAATCATATGTAGGATATCAGATTGTTTAACAGGGGTATTCATCCCCCTAACATTCCATGCAAAAATAGACATATATATGATATTAAAATAAGAGATTTAAATTGTACCTGACACCATAGTACTTTTACCTCTCCTTTTATTATCAGTACCTTTGGCCTTCAATCTGGTGGACATTTAATCCCACTCTAAGTTAATTGATATATATTTTTGTTTGAAAGCTTTTTTCTCTTTACTTCCCTTTAACTTACCAGATGATTTTGTTTTACTAATATGTAATTCAGATATGTCAAAATCTTCAACACTGTCTTTTTCCTCAGATTTATCTTCTTCCATTTGTGCAGATTCTGGAATCTGGATTAAAGAAATATCAAAAGAAGCTGTGCGAGGCAATTCTGATTCATTACAATCAGACATTGCAGCCTGCTCTGGAGGTTGATCACCCTTGCGAGGCAATGTTGAGCAACCATTTCTCTCAACATCTGCAGCAAGTGTAGAGGAAGATCCCTTCTCAGCCTTTGATTCTTGATTCAGATTAGAATTCTGATGAATTTTGTTGACTAATCTTGTATTATTCTAGCCTGTAATTAAACATGACTCTGAAATATGGAGGGTTTCAGAGTTAAAGACTTGTTTATATTTTCCCTCCTTTATGTTTGTCGGATCATGATCATTTGAAGTTTTTTCACTTTGCAGATGAACTTCCATCGCCATGATCTGATTGTTTTGATCAGTGAGCTCTTTAGAATTGCTTTCTTGATCAAAAATGATATCATCTTGATAGATTCGATCTACATCTTCTTGATATTTTGACTGAGATTTTGTACCTTCACTGACATTAATTTCTTGAACTGTTTCGGATCTATTTTCTTGAATACTTACTAAATTTTCATCATTCTTTTTGGGAATCCACAACTGCTTCTGGTTGCACTGCTCCTTAGTGTGACCGAAGCATTTACAGATGCTATACTTCGGTGGAACCCGTTCATACTCAACCTTTTGTATAATGTTTTCCCCATTATAAAGATTTAAACAAATTTCATCTGGAAGTTCATCCATTGCAGAAACTTCCACAAGAATTCGAGCATAATTCAATCTCGACTTCATGGTGGTTGCTGCGTCCATTTTAATGGGTTTTCCGATAATACTTGCCATGATGCTAAACGCCTCTCTATTCCATAATTTGAGGTTTACGCTGCGTAATCTAATCCATACCGGCATAGTTGACAGAAGATCTCTGTCCATCTTCAATGATTCCGTCCACCTTCTCAAAATGATGAGTTTGCCGTTATAGAAATATGGACCATTCTGAATTATGGAGTTGCAGTCTTGTGAATCATAGAATTTAATCAGAACGAAACCATTTTCTCTAGAAAAGATTTCAAACTCAGCTTTTGGTTTCCAAACTCTTTTAATATATTCTTTGAAAAACACGAAATATGGTTTACTACTAACAACATATACCAAGACGGAATTATTCCAACACTTCATAGCTCTTTTACAAACTGCCTCTTTTACTACACCATATTTTTTGTTATTGATTTGGATATGCGAAATGGTTTCAAGACTGCAATCTTCATCCTTTGGTTCATTAGATTGCTCTGAGACAATATCAGTCCAAGATGTCTGCCCTAGTTCTCTATTTAAAGAGAACTTTGTTGGTGGTTTTTCCATTTGCGTCTGCTTGGTCCTGTCCCTAAAAGAATTGATCTTCTGATCCTCTTTTCTTCTTTGATTATTACTGATCTGAGACCGAGTCTGACCAATTCTGAGCTGATTTCTCCTTTGCGATCTTGTTTGAACCAATTGGAAGCCCTCATTATCGATGATGACATTATTCGGCTTTCTGAAAAGGGTTTCAGATAGCCTATCTTGAAGAGAATGACAAGAGAAAGGGGGATTAGATTTGGATTTGAGAGACTGATTGTTTTCTCCCCGGGCAGAAGAAAACCCTAGAAAACAGCGAATCTTGTATTCATTGGTTTATATATTCATTCGCGGGACCTGCACCTCTTTCAACAGTTTTTTTAACATGCCTCTCGAGTAACATTCAAGCAAAATCATTGTCCTTATTAAGAATAGTAAGAAACAGGAAATAGTGATTATCTTACATATAAAACAGGAAAAGACAAATGCCAAAACAGTACGAAACAAGAAGTCTTGTTCACCTGTTTGACAAAAAACTGTAGACTACAACAACCGTATCTTTGCATGCGTACGTATTGAGCATCGACCATTCCACATGCAAAAGCTTCCAAAATTCAAATATGGAAACATATGCTTCCATCTATGTAAAGCTGCTTTCTGCTTTTTACTCCATACTTGGAAATAAATATGAGTAGTACGTATGATTCAAATCATTACAACAATCAAGTCGAACAGGGCAGTTTTATGTCCACTCAATTCTGATTGGTAAAATGCTATTATATTTCTATGGCGACACGAAAGAGTAACGGTTCGCGAAAGGAGAATTCGTTATTGCATACGAAAGCGGCACACCAAGATAACTTGGAAAAGTGGATGAAATGGGTGGAAAAGTCGGACACATCTGAACTGTTTGAGTCAACCACGGCATTTTCAATAATTGGTACGAGCGGTGCATTTGGTGGATTGCACGTCGGATGCGTCAAATGCGTCCGATGGACCCAAATGTGCCCACCCTGAACCGATTTATATTCTTCAGTTGTTTATATAGTTCAGTTGCACTTTACAAAAAAGAATACAAATGCTATGGTACAAAAACTGATTAGGTTTGAATGGGATAGATCATAAAGACAACAAAAGACTAATTGTACTAATGCAAAAACGCTATCTTCTTGGATAAACTAGCTATGGGTGTAGTTGAATTATTTGGAAAATGCATGTTGGATCGGCTTCAGCCTCACAATCAATGTAGATCAGTGTGTAATATGATTGATTTATGATAAAGGAAAGCTTATTATTTCTGTAGAAATACCGTATGCCTTGAAAATGCAGACAATGTTCTTAACTATAGAATGGCATGTCTTGCATGAGATGTCTGTATCAAGACATGCAGAAGAATCATTTTTTGCAATCTTTAGTTTGTTATCTTGTGTAAATATTTAACATGTCAAATTTTAACATTGTGTTAGTGAGGATTAATCTGCCAGAGTTGGCAACTACTGTTATAAAAATTAAGATCATATCAGATCCAACTGCTGCTTAATTTAGATGTTTTCGGTAGGTGATGCATGATTTTATTGTGTTATTAGAGTACAAAAAATATTGGAGATTGTAAAATGCCATCACTTTGATTAAATAGCCCCTGTTTCATAGTTTATGCATATGTGCTATGGGCTCATGCCTGTATGCGTTCGTTGTTAGACGTATACATGTAGTTTATGTACCATCTACTCCTTGCCTATTACCTTATAACATTAAATTTTGGCATGCCCTATAGAAATGGATTAAATCAATCGCTACGTCTACGAGTTAGTCATGTTTATTAAATCTGTCTCCATGCCTACGCATGAGTTATCTTTGTGTCTGGCAGTGAATATGGTGATCTTGAATTCGGTCCAGATGATAGATTAAAAGATATGGTGATAATCGATCCACTGCCTAGCCAATTTGGATCTCATATTGAATCTACTTTATCCAAATTGAACATCCAAAGGTATCGGAGTGCTTTAGTCGACGATAAAGCTATTTGCTTAAGTTTCACTCAGCTCCGAATTAATAGAAAGAAACTTATAGCACAAAGAAGATTGGTTCGAACTTCGGAAGGAAACAAACCGAGTCTACCAAAGAAGATAGTGTTTTTGCCGAACGGAGTCTACCAAACTGAATTCCTCAAAACTGTATCTCTACAAACCGAGTCTCTACCAAATTGAGTCTCTACGGAACCATTTATAGAATCAAATTGATCATATATGAAAAGTGCTTATTTTGTAGGAACCAGTAGAGTTAAGGTTATACACTATGTGCAATTATGCAATTTATCACATATTTATAAAAGAATATTGTTCGAAATGATATATGCTCACCAGAAGAACAAATTTTACAGTCCAATTAGTTTATATGACACATATTCAAAGAAATTACTTTCAAGGCCAAAGTCGGCAGAATAATTACTTTAGAGGACAAAGTCAGCAGTCCAATTACTTTCAAAGACATAATTTTATAGGTTTTTAGACCCTAAAAACTAATTATTTTATGTTTTGTGCTTGAAAGTAATTATTTCAGTTGTGTGTCTTAGAAACTAATTTCACTTGTTAAAAAGGCTCTTGTGGCTAATTTCCACTTTTTTTATGTATGTTGTCATATAGAGCGATAAATAATGAGCTAAATACATTGAACATATATAAACAGAAAATTCTTATGAGAAACATTTATTGATTGCAATTTCAAATATCTTCTTAGCCATGAGTATTGAATCGATAAATACACATGTACATACGTTCAGACCTTGTTAGGTATGGTGACCTTGTTACGACCGTAATTAGGTATATGTTGAACAGCTTAAAGTGGAACATCACTCATGTGAAGATTCGCTTCATTCATTGTAGAAGGTTAATATCACCGTAATTTTATTCAATTTAAAGTCAAAATCTCTAACTACAGTAAATTGGTTAATCATAAATGTTATCGGATTGAGCTAAGGACATTAAATGACATTTACGCGATTAACTATATAAATGGAGTTTTCGACCTTAAACCAAACTCCAGATATCTAAATGATGCAATGGTGACAAAAATAATGTCGGATCAGGCGCACTGATAATGAGGTAAAATGGTGAATTTCAGAGAAATTATTTTTATTAAATTGTGCAAGGTCATTATTTTTATTTTGTGTAAATAATATTTTATTTACACTGAATAAAATGTAGTATTTTAATTAATAAACGAGTTTTGAAGTATATTTATTATTTATTTTGATTAAAATATATATTTATTGTTAATGTTTAAAATAAATTTTTAATGATTTAATTTAAAATTATTTTATTAGTTTATTTTAATTTTATATTTTTATGTGTTATGATATCCACATTCACAATATGTGTATCACAACAATATAAATATATAACATACTCAATGAGTTTACGGGGAAATTGACATCTTTGTATGGTCATAAGATATATAAGTGTGATATGTATGTATGTATGTACGCATACGTACATAATGTTTAATATTGAATATAAACTACTTAAGTGCACATGAAGTAAACAAACTTTTTTCGGTCATTACATTATATATATTTATAATTAACATTTAAATTTAAAACATATAAATATATCTGTGTGAAATATATATATATATATATATATATATATATGTAATTAAAAAATGTATATAATATTATAACTAAAAATTTACTATAAATATGTATTGGTGTATTAAATAATATATATGTAATTAATATATTTAATTTCAACTATTTATAAATATTTCAAATTTTAAATTTTAAGTGTCTTAACTTATTCAATATATATGTATATATAATTGAATTAAATCACTTCATTTGAATTTGTTGAAGCTACTAAAAAGTTCATTTTTTATTGCTTTTTGACTTGATTGCACGTGTTTGTACACACACATACACTTAGGAATATGCGTGTACATACATATATATATATATATATATATATATATATAAATCCTTTTTTGAGATAGTAAAGATAAATAGTATTTTTTTAATTTTAATTTAAAACTGAAATCATAATTTAAAATATTTTGTTTTAATATACATACGTACGTACGTACATACATATATACATACATACATATATATATATATATATATATATATATATATATATATATATATATCTGTGTGCGTGTATAAGTATTAAATTCAAATTAAATTTGTTAAACTTGTGCCAAAATAAATTTTAATCATATAATATATATAATATACATACGTATGTATATTTAATTTTTTTTTTTTTTGAAAATGTTAAAAGTATATTTATATTTAAAATGGGTCCTATAACTGTAAATAAGTTTCGAATCTTTTTTAATGACAAGGTCAAGCATAGTTATTACAAAATAATAGACATGATGTTATACGTGTGTGTATCTATAAATATATATATATATATATATATATATATATATATATATATATATATATGAGAATAAAAAAAAAGTTTCACCATTCACCGAAATGATCTTGTCAAGAGCTAATACTTTGTTTATTCATAATTTTCCCTTGGAATAATATTATCTCCTTACTTATCCTCTTATAACATCCCTTGAAAACTAATAAGAAATTATCAATTGATAATAAGAGTAACAAATGAAAGTTTTGCATACATCAAAATTTGGCGCTGGTGGCGATTTCCAGTCAACTTTCATTAGTCATCTTTATTAAATTTATCTCCATCACTACACATAAATTATCTTACCATCATTATCATTTGAATCAATGCAATCCATCTTATAGGGTAGCAAACTCGATAGACGTAGCATGGTTCGTCTCTGAATAAGTAAATAAAGGAGATAACTTTTTTGCATTTTTTTCTTAAATGATGCAATAAATAAAACACTTATATTTTAATAAGGAAAAAGAGGTTTGAGGGCATAGGATTTTGATTTTTAAAAGAAACATTCTTATATGCTACCAACTCCTGTTATTCCTCAAATTCTTTCTGATGTTTCCACGTTGGATATTCCCAATTGTAGTTTGTCTTCAATCCACGCTCTGTAAGCCATTTCAAACCATACACACCAAAACAATGTTATAATATCAAACGTGATTAACAAATCATCTGAGCTTAATTTAACAAATAAGATACACAGTTAAATGCGATATTGAATCACTAAACACGTTTTGTTTAGATACTAATTAATACGAGGCAGACGCTAATCAAGTTTTAGTCAACAAATGGAAGATATTCGATGATCAAGAACTTGGATTGTTTCAACGTCCAGGTCTGTTTAACTTTATTGCAATGGAGCATGAGCCGCCACTTATTATTGAGCCACACTTGGAGAGGACTACTTAATTCATTATCCAACTGTTTCCACCTGGGTGGATTATATTGTTCTATGTTGCACTTTTAGTTCGGCCAGCAACCATGCCAAGTACTATCATCCAAGTATTAATGTAAATTTTGAGTGGTACTTGCTGACAAAAGAGTTGCTTAGTGGTTTGACTTTTTTAGTTTTATGTTTTCGTTCGCACAACGTGCACACGATGCACGAATTTTTGAAAAACAATAAATTTGAAAAAACAAAGCTAACATGTAAAATAGAAAACAAAATTATTTTTATCTTTCGTGTTTTGAAAAATAACAAAAGACTGTAAATCAAGTCATTCACTCCGTCGTCCCTCCGTTCCCTTCTCCATCTCTCTATCATCGTCACAATGACCTAAAATTTTAAATTTCTTTTCCATTATCATCATCGTATTTTGTTATGAATGTAGAAAAAGCAAAACGCAAAATACAAAATGAAACTAAACAGACTCTTAGTTTTGTCGGTCAAGGGGGAACAAGGAAACCGAAACACAATCTTTTTAAACAAAGTGATTATTCAAATTTGATAAGTTGGATTATTAAATAGAGTCAAAATAACACGAAATCTTATATGTAAGCTTCACATGCAATATAAACAAATATGTACCATCAGTTTCCTAAAATTTGAAACATGAACAAGATTGTTGTTTTGAATTGGTCGTTTGATATAGAACTTGAAAATAATCGGTTCGACATGACAATTCCATTCTGAATTTTCTAAATTCGACCATACGAAATCATTATTATTTTCATAAAAGCTTAAATATAAAATTTCATGTCAATTGAACTCAGTTTTATTGTTAATATTATAAACTAACCGTTTTTATTTTTATTTTTGAATAATGTCGGCTAATAATTGAACTTGGTAAGACGAAGTATCACTCATATCAAAATGACAAGAAATTTAAGTTTTTCATATAATTTAATTAATGTTTACAGTCGGATTTTAGAAATTCTTAATGTAAACAAGATTACCGTTACGAACTTTTTGATTTAGATAGAATTCTAAGTAACTTATAACGAAAACAATCATTTCAAATTGACCGCATTATTGTCATTTTCATTTTTATAAATACGATGATTACAAAATTATTATTATTGCTGTAAAAAGTAAATTATAAAATTTTGTGTCATTTAGATTTAACTTGTTGATAAATCTTATAAGTTACTTATTTTTTAGGTATTTAAATAACACTAGCTAATAACAAAATTTGATAAGATAAGGTATCAAATAGATTCTGAACGACATGAAATCATTTACTTAAGCTCTTTATACAATATTAAAAAATGTGTATGGTCAGATTTCAACAACTTGGAACATAAATAGGGTCGACGTCCGTGCTAGTCTTTCAGATAGAACATTTAGGTAACTTATAACAAAAACATTCAGCTTGAACCGATAATGTTGTTTCCATTCCAGTTTTTAATCTGTCTATATAGAATAATTATTGGTTCCTTAGAAGCTTAATTGTAAAAAATTCATGTCATTCTGACTTAGTTTGATCCTCAATCTTATATATCAGCCGTTCTTTTTAGGTATTTTGCTAACCCAAACTATTAAATTAAATTTGATAAGATGGAGTATCAAATTAAGTTAGAATCACATGAGACCATATATTTAAGCTTCTCATACAATATTAATAAATGAGTACAGATGGATTTCAAAAATTCGTAATGTAATTAGGACTATCCTTCTGAACTGGTCGTTTTAAATTATATAACTTCAAAAATTGAACTAAAATTAAAATTAAATTATAATAACTGTTAAAACTAAAACTAGATTATATAAAGTGAATTTAAACTTAACTAACTAAACTATAATAACTTTAAAACTAAAACTAGATTATATAAAATGAATTTAAACTTAACTAACTAAACTATGATAACTTTAAAAATGGAAATGAAAATTAAATCATATAAATTCTAAAATTGAATTTAAGTTAAAATTAAATCATGATAACTTTCAAATTTCAAATGGAAACTAAAGTACATAACTTTCAAATTGAATTAAATTTTACCTCTAAAAAATGAATTTAAATTTAAATTTATATTAAATTTAAATTATTTTATACAAGATTAAATTAAAATTTAGCTAATTAAATGATAATAACTTTAAAATTAAATAAAAATTATGTTTTACAAATCTTAATGCTGAATTTAAATTTAAACTAACTTATAACAGCTTTTTAAGTTAAAATTGAAATCGAGTTTGAATAACTTTTAAAATTATAATTAAAAATAAAATTAAAGTCAAAATTTATAAGGCTCGAGGAATGCGTAAGTATTGCCTACTCATTTTTGATGTTACCACCTATTATTCTGAGGAAATTGTTACTATGCTGAGGAAATGAAAGAATCTTGTCTGTTTTATAACAGGCAAAATGGGTATAAAAAAATTAAAAAAAAATCCTTATTTTGATTTAATACGTATATGAAGTACATTGATAACATTAGATCTGTATCACCGATTTCACCCTAGAGGGGGGTGAATGGGGTGATACTAATAATTATAAAAATTTAATGCGGAAATATATAAAATAATTGCAACACTGATAATAGTAGAATAATAGCAGCACAGATAACATCAGAATATTAAAAGCAGAAATAAAACAACACAGATTTACCCAGTTTCGGAAAAACCCTGCCTACGTGCTGCCCCTCAAGATTTCTACTAGAAATTAAGTAATCAGATGCTTACACACGTAAACTCGCGACACCCGCTATCGACTACATAACTGTACACTCAAAACCCGCCACAACTCAATCATTGAGTTGTTAATTCTCGAACTACACCACCGACATTCGTCCTTTAGTCACACAACTAGAATTTACAGAAGTTTAAAAGAAAAATACAAATTAAAAACAATTAAAACAATAAAACCCTAGTTTAAAAATAAAGGCCCAAAAACAATTAAAAATGCCGGCCTAAAAATAAATAAATTGATAAAACAGTATCCCCTTCTCTACATTTATTATCGGCCGGTTCCTTTTGATTTCGTTCTGTACTTCGTCCCTCTTTCAAAATTTTAGGGCTTTTGTGTAGAAGTCGATGCTTCGTTGGATTTATTGCTGATGCTTCGAATGCTTTCTTCGATCGATTAATTTGTTCGTGGCTACTTCAATTAAGTCAAGTTCGATTGTTGAAATGGTATGCGATTTTTCCCTTTTCCGATATTTGATAATACTTGACTTTGATTCGAGTTATTGGCTTGTGATTTATTCCAATGCCTTGCTTTGATAATTGCTTGGACTTGAATACGTTAAATGCCGATAATGACTTTGGGTTAAATAGGATTCGAAATCCTATCTCGTTCGTATATATTTTATTTGATTTCTTCAATTAATATGCTTGGTCGTTCGATTTAACTTAAATGTTGGTGATGTTTTCTGACTAGTTTAATTCATATATTATCGTTGTTTGATTATCACGCCTTTCGTTTTCTTCTCTGTGTTGTCATCTCTGATTTCAATCTTTGCTGGCAATGATCGAATTTTTTACATTTCCCATTTGAAATGTGATGTTTTGATTTCGACTTGTTCAATTTTGTGTCACCACTTGGTTACCTTCCTTGCTGGCAGTATTCGAGATAATATTTTAACTTGTTAAAAAACACTTTAACTAGTTCAAATTTGAATTCCTATGACATTGACTTTATTTGGAACTACTATTTGGAAAAGTGTTCGACCTGGAACATCTGATCATTTGATTGATTTTTGTCTCGGCATTGACTTTGTTATAATTGTTAAACGCTCTGTTACTTGCTGACTCGGCTTGATCAATTTGAAATTCATTGCAACTGGATCTGTGTATACATATGTAAGTATATATGTATACATGTGTGTTTGTGAGTAAAAATTAATTGTTGCACTGTTTTGTTTGTCTCGTTCATTCTAGTCTGGGTTGCTTATAGTCATGTGTATTTCTGTTCCTCTTGAATGCTTTGATATGTTTATACTTGTGTTATCACCATATATGTACATACATACATATGTATGTGTGCGTATATGTGTTGTTGATCTGCTGTTGCCTCTGGTTGTGATTTACTCGAGTCATGTGTACTTGATTTGTGCACTTGTATAAACTTCGAGTCACCGAACATTTAATTTGTAGATTTCTTGTGTCTTTACTATGACCATTGTTGTTGCATTTCATGTGAACTGAGCATGTCGACTTGTATTCAATTGCATATGTAATTGTGTACATTTTCATGTGATTTGCCATCATCATGTATTTGCATGCTAAGAGTCTTGATTGATTTGCTCAGTGGACGTTACTGTTGGGGCTGTATTTGTACCATTTTGTTTTCACTTGAAGTTAACCTGTTTTCATTTGAACTATACTGGGTTGTAGCCTCACTTGCATATTGTTGTGGTGATGTTCATGCAGTTGAGTTAATTCATTCACTGCCTTGTATATGAGATGTTGATCCACTTGGTTGAACATGTGTTGTTGCTTTTAAACTCATATGTGTATACATATATATGTGCACATATGTATATATGTTTATGTGGTCTTTGTTTCAGTGTTTTACTTGTGCATGTCACTTTTCATACTAGTTCATTGTGATTTTAGAATTTGTCTTGGTACATTTGAGTCTCTATTTCACTGGTGGTTGTTTTGCATTGAGTCGTATTCATGTTACGTCGAGCCAGTTTATTGTTGTCGCTGGACTTGTGAGTCTGACCATTTGAACCATTGACTGTGCAGTTTGTACTTGTATTGTCCACTTTTGTTCAACTAAGTTGTGTTGTTGTTTATGTGTTTGAGCCTAGGCATGTGTGCTTGTTACTGTAGCCACCTCAATTTTGTATGGTTCGAGCCAGTGCATATGAACTTGAATTGCTTTCTATTTTTACCAGGTCTGGTTCCATATGAAACCTTTTTATGCATAGCATATGTATGTCAATGTTGCTCCTTTGTGTGTTGTCCACCTCTTTTTTCCTGACCATTTCCTTGTTCACTGGTTGTTTGATGAAAAAAAATGTTTGAATATTTACTTTGTTGCACATCTATATACATGTTGTCTAAATTTTCTTGTACTATTTTCAGACTTCGAGTTTCATATCGATTTTCTTATATCTAAACCATTTGTACTTGAATGCTGGTCATCTTGTACATTCATCTGGACTGTTGTTTGCAGTCTTAAGTTTTGTGTAAACTTTCATCTGGATTAGTTTTTCGTATTGCACCTAAGTTGAATCCAGCTTATAGCGTAGGTTTGACCTTGTACTCATGTTGTGACTCTATTTGTATTGCACTTGAGTTGAACCTAGATTTTGCTTGGGTTTGACCTTGTGCTCACTTGTTCCTGCAGCTTTATCAAGTGTATATTGTGTGCACGACCTTATGGTATGTACAGTGATGCACTGTGCATGTCACAAGTTGTTTGTGTATGATGAATTCAAAATAAATATGATGACGAATAACCCAAGTAACCGAGGCAGATAATATTTACAAATACACATTTTATTTTACAATGCAAAAAATATTTCTTTTTTAATTTTACTACGGCAGTGTTTATTTTGCAGGTAACTTGGATGCTGGATTCAATCTGGTGTAGAGTTGAAGATAAAATACGAGTGAATTAGTGATATGTAGTGAGGTGCGAATGTATATAAACATTTTACATTGGAAAATTGTGATGTAATCAAAATTGTATTGTAATTGCAAATTGTATATATATAGTGAGAGCTAAAATTAATACTATTCAAAATTGGGATAAAATATTTGTTTGAATTTAACTTCTATGTTATTTATTTTATTCAGCAAATATTTATTTAATTATGTGAAAAATAAAATAGTACAATAACAAATACATTTAAATGAATATATATGTGTTTATTATCACCAAACAAAAATCATATACTTGCATATTCAACAATCTCCCCCTTTTGATGATAACAAATATATATTTAAGATTTTGAACTTGTTGAATGCATTTTATCATTCTATTTGCTCCCTCTATTTGAATGCTCCCTCTCTACAACAAAACTCCCCATTCATATATGCCTGAAAATAAATAAAAATATGCAAATGAACCTAGATGCAAATAGAAAATACAAAATAAAATATTTGATCATTCTATTTGCCAAAATCTTAACTTTTCTCTACCCCTTTTGTTATAAGCAAAAGAGTACTAGTGTTAGAAAAATAGAGATAAAGTGATAGACATTAATACAACATTAATACCCAATCGAGTATAAATATTAAATTTCAATAAAAAATCAAACAAAAATCATAAATACTCTTTTAGACGCATATTCCACTTTAGAATGATAGGGATGATGTAAAACTATATAGCTATGTCTATTTCTGGTATATTATACCAGGAATTTGAATATCTACTAACCATGCATAACCGTTAGGACTTTTAAATGTGATTAGTAGTATTCCAAATTTTTATATAAAAAATGAGTTCAAGTACCTTCTAACCATGCATAATCGTGAGGACTTTTAAACGGGATTGGAATCAACTTGTCTAATTAGTTAACCAATTTTGATATGTGTTCCATATATGCATAACTGTGAGGACTTTTAAATGAGCATAAAAGCACATAATCAAAAATTCCAAGTAATTCACCCATGCATAACCGTGAGGACTTTTAAATGAGAGTGAATACTTTGGATGTTTTTATTTCTAAAAATACAATAAACCGAAAAAAGAACGATTTTCCGTTTAAAATACCACATATTGACATACTATATTGGATTTTGATGAGTGATGGTCGTCAGATATATGACAACAATAGAGATGGTCATGGAATTTTTACCCATCAAAAGTTATTATAAATCTTGTTTAATTTTTAAAGAAATTTACTAAAAATAATGTCTCAAGTTATAATATATGATTAATATCAACACTCATCACTTTTTCAACCACTATTTATCTTTTCGATAATCAACAGGGAGTCAGATTAGTTAATGTAGTCAGTTAATATCAAATCCGGAAGTAATTATAAAATCAAATTTTTTAAAATGACTAATCTAAAACAAGGTCAAAAAAAAGTATTTTCTGGAAGAGGTCGTATAAGAAAAATGTCTACTAATTGAAAATCAGTTGAAATGAAAAATATGCAGATATTTCCTTTTGGAATGATGTAACTACTGAATATCTCAACATAAATCACGTTCCACTAGTAACTTTTCTACCAACTAGATTATCAGTGTAATCTGCATACGAATTTTCCTTTGACTCAAGATTATCATTAGTTGGATGTCATAGACCAGACCATGACGTGTGCAATAAAATACTTTAAAATCATTTTTAACAGCTTTTAAATGAAATTCTCTTGAATTTGAATTGAAATCATGCAAATTTACAAACGGTGACCATAGTGTCAGATCAACAAGTAGTAAGACAAGCAAATATATCCATACGTATCTAGAGTAATCAAAAATCAACTCAGGACAAAATTTCTTATCATCTAAACTTGTAACATTATTAGTCCAAACAAATCTGTATGAGATAATTCAAAACTTCTAGAAATACTTATAGTGTTCTCGTCATAAAAAGATAATTGGCCAATAATTTTGAATAAGTCAGAATCAAAATCAACCTTCATTTTTTATCATGTAACTGGCCGATTTAATTCAAATTATGGTGCAGATTGTCAATGTACCGTTACTTATTTTACCTTTACGATAATTGCCCATTGTGATTCTTCCACCTTTATACTAGGCTAAGGAACTTTGATTTGTCGCTCATTGTGTGCTTGGAATAGCCAGAATCCAGATGATGTTGTCGTTGTTCCTTAGACTGCCACCACACCTATACAAGAAAAGATTTTGTGACATATTTGTTTTTATAGGTCCATGGATGTTAGTGGCAAAAGATCTTGAAAACTATGTTTGAGTAGACCCAAAACAATTTATATTTGTTCCTTTTGGCATCTAGATTTGTTTGACTTTAAAAGATTTTATATTCGTGCCTTTTAGAATCCAAATTGGTATGGTTTTCATGTTTTTGGGTCTATACTAAAAATTGTTTTGATTGTATCCAATTTTTCTACAAATTATGTACTCGGATTTGACTTGATTAATTTTCCCTCTAATACATTCAGATTGATTATACTCAAGTCCTTGTCTTACAACATTAACAGTTTGTTTCCCTAACAACATATTTAACGATCTTTCTCTTTTGGAGAATTTTCATAAAATTGTAGACAATTGTTGGACTTGTGTTTTGAGAGATTCATTTTCATTCAATAATCGAGTGAACTTTTTAATATAATTTTCTCTGCTCGTGTTTTCACTTTCTTTTAAAATCAGAATTTCATTTTCAAGCGATTTAATTTTAATTTCTAATTTTTTTAATTCCTTCTTCAAATGTTAGACATTTTTCATACTTATGGCACTTGCTTTGATAGTTTTTAACCAATTGATCAAGTTGTTTATTTAACTCTATCAAACTATCTCTTTGCGAATATATTTTAGCATATTTCTCCCTTCGTCTTTTGAAGTAGCCATTTACTTCATGGAAATATATAAGTAATTCTAAATGAGTAAGTTTTGATACCTCGCTTGGTCTGCCATCATCACTGTCAGTTATATTACCTCGAAGGCATAGATCAGCATTTTCACTCTCACTGCCAGTGCTTTTATCTTCTTCATCAGTTTCATCCCAGGTGGCTGCAAAACTTCTCCTTTTTTGTTTTTTTCCTTGGTTGAATCGATTCTGAGGACAATTGGGCTTGATATGAACGGGTTTATTGCACTTGTGGCATATGATATACTGCTCTTCAGAATTATCTGGTACTTTGGCTATTCTGCTTTTCAATTGTTGATTTAGAGCTAGATTTCCGTATTTGTAATTCCACTTTTTGAATCTCTTTATTAACAGTGCCAATTCAGCTTCTCCATCATCATCGTCGTCACTTTCTATTGTTCCTTTTTAAGCTATCGATTTCTTTCGAGCATCACAGCCTTTCGCGTTCTTCCCTGAATTTCATTTCTAGCTCATAAGTGGTGAGATTTCCAATAAGTTCTTCGATTTTAATCTATTTCAAATCCTTCAATTCTTGAATAGCAGTGAATTTTGCTTCAAAATTTCGTGGAAGAACTCTAATGATCTTTTGGAGTATTTCCAATTCTGTGTATGGTTTTCCAAGAGCTTTTGATTTGTATATGATATTGGAAAGTCGTCCATACATCTCTTTGACACTTTCTTCCTTGGCCATTGTGAAGTTCTCGTATTCGCAACTAAGCATGGCAAGACGAGATTCCTTGGCTTGATATGTTCCTTCGTGAGTCACTTCAAGTGTGTGCCAGATTTCCTATGCAGTTAGACAATGTGAAACACGATTAAATTCAATTTGATCCAATGAACAAATAATAGAATTTATAGGTTTAGCATTAGCATTCTGTAGTTTATTTTCTTGATCTGTGCATTGATCCATGGGTTTTTCAATTTCCTGACTATCTACCACTATAGTTGGTGTCCTATATCCTGCCTCAACTATATTCCAAGCATTAATGGTTTTCAGACAAATTTTCATTCTATTTTTCTAGTAAGCATATTCACCATTGAACATTGGTGGTCTAACTATGGACTGGCCCTCAGCAAAAACATTATTAAAAGAAGCCATTTTAAAATTTTAAAACAACAATTTGTTTTTGAAAAATCAATTTTTTAAAACAAAAATTGACTTTTGTTCCTAGCTTTAATACCACTTATAGAATCGATTTTACCCTAGAGGGGAAGTGAATATGGTGATACTAATAATTATAAAAATTTAATGCAGAAATATATAAAATAATTGCAGCACTGATAATAGCAGAATAATAGCAGCACGGATAATAGCAGAATATTAAAAGCAGGAATAGAACAACACACATTTACCCAGCTTCGGCAAAACCCTACCTACGTCATACCCCAAGGTTTCTACTAGAAATTAAGTAGTCAGAAGCTTACACACGTAAACTCACGACACCCGCTATCGACTAACCCAACTCTACGCTCAAAACCCTACCATAGATCAGTTACTGAGTTGCTAATTCTTGAACTACACCACCGTAGTTCGTCCCCTAGTCACACTACCAAAATTTACAAAAATTTAAAAGAAAAATACAAATTAAAAAAAAAACTAGAACAATAAAACTCTAGTTTAAAAATAAAGGCCCAAAAACAATTAAAGATGCCGGCCCAAAAATAAAAAGTGATAAAAAAGTATCCCCTTCTCTTCGTTTATTATCGGCTGGTTCCTTTTGCTTTCGTTCTATACTTCATTCCTCTTTCAAAATTTAGGGCTTCTGTGTCGAAGTCGCCGCTTCATTGAATTTATTGCTAATGCTTCGAATGCTTTCTTCGATTGATTAATTTGTTCATGGCTGCATCAATTAAGTCGAGTTCGATTGTTAAAATGGTATGCGATTTTTCCCTTTTTTGATATTTGATAATACTCGACTTTGATTCGAGTTATTGTCTTGTGATTTATTCCAATGCCTTGCTTTGATAATTGCTTGAACTCGAATACGTTAAATGCCGATGATGACTTTGGGTTAAATAGGATTCGAAATCCTATAATCCCATTCGTATATATTTTATTTGATTTCTTTAATTGATATGCTTGGCCATTCGATTTAGCTTGAATGTTGGTGATGTTTTCTGACTAGTTCAATTCATATATTTTTATTACTTGATTATCATGGCTTTCGTTTCTTCTCTCTATTGTCATCTCTGATTTCAATCTTTGCTGGCAACGATCGAATTTTTTACTTTTGCCATTTGAAATTGTGGTGTTTTGATTTCGACTTGTTCAATTTTGTGTCACCTGCTGGTTACCTTCCTTGCTGGTAGCATTTGAGATAATATTTTGCCTTGTTGAAAAACACTTTGACTAGTTCAAATTTGAATTCCTACGACATTGACTTTATTTGAAACTACAACCTAGAAAATTGTTCGACCTGGAATATTTGATCATTTGATTGATTTTTGTCTCAGCCTTGACTTTGTTACAATTATCAAATGCTCTGTTACTTGCTGACTTTTTTGGCATGATCAATTTGAAATTCACTACAACAAGTTCTCTTTATACATATATAAATATATATATATGTATACATGTGTGTTTGTGAGTAAAACATGATTGCTGCACAGTTTTATTTTTCTGGTTCATTGTAGTCTGGTTTCTTCGAGTCATGTGTATTTCTATTCCTCTTGAATGCTTTGATATGTTTATTCTTGTGTTATCACCATATATATACATATATGCATATGTATGTGTGTGTGTGTATATGTGTTGTTGATCTGCTGCTGCCTCTGCTTGTGATTTACTCGAGTCATGTGTACTTGATTTGTGCACTAGTATAAATTTCGAGTCACTGAACATTTAACTTATAGATTTTTATGTCTTTACTATGATCATTGCTATTGCATTTCATGTGAACTGAGCATGTCGACTTGTATTCAGTTGCATATGTAATTATGTACATTTTCATTTGATTTGCCATCATCTTGTATTTTCATGCTTGGAGTCTTGATTGATTTGCTCCCTGGACTTTACCGTTGAGGCTGCACTTGTACCATTTTGTTTTCACTTGAAGTTAACTTGTTTTCATTTGAACTTTACTGGGTTATAGCCTCACTTACATACTGTTGTGTTGATGTTCATGCAGTTGAGTTAGTTCATTCACTGCCTTGTATATGAGATGTTGATCCACTTGGTTGAACATGTGCTATTGCTTTTGAACTCATATATGTGTATACATATATATGTGCATATATGTATATATGTTTATGTGGTCTTTGTTTCAGTGCTTTACTTGTGCATGTCACTCTTCGTACTGGTTCATTGTGATTTTGGAATTTGTCTTGGTACATTTGAGTCTCTATTTCATTGGTGGTTGTTTTGCATTGAGTTGTATTCATGTTACTTCAAGCCAGTTTATTGTTGTTGTTGGACTTGTGAGTCTGACCATTTGAACCATTGATATGCAGCCTGTACTTGTATTGTCCACTTTTTTTCATTTGAGTTGTGTTGTTGTTTATGTCTTTAAGCCTGGGCATGTGTGCTTGTTACTATGGCTACCTCAGTTTTGTATGGTTCGAGCCAGTGCATATGAACTTGAAATACTTTCAATTTTACCAGGTCTGGTTCCATATGATATCTTTTTATGCATAGCATATATATGTCAGTGTTGCTCCTTTGTGTGTTGTCCACGTCTTTTTATTTGACCCATTTCCTTTGTATATACATGTTTTCTTATATTGTTTTCAAACTTCGAGTTTCGTATCCATTTCCTTATATCTGAATCATTTGTACTTGAATGTTGGTCATCTTGTACATTCATCTGGACTGTTGTTTGCAATCTGAAGTTTTGTATACACTTTCATCTGGATTTGTTTTTCGTATTGCACCTGAGTTGAATCCAGCTTATAGCTCGGGTTTGACCTTATGCTCATGTCATGACTTTATTTGTATTGCACCTGAGTTGAACCTAGCTTTTGGTTGGGTTTGACCTTGTGCTCACCTGTCCCTGTAGTTTTATCAAGCGTATATCGGTATGCTTGGTCTTATGGCATGCACAGTATACACTGTGCATGTCATAAGTGCATGATGAATTCAAAATAAATATGATGGCGAACAACCCAAGTAACAGAGGCAACTAATATTTTCAAAAACATAATTTATTTTACACTGCAAAAAATATTTCTTTCTCAATTTTACTACGTCAGTGTTTACTTTGCAGGTAACTCAAATGCTAGATTCAATCTGGAGTAGAGTTAAAGATAAAATACGAGTGAATGAGTGATATGTAGTGAGGTGTGAATGTATGTAAACACTGTACATTGAAAGACTATGATGTGATCGAAATTTTATTGCAATTGCAAATTTTATATATATAGTGAGAGCTTAAATTTGTACTATTTAAAATTGTAATAAAATATTTGTTTGAATAAAATATTTGTTTGAATTTAACTTCTGCGTTATTTATTTTATTCAACAAATATTTATTTAATTATGTGAAAAATAAAATAGTACAATAACAAATATATTTAAATGAATATATGTATATATATATGTTTATTATTATCGAACAAAAATCATATGCTTGAATATTCAATAAGATCCAATATAATTATTTAATAAATCATATTTTTTTTATTCATTCTAATTAATTAAATATATTTGTTTAAATATATAATTAAGAGAGGTAGAGCAGTTAAGAATGTGTGGTCGATCGTAGATGAAAGAATAAATTGAATCAAATTCAGTCAAATGAAAAATGAAGGCTTTATTTCATTTAGAGAATGAAATCTTTTCATTCCTTTTAATTAAAAAATTTCTTTAGTTTTAGATCTGATAAGTAGACCATATCCTTCCATGTATGGCAAAATAAATTATGGTTTATATATAGACCATGACATATAACATGTACATACGCAATTATTAATAACACACATTGGATATAATATGATGATATGACAAACAATGACAAATATGTACACATATGTAGATATTGGGACCTATGTATATCATGTACATATTTTCCATTTATATACATATGTATGTGTATGTGTGTATTAATTGGCTCAATTTAGTTGTTTAGTGAAGATACATATATATGGATATAAAATATTTCTAAAATCTATATCTTAATTACATAAAGGTTGAATTAACAATAACCTACATGATTGATTGAAGTTACAAATTCAAAATTATTGATTAAAACATCTGAGGTTGACCTGTGGAATATATTTAAATTATGAACTTGATTAAGTTAACCAATGTAAAATATCTTTAGTTAACTTCATACTAATATTATAAAAAATATATGTACACGTATGTAATAATAAGTTTAAAATAATTTTCACTTAACAAAATATACATGCATGGTATGTTAAACTATTAAATTCCATTCATATCAACAATAATAAACATAGATACACACATATACGTACGTGCATGTTGATACATGTATATATATGTATATATGTATAGGTATATGTGTGTGTGTATCTATATGTATGTATATGTATATGTATATGTATATGTATATATGTGTGTGTACGTATATAATTACACAAATGAACCTTTAGCAAAATTTTATCTTTTTATTTGGGAACAACCAAAAATTTCAAGTTGAAATACATATGTTAAGTTGAATAAGAGATCAATGAATTTCGTATTTCAAAATGATAAAAATTCAAAATAAAAAATTGAATTACTTAAATATATAATATATTTAGAAAGCTATTACCTGTTTATGGCTAAAAACATAATTTTAAACAACCATGTATTTTGATTTTAACATATTTAATTAAATCAAACCAAATCAATTAATTAGTTGTTTAGAATGTAACATTAATTCCAAATCAAAATGAGACAACAATACATATATAATATTGCAAGAATAAAACAACTACTACGTTTGTAACACCCTACTTCCATACCCATACTACCAAAGAGCATCACTAGATAATACTATTCAATAGTACAGAGAATGAAACAATATTAGGCCATCACGGAAGGATATTCCCTTGGGCTAAAGCCTGTGCATATCTCGAAAATCATATACAGCTCACATATACGTACATAATATCGGCACAAAGCAATAAACACGTGCGTTTTCAGGATAAAACTATATATAATAAACAATAAATGATAAAGAATATAGAGTTATCAATGCAATTAGCGCTTACCCTCGATCATCTCATAGTCCTCGACTTGATTTCTGCTTTGTTGGTGCTTTACGCATGCAGGACGTATGTAGACATTTCCCCAACGACCTGCGCTACCGGACCCCAAACGGTTCTGATCGTTGATGGCCCAATTGGAAAAATGATCGGAGGCCCTTCCTTGGTGGATGGGGAAGGGGGAGGGGGAGGGGAGGGATTTACCCTTGATCATCTCATAGTCCTCCGAAATGTTTCGTTGTCCCCAACTTGGTTTCGGTGGGGAAGGGAGGGGCTTACCCTCGATCGTCTCATAGTTCTCGACTTGGTTTCTGCTTTGTTTGTGCTTTACGTGCTCAGGCCGAGTGCATAAATTTCCCCTACAGCGATTCCAGAGCCCAGACAATCGGGTCGGACTATGTTTAAAATGTAGATGTTTATATATAAGTTAACTGAAATAGTGAACATTTCAAAAATAATACAAGTATGTGAAGTGCATTCACATCACCTAAAACCATGCACATAAATGTCCCTCACCGAAATGAACATCCAATCATCACATCAAATGGAATAAGAATGAAATGGATGAAACATTTGAAAACAGTCAAACATCTGACAATTACAATAATCTATAATGAACGTTCATCCACTATCCCTAGTGAGAGAAAATAACTCTTGATTGCACAGTCCTAAGAGATATAAAAAAATATAATATGTAGACTCCTAATATAACATATAAACATGGTATAACACACAATCAAACATGAAGATCTATCTCAACCAACGGTTTTAATAAGAGAAAGTACTCTCAAATGAATGGCCCTAAGAGATATATAAATATGCATTATATTAATGGACCTCTCAGTTAGAGGCTCTAAGAGAGAATGACAAACAAGCACATAGTTGGTCTCGAATGTCATAGAAAGACAACATGTAGGTGTCTTAGGTTAAGCTATTTCAAATGACATACTAGCACATAACCAGTCTCTAATGTTGAATAATCATCATCACTAGTGAGGTGATAACATCAAATGTCTCATAAATAATGAATATTCCTAACTCGTCGTGATGTGAGACTGATTTACCAAGTACTACTTCAGTAAATGCTAATGATCGCAACTCGTTTCCTATCCCCCTTAATTACTCGCAAAATTAGGGGTATGCATAAGCTGCACTACTATATGGAAACCGCCTGCAACGGACCGCAAAACGGTGCAGAAATCCATACTGATTCTTCTAACTCAAGCAAATGTCCTAAATGGACCGACCAGCATCGACACGGTTTGGTTGCGGTCTAGACGATTGTACCGGCATATTAAACTGAACCAAATCAAAAATTTACACTAGCTACCTTATATTAAAAATTTAAGCAACTCCTATTTCATTTTAAATTCTAGCAATATTTTTTTTTTCAACGTATATTGTTGTTATATTAACAATAATCGTCATCATAATGGAATAAGTTATAGCTTTAGTATAATATTCTTCATCTTATTTATTTGGATAAATTCTAATTATAATCTTATTCTAGTCTTTTTTACTTAACAAATATGAATTGATTAACGTTGATTTTTGGTTAATCTACTAAAGATATCCTATTTGTAACTAAACGTCAAACTGAAATATTCATACAATTTAGAACTAATCTTTTAGTTAAGTATAACATCATGCGTTCTAATCTTTAATTGAAAACGCTTCACATAGTTGTCTTTGTAAATTGATTTTTGATGGAAGTAATTCTCTTATTTCATATTTGATAGGGGTTCAAACAGAACCGAACCAAAACCGAACGGTACTACATTAACTAAACCGTTTAAGATTAGTATAATGGTCTATACTTTGGATTAGTCGTTCGATGCAGTGTAGAAGTGTTTTCGACTCCAAACCGCACAAAATCAACTCAGACCCATTCCTATCCAAAATTGTGACACTCATATCTATCACATGTCATAAACACGTTGCAAGTCAGCATGTGCTTTAGTCACAACTCCCACTTGCCCCTGGTAACAGACTGTTGGCCATTAAGGGAGGTTTGGGAAATGGCTCTAATGAGAGTAATAACTTTTAGCCTACAAATTCAACAAAGTGACATCACAGATGGGAACAACCCGCAATCAGGACTGCTAGGATGGATACTAGCCTATTTGGGGAGTCCTAATCACACTCTTTTCATAGTGACACTACTACAAAACAGGCCATTTGCATCGGTTGTTTACCCCCCTTTTGCATCAGTTCAGCAACCGATGCATATGCAACCGATGCAACACGCTTAACACTTTTGCATCAGTTCTGAAACTGATGCAAAAAGGTCCTTTTTGCATCGGTTGTTACTAACAACTGATGCAAAATATCATGGTTGGTTGCTTGAGCACTGCCCACATGTTGCATCGGTTGTAATGAAAACCGATGCAACAAAGGAACTTGTTGCATATGTTGTTGTTGAAAACCGATGCAAATTAATCCCTCTATTGCATCGGTTTTTTATAACAACCGATGCAAACTAATCCCTCAGAAACCATTATTACAGTGCTTAAATAGACTATATATATATAATCCAAATGCCACAAGCCTGACAAAACAACTCACGAACTAGAAACATGAACAATTTCATTATTTGCAAGGAAAAATCTCATTATTACACAACATATTCAACCCAAATGTGCATAGAAATGCATGAAAGTAATACACAAACTCAAGTCCAACTTTGCATTCACTTTCTCCTCACATAAAAACTCTCTATATAATTCTCGTGAAAACGAAACCTGTGGTGATGTAGCAGCATCAAAAGACTTCCTCCTAACCAGCAAGCAAGTAATCCTTTCAGGCTCCGCCCTCACATCATCAAGCGTGCTAATTACAAAATCAGGCCTATGAAGAACAAGACTAAGCCTATCCTCCCCCACCACAATCATACTCGCATCCAAAAACACATGCCATGAGCCTATCTCTTGGGCATACTTTCTGCATGTCAAGAAACACATCATTAATACAACAGTTTTTCTTATATTTTCAAGAAAATGCACTTATATATTGATTAAATGTTTATGTTTATATGAGATGCATCAATGAATCATCAAAAGCTTGCTTTAGCTTAGCAAATTTTATTTATACATGTATATGCTAGTGCTATATTATTTAGGTTCCTATTTTGCTATATTTCAGTGTGTGATGTATGCTTGAACGCAACACTGTATACAAAAAGAAGAAGATAGAAAATATATTACCTTGACAATCATGCTGTTTGGTCTGGTGTTATTCATCGGTGATCTTGGTATGGAGTTAAACACTGATTCATCGTTTCTATACCCTTCTCCTATCATTTTCTGAAAATTGTTGCGAATACTCTCTTTAAACATGGATCAAAATACCATCATGAGTTAAAAACATTTGATTTTGAGTTGCACAAAATACAAAGTGTAGAAAGAGCTCCACATGACACCCAAAATATGTATAAGAAAAAACTGAGGATTAATGAAAGTGAATAAACATACCTGAGTTTCACAACCAGTGACTGCTACCATCAACCACAAACCCAAAGCAATCACCAAACCCTGCATATTCACGAACAGTGACCCTACCATCATTTTCTCAAACCACACAACCATTTCGACATCAGAAACTCCACCACATACGTCACCCTACAAGCTCAAATCAGCACCTTTGTTCCACCAGACTGCATCAGTGCAGTCATCATACACCCTCAATCCTACTTCCCCTCTGTGCCACCATCACCTCCTATCGCAACAGCACACAACTACTGACCATCACCAAGTTTCCACAAACTTCATTCACCACTGACAACAAGCAATTGAGCCAACCCCCTTCCACAATCTCCTCATTTCCATAGCATATACAACGAGGCAAAAAGAAGCAGCAAGGTATTAAAAGAGACATATAAAATCATTAAGAAAAGGAGGCACGGCCAACAAATCAAATAGCATAGCAAACACACTAAAATAAAGCAACAGAAAAATATGAATACGTGACCAACCCAAGGAAATAAGATGAGGAACGTAACCAATTTCAAGGCTACAGGTTGCAACTGATAATGTGTGACAAAAACTCAAAGCACTGGATAAAAATATAAAGTGTGCATGACCTTTTTTCATGCAGTAGGTCTAGTGACGCATGAAATAAGAAGAAAATGAATTCGTACATAAGCAAAAGGCAGCCAACCATACAATACATGTCTGGGACTTACTAATTATTAAAGTAATTGCAAGATTCTCCAGTGACAGGGCCATCAAATACATAACAATGTCAAAGTATTAGGAAAACTGAAGAACGTGCCAAGGGAAATCAAGATAACAAAACATCACTATCTATAAAGAAATATTTGCACTTAGGTACATGCAAATATGGTCAATTGTTCATAGAAAGGGAAGTACAAACTAAGGAAACAAAGTAAAGGTAGCAAGCAGTGGGGATGCAACATAGTTAATTGATCTGTAACATAGTTAATGAGTTTCGGTATTTCCTCAAATTTAGACTGGCACAATTTTTGTTACCATAATAAGATAACACTTCACAGTTACACACAAATCAATTAGCAATGTGTTTGATCAATCTTTTCACAACTAACAAACTTATTAACCTTGTTAATGTACATCACACTTTCTCTTATTTGCAAATTATTATTATTATTCTAAATAGTTAGGTGGTAGTATATAGTTGTATTATGAGTCTTAGATAACGTATATCATGCTAAAAGTTCCATAAATTTTCATATAATACTCAAAGAGGATAAAAAGGGAGAAAAACTGGGGAAAAAATGCATGAAAACGTTCTATAATAAAAACTTACAGAACAATCATTTGCTGCCTGTCCATTGTTGCACTCTTCCTCACAGCAATGCATTGATCATACACAAATTTCACATGTATATGTTAGTATAGATATTATGTTTATGAATAAAAAACATGCACTATACCAAATGAGTGATTTTGCAACATTTTATATTTGTCAATTGCTAACACTTATAAATGTCACAGACCACTAACAGTAAAAAAGTGTTAGGATACCTAAAAAGTGTTAGTAAAAATAAATAGTCTTCTGTATTAATTTTGCCAACGCATGTAAGTGTTACAAAAATCGGTAAAAATGTAAATAATTTAATAACAAAAGGGGTCTTTTGTAATTTGTAAATGCAATCCATTTTCCTACGCTTGTCCATTCCTTAACAGATTTTGGCCGCCTAAAATTTAATTTAGGGTTTGCTCTTCTTCACAGAAAAACCAACGTCCTTCTTCTCCCTCAATCGCAGCCCAGAAATTATTTCACCGCTCCCTATTTTCTTTCCACTATGTTTTAGAATCCTCCTTCTCCCTTAATTGCAAACATTTAACTCTTCAGCTCGATATCTTGCCCTAATTCCTTCTATCTAAATCATGAATCATATTTAGAAAATATTGAGCAGAGGCGACCAAGAAGAGAGAGACGCAGTCGCAAGTTGCTCTACTTCGGTGGCACCATCAGCATCCAAGGAGGAGGAGAGCGATGCGTGCGCTTGCGATCTAGAGATGTTGTTCTGCCTCTTGCAGTAAAAGATGTTCCTGCAGCTTCTGGCCTAAAAATTTTCTTCGTTTTAGGTAACTCATTTCAGTAAATGATGTCTTCGCATGTGGAGAGTATTTCGGTGCAATAGCAATTTCTTTTTCAAAGCATCCACTTTTCTTTTTGTTTTTTTTTTGTTTTTGTTTTATGTTTCTTGAACATTAATTTACTTATTTAGTTTTCTTTAATGCTTTCTAATTTTGTTTAGGTCGAGATTATCCACAATTGTTGCATATTAGCTTCAGTTGGACAAAGAATGGCAAACACACCTGGAGTTGCTGCCCACTGTTTATTTCACTAGCAAAGGTGCCTGTTGTTTGCATTGTTGACTTTACTTTTACTGGGGAAAAAAACTAGAAGTTTTTTATTGATCACATTGTTATTAACTTGTAGGCTAATATAACTATACGAGCCACGGCTCAGTGTTGCAGTGAATATAACATCACTATGGTGCTACAGTAAGAAGATTGTGTGAGGGCACTTAGAGCTACTCATTCCAGATTTTATCTTTCGAAAACCACCTTGGGGATGGGAATAATTGGATCTGGCTTAGTTTTTTTTTTTTGAAATGGTACTTTATATACAACAAATCATTGGGATAACATATCCCATGTCAATAAATATTCGAAAGCTAAGAAAGTAGATTATGATAACCATAGTTTCTATAAAATATTGTAATATGATTACCTCTTCACTGAATTTGGAAACCTTTTTAGGTTGCAGTTCTTATGGAAGATTATACCATTGATTTGCACTATCTAAGATTCTTTCATTTTCTCCTTTCTAGTGCACTATCTAAGATTCTTTTTGTAATTTACAAGTGTTGCAATGTTGAAGATGAAACTTTATGATTTATTCTATCTCCCTCTCCAACGATCTTTTTTACACTTGATTATCTGAGACTCGTGTAATGTTCATAAAAATTTTGGTTAGCAATTCAATATTGCTCATCTTAAGACCAAATAATAGACTTTGTGCATTCTTTATACATCTCTGGCCGTTTATTGATGAGATTTGGTAAAGGTCCGGACACTATTGATGAGATTTGTGCAACAAATCACACAACTAATCAAATGATATGAAGCTAAATTTCCTCTATGTATATTCTTAAGCTCTTATTATTTTTATTTTGCAATATGTATGCAGGCTACGATATTTAGCGAAATAATATATGATTACAAATAATATGGTAAGTTCATTTCATATTGTAGTAATATGTTGTTAGTTTAGCATGAGTAAGCTTCAAGCTATGGATGATTAGGAAGAAGAATTATTCATAATGAAGGAATAAAATATCCATTTCTTAGGAAGTAAGCTCTTACACTTGTATAATTGTAGCTAGATTTAATGTAACAACAAAGATTTTAAGATTAGTTTAGTGCATGGTAGGATATTCCACTGCAAAAAGAAATTTGACTATCCTCCAAAAAGAATTAAACTTAATTTAAAAGTCAAGTCACTAATGTAACTGAAGCTATATATAAAGTTACACACAACATCTATTGCTTTATACAGCAAAAATTTCTAAAAATTAACCAGCATGGCTAAAATAATAATCTCCTACATAATAAATTTGTTGTTAGTTTCATTTATTGTAAATTTCAACTTAAAAATAGAAGCTTTGTCTATGGAGTACTACATACTGAGATGTCCATTTGCAGAGATGATAGTGAGGAACACTGTTAATCAAGCTTTGAGTGATGATCCTACTCTTGCTGGCTGGCCTTCTAAGAATGCATTTTCATGATTGCTTTGTAGAGGTTTGCATTATCAGTTAACCTTTTGTGTGTGCGTGCACGCACAAAATTTTCGAAGAATTTACTAAAATTTGTTGAATAGGGATGTGATGGGTCAGTTTTGCTTGATTCAACAAAAGACAATACAGCTGAAAAGGACTCACCTGCAAATCTAAGCTTGCGAGGATACGAAATAATCGATGCAGCGAAGGAAGCCATTGAAAATCAGTGTCCAGGAGTTGTTTCTTGTGGTGATATTATTACCATGGCAGCTAGAGATGCTGTTTTCTTTGTATGTTTTCATTATTATTATCATCTTCTTCTTTTTTTCTTAACAAAAAAACAAGAAAATAAATAAATAGCGGTATAGTACTAAGGTATTGTTATGAATTGGAATGATAATCAGGCAGGAGGACCATTTTATGATATGCCAAAAGGAAGGAAGGATGGAAGAAGATCGAAGATAGAAGACACAATCAGATTGCCTGCACCAGTTTTCAATAGTACTACACTTATCAAAGTTTTTGGTTAGCATGGATTTAGTGCTCAAGAAGTGGTAGCCTTCTCTGGTAAGAATCAGATATTACATGCTAATTTTTTCCTGAAAAATTTGCAATACACCTTTTATAAAAATGATGTTTATGAGGATGTTGGATAGTTCACTGTAAAATTGACAAGCTGTGTCATGAATAATCCATCATTTAATGTAAGGAAAGATTTGTAATAATGAACAGTTAAATATTTGTAATAGAGAAAGAACCATATGAAACAGACACGATTTCAGATATTAATGATAAAATTTACTATAAATTCTATTTGCTAACATATACAAGTATGTATCCCTATAGAATCTACAAAATTCGACCTATCCATTAGACAATCCTCCAAACTTGGATCATAATGGTTCATTTAAGCTAAAGATGTCACAGATCTAGAGGCTGATGATGTTTAGAAGAGAAACTCTATTTCGCATTAGACGCTTGAACAATACTGCTATATTAGGGGTAGATACTCACAATCAATGGCTTTTATGCAACTTTCTTGACTTAATTTCACAATTTAATTTAAACAGAGACAAAACAAATTCAATAGGTTATGAACATAACATATAAGGTGTGTTTCAAATCTTTACATAATAAGATAAACTTAATTTATATTTAACTAATGATTCAATCGTTTCCATAGTATAATTATGCATAGAAATAGATTGGTGAACAAAAAAATTGTAGGATATCTCCTTCAAACTTAAAAAGTGTGGTAGGTACTTGGATATTGTGCCAAGGACGAATGCTAGTTTATTGGTTAAACATAAGTTACTATAAATTCACATAGAATATAATTTTAAAAATGCACTGAATAGAAGTATTGGATAATTACATGATACTAACAGTCATGTAATTCTAACTGTATGCCAAAGGAAAAAAATTCAGATGGTAAGAATTAGTACATCATTCATTTGTTATATTAATACTCCTAATAGTTGTTTGTGTTGCCTTATGGCGTTTCCTTTGATATATTCAAACTCGCTACAAACTTTAAACTGCTTTGATATGGGTCCCTCATTTTCATATCAAAACCATTACGCGGACATGAATTTGTATGGGCCTCTCATTTATCAAAATGTTGATGCTTACTTTCACAATCGTCATATTTCATTAGTTAAACGAATTCGTCATTGACCACCGGCCCCCTACTTATTTGCTTTTTTGACTTATTGCAGCTTTCATAAATCGGTCATTGCAGCCAGCAGTGACAAAATTGCTCATGCCAGGCCAGCTCCGTTGTTGAAGCTTTGGAAATAGGAAGTTTTACGAAGACGATGCATTCGAACAGGTATTTACTATTTGTTGCAGTAGTTATAGTTTATATTTGATCTTTTTGTATAATACGTATTTGAACTATCAAGCTCTCTGCCCTATAATCAAATTTAAACAACATAAGGTGCACTCTGTGGAATAGGTGCTTCTATGCTAGAATAACTTAGATTTAAATGCTGCAAGAAACTGAAGTTTGAGAAAGATTGAAGAAAATCTATAGAATTATTGCAAGCAATGTAGGGAAGGTTGAGGTTCGTTACATGACCTGTTCTGTTGCTGCAACTTATTCCTTCCCATATGCAGCAGTCTTGACTTTTCCATATAGTGGAAAGTGTGGTTCCTGGAACACCGCTTTCGCAACTTTTGAAAGCGAGTAGGGCTTCTCTTTCTTCGTCGTGGCAAGCAATGCATACATAGGTGGTTGTGATGAGAAAACAAAGAGAAAGAGGAAGGAGAAGTATTCTTTTCGTGTTTTTAGAGTTAGGACTAGGAAGAGTTACATTGTTTAGCATTATCATCATATTTGAATGGAAACTTATGTGTGGGTATGATAATTCATTGACCAAAAACTTTAGCTGACATATAAGACTGTTCTGAGACTTAGAAGGATGTCAAAGTTTGACAAATTGGGTTTATTTGATAGATAAGTTTGCTTTGAATCTTCAATTCAACAGGTTAAGCTTGTCATTGTTTTATTGATGTTTAGAAATAGGGAGTATGTTTTCTCTGTGCCTTCTCATAGCTCAGTCATGGGTCAGTTAAAATTCATATTTATCATATCATTGTGAAGATAAAATTGATAAATATATACCTATTAAACATACATCGTATATTAATAACTATTCAATCAACAATATTTAACTATTCATATTTTTTAAGCGATCTACATTCTATCATCCCATCCCTATAAATTGTCTGTCAGAAGAATAGCGTGGGGCTAAGTATAAAATATAAATCTATCAGGACTGACTTTTCAAACTTCTCAATATTGCTTCGATCTTTTAATTTTCTTGTCTGAAAAATCAAACCTATTCAAGTATATAAGCCTTATCGATTCATTAGCACGAGTTCATTTTTGTTGACTCCAAATGTCGAAAGTTATTTGTTCCTATTAATATAAAGAAGACTTTCGAGCTAATGCTTCTGTTTATATAAGTTTTTCTTCCATGCATCATCTCAATCTATTTATAAAAAAGATTACCATTATTTACAAAATCCTTATTGTTCAAATGATATATCTACAGATTACGCTTAATTCTCTTAAATTTTAATATCCGCAAAGTAAAGATGGAAAGTGAAGTTGTTAACATGAGATTTGTTAGATGCCCAAAATGTTCAAAACTTCTGCCTGAATTTTCCAGCGTACCCATGTATCAGTGTGGTGGATGCAATGCAATTCTTCAAGGTATATTAAATTTATTTTCATAAAAGATTATTCAATTCAAACCAAGTATTGAAGTTCCATAATATTTGTTGCAGATTTTCAGTCAACGATATTACTATATGTAAAATTACAGTGTGGACTTGTTATGGGTTTTCGCTTTATTGGTGATTGATCTGACACAATTATCTTTTGTCATGTATGCAGCAAAACACCGCACTTCTAATTATGAAAGGCCAGTCATAGAATCATCTGAAACAAACTTTTATCATGAGGAAGATGAATCCTCAGATGTTGCTTTAGAAATATCAAGCGTATTCAGTTTTAGTATCAAAGATGAAAATTAGAGTTATCGAGATGATAGTATGAGTTCAACATTAGAAAACTCAAGCTGGCAACAAGTTAATCGGAAAATATAAGTATCTTCCTACCACTGCATTGAGATTAATAATCACGAGATGATAGTCTGAAGCAATATTTGAAGCCGGTAACAAGTTAATCAGAAAGCAAGCGTCAGTAATTGACAATGATCTCCGAGAAATGGCGAGAACTGCAGTCTGGAGCTTGACTTCCTGCAAGTCCGGCAATGGCGTTCTCTTCCTCCGTGATCAAAACTCTCACCAGTAATCACATTACCTTGTTTTTTGAGTATATTTTCTGAGAAAATTATTGTTATTATTTGGGATTCAGATTGGATGGGGCACAACCGAATTTTTTGAGTATTCAGTCCCGGTAAAAGATTAAGCCATAAGTATGTTTTAATTTTGTTTTATCTTGTTAAAAATTAGACTGTTAGTTTTTGTTTCTATGTCAGGGATAATGAAATCACTTATGTTTGTTGTTAGTGGTTCTTTTTGTGGACTTTAAGCTTGATGAAAGTTATACGGAAGCATTTGTGATTCTATTGTAATTTGGATATGATATTATGGTATTTTGAAATTTGGATATGATATTGTGGTATTTTGAAATTGGAAAGTTTGTAGCTCATATTATAGTATTATCTAAATATGATATTGTTGCATTTGAGATATGGAAGCATTTTAGACTTCATATTGAATTGATATGACGAATATATATGATATGGACATCATCATTTATGAGATATTATATTCATTTGTTTTAAGAATTAAATATTAATTGTTATTAAATAATCATTTTCCAACAGTTATAAGCGTTACCGTATATTTCTGTACCAACACTTATAAGCGTTACCGGATATTTCTGTACCCACACTTATAAGCGTTACCGCATATTTCTGTACCAAAACACTTATAAGTGTTACCGCATATTTTTGTACCAACACTTACAAGCGTTAGTAATACGTATGTTCGTAACACTTATAAGTGTCATAAATTTGGCCGCTTCATTCCTCACAGTCCATTAGTAATACTTAAAAAGTGTTATTGAAATTATTTGTAACACTTATAAATGTTAGGATTTGCCTGTTTTGGTGTAGTGATGTATATGTCTTTTTCTTATATGTGCACATGTATATGTTAGTATAGATATTGTGCTTATGAATAAAAAGCATGGGCAGGTAAATGTTAGTGTAAATGCATAAAAGAAGGTGATTAACTATATCAGAGTTAAGACCGAGGACATGCACTGGTGGAAATGCCTATATAGATCAAACTTTACAATCTCAAACTGGAACATTGGGATCAAGAAGCACTGAATAGGGTTGCAAACATAATTAGAATGCGTACTTGAACAGACACCATAACTGTATCAAGGAAATGAACAAATTATTCTAGGATTCTAGTAATTGTTAATATTAAAATAAATTACCCGAAACTGTTAATATGAAGACTAATAGGGGAGATAACTGCACTATCAAAATTGACTATGAATCTAAACCTTATATATGTGAGCATCGTCAATGTTTTGCTCATTAAACTGTGAAATACAGTAAGAACAGACCAAATAGGCAATATACACAACAAGGTTTGAAATCACAATCAAATACTACTACAACTAAACCAAAACTATTCCCCAATAGTTAACAAAAACAACACCCCCCCAATCAAATTCCTCTACAACTTCCAACCCAGTAAACTCAAAAGAGGTAAATGGAAACAGCCTAGAGCCACATACTACAACCTCTACTGCACAATGGCAACAAGTAGGCAAATAAAGTGTGTCAAAGCAGAGTAACCCAGAAAGATCTAATGAAATAGGGAATTCAAGTACGAGAAAACTACAAAACAATGAAGAGCAATATAAGAATGACAAAGTTAAACAAAAATACGGGAAAGTTTTACTACTATTAATAAGTTCCAGATACATAGCTCATCTAAGGAAGAGGACAATGCTGATCAGCCTACTCAATTTGAATATGAGGAATTCTGCCATGCACAAGAAGAATTTGTTAATGAGACTAACTTTATTGACAATATTGCACAAAATTTAGAAGAGCAAGGGAAGGACCAAGTTCCAGAACCAAAAGAACGTTGTTTTATGTTCCTTCAAATGAATGAAGATGTTGTATTAGGGGTGGATTGACCATCAAAAGAGCTTTTATTCTACCATTGTGTTCCTTCAAATAATTGATTACAAATTTAAAATAAAAAATATCTATGTCCAACTGTCTTTAAATTAATTCATAAAAATATCTATGTTAGAAGGCTTACTCGAGTATGAACCATCAAGGCGGTTGGCTGCTCATGAAGCTCTATGGCATCCTTTCTTTACAAAGAGACGTCGCTCAAGGTCTTAAAGTGGAAATTTTGCTTCTAACTAGACGATATTGACAACTGATTTTTTAAGCCTGCTTTTCAAAATGAAGAACGGATTAAGCCATGCTGTCGAAGATGAAGTATTTATTGCTACATCCCTACAACTCCACCTCGTTGACCTTCAGAGCAACCCTCAATCGAACAATTGCCTTCAACCAAACTCCACAACAACCTCAAAGCACATCGTTACCACCTCCACTCAACCTAAATCGCCACCTAATTCACAGTCGAATTAAAACATTTGTTTTGATTTGGTTTGAATGTCAAATTTTTTTTGAGGATTTCGATTTGGGAGGAACTGATAATTTGATTTGCTAATTTGATTTCAATTGAACGGAAATAAAAGTTATTTTTTTTTTCTTCTTATCGGGTTACCGGGGAAGTGGAGGGATAAATGAAAGCTAAGAGGGAAATGAAAAGTTAAGGGGAGGGAAAATGAAAGTTGGAGCAACAAACCGATGGAAAATGAATGCAAACTAATGTAGTTGCATTGGTTGAATTTAAAACCGATGCTACAAAAACTATTTGCGCGTACCAATTGCATCGGTTGTTGCTGACAACTGATGCAAATTTGATTTTTTATTACCTAATGCTTTTCACGTACCAATTACATTCGGTAATTAAGATAGAACTGATGCAAATAGTTCTATTTGCATCATTTTTTACTTCAACTGATGCAAAAGAGGCGAAGCAATATGCACTTTTTGTACTAGTGTGACATAAACTCTAAGACGTATATCCCCGATGAATTCACTCAACTAGCTGAGTCCTAATGATAGTTGTAATAAGTAGTCTCGACTCTATGCGTCCAAATAAGACCGTCTGAAGATAACAAATACTCATCTACCAACACTAAGAGTAAATAATAATGCTCAACTGGTTAATTTTTAGAGGATGAATCTGTATATTCCAACATTCTCCAACTTGTATCCCTTGGATTATAATATATTCTCGAATACTAATCTCTATAAAATAATCACCTTAAGAGTAATCGAACAATATCAACCCAAGGGTTCCATTCCACCGGGTGTTACTCACTCGTTTAATCAATGCTCATAACCTCGATAATATTCTATGCAACAAGTCTAAATAATAACCATAGAAATATTATTAAAAGACCCATACCAAATGGTATTATAACTCCATTATTCAATATCCTCATCACACAGAAAACATTAGTTAAATATATCATATATTTCATTAAAAAGGAAGTTTTATTTATAGAAAAATATTTTAAGTGTTCTGAAAGCCTTTATATCCCAGTTAAAATACCATTTTTCTCTCTCTTTTGTATAAAACCATTAACAAGGATTTTAATTTTACAAATAACTTCCTAAACTTTTTTCTACTTTTTAAATCTTAGAAACATCTTGCACAACCAAATACTACTTACATAAATCTTTCCATAATTTAATCGTAATCAAATACAACTTTTAATTGAATTTATAAGCTCCAAAAAAATTCCATTTTATTCAATCCAATGAATATATCTTCCAGTAACTCTTCTTTATACTCATAAATAATGAAATATAATTTCTAAACTACACAATAATAATTAGAAACCATCTCATTTTTTTAGAATTCTATAGCAATATAAATAATTAATTGAAGCCAAAAATAAATAATTCCCTTTAATAAATTAATATGTTTTATTATATTTTAATATTAATTTAAATAAAACTTTTCTTTCAAAGTAGTTTCGTAACTGCAATGTGTCAACTCTATTCTTTCAAAATCAAACATTTTATTTAATATAAAAGATATAATATATATTTTTGAACAAAAACAAAGAACAAAACACACAGAGGCATGGGCCTAGAACACGCCCAGGCCGTGCATTATGCACAATACATTGGTGAATCGATCACGACCTAGAACATGAATTGTTCCAGGTAATGTGACCTCTTTATGGAGACTCCAGTCGCATAATGCTCCCGTATCTAATCTCTACTTCAATACTACACATTATGTTACATTCCAGTATTTCAATCCACATCCATGCATAAATTCGGTCAAAGAAATGAAATGCAATGGTTTCATGAAGAGAAATCAAACACTTTAATCTTCCAACATAAATCACATGTATATGTTAATACCTCAGTTACTGATATTGATGACAACAACCATATAAAATATAAGTACTGATGTTTTGCCAAGTTATAATATGGAGTGCATAATATTACACATATGCTGAATCGAAAACTGTATAATATAAAGACTCATGATAAAAATAAGAAAAATCATGAGTTAAAAGATAAAGAAATAAAAATCTCAAGGTTATAATTTAGTGTATAGAGTTATTAGTATATATGGTTAAAGTTCAGTCTTTAATTTCTAATCTCTATCTCTAATTTCTGATCTTTGATATTTTGAACAGAATAAATAATTTTGATTACAAAATATATTTTTAAAATATTTTACAAAAGTTTTTTTAAGTCCAGAAATATTTAAAAACCATGTTCAAATTATTTTACAAAAGTATAGAATTTTCAAATTATTTTGAAGAAAATAATTTTAATTTTTCACTAGCATATGTCGACATACATATCTAGAATATTCCATATACATGCCGCCAAATGGTTTTTCAAATTTTGAATACAACAATTCACGAATAGACACAACTATTAATTTACTATATATAGGGGAATGCAAAATGAATTTTTAATAACTAAATACATATTTTCTTCCCATGTCTCACTCCCTTAAAAATTATCTTGAAAATATATTAAATCAGTTCATACTTCATTGTATTGATTCGGTACTATTTTCTTACTGTTTTGAAAATATCTCTCTCAATTCAAAGATCAACGTGTTACTCAAGAGATTATAGGATCCATTGCATCCATAGTAAAGAATTTGTCTTTGGAAAAACTATGAACTCTATTTATGTTTGCTTGGATGTACTTGTAGCCGGTTCAAATCAAATGTATGTGCACAGTAGCCCATTCAAATCTAGTAGATAAGCTTAGTAGCCTGTTAAAATCTAGCGATGTGTCTCGTTGCCTTGAAATTGAGATTGTATTTGGGTTTACCTTCTACCTAGTTAAAGATTGGCATTCAAAAAGAAATTTGTATAAAAAATTGTACGAGACTAGACATGGGAGAAATCCAAACCAGTATAAAATCATTAGTGCCATCTCTCTAACTATTACTTTACTTTACTGCTTGTATGTATATCTATGATTACATCTATGACTGATTGTCAGTATAATTCTGGGTTTTTGATCTGTGATTTAATATTAATCTTAAAAGAAAAATAGAAAGATCTTCATAAGTTAGAAAAGACTACTCAGCCCCTTTTAGGGTTAGATTAACATTAAGATCAATAATTCTGCAACCACAATATATAGACATAGATTGTGGGTAGAAATTACTCTCCTTAGCTTGGATAAGCACCAAACGTTCCATTACTCTTCATAGCTTCACAAACACCCAATTGTCCTTCTTTCTGAAATTGCAATATGACACAAAAATTGCTCAAAATTCCACTTTGAAGATTCCTTGGGTGTAGAGCCTTGAAGAGAAGCCTGGTTCCAAGTTTCGTAATTCAAGGAAATTTATTTGATTTTGTATTTAATTTAGAAGAAGAGGATTAAGGATTTCATAATTGGGAATAGAGAGTAAAAGCTTGAAATGTGTATACAGGAGTGAATTTTGAGGCAAAGTGGAAGATTCTAGGCTACTCAAGATAAGGCAAAGAGTGGATGATGTTCTAAGTGTCTTATTCGGTTAAGGGACTCATTCATTTATTTGTGTTCATTCCTTTTTTTTCTTTTTCCTTACCTTTTTCATTTATTTATCTATTTTTCTAACATGACAAATTAGCCCAAATCTCGTAATAAAATTTACATTCATTCTCCATAGTTGTTTTACTACCATTTCATAATTGTCCATTAATTATTTTCTATAATTTGTACCAATTAAATAATTATTTCCTTATTTACCATTTAAAGCCCAATTTCAATAATAAATTTATAATATCCTTTTATAAGTGAAATAAAAATTTACTTTCTTTAAAATAAGTCCCTTATCTTCTTTACTTTTAATATTTAACATTACAAAAAGTTCTTTATTCTTTTAGTTATAATTTAAAGAACATTTTAACGCTTAAAAATGTCCAAACTCATTTTTAACAAAATTTGCCTAAATAAATTATTTTCTTATTTTACAAAACATTTTCCCACATAATTTCACATTTATTTCCATTCATCCACATTTTGAATATTAAAGCCCATTTTTAATTAATTATCTTTAATTTAAATCCCAGATAATTCTATATTTCCAAATCATCAAAAATCCCCATCTTTACATTTATTATAAAAGAATCAATTATTAATTAAATCTCCATTATTTGTATAATTAATTGCTTCTCAAAAAACATAAAGATAACCCTTCGGTTGTACTTTATCCACCTATAATGTAAATAGAAATGCAATCATCAAAACCAAAAAAAACAACAACGGTTATTAGACCCTTCGGTAGCTATTCAATTAATGGATTATCATCCCTTCCCCATCATCTATGGCTGTAAATCGAACAACTCAATTAGGATGGTATAAATTTTCACAACCAAAAATACACTTAAGATGTTCAAATTTTCGAAAAACTTCAAAGTAATCTCTACGGTACAAAGTGTATTCTAAAAATTCATAATGCTCAACAAACATAAAGATAACCCTTCAACTACAAATATATCACATCAATGCATTCTATAGCAAGGATGTAAAATACTTCTAGATTTTCTTTCCAAGGCTTCTAGTTTAAATGTACAAATTAAGAATATAGAGGACTCCAATAATATGTATAAATTAATACTTAATATTTTGAAAATTAGTACTTTTGCAAAATGGACCATCTTTTTTAAAACACAACTTAATATAACAAAATTCCATATTCCTTTGAAACATTTAAAACTAAAATTATTTCTTATACTCTTACTTTCAAAAACACAAACTCGTCGAAAATAATAAATTAACAGTTTGAAAATCATGATTATATTACCTTAAGGTTTCAATTCAAAATTTTGGACAAAGGTTCGCTCCCACATAAATAGATTTTTTATATTTATAAACCTCAAAACCTAGAAATGAATAATATAAACTTTGTCCATTATAGAAATCTCTTTCATATCAGAGAAAGATTACCAAGAATCTAACACTGGTTCCAAAAGTTATAGTAGTCTTATTATAATACTGAAAATTCAAAATTAAGATTCTGTCCAAATTTTTTGTTTCATTCAAATCAAAATATACACTTTAAAACAACATATAATAAAACACTCTAAATCAAAGTGGTACAATTTCAATCTTTTCTTTTTGAAAAACCAAATTATAAAAATCAAATATTTAATACTAAAAAGGTGTATATATAAACTAATTGAATTCCTTCATTCTTCAAAATCTTTTTATACCCTTTAAATAATTTAGTACTTCATTCATTGTAAAGCTGCACTTTATAAAAGTAATCCACAAAATAATTTACAAAATTGCTTTGCTTCACTTAAGTTTTCAAATCAATAAACCCACTAAAATCGAGCACTAAAATACCTTATTAGTTTCATAAATTATTCTAACTTAAAACCTCTTTCCACTTCATTCTAAAAAATATACTTTACACTCAAAAATTTATACACTTAAAATCTCATCCAGTTATATTCATATCTTCAAAGCGTATTTCACTAACACTACTTCCAAACATCACTTTCATGAAAAACTTCTACTATTTTGCGAAAATAATGCAATATGTAATTTTCTTTGAAAAATCCATTTCAGACTCTCAACTTTAAATTTCCAAAAGAATTAGTTGTTGTGAAAAAAATTGCATAAATGCAGAAAAACAATAAACATGATCTAGATTTGCCAATTTGAACATCAATCTAGCATCAATTATTCTATTACTCCATATAAATAGTAAATAACTATAAACAAGAAAGAGGCGCACAATATTTATACTGGTTTCACTATCATCAAGGTAGTGTATGTCCAGCCAAAAGGAGAGAGATTTTATTACAAATGAGAGAGTTAGAAGAGATAACAAGATAAGAGTTTACATACCAAAGCCCTAAATTAGGGACAATAAGAAGAAACACTCTGTTCGGAGATCACTGGTTCAATGTCGTATGGGTTTACAATAAAGTCTGCCCTTAATATATAGCCAGTGTAAAGTCATGTGAGTCATCAATTAAATTACCAAGATGTGATAAAAAGATAATTGAGGCAAGTTATAATGGTACAAATCGTGCAAACATAGCAAGTAATTCACTCATTTCAAAGATGGAAGAAAATAGTCCCAAAGCAATGCGATTACAAAGAAAGAAATAATATGCATATCTTTTTGCATATATATTATTCCATAACGTGCGCATGCATATATTTCCTAGTCATCTCAGTCAAATGCAATCCAATAATTTATGCATTTCCATAATGAACATAGGTGATTACTTTCTTTCTTGCATATTTGTTTCCTTCTATTTTTGGTTTTGTATTACCAAAATTTAACATTTCACCTTGATGCAAAATCACATATCTCCAACACCTCACATCGACTCAAGTTCCCTTCTCAACATAAAAATATTAAAATCAAACTCCACCTTCAACCAAAATCTCTTAGCGAGATGGATACCAAATTGAATACACCCAATGGGTTTCGGCAAGGCCACTCCCCATCACACCTTGCTAACGAGCTCAGACTATGTCCCCGTCCGCAAACAAAATGTTGCAAATATCCAAAATCAAAAGAAGGTAGATACCAAAATAATCTCAAAGCCACCAAGGCCAAAAAAATCTCTCAATCATCAATCCAATTACAGAGCAGAAAAACAAAAGCCAATGGATATGACAAGGCTAATCCAAATCTCTGTATGTAAGACAAATCACTCCTCCCACATACCTTATCTGCCAAACAACAAATTTCCTATAGAAATCAACATAAGACTCTCACATCAATATTGAGCCATGAAGCAGATACAGGTTCCCAAATCTAGATGTCCCTTCAACACAGTAAACTCCTTATCACCAAATTTCCAAGACTGGAATGCTCCTCTCTCCCCCAACATAATCTCCTCCGTCTTTATCTTCAATATTGCACAATCTCTCTTTTCGTGCAAAAGAGTAATGGCATAATTATCATCGGATCTACTACTCTTTCTAGAAGCCATTGATGCACAAATTTAAACAACTCCCATTGCTCCGATACCTATCTGTTGTGCAAAAAAATTGCACAAATGCGGAAAAATAATAAACAGGATCTTGATTTTCCAATTTGAACATCACTTAATCTAGCAGCAATTATTCTATTACTCCAAACAAATAGTAAATAACTATAAAGAAGAAAGAGACGCACAATATTTATACCGGTTCCACTATCATCAAGTAGTGCACGTCCAGTCCAAAGGAGAGAGATTTTATTACAGATGAGAGAGTTACAAGAGATTATAAGATAAGAGTTTACATACCAAAGACCAAAATTAGGGATAACAAGAAGAGACACTCTATTTGAAGATCGTTGGTTGAATGCCAGGATGGGTTTACAATGAAGTCTACCTCAATATATAGCCAATGTAAATTCATGTGAGTCATCAATCATATTACCAAGATGTGGTAAAAAGATAATGGAGGCAAGTTACAATGGCAACATAGCGCGTTAACATCGGAAGTAATTCACTCATTCCAAAGATGGAAGAAAATAACCTCAAAGCAATGCAATTACGAAGAAAGAAATAATATACATACCTTTTCGCATATATATTATTCCATAATGTACGCATGCGTATATTTTCTTGCCATCTCATTCAAATGCAATCCAATAATTTATGCATTTTCATAATAAACATACGCGACTACTGTCATTCTTGCAAATTTTTTTCCTTCTATTTGTGATTTTGTATCACCAAAATTTAAAATTAGTGTTACTTACTTTATAAATACTTGAAAGATCTTGACCTTTATCCGAATATTCACTAAATTTCTCTTGAAATCCTTTTCTTCTCTATATTGATAAATGTTTTATGAAATATTCTAGGATGTTAATTGGTAAAAAGAGTGGAGTTGGTTGAATGTCTTTTCCAAAATAAGCCAATCCTTTTTTGGTAAGACCTGCATAACAATTAACTTCTTTTAGAACTTTTATTGAGCGAATACATTTATACCAAGTCTGAAACCAAGCGGATTTATTTCTGAACCCATATTTTTTACTATATTATCTTTCCATCTATTTTTTTCTAAATATGAATCTAAAACTGAAATTCATCGAAAAATATTTTTGATTTATCTTTTAATACAATTGTTATATGACAAGTTGGTCTTTTTCTCGAATAAGTAGGGAACCTAACAAGTTGATGAAGAACAATATGTATCCCTTATGTAACGACCCAGAATTTCAGTCATTTGAAATTCGTATATTTAATTAATTTTTAATATGCAAAAGTTAAAATTTTAAGCTGAATAAATTTTATTTTGAATATCTGGATTTAATTGGACAATTAAATCGATAATTTAATATGTGAAATTACAGAAATAATTGGAAAATTGGGTTTAATGTTATTAAAATTGATTAGTAAAGTTGTATTAAATCATATTGGAGTTAGAATGATGTTATAGAACTTTTAAAATTGAATTAAAAGTTAAATTGTGAAAATTGAATATTTTAATATTTAATTGACGAGTTAAAAATAGCCATTTTTCAAACAGTCTCGGATTTCGACAAAACTAGTTTCGTCGGATCTGTAATGTTATATTATTGTATGGTTTCAAATTTCGTGCCAATCGGACTTACGGTTTGTCCGGTGAAAGCTAAAACGCGTAGAAATCGATTCGAGTGAATTTTGAATTTAAATAGTCAATTCAAAAACTTGTCTCCCAAATTTGATCGAATTGGCTCCCGATATATATTCCATGGCGTTCGGAGTGGGGGTAAAACATTATAAATGCCAGGTGGCACGCTTCTTTGGAGTTCGAAAAAATTTCAGGTGAATAGTGCACGGAAATTTTCTATATAAGGCCCCTATTTTCATTATTTTACACTCAAACCCTAATTTGCTTTCATAGCCGCCACTAACAGAAATCAATGGCCGAAATTTTCATTCCTTCTCCCTCAATTTCTTCAAATCCGTAAATCAATTCGCAAATCTTCCTAAATGAAAGTTGTAGGCAATGACGAGAGCTAGATATTCAACGGTGGAGATCGAAAAATACGCCATAGATCATCGGCAATTTGCATTCAAAGTTGTCGCGTTCGTGAGTGTTTTTCAAGAGCAGGGGATGGCTGAGCTTGCCGTGGTTCAAGTCGTGGGTGAAGTCGACGATGCTCGTCGTCGTGGCACTCTTTGATCATCTTCAAAGTCGACGTAGATGGTGCGTGATCTAGGGCATGTTGGCGGCCGTGATGGGTTAGGTTGTGCGTATGGTAACTTGGAAACAAAGTGAGTGGGTGGAAGGAGAGTGGAGCCCAGATCTGGTCAAAGAAAAATCGTGTGGTCCAGATGATTTAGGGTTTGAAATTAAAAAGAAAATTGTATATTAATTATATTAAAAATCGTGTAAACTTTGTAATAACATAACTCTTTCATACGAGGTCGAAAATGCACGAAACGAATTCTGTTGGATTCGTTTTGTCGAACACTACGCGCTGGAGCTGGATTAGGGTTGATTGGAGCTAGTGAAAATTTTGGGTAAAATTAAACGCGCGTTTAATTTTATTCGAAATAAAAACACTGCAACTGTATTGAAACCAAGGTGCGAACTTCTCACTCAATCGAAATTGTTTCGATTTAAATTTTAAATAGTTAGATTTAAAATTGTTTGATTGTGTGATTGAATGGTAAATTGCTATGTGTTGTTTTGAAATAGACCCTGTACGCCATATATTAAGCGGATGTTATTTATTAAACACATATACCACAATATTCCACCTTGATGTGGAATTGGTATTATATATGTACTTGGAGTTGATTTTCCCGCATTATATAGCGGATGAGACCATATTGCGCCACATAATAGCGGATAATATTTTATATGAACCCATATACCGCGATATTCCATCTTGAAACGGAATTGGTATTGTGCTAACATCTGTGGATGCAGGGAAACAGGTTGGAGGGATCCAACTGGATTCCTCAACAGTATTGATTTATTTACATATATTGTGATATATTCTGTTATCATATGATATATGATGTTATGGATGCCGTGATTGTTATATTTAGTGTTGTTGCAGCATTAGGCCTATTTTTGGAGTTTTAAAAATGTTAAAATAACGATTTTGAATTTAAAAGGATTTTCAAGTGATTTTTGAAAGTATACATTTTATTGAATTTTGGAATTGATTTATTTTAAATAAATAACCGTTATAATTTTAATGTTATAAAAATTATGTTTTTTGTGAAATATAACCGAAATGTGATTTTTGAAATGAGTAGTTGATTTATTTGTAAAATGGTTTAAATAGGGATTTTTGAAACTATTATAAACGGTTTATATAAAAGATTTATAAAATTGATATTTATAAATCAAAATATTGGAATTATAAAACGAGTTTTTATAAGTGTTAAAACAAAATATAAATGGATTTCGTAAGTAAAAGAAATTTATAGATTTATAAATTGTGAAGTTATAAAATGAATAGATTTTGTAAAATAAAAGATTTATAAGTAAATTTACTTATAATTTGGATTTGGCAACTAAATAAGATATAATAGAATTTGTAAATAAAGTGATTTTATAACTTGAAGTTTTTATAATATATAAATGTGAATTTATAAACATTGATTTATAAATTCAAGATTGATTGAATTTGATAAGTAAATATGAAAGCTTATTAAAGGAAATATATTCACGATTTTGGATAGTGAATAATATGTTAAAGAAATGTTTTGGGAAGTGATATTTTAAAAAAATTAAAACGATTTAAAGTTGTTTTAAAATGTGTTAAGGATTGAAACCATAGATTTTAACATTCATTGTTGAAATAGACGTTGTCGAGAAATAAGAAAAGATGGTCTATACCACTATTGTTATAGTAAATGATTTTTGAAAGGAAATGTTTTTGTATAGTATTGGGATTTATATGTCTATTTTAATTTCGAATCCTAGTGATTTTCAGTCGTCGTAACGATGTTTTACGCAACATTCGTTTTGAATCCAATAAATGTGTTTAAGAGAATGTTTTCCTTAAAGAATGAAATATATACTTAATTGTGATTTAAGTATATTGAATATTTTCTAAGTATTGAAAATAAATAGATTTGTGAATTACTTATTGTTAACTAAGTATTTGGAAATGTTTTTCCAATATGAAGTGAAATGTTTTGAGATTATATCTTTTAAAGACTAATTGAAGTAAATATTTGGCAAGTTTTTTAATTTATGGAAGATTAATGAAAAGGGCCTAGTGATTGTTATGGTGCTGGATATTTGTTTGTTGGCCTTGATAGTTAAATAACCGACTATCAATATTTACCTTTAAATGGGTATTTGCTGTGATTTGCTTGAATTTGAATGCTACACTTATTTTGAAAATAAGCGCTCGTTATTCGGTTTAGCCGGAAGAGGACCTATGTGTCATAAATCCCATTCCGAATAGTGATATGTCGTAATGGATAGCATTTGAAGACCAGTGTTGAAGACCAGATATTTTTGAAAACGGAAGGATTACCGTCGAACGTCTCTGCATCAGCTGATCTCCGATATAGAGATTTTATCACCCATTGTGATGGGAAGTCCGGTCGTGATTAGTGAATATCTGGATTGCAAGGGATTCTTTGGAAGTGCCTTCGGTTCTGTTCGAACCCAAAATGGACTTGTATGGATGTGTGTCTGACATTACAATTTGAGATGTAAAGATGATTCTATCAAATATATTTCTGTTGGTGGCGGAGAATTTATTCTCTTAGCTTAACACCCTTCTCTGAGACGTACGAGCTCAGAGATTATATAGTTGATGGTTACTAGTGATATATTCCCAAATTGGTAATGTGGCATACGAAGTGCTGTTGAGCATTTGTTGATCAAAGCGTGGCTTTTATGAAAATCGTAGCTTTGTGGACGAGACTTTGTCAGACCTCACACCCCGGTAATGGTCAAAACAGAAATGATGCTGCAAGGTTATTAGGGGGAAGCGCCCCTTAGTGTATGTCATTCCTTCTGGATAGAGGTGGTAAATGGTATGGAGCCCTGATACTTAACCTATGTTGTTGGTGCAAACTTATTATGTTGTGGTTGTTGGTGAATCCCGAGATTTAGGTCGGTTACTACCGGGGGATGGCATATTCGTGTCAGTAGTTACCCAGCTAGGGGTAACCCGGCCTTGTGTTGGTAGAGATCCGGTTAGGTTCTCGGGGCGTCTTTCAAGAGGCGTACCTATATGGCAATGGGAAGTTCCTTGGCCTGACCGTTAGTTGGAAATCCAAACTCCAATACGAAACCCTATACGGTTTTAGTTGTAGAACCTGTCATTTACTTATGGTGGTCACCACTGTTTAGATGGTAGCTATAGTAGGCATAGTTCGAAATGTCTATGTTGGCTAAGATTTATATTATACTTTCGAAATGTTTTCCTACACTTTGCACTTATAATAATAATATCAAAGAAAATTTACGTATCAAGCATATTTGACTATCATAAGGAGAAATCTCCTCCGATTCTGCGTTTGCATTGTGTGTGTGTGGGAGGCCTTATGGTAGTTTCATTTTCTAAAAGCATTGCGAATATATTTTTTAAAAAAAATCTTTGTTTGTTTTTAAAAGATAAACTGTTTTAAGTTCTCACACCAGTCTCATGACTGACCTGGAGTTTATTGTTTCCTTCCTAAACTCTGGGTGCCCACCAATTTTCACACGGGTAGTCTAGAGTCAGGTTATCAGGTTATTCTGGAATTCAGGGGTTGCTGTGGAGATCAGGAGCAAGCTGGATGGCGTGGCGTATCAACTAGTATATAATATTTCTTTTCCACTGTTTGTTGTTGTAAACTCTGATAATGTAATGTAATAACAGATATGATTCTTTGTTTTAAAGATTATTCATTGATATATTATATGTTGTTCCGCTACGATTGTGAGATTCTGTTATTGTTTCTGTTTTCTTCTTTCTTTCTTTCTTTCTTCTTCTATCTTCTACCTCTTCTTTAACCCTAACGGTTCGGTTTTCCGGCCTTCGATTGCTCGGTAGTTGATACAGTGGACGTATTAACGTCGACTTTCATGAGTCGCAAATCCTAAATGTTACATTTGGTATCAAAGCATATGGTTAAGTGACAACCTTGGCTCTGTTTGGAATTACTCATTAGAGATAGAGTCAGTAGTACTCTAGAATGAGTTTGAGTGTAGTAATAGATATGAGCGCGTATTTGTTAGTGAATATAAAATTGTTTTATATTGTGATGATTGGTTTGTTGAGTGGTATATGGATTCTGGTCGGTATGGATTCTGGTCAGTATAGTCTTTACAACACTATCGATAGGGATCTCTAAACACTCTTACAGAAAAAATTCGACACGATATTGTTTTAAATTGGGTAAATGAAATAATTTTACCTCGATTATATTTTATATATAAAGAAATAATTTTTCAGAAATTATTAAAGTGTATATAAATTAATTGTTTGGTTGTTGAAAATGTAAGAATATATATAAGTTGATTAAAAGAATAAATTGTACAAGCGAAGAATTATAAGTATGGAATTATAATTAATATGATTTACAATTGTGAAATGATTCTTATATAAGTAAAGAGAAAATAGTGAAATTATATAAGTAAAAGATTTGTAAATGTGATTTATGATTAAAAGGAAAATTTTGAAAGAATATTAAGCACTGAATTCAGTACTGTTGCTGGAAAACAATAAGGGTGATGACTGCAGCATCATCAGTATCATTTTAAAGTTTCTGTGTGATGGATTTGCTACCATAGTAAATTGAAAATTTAAGTTCTGTTGTGATAAACAAATTTGAAATTAAATCCAAGTTGTAATTGTTGAATATAAGTGAAACGAGTTTTGAATTTATAATACGAGATAATAAATTTGACTTCGGTAAAAGTTAAATAGAATTTACTTTAGAATTGGAATCTGAATTGGATTTAGAAGTGGAAATTTAAGTTAAGTTAAACAAATAATGTTTTAAATGAAATATAACTTAAGTGATGTTGAATGAAGTTGATTTTGGTATCAAAGTAGACTAATAAAGTGAAGTGATGAATATGAACTTGAGTTAGGTAATGAAATTCAACTTTATATGGTAAAATGAATTAGCAATTGAATTAATGGATGAACTGAAAGTAAATCAATTGAACGTAAATAACTGATATAAAATAATGGATGTAAATGTTAATTCATTAAAGCTAATTAAAAGTGATGAACCAAATTGGATGAATGTAAGAAAAGTAAAGAAATTTGGTAATGTTGGATATACATTGTTTGTTATATGATTGTTAGTTGATTGTATACAAAATTCATATGAAATTCAATAAATGAAAATGAAAGCTATAAATCATTGAATTCAAATTTGAAGTAAATCTAAATAGAATTGAATATGATTTAATTTGAAAGTGAACAAACTTGAATATAAATTAGTGAATGCAAACTAATTCAAATTGAATATGAATGAATGCTAGTAAATCCAATATTAATGAATCAAATGTGATTTAAATTGGAAAACCAATTCATTGAATATTAATGAGAAGTGAAAGTGTATTGATTTAGTTATGAATGTTAGTTGAATGCTAGTTGGTTGACGGTTGGATTTGTTACTTTTGATTGCATTTGCTATATTGGCATATATAGTTGTTGGTATATGTTGTATATTGATATTACTTTCATATATACATGTTTCTCATGGTTTGTTGAGTGTTTAGTAGGTGCGGATTGCGCTTTCTTCGCATTTGGAGCTCGCTTTCGCGCTATATTAGCCGTATATGCTCGTTAATAATATGTAAGGTACATATCTCGGATTACATATCGTACTTTTACACTTTTTTCCTTGTGGGATGCCTCATTACTTGATGAGATGTATATTTGTGATATATATATATATATATATATATATATATATATATATATTGCCATCAATTTTTTTGATCGAGCCGCGCAAAGGAGACTATGGCGAATTTTTCTGAAAATTTAAGGCGTTAGAATAATTTTGAGAAAATTGGAAAATTTTGAAAAGATAACTAAGTATGATTTAAAAACTTAGTAAATTTATAGTAAGAAGTGTAACCATCGGACTTTGGAAACGTTAAGAAGTTAAATGAATTTAAAATCACGTTGGAACGGTTTGCTTTTGAAAAAAGGTTTATGGATTACAAGATTTTTTCTTACTTGGTAATTTCGAAGATGAAATTCTTTTAAGTGTTAACTCCTCTTCTCCATGACTCAGCGACCTAAAGGATTGAAAGGCTCATCGACTTAATGCTAAGTGGCCCAGCGACCTAAAGGATTAGATGGTCCAGCGACCTATGACTCAACGAGTTAACGACTTATGAGAAGGCGCGACCTAACTACCTAAGGGAGTAAGCGACCTAACACATAAAGCGGCTCAACAAGTTAAACGACTTAGTTGCTAAATGGACTGAGCGACCTAGCGTACCAACGACCTATGGACCGAGGTGACCTAGCGACCTAAAGGTGTACGCGATCTAGCGAGTTAATAAGGGGAGCGACCTAACAGGAATAAGGTTCTCTAACGACCTTACGACCTAGCGAGCTATACAAAGCCGAGGTAACTTGTCTTCCTTATGTCGTTCCTTCCCTAGGTCGCCCATGATCTATGACTTGTTCGAATGATCAAGGGTGCTCCTGTTAGGCCGTAAACCGTGTCTACTAAGTCGCCCACGACCTACGACTTATACCTAAGTCGCTCAAGACCTAAACTTACCAGAGGAGCCTCCTATGCCGCTTCCTACCTAGGTCGCACACGACCTATGACTTGTCAGTTTCTCCAGAACGATCAAGTGTACCATGTATAAGCCGTAAACGGCTCCTACTAGGTCGCGGACGACCTGCGACCTATCAAGGTCGCTTGTGACCTACGACCTAACACCGAACTCTCCTATAAATACCCCACTTACTCCAACTAAAAAGGGGATCTTTTTGGCTCATTTCCGGAACGCCGATACTCTGCTGAATTCTCGACTCACTCGACACTTCAAACACAAAGGACATCTCAACAAAATTCAAGAGGAAATTTAATGCAATCAACATGGTTTCAAAGACTTCTTCTACATTAGAGTTCTAGTTGTTTGTCTCATCAGTATTGTAATTGAAGATTGTTGTAAAGTTGTAATCGATTCTGTAATAAAGAGGATTAAAGTGGACGTAGGCTTAACCTGAAGCCGAACCACTATAAAACTATCGTCTTTTACTGCTTTCTCTGTAACTTTTCTACTTGTTTTTAATTCCCGTGTTCACGAGTGGTGCTTTCACTTAATCTCTACATACACCAGGGTGTTAGCGTTCAATTTTTAGCGTTAACATTTTTGGTGCTTTCAATGAGAACCCAACTCAGGCCATCTTCGTCATTGCTTCGCAAAAGTTTGTTGAAAGAATCTCTCTCAAAACCAGAAGTCTATCAGAGATAATGGCTCCTGGAAGAAAGCGTGGATCTACAAGACCTAGTAATGTCCATGAAAATACTGCCACTTCTCCTTCGTCAAGTCAAGCAGCACCAAGCCCCGGAATTACACGAGCGGAGTTAGATGCTGCAGTATCTGGATTATACCAGCAGATGGAAACTCAGAATGCTTTAATGCTTGAGAGGTTAAATGCATTACTTGGAGCAAGCGTCAACCGATGAATAACGAAGAAAACCTTGCAGATGATGTTTATGATCCTGAAGAGAGGAATATTCCTCAAAGAGCAGCTAGCCTCGCCAAGGAAACACCTCCTCAAGCTGGAGGACCGAGACCACAGCCAACTCTCCGCGAACGTTTGTCCAGACAAACTTTCGAGAAAATGGCCGAAGTCTGTCCTGCAGATCCTTTAAATGATGAGGAATATCTTTTGGGCATGGTGCGACAAATCATGAAAGAAAGCATGCAGAGAGATGAAGATGAGAAGGAATGGGGATTCGCTCGGAGCAAAACTCCGTTCACTGAAAAGATTCTAAAGGCGGAGTTCCCAAGGAAGTTTGTTCCTCCTACCATCCCGGCTTATAAGGGAACAAGCGACCCCAATCAATTCCTATATAAGTACGATTGGCACATGACTGGTGCTAGAGCGTCTGACGAGATCAAATGCCGGTACTTTCCAGTATACTTGGAAGGAGTGGCTTTGCTCTGGTTCACAAAGCTTCCGGTCTGATCCATAGACCAGTTCGTAGATTTGACTCGGAAGTTTAAAGAGCAATTCAGGTTGTATGCTTCATAGGCAAAGGATATTATGTCTCTGTCAAGATTGGAACAGAATCCTGGGGAATCTATCATGTCTTTCTTGAACCGCTTCAACATAGCTTTGGCTGAAGTGGACAATGCAGAGATACGAATGGTCTTGACATACCTGATGAGGGAAATCGACAAATCAAGCGAATTTGGGAAGTGGCTGAAGATGAAAGAACCGAATTCGCTTGAGAAATTCTATAAGAAAGCTGATGAGTTCATGCGCTTGGAAAGCCTTCGACCACCAGCTAAAGTAGCATTGACAGAGGTCAAGAATAATACTACTGCTCCTATCAAAAGGGAATCCGGGAGTCAGAAAAGGGAAACTAACGGCGGGAAGAAACAGAAAGATGCGAAGAAACCTCGCTTCTTAAAACCTTCAAATTTCACTTCTTTGACTGACACCCCGGAGAATATCTTCTTTTCTACCAAAGATGCGGTAGAATATTCTAAACCGCCGGAGATGAGAGTTAACAAAAAAGCTGCTCAAAGTGGGAGATTCTGTCGGTTTCATAATCAACCCGGTCATGATACCAACGAATGTCGCCATTTGAAAAGTTTAATTGAAGTACTATTGAGAGAGAACAAGTTGTAGCAATATGTTAGGAGAAGTAGAAATGACCCAACTTCATCCACTAAGGGCCAGCAACTTCCTGCTCATCCATCTGGCTCGGGTGAGAGGAATACCGTGCATGATTCAGAAAGTCCTGTCATTAATGTGATTACAGAAGGGCCTCACCCAACAGGAAGAAGCTGGGGCGAGATGGAAATATGCCCGTGCCCTGAAGTATGCACCAACAGAAGAGAGTGTTTTTATGATAGAAGATGCTGCACCTTTGAAGCAGCAGAAAACTTTTAATGATGATATTGTGTTCAAAGCCAGGGACTCTATGGGCATTGAAGCTCCAACATGGATCCCTTGGTCATCTCTGCAGGCATTGGGCCGGCTATTGTGAGAAGAGTGCTTGTAGATTGCGGCGCTTCTTGCAATATTCTCTTCAAAAAGACGTTCGACCAAATGAAAATTCCAATTGCTGATGTCCAAGCCTCATCTCAGAAAATTATTGGGTTTACTGGGGAACCGAAGCAGCCAATTGGAACTATTGACTTGTTCGTCGAGCTTGAAGAGGGGCAGAAAAAGGTGGTTCGGAAACAGACTTTTGTAATTTTTAATGAATTTTCTGCCTACAACGCCTTCCTGGCTGACCAACTCTTGCGGCTTTTAAAGCAATTCTCGCCCTATGGTGCCTCACTATGAAATTCCCCACGGATAACGGAGTTGTAGTTATTAAAGGGGATCAGAACGCTGGGTGAGAATGTTATCTGATAGAGTTGCGCGAAGCAAGGAAGAGAGAAATGGGAAAAGATGCTGCAGCCCCAGTCCGCATCAAAGAATCAACCTTGTAGCAATTACAGGCTGGACCCTGCACTGGAGAGCATAGCGGGGCACGAAGAGAAATGGATCCCAGAAAAGCTAGTGCAGGCGAGAATAGAGTGGTGCCAGTTGAAGTAACGGTGCCGGTACCTATTGATCCGAAAGATCCGAACAAAGTGGTGAATGTGGGTTCGCAGCTTAGTATGACAATTCAAAATTCCTTGGTAACATTCTTGAAAGCTAATCTGGACGTATTCGTTTGGACTCATGCTGATATGTGTGGAATATTCCCAGAAATTGCAGTACATACTCTGAATATTGATCCGAAGTTTACACCGGTAAAACAGAAAAGAAGAACCCAAGGTCCTGAAAGGTCAGCAGCATTAAAAGAAGAGGTAGACCGGCTTATGGAAAATGGTTTCGTCAGGGAGTCTACTTACCCGAATTGGGTTTCAAATCCAGTACTGGTTAAGAAAGCTAATGGGAAATGGAGAGTATGCATTGACTTCTCAGATCTAAACAAATCCTGCCCCAAAGACTGCTTCCCGTTACCCAGAATAGATCAGTTGGTGGATGGAACAGCAGGGCATGAATTGTAATCTTTCACGGATGCTTACTCTGGATACAACCAGATTATGATGCATGAGCCGGATCAGGAGGATACAAGCTTCATCACCGATGTTGGTCTCTACTGCCATAGAGTCATGCCTTTCGGACATAAGAATGCAGGGGCAACTTACCAAAGACTCGTCAATGTTATGCTCAAACCGCAGATTGGCAAAACTATGGAAGTTTATGTTGACGATATGTTGGTGAAGTCAAAGAAAGCGGTAGACCATATGGACCACTTGGCGGGAATGTTTGAAACCCTTGAAAGCACGGAATGAAACTTAATCCTTTGAAATGTTCGTTTGGGGTGGAGTCCGGAAAATTTCTTTGTTTCATTGTGAGTGTTAGGGGCATTGAAGCTAATCCTACTCAGATTGCTGCCTTAAAAGAAGTAAAAGCTCCTAAAACGAAGAAGGAATTGCAAAGTCTTAATGGAAAAGTCGCTGCCTTGAGTCGATTCATTTCCAAAGCTACTGATAAATGCATTCCATTCTTTGATGCACTGAAGAAAGGAAGGAAGAATTTTGACTGGACTCCTGAATGTCAGAAAGCTTTCGATGAATTGATTCGTCATATGGAAACGCCTCCAATACTTTCTAAGCCCGACGATGGTGAGGATCTTTTCGTATATTTGGCAATCTCATCTCATGCTCTTAGTGCAGCGTTGGTACGGGAAGACGCAAAAATTCAGCGCCCGGTCTATTATATCAGCAAGAGGTTCACCGGGGCAGAGATGAATTATTCAAAATTGGAAAAGCTCGCCTATTGTCTACTGATTGCATCAAGAAAGTTGAGGCCGTATTTCCAAGCTCATCCTATCAAAGTCCTCACTAGTCAACCTCTAAAGCAAGTCATGTTTCGTCCTGAGACTTCGGGTCGTCTTCTGAAGTGGAATATTGAACTCAGCCAATACGACATCACTTATCATCCCCGGAGAGCAATCAATGGACAAGCTTTGGTAGATTTCATCGCAGAATGTACAGATAAAGGTGATCGTGAGGAAGAAGTGTCTGATTATCCCCCAATTCGATGGAAATTATATGTTGATGGTGCAAGGAACAATTACTGTTCCGGAGCTGGGGTTGTGCTTGAAACCGCTGAAGGGCGGTCATTGTGCTATGTATTGAGATTGGAATTCCCTATAATAAACAATGAATCAGACTATGAAGCTCTTATTGCCGGCTTGAGAATTGCTAAAGAGTTAAATATCAAAGTGTTGCAGATCTTCAGTGATTCACAGCTTATTGTATGTCAAGTCAAGAAAGAGTTTCAAATGAAAGGAGGAAATCTGCCTACTTATTTGTCAAGAGCTTGGGAACTTCTCGATGATCTTGACCATTATACAATAAACATATACCCCGGGAAGAGAACATGAAGGCAGATTCTCTCGCAAAGTACGCAGGCACAGGTGAAGCTCAATTATTGGGATTAGTTCCTGTGGAAGTTCTGTCAACTCCAAGCACTGATGAGATGGATATTGACTGGATCATGACTATATCTCAAGAGCAAGAATCATGGATGACTCTGATAATGGAATATCTGCTCAACGGTTCTCTACCAGAAAGTTCAAAAGAACGACAGAAGTTGCTAAGAAAAGCCTCCAGATACATAATTCAAGATGGCCGATTGTATAGGCGGGGATTCTCAATGCCATTACTCCGATGTGTGACCAAGGAAGAAGCTAAGACAATTCTAGCTGAAGTTCACGGAGGCGAGTGTGGAGACCATTCAGGTGGTCAAACTCTAGCAAAGAAAATTCTCCGTCATGGGTATTTTTGGCAAGATATTAATCGTGATGCTGCAAGCTATGCCCGAAAATGTGACCGATGCCAAAGATTTGCAAAAATCCCAAGAGCACCTTCCACTGAGATAACACAAATGGTCGGCCCGTGGCCATTTGCTATTTGGGGAATAGATCTCATCAGGTCTTTGCCAACTACCAAATCCGGAATCAGGTATGGTGTGCCTCAAAAGATAATCACAGATAATGGAACCCAATTCGAAAGTGAAGAGTTCCAAGATTTTTGCAAGCGATTCAAGATCTAGAAAAGCTTCTCAGCAGTGGCTCATCCGCAGGCAAATGGGCAAGTGGAAGCAGTAAACAAAATTATCAAATCTACCATCAAAAAACAGCTGGAAAAAGCGAATGGTGGTTGGGTCGATAAGCTTCCACTAGCACTATGGGCATATAGAACTACCCATAAAACTGCAACTGGGCATACTCCATTTTCATTGGCATATGGATCAGAAGCAATGATTCCAGTGGAAATAGAAGTCCCTTCACATAGAAGAATTCATTTCAACCAAGCTGAAAATGAAGAGTTGCAACTTGAAGCACTTGACTTCCCTGATGAAAAAGGGAAGAGGCTCAACTCAGAATTGCAGCCCATCAGCAAAGAATTTCCAGGCACTTCAATTCCAAAGTTCGCCAACGCAGCTTTGAGATTGGAGATCTAGTCTTGAAAAGGGTCATGACAGCAACAGGAGTGTTTGCGCCAAATTGGGAAGGGCCATATGTCATAGGCAAAAAACTTCTTGATGGCACTTTCAAACTGATAACTGTCGAAGGAGATCCAATTCCAAGAGCTTGGAACATCAATCACTTGCGTCCATATTTTACTTAAAAGCTTTGCTTAAATTTGTAAAAAGAATTATGAATGTGTGATTCTTGTATTGAAAGCCATTGTAAAGCCAGTGCAAGTGAATAATAAGAACTATAAAGTGGATGTAGGCCCAGTTCTTGGCCGAACCACTATAAATCTTGTATTCTCTACTATTATAAATTTCTTGTTTTATTTCGATACATAAAGTACTTCAATTGTATTACTAAAATGTCGATTTAATATTGCGAGCCGTTAAAACAAAGCTTACCCGTTATAAGACCAAGCGATCCCTGACATCACTCAACAAATGAAGGTTTAGCCACAAAAATTCCAGATTCAAATCCTATATAAGAAGTGCTTCAAGCAAACAGTTAGTGGTTCCGCCAGAGGTAGAACTTTCCTAACTAATTGTGATCGTTTGTGCAAACAAACATTCGATTAATTAGCCTGTATCTGCCCTTGCGAACTCATTTAACGATGAAGTACACTTCTTTGGATAAAATAAGCTACTTGCAAAAGAAAGGAATGTGCGCTTGGAGATGATAACAGGGAACCGCTGATATGAGCAAATGGCGAAAAAGCATGGGCAAGCAGGCAGCAAACAGCAAAAGACCTCCTCGGAGGCACAAGCCCTCTTCGGAGGCACAACTCTCGGAGGATAAAGACCTCTAATGGGACTTGCCAGAAAAAAAGTTCTCTTTCTCGACAGAAAGTTGTGGACTGACCGGTGGCACAGGACACTCGTTAACTAGCTGAGAACGTTTGTGCAAACAAACAATCGAAGTAACTTGTGTCCGTCCCGTGAATCCATCCAACCGAGAGAAGGAAACTTCAAACTTCCAAGCAAAAGACCTACTCAGAGGCACGCATTCCACCGAGATCTGAAATAAAACTTCACAAGTGCTGGAATGTGAAAAGCCCTCTTCGAAGGCCCATTTCACCATAGTTGAAATGCTAAAAGACCTTTAATGGGACTTTCCAGAAAAAGAAAGTTCTCTTTCTCGACAGAAAGTTATGGACTGACCGGTGGCACAGGACACTCGTTAACTAGCTGAGAACGTTTGTGCAAACAAACAATCCAAGTAACTTGTGTCCGCCCCATGAATCCATCCAACCGAGAGAAGGAAACTTCAAACTTCCAGGCAAAACCCTACTCAGAGGCACACATTTCACCGCGATCTGAAATAAGACTTCACACGAGTCGAAATGTGAAAAGCCCTCTTCGGAGGCCCGCTTCCCAGCGGACAGGGAAAAAATAAAAGCCTCTCCCCAAAGGCAGAAACACAAAAGCCTTCTCCCCAGAGGCACAAACAAAAAGCCCTCTTCCCAGAGGTACAATCAAACAAAAAAGCCCTCTCCCCAGAGGCACAAACAAAAAGCTCTCTTCCCAGAGGCACAATCAAACGAAAGCCCTCTTCGGAGGCACAAAAAGGTCGAAGCCCTTTTTCGAAGGCCCGCTTTACCACGAAGGAAAATTCACTTGCCAAAATAAAAGTGACTTTCTCCAAAAGTGAAGTGTAAAAACTTCGCAACAAAAAAGAGAGAAGACTTCTCTAATACGAGGCGCATTCTACTAAATCAGAAAAAATATTTCCTTAAAACGGAAATATTATCCTGTAAAGTATAAATGCAAATCTCCTTCAAATGGAAAAGTTGTTCTCTAAAGAAAGAGTACAAGTCTTCTCGAAACAGAAAAGTTGTTCTCCAAAATTTTGCCAATGAGAAAGAGATTGCAATAAACCATGGTATGGGGGAAATATAATATAGTTACAAAAATAAAAACAATGCTCAAACAACATACCATAGGTTTACTGCAACATCACACAGAGAAAATAAAGAAACCTGTATAAAAAAAAAGAATAAATGCATTCTCAAATACAGACAGAAGTCTGTACAAGTAAAAGAACCATTTTATTCCATACTATGAATTTTTTTATACATGTGCAGGTTTCAAAACAAAACAAGGTGGGGACCGATACCCACACAATCCCGGTCAACAAAAGTCTTTATATACACAAGCAAAAAAGCAAAAAGCAAAAAGCAAGGTTAAAAGCATAAGTCCTAAACCCATCACTTCTTCTTCCTGCCACCTTTTGAGCCTTCGCCTGGCCGGATGATTAATTTTTTGTGCCGGCTTGTGGGAGTAGGGGAAGGAAGAGGAAGGGGTGCAATTGGACTTTCTTCTGTTTTTTCTTCGCCAATAGAAGCTTCTCTCCTTTTCTTTGAAACTACACGCTTCCCCTTCTTCCTTAAGGAAGGATCACTCCCCGGAGTGAAAAGTGCAGACAACGTTATGTCATCAGAAATAGTCTGCTCCGGGGTTCTTTCACCTTCTTCAGCTTCCTCGGCTTTCTGTTCTTGAGAAGCAACCGGGTCATCCAAGCCTTGAAGAGCTTCTATCTGCTCCTCTTGTGACCCCGGTTGAGAAACAGAAGGAAGAGTATTCTGAAGTGGCGGAGAGGAAACGGCCGGAAGAGGGGAAGGCTGAATAACACTTGGCGCTTTCACTACAGGAGAAGAGAAGTTAAAGTCAGTATCTCTCATAAAAAGAGGAGAAAGTGGCACGTCAAGATTTAATTAATAATCAAAAAGTTCATCAAGCTCATGTGAAAAAAGCAAGTAGTCCGCTTGAGCAAGATCAACATTGAGGTTACCTGAAGAAGTAGACTTTACTATGTCAACTTCGAAGTCCTACGCTTCAGCACTTTTTTGAGTCTCATCTCCAGTGTGGGCGGTGGCACTTTCAATAACGGCTTTAGCAGGAGGAGGAGAATGGAAACTGGAGCCAACAATATCGATATCGACCGGAACTGAAGGTAGAACTGGGTCGGTTAAGATTGTCTTTCCTAAATGTTCTCCTTCTATCATTTCGGCTCTCTCTTTGGCGAGTTGCTCCTTTCCCCTGGCAAGAGCGGCACATGCATCATCATCTAGATAGTGCGCCATTAAATCTACTTCGGCATATCCGTCTCCTCCAAGCATGTCAAGTATGGCCTCCCACACTTTGGCTAAAGTGATTTCATATGTCGGTCCCAAAAACTTAAGGCTACCGTGCCCCAGAACACTATGGATGTAAAACTTGAATAGAGTGGAGCTGACTTCAGCTTTAGTTGCCATGTGAGATTCTTCGGCTGCAGCTTTGTCGGTAATAGCTTCATCACGCTCCTTTTCAGCTTCAGAAAGTCGAACGTTGAGCAGTTCAATCTCCAAGTGTTGGGAGTTGGTTTTCTCTCGAAGTTGAGCAACATCATCTCGGTAGTTTTCTACGGCTTGCTGTTGTGCTTCAAATTTAGCTTCAGCATCCCTTTGTGCCGCATGAGCATCTCTCACTTGTTTTTAAAGCACTTCTTCTCTCTGAGAATAAGAAGTGGAAGAAGTGGCGAGCTCTTCCTTAAGTTTTTCGACCTCTGCTTCAAGCTTCTCATTATAAGTGGCTATGCTCCTCATTTCCGCGTCATGCTGCTCAAGAGTCTTCTGCCATTCAGATTTGTCGTTTTCCATTGTTAGCATGGCCTTAAGATTTGCACCGTTTTCCCTCTGAAGCTCGTCGACAAGCTTTTGCCAACCCAACATTCTCTCAATATCGAGTTTGACGGCATCGAGATTGCGCAGCATAGCTTGCTTGTCAATCGGGATCAAATCAAGGTCAAAGCGCACTCCCTTCAAGCACCAATGCGGAAACCGACTTTGAAGAGTGGCCGGGCCTTGTCCAACCTGATATGAGGGCCTGCCAATAATTTTTTGAATATCAGTACGAGTAAAGGCAGGAGATTGAGAAGGTACAGGAGCAGCGGGCCTTTCAGGAAGTTCGGACGCCGGCTTTTTGCCATGTTTGACCCTTTTACTCGCATCTTCAGGGATGTGGCTTTTCCCTTTATCATCATGAGATTTCCGTTTATGAGAATCATCTTCCCTCTGGGAAGAATCATGTCGCTCATCTCATCTTTCGTGGCGTTCTTCATAGGCGCGCCTTTCACGAGCTCTTCTTGCAGCTCTTTTGCGTCAGTCTCCCAGGAGGAAGGGAGATACCTCTTAGGGTCATAAGAACTGCGCTTCCCATAACGCTGGAAATCGTCGTAGTAAGAGTCACTTCTTCCCATTGGAGAATCTGAAAATGAAGAAAAGATAAACTCAGAAATCTTGAAAGCAAGAAAGTTGAACGCATATAAGTGCTGAAAAGTCCTAAGTGTGTGTAACGTGCAAACTACGTGCGTCGAATCACGAACCACTCCGGGGTTGGGGGTGACGATGGATTTAACAGCCAGTGTCAACTCTTGGGTTGATGAAGTTTGTTGCAGAACAGATGTCGCTTCAACTGCTGGAGAAGTAACTTTAGCAGTGATAGGATCATCTTTAAAAAGCTCCTGTGAAGTAATCATCAGGTCGCTCAACCCCTCAAAAGTATCATCACCGCTGTGCCTGGCGAGACTCGCTCTTCCAGTTCCTTCGTCACCAGATTTCCCGGATTGTTGGGGGAGGTTCCTCTTCTTCGATGACCGGGGCAAGTGCAAGTTTGCCGGATGACCCCGCAACATCAATTGAAGTAGGACACTTTACCAACGAAGCCTCAACAGTATGTTCTTTCGGCGTAAGTTCTTCGATGGAAACTGGGACATCCGATGTCTGTACTGGAGAGTCGGGGACTTCATGAGTTTGGGTAGAACGAGAAGGGTTGCAAAAGCCCATATTGGTGCAGAAGTTCATCTTTCAACAAAAATTTAATACTTTTTTCTTCAACCGGCACGGCAATTAATCTATCAAAAGTCGTCTTGTGACTGGGATTTCTAGAGGGAGGAGGAAGTGCTGTAAAAGAAAAGAATGAAGTTAGCCCTTAGCAGTTCGAATCTCGAAAAGCTTAAACGGAAAGAACGGGGATGAAAAGTCTTACTTCCTATTCTCCAGATGGCATAAAACCCTAAGGGGCAGCGAACGAAGCAGAATTGATTCATAAAACCGTGAGCACTTTCGGAAAGATCGGTGATAAGTTAACGATTTCTGGCACTTCTCACGGGTATAATGGAGGGGTAGTCTTTATTCTTCGCGAATGTGCATAAGTAGCAGATTTCTTCGAAGCTCGGAAGACGGTTAAGTGTCCTCCTGAATAAAACACACAATCCCATCAGGATGGCGTAGCCATTGGGATGTAGTTGAACGGGAGAGATGGTTAGTCGAAAAAGGAGCTGATGAAGAAATTCATCGAAAGGAGGAATGGCACCACAAAGGCACATCTGACGTTGATGGTGATAAAACCGAGAGGTGGCCTGTCAGCGGTATCATTTGGTCCTGAAAGTATAGCATCCGCTTCGGCAATCCCAAATTGAATACGTAATTGGTTGAATGCCCGCTGACTCAGGGTAGTTGGAGTTCTTTCCGGAGAATTATCCAATGGGTCGGCTATCGGAAAGACTCCTTCAAATTGCTCGATTATCTCTTCTTGAGAAGACGTTCTACATAAGGAACTGGATATTCAAATGTGAAGGTGCATGTTTCCTAAATGTGTGAAGTGTTGTGCAGAACTAATAAAATGACAAGCAAATATAACTGAAATCAAACTAACAGGCAATTGTCAGTTACAAAGTTTCAGGTTTTGTTATTTTAAGTCCAAATGCAAGTGCTGTATTGATGCAAACAAATCAGTTTTAATTGATTAACGTTGCTTTGCTTTAATACTTCGCTTGAATTTGTTGATTCATAGCACTTCATAAAACTTCTTTAAGTTGATTATCGATTATCTTTTATCGACTAATCTGTCATTCGATGTGGACAATCAATGGCAGTATATTCGCCCTAGTTTTTTGCAAATGTTGTGTTCAATAGGTTGCTAGCTTACAAGTGAATATAATCTGTAAAGAAGTGCAGCAAAGTTCAAGTTAGAAGTACAATCAAGTTCAAAGTTCAAGCAGTTCATTCTAGCAGTTCAAAGTTCAAGCAGTTCATTCTAGCAGTTCAAGTTAGAAGTACAATCAAGTTCTATCAAAATTCTGAAGCTTTCAAGTTTTGTTCAAGTCCTTAAGTCGCAATCCGAGTCAAGAAGTTCTCTAAGTCCTAGGTCTCTCACGACCTAACAGGTTGGGTTGAAATTGGTCCAGGTCGCAAGAAGCCGCTCGGTAGTAAAAAATTGTTTAAGTCCTAAGTCGTCCGCACGACTATGCACTAAGTCGTTCACACGACCTAAAGACTAGGTCGCTCACGCATTCTAAAGTTTAGGTCGCATTGTTAGTAAAGCAAATTTGTCAAAGTTCTAGCTCGGCCGCGACCTAAAACCTATGCCGTAGGAAGATAGGTCGTTAATCTGTTAGGTCGTTCAACTTTAAACTTTGTATTGTTCCAGTAAGTAAAGTCACAAGCAAGTTGGGTCGCATGAGTCACATTCAAACCAACAACCCTAATCCTGCTCTCCAATTACATTCTGCCACACGTCTACCACATGTGTATCACCCAGAGGCGTCACGGCACATCTTGCTATCCACTAACCCATTAACCCGATAACCCCTCATCGTCATCTTTCCACATCACCAAAACCACCTAAAATCGAGCCAAGTCATCTCAAATCCATCATGAACCTGATGCATTGCCATGATCGCGAGAATTACAATGATAGCGCGACCGATGACGAGCAACAATCAATCGTAATGCGACTTTTGGTGAAGAACAGCGTAAGAAATTGGGTTAGGGAAGGAAAATGAGAAGTTCATAACTCGATGGTGATCAAGGATCGAATAGTAAGCAAGTCTACTTACACAATGAAGATGATCGGCGGCTACTTGGTTGAATTTTTGCCTTCGAGAGCTCAGCAATTCGTTAATGGCGGTTTCGAATAGTCAAGCAAGTAAAGAGAGGGAGGAAGGAGATGGATAACTTATATGCAAGGACGGTGGAACCTGAATCGGTGCGAACGACTTAACTCCACCTTTAGGTCGCTCATGACCTAGCGACCCAGCGATGCGCGAGTTAAAAAGTGTCGAAGCACACGACCAAATCCTTAGGCGTATACTTCGAGGGGCAAGTGTTAACTCCTCTTCTCCACGACTCAGCGACCTAAAGGATTGAAAGGCTCATCGACTTAATGCTAAGTAGCCCAGCGACCTAAAGGATTAGATGGTCCAGCGACCTATGACTCAACGAGTTAACGACTTATGAGAAGGCGCGACCTAACTACCCAAGGGAGTAAGCGACCTAACACATAAAGTGGCTCAATAAGTTAAACGACTTAGTTGCTAAATGGACTGAGCAACCTAGCGTACCAACGACCTATGGACCGAGGTGACCTAGCGACCTAAAGGTGTACGCGACCTAGCGAGTTAATAAGGGGAGCGACCTAACAGGAATAAGGTTCTCTAACGACCTATCGACCTAGCGAGCTATACAAAGCCGAGGTAACTTGTCTTCCTTATGTCATTCCTTCCTTAGGTCGCCCACGATCTATGACTTATTCGAATGATCAAGGGTGCTCCTATTAGGCCGTAAACCGTGTTTACTAAGTCGCCCACGACCTAAGACTTATACCTAAGTCGCTCACGACCTAAACTTACCAGAGGAGCCTCCTATGCCGCTTCCTACCTAGGTCGCCCACGACCTATGACTTGCCAGTTTCTCCAGAACGATCAAGTGTACCATGTATAAGCCGTAAATGGCTCCCACTAGGTCGCGGACGACCTACGACCTATCAAGGTCGCTTGCGACCTACGACCTAACACTGAACTCCCCTATAAATACCCCACCTACTCCAACTAAAAAGGGGATCTTTTTGGCTCATTTCCGGAACGCCGATACTCTACTGAATTCTTGACTCACTTGACACTTCAAACACAAAGGACATCTCAACAAACTTCAAGAGGAAATTTAACGCAATCAAAATGGATTCAAAGACTTCTACATTGGAGTACTAGTTGTTTGTCTCATCAGTATTGTAATTGAAGATTGTTGTAAAGTTGTAATCGATTCAGTAACAAAGAGGATTAAAGTGGACGTAGGCTTAACCTCAAGCCGAACCACTACAAGACTATTGTCTTTTACTGCTTTCTCTGTAACTTTTCTACTTGTTTCTAATTCCCGTGTTCACGGGTGGTGCTTTCGCTTAATCTCTGAATATATGGGGTGTTAGCGTTCAATTTTTAGCGTTAACGGGGGAAGTTTGTAACGACCCAGAATTTTAGTCATTTGAAATTCGTATATTTAGTTAATTTTTAATATGCAAAAGTTAAATTTTTAAGCTGAATGAATTTTATTTTGAATATCTGGATTTAATTGGATAATTAAATCGATAATTTAATATGTGAAATTATAGAAATAATTGGAAAATTGGGTTTAATGTGATTAAAATTGATTTGTAAAGTTGTATTAAATCATATTGGAGTTAGAATGATGTTATAGAACTTTTAAAATTGAATTAAAAGTTAAATTGTGAAAATTGAATATTTTAATATTTAATTGACGAGTTAAAAATAGCCATTTTTCAAACAGTCTCGGATTTCGACAAAACTAGTTTCGTCGGATCTGTAATGTTATATTATTGTATGGTTTCAAATTTCGTGCCAATCGGACTTACGGTTTGTCCGGTGAAAGCTAAAACGCGTAGAAATCGATTCGAGTGAATTTTGAATTTAAATAGTCGATTCAAAAACTTATCTTCCAAATTTGATCGAATTGGCTCCCGATATATATTCCATGGCGTTTGGAATGGGGGTAAAATATTATAAATGCCAGGCGGGACGCTTCGTTTGGAGTTCGAAAAAATTTCGGGTGAATAGTGCATGGAAATTTTCTATATAAGGCCCCTATTTTCATTATTTTACACTCAAACCCTAATTTGCTTTCATAGCCGCCACTAACAGAAATCAATGGCCGAAATTTTCATTCCTTCTCCCTCAATTTGCTTCAAATCCATACATCAATTCACAAATCTTCCTAAATGAAAGTTGTAGACAATGACGAGAGCTCGATATTCAACGGTGGAGATCGAAAAATACGCCATAGATCATCGGCAATTTGCGTTCAAAGTTGTCGTGTTCGTGCGCATTTTTCAAGAGCAGGGGATGGCCGAGCTTCCCGTTGTTCAAGCTGTGGGTGAATTCGACGATGCTCGTCGTCGTGGCACTCTCTGATCATCTTCAAAGTCGACGTAGATGGTGCGTGATCTAGGGCATGTTGGCGGCCGTGATGGGTTAGGTTGCGCGTATGGTAACCTGGAAACGAAGTGAGTGGGAGGAAGAAGAGTGCGGCCTAGATCTGGTCAAAGCAAAATCATGTGGTCCAAATGATTTAGTGTTTGAAATAAAAAGAAAATTGTATATTAATTATATTAGAAATCGTGTAAACTTTGTAATAACATAACTCTTTCATACGAGGTCGAAAACGCACGAAACGGATTGTGTTGGATTCGTTTTGTCGAACACTACGCGATTGATCTTGATTGAGGTTGATTGGAGCTAGTGAAAATTTTGGGTAAAATTAAACGTGCGTTTAATTTTAATCGATATAAAAACACTACAACTGTATTGAAAGCAAGGTGAGAACTTCTCACTCAATTGAAATTGTTTTGATTTAAATTTTAAATAGTTAGATTTAAAATTGCTTGATTGTGTGATTGAATGATAAATTGTTATATGTTGTTTTAAAATAGACCCTATATGTCGTATATTAAGAAGATGTTATTTATTAAACACATATGCCGTGATATTCCACCTTGATGTGGAATTGGTATTATATATGTACTTGGAGTTGATTTTCCCGCATTATATAGCGGATGAGACCCTATTGCGCCGCATAATAGACGATAATATTTTATATGAACTCATATACCACGATATTCCGTCTTGAAACGGGATTGGTATTGTGCTAACATCTGTGGATGCAGGGAAACAGATTGGAGGGATCCAACTGGATTCCTCAACAATATTGATTTATTTACAGAAATTGTGATATATTTTGTTATCATATGATATATGATGTTTTGGATGCCGTGATTGTTATATTTAGTGTTGTTGCAGCATTGGGCCTATTTTTGGAGTTTTAAAGATGTTAAAATAACGATTTTGAATTTAAAAGGATTTTCAAGTGATTTTTGAAAGTATATATTTTATTGAATTTTGGAATTGTTTTATTTTAAATAAATAAACGTTATAATTTTAATGTTATGAAAATTATGATTTTTGTGAAATATAACCGAAATGTGATTTTTGAAATGAATAGTTGATTTATTTGTAAAATGGTTTAAATTGGGATTTTTGAAATTATTATAAACGGTTTATATAAAAGATTTATAAAATTGATATTTATAAATCAAAATATTGGAATTATAAAACGAGTTTTTATAAGTGTTAAAACGAAATATAAATGGATTTCGTAAGTAAATGAAATTTATAGATTTATAAATTATGAAGTTATAAAATGAATAGATTTTGTAAAATAAAAGATTTATAAGTAAGTTTACTTATAATTTCGATTTGGCAACTAAATAAGATATAATAGAATTTGTAAATAAAGTGATTTTATAACTTGAAGTTTTTATAATATATAAATGTGAATTTATAAACATTGATTTATAAATTCAAGATTGATTGAATTTGATAAGTAAATATGAAAGCTTATTAAAGCAAATATATTCACGATTTTGGATAGTGAATAATATGTTAAAGAAATATTTTGGGAAGTGATATTTTAAATAGAATTAAAACGATTTAAAGTTGTTTTAAATTGTGTTAAGGATCGAAACCATAGATTTCAACATTCATTGTTGAAATAGACGTTTTCGAGAAATAAGGAAAAGATGGACTATAACACTGTTGTTATAGTAAATGATTTGTGAAAGGAAATGTTTTTGTGTAGTATTGGGATTTATATATCTATCTTAATTTCAAATCCCTATACTAGTGATTCTGAGTTGTCGTAACGATGTTTTACGCAACATTCGTTTTGACTCAAATAAATGTGTTTAAGAGAATGTTTTCCTTAAAGAATGAAATAAATACTTAATTGTGATTTAAGTATATTGAATATTTTCTAAGCATTGAAAATAAATAGATTTGTGAATTACTTATTGTTAAATAAGTATTTGGAAATGTTTTTCCAATATGAAGTGAAATGTTTTGAGATTATATCTTTTAAAGATTAATTGAAGTGAATATTTGGCAAGTTATTTAATTTATGAAAGATTAATGAAAAGGGCCTAGCGATTGTTATGGTGCTGGATATTTGTTTGTTGGCCTTGATAGTTAAATAACCGACTATCAATATTTACCTTTAAATTGGTATTTGATGTGATTTGCTTGAATTTGAATGCTACACTTATTTTGAAAATAAGCGCTCGTTATTCGGTTTAGCCGGGAGAGGACCTTTGTGTCATAAATCCCATTCCGAATAGTGATATGTCGTAATGGATAGCATTTGAAGACCGGTGTTGAAGACCGAATATTTTTGAAAACGGAAGGATTACCGTAGAACGTCTCTGCATCGGCTGATCTCCGATATAGAGATTTTATCACCCTTTGTGATGGGAAGTCCGGTCGTGATTAGTGAATATCCAGATTGCAAGGGCTTCTTTGGAAGTGCCTTCGGTTCTGTTCGAACCTAGAATGGACTTGTACGGATATGTGTCTGACATTACAATTTGAGATGTAAAGCTGGTTTCTATCAAATATATTTCTGTTGGTGGTGGAGAATTAATTCTCTTAGCTTAACACACTTCTCTGAGACGTACGAGCTCAAAGGTTTTTTGGTTGATGGTTACTAGTGATATATTCCCAAATTGGTAATGTGGCATACGAAGTGCTGTTGAGCATTTGTTGATCAAAGCGTGACTTTTATGAAAAGCATTGCTTTGTGGACGGGACTTCGTAGGACCTCACACTCCGGTAATGGTCAAAACAGGAAAGATGTAGCAAGGTTATTAGGGGATAGTGCCCCCTTAGTGTATGTCATTCCTTCTGGATAGAGGTGGTATTATGGTATGGAGCCCTGATACTTAACCTTTGTTGTTGCTGCAAACTTATTATGCTGTGGTTGTTGGTGAATCCCGGGATTTAAGTTGGTTACGATCGGGGGATGACATATTCGTGTCAATAGTTACCCAGCTAGAGGTAGCCCGACCTTGTGTTGGCAGAGATCCGGTTAGGTTCTCGGGGCGTCTTTCCAGAGGCGTACCTATGTGGCAATGGGAAGTTCCTTGGCCTGACCATTAGTTGGAAATCCAAACTCCAATACGAAACCCTGTACGGTTTTAGTTGTAGAACCTGCTATTTATTTATGGTGGTCACCACTGTTTAGATGGTAGCTACAGTAGGCATAGTTCGGAATGTCAATGTTGGCTAAGATTTATATTATACTTTCGAAACGTTTTCCTACATTTTGCACTTATAATAATAATATCAAAGAAAATTTACGTATCAAGCATATTTGACTATCATAAGGAGAAATCTCCTCCATTCTGCGTTTGCATTGTGTGTGTGTGTGCGGGAGGCCTTATGGTAGTTTCAATTTCTAAAAGCATTGCGAATCTATTTAAAAAAAAATCTTCGTTTGTTTTTAAAAGATAAATTGTTTTAAGTTCTCACACCAGTCCCTTGACTGACTTGGAATTTATTGTTTCCTTCCTAAACTCTGGGTGCCCACCAATTTTCACACGGGCAGTCTAGAGTCAGGTTATCAGGTTATTCTGAAATTCAGGAGTTGCTGTGGAGATCAGGAGCAAGCTGGATGGCGTAGCGTACCAACTAGTATATAGTATTTCTTTTCCGCTGTTTATTGTTGTAAACTCTGATGATGTAATGTAATAACAGTTATGGTTCTTTGTTTTAAAGATTATTCATTGATATATTATATGTTGTTCCGCTGCGATTGTGAGATTCTGTTATTGTTTCTATTTTCTTCTTTCTTTCTTCCTTTCTTTCTTCTTCTATCTTCTACCTCTTCTTTGACCCTAACGGTTTGGTTTTCCGGCCTTCGATTGCTCGGCAGTTGATACCGTGGACGTACTAATGTCGACTTTCGTGAGTTGAAAATCCTAAACGTTACACCTTGCCTAGGATAGATGATTTTTTTATCACCTTGTGGGAGCTAAAGTCTTATCCTAGTTAGACATGGCAATTGGATTTCATGAGCTAAGGATCGTAGAGGACAGTAAACCAAATTTTGCTTTTTGCACACCAGATGCACTTTATAAATGGAAAGTAATGCCTTTTGGATTGACAAATGCCTCTGTAAACTTTGTAGATTTGATAAGCAGAGTATTTAGAGGACATTTAAACAAATTTGTTGTAGTTTTTGCAGATAACATCTTGGTATTTTTCAAAAGTGAAAGGGAGCGTGAAAGTCACTTAAGGGATATATTAGGTACTTTAAGAAGGCACCAACTTAAAGCCAAATTCTAAAATGCCAGTTTTGAAAGAGGGGAGTGAAATTTTTTGGGCATAATTTTCCAGAACATGGATTAGCGGTGGAACCTGCAAAAGTGGAAGCTATCCAAAATTGGAAGAATCCACATAATGCCATCGAGGTTAGAAGTTCTCTGGGGTTGGCAAGTTATTGTAGGAAATTCATAAAGGATTTTGTAAAGACAGCAATTCCTTTTGTTGGAACAAGGCCAGCCTACACCGGGAGAAAGTGACGAATCTTTTTTGTTTTTTACCATTTTGAATCTTTAATGTTCCTATGAAATCTAAATTCATTTAGAACTTTTCTAAATTTAGTTTAAATTCAATCATGTATTTTTTTTAAATTTACAAATTGTAGTTAGAGATTTATTTAATTTTGGTTTTACTAATATAAAAACACACACACACACACACAGATATATATATATATATATATATATATCTGTGTGTGTGTATCACATTCATATATACCTATATGTGTGTGTGTGTAACATAACAATCCATGCAGGATATAACATGCCCATATAGAGATGTTGAGATTTACATTGCAACAAACACATTAGCTCATTTTGTATGTATTATATGTTGTCAAATATATGCATGAACATATAGCTGTAAATTTCAAATGAGTATTTGTGTGTGTGTGTGTCTACACACACACACATACACATACACATACAGATATATATATATATATATTGTATGTATAAAATATGTTTTATCATTAAAATATTATAGAAAGTGTTTGTTTATATATATAACTATATATGGTAATACAAATAACAATAGATATATCTGTATATAGATATATATATATATATATAATGAAATATTTAAAAAAAATTATAACTTACTAGCTAGAAACATATCAGATCTGAAGTCACAATGATATTAATATTTAATATATATATATATTCTAATAAATTAAGCAATTTTGACCATAATAAATTAATATAAAATGAATACATGACAAAATTCAAGTTTTATATTTTTAGGAAATCTAGAAATACATTTTAGGGCTTTGTAAAAAATTTGGATTTTTTTAATTAAAATTATTTTTTAATTAAATAATTGATAATAGGCTAAAATTAAATAAGTTTTAAATAATATAAAATTAAGTTGAAAAAAAATCTGAAACTATTTTTTGAAGGCACCTGACATGATGAATCAATTTTACAAAATATAGAATTGAATTTTAGAAGCATGGGTTGTTTTATATGATTTAGACTTTGATTAGGGTTTTGAGATTAGTATTTATAATGGTAGGATTACAGAGGAAACTATGTAAGTTTCTCACTAGATCTTAGCCACACATCTCCAATCCATAACCCTATGTTGTAGCCACTTCTAACCCTAGCTAAACTAGCCACATTTTCTCTAATCATCATGCGTTAGGAGCCAATTTTACCTAATTTAAATATATACAATTATGTTTAACTTATTTTGTTATCGCGATCAATATTCATAACTATTATGAATATATGCAACAATTTTATTTTTCAAACCATATTCAAATCTCATAACTAATATTTCATAAATATAAATTAATTTATAACAATTATAAAATAATTAAATCATTTGGTTTAAAGAGAATTCATCATTTCTATTGTATGTGTGACTCTTGGGTGTAGATGTGATCTACGATGAACATCGAACTATTCGAATGTTAATGTTCACATGTCATTTAGCAGGTAGTGTGACATTATGACCAAAATTTTCATTTACTTAGCTTTGGTAATCCAATTTCACTTTCTTAAGCTTAACCTAGTTGTTATAATTATTTATACCAATAATCTTTGTCAAAACTATATCACTTTAGACTTATTAAATTTGGTAATAGGCAAAATTCCAATATCGTCCACAATCAACTCTACAATCCAAGCACATATGCTATGGTTTAATAATAACTATTATTATTAACTGAACTACTCTGGTCAGAGATTTTGGTTTTGGTTTGATTTGAGTTGACTGTGATACCAACCCAATATAATTGAATAAAGGAATCCTCTCTTGAATAGTGCTTCACTTCAAATACTTCCACTCGACCCAACTATAGTCACTCGATGGACGTTGTGTAATGATTTGACTATAATCAAAGAGGAGCTTTCATATTGAAGATTCATAGTATTTTCAAGTTGAAAGAACTATGTAAACTATTCACATCGATATTTTCTGTTTGGCCTTAGTTATATTAACCAGCAAAAAACTATAGAAATAGTCGTTCCATGTTTATCCAATAACTATTAACACGGAACCTTAAGTGTCCCCAGAAGTCATGAGTAACACATTGTCAAACATTTGAAGAGCGTTGCATACTCTAGTCTCAACGGATACATCGATATCCACTCTCGATGCATCCTGACTAGGAACATTAAAAACGGTGCATTTGTTTTCATTGTGGTAAATTACTCATAATTACAACACCATGTAAATACTATCATAAGCACACCGTTTATGGATTTTCTATAAAATATACTTTTAATTAAATTAGTTAAATAATATAACCACATTATATGTATATAACAGAAAGAAAATAATTTATTTCAAACAAAATTAGTTAGTGAGTTAATTATATGTAAAAAATTACATAATTGCCCCTAGGGCATACCCCTAACTCTAGCGGTCTCCCACTTTCGCTTAGGGTCAATTATGAAATCTTATTTCTACTCCTCCATCGGTTTTCTTAAAACCAATTGGGCCAGTCCCTTATTGAACGGGTATGCTACTATGTTTTAATCATCTACTCTGTCGATTAAATTTCTTTGATGCGGATAAACTACCTTTATCACATGGATTAATTCGGAGTATGTCTCTTGACATCTAGTGAGCTCTATATTGTATTATGAACTATGTCGTGGCATTATTACCATGTAATAATGTTACATGATTCTTAACATTTGGAACCACCCTTAGCTCAGTTATAAATTGTGCATTTACTATATATGTACACATTTTTTTTATTGTAGCGCTATAAAAGTCAATGAATCGGCCATAATCTCTTCTATTTGGAACATTTCCAACTTAAAGATTCTTAACTTGAATTTAATATTGATATGCTCAATTACATTTATGAAGTTTGAGTCCAAACACTCCTTCATAAGTAGTTCATTGTTTCTGTAAATGAATCTCTAGTATTTCACAAATACACGAGAACAGTCCGAACTATCATTAGTGATATCAATTTGGGTTTGATATTTGCTTCATGTATCAAATACATAGACACATCACGATATCATAGACAACATAACATGTATGATAATTCCGATTGCTAATGTATAAGGAATTCTCACATGTTCTATATTAAACAATTTAATAAGGTGTCTTTGCGTACCGATTTGGGATATTCCCAATATCTTTCATACTAAGTATAAAAGGCATTATTTACAATCCAAAGTTGAGTATTAAAACAACTGAGGTTGATTTTAATACAAGTACATCGTTAAAATCAACTATGTGTTGTTTACTTATAGTTTAGAAATATCAACGTACCTTTTAACATTCTTTCTTATGAGTGCATGCTTCCTCTACACTTTGATTGGAAACCAAATTATTTGACATTTCTGTCAAAATAATTTTTCAATCTTGATGCTTATAAAATGATACTTTTGTATTATTTCTTAAATCATATTCGAAACTACTGCCTCTATACCACTTCCACTGACTTCGAAACACTTTGGTTGTTATGTGCAAATAGTCTATTCTGAACCATTATTTAGGATTTTCCATTTCACCGCATATGTACGAAAACGCTATGTCTTATCAAGCAATAATTTTGTATGTAAATTTTAAATAACTTAAGTACCTTGAATAACAAATCTATTACGCTAATTTCAATAATTGAAATTTACAAGGTTATTCTTATCAATGTTGCCCATTTAAATTCCAACTGCATTAGTCTCTTAAAGATACAATGTCCGTCGATGGATCCCATCCCTTCGAATACGACTATAAAAACATATTTTGATAACGTATTTGGAATTCCTTTGGATTTGCATATCATATCATATCATAGAATCAATACACTTAATGGCTTAATTGACAACTGAGGATTATTTATTATCGATGCTGATAAGAAATTCATAGTTTCACTTTAGTGTGGAAGAATATTTACTAGACATTATAATGTGATATGTTCATTGAGTTAGTTAATTCCATTTCATCTCATCTAATCCGTTCTATCTATGGATCGTATCAAATTCCATTTTACTACCAATAATCCCCCAATGAAATTCCTTCACAATGAAATTGGTATTTCTTGAAACGATAGTTGTTTCTCAATAAAATGGAACAAATATTCATAAACTTTTTATGAATTGCTTTATATAAAAATGATTTTGCATTATTTCACAATATATTTATGTTCACAAGATAAACTAGTCATCTAATGACTACAGTTCCCAAAATTCTCTTAGGATGTTTACACTAGATCCCTTACATACAATTATTACATGTCGTTTTTCGATTCGCACAACTTGCCAACTCCTTGACCTAGGTATGTAGGGCTTTCTTATAAACCCATATCTTATATGGTTTTTAAACTATTCTTTGGATGATATTAGTTTTAACCTTGTGTACTACTCTTACGCACACACCTTATAAAAAGAATTTATCTCAACTTTACTCATCATTAATTGTGCTTTGTCCAACAAAGTTCGATTATTCCTTATCAATACAAAATTATGTGTTATAGGGAGGAGTCACTTTTGAGATTGAATCTCTATTCATTTTTAGGTACATTCAGGGCTCTTTCCAATACACTCACGTATTCGATCAAATCAAATCATTTTATTTTATTGCATGTTATTTTACTTGCTTTCGTTTTATATTCTATGATCTTATCATTGACATACTATATGTGTATCAAATACACATTTCTGTATCAGAGATAAATCATCAATGTATATAACCGAGTATGTGGAATTCATTTTGTATTAATAGACTTACGATTGCATACATCTATATGTATCGATCCGAAGAATTCATCAACTCTGATGGTGCACCCATTAAATGGGTGCATAACCCTTAATTGTTTGAGATATAATTAACCAATATCATATGATTCATAATCATATAATAAAGTTATTTCTCAAAACTACGGCCTAGTCTGTAATTCCAAAATACCTATAAATAATATTAGACGCTTTTATATTTTCCAATGCATCACTTTTCTATGAAAACAACATCACATTTATAATTTTATTTCATAGCGAATATTCGTAATATTGATACTAAAATTTAGCTATGTCTATTTTTCAGTCGATGCCGAAAAATAGTCATTGTTTCATAAAAATGTGACATATTTTACGAAAATAATTTTCATAATTTGATTCAATCAACAAGTGCTATATGGGATGCTTCCACTGTTTTCACCATTACTATAATAGTGTACTAAATTTGGAAGTCCATCATTCACTTAATGTAGATTTTTTTATTTCATATACTATAACTAGTTTACATTGGAGAGTTCTTGGATCAACTATCTTGAACCCAAAGAAACAAATCTCATAGAAAGCAATTTTCTAGAATAGAAATCATATTCTTATTCCAATGTTAAGTATCTTTAATTATTATTACAATTTTCATCTCCGATGTTTCTTTATAAAGCAAAATTGACCATTTACTTTCTTCATTCCAACTATATCTTAAATCACATTTACTCATATAAATTTATTTTCCTTTCTAAATGGCCAAACAATTCAAAATAAAACCCTCACTTTAATATCATAACAAACTCCTTACAATAACGCATTCAATTATCCTTAACATTTAACAACGTCAAATATGTTGCTTCTTGCGTAAACTGATCAAACTAACATTTCAACGATCGAATTCGCAGATTTATATCGTAGTTTTGGTCTTGCGTTACATTTAAGACAATACGATCTTTTATGTACTCAATCAAATTGAATATTCAATCTCATAGTATTAATTGTTGGCTTATTTTGAATGAACTAATTTCATTGAAGTATCACACATTACAAACTGCTTCCCATATAACACTTATATATGAAGTAAATGGATCAAATGTCCATAGTCTTGTATTGCTTTTAGAGTACGAAATTCGTAGAATACAATAAAGGGTCTTGACCATCATATTACGAATGTACTAAGTAGTTGTAAAATTAAGCACTTACATTTGTATAGAAAACACTGACATGCAATAGGCATTTAATAGTGAGTATATATTATGCATCTATTTGTCAATCTTCAATTCGATTCATTTGCATATTTTAATTGATAAACGCTTTTATCAATCATTTTAAACGCACAAATTTATCAAAATAGATTATTATAACATTATATAGCATATGTTCTTACAATATCCGAAAGGTTAAATGTTATCATTTCATTTTTCTAATAAGGCTTCCACTAGTCTTTTATGTTTCTCCAAAACATAAGAGAAAACATAGAAGTTTTTCGACTTCACTAGTAGGTGTTAGGACTCATCTGTCTTGGTATTCTAACCCGGAGTTTGCTCAACAAATCATAGCCCTACAAACAATGGATAACTCCTTATTGGTTGTATCGATACAACTCCTAACCCATGTTCTCTTGTCCTAATCTCATTTCGACCTTAAGTTTGCTCAATAAATTGAAAGAGATTATTCATTCATACCTACCATATCGCGACTTCCTATGTAGTATATGTACCTTAAATTTTCTCAAAAAAATACATATAGTTATCCTACATTGTCTATTCAATATATTAATAATATTAGACATAACATCCCTAGCTTGAGTTTGCTTAGTAACTAAGGATTATGTCAGTAATTTATTAATATATATTATAGAGGACAACATTATATCGAAGATGCATAATCTATATAATATTGTATTGAGTGATATTAACTTATGGAACAATGTATTTCTTATGAAATACACTTGTGATTCAAGTGTCGAACGCATCAGAAATCACAGTATATGTATATTTGCATATGTATTTATCTCTTAAGTCTATTTGGGTTTCTTTAATGTTCCTGCTTTGGTTTATACATTCATATCATATAATTTTTATTGTTATATAACTTTAATATCTTATATTACTTATATGATAGTCTTATGTATAATATTTTATTAACTAATTCTTATTTGATTAATTTTAATTAATTTTAATTAATTTTAAATTAGTATTCCAATATAACTTTTATATCGGACATATCTACTATAACCTTTATAGTATAACACATATTTCTTATATATGCATATTTTTATTTAATTAATTAACCTTTAGTTAATTTATTTAATTAAATCATATTAATTTTGAAAAATTATCTCATATGCATACATGTATACTTACTTTATCTTAAACACTTTAAAATAGCATAACATATATCAGCATATATAATACATGCATTTAAGTATCAATTGATTAACTTGTTTAATTAATCTATTTTACTGATCTTATTAATAATTTTTAGTTTTCCAAATTAATATTTACGTAGTTTCAAACATTTTGAACATTTCGTTACCTTTTCAAACATTTTGAAAATTTATGTTACATTATTACCTTTTATAATAAATATGTTTTTTTTTTGAATTACCTAGAGAACCAAGCTTCGCTTGTAAACTCTAGGGAAGTATGTGCCTGCCAAACACATACTTCGGGTACTTGTTACAGGGTTGTCAGTTTCGGGGCTCGAACTCGTGACCTTCGATCACGCAGTCCGGACCATCAACCAACTGCGCCAACCCTGTTGGCACCTTTTATAATAAATATGTTATTATTTTAAGTTAAATTAAAAATTAAAATTTTGTTCTTAATCTTCAAAACTATTTTGAAAATTAGTCAAAGGCCCAATTCCAATCGGGTCTTTTCTATTATGGGCAACCTTTGGGCTCACTTCACCTCTAAGGCCGGATTGGTAACTAGGTAATATAGGGTACTTGATTACCTAATTCCAATTCTAGATATTACCTTTTTAGACATCATACTAACTAGGAAAGCTTAATTACTTAGCCCTAACAGGGCTAATTTAGACCGTAAATGCTATTGGGCTTTGATACCATTATTAACTTACCTAGCCCGCAGTGAAAGAAATTGATGAATTTCAAAAAAATTATAATTTTGGATCGTTAATAGGCCTATGAAGTCTAAATTCATTTAGAACTTTTCTAAATTTAATTTAAATAAAATTATGACTTTTATTTAAATTTACAAATTGTAGTTAGAGATTTATTTAATTTTTGTTTTACTTGTATAAAAATACATTTGTGTGTGTGCACGCCCACATGTGTGCGTATATAAAACATAGCAATCCATGTAGGGTATAACATACCCGTATATAGATGCTGGGATATACATCGCAACAGACACGTTAGCTCATTTTGTAAGTATTGTGTGTTATCAAATATGTGCATGAGCATATAGTTGTAAATTTCAAATTATTATTTATGTATGTGTATGTGTATGTATGTGTGTGTGTGTGTGTTTGTGCATGTATAAAATAGGTTTTATCATTAAAATATTGTAGAACGTATTTATTTACTTATATAACTATATATTGTACCATAATTAACAATAAGGATATATGTATATAGGTGTGTGTATATATAATAAGCTAATTAATTTTTTTATAACTTACTAGTTAGAAACATATAATATTTGAAGTTATAATAATTTTAATATATATATATATATATATTATAACGAATTAAACAGTTTCAGTTATAATAAATTAATACAAAATAATTATTTGATAAAAATTCAAATTTTATGTTTTAAGAAAATCTAGAAACACGTTTTTAGGTTTAGGAAATATTTCTAAAATTTTCTTAATTAAAATCAAACTTTTAACTAAATAATTGATAACAACCCGAAATTAAATTAATTTTAATAAATATAAAATTAAGTTGAAAAAATCTAAAAAAAATTTGAAAGCAACTATCATGATGAATTAATTTTAAAAAATAAAAAATTGAATTTTAAAAACATGTTTCATTTTATACTAATTAGAATTTGATTAGAGTTTTAAGATTAATATTTATAATGGTAGGATAAAAGAGGAAATTATGTAAGTTCCTCAACAGATCTTAGCCATACATCTCCAATCTCTAATCCTATGTTGTAGCCACCTCTAACCCTAGTAGTCGCAAGTTTCTCAAACATCGTAGGTTGTGAGCCCGTTTAACCCGATTTAAATATGCAAAATTATATTTAACTTATCTTGTTATTGATATCAAATATCGATCAGTATATTCATAACTATTATGGATATATGCAAAAAAATTATTTCTCAAATCATATTCAAATTTCGTAATAATGTTTCATAAGAATCAATTAATTAATAATAGTTATAAAATAATTAAATCGTTTGTCTACAGAACTCATTTTTTTGGTTGTGTGAATCTTGGGTGCCAATTTGGTCAGGGATTAAAATCGATCTATTCAAATATTAACGTTCACATGTTACTTAGTAGGTAGTGTCACATTATGGTCAAATTTATTGCTTACTCAACTTCGACAAAATCCAATTTCACTTTATTAAGCATTATTCGGTTGTGACAATTATTAACACCAATTATCTTCGTCAAAACTATATCGCTTTAGACTAATTATATTTGGTAATGGTCAAAATTCCAACATCTTCCGTATTCAACGCTATATTCTAAATACAAAGTCCTTGGTTGAATAATAACAATTATTATTAACAACACTAATCTGGTTAGAGATTTTTCTTTGAATTAGCTTCACTTAACCGTGATACCAACCTCATATAACTTAGGAGACAAATTCTCTCTTAAATAGTGCTTCACTTCCAATACTTCCACTCGATCCACTTATAGTCACTCAATGGATACAGTGTCGAGATTTGACTATAATCAAAGCGTAGCTTTTATATTGAAGAGTAATAGTATTCTCAAGTCGAAAGAACCGTGTAAGTTATTCACATTGATATTTTCTTTTGAAACTTAGTTATATTAACCAATAAAAAACTATCGAACAAGTCGTTCCATGGTTATCTAATAATTACTAATACATAACCCCTAGGTGCCCCCGGCAGTCATGAGTAATACACTACCCAAAATTTAAAGAGCGTTATGTACTCTAATCTTCAAGGATACATAGATATCTAGTCTCAATGCATCTTAACTGGGAACATTTAAAATGATGTATTTGTTTTCATTGTGATAAATTACTCACGCAATATGCTTTGTAAATACTATCACAAGCATGTCGCTTATGGATTTACTGTTAAATATACTTCTAATTAAATTAATTAATTAAAATAACCAAATTATATCAAGTATATAATAGAAATGAAACACCTTTACTTCGAATAAAATGGTCAATGAGTTATATATATGTAACAAATTACGTAATTGCTCCTAGAGCATACCCCTAACTCTTTCACCTCTAACTTGTTCGACCAAAAAGAATTTAGTCTTTGCTTGGGATGAGAACTGCACGAAAGCATTTGAGAAGTTAAAGAAACTATTAACAAGTGCACCAACACTAGTCATCCCAAATGGCAGAAGACCTTTTACGGTTTATACAAACGCATGTGGCATAAGATTAGGAATAATTCTTACACAAGAAGGAAGTGTGATAGCTAATGTAGTAGACAAGTGAAGGACCACGAGAAGAGATATCTGTGCATCACTTGGAGCTGGAAACCATTATTTTCACCTTAAAGATATTGAGGCGCCATGTTTTGGGGGAAAGATTTGAGTTATTTATTGACCAAGTATCACTTAATTATCTATTTTCACGGAAACACTTTAATCTTAAGTTGTAGAGGTGGAAGACATTTATAGCATTCTACGACTTTGGGATACACTTTACCTCCGAAAAAGGGAATGTCATCGACGATGCCCCTAGCCGAAGGCATGCTACCTTAGGTGCTATATATGAGTGGAGGCAATTGAAGTTCCTCTTAAATTTCAACTTCCAATCGCTAATATAACCCACTCAAACTATTTGGAAGCAATAGAGGTTAGTCCAACACTGATGGGCCATATTAGACATGAACAAAATAAAATTGAAGGGCGGTTGATATCTTGGATAAGCTAAGGAGAGGAGAACGATTTCCCTACATCATCAGATATGTAGTTGACGAGAAGGGATGTTTGAGGAGAGATAGACGCCTTTGCATCTCATGGATTGATAGTGAAACGACCCGACTTTCTTACCATAGAAAATCGCATCATTTTTAAGAAAGAAAGGGACAGAAAAGAGAATAGAAAGAAGAGAAGAAAGAAACCACATCAGAATCTAAACAGCGGAACGAATAAATTATATTAATAACATAAATATTACATAGTTTACAACCATTATCAGAGATACACAGCTAAACAACACATACTAGACTGTTATAAACACCTGTCTAGTTATACAACTCAAATCAGTACAAGAAACAACTCAGAGAAAACTACACAGCGAAAAACTATATATGTATCTACACGCGGAAGCCTCTTGCTCCTTTTGCTCCTCCATAATTTCGTCAAAGCTAACCTGAATCCTAACCTAAACCCCTTGGCTACTCGTAAAAATTTTAGTGCCCAAGAGTTTATGGAAAACAAAAATGAACTCTAGGTCAGACATTGGTCTGGAGTGAGTAACAGGTTAAAGTTGCTTAACTTTTAAAAATTCTTTGAAATGAAAGGTATCACGTAAGACTTCCCACACATAAACATGGAGAAATTTTTACCTTACGCTTACCAAAACATTTGATAGGAAATCCGATGATATTATAATAGGGTCTAGGGTTTTCAAATAAATATGAAATTGCCGAAATTGTTACATTCATTAAATTCCAGCTACTAGCCACAAAAGTGGGTAATACAATCAAAACTGTTGGCACTTATTGGATTTTGGATTCCGTACAATGGCAGGGCTACTGGGGTACCGCCCGTCACAGTACGTGGCCTAGATCAGTGTACCAAGGAGTACGCCCGCTCCCCTGCAACACAAAGCCGGACCCACTCCTTACTGAACAGTTTCGAACAAGACAACCCTGTGGTTGTAGCTAGCAACCACCCACACAGCCGAATATAAAGGGACTTCTAGACAGGGGTAAATCTTGCTCTCCAGTGGGTGCGACCCACGAAATTATGCTGCACCTCCCCTGTTTTAGCCATTCCCGGCTGATGAGGCTTGAGGCTACGATTACCTTTATAGGACATATCACTTAGAATGCTCATCGTCCAGCTGACAATGTTCTGAAAGCATTCAATCCATACAAGTTCGTTCCGGGTTCGAACGAAACCGAAGGCATTATCTCGTTGCACTCATATTGGAATCACCCTCAGAGTCAACGATAATAACCCTTGAACCCTAAACCACCATCTCGAATCTATAAGAACTAATTCCATCAAACTCATTACGGAATCACCCACAGAGTTATATTGACTTATAGTCCTTACACCTCGAGTCTTCACAAAGCTCCACTTTGATTCACGACCTAACGTTAATTGGAATCGATGTGGTTTTCGGATATCCAAATATGGAAACCCGATCCCAGTCTCATCGAAATCCAAAGCATGTCTTTTAAGTCCAAGTTGTTTTAAAGTTAAAACAATTCAATATGGTATCTAAATACTCACAGATAGATAATTCATAAATCACAATTGATAATTAACATTATCAAATAACAGGTAATCCACATTATCCATATCATAATAGATAATCCATATATTACCATCACAATAGATAATCTAAGTTATCATAACAATACAACCAAGCATCCATTCCACACAATATCATTTATCTCATTACTGAGATTACATCCATTCAAGACAATCAAGTTCACCCATTTATCAATAAGCAATGATTTATTCATCACCATATAATTAATGTAAATTGAATTAAATTAACTATCTCTATCACTAATTAATTTAAAGTGAATTAAATTAATTACTTCATCTTTAATTAATTTAAAATAAATTAAATTAATTACTTCACCTATATAAATCTTGCTTACCCAATCATTTAATTAATTACAATCAATTTATTAATCCATTATTAATCACCTTAATTAATCACCCATGATTAATTACCCTTAATTACATTCATATAATTATCCTTAATTAATCTCACAAAATTAATTATTCTCAACTAAACAGTAATTAATTTTTAATTACTTCAATTAATCAATTAATCATAATTAATTACATTAAACCTTAATTAATTATATTAATTAATTACCTTTAATTATCTATTATTGATTAATTAATCATAATTAATCATTTATAATTACATCATTAATTATAATAATTTATGATCCCCTTTATTAATTACCTTAAGTAATTAACTTATAATTATTAATCATCCCAGATTAATTACATTTAGTAATTATCTAGCTTAATTACTATATTAAACAAATTAATTATCCTTTAATTTAATTACTTAATTAATCCCTTGATTAATTATTAAGTAACTTAAATCCAAATTACTCCATTCTTAACATCTTCATTTAATTACATTCTTTAATTATTAATCAATTATTTAAGTAAGTAATTTCCAAATCATTAATTACATAAAGTAATTATTTATAAAACCCAAGTGTTTAAAATTAATTAAAAATAAACAATCCTATTAAACCAAATTGATTACATTTAGTATTAATTACTTAATTACTTTATCAAGTAATTACACTCAAACCATTTACAATTGATTATTATTAAATTAATTAATCTAATTAATTATAAAAATTAACCATATTTATTAATTATTAAATGATCCTGGTTAATGACCTTCATTAACCATTCTTTAATTATTTCATTTAGTAATTAACTTAAATTAATTACAATTTAAATTATCTTTAATAATTCTTTAATTAAAGTCTAATTATTTTATTAATTAACCTTGATTTAGAACTTAATTACATAATTAATAATATTCATTCATCATTAATTAATAATTTAATTAATGATCTTAATTATAAATTGATTAATCATTAATCAATTATTAATTCCAAATTCAATTAATTAATTAAATTAATTAATTAATCTTAATTACCTTATTAATAAATTCTAAAACATAAATCTTAATTTAAATTTCAAGATAAAACATAACTTAATTATGCTTAAAACAATTTAATTGAAACAAAGTACTTTTTGAACTACTTTTAAATTTTCATTTTAAATACAAGTTTAAAATAGAACAATTTAAAACTTATCAAAATTTAAATAATTTAAAACTTTTTAAATTGCAAATCAAACAAGTGCTGTGAAAATTTTTAAAGTTAATTTCAAATTTTTATAACTTAAATTTACTTATAATCTAAAACTTCAAATTTAAACCTTCTTTAAAATTTAAAACTTAAATTCAAATTTAACTTTTGAATTTCCAGATTTTAAATAAACTTCAAATCTACTCATTTTTTTTAAAAATCTCCTTATTAAAAATGTTTAAACTATTTTACCAAAACAAATAGTTAATTAAATTAAATTTCTGAAACTTTTATTTTATTTAAAAACTGGAATTTGAATTCAAATCAGAAATGCAAACTTGAATTTTATTTTAAACTTAAACCTTACCTTAAACACAAAACTACAGATTTTAAATATTTAAAACCCAGATTTACAGATTTTAAAAAAAATCAGAACCTTAACTACAGGTTTCTGAAACCTGTAACACACAGAGTAAAACACGAGGATTTCCCAAAACTACTTCGGTTTTATGCTGCTTTACTTCGAGTTTTATATCTATTTGCTTCGAGCAAATCACAGACCTACCCTGCAACAACCAAAGCCCAACAGATCACCAGAAAACTCATCGCCGTGCATATGCACGGCGATCCTCGCCCTCTCTGATGATCAGAGGTGATCAATCCTCGACCAGAAACTCATCACTACCCTCACATCATCACCAGATCACAAAAATACATCAAGAATCTATTCGAGTTCAAAGAACCCAGACCTGGAAAACATGCTTTAGGTTTCAGACCCAACCTGTCAACGGCGAATTCTTGTCGCTCTGACCATCTGAGGTCCACCCATTCCAGCCTCGAGCTCCTTCATACACCTACTACACATTCCCTAAATACCAAGACACTCGATCAATCATTCTTCCCGTAATGCCTGATTCCTTCGTACCTTCTCAAACTAGGGTTTAAAAATTTAAATTCAAACTGCATCTATTCTACCTAATTATATCCACATTTCTGATTTTTCTAAGAATCTATGTTCCTTCCTCTATAACTCAGAAGAATCTTGAGTTTCCTCAAACCACAGATTGCAAGCACTTGCTCAAACTCATTTTTAGTTCAAGAACAGACTGTAACTACATCTTATACCTAAAAATCTTAATACTTGATTCAAAAATCAAGTTACAGTTTAGATATTTGATTTATGCTACTAAATTACAATATCCATTTGATTGAGTTTTGATAAAAATAAACATGCATGATGCTTTTTCCTGTTTCCAGAGTCAAACTCATATTTTAACTTACTTGAAATTTTTAAACATGAACTTAAGAAAATAAAGCAACTTTACTTTGCATCTTTCATTTTAACAGGAAACTAATTAAAAGGTAAGTATAATTAATAAAATTTTGCCTGAAAAAAATCAAAACAGAACATAAGATAAAGGACAGTATGAACATAAATCATTCCCACATCAACAACTACAGATAACACACACAACGATACTATTTCAATTCAGTAAAACCATGCAACTTATTTCAAAATTTAGGATTTTAAGTTACTCGCATTTTTTTTAAATGCAGACCCTCTGTTAATCTTTTGAATTTTGCAGAAGACATAAAAATTGCAGGCTTGGCCCTTTGTTGTTGTTTTTTTTAAAAAAAAAAACTGAGTTGCTCATGATCCACGACTACAATTCTTACATGCAGATAGTAGATGCAGTAGCTAATTCCTCACATGCATGCAGATGCTTTTCATTTCCAGGTTTAAAACAGAGTGCAGGCTTCATCATCTCCAGGTTTTAAGAACAGGATGCAGGCTCTTTATTTGATTTGAGGAAATGCAGATTTTTATATATGCAGGGTTTGATTTTGAAGAGGAGTGGAATATGCAGATGTTGGTGAATCAACGCAGATTTGTGGATTTGAGGATGTTCAGATTTGCTCAATTCCCAGGTTTATAAAAATGCAAGTATACTTGAATTTGAGGTATTGCAGATTTGAACATGGTTTAGAATATGTAGGCTTGATTGTTAATATGAAGATGAATTTGATTTTAGAAGTTTGAAGATTTCTTTGATTAAGGAAAATGAAAATGCAATATGAATGAAGATGCAAGCTTATACAAATGAAATTTTCAGATTTAATAAAAGAAAAGAAAAATAAAAACTAAATCTAACACTTGTACAAAGGTTATAACACTTGTCAATTTGTTAATGTTAAATTTGAAAACTTGTTAAAAGAATGCAACACTTATTTTCTTTTAAAGGTAATTAGTATTTAAATTTACAAAGTAATGCATGTGTTCGCTTAATTTCAATTTGTTAGTTTATTTGAATATGTGTATAAATTCATAAATAAAAACAAACCATGTTTACAAAACTTACACAAATAAAAATTAAAACAATTAAGATTTTATGCTTTGGAATTTAAATTCAAACTAAATTCAAAATCAAATATTTTTCAAATCAAGTTATACATATAAAATCAATTTGAAATAACAACTTGCAAATTTTATTCAAAATTTATTTGGAAAGATAATACATAATTGATATTATTTTATAAAAATCATTTTAAAATAAATTATATTTTTATTAAAATATCCATTTTATTAGGCCATGAAACCATTTTGTTGAATTTATTATAAATTTAAAACTCAATCTAATTTAATTTAAACATTTAATATTTTTATTATCAATTTTAAAACCATATATTTATTTATGAAATAGTTTTAAAAACTCAATACTAATTAAAATCCAAATTTCCAATTTATAATGTATATATTAGAATTTTAAAACATGGTTCATTTATTAAATTTAAACCAAAATCATTTATTTAATTTTGAAAAGCTTAAATATTAAATAAAACAAATTTTCCAAATTACTACAAATATTTAAAACTAGAAAATATGATTTACTTATTAAAATTAAAACAATACCAATTTAAATATTTATTGAAGAAGATTATTAAATCTATTTGAATAATTATTAACAGAATATCAATATCAATTTAATTTTAAAAATAGATTATTAAATTGATATTGTTAAAAATTCCGGGATATTACAGATTGGCTATTGGAGGATGTGCTTATGAAATGTCATCATTCACGGGTGACTATTCACCCTTGAGGAGATAAGATGTATAGGGATATGAAATGGATTTTATATTGGGTACGGATGAAGGAGAAAGTAGTAGAATTTTTTTCTAGGTGTTTGACCTGTCAATGGATCAAAGCTGAGCAAAGGAAGCCAGAGGGTTGTTATTGCTATTAGAAATCTTGTCTAGGAAATGGAAACATATAACAATGGGCTTCGTATGGGTTGCATAGGATTCAAAGAGGCAATGAAGCAATCTGGGTCGTAGTGGATAGACTTACAAAAAGCGCCCATTTTATTCCTATTATGAGCAATACGACTGTAACATCTCTAGCGTGGATTTATATTAAGGAAGTGGTTTAACTTCATGGAATTCCAGTTAGCATCATTAGTGATAAAGACCACATAGTTACTAGCGAGTTTTGGAGGAGCTTGTAGATGGCGTTGAAAAGATCATTAAATCTTAGTACTATTTACTACCCATGGACAGATGGATAAATGGAAAGAGTAAATAGGACTTCGAAGGACATTAGGAGCAACACCTACCTTTAGTGGAATTCGTTCATAATAATAGTTACCAATAGATTATTGGTATTGCACCCTTTGTAGCGCTCTATGGGAGGCCATACAAATCGCCAAATTTTTCGCGGGAAACCATCGACAATATTTTACTCAGACCAGATTTGATTCACGAAACTTCGATGAAGGTAGAGTTGATTAGGCAGTGAATAAAGGCAGATAAGATCGTCAAAAATCCTACGCGGATAAAAGGAGGAAAGACTTGGGGTTCGAGGTTGGAAACATGGTGTTTATCAAATTCTCCCCTCTTAGGAAAGTCGTGATATTCACAAAAATCAAGAAAGTTGGCGTCGAATTCGATGGACCTTTTCGAATTATGGAAAGAATAGGAAGACTAGCTTACCATATGGAGCTGCCCAACAAATTAGCAGGAGTCGACAATTCTTTTCACATTTAACACTTGAGGAAATGCCTTCATGACGTAGCCATTGTGGTAGATGCTGATCAACTGGGGGATACTGTGACAAAGCCTGATCAATCGGAGGATACTGAGACAGTGCCAATAGCGTCCCGTGCCACCACATGCATTACGGAGCATGGAACTAGGAAGCTCCACAACAAAGAGATTAGTTGGTTCTAGTACAATAGGAAGATAAACCGAACGAAAGCACTATTTAATGATGGATTTTCTATCGGTTTGGAAAATCATTGAATATTTTATAATAAAATTAATCGCAAGTGCACGACGTATAATTTTAGTACATGGTGAGTAGGAGTCAATCCGTAGGGAATTTTTAGATTTTAAAATTTTCTAATCAATTAAATTAGACCAAACGGTGAAGTTTTGATAAGCTAAGAAGAAATGTAAACAAAAGCTAGAACAAAACGTGATGGAAAATATGAGATTAGAGAACAATTTAGAGGCAAATCCACTCTTCTATTTTTGTAAATCAACAAACAAATAATCTATGATCTCTATTTTTGATATTAAATGGAATTAGTGTTGTATTTATCACAAGTATGGTTTAATTATGTTATTGATTAACATAACTTAAACTATAAACTATAATACAGCAAATAAAACCACTTATCAATTCTCATGAAAATGAAGTAAAAGAAAAAGCTATTTTACGTATGATTATTCACTATTGCAATTAGTAATATAGATCATCAATTTTGTTTCTAATTTCATTTCAGAATCAAAAATCAATTAGCAAATGATGATGTAAATTGTATTTATGTTGAATAAGAATAGCCCATTTGCAACTACTACATAAGCTGTCGAATTCATTTGTATAAACTTACATCAAAATCAACTTCTCATGAAGCATTAAAAAAGACCATAAATCATAAGAAATGTTGATTTTACATAATATTAGAAAGCTTCATTACCCCTAACTTGAAGGGGTTTAGCTACTCTTTTGTAATTATCATATCAATACATGTAAATTTCAACCTTAAAAAAACAAGCAAATAATTAAGAGCTAATGAAAATGGAAGAGCTAAACTAGTTGCATAAAAGTAAAATTAAGCTATGAACATAAAATGAAAGAGCATGTAAATAAAAATGACAAAGGAAATAAGATAAGAACAAGTAGAAAGAAAAGAGTAAGAGGCTTAGGAAGCCATTTTTATTTCATGTAATTTTGAGATTACAATTTGCATGCTAATTTCCTAAGTAATTCAAAGTGGAAGAAGATTCTTTACTTGTACATAAGAGGGCTATTCATACATGCACAAAACCCTAAATCAATTTTTAGGGGGCTTCCCAAAATGCCCTTTAGGAAGTGTGGCCACCAAGTAACCATTATTCTCCAGTTAATCCATCATCAAGTATGCATAAAGCTTTAACCACCACTTAGTTGTCCATTAGCTTCCAATTGTAGATTTAGGTAAGTGGGTAGGTGGGGTCCTCCATGATGCATGGTTTGATTTTTAATTTTTTTTCTTTACCTTTTTGGACCTTTCTGGGGCTATAAAGTCTTAACTGATTTAGATGTTATCTAAATAAAATTTAAATAAAATCATTATTTTATTTTAATAAAAGGATTTTATTTGATATTTCATACGATATATATTATGCATAAGTGTATCATATACACATGTACGTGTACGTGCATGCACATGTGCTCGTGTAACATATATACTGTACATGGTTTAACATGCATGTATCTAGGTGCTGATATTTACACCGTAGTGGACATGTTAGTCCCTGGATATACATATTTGTAATATGTAATATAGTATTAACGTAATATAAAACATACTTATGTATATACACACAAATAATTATTAAAAACTAGTGCGAACCCGTGCTTCGCATACGGACCGCACTCAACCTCTTATCATCATAACATATTTAAATGATTTATATGGTTCATTGATTAAGAAATGGTGATCTTTTTTATTAATTTTCAAATAAGTTTGCATTTTGTCTAAAACTTGTGTATAAATCTTTGAAAACAGTAATGCAGATAGTACTGATGCTTGATAGACAATTGTAAAGTACCAAGCAAAAATGATTTTAAAGATAAAATTTCCACACAATAGACATATAAATTTATTGTGTGCATCAGTTGTTGCTCCATGCATCAGCTATATTATATGTAACTTCATTTGGTGAGATACCTTTATCAATCAATTTCCTTTAATACTTGATGTCGTTGACTCCATTTACTGCTTCGATAATAACTATCTATAAGAGCAGTGCAGGTAACAATATTTGGTTTACAATTGACCATTGATCCAAAAATGCCAAAAGCAATGTTACATGATTCATGAGAACACAAGTGTTGATGATGATCCCATAAGTGACTATGTCTAGGAACACATTATGCAGCATCATATCATTGTAGCATGATAAGATTAGAAGATAAAGAGATTTCTTTCTGTTTTGAATGATTCTTGTGAAAAATAAACTAAATCTAAAGCACTCATATTTTATGTCTGAAGTGTTGGAACTAACAATCATTATTCAAAAATATTTATTTTAATGTGAAGAATATCATTGTATTTCTTTTACAGTCAAAGCAAATTCAATATAATAAGAAGCATATAATTGGATTTAATGCTTTTGAGCTTTCTGGTTCCATTTCTTATTCCATCTAACATTGTTGCTGTATTTTGGTAATGTTGGATTTCACCAGACTTGACGGCAATTTGTGAAAGTTAGAGGCAGAAAATTTTCAAAACAATCAACGACATAGATTAGTTAAAAGAAATAAAGTCAAACAGATTTAATAACTTTAATAATATGAATAACCAAAAAACTATGATTTTAAAAATTTTATTTTTAGCTATCAATAATGGATATCATTGGAAAGCATATTAAATTTGAGATTTAATAGTGAAATCGATTCTTAGATCCACTTAATGTAGAAAAAGTTATCACATTTCAAAGTTTGAATAGAAAGAAATTAAAAACATGACTGTTCATTTCCCAAAATATGAAGGAGGCCTGTATGCTCTTGAAATCTAACTCAATAATAATATTATAGTATAAATAATGCACAAATATTCTATGCAAAATAATTATTTATAATATAAATATAAAATGGTTGAAAATCTAAAATTTGTATTGTAAAATTCAAAATCAAATTTTAAATTCATAAAAAAAGTTATATATAGGATAAGGAGTGGCTATACTTAAAATTAAAAAAGCGCACACACACACATATCAGTTAATTTATGTTTAAATCAAATTCAAATGTACATCGATATTGTGATGCCCCACCCCGAGACCCACATAACAAAGAGTATTAATGGGTAATACTATCTGCTAATGCAGAGAATAGGGCTAGTTAGGAGCGACCATATATAGCTTTGTCTTAAACATCTATTAAATACGCCGATTAATGCTCTAAATTTTTTTTCTATCTCCAGTAGATCGACATATTCAATAAATTCTTAATACAAAACTATAGTGGCTAACGGATCTATCATAATAAAATATAACAAAAGAATGCACAACACGTCACAGAATAGTAAACAGACACATAAACACATATACATTGATACATTCCTAGTACAATACAAAATGATATATCACAAGTGGTATAAGTACCACGCTATATACAACGAGTCAAAACAATATACATATCAGAGCAAACCAAAAGGCTACAACTACATAAAAAGGGATAACCTAATATCCAAGTGGAAGCATCAAAGACAAGCTAAGTTCAAAAGCAGGTATCTAACCTGAAACAATTCGGTCTGACCCGAGTATAAAATATGCGGGTCAGTCTAGCTAAAACATTAGTTTAACAATAGATATGTAAAGTATAAGGCAAAGGTGAGGTATCTTCATAAATGAGAAGAGATAATAATAAGAGCATGTCACTACTACAAATGAAGTAATAAACTAAGCATATGTCCTCGAAAGAGGTAAACTCATCAAAAAACACCAAGTATAATAAACGCCTCATATCATCGGTGAAATCTCAAAAGAAAATATAATGGCTTCGATGAATCGCAACTCCTAAATAGGAGAAACCCCAAAACTCAAATCTTGCCAAAATGGTAATCCCAAATATGTTCTCAAAATAGAGAACCCCAAAACTCAAAATATGCCAAATAATGGAAACACATATACATCTCCAAAGGGAGATTATAAATCTCAAATAAACGCCAAGGTTGACAAAGCCAAATCTAAAACATCAAACGCGGTGAGGAGTTCAAATTCCAAGATGTAGCTTCCATATATAATGTCTCGAATGGCTCAAATGGCCAAATATGTAAAAAGGCGATAAACTTGAAAAATCACAAAGAAATCATCTTAAAGATATAGCACGTGCTTATGGCCGAAACCCGCCAAGTACTATTCTCTAAAAATAAGGCACCACTTCTCTTAGACAAACGTCACGAAGGACAATATCCCAAAGGACAATAAATACGTCTCTTAGATAAACATCTCGAAGGACAAATACGTCTTAATGGACAAATACATCTCCTAGAAAAACATCCTGAAGGACAAATAACCCGAAGATCCAGTACTAGAAAATATGTCTCCTAGAAAAATGTGTCACAAACTCTCAAATAGGAAACCCAAAAGTGTTAACAGTGTGTCTCATACCACACGTTCTTACTAATAGGTTTACTAAATGCTAGCCAATGCCACACCAGAAAGCAGTAACAATATTTGCCTCATCTCATCGGCGAAAACGACCCAAAGGTCAAAACGATCAAACAGAAAAGTCAGGAATTAACTGAAAAGATAAACGCACGTGTCCCATACCACGTGTTTTACCCAATCGTTTAATTCTCCTTTTCATTCACTCGAAAAGTGCAAAAACATGTATTTTATAAATAGAAAATAAGTTGTTGAGAAAACAAGCTTTTGAAAAAATTTCGAAATCGATTTTGGAAGACAAACTTTGAAATTCCCTTATTATAGAGAGTATATAGTTTTTATATCTTGAAAATAATTTCAAAATTATTTGGAAAAACCCGTGCTTGAAATCAAATAAAACATCGAAAAATTATCAAAAACCGACACACAAATTCAACTAAAAAATGATTCACTTAGAATCACAACTTCTCAAAAGTTTTGGCTAGCCTATTGATAGGCATTAGATCCCTCAAAACAATTCAGAAATATCACAAAAATGTGAAGCAGATAGTCGGAAAAGCGAGCTAGAAACGAGTAGAATATAAAAAAATATGGCAGAAAACAGTTCTCCCCAGGTCGACCTATAGGTCGACCAGGGTGTCAACCTTAAACTCCTATAGGTTGACCCTATGGTTGACCTATGAGGCATCTTGTTCGACCTATAGGTCGACCTAGGGAAATTTGCGGTCGACCAAGACCAAGCGATCTTGTGCAGGTTATTTTCAGGCTTTGTATTGATTTTGCAATGCAGTTTTCACATAGCAAACAAATGAATTTAGCTACCAACTTGTGCAAAAATATACTACAACAAATGGACTACCAACAGAACAAAATCTGGCAGCATTTTATTACTGGAATTGGAAGAAATTGACATGCAAAGTGGCAACCCAAATCAGTTTTCCACAGAAACAAAAACAAGTATAGAAAACGATATACGGAGCTTTATTTTTTGCATAGATTTAGCTTTTTGAAGCTTTGCTTCAGCTAGATTTTTATGAGTAGTTAACTCACCTTACAATTGAAGAGAAAAACTTGGATTTACAGCTAAAAGTTGAGAGCTTAGAGCAAGAAATGGCTTCAAATACCTATAAATCAAAAGCATAGAGACATGCAAGTGGAGAGACAATTGTTAACAGACAAACCCAATTCACAAATATATTTTTGATGAAAAGATTTAGTTTTGAAATCGATTACCTATAGTAAATTATCTCTAAGTTGATTAAAACAACAAATTCTTAAAGAAAATTGGTGTTTGGAACTTTGGATTTGAAAAAAGGGAGGGTTCTATTTTCTGGTTTTTTGTTTTCTTTATTGTAAGTGATGTAAACTGAACGTAGACGTGAAAATGAGAAGAAAACTTCCTCTTTTTCTTTGTTTAGGCTTATTATGCTAAGTGAGCTTTAACCCAAAAGAAAAGAAAATAACCTAAGTAAATAATTTACTCACTTAAACACAATAAACAGAAATATACTTATGTAATTATAAAAACAACCTATTTACACAAGTTTTTTCTTCAAAATAAATTTAGACAAACACATTTTCATGTTTAATAAACATTTCACAACTAATAAAAAGGTAATTTTAGTTATAAAAATATTTTTATTATCAAAAACTCTCATTTTTAAATAAATAGCCAATTTAGACAAATATTTACATAAGGCACCATTTTTAGCTCTAAATATTATACAAAAATTATTTTCTTGCATAATAAAATACAGCAAACCACTTTCCATCATTTTTATAATCCAAAACTTATTTTTACACAAAATTTCATCTTTTCATTTATAATATACACATATTAAAACGAATTCTTCTTTTAAAAATCAATATAAGAAATACTTGGCAATAATTACAAGAATTATTGCATTTTATCAAATAAAAATCATATTTATCTTATTGTTAACACAAACAACCAAAATAAAGTTTTAAAAACTTTATTTTCACATTTTATTTCCAAAATCCATTGTTTATTTCAGATAAACAATTTATATCTCCAATTTATTTTTATTTTTCAATATTAAATTATGATCATCTTTATAACTTAATAATTATCGGTAATCATCAAAACCAGGGTTGTTATAGACTTCCCCTTATAAAAATTGCATCCGTGCAATTTCTAGAGAAGAGCTGTATTCAACACAATTATTTCGTCAATCAAAAGAAAAGGACATGCTTGAGTTAAAAATTTCTCACCCCCGATATGAGAGGATAGAAAACCAAAGTAGGATCGCTTGATAAATTCTCTGGTTTCCAAAGTGCAGACATTGGTATTTGTGGACCATTGAATTTTCACGAGCGGCACGTCCTTATTTCGAAGGCGTCTCACCTCCAGAGCAAAAATGTGAATAGCCTACTACACAACGAATAGATCCATTGAGATCTCAAGCTCTTACAGATCCGGTAAATCAATAATAGAATTTGACTCTCGAAGACACTTCCTAAGCTGAGAGACATGAAACACATCATAAATGCTAGATAGATGAGTTGGAAGTGAAACTCTATAAGCCACAGGGCCAATACGTTTAGGAATAGGAAACAGTCCTATAAAGCGAAGAGCCAATTTCCCAGTCTTACTGAAATGCATTACCCCCTTTAAGGGAGATACATGGATATACATAAGATCACCAATAGAGAACTCGAGAGGCTTCCTACGGTTGTCCAAGTGGGATTTCTGATGGATCTATGCCTCTTTCAATTTTGCCGAATAAGAATTATTTTCTCAGAAGCTTCACAAATAGAATCGGGGCCTAAAATAAGCTTCTCCCTGGATTCCAACTAACAAGAAGGTGATCGACATGGCCTTCCGTATAAGGCTTCGAAAGGAGCCATATCGTTACTAGACTAAAAATTGTTGTTGTAGAAGAACTTCATAAGAGGTAGGTGGTCCTCACAACTACCATCAAAATCCGGAATGCAAGCACGAAGAAGATCCTCAAGAGTAAGATTCACCTGTTTAGTCTGTCCATTAGACTGTGGATGATATGCTGTGTTGAAATTAAGCTTTGTTCACAAAGCTTGCTGAAGACTCTGCTAGAAATGACTCATGAAAAGTGGATACGATCACATGTAATCAACCTAGGAATACCGTGAAGTCTCACGATCTACTTGATATAAAGCTCAGCCAGATGAGAAGCTATCCTATTAGACTTAATAGGAATGAAGTGAGTAGACATAGTCAAGCGATCAATGATAACCCAAATACTGCAATGGCTTGATCTCGAACGAAGTAGGCCATCAATGAATTCCATGGAGATCTAATCCCTTTTCCACAACGGGGCCTCAAGAGGCTGAAAAGGAACTAGAATGCTGATGCTCGACTTTGATGAGTTGACAAGTCATGCAATTACTCACATAACTTGCCACATCACACTTCATGCCTTCCTAATAATAAAGGCACCTCATATCGGCATACTTCTTGTTACTGCTGGGGTGAATGGTATATTTAGAATGGTCACAATCATCGAGAATATCCCACCTAAGATCAGAATCACAAGGCACGACCAATTGGTACTTCTTATGAAGACAACCATGAGTATCAATGCTGAAATCCCTCTACTCCTTGTCATGGGATTCAAACTCGCATATCTGAATAAAGTGCGCAAAGATCTAGATCTTATCGCTATGCATCGGCAATTCATTCCAATAAGCTGGTACGAGCTTCCAAACTGAATAATAAGATAGGAGAATCGAAAGCTAGAGCACGATCACTAATATCACAAAAAGATAGGGTCTCCAAAACATTCCACTCGGCTAGCATCAAAGAAACACTAGCTGAGTGTTCGTGACTTAGTGCATCAGTAACTCGGTTCCCATTTCCAGGAGTGTATTGGATATCAAAGTCATAAGAAGTGAGGAACTCGAGCCAACGCTATTGCCGCATATTAAATCCTTCTGGGTAAACATATACTTCAATGATTTGTGATCGATATAGAGAATGAAGCGCTCGCCTAAAAGATAGTATCCTTGAATCTTCAAGGCAAAGATTATGGCGGCTAGCTCTAGGTCATGAGTGGCATAGCATACTTCATTCGAACATAATTGCCTAGAACCATAGGCAACTACCTGATCTCTCTACATAAGCATGGCACCGAGGCCACATCGACAAGCATCAGTGTAGATAATAAGTTCTTGGTTCCGTTCTGGAATCACAAGAATATGAGCATTAGTGAGAAGTTCCTTCAACTGCTGAAAAGTAGCTTCACAATTATCAGACCAAATAAACCGAATGCCTTTTCTTGTAAATCTAGTCAGAGGAAGCACGATGCGGGAAAAGTCCTTGGTGAATCGGTGAAAATTACCTGCCAATCCAAGGAAGCTACGAATCTCAGAAATATTCTCAGGCCTCTTCCAATTTTAAATAGCTTCAATCTTAGATGGATCGACCGAAATACCCTCGGAAGATACAACGTGGCTTAAGAACATCACCTTATTATCCTAAAAGCAGCACTTGAAAATTTTGGCTTTAAGTTGATGCGGATGAAGGGTACTCAAAACAATTCTCACATAGTGAGCATGATCGGCTTTAGACTTAGAGTAGACAAGGACGTCATCAATAAACACAAGGACGAACTTATCGAGATATACCCGAAATACTCGATTCATAAGATTGACAAAGAAAGCAGGAGCGTTCGTCAAACTGAATGGCATAACGAGCCACTTAAAAGAACCATAACGAGTGTGGAAAGCTATGAGAGGAATGTTGTCATCCGCAACTCGTAGCTGATGAAAACCAATGGCAAGGTTGAGCTGAGAAAGACCTTAGCATCACTCAATTGATCGAATATATCATCGATCCTAAGCAACAGATACTTATTCTTGATGGTTACCTCATTAAGCTTGCGATTATCGATGCAAAGCCTAAGAATACCATTAGACTTGTTCACGAAGATGACTGCGGCACCCTACGATAAAGAACTAGACTGGATAGACTGCTTAGCTTCAAGCTCCAACAACTGCTTCTAAAGTTCGTCATTTTCCTTCGTAAACATCCTCATGGGAGGACGACTGATGCAGTGCAATAGGAGTTCCGACCTAACAAATTACGACCTAACTCAATGAAAGCAGATTACGCGTTAAGTCGCTCGGAAGATAGCTCGGTGGTTTTAGGTCGCTGGGTTCTTTGAGTCGCGAATGACCTAGGGATTCACGACCTATCAAGATAAGGGATGCAGCGCAACATACCTCAGGTCGCAAGATCAAAGCCGCTCCAAAAGTCGTGAATTCCAGTAGGTCGCGAACTTCATATGTCGCAAGTTCCTTAAGTCGCCGATTCCTATAGGTCGCTCAAGTTATACTGTATTCTTATAAGTCGCTCAAACATGCTCATTCTTAAGTCGCAACATTTCTTAAGCCGTATCTTGTTAATTCGCTGAAGCTCTGATGTCGCAAGTCCTTGAAGATGAGATATCTCCTCATGTCACTGAAGCTTATGTTGCGTGGTGTTGTATTCTTAGGTCGTTATGTGGTAATTTGTTGGATCGCATGTATGTTGTTTATATTGTTTTGTCGTGTGTTGTAACTCGTGTTTGTTAACTCGTTTATTTTTAGGTCGTTATGTTGTTAGGTCGTTGTAACCTGTATTTGTTCTTAGGTTGTAAGCTGTGAGTCACTTGTGTTGTTGGGTCGTTTGTGTATGTTGTAAACTTCTATAAATAGGGGTATGGTGTCACTTGTAAAGGTGGTTGATTTTGAATAAAACTTGTTTGTGTGCTTTGTGCCACTATTGTTGAAGTTGAGTGTGATCTCCTTCTTCTTCCATCTTCGGATATTCGAGTGCGCTCGAATCAACGGACTTGAAGCAGATTCACGAAATCTCGTGCGCGAGATCAACGTCGAAGGATCGTAGATCTTTTAACACGGTATCGTGCGCGATCAACGTGTTGAAGATAGCTAGAATCCGGTATCTCGAGAGATCAACGGATTTGGGCATTTATCTTGGATGTTATCAATCCATCGATTCATCTTTGTATCGTTCCATCGTCAGTTTATTCGTTGTGCATCATTTGGTGACAACTTGTTGTTATCCGCTGTGGCAAGTTTGGTATAAGAGCTTGAAGAGCTCGCAGAGCTAAGTTGAAGCTAAATAAGATCAAGGCCGAATCAATTCAGTTCAATGCCGTGCATTCATATCAGTTTGTGCTAAGCCGAGCAAGTAAGTGCACAACCAGCTTAGGTCTAATTGTGTTGAATCCGAGTTTCTTGATAATCATGCCTCCGAGACGTGCTAATCGATTTCAAAATGTTGAAGATGTGTATCGAAGACAAGAAGCTGAACAGATGGAGCAACGTATTAATGAGAAGTTTGATGAAGGTATTGGAAAGTTAGAGAAGTTGATGAGAGACATGAATCAAAGTCAAAGGAAAACTTCACCGGCTTTTCACCATTGTGGAAACAGAGTTTCACCTTCAGTTTTGGAAGAAAGAGACGTGCGTGGTAGCAGAAATGTTGATGGTTAGAATCGACATCGACATACATCAGATTTGGAGGAATTCAGTGATGGTGATAGTAGTTTTTGTCGAAACCATGGCCAAGGACGAAGTCGAAATAGAGATTTTGAAGATGATCGTCGATGGGAGTCGAGGATGAAAACAAAGATTCCAGAATTCAAAGGAGGAATGATAGCGGAAGAATTTCTGGATTGGTTATCAAACGTTGAAGAAATTTTCGATTTCAAGGAAGTACCCGAGCATCGTAGAGTTAAGTTAGTTGCTACACGATTGAGGGGAAAAGCTATAGCATGGTGGCAACAAACTAAACTTACACGGAAAAGAATGGGAAAGTCGAAGATTGTTTCATGGGAAAAGATGAAGAAGTTGATGAAGGCTACTTTCTTGCCTTATAATTATCAGTCTCTTATGTATCAGCGCTTACAGAATTTGAGACAAGGGACAAAGTCGGTAAATGATTATGCAGATGAGTTTTATCAACTGATTACTAGAAACGATATCATGGAGACGGAGGAACAGTTGACAGCTAGATTTATTGGAGGATTGAGAATGCAAATTCAGGATATGGTTAATATATTTGATCCAAGATCCGTTGCTGAAGCACACCAGAAGGCTCTAGCTTGGGAGAAGCAAGGTAGACGAGGAGGTGGTGCACTTACAAGTGCATCAATCAGGTGAAAGGGGTTAATAGCAATACTAATGTTTCCAAGGCTGTTAGTAAACCAGTTGTCAATGAAGTTGCTAAGACCAAGTATAACAACAATTTCAAGTGTTATAACTGTCAGGAGTTTGGTCATAAGAGCAATGAATGTCCGAAGTCTAAGAAGCAAGCGATGGTTGTTGAGGTTGAGGATGAGGATGCGGAAATAGAATGTTTCAATTCACCACAAGTTGAGGAGGAAGAAGAATTATTGTCAGGAGACGATGGATATTCTTTAATGATGAGGAGATCTTGCTTGACGCCAAAGCAGGAAGAGGAGACTAGCTGGTTGAGGAGTAATATTTTTCAGTCGACGTACACTATTTTGGGAAGGGTTTTTAAGTTTGTTATCGATGCAGGAAGTTGTGATAACATCATCTCTACAGAAGCTGTAAAGAAGTTAGCGTTAAAGACAGAGAAGCATCCCAAACCCTACAAATTAGCTTGGTTGAGAAAAGGTGGGAAAGTGAAGGTTAGTCAAAGAGCTTGTGTAACTTTTTCCATTGGAAAGAAGCACAAGGATGAAATTTGGTGTGACGTGGTAGATATGGATGTATGTCATTTGTTGTAGGAAAGACCGTGGCAATTCGATAGAGCCGTGCAACACGATGGTTGGACTAACTGCTATAGTTTCATGTTCAATGGCACTAGAATCACTTTAGTTCCTAAAAAGCGACAACAAAGTAAAAGCAAGTTGGAGGAAATCGAATAACTAAAGACTCTTTTATCTTTGAAGGAGTTTGTCAAAGAAGTAGAGGATGGGCCTGAACTATTTTTTTTTTTGATTGGACGTGAAAGTAGTGAAACGGTTGAAGTTCCTGAGGAAGTTAAGCCAATGTTGAAGGAATTTGAAGATGTATTTCTCGATGAATTACCGAAAGAATTACCACGGTTGAGAGACATACAACATCAGATTGATCTTGTTCCGGGAGCTGTGTTACCACATAAACCACATTATAGAATGAGTCCAAAGGATCACGAAGAGTTGAGAAGGCAGGTGGAGGAGTTACTTGAACAAGGGCGCGTACAAGAAAGTTTAAGTCCTTGTGCAGTACCAGCTTTGTTAGTGCCAAAAAAGGATGGAACTTGGAGAATGTGTACAGATAGTCGAGCACTAAACATGGTTACAGTGAGGTACAGATTTCCGATGCCTAGATTGGGCGACTTGTTAGATCAGTTGAACGGAGCTGCTATCTTTTCAAAGATTGATTTGAAGAGTAGGTATCATCAGATTCGAATTCGACCAGGGGATGAATGGAAGACAACCTTCAGGACACGGGAGGGGTTGTATGAATGACTGGTCATGCCATTTGGTCTTTCGAATGCACCTAGTACTTTATGCGAGTGATGAATCAGATCTTTCGACCATTTATTGGAATGTTCGTAGTGGTATACTTTAATGATATATTGATATACGGTGGAAGCGCAGAAGAACATCTACAACACCTGCGGGAAGTGTTGATGATACTTCGTCTGGAGCAATTTTATGCGGCAATAAAGAAGTGCATATTCATGACACACAGTGTTTTTTGTGGGGCATGTGTTGTCCAAGGAAGGAATCCATGTGGATCAAGGTAAAGTTGAAGCAATCAAGGATTGGCCACAACCCAGGACTGTAACTGAAGTGAGACGTTTCCATGGGTTAGCATCATTCTACCGAAGGTTTATTCCACATTTCGGTAGCGTGATGGCACCAGTGACAGATTATATGAAAGGAAAGAAATTTGTGTGGACTGAAGAGGCTGATTCTTCTTTCCAACGAATCAAGACACTTTTGACTACGACACCGATTCTTAGATATCCGGAATTTCATTTACTCTTTGAGTTGGATACTGACGCATCTAAAGTTGGAATTGGAGGAGTGTTAAGTCAAAGAGGACGTCCAATTGCTTATTTTAGCGAGAAACTTTCTGGAGCCAAGACAAGATACAGGTACCTATGACTTGGAGTTCTATGCTATTGTCCAAGCCATAAAGCACTGGAGATACTACTTGTTTTATAAGGAGTTTTTTTGTACATTGATCATGAAGCATTAAAACATTTACAGGGACAGGATAAGGTTGCAGCTAGGCATGCTTCATGGATCGCATACTTGCAACAGTTTACATTTGTTGTAAAGCATAAGTCGGGAGTTATAAACCGGGTGGCAGACGCATTGAGTAGAAGAAATCATTTGTTGACTACGATGAGAGTTGAAGTGACGGGGTTTGATGTACTCCCAGAATTGTTTGTTGAAGATCCTTACTTTGCTAAGATTATAGATGAAGTCGAGAAAGGGAAGACGGATGAGTATCTGTTGGTGGATGGTTTTCTCTTCAAAGGAAATCGGTTGTGTATACCAGAGTGCAGTTTGCGGATGAAGATTGTGAAGGAATTGCATGAAGAAGGTCATGTGGGAAGAGATCGTACCTTGCAGTTGATTTCTCAATCATATTTTTGGCCTTCCATGAGGAAAGAAGTTGAAAGATTTGTGCAGAGATGTCACATATGTCAAGTTTCCAAAGGGACAGCTACAAATGCAAGATTGTATATGTCATTGCCCGTGCCTACTAGACCATGGATTGATATTAGCATGGATTTTGTTTTGGGTTTTCCAAGAACTTGACGAGGGAATGATTCTATATATGTTGTGGTGGATAGATTTTCGAAGATGACACATTTTATAGTTTGTAAAAAGACCATCGATGCAGTCTGTGTTGCTCAATTGTTCTTTAAAGAGGTTTATCGACTACATGGGCTACTTGAGACCATTATTTCTGACCGGGATACTTGATTTCTAAGTAATTTTGGTTGAGTCTGTGGAAGATGGTTGGGACTAAGCTGAATTTTAGTAGCGCCTATCATCCACAAACAGATGGGCAAACGGAAGTGGTGAACAGATCTTTGGAAAACTTGTTGAGATGTCTTGTGAAGGATAATTTGAAGAGATGGGATGTGAAATTGTATCAGGCAGAATTCGCATATAATCATGTTGTTAATCGAAGTATTGGATTCAGTCCATTTCAAGTAGTATATTCAGCAATTCCGAAAGGACCGTTGGATTTGTCGATAGTTTCACGTCAGAAAGGGGTTGTTAAACGAGCTTGTGATTTCATGAATGAGTTGCAGGAGTGTCACAGGATTGTTCATGAACGATTGCTTAAGTCAAATGAGAAGTATAAGCAACTGGCAGATAAGAAGCGCAGGAGTGTGGACTTCAAAGAGGGTGATTTTGTTTATGCAGTATTAATGAAATATCGTTTTCCAGTTGGAACTTACAATAAATTGAAGGCTCGAAGGATTGGTCCAGTAGAAATCTTGAAGAAGATTAATGATAATGCTTATCGGTTAAGATTGCCGGATCATGTCCATACTGCCGATGTTTTCAATGTCAAACACTTGATTCCATATCATGGGGTGTGTCGAAGAAGAGGAAATTGTGAATTCGGGGTCGAATTCCTGTCAACTAGGGGAGGATGATGTAGCGCAACAGGAGTTCCGACCTAACGAATTACGACCTAACTCAATGAAAGCAGATTACACGTTAAGTCGCTCGGAAGATAGCTCGGTGGTTTTAGGTTGCTCGGGTTCTTTGAGTCGCGAACAATCTAGGGATTCACGACCTACCAAGATAAGGGATGCAGTGCAACATACCTCAGGTCGCAAGATCTAAGCCGCTCCAAAAGTCGTGAATTCCAGTAGGTCGCGAACTTCATACGTCGTGAGTTCCTTAAGTCGCTAACTCCTATAGGTCGCTCAAGTTATACCGTATACTTATAAGTCACTCAAACATGCTCATTCTTAAGTCGCGATATTTCTTAAGCCGTATCTTGTTAAGTCGCTGAAGCTCTGATGTCGCAAGTCCTTGAAGATGAGATATCTCCTCATGTCACTGAAGCTCATGTCGCGTGGTGTTGTATTCTTAGGTCGTTATGTGGTAATTTGTTGGATCGCATATATGTTGTTTATATTGTTATGTCGTGTGTTGTAACTCGTGTTTGTTAACTCGTTTGTTTTTAGGTCGTTATGTCGTTCTGTTGTTAGGTCGTTGTAACCTGTATTTGTTCTTAGGTCGTAAGCCGTGAGTCACTTGTGTTGTTGGGTCGTTTGTGTATGTTGTAAACTCCTATAAATAGGGGTATGGTGTCACTTGTAAAGGTGGTTGATTTTGAATAAAACTTGTTTGTGTGCTTTGTGCCACTTTTGTTGAAGTTGAGTTTGATCTCCTTCTTCTTCCATCTTCGGATATTCGAGTGCACTCGAATCAACGGTCTTGAAGCCGATTCACGGAATCTCGTGCGTGAGATCAACGTCAAAGGATCATAGATCTTTTAACATGGTATCGTGCGCGATCAACGTGTTGAAGATAGATAGAATCCGGTATCTCGAGAGATCAACGGATTTGGGCATTTATCTTGGGTATTACCAATCCATAGATTCATCTTTGTATCGTTCCATCATCGTTTTGTTCGTTGTGCATCATTTGGTGACAATTTGTTGTTATCCGCTGTGACAACGACTAACTGGCTGCACGCCTGGAATGAAATCAATGTGGAACTCGATAGCCCGCTTGGGTGGCAAACTCGAAACAGGCTCAAACACTTCAGGGAAATTACAAAAAACAGGGATATGAAATATATCATCATCATCTCATGAGCCTAGAGAAAACAGATATGCTTCGGAATTATCCACATTCCAAAGAACATGTGAGAGCTGAGCAGACGAATCAGGATGTCGAAGATATAAAACTCTCTCAGAACAGATAATCCGGTTATCATACCGAAATAGACAGTCCATACCCAAATTTATATCAAAACCCAGAAAAGAAATAATGTGCAGTTTCACACAGAAAGAAAGGCAACACAAAACAATCTCAACATCCTCACAAATCATGCTAAGGGTTACGAACCCCCTGATAGGATTCACAATCCTCAATGAAGTAACCAAGCATGAAACATCCAAAGGAATAGCATCGATGAGCTCCTTCGATACGAATGAATGCGACACACCCGTATCGAAGAGGACTCGAATAGATCGGTCATGGAATAAAATAGAGCCTTCAAGGATAGAAGGGGAAGTACCTTTGCACTAAGAAGACCCTCCCGAAACATCCACCACATTCATCTTGTCAGACTTGGTATTATTTAAGCAATAGGACAAGTGGAAACTCGACGACCCTCCTTCTTGCAATAGCAGAAAATCAGCGGCTTAGGAAAGTAATGAATCATATGATCAGAAGATCCATAGTTGAAACACCCCATCTGAGGAGGAGGTGCTCCACGAGGCTGAGAACTAAAAGCAACCTACTTCTTCTTGTTGTTGTGAGGAAAGGACTTGAACTTTTGAAATGGAAACTTCTTCTTATTGGGGTTCTTACGGACCTCGGTCTCATCACTTCTGTCTCTCTCTTTCTTGATGGCTTCGAGGTGAAGCATCAAGTCAACTAACTCCTTGAAAGGTAACTTGAGCTGGAGCATCAAAGACTTCTTCAAATACTTCTTCAATCCAAAAACAAACTTTAGATTCTTCTTATAAGAGGTGTTAAAATATTCGAGGCCATACTTGGATAAGCCTCGAATGAAGATACATAATTAAAAAAAGAAGATTTTCCTTGTTTCAACTCAAGGAAGCGATGGGCTAATAAGGCTTTTTCTGATTCGGGAATGAACTTAAGCTCGAATTGTTCCCTAAACTATGTCCAAGTGAGAGTGGACTCATCAAGCTCGGCAATAAAGAGCCCGTGCCAGTCGAGAGCACCCTCATGCAGCATGCTCGATGCTACAAAAACTCTATGGTGGTCAAAAAGATCCACGTGAGAGAAGATGCGCTCGTACGTGCGAAGCCAAGCCTGGACTTCTATACAGACCCGAAGCCTTTGAACGGCTTGCCTCTGAGATAGGAGAAATCACTACACATGTGCGCAAAGGCAGACTTGCACGTAGGAGACGATGGTGTAGGAGCTGGGGGTTGAGTTCTCCTAAATAACTCCATAAATTGATCGACGGACATGTATACACCATCCGAATGCGAGCCGCTGGATTGCCCAGCATCCGAGCAACGTCCTTTGCCTCTTCTAGAAATTGGCTGAAAGTTAAGATGAGATAAAAATTATTCACAAGGTAGATATCATTATTTCAATTATGGAATACTACGGAATCAAAAATGCATTCCTAGACAGATTCCTAACTATATCTACCCTAAAGGGCACGAAAACGTCAAGGACGCGGTGATTAAATGATTTATAACACTTGTATTATACTTGGATGTATCGTAATATATGTTATGTTTTGTTTTTATCATACTTTATTCTGAATTCAAATCTGATACCAAGTTGTGACGCCCCACCCCGAGATTCACATTAACAAAGGGTATTACTGGATAACACTGTCTGCTAATGCGGAGAATAAGGCTGGTTAGGAGCGACCTCTACAGCTTTGTCTTGAACATCTATTAAATACGTCGATTAATGCTCTAATTTTTTTATCTCCAGTGGATCGACATATTAAATAAATGCTTAATACAAAACTATAGTCGCTAACGGATCTATCGAAACAAAATACAATAACAGAATGCACAACACATCACAGAACAGCAAACAGACATATATACACATATACACTGATACATTCTCAGTATAATACAAAATGATACATCACAAGTGGTACAAGTACCACGCTGTATACAACGAGTCAAAACAATATACATATCAGAGTCAAACAAAAGGCTATAACTACACAAAAAGGGATAACCTTATATCCAAGCGGAAGCATCAAAGACAAGCTAAGTCCAAAAGCAGGTATCTAACCTGAAATAACTCGGTCTAATCGTAGTATAAAATACACGGGTCGGTCTAGCTAAAATATCAGTTTAACAATAGATATGTGAAGTACAAGGTGAAGGTGAGGTATCTTCTTGAATGAGAAGAAACAATAATAGGAGCATGTCACTGCTATAAATGAAGTAATTCACTAAGCATATGTCCTCAAAAGAGGTAAACTCATCCATAAACGCTAACTATAACAAACGCCTCATATCATTGGCGAAATACCAAAAGCAAATATAATGGTTTCTATGAACCACAACTCCTAAATAGGAGAAACCCCAAAACTCAAATCTCGCCAAAATGGCGATCACAAATATGTTCTCAAAATAGAGAAACCCCAAACCTCAAAGTACTACAAATAATGGCACCACATATATATCTCCAAAAGGAGATTATAAATCTCAAATAAACGCCAAGTGTTGGCAAACCCAAATCTCAAATATAGGACTTGATAAGGAGTTCAAATTCCAAAATGTAATCACCATATATAATGTCTCGAACGGCTCAAATGACCAAATACGTAAAAAGGCTTTACACTTGGAAAATCACAAAGAAATCAATGAAATCATTTCAAAGATATAGCACGTGCTTATGGCCAAAGCCTGCCAAGTACTGTTCCCTCAAAATAAGGCACCACTTCTCTTAGACAAACGTCCTCAAGGACAACATCCTGAAGGACAATAAATACGTCTCTTAGACAAACATCTCGAAGGACAACATCCTGAAGGACAAATACATCTCAATGGAAAAATACGTCTCCTAGACAAGCATCTCCAAGGACAAATGACCTAAAGGTCCAGTACTGACAAATACGTCTCTTAGACAAATGTGTCACAAACTCTCAAATAGAAACCCGAAAAGTGTTAACAGTGTGTCCCATACCACACATTCTCACTAATCGGTTTAATAACCGCTAGCCAATGCCACACTAGAAAGCAGTAAAAATATTTGCATCATCTCATCGGAAAATATGACCTGAAGGTCAAAACGATCAAACGGACAAGTCAGAAATTAACCGAAAAGATAAACGCACATTTCCCATACCACGTATTTTACCCAATAGTTTAATTCTCCTTCTCATTTGCTCGAAAAGTGCAAAAAAGTGTATTTTATAAATAGAATATAAGTTGTTGAGAAAATAAGCTTTTAAAACAGTTTTCGAAATGGATTTTAGAAAAAAACTTTGAAATTTCCTTATTATAGAGATTATATCGTTTTTATATCTTGAAAACAATTTTAAAATATTATAAAAAAGTCGTTTCAAAATTATTTGGAAATACCCATGCTCGAAATCAAATAAAACATCGAAAAATTCTCAAAAACCGACACACAAATCCTACTCAAAAACGATTCATTTAGAATCACAACTTCTCTAAATTTTGGCTAGCCTATTGGTAGGCATCGTAGCCCTCAAAACAATTCAAAAATATCACAAAAACATGGAGCAGATAGTCGAAAAAGCAAGCTAGAAATGAGCAGAATACAAAAAAAACAAGACAGAAAACAGTTCTGCCCAGGTCGACCTGTGTAACATCCCGCTTCTATAGCAATAAATTTTGTTACAGAAAAGTAATAAATAAATAAAATAAAAATCACTATGGATATATAATAAAATTTGAAGTAAAACACCATGAGCGGAATTGTAATCGATGATCAAATTGCGGTAGGGCAATATCGCGGTTATGTATACGAAAATTTATTTGAGGGGTATAAAATTATTTACTGGAAAATAAAATAAATAGCTTTATTTTGATTCGATTGATGTTTTAACCTATTTGATTAGTTTAGCCTAAAGTCTCAGCTTATAACATATATAAGCACTGCATCTCATTATTATCCAAGGCAAGCAAATTCACAGTATTCTCTCTTTTTCATTTTCATCAAACGTGCGATCATGGTGAGTATAACTTCTTCTTTTTTTTTGCTATTTATTTCTACTGCGTAAATCATTTTATCAGTAAATATACTCTACATTTCTAGTTATAAAAAAAACAAGAAGAAGAGATGCATGAACCTATTTCTCATTTTTTAGCAACAGCCAATTTTCCACTTATGCTTTTTATTTAATAATCCAAATACTTTTCCTTATACTAAATATTAACCAAAAGTTCCAACATGGAAGTTGTAGTGGGCAAAGATAACCATGTTTTTCATTCTTGTTGCATTTGAAATAGTGCAGTGTACAGGGAGATAGGAGGCTTTGTAGTGAGTGCACGTGTTGCTTTTTATATATACTAGCATTAGTGCAAGGGTAAATTGGGTATTTCAAAAAGACACCGATGAAAATAGTTCATGAAATTCTCTTTATTAGTATTAAAGATTAGATGGTTAGATGGTACCGATATATGTGCAAGTGTATATGTTTGTGGCATGCGGGTGAGTTTACACATAGAAGGAACTAGTGGGAAGATGGAGGATGGAAGTACATATGCATGAGTAGGCATGAATATATGGAAATGCATGCTTGTGAATGTCAAGAGGGGTACTGCATGTTGCATATTTGGGGTAATGGCTTGCATGTATGAATGCAAGTATAATATGTTTCTGTGTTTGTTTGCTTGAAGAGTGAAGCACTTTCACATTCATTTTGTACACACGTAAAAAAAATGTGCATATATTCATGCACACAGAGAGAGAGAGAGACAAGCATTGTCATTCATTTCTAAGCAAAAAAAACTTTTAAAAACATTTTCTATGCATAGAGGATCAGACTCATCATATTCTACCTTTGCAATCACACATCTATCAATTGGAAATAATGTCATATTATAACTAGTATCATCAAGAAATCTACATTTTTGAACAAGTAATATAAACCCAGATTATTTCTATTTAACGATAAAAACTATTGCTAAGGAAAGTGATATACCTTTTTAAGTTAGAAAATTACGTATGCAAGCTTTATAATATATTATAAAGAGTATCCACGCAAACTTTTTTAACTTGATAACATAAAACAAATTTTGTTTCAAAACTTTAAATATTAATAATTCAAAATCTATGATGATTTTGAACATGCAACCAAAATGAAATATGTATAGGAAAGTGAGACGAACAAATCGACTATTTTTCGCCTGACCGATGGACCCCGTGGTGATCAGAAATGACACCGTTAAGTCTACGACCGTATGATGAAAGGAAGCATTACGGCCAAAGCGGGAGGTAACAGCAGAACCATATTACGTAGCTGAACGCGATGAAGGTCTCGATTCGGTTAAAAAAAATTATTTAAAAGTTTTAAGGTACGATGCAACGCAACATTCCATTCGTATACGGACAGCGAACGATGAAATAAAAATATGGTCACGCACGACAACATTACGCGATCATAAAACAACAATAAATTAGACCATTTAACTTATTCTATAAAATTTCAAGAGAATCGGGTTTGACGCAAAACGCGTCAATCGAAAATATTTTATTTTTCAAATTAAAAATTATGAAAAAATTCTATTAATTAAATTAAATCAAGTCATCAAAAATAAGTCTAAATTTGAAACGTACATTTTATTGTAATTTGAATTCAAATTCAATGAAATTCTTCCAAGTTATGTGTAGATGTTTTGTTTATGAATGTTCACTATATATATGATGCTGTATACTATAAGTTAATGCTATGTTGCATGAACATGACATTTATATGTAATATAAAATCGAACATGATACAGTTTTGGGGATAAATGGTTCATTAGGAAGCTGTGCAGTTAATACACTCGGTAGATTCAAAGCGGTGGAGGTGCAAAAAGTCATAGCGGGGATACAGCGAGGATATAGCGGGATATAGCGGATGACTCTAAAATAGCATATAAAACTCGTACTTAATGTTTTTACAAATATATAAATGGTAATTAAATGAAAAAATATCATTCAATTGAATTATAAATAATACATAAATAATTTTAAATAAAAACATGTGCGAATATACTTTAAATAAATAAAAAACTGTTATATAACATAATTGAATTTGGTAGAATATTAGAGTAATTTCATTTCTGAAAATATATTGAAAATTAAATCAAATAAAATAGTTTCATAATTTTATAATGTATAAATGCAATTTTTCAATTTATTTTATTACAAAAGATATAGCGGGAATAGCGGAATATAGCGGAAATAACGGGATATAGCGGAAATAGCGGGGATTAAAGCGGAAAGGCTATATTCTGGGGCTAAATGGAAAATCATAGTGGTAGAAATCCGCTATGAGATATAGCGGGGTGTAGCGGGGTAATAGCGGGGCATTAACTATGCATTTAGGAAGTTAAATACAAAATAATTTGAATGAATTTAACCGATGAAGTAAATGAGACGAGTTTGAGACTACTAGACGCTAGAATTCATCCTAGCAGATATATTCGGGGTCGCTTCCTGAATCATGACAACCTGATCCCTCTTCACTTATTGTCCAAAAGATCTGTTACACGGACACAACCATGGTGACAGACGCAGTGCAAACGGAAAATGATGAAGAATCGAGAGTAATCTCATTGATAAATATATGGTGAAACAAAGATGAAGATTATAGCACAACACTACAAAAGAAGCACTGTTTAGCGACGGTTAATAGCCGTTGGCGTCCGTTGCTAGCTGTCGCTAGCCGTTGGTAAAAGCCGTTGCAAAATATCTCGTTGCAACTAAAGAAAGCGACGGCCTTAGCTACGGCTCCGTTGTTCTTTTTGCAACGGCTTGTAACGACTAAATGTCCACGTGGAAGCAACCGTTGAGCTTGTTTGTTTTCCGGTTGTTGATGCAAAGCGTTGCAATATTGCGATTGCTAGCCGTTGTTAGCCATCGCTATATTTGACCACAGAGCTGTTGCCAACGGTTGCAAAACAAGAATATATTTGCTGCCACATTGCAGCACATTCAACTCTCAATCCGAATCAATCTAAATAATATAATTCCATCATTCCATACATATAATACCATTCCATCATACCATATAATCAATATCAACACAACCAAATCATCAAATATTGCATATTCCAACATATATTCACAAAATCATATAAGAAAATCAACATAACCAAATATGAAAATCCACCAAACCAAACCACATAACTAAATTAAACGACCAGTACATATCAAATGCCAAAGTATCAATCACAACAACCAAAATACCAAAACACTAAATATCAATCACAACATCCAAAGTACCAAATGTCAAACCCATCATAATATGTATGTGTGTGTGTGTGTGTGTGTGTGTGTGTATATATATATATATATATATATATATATATAAAGCGTACCCATCAAAACAAACCAACTAAGTATCATCATCATCTGCACCTCCTTCCTCGGGCATTGACCCATGCTCCTGATAGAAGGCAGCAATACGCTCATCTATCTTTGTCGTCAACTGACTCTTCCGCCAATCATTGAGCTCATCCAATTGTGTTTGTGTCCGAGCAATCTCTTCCTCATTTATGGATCTCCTATATGCCCTTTGGAAACTAAGAGCCTGTGAAATAATTCAAGTGAATAAGAAGTTCATGGCATACAATAACAATAAGAAAACCCAAGTTATTAGTAATAAAGTCAGGTGAATAAGAAATTCATGGCATACATGTTTCTACTGTGCAAACGTATACCATAGTGCCGAAACTGTAACGCCTGTTTCGACTTGCCGGTTCAATGATTGGATCTTATATCTGATTATACTCATCAACCGTAAGCGACTCCCGTCCACTCGATTGTATCGCTCATGCATGCTCTGCTTTATATCTCTCCTACAATTACGAGCAAATATTTGACACAATTGCTATACAATTTACTTATTTACTATGAAATAAATGAATATGAAATATTTTCATTACAGAAATAAACATATTTACCATTACAGAAGCAGCCTTGTCGTCCGACCAATCATATGAAACATTCCCATCCTCATCTGTATGCTCCACTGCATGTGTGACTCTGAAAACCTCAGCCGTTGTAGGCTCCCTTTTATACTTTTCCCATTGAATATATAAAAGAATAGATTATATTGATAATTTACATGAGTATATACAAGAATAGATTATATACAAGAATAGAATATATGGTAAAGAGACACTAGTAAATATGTACATCAAATACATAAATATTGGTTAATTTATTTACCAATTCCCTCCTATGTTGTTGGAAGGATTTCGAGCTAGCACGATGTAAAGAGGGGTTTTTGTTCCTATTAGCCTTGTTTCTTGCCAATAATTCCTATTAATTTATACATGCTATTAAGTAAAATAATTCAATAAATTAAATGTAAAAATATAGTGACAATATAACTTACTTTGAATGCTTCAGATTCCCAATATTGTTGGAATCCAGCCCAAATATCATCCTCGATCCAACTTGGCTTTTTCCCTGAACTCTTAGCCCTTGACAGAGTCTCTCTGTAATTTTTCCACATCTTTTATTCCAATGATTTATACAAACATCCATATCCTGCGGATTCACACGTACAGCTGTCTGCATATTGAATTATCATACGTGTTATGTAAAAGAGATTATATAATTAAAAAATAATCAGCGGAACAGAATACGTAAAACTGATATCATAAGGCATGATGGAATATTTTTTGGTTTCATATAAGGCATAATTATATATTATAAAGTTGTACTTACCATAAGATCGGCCCATGTTGCGTTTTTTATATGTGTTGGGACGTTACCCCACTGTGGCCAACACCCAGACTCCTACTCTTGTATGCTTCCTTCGATACTTGTAAAATGAACTCGGACGGCTCCACCTCCAACCCTCTGTAGAAATGTTGATTTATATATTAAATATATTTCATATAATATAATTCAAATAAGTTTGATACATACTCAGCACTTTTCGAAACTATCTCCGCAACTCGACGGAGATCTCGCTCAGAGCTACTCGGACCTGCTTCAAGTGAAGGTGACTGAGATGTACTACGTTGATTACGTCGCCTATTAGACATATCTGGCACAAACATAAATATAATATCATACACTGCTAAGAAAAGAGTACTGATAACATAAGCATCACATAATCGTCAATCAATATCACATAATCATTAATCATCGCATAATCATCACATAATTATTAATCAAGTGATAATCATCACATAAGCATACTCTACACATAATCATCGAAAAAAGCGTACATGAAAAGAATAATACATAACTCAGAATGATACAGATCATATGTAGTCATCATTATTATTACATAGCTCAGAATATTACAGAACATAGTCATTATTGTTAATACATGCTCAGAATTATACAAGAAGCGATGCCATTTATGATCAGTCTTCGTCATATGCTGATTCAGACTCGGTCTCGTACTCTATATCATTTTCTTCAATACTTACAAATGCATCTATTAAAACATTCGATTCATCAGTCAATGACCCTACATCAATGTCATCGGTTATCACTATTTCAGTATTTGGCTCGAGATCCGCTTGATACGTTGCTTCATCTAGAATATTATTTCCATCAAATGCATATCTTGCCTTCGTTTTAAAAATAGCCCACCAGTCTGCTTTATCTTTTTTAAGGACGGATATGGAGCAAAATAAACTTGTAAAGCTTGCTTAGCTAATACAAAAGGATCATACTTATAGTAGTGCGACGTATGCCTTATTTCAATTAGCTTATAATCTTTGTGCACGTTAATTCCAGAGCCAGGAACATTGCTAAACCAGTTGCATTTGAATAACACAACTTTCTCTGTAGGTTGTATATAATATATCAACTCTAAAACTTATGTTAAGACGTCGTAAAAATCTTTTATATGCTCCTTTGGATCATCACTTCCTTTGACAAATACACCACTGTTATATGTTAATTTTTCAGCCCCTTAATCTTTGGTGTTGAATTTAAATCCATTGACGAAAAATATTGGATAAGTCTTGACATTTCGTTTTGGTCCGATAGCAAGATGTCGTAATCCTTCGTCAACAATACAGTTTTCTATATCATGAACACAGTTTGAAAACCATCCAGCAAATTGTTTACTGAGATCGCCAGATGGATGTTGTGATTCGTATATGCTGCAAATATGTATTATATTCCTTTATAATTAATATATACATGTATAATTGAATTATATATGAGTTCATAATTACCTGGCAAATGGTGCAACTTCAGCACAATTTAGAAGAACATATGTGTGTGCTACATGGTAATCTCTATCATCTAACCATATTTCCACACATTTTCCAGCAAGTCTTCCATGTTGTCTAAAAATAGATAACATTGTTTGAGAAGAATCCTGCTCAATAGTTTCTTCATTACTGGAAACACTTACGAACGATAAGTTCACATCGTTACTAAAGTAATGTGAGAAAAAAATGAAGCTTCTTCTTCAAGGTACGATTTACAAATCGAACCTTCTACTCTTGCTTTTTGTCTAATTTTTTTTCTTCAAATAATTCGATACCTATAACAAAATTAATTAAATTTATATGGTGGTACAAAAACCGAAATTAATTAAATTATCTCTCAAATGGATACATCCATCCACATTGCACTGGACCACAAAGGAGTGCTTCAGATGGAAGATGAACAGGTAAATGCTCCATTACACTAAAAAAACCAGGCGGAAATATTTTTTCTAGTTTGCATAGAAGTACACGGATTTCTGCTTCAAGTTTACGCATACGATCTACCTGTAACGTCGTAGAACAAAGCTGTTTATAAAACATACTTAATTCTGTTATAACACTCCATATTTTTGCAGGAAGCAGTTCTTTGAAAATCACGGGAAAGAAATACTCCATCATAATGTGGCAATCGTGACTTTTCATCCCACTCAATTTGTTGTTTTTAAAGTCAACACATCTACAAAGGTTAGAAGAAATCTCATCAGGACATCTAAGTCCTTCCACCCACTTTAGAACGAGTTTTACTTGCTTATTTTCTAGCTCATAGCATGCTTTGGGTTTCTTATTATCATCGTATAATTGAAGTTCGGGCCGCTTACAGAAGTGTAACATATTATGTCTTGAATTCGCATCGTCCTTGGTTTTCCCCTTCACGTTCAAAATTGTATTAAACACGTTGTCAAACACGTTTTTTTCATTGTGCATGACGTCAATGTTATGTCGGAGTAGGAGATTTTTCTAGTACGGTAACTCCCAGAATATACTTTGCTTGCACCGGTTATGAATGTCCGATTTACCTGTAGTTTCAACATGTACCCCAATTTCATGTATCTTTGGGCTGTCTTTTACAATTTCATATACCTCTTCACTTGTCCAAACCTTAGGTGGTAGCATACTCTCTACTCTGTTAGCTTTAAAGTTCTTTTTATCGGTTTAAATTAATGATTGATATGTAGAAAACACCAATGACAGTCAAACCAAGAAATTTTCTTTCCATACTTTAATGAAAATGCTTATGTTTCATCCATACAATAATGACAAGCTAGATGTCTAGATGTGCTCCAACCTGAAAGCATGCCATACGTGAGAAAATCACTAATAGTCCATAATAAAGAAGCAAACATACAAAAATTCCTTTTTCTCGAAATGTCGTGCGTTTCAACTCCTTCATGCCACAGTGTTTTCAACTCGTCGATTAGTGGTCATAGATAAACATCAATTCCTTATGTCGGATCATCGGTACCAGGGACGACAATCATTAGAAACATATATGGAGTTTTCATGCACATCCATAGAGGTAAATTATAAGGAGTAATAATAATATGCCATGATGAATATTTATTACCAAACTGAGAAAATGGCTAAAATCCATCTTTACAAAAGCCAAGCCTAACATTACGGCTCCTGCCACAAATTCAGGATAAGTCTTACCGAAATGTTTCCATGCTTCTCCATCAGATGAATGTATCAAAATTCCTTCTTCTGGTGTTCTCACACTGTGCTATCGCATATGACATGTTGTAGCCGAAGATGCATATAAACGTTGAAGTCTGGGAGTGATGAGTAAATAATGCATCATCTTATATGGAACTTCTTTTCCTTTCTTTTTTCTTGATTTGTATCTTTCCTCGTTACATATTCTGCATTTAGTAAGATGAGTGTCTTCTTTCCAATACAGCATGCAACCTTTTACACATGTATCTATCTTCTGTTACGGCAATCCAAAAGCAGACATAAGTTTTTTACTTTATATTGACTATCACACATCAAATTATTAGGTAGCATGTGTCGTTTTGCAGTTTGTACAACTGTTGTAAATGCAGCTTCTGTAAGATTAAATTTCGATTTTATAGTGATGTATTAGACGGTTACAGATAATTCGATTTTGCTTGTACATCCATCCCACAATGGCCTCTTAGCAGAATCCAATAAATCATATAAAAAATTAGCTTCCGCGGTCGGCTCTTCGTCAATGTTTTCGTTCCCATCATCACCATGATGATCCCATAAGTAATAATTCGGCACAAAACCAAATTTGTACAAATGTACTTCTACTACATCTGGTTTCCAATGCTTCAGATGTTTGCACTTACTACACGGACAACGAATGTCTACGTTATTTCGATTATTTGATTGAGCAAATCTAATAAAAACGTGTACACCGTTACAGAAACGTTCTTTTATTGATCCTTTCATACCTTTTTGAGGTCTATACATCCAACTACGATCGAGAAAATAATCGAATATATTTCCTAATTTGTAAAATGTAGGTTAGAAGATTGAATAACACACTTCATTTTAAAGTCTTGTAAAAATGCATATATAATCCTTTACTATTTTAACAAATTCAAATAAATACTGCATTCAAATTTTCAATTCTGAAGTTTATTGTTTTTTTACTTTGACGGTCGATTATCCTACTTCCCATTACAAACACAATAACGTAATCATATTTTATAAATCATTTCAGGTTAAACGATTCTAAAAAAATTCGATAGCACTTCCCTTTATTCCCTGTATCGTACACAAATGAGTGTACACAGGGAAAAAAGGAAGTGCCATCGAAATTATCTGAACCGTTTAAACTGAAATGATTTATAAAATATCATTACTTTATTGTGTTTGTAACTTGTCCAAATACTAGGAAAAATCCAAAAAATGTTGTATCAGATGAATATAGATGTCCGTTCTGTGGAAAAACGAATATCCATATAACGATCATATACAACACTTGTCAGATGGGGCCAAAAATTCTCTAAGGGGTTCACATAAATAAAGCACAAATTAAAAAATATGAATATTGAAGTATTAGTGGTCCGTAGTGAAATAATGATCTTAAATTTTTTTTAGCAATGTAGCCAAAATAGAATTCGTTTAATTATGAATCAAAATCCATGGGAACTATCAGTAACTCGGAAAATATGCCTTCTCTCACAAATGGGAACTATGAGTTACTATTTTAACAACAAAAAAAACTATTTTATAATTCATTTAACTATTTAAATATTTATTAATTAAATCTAAAATTTTAAAACGTATTTTAACTTTTTTTAACTACATAAATTTTAATTAACGATTTTGTGAACTAAATAAGTAATTAGCACTTACAACAGTATAACAAACATTCTCGTAAACTTATCAATAAACATATTATTCAATAATCATGGACTATTTTTTGGATCTTAAATTAGCTATAATTTTTAACAACATAGTAAACAATAAATTCACCAATTAATACTACCAAATCAACACTAATTATCATCACCTAATACACAATAATCATCATTTTCAAACACAAAATCAACTAATTTTCTATATTAGGTTTGCCATTATATACCCAATTCAAATAATAAACTATGTATCATAAACAAATAACATATATTCGTCAATTCCAAACCCCTAAATCATCCAATTCTAAATCCCTAAATCATCAACTAATTTAATTTAAACCTAAATTAAACAAAGATAATGGAAAATAGGAGATACCGACAAGTTTGGAGAGGCTGAAATTAGCGACAGATGGTTGCGACGGCTCCTGGTGGCGGAGGGCGGCGGCTGGTTGGTGGGGGGGGGAGGGGGGAGGGGATCTGAGTGGATTTGGGGAGAGGGAAATGAAAATGTTTTCTCTTGGGTAGCAGGTTTGTATAATGCGATAAGCGACGGCTAGCGACGACCGCTTTTTTTAGCCGTCGCTAGGCTATGTCGCTTTCTGAAGCCTTTCTAGTAGTGCAACGGAGTGGGCACGAACGGTGAACAGGAGAACATAATGCAACTCATAGATCGTGTGGGTGCACCCATAATTTTTGATCGAAAGATATACGGATGAAAAAGGCCGTAATATCAGTTCAGTACAAAGTCTAGTAAGAGTGAATAATGGATACGATTCACTTGGAATTCCGTACCCCGTATATGAATAACTTGATAATGAAATGTCTATTGAATAAATAATGCAACTTTAAACGAATAGGATGTAATACCCTGGTTGATTAGAGTTGTAGCCATGATTCACTTTAAATAGTGTCATGACACGTGTATTTGAACTAAAATAATTTAATGGGATATTGGCAGGTTTAGATTATGGAGTGTGTGACATATCTATTTCTTTTAATATCACATATACAACCCGACTCCACACATTTGTATGAGTCATTTTTACATAATTATACTCATAGATATACTTATAGTCTTACTCGAGGTTTTATTTAGTGATAACTCCTCGGGTCAGACCGAGGATTTTCAAGATGATTACCTTTTCACGTTTTGGGGTGATTTCTTACGACATTGAGATGGTTGGAAACTGGCATAGAGTATATAAATTTAAGGTAGTTATAGATTTAGAGCCTCACGGACCCACGCTTTCTACTTGTCTCAAAGGAACTGTTAGAGTCATCAAGAGGAGAAATGTTAGAGAGATACATTTAGAGTCCGTAGAACTATGCTAAGTTGATTTTGTGTAGTCATGTCGTATGTCCTTTGTATATATTTGTCTGTGTATGTATTAGGACGTCATTTTGGGGCAGTTATGTATGGTTGTAGATATATGGTGATAGTCTGACATTTGTTTGTACCTATGTATATGTACACATATCTATATATTTTATCCGTTGTTTTATGAAACCATTATATAGTGTGTTTTGCTATGTGATTTAAATGTAAATTCTCTGAACTCGTGTATACTATGTTGTGTCAAGATGAGATACATATCATTTCAGAAATATTCAGGTATTTTAAATGTTTCCATGTTGATCCAAAGTAGTGTAGACGAGAAATCGCTCCTTTAGTGCCCACTGATCTGAGCTATCGGATGGTAAACTCCCTCTGATATTTCAGGCACTGGAGCCGAGACGTCACAACCTGGGTGTCGACCTTAAACACCCATAGGTTGAGCTATGAGGCTTCTATAGGTCGACCTAGGGAAATTTGTGGTCGACCAAGAACACGCGATCTTGTGCAGGTTATTTTCAGGCTTCATATCGATTTTGCGGTGCAGTTTTCACATAGCAAACGAATGAATTTAGCTACCAAATTTTGCAAGCATATACTACAACATATGGACTAACAATGTAGGAAAATCTAGCTACATTTCATTACCGGAATTGGAAGAAATTGACATGCAAAGTGGAAACTCAAATCATTTTTTCATAGAAATAAAAACAAGTGTAGAAAACAATATATGGAGCTTTATTTTTTTGCAAAGATTTGGCATTTTGAAGCTTTGCTTCCGCTAGAATTTTGTGAGCAGTTAACTTATCTTGCAATTGAAGAGCAAAACTTGGATGTACAGCTGAAAGTTGAGAGCTAGGAGCAGGAAACGACTTCAAATACCTATAAATCAAAAGCACAGAGACATGCAAGGGGAGAAACAACCGTTAACAGACAAACCCAATTCACAAATAGAATTTTGATGAAAAGATTTAGTTTTGGGATCGATTACCTGTAGTAAATTAGCTTGAAATTGGTTAAAACAACAAATTCTTGAAGAAAAATTAGAGTTTGAAACTTTGGATTTGAAAAGTGGGAAGGTTCTATTTTCTGGTTTTTTGCTTTCTTTATTATAAGTGATGTAAACGGAAGGTACAGGTGAAAATGAGAAGAAAATTTTCTCTTTTTCTTTGTTCAGGCTTATTATACTAAGTGGGCTTTGACCCAAAAGAAAAGAAAATAACCTAAGTAAATAATTTACTCACTAAAACACCATATATAAAAATATACTTATGTAATTATCAAAACAACCTATTTACACAAGTTTTCTTCAAAATAAATTTAGACAAACACATTTTCATTTTTAATAAAAATTTCACAACTAATAAAAAGGTAATTTTAGTTATACAAATATTTTATTATAAAAAACTCTCATTTTTATATAAATAACCAATTTACACAAGACACAATTTTTAACTCTAAATATTATACAAAAATTATTTTCTTGCATAATAAAATAAAACAAACCACTTTCCATCATTTCTATAATCCAAAGCTATTTTTAAACAAAATTTCATTTTTTATTTATAATATACACATATTAAAACAAATCCTTCTTTTAAAAATCAATAAAAAAAATACTTGGCAATAACTAAAAGAATTACTGCATTTTCTCAAATAAAAATCATAATTGTCTCGTTATTAACACAAATAACCAAAATAAAGTTTTAAAAACTTTATTTCCACATTTTATTTTCAAAATTTATTGTTTATTCCAAATAAACAATTTAAATCTCCAATTTATTTTTAATTCTCAATATTAAATTATGACCATCATTATAATTTAATATTTACAGATAATCACCAAAACTAGGGTTGTTGCGGATATCGTATATCAATATGTGCGTATATAACTACTATGTACGTACTATTTTCAATACTGATCAACACACATAAAAAATGTAATTAATATATTATAAATATTAATTAATTTAATTAATTTACAACAATTATAATTTAATTGAATTAAGTGATATTTGATGTATTCAGCATTGAAGTTGTGTGCCTCTTAGATGTAAATTTTGCTCAGCGACAAATATCAAACAATTCGAATATTAACGTTCAAACGTGACTTTAGCCAGTGATGTTACTGTTTGGCTGAATTTATCATTTACACAATTTCAGAAAATTCCAATATACAATTTTAAGCGGCACTCGACAGTTACAATTATTTGCACCAATTCTCTTCTTCAAAACTTATCACATTAGGATTTATAGAATTTGGTATTGGTTAAAATTCCGATATCATCCACATTCAACTTGATTAATCCAAACACAAGGTCCTTGGTTCAATAATTATTATTATTATTAAGCAAACTGATTTGGCTGGGGACTTTGGATTTGAGTTGACCATGGTTGGCCATTATAACGACCTCATATAATCAAGGAGACCAATTCTCTATTGAATGGTGTTTCACTTTCAATACTTCAACTTAGACTAAACCTTAATCGTTTGATAGATGCATTGCCATGGTTTAACTATAATCAAAATGGAGTGTCCACATTGAGGCTTACCAACAGAAAACTATCAAGTGAGTCTCCAACAACCATGGTTATCAATAGAAAACTATCAAGTGAGTGTACTACTCATGGTTGTTTGACTTTATTTATATTAACTAACAGAAAACTATCAAGTGAGTCATTACATGGTTATCAATAACTATTTGTACACGACTTCTTGGTTCTGCCAACAACCATGAGTAGTATACTACCCAAGATTTAAAGAGCATTACGTACTCCAATGTAAATGGATGTACCGATATCCAATCTTGATACATCTTAAGTAATAATATTTAAATCGTTATATTTATTATATTGTGATAAATTGCTCATGATTATAACACATTGTAATTACTATCACAAAGCATACAATTTATGGATTTTCTATTATACATACTTAAATTAAATAATTAATTAGTATAACACATTTTAACAAGTATTTTATATAAAAAAATACCTTTTATTTCAAACGACATTTTATTACAGAGTTGATTATTTGCAACAAATTACAAAATCGTCCCTAAGGCATATGCCCAACTTTATCGAGGCGAAATTCGCAAAAGGCACCATATGTGTGCGTTCTTAGACTAAAATTAGACATTTTAGTACTTCGATGCATCAGAAATTCTAAACGAGACAAAGCTCCACTTACCCTATTTCTGCCACCTCCTTGGATACCCTTCCATAGCGGTAGTTCTACTTAGTGGCAAACAGTTATTTAGATAATCATTACCAACTTTCTTTCTTATATTTTCTTTCATGTGCTTGTATTATGTTTGGATCTTTTCTAATCTCAGTGAGTTGGTTTATTTTTTAGTGTATCTCATTTTAAATTTCACAATTTTTACTTCAACTTTTAAATTAAAATCAATTATTAATATTTATCAAAAATAACTGAAACAATTAAAAACAACAAACAGTATGGTATAAACAAACAATCAATTCTTTTTGCTGCCTCTTTCGCAGCATAGAAAACATTCTTTGGCCTAGGGTACGTTTGTTTGCGGCATGAAAGAGATGCACGGAAGGGGCAAGAGAAAGTAGTATGAAAGAAGAATGGTTTGCGAAAGAGTAATCATTCTTATGTTATGAAAGAGGCATTTTGAAATGGAAATTATTAATTTTGTTACTACTAATTATATTGTTAATCCTTTTCTATTTTTTTTAAAGAATATGTATTTTAAAAATGTAACTAAATATGAAAATATGATAATTCAACTACAATAATGGTACAAGTACAGTTATAGTATTACAACAATTTCGAATGATACAATAAGTTACAAGTGCAGTTACAAAGTACAAATTGCTAACATAGTCCAGCAGCAACTAGTTCATCTCTTATGTTATCACGAGCGTTTTCTATGGAATTTGGCGCATTTTTTCGAACGTGTTCATGATCTTTATTCCTGGATATTCGAATATCATAGTTTCTTGTATAAATTCTTTCGGAACTAGACATGGATTATCATATGCCATAAAATTTAGGGCCTACTCCATTTTATACTAGAATGAAATTGTGAATAGCCATTATAGTAGTTATGACTTTTACTTGAATTTTATAATTATATTGGCATGTTATGTAAAATTGCAAACTTTTTCTTCCAAATTCCAAAAATTCTTTCGATTGCCATGCGTAAACACGAATGGTAATAATTGAAAATTTCATTTTTGGTCTTTATTTGGTTCCATATTTTATTAAAATATGGAACACGGTATCTAATAATGCGGTAGGGAGGTAATTAGTCAGACATTAGTGGATATCTTGAGTCAACTATAAAATATTGCCCTACCAGTGGATGAGGAAAATTCAAATTTGTAGTGTTTAAAACCGAACGGAAAACTTAAGCACCATGTGCAGCTCTTTTCCACCATGCCCTTGCAAATGTAAATATTAAATCAAATGTGCATACATCCATAATATTCTGCATAGCAAATCCATTATCATTGTATGTCTGCTGCAAGCACATGTGCAACAATATATGTATCATCAATAGCCCCAATACTAGGTAATATGGGTTTGATTTCCTAATATTATCTCAAACGCTACTTAATTCAGGGTCTACTTGCTTGATAGTATCCTGTGAACATTAACAGAAAAAATTTCAAACGTTCGTGAAAATAAACACAAACTCTGTTATCCATCGTTGAAGTTTTTCTATAACCTACTGTGTAGGAAAAGCCAAAGAAATTGTACATAAAAATGGCTTCCATTTCCCGAATGCAAACATCAAATGTTTCCTTCAAACCATAATCTTCCAACCACTCACACAATGTAAGAAAACAAAGCCTTTCATTCGAAAGTTTCGTCGATAACATTTTGCATAACCGCATATTATATCATTAACCGGTGAATTCCTTTATATTTGAAAGTGTGAATTCAGTCTTCTATGTCGCTCTAATTCTCGTAATAGCTTACACATCAGCCAAAGTCTTCAGCTGCAACATTAGACGTATATCCTTTATCGAACGGTTCGACAATTAATATGGAGTTGAAGAAGATGATGATTTTGAGATGAAAGAGGAGTGAAGTGGAGAAGAGAAGTAATTTATTTGTAGGGATTAATGGGATGTTTATAAAATTAAATATTGGTGTTTGATGCGTCTAACGTTAACTGTTAATTTTTGCCTGTTCACTCAAACTGAGTATTTCTATGGTGTCCACCCGCGATGCGTCTGATTTGATGCCAACGACGACTGATTAAAAAAGCCGGCGAACACACCCTTAGGTTTCGTTCTTTACGAAGTGAGTGTGGTATTGAGCGGGGTGTTTGAGCGGAGGAGTTGTTAGAAGGGGGTAATGTATTTGACGATACAAAAGCGGTATTCAAGCGGAGTATTTGATATGTGATTTTAATTTAATAGATGTGTAGTTAATTAATTATTTGGATTTATAGTGTAATATGCGTTTAATAATTGTAGATAATAAGAAACAAATCACACAATTTCATTAAAATAACTAATATATTTTGAAATTCAAATGAATGCAAAAAAAACTAAAACTATCAGCGACGATAACACAACATACCGAACTTATTCGTTATAAATTCCGCTACTCCTTGTCAACTCAAATTTTCCATTATATCCAAGTTTGTAGCATTACTGTGAAAAATTAGCATATGCCCTCACCGTTAAACAGGTGCAATAGGAGCTAGTAAAGCATAACAATGCTGCACTCATGACATTGTTAAAATGATCGGTGTTCACGATGAACCTTCTTGTGTCATGCCTACTCGAACTGTCATGCTCGATATGTCTACCAAGTCTAGCCGAATGAGTAGTTGGAGGAGAATCGACATGCTACCCAATCGGAGTAATATTGCATATTGGCAGTAGTAAAAGGCTGAGCGGCTGGGTCAGAAATTATCGTATATATGCAAACCCCTTACTTATGCAGCCTCAAAAAAATTCATCCAACCGTCTAAATCTGAATACAAATTATTTTCCGAATCTTTTGTATCCTTGTGCAATATATTTCACTACTCTTCCAGACCATTAATGTAATCGTTTTTCGAATCTCAAATCCCTCCTTCCAGCTGTAGTAGTCTGTCTTCGTCCATCCATACACGTTTCAGGTTGTCCCATTTGTTCTTTACTTGTGTCTCAGGTCAGCTAAATTCAATCTATCTTTATTCTATAATTAAAAATTATAAAATATAGTAAAAACATTTTTGAAAAGAAAAATGTTATACAGGCGAATAAAATATACACACAAATGTAAAAAAAAAAAAAAAAAAAAAATCTGAAAAGATAATCGGATTGGCATGTAGAAATTGTGGAATTTTTCGGATTTTGTCGTGTGGAGTTGGAAGAGAGGATGGTGGAATAAATAAATAGAGGAGGAAGAAAAGGAGCTGTTAGGGAAAACGGTATGACCCGTTCGACATTAAAGTGCCAATTCGCCCCTTTCGGTACAACTACGGACATTACGGTGATGATTACCGTTAGCATTATGCAAATGCTATTACGTACCATTTTTACCGGTAAGTTAAAATTGTCTGTCGTTACCGTTACCGATTTATTGATATACCCAAGACTGATATACCGACAAACTCTTAACCATTATACCGATAATGGTAAATTACTGTTTTTCTAAAAAAAAAATCAATAATTTGACATGTTTTTGCACTATAATGTATGGACTCGCCGACCAAAGGATTTTGTGTTAGCACTAGAGTAAACTAGTTTGGCTATTTCAGTTTACTTCATTCTCGTATATATTAGTATTTAGAAGGATATATTATGTATATATATTATGGGGGTCTAGCACTAGTATTTTATACACTCGCATTTTATTATGTATATGATGTATATTATTCCGCTGTGATATGTGACTTTGACTCTGATTTATTTATATTATATATTGTTCTACATATTTTTAATCGGTGTGTTTACTACATTATATTAATACCGTATACGTCAAAATTTTCAGTTCAGATCCTCAAAAGATAATAAAGACGTGTCAGTGTTAGTATAAATATATATTCACATTTGATCGTGCTTAATCGGCTGTATTCTCCATATTATTAGACGACATTACTTGTAGTATTATTTAATAACATGGGTATAGCGGTGGGGTCGTTACTACTTCATTATGCAATTTATAATGTTACTTTATAAAAGACATCAATAAAAAATAAAATAAGTGTAGTTAACATGATTCGATCTAAATTATTGAACATTTAATAATTTGTTTTGTTCTAAATGTTTATAATGAAACATATTACATAAATATTCATATATTAGAAATTGTCTGGTAAATTTACGGCCACCATTGGTATTGAAAAATGTTACCGATGATTTACCGCAGAAAATAGTAAATTTATCGTTATCATACCGATTCCAATCAAAAATGATAACTGTTTGACTGGTAACGGTTGATAATGATAAATTTACCATTAGCATAACAGCCATAGGTACGATGGTCCATTTGTAACAAATAAACCGTTGTAGCGTCGGATGAGTGGTAACGTGGCGCTAACTGAGAGCGAATGGCACCTTAATTTTAGGTATCGTTTGTCAAACTTTTTGACCCGTTACCGATGCCGACACCGTAATGTGGCAAATGCCCTATTGGGATGAAAGCAAAATTTTGCTCCGTTCCAGCCATTTGCCCATTGTTTTTACCAAAAGTTATGCTCGTATAATCCGTCCAACTATACCGCCAAAAGAAACCTTCTCCGTTCGCTTATGTACGAACGCGCCTGTATCTCTTAGGAACCGTTCATCCACCATACAAAAATCTAACGGCCACGATAGTTCTTCATTATTTCTTCAACAGATACACGTGCTCATGCTAAATTGCGCCCATAATAAATTCTCACACACGCCAAACATGCCTATATATAAACGTACCGTCTTCTTCAGTCCCAAATCATCTTCTCGAGGAAATTTTTTTAACACTTCACAAATCTAGAATTCTCAATGGCATTGCTCAATACAGCTGATTTGGACAAGCTCAGCTACGAAATTTTCTCAATCCTCGAAAACAAATTTTTATTCGATTCGACTTCTCAACAACAGACTCCGATCAAAACTGATCCCCAAAACACCCTTCAAAACCCTAATCACCGTCAGTTCAACTACGGAGCTGGAGGAAAAGTTCGCATCCTATCAATAGACGCCACCTCCGACGTACTCTCCGCTGCCGAAGCTATTGCTAGACTAGAATCCACCCTCCGATCTCTCTCCGGCCTTTCAACGGCCACGATCTCAGACTTCTTCGACGCTGCTGCTGGCAGCGGTCCCGGTGGAGTTCTCGCCGCCATGCTTTTCACGAAAAGGCCGTCCGATCATAGACCTCTGTTTTCTGGCGAAGAAGCTTTGGAATTTTTCTCCAGAAATAAAATATTCTGCGGTGAACGTACTGGAATCATGGGGAAATTTTCTAAACAAAGTAAGAGCAGAACGTTTAGGAAAATATTCCCAGATGAATTGACGTTGAAAGACACAATCAAACCCCTGCTTATACCCTGCTATGATTTGGTGACCGGATCGCCGTTCGTTTTCTCAAGGTCGGACGCAGTGGAAACGGACGCATACGATTTCAAGATGAGGGAGGTATGCAGTGCTACATGCTCAGATCGTACGGCCGAGATGGCATCTGCAGATGGACGGACAGCAATCACTGCCGTTGGTAATGGGATAGTGATGAGTAATCCAACGGCTGCTGTTGTCACGCATGTTCTTAACAACAAGATCGAGTTTCCTTTAGTTAACGGCATCGATGATCTGCTCGTTCTTTCTTTAGGAAACGGAGACGACATATCCGTCAATTTCAACGGCCGTGATATGGCTTTTTCTGCTCGGTCCAGAAAACAGGTGCTAAGGATAGCCGGGAAATCTGCAGCTGACACGGTACGATTACTTTTCGTTTTTTCATCCAGGTATCCATGAATGTCCTTGCTGTGTTTTTTACTGCAATATTGTTATCTATGCAGGTAGATCAAGCTGTAGCAATGGCATTTGGGGACAATGCTACAAATGGTTATGTTCGCATTCAGGTAACATTATGATTGTTTGGATTTATATGTGAACAATTGTTGGTTTTCAACCAGATTAGGTGTTGTTAATTCAAATTCATGTTTTAAATTCTAGACTAGTGGATTTCTTCTGGGCGATAAAAAGAAGAGTTTGAGAAGTAAAGCAAAGGAAATGCTACTCCAATACAATGTGGAATCTATGTTATTTCAAGGGAAAAAGATTTCTAGGATGACTAATGGTGAGAAGTTGGATAAATTTTGTTTGGAGTTGGTAAAGGAACGAGAGAGGAGAAAGGCATGTAAGGTTGCTAATGTTTTAGTGAAACAAGGTATGATTCGAAGGTCTTCTTCTATGGCTTCTTCTACTGCGTTTACTGGTAGTACATCAAGTTGAGCTTCCAAGTGCTCAAATCTTTTAGTCTTCAAACTCCATAATATCATGTGTTCACTCTTTATCAACCGACGATTTTCATTAAATTTGATTTGGTTAGTGAATCTTACGTTAGCATTGATGTACACATAAGGAGGAGGGAGACGAGAAATTTCAGCCGCTTCCAAGTCATCTAGAACTTGATCATTTGTACGTTAGCATTAATGTAGGTTAGGTTAGTTGAGGAAAAAAAAAATGCAGGGCTGTGTAGAGTACAAAGCCGTGTAATATTGTTGATGCTAGATAAGAAGTTTTATATTTATTAATGTGAAGAATACCGGTGGTCAATACATATGCACATCAACGGTTCTATCATTAAACGGTTTTATCAACTCTTACGGTAGATATATTTTTGAAGAAAATTTCTCCAATATCTGCATTTTGAAATTCCGCTTTCCCCATTTTGTCTGCTTTGACGTTAACGTAGTCAAAACTAGTCTATATCGGTGATACTGTGCAGTAATGTTTTAAATACGAATTTTTTTTCTTCAAAAGTTGGCCTATTTTAATAAAATTTTCTTGTTACTATGCAATGTTATAATCACTAAACATCTACTTACTCGATTAATCTATTATAAACTTACAGTAATACTAAATTTACGATCGAGGACTGTTCTTCGTCTAGGTCGTCCTAAGCAATTGGATTGCTCGGCTTGTATATGAATATCAACATGCAAAGGAAGTTATGTTTGACAACAACTAGGACACAAATAACACTAGTATAACCGCACAACGGTGGAGAAACCGACTGTTCGATTGTAAAACTTTGATAAGAAATATACATTTAAATTTTTTGTTAATATTACTTAAACATTAAGTGATAATATGTTGGAAAAAAATAAATTGAGATTTGAATTTGAAAATGTGAATTTCAAATTTAAATATTAATCAAAGCATTCAAAATTGTCGATTTGAAATTGAAATTTTAGAATTTGAAAATCTTAATAGATTTGAATTTGGAATCTGAAATAAAAGGAGGAAGTTTAGGGAAACCGCGATGAGACAAGATCCACGTTTTTAGATAAACCGCGGTGAGACAAGATCCACGTTTTTTTTTTTTAACGACAGAAAAATTGATTTTGGACGGTTACAGTAAGCAAACCTCCCTAACGGTCGGTTTGTTAAAATAACTAGTGATTTTCCGTTGTTTTTTTTTCTTTTTTTTTGTACTTAGTAGGTAGTTATGTGAACGTAAACAAATGAATAAGTCAGCTTGTTAGTTGGGTATTAGAAAATAAAATCACGGGAGCACGTACAGAGATGCTTTGAAAATTGTCTTATTAATCAACTGTTTGCTAACTGTTTATGTATGCAGTGCCATTATGCAATGCAGAGGAGACCAGATGGAGAGTGAGAGATGTGTGTTAGTTTAATTAGGACAGGAACACAGAGGCAGGTTGTACACTTGTCATATTATACAGCCCCACCTTCCTTTTTCTTTTTGTTTGTTAAATTTGATATTTATTATAGACGTTCTTTAAGTGGGATCCACTACAGCTGCTCTGCCGCCAAATCCCATTATTTTCCAGAATGTTTTTAATTTTCACTATGATCGTTTATTGAATATAAATGGAGTTGATTGGGTAAAAGTGGGAAAGTAATTTCTATTAACTGGATAAAACTTTGATAAAACTTTCGTTCTAGATAAAAAATATATGTATTATCATATTCAATATTTTGAAAAAGAGAGATTAGATTTTATAGACTATATTTTAGAATTTCAAGCAGTAAATATTGAATATTATTTTATAATTTTCCCTGCTGACAATCTAGGGAACGTAGAAATTATGTTTTCATATTATATTTTATTAAAAAGAGTAAAATCTATCTTTCACTTTTTTTTTTGGAATTTATGAAGAACAAAAACATAAAAAAATAAATTAGTTTGTAGGTCATTTCAAACGTACGAGGAGAAATATAAAAAAATTTCTCGAATTAACGTCATTCGTCAGGCTTAATTTTAACGTCTTCTTCCACATTCTGCCTTCGTCGTTGCGCTAACTTGTCCAAACACCAGCGCGGCTCTAGATGTTGTCACCACCACCACCACGACATTCCTGTAGCTCCTCATCCTCATCTTCTCAATCTTCGTCAGCCCCTGTAACCCGAGACCCCTAAATCATCCCAAACACCCCTACGCCTCTAAATGTCGTTATCACTACCACTCACTATTCCTGTAGCACCTCATCCGCATTGGCTAAATCATCATCAATGTTGGATCAAATGCATCGGACGGTGTTATAAAGGAGGCAGGTTTTTTTAAAAAATCATTTTTAATTCATTATGCACGATCTTCTTTAGTATTATCATAAATAATACCGATGACATGAAATTATGTTTAATGTTTTATCGGATGATTTTGATTTTGATGCAGCACGATCTACAATTCCTCAAGGGTTAAGTCGTTCACGAGCTAATAAAGAGGCCTTAAGTCGTTCGCGACTTAACAGGGTGAAGGATAACGAGTTACGACCTAAGGAAGAGGAGCTACGAGTTGAGGCAGCCGCGTTGAATTATCTGCGAGCTAAGGACTCAAGTCGGCTACGACTTAAGAGTTTAAGTCGGCTACGACTTAAGAGTTTAAGTCGGCTACGACTTAACAGAAGAGGAAGCAGTCACGACCTAACTAAGCCGTTGAGGAGATATGCGCAGGGAGATTGGGGCTTGAGTCGGCATGCGCTTAAGTCGGCCATATGAGCATATGTGTTGTAGTTTGTTGCCTTTGAGTCGTTAGGTCGTATACGACCTAACTGTTGTATCCATGTGGTGTTGAGTCGGCCTTGTGTTGTAAGGTCGCGAGTCTTTGAGTCGTTAAGTCGGTGTGATGTTGGGTCGGCCGAAGGCTGTGTAATGTAATGAGCTGAGTCCTTGAGTCGGTCTTGTATGTAATGTGTTAGGTCGCGTACGACCTATGATGAGTCGGTCGTGTTGAGTCGTTTACATTGGGCTGTATTGTAAAGGGGTTGAGTCGCGTGTGTTAAGTCGGTCACGACTTAAGTTGGGTCGTAGGTCGGCAACGACTTAGGGACTGGGTTGTAACTCCTATAAATACGCGTGTGTTGTATATTTTGAGGTTGTTGATTTTGAATAAAATTTCTCTTTTGTTAGCTTTGTGCTTTCATACCAATTGGTAGTTGAGTGTAATCTCCTATCTCCACTTACGTCGTTCGAGTGCGCTCGAATCCACGTTTGTTGAAGCCGATTCACGGAATCTAGTGCGCTAGATCAACGTGCGAAGAATCGTAGATCTTTGAACACGGTATAGTGCGCTATCAACGTGTTTGAGATAGCTAGAGTTCGGTATCTTTGGATCAACGAACTTGGGCATTTTTGGTATCTTCAACTCACCGATTGCTACATTTCATCGATTGAAGTTTTGTTTGATTAATCCGCTGCGTCATTATTGGTATCAGAGCCATACTTAGCCAATCATAGCTAAGTTTGATTCTTGGAGCCAAGTTTTTGAAGTTTTTGAAGTTTATGAAGTTTGAAGGAGTTCATCGTGTTCATATTGAAGTTGCATCAAGTTTGGAGAGTTTGATCCATTTCATTTTGGATCGAGGAGTTGGATTTTGTTTGGATTTTGAATTGGTGATTTGCGCGCCAAAGTTTTGAAGGTTTTGGAGTGAGCCGAGGCAAGTCTTGACCGAGCCAAGCAAAGTTGTGAAGAGTCAAGGCCGAGACAAGCATTGCCGAGACAGTTGAGCCTAGATTGCCTTATCGTGTGAAATTTTGAAGTATTGTGTTCAATTTGTTGAAGTTTGTGAAAATTTTAACCATGCCACCAAGGAGAGCTAATCGTCATCAAAACGTTGAAGCTTTGTATCGTAGAGAAGAAGCCGAGCTTATGGAACAACGTATTAATGAAAAATTTGATGAAGGCATTGGTAAATTGGAGAGATTGATGAATGATTTGAATCAAAGGAGGAGATCACCAAACTCGAACCATGGAGGAAACCGAGTTTCGCCATTGGTTACGGAAGCGAGGAGGGTATCACCACATTCTTGTAGAGATAGAAGAGAAACATCAATTTCATCACGAAGAGATCATCATGACTATGCACATGAAGAAAGAAGAAGTCATCGAGAATTTGACCATGAAGTATATAGAGATGAAGAGGGACATAGTCAAAGAAGCATGCATGAGAGAAGGGATGATGTTAGTCGAGATCGATGTAGGCGTACCTTTGATTTTGTTGAAGAGGGTGATAGAGCAAGTATTCATTATCGAGATCGAGACCAAGTTCGAAATTCTTACCGTGATGTGGAGGATGACCGTCGTTGGGAGTCGGGTATGAAAATGGAGATTCCGGAGTTTAAAGGCGGGATGGTTGCTGAGGAGTTCTTAGATTGGTTGTCTAATGTGGAGGAAATCTTTGATTTCAAGGAGGTGCCGGAGAATCGAAGGGTGAAGTTGGTTGCTACTAGGTTGAGGGGGAGAGCTTTGGCGTGGTGGCAGCAAACTAAACTTACTCGAGAACGAATGGGGAAGTCAAAGATAGAATCTTGGGAGAAGATGAAAAAGTTGATGAGATCTACATTTTTGCCTTATAACTACCAATCACTTATGTACCAGAGGTTGCAGAATCTGAGGCAAGGGACAAAATCTGTTAGTGATTATGCTGATGAATTTTACCAACTCATCGCCAGGAATGATATCATGGAAACAGAAGAACAGCTAACTGCTAGATTCATTGGGGGCTTGAGAATGCAGATCCAAGATATGGTTAATATGTTTGATCCTAGATCAGTAGCAGAGGCACATCAGAAAGCGTTAGCTTGGGAGAAACAAGGAAGGCGTGGAGGTGGTGTGTTTACTAATTCCAATAATCAAGCAAGGGGTGTTGGCGGAAGTTCTAATGTTCCTAAACCTGTTACAAAGCCAGTGGTGAAGGAGGCAGAGAAAGCGAAGGCTAGTAGTGTTTTCAAATGTTATAATTGTCAGGAGTTGGGTCACAAAAGCAACGAATGTCCGAAGCCGAAGAAGAGAACCATGGTTGCAGAGGTTGAGGCAGATGATGGTGAGGAGGCAGAGTATTCAAATGTACCTTATGTTGAGGAGGAAGAAAAAGTGTCGGGTGATGAAGGTTGTAATCTTATGATGAGGAGAAGTTGTTTGACACCTAAGCAAGAGGAGGATTGTAGTTGGCTGAGAAGCAATATTTTCCAATCGACATGTACTATTCTGGGAAAGGTCTGCAAGTTTGTTATTGATGCAGGAAGTTGTGATAATATTATTTCTACAGAAGCAGTGAGAAAGTTGAATTTGAAGACCGAGAAGCATCCTAAACCATACAAGCTAGCATGGTTAAGAAAAGGAGGTGAAGTGAAAGTGTGTCGAAGAGCTTGTGTGAATTTTTCGATTGGGAAGAAGTACAAAGATGAAATTTGGTGTGATGTTGTGGACATGGATGTTTGTCACTTGTTATTGGGCAGGCCATGGCAGTTTGATAGAGCAGTTCAGCATGACGGTCGTGCCAACAGTTACAGTTTCATGTTCGAGGGTACTAAAATCACTTTGGTTCCTAAGAAGCAACAGCAGAAGGAGAACAAACTGGAGGAGATTGAAGAATTGAAAACTCTGTTGACTTTGAAGGAGTTTGTTAAAGAAGTGGAGGAAGAACCGGAAGTGTTTTTGTTGATTGGGAGAGAGAGTAGTGAAGAAGTTGAGATTCCCGAAGAAGCAAAGCCAGTTTTGGAAGAGTTTGAAGATGTCTTTCCAGAGGAGTTGCCAAAGGAGTTACCACCACTTAGAGACATTCAACATCAGATTGATCTTGTTCCGGGAGCAGTGTTACCACACCGACCACATTATCGTATGAGTCCGAAGGAACATGAGGAATTGAGAAGGCAGGTGGAAGAATTACTTGAACAGGGTCGTATTCAGGAAAGTTTGAGTCCGTGTGCTGTACCTGCATTGTTAGTACCAAAGAAGGACGGAACTTGGAGAATGTGCACTGATAGTAGAGCTTTGAATAAGATCACTGTTCGTTACAGATTTCCTATGCCGAGGTTGGATGATTTGTTGGATCAGTTGAGTGGGGCAACTATATTCTCGAAAATTGATTTGAAGAGTGGTTATCATCAAATTCGTATCAGACCTGGAGACGAATGGAAGACAGCTTTCAAAACTAGAGAGGGGTTGTACGAATGGTTGGTTATGCCATTTGGTTTGTCTAATGCACCTAGTACATTCATGCGGGTGATGAATCAAATTTTTAGACCATTCATTGGAAAGTTCGTCGTGGTGTATTTCGATGATATTTTGATTTATAGCAGGAGTACGGAGGAACATGTTCTACATCTGAGAGAAGTGTTGTTTATTCTTCGTGAAGAACAATTTTATGCTGCTACAAAGAAATGTGTGTTTATGACACCTAGTGTTTTATTCCTGGGTTATGTTGTTTCAGGGAAAGGTATTCAAGTTGACCAAAGCAAAGTTGAAGCAGTCAGGAATTGGCCACAACCAAAGACAATTACAGAAGTGAGAAGTTTTCATGGGCTAGCGTCATTCTACCGAAGATTCATCCCACACTTCAGTAGCGTGATGGCTCCAGTGACTGATTGCATGAAAGGGAAACAATTTGTGTGGTCAGAAGAAGCGGGGGTTGCCTTTGAGAAGATCAAGGAATTGTTGACGTCTGCACCAATTCTTGTTCTACCTAATTTTCAGTTATTGTTTGAATTGCATACTGATGCTTCGAAGGTTGGAATTGGAGGAGTTCTGAGCCAGAATGGAAAGCCAGTTGCTTATTTTAGTGAGAAACTGTCAGGGGCAAAGATCAGATACAGTACATATGACGTTGAATTTTATGCTGTTGTTCAGGCTGTTAAGCATTGGAGACATTACTTATTTCAGAAGGAATTTGTTCTGTACACTGATCACGAAGCTTTGAAACATTTACAGGGGCAAGATAAGATTTCAGCAAGACATGCATCATGGATTGCATATTTACAGCAGTTTACTTTTGTCGTTAAGCACAAATCTGGGGTGACCAATCGAGTAGCTGATGCTTTAAGTAGGAGGAGTCATTTACTGACGACAATGAAGGTGGAAGTGACGGGGTTTGAAATGTTGCCAGAGATGATTGAAGAAGATCCTTACTTTGTGAAATATGTTGAAAAAGTGAAGGATGGGAGTACCGATGAATTCATGTTAGTTGATGGTTTTCTGTTTAAAGGAAATCGTTTATGTATTCCGGACTGTAGTTTGAGGATGAAGATTGTGAAGGAATTGCACGAGGAAGGACATGTTGGCCGTGATCGTACTTTACAGTTGATTTCGCAGTCTTACTTTTGGCCGTCGATGAGGAAAGAGGTTGAAAGATTCGTGGAGCGATGTCATATTTGCCAAGTTTCAAAGGGGACAGCAACGAATGCAGGATTGTATATGCCATTACCAGTACCATCTAAGCCATGGGTTGATATTAGCATGGATTTCGTTTTGGGTTTGCCAAGAACTCAAAGGGGAAATGATTCGATATTTGTTGTGGTGGACAGGTTTTCAAAGATGGCACATTTTGTTGCTTGCAAGAAGACAGCAGATGCAGTTCGAGTGGCACAGTTATTTTTCAAGGAGATTTATCGACTTCATGGTTTACCAGAATCTATTGTTTCTGATCGAGATACTCGTTTCCTGAGTCACTTTTGGCTGAGTTTGTGGAAGATGGTCGGAACAAAGCTGAATTTTAGTAGCGCTTACCATCCACAAACTGATGGGCAGACAGAAGTTGTTAACAGGTCATTGGGAAATTTGTTGCGTTGTCTTGTACAGGATAATTTGAGAAGTTGGGACATGAAGCTATGCCAGGCAGAATTTGCTCATAATCATGCAGTGAATCGTAGCACAGGATTCAGTCCATTTCAGATTGTTTATTCAATTTTACCCAGGGGACCGTTAGATTTAGCGGTGGTACCACAAGCAAAGGGGACGGTTAAACGAGCTGTTGATTTTATTGAAGGATTGACGGAGTGTCATAAGATCGTTCGGGAACGATTGGAAAAGTCGAATGAGAAGTATAAGCAAGCTGCAGATTTAAAGAGACGAAATGTTGAATTTAATAAAGGTGATTTGGTGTATGCTGTGTTAACAAAGGATCGTTTTCCAATGGGCGCTTATAATAAGTTGAAAGCCAGAAAAATTGGTCCAGTAGAAGTTGTGAAACAGATCAATGAGAATGCTTATAAGTTGAAACTGCCGGAGGATGTATACACTTCTGACGTATTCAATGTTAAACATCTTGTGCCGTATTATGGAGATGGACAATCTGATGGGAAAGAATTTACAAATTCGAGGACGAATTTTTCTCAACCAGGGGAGGATGATGCAGCACGATCTACAATTCCTCAAGGGTTAAGTCGTTCACGAGCTAATAAAGAGGCCTTAAGTCGTTCGCGACTTAACAGGGTGAAGGATAACGAGTTACGACCTAAGGAAGAGGAGCTACGAGTTGAGGCAGCCGCGTTGAATTATCTGCGAGCTAAGGACTCAAGTCGGCTACGACTTAAGAGTTTAAGTCGGCTACGACTTAAGAGTTTAAGTCGGCTACGACTTAACAGAAGAGGAAGCAGTCACGACCTAACTAAGCCGTTGAGGAGATATGCGCAGGGAGATTGGGGCTTGAGTCGGCATGCGCTTAAGTCGGCCATATGAGCATATGTGTTGTAGTTTGTTGCCTTTGAGTCGTTAGGTCGTATACGACCTAACTGTTGTATCCATGTGGTGTTGAGTCGGCCTTGTGTTGTAAGGTCGCGAGTCTTTGAGTCGTTAAGTCGGTGTGATGTTGGGTCGGCCGAAGGCTGTGTAATGTAATGAGCTGAGTCCTTGAGTCGGTCTTGTATGTAATGTGTTAGGTCGCGTACGACCTATGATGAGTCGGTCGTGTTGAGTCGTTTACATTGGGCTGTATTGTAAAGGGGTTGAGTCGCGTGTGTTAAGTCGGTCACGACTTAAGTTGGGTCGTAGGTCGGCAACGACTTAGGGACTGGGTTGTAACTCCTATAAATACGCGTGTGTTGTATATTTTGAGGTTGTTGATTTTGAATAAAATTTCTCTTTTGTTAGCTTTGTGCTTTCATACCAATTGGTAGTTGAGTGTAATCTCCTATCTCCACTTACGTCGTTCGAGTGCGCTCGAATCCACGTTTGTTGAAGCCGATTCACGGAATCTAGTGCGCTAGATCAACGTGCGAAGAATCGTAGATCTTTGAACACGGTATAGTGCGCTATCAACGTGTTTGAGATAGCTAGAGTTCGGTATCTTTGGATCAACGAACTTGGGCATTTTTGGTATCTTCAACTCACCGATTGCTACATTTCATCGATTGAAGTTTTGTTTGATTAATCCGCTGCGTCAGATTTAAATTTTAAGTTATGTTATATTATCTTTATAATTATAAGAATCGTCATCTTTATCTTTATTACTAATAATAAAAATTCAGTGAACATGAAATCATCTGTGTCCTTTTGAAGTTCCTATTATACCCTCGAACGTCTTTTACCATGTTTGTTGCTTCCTTGCTTAGAGCGTCTTCACAAAGCTAAATAAAAAAACTTTAGCTTTTTTCTCCATTACTGTAAAATGACGTAAATCAACTTCGTCTCCTTCACAAACTAGGTTACTCCCTACGACTCTAAATCTAACGTCTGCAATTTCGAATCCCGATCATCCAACAACGATTTCACCTTCAACTTGATTTTTGATCTAATTATCATCAGCTGATCGATTATCAAACAACTAGGTTTATGATCTACTTCCCTTTGGTCGATTTAATTATGTGAAATTTGAAATTTAAGCCGTTATTCCTCCATTTTGTATGTCATCTACCAGTACTATGTGTAGCTTGAGTTGCAAGAAAGGTAGTTACTAATTTTGAAGTGTAGACAATCCTAGTATTGTTAGGTGAACAGATTAATAAATTACAATTTGGTTATACGGATAAGTTAGTTACAACCAGATTTGAATTTGCTACAACCTTTTCCCTACCGCTGTAAAAACACAATGCACCGACGATAGCGTAATGTTGAAAAAGATAAGATACAATATCAGTTGCTGGACAGTCCATTTTGATGCATCAATCGACATTATATTTTGGGCAACACTAAAATTTTTGTATTGCGCATGAAATCAGTGTTAATTGCTATGTGATAAGGCATTATATTAAGGGCTCATGGTTGATGAAGTTATGCAATTCAGATGGCCCCTGTAAAAATATTTCTATTTGCAAAACTTTTACAGTGCCTTTTTGGTAATCCCTCCACAAATTTCTTATGACAAGTTATTGACTAAATATAATGTATTTACATTATTATCACGTTCTATAACATGGGACACAAGAGTGAGACAATGAGTCTGAAAAACATTGGTGCTATCACATTGTCTTCATTCTTGGCCAATTATAGTGTTAATGTTAGCATTAAAGCATTAACAATTATAGTGTTGCTCTTCATCAGTCCAGTTCATTTAAAGTAGCTAAGTTGTCATATATAAGTGCATTTATGGTTTCATAAATAATTAGATGCATTGGTAATGATAAGATCTCTGTTAACATTTTCCATCTTTATTATACGTTGGTAGCTATTTTTTTCTCCCGAATATATGAGAAGTGGTCATTATAATAAGATGCACCGTATATTCATTTTTATTTTAGAAATAAAAATCTCTAAACTAAGTTGTTTCATTCAGTTTCATATTTAAGGGGACCCGAAAATGGAATAATTTATATCTTCGGATATATCATCATGATCAAATAAAAAAAAACCATTTGGAAGGATATTTGACAAAACATTTGGAATATTGCCTAATCAAATGTCATGTTCTATTAACTTGGTTATACTTTCATCGATTGTGCTGCATGTACTGTCATCGTGGATTTAGGGAATATAAAAATGAGTCGATTCTCCAACCTAAGGTATTAATTTTGCTTGGCTTATTATCATGAGACTTAAAAGTTGAGAACATTAGAGTAAATGAATGAAAAACAACATACTGCTGACATTAGATAATTGTTTGAGGTCATTTTTTTATTGTATTCTCATAATTGCATCATTCAGATTTCTGAGCTATTTTTCGTATAGATAATACAATCAATGGGATTCTTAGTTTTTTTAAGATGCTACATGTATGTGCTCTCGCCTGATATAAATTGAGCATGAACGTACTGTACTTAAAATAAAGACTACAAGAGTACTAATATCTTATATAATCAATACTATGGATGTCATACAATAACTTATATATGTTTTAACCAGCAAACACATTCACAGTGTAAGTGATAAAATGGTTGGGCCAGATTAAATATGGACCTTTAACAAGTTTAGTGCAAATACAGTGGTCGACCAACGTTGAATATGGACCAAGGAAAATAACAATAGTGAAAAACAACGGACCCTACACAAACTTACTTACATTTGCACTTAGTTTTCCTATCATCGTCTGTTATAACAACATGAGTTAGTAACTATTTCAGTTTGTATCTTTATAATTCACGTTCACTCACAAATTAGTGACATTAGATAGGTCAGCATATGTCACAATCTTCAAAGTTCGTCATGCTAAAAATTGATTTGTTTTTCTCACAAGACTATTTAATTATGCCTATCACCGTTTACCAATATTTCATAAAGGCTGCTATGCTAAATAAGTGGGCATATAATTATCTATTGTATATTTATTACATATGTAAACTACAATGGTTGTGGAAGTGGTTATTAGCACGCAAGTGGTATTCTAAAGGTATAAACCAAAAGTATCACAAATCTCTTCTAGTAATAATAAGAAGTCCATGAACTGTTTTTCGATCGCGTCATTTTGGATTTCCCAAAATGCCCAATGCCTATTATCATATCCTTCAGCGTTAGCTTCTATTCTCCTTTCCCCATTTCATGGAAGTAAAAAAAAATCCTAACCAAAGTTCATTGTCTTCTTCATCAATAATCCATCATCGATGCCTGATCATTAAAGCTATCCCTTATAGGAAACTACACCTACTCCATTCGGCTATAAATTGCAATCGAAGTTCTAAATTAGGGTTACTTTATTCTGCCACGATTCCTAAACTTTGCTAACCGCTAATCGATTAGGCAGCAGATGCTTCAACAATGAACTTCAACCATGATTTAGGTAAGTTTTTTCAATGCTATTTACTTATTGATCTGTCTCCTTCTTTTCTACATTGCAGATGATCTTTGAACTCAATTGGATTGACTTAATCCCATATTCGACTATGGTTACTTTTTGAGTTTAGAAAATATTTTTTATTTTGGTGACCACATCTTGATTTTTAGCTTATGATTTAAATCAATGATATTTCTGTAACTGTTCTGTAAATCTAGGGGGTTTTACTTTTGATTTTGATTTGATATTAATATTTGGTTTCAGTTTTACATATGATTCCTTAACTATTCCCACAATGCTGGATACTGTTAATATCACAAACCGATTTAAGAATAGTAAAACTTACCCACTTTCCTTTAAAATTACTAGCTGATTGATATAAACGCTGAAATTCAATTTAAAACTACAAAAAAAATCAATAAGTTTGCATTGGACACATATCAGTACAGATTGAATGAGAAAAGCATTTTTCTCATAATTTTATCTTTTAAGTTATTTTGAGTTTCACAAATATCAACTACTTTTAGGGTATATAAGCAGTTCATCCAATTTATATAAAATAGTATTTGTTGTAAATGAATGCATGTAGAGTGTAGATTATGGAGTAACATATAAGTTTTATAAATAATCTCAAAAGACATTGTTTAAACTATAAATGCTTGAACATTTAATTTATTTATTTGTTAAAATGATACAGAAAATTGGTTTTATATACTTAAGACAATATTAGTTCATTCAGTTTACATAAAATAGTATTATCTATTAAAATAATTTATTTATCTGTTGAAATCAAAACAACGATTAGAAAATGGCTCTTTTTTCATTTAAATAGCTAAAAAATGTCTAAAAGGTATATAAGCATTTCTTATAATTTTATCCCTAAGCATTTACAGCAAAAGTTATGTGAGAGGATGCATAAATGAATTCAAGGAGAGACTAAATATCTAAAATGTTCCATGTTGTTAAGTTTAAGATAAATATTTTATATAACTAACTTATGCTTTACCTTACTAAAATTATATTAGACTTGAGGCCTATGTATGCAGTTTGGGTTGGTGCTTCTATTCTATTATTACACATAAATATACATGCATAATCAGTTGGGGTCCTCACAATTTTGATCCCTTAGGTATTTGCTTTGCATGCTTGCAAGTATGGGTTTTTTTGTTGTATAATTACGCAAATATACATGCACGATCATTTGGGGTCCTTACAGTTTTGGTCCTCTAGCTTCTTACATATTGAGCTTACTTAATCATATTTGCATTGGTAAATATGGGTATTTTTGTTGTATGACATGTTGCTTTAGTGTTTGATTTGTGAAGCTTCATTGTTTATTTTACAAAGTATAAGGTTTAGTTCGTTTGTATGATTTATATCATATTGGATGAACTACACAATGTAAATCATATTGATTAAAAATGAATATATCGTATTGTTTATGATTTACTACTACACAATGTAAATCATTTGTATGATTTTACTTACTACTGATTAAAAATGAATGGCATTTTACTAAAAGAAATATTAATTCATCCCTAAATAATAATCATCTTTTACACTTTATATGAGTGGTCCTTAGAGCTAGGAGTGCACTCAAAAATATTATTCATTATTAATAAATAAAATAGAGTTATATAAATAGTTTAAGAGTATGCCCTAAACAAAAAATTGAGCCAATAAAAGAAGATACACACATGCATGCGGATCAGCAAATAGCTGATCAAAATGAAGTTATGAGAAAGTAATCAAAAATTGTGCATCTTTAGCTCATAGCACAAAGTAAAGTGAATGAAAATATTAGGAACTAGGGTTCTGTTTGCTAAAAAAATACTACGCTGTGTTTTTTGAAATGAGAGCATGTGGGCTTAGAATAGAAGCTACAGAACTAGTGCCTCGGCTGCTGAAATGTGACAAGTTGTAGCAACATCGAGTATCAGAACATAAACCGGTGCTTGGGCTGCTGAACTATGACAAGCTGTAGCAACATCGAGTATCGAAACATAAACCGGTGCTTAGGCTCAGAATAGTAGCTACAAGTGAATAAAACATAAGCTAGATAGGATAGGTGAAAGCTGAGTGGTACGGTTTGCAACCAAATACTGGGAGGAAGCTTGCTGGACAGAAACTGTTAGGTAAAAAAAAATCCTTTTATACCGAGATAATGCAACAAATATTATGGTTAACCAAATTATACCATAATGCAACATAATGTTTGGGTTAAGCCAGAAAAACCCTTACAGGCTAATTTTAGCTTTCTCAAAACTATGTTTAGCAATGTTATCTATTTAATGAAATCTCTCGGGATTTGCTTGCATTTATCTCGACCCAAAAATTATTTTTGCCATTTGAAAAGTGTTAATAATTCTTTAATCAGTTGAAGTTTAAAGCAAAAATATTATGAGAAGAAAGTAAGTTACATATGAAAAAGAACCAAATAGATTCAGAAAATAATCAGAAACCGCGCTTTGGAATATGTTGGGAGTAGTACTAATAACTTAAGAGGACCCTATTATAGTATTTAATGTAATTATATAACCAATCAAAACAGTGCTTGATTATTACTTTTTCATTAGTTTACGGATAATGAGTTGTCTATATCAATATTAAACACAAGCATGTTTTAAGAGTTGCGATTGTTATCTATCTACATTTTTCAAATTAGTACGACTAATAAAACAACATTTATAGTTTGAATTTGTGCCATGTTAGGTCAATTTAGATACTTGATTCTTTTAGGATTATAAACAGTATTTTGCTGAATCTACCTATTTTCTTTGAAGATTTATTTTGATCATAGTTTTGGTTGTTTAATATTGGTCAAAAATATTTAGAGTTAGCTGCTTGATATTTCTAGGTTTGACATTGACGTTTGTTATTTGGACCTTTTATGCTTCAAAATTTCCCAAGTTGCATAATTGGATATAAAATCCATTTTCGAAGTTACAGTTTATACATTTGATTCTGTTGCCAATGTTGCATAAATATCATATCCCATGTCGACTTTGATTCTAATTTTCTTTTATCTCATACGCTTCCGAGAATAACATGCTACTGTTTAATACTTACATAAGGTAGGCCTGAGTAAATAAAAAACTAAATCCATCAACCCTTTTTCTGAGATGATTGTCTCATGATCAAACCATTTTTTGTAGCTATATGTTTGTTTACATGCAAGTTGTGAATGCTATTTTTTTTGAAAGTGGAGTTGCAGATACTATTATTTTTATACCCAAATTATTATATTTTCTCAAATGTTGGTCAAGCTACAAGTTGTGTAGAAGGACCTATGATTGAGTATAGGCTAGAAAAGTATTAAAAGGAAATTGGGATAGAGAGAATGCTAGTGGGTCAAAGTTATTCCATGCTCAGTGTTTCAGTTGGGTGCCACTATAGTACTATTACCTGTATTGGTGGCCTGCAAGCAAATGTAATAGTAGAAGTAGATGTGGGATATGCACCAGAGGTAGTAGAAATTTAATTTTATGCAATACCGACTTTACCGGAGGATGGGCTTTGTTGGAAGGTATGTTTGGATGACCTTCTATGATTGTTATGAGAGAGTTGGAGGTATATGAAGTTACTGTAGGATTAGCTTGATGTGTCATATGGTGGTACTTTGAAATGGTGCAACAATTGCAATTTATTCACCTTATTATCCGCAACATTATATGTACGTTATATATATATGAATTAAGAATGAATGAATTAACATGTTTTATATGTAAACCTGTTTAGTTAAAGAACTACTACTTTATATTCATTTTGTGTGTACCAAGCATAAACCAGCCATAATTTTGTCATGCTTATGAATTCCTTAATTCCAATAGATTTATTTATTGTACTTATCATATAAGCTTAAGGCCTATTGCCACTTTCTTGTAATACTGCTTTGCGATTGTAATTCAAAATAATTTGGTGTGTATTTATTTTCTATGTTAAGTGTAATGCTTTACATTACACATTGACTTACCTTATTTTATTTGCTAGTTCTACACGAGGACAATTAGCATGAAGCAGCTTCATTGGTTGCTATATTTCCTTTATTTTTGCCAACTTCCGGCTAAAAAGTATCAAATTGTTATTTAAATGCTATGTTATGTACCCTACATATCTCTTTGCGAGAGCTAAAATTAATACAAAACTAGATCGGGTAAGTTGAGTTAAATATTATTAGTTAAAATACGCTTTCAAGTTGTATAATGTTCTTCTTATGACCGTTGGATTAGTGTGTTGAAATGTGTATGTATGAGTGTGCTTATACATACATGAGCATGCACATGTATATAACGATAATAATATGGTAATTTGTGAGTTAATCCAAATAATTGTTTGATTTTTTGCGTTATTTTAACCAATTCCATGGAACATCTCAATAACTCCTTTTGTCTTGCCTAGAATATATACATTTGATATAATGACATTCTTATTCACATTGATGAGAAATAATTTAGATCCATCATAAAAGGATTAACTAAAGATTAATTGCAACACTGAAATATTGCACGAAGAAAAGGAAAAGTAATTAATATCCAATCCATTAATAAATATAGTAATCATCAAATAGGTGCAATGAAGCTTATTAAAAATGATAATATAGATGCTATGATATATAAAATCTAAATACTCAAGTAACTAGATGCATGTCCACACGGATGTGCCTATGTACTCGTATTAATAGAGTTAGTTTGACTTTCAATGTTATTATTGATTCAAAATATTTGACTAGATAATTTATTATCGAATTGGATGATAATTACTCAATGGTAAACTTTATTATAAAATAATTATATATAGTTTAATTTTGAATAATTAATATCCTAATACTAGTAACTAATGAAATAATTTTAAGATTAAAATAGCAAATATCCAAATTTAAAATTACACAAATTGATGTTGTAATTAAATTTAAATAACTACGATTCGTCTTAATTCAAATATCACATATTTGAATCAAATGAATTATGTTTTAATGCATTCATTTTAATTAGTTGTGTTGATGTGTAAATATTTAATAATAATATTATAATGTTTAGTTTACAATACCAGAAATAATCATTATAAGTGAAAGGGTAATTTTTGATGGCTCGCAACCGTCGACAGCCGTCGTAGGCCATCGGAATACGAACCACGCATTTCGTCCACTTTAAACGGTTTCGACGATGGTATTGCAACGGCTAGCGACGCTCTTCCGACGGCTTTTACGTCGGCAAAGACAACCATGCAGCATGAAAATTTTCCATTAAACGGTTGCAAATTTCGCCTAGAAAGCCATCGCTCATCGTCGAAATAAATGGTCAATAAGCCACCGGAAGCCGTCGGAAATCTGAGTACTTTTTTTCTTCCATAGCACAACATCACTTCCATACCAATATATAACACAACTCATCAAAATCAATATATAAATCAGATATATAAGCTGAAACCAATATCAGTATCAATATAAAACTCAAACATCATCATATCACATGCAAACATATTCAATCAATGCAAAACAAACCTTCCATCATCATTCCCACCCATCCAACTCCAATATTTACATCCAATATTAATGTACAATATATACATCCAACATCAAACTTCACATATCAACTCCACAAATCAAACACACAAATCAATATCAAATACCACATGTCTTTAAATTAACCTCACCATCACTCAATGTTCATATTCATCGGTTTAAAAAAAAGCAAATCGTACCTCAAGACTCATCAACGATTCCGGAACCACCGGACGAAGAAAATCTTCCATGACGCTCCACATACTCGGCCAAATGCTGGTTGAGCTGCTCCATTTGCACTACGCGGAGGCGATCCTGCTCCTGTACCTGTGCAATCTACTATCGAAGCTTATTAATCTCTGTGTTGACCTGAGCCCTTTGTTAAGCCCTTTGTGATGTCCGAGCCTATAAGGCAAGTCGAAATATGTTTAAGTTATTACGTAAATTTTATAAAAATTAAGCAAATTTTACAGCGTAGTTAATTTTTACAAATTAGCGATTAGTTGTCGTAGTCGTAGCGCCTGTTTATCTGGGTCGCGTCCATAACAGAGTCAAAGATCGCGTCCTCCTTGCCAGTGGTCAAGTGCTTCTGTCTGGAATGCTCAAGTATCTACGCACGTGCCTGCATAAATTTTTTTCTGCAATGCAAAATAAAATATAATAAATATTACATAACATTATTATAATATTTTATAACTAATTAATTAAAATGATCATTATTAATAACTTATAACTTAAAGCATACTTACACATGCGGCCTACGCTCTATCATCCTCATGTTAGGCATATGACGTGTGTCTGCCTAACGACATGGGTATGCTCAAACATGTTCATACACAAGACGAGATCCTCATGCACTCTTTTCTACAATAATTGGTGTATATTATTTTTGTTCACTCAAATTTATACTAAAAATGTAATAACTGATCGTAATTGTAATTAATTAATTTAGCAGGTCCTCACGATGGTACTAAAATGATATTGAGCCACCACGGTGTGTGATAGGATTTTTCTTCTTGTTAGCAGAATTACTGCCTGACTTTGCCTACAAATTGAAAATTAAGATTATATGTCACAGGTATGAATTATGTATTCTGTACTGAATAAATTAAGGTGATATCTGATAAACATACCTTGAATTCATTGCTACTCCATCATGCGATCCAAGTATCCAGACGCTGGCGTCGATCCATTGTGGCTTCTTCCCACTTTTTCTTATGGTAGACATCGTATCCCTATAATTCTTTACTACTTTTGAATTCCAATAGCACTGGCAAAGAGATGCGTCCTTCTCTTGTAAGTCTACTGCCCCCTGTATATATGTTGAAAAAATATAATTTATACATTTATATTTAGTCAGTAAATTGTAAAATGATTACATATAATGGTATATAATTTTACACTTACCGAGAAGTCTTGCCATATGTTGTCCCGTACATGGTCCGAGATCCTACTCCACTTCGTCCAACATGCAGTCATACGGCTTATGTATGCCTGCTTCGATATGCTGAGCATAATGTTAGAAGACTCAAGCTTAAAAATCCTGCATTAAATATGATACAGACAAATCATGACTAATAGATCATATAAAATATTTACAATGCTGAAGTAAATTTAATACTTACAAGCCATCGGCTTTCGGTAGCAATCTAACTACCGTACACAGTGCCTCCTGCGAAGGGCCGCTGCCATCACCACTGCTGTGACTTATCCCTCTCTAAGACGCAGAGGGAGAACCAGACTGTGAAGAACTCCGCGGCCTAAAGAAGGACGTCTGTAATACCTGTCACATATATATTATTTTGTTATGGAAAAAATATACCAATTACGAGTAAACATATCAAGATTTAACATCAATAATCGCATGTAACATACAAAAAAGTGTAACATCAATACTCCCATAGATTATATTTTTTTTCTTCAACATGTATGTTATTAAATTAGTCCTAGTCATTTTATGATTCAGACATTGTCTCGTACTCTATATTTTTTCCTCTATGATCTCAAATGTTTTTATTAATACATTTGATTCGTCATTTAGAGATTCTAAATCGGTTTGATCATCTATTATTGCAAATTCGCCATTTTTCTCGATATCCGCTTGGTACGCTTGTTCGTCTAGAATATTCTTTCCTTCAAACGTAAATCTTACCTTTGTTTTAAAAACTGCCGACCAATCTGCTTTATCTCTTTTTAGAGATGGATAAAGAGCATAATAAACTTATAGGGCCTGTTTTGCAAGTATAAACGGATCGTAATTGTGATAACATGATGTATTCTTTATTTTAATAATATTATATTTTTGGTGCATGTTGATGCTAGAACCTGGAATATCACCGAACCAGTTGCATCTAAACAAATAAACTTCTTCCACAGGTCTAGTGAAACATGTTAATTGCAAAACCTGAGTTAAATGCAACTGTTGTAAGTAGTCATGAATATCGAGACTTCCACCTTTGTATCCCCATTCTCCAACAAACTCAGGCATGCCCGTTGTTACCCAAAATTTTGGGTGAACACAAATTTTTTGGAAAAGCTTCCAAAGTTGCCTTGTCCGTCAAATACTCGCCGACCTAGTTCGTTATCCCTATTAGCGGTCGACTAGTCAGTCATCTTCAACGGCCCACCGTGCCTACTCCACATCTAAAGACACCACAGATGGAAGCTCAACCCTTAGCCATCACCCCTTCCTTAGGATCCCAAAGGAACGACGAGCACCAATGCATGTATGCTCGATTCAGCACGGCCTCTTGCTGCACCTTTTCCAGAAGGCATCGAGCCCTCTAAACGTTCTGATGATTCTCCAAAGTCGGTCAGCCAATCTCCCAAAGGTATAAGCCCAAGGTTATTCCCCCGAGCCTTCCTTGTCATCCTTTCCCTTAGCATCCAAAGCCGTCCCCGGACTCTTCGGCTCCCGTTCGATTCGGCTCTTGGTCTCAATCCATGCGCCAAATATCACGCCTTCCACGCAACGCCATTCCTCAGCGGTCTTCCTCCCTCTCTAAGGCTCGGGTCTACCCTCAGTATGATCCTACTACCAAAAGTAGCTCCACTCTCACGTAACCTTCCGTCGACTTCACTTTCCACATGGCTACAACTGGGCCCTACATGTCCGCCCTCCATCGCATACTCTAGTCGTTCAAAGCCGACACCAGACTGGCTATCTCGTATGGCCCAACTACTCCCACACAGGGATCCGCCCTACTACGATGGACCGACTACCTTATGTCCTTTGCAATCCTAAACCTACCCGTTAGTGCTACGCGTTTAACCTGAAATAGCTTACCATGGAGTACGCTAACCATTCCCAGTCCAACTACTCCGAAGCGCATGCCATCAGAGAAAACTATTGTTCCTCTTCCAATTGTACTCCATGCACAACCCTTTCCTCTCTTCCATCTTTCCAATAACCAATCAAAAATCTACAATCCTATATACTAAAGCCTACCACCCTTCCTAGGTCTGCCATAGACCCTTCTTTCCACCTGGTAAGCAATCCGAGCCGTGGGCTCGAATCTGCTTTCCAGTTGGCTCCCATCCTGCTTCCTCTCCAATCCATGGCCCAGAACCTCTCTCGCACTGTTATCCTACTACCTTGTGCCTCTATGCACACTCCACATCCCCTATATATACCATGCCATACCATATGGAAAAGGGCGAAAAAGCGTAACAACGAACAAACAACACAAAGAAGAAATCTCCCTCACAAACTCTCCCCTCCACCAAAGCCTCTCTAATGGCGGCTTCGCCTGACTTCTGTTAGAGAGAGCCTCCATCAAGCTTTACCGCTCATCCCATCATGCTTTACCCACCAGCTCTACCACGATCATCGCCTCCAATAGCAAGCACATCACTTCGGCTAGCAGCACCTCCCTCTAGCGCTTATCTTCCGACCACCGCCAACAACCCTGCCTTTAAGAGCTCTTCCGTCTTCAAGACTCCTCCTCAAGGGACGAACCTCCCGATGGGCCTTCCCTCAGGGCTCCTCCCTGTAAAACCCTTAGACTATGATAAATACTTTTGTAATACTTAGTCTAGTCTCCTTTATTATTCTATTGTAACAGTCTGGAAATAGTAAAAGGTTGATATAGCAAGGGCATATTACAGTGGACGTAGGCCGCATAGGTCCGAACCACCATATATTGCTGTGTATTTACTTTTTATACTTAGCTCGCCCTAGAATCGTTCTCTGCTAACTACCACCATTGGAAAGTCTCCCTGTCTGCTCCAGCCCTACATACTCCCTACCATGGGCAAGTGCCTCCGTTCGCTACTGCCCACCTCAACCTATATACCCCTTAGCAGTGGCCCAGCAGCAATGGGCCGTCTGGTCGCCCTCCGCTTGGGGTGGTCGGCCCGCAACTAAACTTATGGCTCAAATGGGTTCTCACCCCCACCAACAGTAAGCCTTTCCTCCTGGGTTGACTCATCCAAAAAGTAAGCCCAGCGTCAGTGCGGAGGTATCGTCATCGGCACAATAACATTTCGAGGTTCGGTCGGATTTTCCATACCCGGGATGAAAAATCGATTCAACATTCTAGCACCTACCGTGGGTCCCAATCCCACGACCACAAGGTTAAAAGCCTCACGGAAACAACCTCGTTCCATATCAGCACCAACATTCTTGCACCACCATCAACGTCCTCCTCCAAATCCAGGGGTATCCACCACTGCCTAGGAGAGTCCGGTGAAAGCAAGCTAAGGCACATTCCGGGTTTCATGAGGACCGTCCGAGATTATGGAATGCATCTAATCATCCCCTTCCTATTCACCTGAAACAGTAAGCGGGCCACAGCGCCCTAGTTCGGCATGGGTTCGACTTGAGATTAGGATCGTACCTCCAGTCAATCAGCGGTGCGCCCCCGTCGCAAATCCCAAAAGCGGCCACAAACATCAACTCATGCCAGGAAGCTCCGAACTAGTAAGGCACCCGCAACGCGCATTCCAATTGCTACTCGATATTTGCTTGGAGCTGGCACGACATGGATCCCCCTAGATCGGTCCTTCTCCAACACTCCTGCAGTTGTCTTCATCTATGTCCATCCTTCGCCAGCTCTCCAATTGTCGCAACACCAAGACACCCGAACCCACCTGAAGCAACTAGAGACTTTAACGAAATGCATTGTTCACTCCCATCGAATCGAGCAATGCCCCTGCCACTTCGATTCGGGCAAGAAATGTGCTCCTTGTGTCTGCCCCCAATCTGCAGTAAGCAAGAAGGTGGACACATCAACTAGCCTCTCAATCAGCATGCCTACTGCCCGGGGGCATCTCTTCTTCGAAATCCAAAAAACTACAAAGAAAGCCCCCTAGTCCGCGATCTAGTTCTCAACCGCTCAGTTTATCAACAAGCCATGGTCATTCTTCCCTCGGATTTGGATCAGTTCGAAGCATTCAAGTCTGCCCTTGCAAGCAAGGACATACTTCCGAGGGGGGAATGTTGCGCAAAATTTCAAGTAAACAGAAACCTTTTGGAGAAGCTCCCAAAGTCGATCCATCCACCAGATCCTCGCCCAGCCGGCTAGTTGGCACCGTAAGTGGGTGACCGGTCAGTTGTTTTCAGCAGCCAACCTCGTTTACTCCAAATTAGAAGACACTATTGGTGGAAGCTCAGCCCTTAGCCATCACCACTTCCCTCGGGATTCCAAAGGAATGAGGTGCCGAAGCACGTCTGCTCGATTCAGCACGGCCTCCTGCCGCACCTTCTCTAGAAGGTACCAACCGCTTCCAGCATTCCAACGATCCTTTGAAGCCGGTCGACAATTTCTTCCAAAGGCATAAGCGCAAGGTTTGCTCCACCTGGCCTTCCTTTCCCTTAGCAGCCAGAGCCATCCCCAGCCTCTTCGGCACCCACCTGATCTGTCCCTTCATCCCAATCCATGTGCCAAGTACCACAGCTTCCATGCAATGCCATACCTTAGCGGCCTTCCTCCCTCTCTAAGGCCCGGGTCCTCCCTCGGCCCGATCCTAGTACCAGAAGTTGCTTTGCTCTCACGTAACCACTCATTGACTTCGCTCACCAAACGGTTGCAACCGAGACCTGCATGTTCGCCCTCCACCAGTTACTTGGTTCGTTCATAGCCGACATCGGACTAGCTATCTCATATGGCCAAACTACCCCTACATAGGGATCCATCCGACCATGGTGGACTGACCGTCTTATGTCCTTAACAACACTAAACTACCAGCTAGGGTAATCCGCTTAACCAGAAACATCTTACCGTGATGTACCCTAACCATTCCCAGTCCAAGTGCTTCTAAGTACATGCAATTAAAGAAAAGTATTGTTCTCTGCCAGCAATTTCATGCGTAGCCCATTCCTCTTCCCCACCTTTCCAATAACCAATCAAAATGTCTACACCCCTAATCTAAAGCCTACCGCCTTCCTAGGTCTACCATAGATCCTTCTTTCCAACTAGTAAGCAATCCAAACCGTGGGCTCGAATCTGCTTTCCAATTGGCTCTCATCTTGTATCCCCTCCAATCCATGGCCCAGAGCCTCTTCCGCACTGTAGTCCTACAATCTCAACCATCCATTTACACCCTACATCAGCTATATGTACCCGATGTCGTACCATATGGAGAAGGGCGAAAAAACACAACAACAAATGAAAAAACACAGAGAAGAAATCTCCCTCACCAACTCTTCCCTCTGTTAAAGCCTCTCTAATGGTGGCTTCGCTCGACATCCGTTAGAGATAGCCTCCATCAAGTTCCACCACTCATCCCTCCCTGCTATACCCACCAAGCTCTACCACCATCATCGCCTCCAACAGCTAGCTCTTCACTCCAGCTAGTAGCACCTCCCTCTAGCTCTTATCTTCTGACCACCGCTCGCAACCCCTCCTTTAAAAGCTCTATCGTCTCCAATATTCCTCCATAAGAGACGATCCTCCCTGTGGGCATTCCCTCAGGCCTCCTCCTTGTGAGACCCTTAGACCAAGACATGATACTCTTATAATATTTAGTCTAGTCTCCTTTATTATTCTCTTGTAACAGTCTGTAAAATGTAAAGGTACATATAGTAAAGGAACATCATAGTGGACGTAGGCCGCATAGGGCCGAACCACTACATATCGCTGTGTATTTACCTTTTGTACTTAGCTTTCCTTAGGATCATTTTCTTTTGACTCTTGCCATAGGCAAGTCTCCCTATCCGCTCCAGCCCACCATACTCCATACTGTGGAAAGCACTTCTGTTTGCTCCTTCTTACCTCAACTCTTATACCTCCCAAGCAGCGACTCAGTAGCAAAGGGACTATATGGTCGCCCTCTACCTAAGGGTGGTCGGCCCGCAACCAACCGTGTGGCTAAAACGGTGTCGTCTCTTCCACCAATGGCGAGCCTTCGTTCAAAGGTCGATTCGTCCAAAATGCAAGCCTAGCTTCGGCGCTACAGTGTCCTCGTTGGTGCGATCGCATTCCGAGGTTCTTTCGAGATTTTCGTACACAGGACGAAAAATCGGGTCAATGATTATAAAGTCGGATTTGATAGAACTAGGTCAGCCTACAGCTGAAGTTATGGGTGAATTTCAAATTTTTTACACTATTAGATCTTTATTAGGCATATGAAGTCTAATTTATTAAGAATATTCCAAAATTTAGTTGAAATAAAATCTTTTATTTCATTTGAATTTACAAATTATAGGTAGAATTTTGTTTAATTTATATTCAATTAAATATAATAGTACATGTATGCATCGTATACATATATGTATGTGTGTGAATGTATGACATAATAATCTGTATAAGTTATAGCATGCCCATATATAAATGTTGGGATTTACATTGCAACAGACATGTTATCTCATCCTATATGTATTAAATGTTGTCCAAATGTACGTATGTATGTAAATTTGTTATTTTTATAAATATTAAAAACTATATAAAGCTATATATGTGTGTGTCTATATATACAACTTATACGTAAAAAGTATTAATGATTTATATATACCATTGCATTAAATATTAAATAAATAAATATATGCCACTGACCTCACTGATAAAACATCCTTCTACGTCTCCTTTGTGTATGCTTTTAACACTGCTATTACTAGGACATCATTACTTTCGGTTATTCCATCTCTCAGACAATCCACGCATCCATGGTTAATTTTGGGGATTTCAACTGCTGTTGCTCTCTCTCTGATAGAACAGGCGGTAACCCCCTGTCTCTCGATGAAATCAAACCTGTTGTTGATACTCTCTCTGATGCTGAACTTGTAAAAGTTAGGACTGTGGGTATGCAACATACGTGGAACAATAAAAGGAGACATGGTTGTAGGACCTTTTCTACTATTGACCATACTTTCTCCAACCAAAGTGCATTAACTAAGTGGCCTCTCCTCTTCAACCATCTTCCTCCACCTCTCCTATCAGACCACTCTCCTCAAATCATCCACCTTCGTGAAGCGGACATGAGAGGAAACTCTAATTTTAAATTTTTTAATGCTTGGGTCACTGAACCAGACTTTAAACATACTGTGTTGGAAGCATGGAAAAAGACTAAAAATGGAAATTATTTGTTTGTTTTGCAGGAAAAAATCAAGGAGACGAAATTAGTCTTGAAACAATGGGCTTACAATAATTATGGTCACGGCGACAAGATGAGCACAATGATTAAGGGCAAACTAATTGAAGTTCAGACAACTATGTTGACTTCTGTTAATAATGCTAACCTTTCAGAATCTGAGAGCATTCTATCTCAGCAATACTATCAAGCTTTAAGTAAGGAGAATGACATGATTAAGCAGAAGTCGAGAATCAACTGGAGAGAAAAGGGAGACAGAGATAGTGCTTACTTCCACGCAAGTCTTAAGAATAAGCAAATGAGAGAGAATTTTACTACTATCTATGACACACTTGGCAAACTGCATACCACTCCTGATGATGTCAAAGGGGCTGTTGTTAGTCACTTCTCTGACTTGTATGGCAATGTGAATAACTTCTTGCCTAGCATTGATCTAATTCCCAGTGATATTCTTCCAAGACTAAACCCTAATGATTATTCTTTTCTATGCAATGAAGTCTCCTCGGATGAAATTAAGAATGCAATGTTTTCTTTAAACACTGAATCGTGTGGAGGCCCTGATGGGCTAAATGCAATATTCTATACCACTTGTTGGTCCATTGTCTCCGCTGATGTGATTAATGCTATTCTTCTGTTCTTCAAAAAAAGCAAAATATACAGATCATTTAACTATACAAACATATCTCTTATCCCCAAGACCAAGAATGCCCACTGTGTGAATGAATACCGTCCCATCTCCTGTTGTAACACCATCTATAAGTGTATCTCCAAAGTCATCGCTTCTAGATTAAAGCATGTTCTACCTACGTTAGTCTCCCCTAATCAGGCTGCTTACTTATCTGGTAGGAACATATTGGATCATGTTCTGCTATCCCATGAACTGATCAAGGGTTATAAGCGCAAGAGTGCAACACCGAGAGCCATGTTGAAGCTTGACATTATGAAAGCATTTGATACGCTGCAATGGAATAGTATTGTGAGGATCTTGGGGTACATGAACTTCCCACCTCACATCATAGCTTGGATCTATGAATGTATCTCTTCCCCAACCTTTTCTATTAATATTAATGGCAAGAATGAGGGCTTCTTTGTCAGCAAGCAAGGGATCAGGCAGGGGGATCCCCTCTCTGCCTACATATTTATTCTATTCATGGAGCTCCTTACGAGAATGTTTGACAGGCTCATATCTCAGGGTAAATTCAAGCTCCATCCTGCTTGCAATGAACCACAGATCTCTGCACTTATGTTTGCAGACGATCTGGTTGTATTTTGTACTCCTGAAATATCTACCCTCACGAACATAATGCATGCTCTTGATGAATTCTACGCTATGACAGGGCTTAAAGTGAATCTGCAAAAATCTGACATCATCACTGCTGGTGTTAGTCTTGAACAAAGTAATCTCATTTCTCAAACCACTGGGTTGACTCAAAACCAAAACACAATCACTTACTTGGGTCTCCCTCTAACAACTTCGAAGATCACTGCAACCCAATGACTTCCTCTTTTTGAGAAGATTACTGCCAGGCTTAGTTGCTGGACATCCATGATGCTCAGTCAAGCTGGTAGATTAACTCTTATAAAATCTGTGATATTCTCTATGCAAGTGTATTGGGCTAGAACCTTTATTCTCCCCTTCAAGTTGATTAATATGATTAGGAGCGCATTCATGAGATATTTATGGAAAGGGAAAGTGACTGGAAAATACATTGCTCCTATCAAATTTGATAATATTGAAAAGCCTTTGGATAAAGGGGGGTTGGGTATTCACAACTTAACACATTGGAACAAGGCAGCATTTGCCAAGCACATTGATACTTTTTATAACTGCACTGAAAGCTTGTGGGCAAAATGGTCTGAAAAGAATGTTATCAAGGAGAGGAGTTTATGGAGCATGACCAAGCCTCAGAATTTAAGTTGGACGTGGCAGTGTAAATTTAAATTAAAGGAGATGTTCCTTCCACTCATTCAAATGAACACCAATCCGATGTATAGGGTGAACTTCTGGGATGACCTGTGGTTAGATACTGGGTACATTATACGGCGGCAACTATCATATGGTGAAATGCAGCAGACTGGTGTTCACTCGGCATCTATGGTCAGAGATTTACTGCATAACTTTCAGACTTCACCTAATTCAATTTCCAATCAACGAGTTCAGCTGATCTGGAACAGGATTAGATGTTTTACTCCTGTTAACACTGATGCTATGAGGATGGTGTGGGGGGACAGAAAGGCATCATTCAAAATTGGTGTAGCGTATGAACTGTTGATGAAAAATAAATCTCGCCCTAGATGGAGATGGTGGAAGCGTACGTGGGGAAGGGATAGTAGTATGAGACACGACTTCACACTTTGGAAGGTCCTTAACGGTGCGATATTAACTAGAGTGAAGCTTGCTAGCATGGGTATGAGCATTAACATCATCTGTAAGTTCTGTTGCACTATGCCTGAAACTGTTGATCATTTGTATTTTGAGTGTACATTTATTAAACAAATATGGATCACTGTGATGGGGAAGCTACAAAGACGTGATGTCTCACAAGATAATCTGTTGGAATGGAGTAGGATATATGCTCGTTCTGGAATTAAAAAAGATAGTGAGAGAGTTTTTGGTGTGGTGATGAAAAGCTTTATTAGCTCAGTTTGGAGAGAGAGAAACTGTAGGCTATTTGATGCTACAAATGCCAAAACAGATGTCAGCTTCAAAAAGTGGATTATGGATAATTAGAGATTCTTTAGGTCAGTTAACGTTCGCTATTGACCCCGGTATACGTGCTTCTTTTATTTTGATCTAATCGGTGTTACTTTTTTTTATGTTGTTGTTCTTTGTATTCCCTGTGCTTGCTGCGCCAAGTTCCCACTGTTCTCTATCTTCCCTTTGTTGTATTTGTTTTGTTCTGTCTGGTGTAGCAATATATGGTCGGGGTCCATATAACCTCATCGGCTTTGCCAAAATAATAATAAAAAAAATTCAATAAATCATTTTACTCATAGACACACACATATATATGAATTACAGTAACAAAATTATTATCATTATTATCATATATAAGCATATTTATAACATCTAAATATGCATATGCATATAGTGTTTATGTACATTAAACCTTTCTAGATTGAATGCACAACATAATTTATTTTTATTGCATAATATATATATATATATATTAATTAGTTAAAATAAAAAAATACTTTCATGTTATATTATTCGAATTTTAAATTTTTTGAAAATCAGGAACGATATCTTAAAGTTACAAATTTTTTTAGAATTTTTCGAGTAAAAATAATATTTTTAATTAATTAACTAATTTCGACCATTTATCAAAATTGATTTTTTTTAAATTCAAAAATGATTTTTTAATTTTGATTTATTGGTCAAGAGTTCATACGATGATCCAAATAATTTGAAAAATTTAAAATTTAATTTTTGAAACAATTTTTATTTTGTATGATTTATTTAATTAGTATATTAATTTAAATAATATTAAATATTAGCAAATAAATATTAAAAATTATTTTATAGACACCAAAAGATATAATCTACATAGATATGCATTTATAAAATATATTTCTAAATATTAACATTGTATGATAATATAATTAAATAAATTTCATATAATTAAAATTAGGCAGTGTGTATATGTATATATTAATCCATAAAATGAAAATAATTAAACTAAAATTTATCAGGCTGTGCACTTTAGATCTGTATATAAAAAAAATTTAGCAAATTAAAACATACATATTACTAATCTAATATTTGACAACATTGATGATACATATAGGTTCACCTAACTAGCAATATAATAATGGGGTGCGTGTGTATGATATAATGTTATTTATAAATCATGTAGTATAGTAAATATATATATCTAATGTTAATGCCTTAGAGCATACCTTGTAATGATGAATTCCCCCTCCATTAAAATCTTCTTAATTCGAAAAATTACTAACCCTTGAACTATAGGCAGTTAGTTATCCAAATAGCTATATCCTTTTGAATTGATTTTAGTTGAATTTTTCGAGCTTCTAGATGGAGAATTCAGCCAGCAGCGGGAGAAGGAAGGAAGCCAGAAAAAGTCCTAAGACAACTAGGATTGGTGGCCTTTATATAGTGGATGAAATAGAGACAAATATGGATCACATCTCATGTCACGACCCAACTTCCAGACTCCAGGAAGTCGCGTCATGAATTGAGAAAGCAAGGGATAGAAGAAGAAAAGAAAGAAGAGAAAGAAGAAACAACACAAGAATTTCAACAACGGAACGAATAAATTATATTAATAGCATAAGTTTTACATAATATACAATACAAATTAGAGACACACAGCATACACATCACATATACTAGACAGTTATAAACACCTGTCTAATATTTACAACTCAGTACAATCGCAACACAGAGAAAACACAGCGGAACTAATATCTACAACGCAGAAGCCTCCTGCTACATTGCTCCTCCATATTTGTCAAAGCTAAATTGAATCCTAACCTGAATTCCCTTGGCTACTCATAAAAATTTGAGTACCCAAGAGTTTATGAAAAACAAAATAAACTCCGGGTCAGACATGGGTCTGGTGTGAGTAACAGGTTAAGGTTTCTTAACTTTAAAAACCTTTGAAAAGAAAGGTATCACGTAAGACTTCCCACACATAAACATGGAAAAGTTTTTACCTTACGCTAACCAAAACATTTGATAGGAAATCCGATGATATTATAATAGTGTCTAGGGTTTTCAAGTAAAATACAGAAATAGCTGAAATGCTTACATTTCACATTCCAACATAGTTGGGCACAACTAATACGTACGACACTTATTGGATTTTGTATTCCATCAATGGCAGGGCTACTGGGTTACCGCCCGTCACAGTACGTGGCCTAGATCACCGTACCGAGGAGTACTCCCACTCCCCTGCAACACAAGGCCGGACCCGTTCCTTACTGAACAGTTCCGAACAAGACAACCCCGCAGTTGTTTGCAACCAACTGCCCACACAGCCGAATATAAAGGGACTTCTAGACATGGATCAATCTCGCTCTCCAGTGGGAGCTACCCACGAAGCCTTGCTGCACCTCCCCTGTTTTAGCCATTCCCAGTTGATGAGGCTTGAGGCTACGATTACCTTTATAGGATACATCACTTAGAATGCTCATCGTCCACCTGACGATGTTCTGAAAGCATTCAATCCATACAAGTTCGTTCCGGGTTCGAACGAAACCGAAGGCATTATCTCGTTACACTCATTTTTTGGAATCACCCTCGGAGTTAACGACGATAACCCTTGCACTCTAAACCACCATCTCGAATCTATAAGCACTATTCCGTCAACTCATTACGGAATAACCCACAGAGTTATACTGACGTATAGCCCTTACACCTCGAGTCTTCACAAAGCTCCAATTGGATTCACGACCTAACGTTATTTGGAATTGATGTGGTTTTCGGATATCCATATATGGAAACCCGATCCCGGTCTCATCGAAATCCAAAGCGTGTCTTTTAGGGCCAAGTTGTTCTAAAGTTTAAAACAATTTAATTCAATATTATCTATATACACACAGATAGATAATTCCCAACATCATAATAGATAATCAATATTATCATAACAGCAGATAATCTACATTATCATCTCAAACAGATAAATCAAATTATCAACTAAATGCAACTATAACATCCAAATCACACAACAATATTTATCTCATAACTGAGATCTCAACCATTCAGGGTAATAAATATCAATCATCATTCATTAGCAATGACTTATCAATCCAATCTATAATTAATTTAAAATGAATTAAATTAATTACTTCTTCCTTAAATTAATTTAAAATGAATTAAATTAATTACTCATCCAAATAAATCTTGCTTATACATCAAATAATTATTCTTAACAAATTACCCTAATTAATCATCTTAATTTATTTATCCTTTAATTACACTCAAGTAATTAATCTCTAATTAATTTTTCCCAAATTAATTATTCCAAACCAAACCAGTAATTAACCTGTAATTACTTCATTAATTAATCCTTAATTAATTAAGTAATACCTTCATTGATTAATTGTTATTAATTAATCAATCCTTAATTATATCATTAATTATATAAATTAATGATCTCAAATTATTTCATTTAAAATAACTTCATTAAATTAATTATCAATTATCTCTATTGATTAATCATTCTTGATTAATCACATTAAGTAATTAACTTAAATTAATTTCATCTCTTAACCATTTTCAAATAACTCAATTATCTAAACCTAAATTAATTACACTAAGTAATTAATTATTAATTACTTACCTAAGTAATTATTCAACCTACAAATTACATATTAATTACACTAAGTAATTAATTCCAAAACTCCTCCATTAAATTACATCCTGTAATCTATTTTCTTCACTAAGTAATTTTCTATTTGTAATTACTTCTCAAATCAAATCAATGATTTAATTTAAATTAATTAAACTTAATTAATTAACTTAATTAATCAACAACTTAATTAATTAATTTCCTTAATTACTTTCATTAAGTAATTATACTTAAATAATTCTCAAATGATTATCTTAAATTAATTAATACAATTAAACATTAAAATTAATTACATTAATTAATTATAAAATAATATTAAGTTAATGACCTTCTTTAACCCATAACTATATCTTTAATTACTTTTCCAAAGTAATTACTGAATTAGTTAATATTAATTCTTAATTTATTTAAAGAATCTCATTAATTTATCTTAAATTAATCAAGTGATAATTAAAACTTAATTAATTATTAATTACTTGATTAATAATTTCAATTCATTAATTAAATTAATCAAATCTTATTTAAATTAATTTCTAAATCACACTTTAAATCAAATTTGATTAACTTACTTAAATCTTTTAATTAATTAAATAAATCCTTAATTATTTATTTAATTAACCTAATTATTAATTAATTAAATTAATTAATTACAAAAACTTAATTACCTAGATTAATTATTAAACCATTAAGTTCAAATCAACTTAATGATAATCATTAATTTCATTAATGATTTAATTATCATTATCAAAATAGATTAAAAACAAATTGCTTTTAAATTTTCTAAATTCCATTTTAAATTAAAATTGAAATGAAATCAAATTTAAACAAGATTCAATTATTAAACACTTTTTTTATTTCAAATTAAAGAAGTACTTAAGGGATTTGATAAATAGTTTAACCCATAATCAATTTAAATAAAATTTAAATTATACTTTAAATATTCAAGTGATTTTAAAACATTCAAGTTAAAATCTTATTTTCATTTCAAACTAGGATTCAATCATGTTCAGACTCAGATTCAAAAATTTAAATTCAAAATCATGTTTTGAATTTCATTTTCAGATTTATAAAACATATGTTATAAAATACTGAAATATTCAAATTTAATTATAACATTAGAATTTATAACTTGTTTTCTTTTGAAATCTTTCAGATTCAAATTCAAATTTTAATTCAGGATTTCAAATCCAGATTTTTTTAACTTAAATTTCAAATCTTATTTTAAAACCTTAGTTCCAGATTTTTAAACTACCTTATTAAAAATACTGTAACAAGTTCAGTTGTTAAACTTTCCATTCTATAAAATTTATTTATTTTGAAAACAAGAATTCAAATTTATTTTGAATTCATAATTTAAACTGGGTTTGAACCTTCCTTAAAATCTGGCTCTGTTTCTTTTTTTATTATGTTAGATTTAGCTTAAGATTTAAAACCTGCACACTGTTAGGTTTTAATTTTTTTTAAACATTTTTTTCAGCAAATTTCTATTTGAAATCTGGAATTTAAAATATATTTGAATTCATGATTTTAAACTTACTCCAAATATAAGTTTAAACCTGCCTTGCTCTCTTTTTAGTTGAATTTTGTTTTTTTTAAAAACAACCTGAAACTGTCAGGTTTCAGAAAGACCTGAAGAAATAAAGCTGCTCGAGCTCACCCATTTTACTTCGAGTCTTACTCTATATTACTTCGAGAAAAAACATATATGACCCGAGCATTTCTCGAGTTCCATCATCATCACATAATCCAGAAATCAAACCCATATCCAAAACCTGGAAACCACAGCCAACCCAAACTCAAAACCTGTCAACAATGATTTCTCCCTCCTCCGACCATCGATGAAGCTAAAATTCCGGTCACTTCCTCCTCTATGGCCCAACATCAAATTCCCAGAGTTTCTCGACACTCGATCAATCCTAGTGGCAAATGATGATCGAGTTCTTTCTTTATTAAAAACTTAGGGCTTTAGACAATTCCTCACTCCTCTTGCTAATTCAAGAATCAATCTACAGATTTGATGATTTTCCTGATGTTCCTGATCACACTACTACATACAGCAGAAACTCCAAATTCCCAAAGTTCTAAAATCATCAGCATTGCCCAATATCAACTTTTTAGTTTATTCAAGAACTGCTTGCCAAATCCTCAATTAAAAATTGTGATACTGGTTTTAAAAATCATATTTTTACTTATGTAATCAAATTACAATACTGACTTTATAATTTAAACAGTTTGGGTTTTTTTTAAAATGCACTGAAGCTTATAAATTTCAGAGACAAACAGGCTAATTTTTTTTATTTATTTAACCTACTTAGAAATTTTACACATTTATCCATGATAAATCATAACTTTGTTTGATAATCAAATCTCATCAAAAGCAAGATCAAGTGATAAGGAATTTAAACCAAAATTTGAGCCTAGGAATAACACAGAGCATAGCACATAAATAAACACAACATACATCCTGGAAATAGTCATATTAGACTAACTGGTATATTAATTCAAATATATTAACATGCAACCAAATTATGTTTTAAATTTTGAAAAGTTACTCACATGGTTGACAGAAGAACAGAGCAAAAATTTCCTGATCTTGAAACTGCAATTGCATTAGCTTTCTACCCAATAATTATATGCATGCAAACTTCACTATGCAGAAATTCCCAGAGATGAAAAATGCAAGTCCATGTTTATGCAGTAACTTCAAGGTTGAAAAGAAATGCAGTTTGCATTTGTAACTTATCCCAAAATTAGATGCATGCAGGTTGATGTTCTTGTTACAGGTTAAAACTTGATTTGTAATTTTGTTTGGGAAGTGAATTACAGATTCTCGTTTTTGAGAGGAGTTACAGATTTCAAAGTTTGCAATGCAGGTTTTTGATTTGAGAAAAATTTGATCTTAGTTTTGAATGAGGAGTGTATTACAGATCTGTTTTTGAGAAGCTTTAAGTTTTCAGGTTTTTAAGTGAAGTATATTTTTGATTTCTTTTGATTTTTAAAAAGAGGATAAGGAAAAAAAAATGAGAATGTTTATAAGGCTAAAATTAATTTATCAAAATAAAGAAAAAGATAAAAGAAAACAATGACACATGTCACATTGCTTGATTTACAACTAACACATGTTGCATAGATTGCTAATTTGATTACACTTGTTTTAATTAAGTTATATATTTAAATGTTTTATGTAAGTATATATGATTTTCCTATTAGAAGTATATGTAAATAAAACAATTTATAAATTAAAACTTATACAAATATTTTAAAGAATCAATTAATTTGAATTTCAAAATAAAATTTCAAATCAATTTAATTCTTTGAAATAAAACCAAAATCAATTTAAAAACGAAGATTCTATTTTCCTATTTTAATTCCTCTTTATATTTTTGAAAAATGGAATATTTATTAATATGATTTAAAATAACAATTTACAATTTTATATGATTTATAAAGAAATTATAAATCACCTTTATATTTAAATGAATTTAAATCATATTTTATCTTATATTTTAAACTTATATAAAATATACTCAAATCATATTTAATTAAATAATATTTTGAAAAGAAATAAAAATCAATTTTTACTTAAATTTTAAAAATTAAACTAAGACAATTTTAAACAATTTCCTTTATTATCAAACCCTATAGTTATTAATTAAATAGATTTTTTTTTTAAAAACTTAATATTAATTAAAACATAATTTCTTAATTACTCAATATCTTATTAAAATTTAAAAACAAACTTTATTTATTAATTGCACTTCAAAACAAAGATAAACTATAATATATATACAAATATATATACATTATCATTTATTTTAGCATTTAAAAGAAAATCACAAATTTATTAAATCTGATTATTAAACCAAAATATATTTTATTAATCAATATTGTCAATATTAATTTAATTTTATATCAAGACTATTAAATTGATATTGTCTAAAATTCCGGGATATCACATCTCATACCAAGTCTCACTAGATCTAAGCCATCCATCTCAAATATGCCTCTACCCTTTTACCTGCCCCATATAGTCTGTGTTGCTGCCAAATTAACACTATAATATCATGGGCTAATAGCCCATTTAAGCCCAAATTAATAATATTAATTAAATCTGGTTTATTGCTTGTCGATATTGCACATTGATTGATATATTTATAACTATTATTTATAACAATATTTATTTCTCAAATCATATCCAAAATTTTATAATAAATATTTCATAAATATTAATTAATTCAATTAATTTATAACAATTATATACTAATTAGATCTTTTGTTCTAAAGAGAATTTGTCATTCGGTTGTGTGACTCGTCAGGTGTGTTAGTAGCTATGCAAAGGATCAATGATGGCCAACAATTGTAAACAATATAAATGTAGCAGAAATAGTAAAGTAGATCGCAAAGTCGATTTCATGATTTTATACTGGTTCGAACTCCCGTTCTATGTCCAGTCTCAGACTCCTTCTGGAATTTAACTATCAACCCTCTCTTAACCTGGAGAAACATGTATTACACCGCTTGAGCAACCGAATAGGACTTCTACCTCCTAGATAACCGAATAGGACTTCTACCACCTGAGAAACCGAACAGGACTTCCAATACAAATAGCAAAGTTTTTTCTGACTGAATATGCTCTTGAATAGCACTGATAAGTCAGTAATGTACACCCTTCCAATGATCTTCTCCTTTGTGGTATACGGTGTAATTCGTGAAGATTTGAAGTTCATTTAATCACAAATGAATTTGTGCTTGAATGTGCAAGTGATTTGAATGAGATATGAAAGCAAATGGAAGAATATTTTAGACAATGAGAATATGTTAAGAGAATCATAAATTTGTGAAGGCTATATATAGTGTTAAAGTGTTGTAACTTATCGTGAAAACAACGATCAAAAGGTATGAAAACAACCCTTGAACCAAAGGTTGTTTCTATTCGATAAAGTGAAGCGTCTTTCAAGAAATATAGCTGTTATGTAATTTTAGTCGACTAAACAAAAGAATTCAGCCAGCTAAAATATCAAAAATTTGAATCAAAGAGAAATCTGTACAAAAAACATGCAATTCAGTCGACTAAAGTGGGTAGTTCAGTCGACCGAATGTTCATATCAAATTGTGCATGTGCACAGATATTCAATCAATTGAATGACCTTGTTCAGTCGACTGAATTCTATTGATAAACAAAAATTACCTTAGCTCATTTGATTAGAGCACTTGCCTTCACAACCAGCGACTCGAGTTCGAACCTTACTTCATGCATTTTTTTGAAACTTGATTTTTCATTTAAAACATGATTTTACCAATGACCCAAGTTCAAGTATTGCATATATTATTATTATTTTATTTTATTCTGTTTTTTAAAATAAAAATTTAATTACTGTTATAGAATGTTTTGAATGTGTATGTATATTTGTGTATACCACTTTGAGAAGATTTTAACATCTGTAAAATCTAAACATGACACTCTATGAATAATAATACTTTATTTACCATCTTCGTCTTGTCTCTATCATGTATATCTCTTCTTGTATCTTTATATACATACTTTCATCCTCTTTCCTACTGTGTGTCTTCATGCTGAACTTATTTGCTTGTCTCTTTTTTATGCTCATGTACCTGCAAGTTAGCTTAGAGATTGTTTGGCATAATTGTATATGTTTTATCATTAAAATCCAACAATAGAGGTTCTAACAAGGTGTAAATTGGGTTAGCTATTAACATTGAATTATTCTATGTCAGCATTCATATGTCACTTATTAGGTAATGTGAAATTTTGGCCAAGCTTATCATTTACTTTATTTTGGTAATCCTATTTTACTTTATTAAGCGTTACCCGGTTGTGAATTTATTTACGCAATTCTCTTTGTAACGCGCACATCCCTTTGGATTTACAAAATTTGATAATGGTCAAAATTCCGATATTGTTCATATTCCACTCTATAGTTCAAACATAAAATTCTCGGTTCAATGATAGCAATTATTATTAACCGAACTTCTCTAGGTAAAGACTTTGAGTTGACCATGATACTAACCACATATAACCGAGGAGATGAACTCTCTCTTGAATAGTGCTTCACTTATGATACTTCCATTCGATCCAGCTATAATCACTCAATGGACGCTCTGCCATGATTTCACTATAATCAAAGCGGGGCTTTCATATTAAAGATCGAAAGTATTCTCAAATCGAGAGAACTGTATAAATTAGTCACAACGATATTTTCTGTTTGACCTTAATTATATTAACAAACTAATAACTATCGACTGAGTCAATCCATAGTTATCCAATAGCCATCAGTACGTAAACCCTAGGTGTTTTCAGTAGTCATGAGCAATACACTGTCTAACATTTGGGGAGCGTTATGTTATCCAGTCTTAACAGATATATCGATTTCCAATCTTGATGCATCTTGATTAGGAACATTTAAAATGGTATATTTGTTTTCACTGTGATAAATTATTCATCGTTATAACACTTTATAACTACTATCACAAAACATACTAATTATGGATTTTATATTAAATATATTTTTAATTTAATTAATTAATTAGTATAACGCATTATATCAAGTATGTAATGGTAAGAAAACACATTTTCTTTTGAACAAGATTGGTCAACGAGATAGATATATGTAACAAATTACATAATTTACCCTAGGGGATACCCCTAACTCTATCAATCTCCCACTTGCACTTGGGATCAATTATGGAATCATATTCCAACTTCTCCAATCAGTTTTCTCAAAACCAATTGGGTCAGTCCATCGGTAAATAGGTATGCTATTATGTTCGAATTATCTACTCTATCAATCAACTACCTTTATGATGTGGAACAAATCGAAGAACGTCTACCGACTTCCAGTGAGCTCTAAGTTCTGTTATGAACTATATCATGACATTGTTATCATATAAAAATTTTATGGAAATCTCAACATTTGGAATACCCTCGGCTCGGCTACAAATTTTTGCGTTTATTATATATACATTGCTCTTATTATTACGCATTCAAGTCAAGTACTTAGCAATTTCGTTGAATCGGCCACAATCTCTTCTCTTAACTTGAATTTTATTATTAACATATTATATTTACTATTATTTATAAAGTTTGAGTCAGAACATTCCTTTATAAGATGTTCGTTGTTTCTGGTATTCCCTAAATACTAGAGAACACACCAAACTACCATTTAGTGATATCAATTTGAACTTGATATTTTCTTCATGTATCAAATAATAAAAAAGTCATGATATCATAAACAACATAACATGTACGATAATTCATATCGCCAATGTATAAGGAATCCATTTTACATGTTTCGTATTAAACATTTTAATAATGTGTCCATACATATCGTTTTGGGAAATTCCCAATATCTTTTACACTTATTATAAAAGACATCATTTACAAATTCAATGTTGACTACTAAAACAAATAAGACTACTTTTATCATAAGTACATCATTAAATATCAGTAATGTGATGTTTACTTATGATTTAGAAATATTTATGTTCCTTCTAACTTTCTTTCTTATGAGCACATGCTTTTGATTGACAGTCAAACTATTTGATATTTCTATCAAAACACTTGTTCAATTATGATTTTGTTGAATGACACTTTCGTATCTGTTCTTGGATCATATTCAAATATTCACATACCCAAATATCGTTGTCACTGACTTTGAAACACTTTGGTTGTTATGTGCGAAATCTGAACCTACTTGGGCATCTCAAATGATGGATCTATTTCGTTTATTTCAACAATTAAAATTTATGGTATTATTCTTATCATTGTGGCTCACTATATTCTAACTGCATTTGTCTTTCTCTTAAAGAAACATTTGCAGTCAAAATGATCATATCTGAAAGGATACAACTATCAAAATCATATTTTGATAATGTACTTGGAATCTACCTCGGATTTTTGCATTGTACCATATCATAGAGTCAATACTCTTAATGGTTTAATTAAACAACAAAGGATTGTTTATTCTGGACATTCATAGTAAACTCATAGTTTGTCTTTAATATACAAGAATACTCATTAAACGTTCTAATGTATTTTTGTTCATTTAGGTTTGGTCAACTTCATTTCATCCCTTTTAATCAATTTTATCATCAGAACGCATCCAAATCCATTTTATACCAATAACTTCTTAAAGAAATCCCTTCGCTATGAAGTTTGTATTTCTTAAAACAAGTGTTGTTTCTCAATGTAGCGGAATAGGCATTCAAGAATATTTTATGACTTGTCCTATAAAAAATTGATTTTGCATTAGTTTACAATTAATTTATGTTCACAACACAAATTAGTCGTTTAATGACTATTGATCCCAAAATTCTCTTAGGACGATTCACATTAAATCCTTACTTACAATTATTACATGCACCTTTTGACTTACACAACCTGCCAACTCATTGGCCCAGGATATGTGGGTTTTCTTGTAAACTCATATCTCATATGGTTTTATAAACTATTCCTTGGATGACATTAGTTTTAACCTTGTCTACTACTCTTAAGTATATGACCTTATTAAAAGAAGTTTACTCAACTTCATTCACAATTTATCGTGCATTGTCCAACAAAGTTTGATTACTCCTCATCAATACATCATTATGTTATAAGGAGGAGTGTCCTTTTGAGAGAGAGTATTTATTCATATTAGATACATACAGAACTCCTTCAAATATACTCACCTATTCGATCAAATCGAATCATTTCTACCGCATGTTACATTATTTACTTCCATTTTATATTCTATGAGCTTATAATAAACTTATAAATGCATATCAAATACACATTTCTATGTCTATCTCATAGAATATAATGAAGTACGTGGAATCTTTTTGGTATTAATAGTCTTATGATTACATACATTTATATGTATCAATCCGAAGAGCTCATCAACTCTTATAATGCTCCTACTGAATGGGTGCATAGCCCTTTAATTTTTTGAGATATAATCAACCAATATCAAATGATTCATAATCATGTAGCAAAAATTATTTTTTTAAACTATGGCTTAGTCTATAATTCCAAATAATTATATATTTTTTTAGATACTTTGGTATTTTTATTGCATTACCTTTGATGTGTAAACAAATAACACATTATAGTTTTATTTCATGATAAATATTCATAATTTTCATATTGAAATATATCTATATCTATTTTTCAATCGATACTCAAAAATGGTCATTATTTCATAAATAATGTTTGGTACGTTTTACAAAAGAATTTTCATAACTCCAAGCAATCAATAAGTGCTATGTGTATGCTCCCACTATTTCTGCCATTACTATAATAGCATACTGAATTCGAAGGTCCATTATTCACTTTATATAAACTATTTATTTCATATATTACAACTTGTTTACAGTGGAGAGTTCTTTGATCAAATATCTTGAAAAAAAAGAAATAAATTCTCATAGAAAACAAATATCTGTATGAAAATACATTTCAGAATAGGAATCATATTTCTTATTCCAATATTAAGTATCAATTATTCTTTTACAGTTCTCATTTTTTTATTTTTACTTATGAAGCAGAAGTGACATTCATTCTCTTCATCACAACTGTATCTTTAAATCACATCTACTCTTGTATATTCGTTTTTCTTTCTAAATGGTCAAACCATTCAAAAGAAAACCCTCATAACAATATTATAACACACTCTTTACAAAAGTGCACTCGAACATTCTTAACATTGAAGGACATCAAATAAGTTGCATTTTGCATAAACTAATCAAACTAACATATCAGTGATCAAGTCCTTAAATCTATATTGTAGTCTTAATCTTTTGTTACTTTTAACATATTGCGATCTTTATCGTAATCAATAAATTGAATATTCAATCTCCCATTATGGTTTATTTGCTTATTTTGGATGAAAAATTTCATTGAAGTATCATACATTATGAACTATAATCGTTCTACATATAACACTTATATATGATATATGGATCAGATATCATAGTCTCGTATTGCTTTGGGATTCTAAACTCATAGAAAGCAATACACGGTCTCCACTAAATAACATTTAAGTGACCAAATAATGAATGTATTAAGTAGTTGTAAATTAGGTACTTGCATGAGTATAGAAAACATTTACATGCAAGAAGTACTTAATATGAAGCATATACATTGTATTTTTGTTTATCAATCTTTAATTAAGTTCATTTATAAATCTTAATTGATAAACGTTTTTTCAATCATGTTAAATGCACAAATTTATCGATGTGGATTATTATAATATTATATAGCATATGTTCTTACAATATTAGAAAGGTTAAATATTATCATTTTATTTTTCTAATAAAGCTCCTATTATAAGTTTATGTTTCATCAAGCCCTAAGCGAAACATAGAAGTCTTTCGACTTCGCTAGAGGGTGTTAGGACTCGCTGCTCTCGGAATTCTGACCTTGAGTCTACCCAATAAGTCATAGTTCCACGGACGATTAATAACTCCTTATCGATTATATATATAATAACTAACTCTTTGGTACCCTATCCTAATTTTCTTTGATCTTGAGTTTGCTCCATAAATCGAAATGAAATTATTCACCCGTACCTACCATATCGTGATAACCTAAGTTGTAAAGACCTAGTATTTCGGACCCTTCGTATTTAAATATCTGAATTATTTAGATATTTGTATTTTGAATTTGACATGAATAAATATTATTTTATAACCATATTAACCACTTTTTAAATTATAACTAATGATAGAAAACTTATTTTTGAAATCGGTTACAAAAAGTATATATTTTGAAGTAATACTGAAAAAGTGACCGAAAAACTTTATATTGAAAATCAAGTTTTTATTCATTGAAAGCTGTATAAATATTTTGGAACTTTTATAGTAATATATGAACATATTAATAGGAATTAAACACCTCTCCTTTAATAAAAAAGATTAATTAAACAAAGAATTAATATATAAAAAGTGATGGAGATAAAGACCCTTGATCAAAGGAGCAAACAATGCATAGATTAAGGCATGTAAGAAGGCTTGTCTCATGGCTTGAAAGAAGGAAAGGAAGTGCATGGAAGCTTCCTGTGGAGGGTTTTGGATGGTCATTTGCTACATTTTCTAACTCTATATATTACCCGATATCCGGACCTGGCTATATTGGACTGATTATGCAAGATAGATTTGACTGTTGTCAAGAAGGATGACCACGGAGCAACGGTTATAGCACACGAAAGTAGAGTTCAGATGCTTATATGAATCTAGGACTGAAAGGAGTTAGTAGATAGATGATATTGGATGGTAGAAATATGGAAATTAGCTTGGATAGGCAAGGGAAAGGCATAGTAGGTAGTACCTTAGGGATCTTCATAGTCTGTTGGATGAAGTACTGGATGGATCAACATGGTATTATGGAAGAAGATGGATCATTATAGAATTATGGAATAGGAGGGTTCGGCATAGCACTATGGAAGAAGATGGGTCGGTATAGCCTTGAGGAACAAGAGTGATCGGCATGGCCTTACAGAACAAGATGGATCGGCTTAGTAGAATAGGTGGGATCGACGTTATATAATAGAATTCAAGGGATAAGCATGAATGAGTATGCATGGCATGTAAAAGGGATCAACAGAGTTTGGTATATAAAAGGGGTCGGTTGAGTTTGGTTGATAATAAGGATCGACTCACTGGAGCCAAATTGAAGGGATTGACATGATCCACTTAGAAGGGATTGGCTTGAATAAATTCAAAATGGATTTGAACCAAAGATCAAATGGAAGCATGAGCTCCTCTTCTCCAATCAACATGATATAGAAATACTAACATGTTTAAACATGAAAAAGCACCTATAGGGATTGTTGCCCCAAAATCAATCAATGGAGGGATCGGTCTGATCCCCCTTCATTGGGAGTTAGGCCTAGCGACCCCTATGGTAGGCCCATATGGATAATGAGATCTTGTAGCCGAAATTTCAAAGAGATTGATGTTCGTCTTCACCTATAAATATTATCCTAGGGTGTCATTCTAAGGATATTTACACTGCCGGTTACATAGTTCTTCATTGTAGCTAAGTTATTTCCTAATTTCTTGGTGTTTGCTGCTGTAGTCAAACTATTTGTGAATCAATAAAGAGAATCTTCAAAGTGGACGTAGGCATATGATGCCGAACCACCATAAATCCTTATGTTCTTGATTATTATTTTGATTTGCTTATTAGTTTATTCTATTTCTGTTTCTAAATTTAACTTTCTTCATTTACTTCTCTACATAAAACCTTTTTTGGGTGTTTGTGACCAATTTGGTTACAAACATTTTGGTGCCTTCATTGAGAAATCTGATTCTCAGCTTGTTCGGATCCCTTTGCTGCTGCTGGATTGGATAAATCCCCCAAAGGAGATCCATAATTTTCTTCAAAAACCTGCTTACGCTACTTAGATTTGCAAAAACTAAACAAGAAGATTGACATAGTGAGACATACCAGATCCACTTCTTAGACTGTTGATGGAAATAAAACTACTTGTATTCAACAAGGAGGCCCAAGCAACTAGCCTGCAAATTTGAATGCTTATCCAGCTGAAGTTCAGAAGCCAGCTGATTCTATAACTCCGGCTGAATTTCATAATATGATGAGGGAGTTAATGGAAAGCCGTTAACAACTAAATGAGTACATTCATAAAATATTAGCTTGATGATCCAAATAACTCAGCAACAGCATGGGAATGTCAGAAAGGGTCCCAATCTTTTTTCAACATGGAAAAGTTCAAGCTCCTCCGATGAACACCAGAGGCTTAGGAATCGCAGGATTGAAGGAGATCGTGTAGAAACATCGAAGCACCGCTTGCCAAACCAATATGGTCTGCCAAGACGGATCAGTACCGATCCCTCGTCCAAAGGAGGGAATTCTCCCATAACACTTAGGGAATCACACAAGAGCTATTCTCGGAAGCTTGGATGCTAGAGTTCGATTAAATACTGACCAGGTACCTCACTGAAATAACGACGAGATGGATGTCCAAGGTACACACCAAGAGGATGGTGGACCAAGAAGGCGTGAAATGGCCCGTAAACATCGACCCGACTATTTACATGAGGTGGAATGCGACCACCGCTTGGCACCACCCATCCGGACATCGGATTTATTGGCAATGGTCAGATAGTTGGTGATAGAGGGCCAAGGTTTGACCAATGATGACTGGAGAATTGCAAGAACCCACACCCCGTTTACTAACAACCTTCTACATGCTGAATACCCAAGACGGTTCAATATGCCATCAATGCTAGCCAATGAGGGATAAACCGACCCTAGACAGCATATTATGAGATATGAATGGTTGATGGATTCTGCAAGAGCTAACGACCAACCAAGTGCAGATGCTTTCTCATAGCCCTTTCCAAGGTAGCAATGATATGGTTCATTAGACTATCTCCGCAGTCTATTTCGAGATTCGATGAGCTGGCAACCAAGTTTGTAGAACAATGCACGTAGTTCGTCCTAAAGACGTGATGTCCCTTTCCAATGTGATTTAGGCCCTAGAGGAATTGTTGAAAGAATACTTAGCGAGATTTTATACCGCCACCATAGAGATCAGTAACCCAAATGATCATGCTATACTCATGGCCGTGACAAGAGCCATTAGGGAGGCAGAAGCAGACTAGGAAGTATTGTCGGTTTCACGAATGTTATGGCACAATAGAATGAATGTAAACACCTCCAGGATGTTATAGAAAAATTAGTTCGGAAAAAGAAGTTGCAACGGTTTGTGAAAACTACGCAAGATTGCGAATAAGGGACATCCGACCCCAGTGGAGGACAAGCTCTGCGTAGGGCTAATGAGCCTGCACGGACCGATGGAAGACTGGTTATTAATACGATAGTGGGAAGACAGCAACCAACGGACAGAAGTTGGTAAAAAATGGAGCCTTATGCTAGCAATGTAAGGCATGTAGATTTCGAATGCTGTTAAAATATAGAAGATGGAACGCCGGAAAAACAGCAGCATACCATGGAAGATGATATTGTGTTTCGAAGCAAGGATACAGACAAAGTAGAGGCTCCAACAATTGACCCAATGGCCATTTCAGCTATGATTGGTCCTGCGTCGGGAAGATGGAGTTTGATTGATTGTGGAAGTTCAGTGAATATAATTTTCAAGAAGGCATATGATCAGATGAGAATGGAGGCTAATGATTTTAAACCATCTAAAGCGCACATACATGGTTCTAATGGCATTGCGACCGAAGTTGTTGGTTATATGGAGTTGCCAACTGAATTGGGAAAAGGTGAACGTAGGAGAGTGCAGATCCTACCATTTGTTGTTTTGGATGTTGACTCGTCGTACAATGTTTTTCTAGATCGACCGGCCCTGGTTGTATTTCGGGCAACTCTTGCCCCATGGTTTTTATCTTTGTAATTTCCTCCAAGCAATGGTCTGCGAGTGGTTCATGGTGATTAGGGGACTGGACATGTTTGTTATGTAGCTGAGTTAAGGGAAGCTCAATGCAAGGAAACAGGAAAGGGTGTGGGCAAGATCGTTCGCATCGAAACCGCCAAAGATTGACAATTGGTGCCTGAGCCTTGGCTCCGACGCCACAGTCGGTTCTACAAATATATAGATCTGAGAGATGATGAAGAGGAGCCCCAAGAAACCAAGGCTATACCGACTGAGCTGACGATTGATATCACGGTCAGCCACGACGACCCATCACGAGTCCTGAAGATTGGGTCACATCTCTGCCTCTTGATGATGAAAAAACTTGTTGGTTTTCTCTGAGCGAATCTAGATGTGTTCGCTTGGACACACTCTAACATGAGTGGAATCTTGCCTGCCATTGCAAGCTATGCGTTGAATATCGATCCAAGGTATGTTATAGTGAAGAAAAAAAGACGAGGCATGGATCCGGAGAGATCTACCGTTCTTAAAGAGGAGATGGATAAACTAAAAGTTAACGGGTTTATCCACGCCGTCCTCCACCCCGAATGGAAATCAAATCCCATGCTTGTGAGGATGGCGAATGGAAAATGGAGAATGTGCATCGATTATTCACACTTGAATAAAGCATGTCTAAAAGGCAGTTTTCCCCTTCCAAGAATTGACCGGTTAGCTGATTCAACCGCTGGACATGAATTATTATCTTTTATGGATGCGTACTCGGGATATAACCAAATCCTGATGCATATCCCTGATCAGGAGCGCACTAGATTCATTATGAATGTTGGATTGTACTGCTACGTAGTAAGGCTATTTGGATTGAAGAATGCTAGAGCGACTTATCATAGTTTAGTTAACAAGTTGTTTAAAGATCAGACCGGAAAAACAATGGAAGTGTATGTAGATGATATGCTCATAAAGTCACGGAGATCAAGCAACCACATCAGGGACTTGGCTGAAATGTTTGACATCCTCCAATATTACAAGATGAAAATCAATCCCTTGAAATGTACGTTTGGTGTTGCGTTAGGAAAATTATTAGGCTTTATTGTTAATGCTCATGGAATAGAAGCTAACCCCGAGAAGATCTAAGCTATTCGAGGTATCCAAGTGTGACGACCCGTCTTTCAATCCACAGAAAGACGTATCATCAATAAGAAAAGAAAGAGATAGAAATAGAAAAGATAGAAAGAAAGAACAACAACATCAGAATCTCACAGCGGAAACGGAATAAAATATAATATTACACATATCCATTACATAGTTTTTACATATCAGAGTACACAAAATGATATGACTTCATTACATTAGACATTTATATAGGTCCGTCTAACCATTACATCCAAAATACATCATCCCAAAAGTCACAACACAACGGATACACATAGATACGTCTGGACTCCAGCTCCAGCTTCCCAAAGCATTTGACAATCCTAACTCGATCACTTGGCTACTAATAAAAATTTGAGTATCTAAGAGTTTAAGAAAAACAAAATAAACTCCGGGTCAGACATGGGTCTGGTGTGAGTAAACAGGTTGAAGTTGTTTAACTTTAAAATCATTTGAAAACAAAAGGTATCACGTAAGACTTCCCACACATAAACATGGATAACTTTTTACCTTACGCTAACCAAATCATTTGATAAGAAATCTGGTGATATTATAATAGGGTCTAGGGTTTTCAAATAAACTAGAAAATAGCCGAAATTGTTACATTTATTAAATTCCAGCATACATAAGTATACAATCAAATCCGAGGGCGCTTATTGGATAATGAGTTTCCATCAATGGAAGGATTACTAGGGTACTGCCTGTCACAGTACGGGGCCTAGATCACCATACCGAGGATCCACCCTACCCTGCAACACAAGGCCGGAACCATCCCTTACTGGATAGCCCCGAACAAGACAACCCTGCAGTTGTGGCCAACAACTGCCCACACAGCCGAAATAATAAGGGACTTCTAGACAGGGGTAAATCTTGTCCTACTTGGGTGCTACCCACTTAACCTTGCTGCACCTCCCCTATTTTAGCCATTCCCGGTTGATGAGGCTTGAGGCTATGATTACCTTTATAGAACACATTTATCTTAGAATGCTCAACGTCCACCCGACGATGTGCTGAAAGCATTTAATCCATACAATTTCGTTCCGGGTTCGAATGAAACCGAAGGCATTATCTCGTTACACTCATTTTGGAATCACCCTTAGAGTTAATGACAACAACCCTTGCACTCTAAAACTCCATCTCGATCTTCACTTTAAGATGTCACGACCTAACGTTTAACTTGGATCGAGTTGTTTAAAGATTTTAAAAAAAATCAATTCAGTTTAAAACATTGAATCCACACAACATTATCCACAGATAATAACAAACATCTATCACAGATATGTACAATATCTCATCACAAAATATCTCAGATTATCATTCAGTACAACCAAATCCAGACATTCAACTCAAAACAATCATTCATAAGCAAGTATATCTCTAATCCATATTATAATTACTTAAGAATTAACCACTTTACCTTGCTTTACCAATCATTAATTAGTTAATTACAATCATTTAATAAATTAATTACTTCTCAACTATCCTTAAAATCAATTTTTTAATCCTTAATTAATTAATTAATTAATCAACCTTTAACTATTAATTAATAGCCTTAATTATTAATTAATAAAACTTGATCAAAAATTAACCATTCCTTAATTAATTATTAATTAATTAATTAATCCGTAATTAACAATTAATTAATCTTAGTTACTTAATTAATTAAGCTTAATTAATTAATTAACTACAAATTATAAATTAATTTATCTTAATCACTTAATTAATTATAATTAATTTACCTTAATCATTTGATTAATAAATTCTTAATTAATTAACTATTAATTATAAATTAATTAATAATTAATTACTTAATTAATTAACCCTAATTACTTAATTAACTAATTCTTAATTATTAATTAATTAATCACTAATCACTTAATTAATTAATTACTAATCATTGATTAATTAATCTTTAATTATGTAATTAATTATCTATTAATTATAAATTAATTAATCCTTAATTACTTAATTAAATTAATAGTTAATTATCAATTTATTAGTCCATAATTAATTAACAAAATCTTTATAAATTAATTAATCCAAAATTATTAATTAATTTAACTTTAATTACCTTTTTAATTAAAGAGATCTTTAATCATTAAAACTTAACTAACCTTTAAAATAAAACAAATCACTTAAAATTAATACATGTTTAAACATTTAATTTTTATTTTTTCTTATTTACTTTTTAAAAATTAAATTTAAAAGAATACATAAACATCTCAAATTTAGTTAACAAAGTATAAAACTTTCTTTAAATCAAATAGTTTAAACATTTATCAAAAAGAAGTTTAAACTATTTTTAAAATTTAAATTTTAAACTAGTTTTGAAAAATCTTTTTAAAGTACTCCACTTCAAGTTCGACCCGCTTCCAACTCGAGTACCGACTCACGTTTCCATTTTCTTCTCTCCCCCTTTTTTAAGAAAAAACTTACCTTAAATTTAAAATTTTGAAAACTGCTGATGTTCTATTCTCACGCGAGCTCGTGCTCTACCCCGTGACACTCGTCTTCCCGCTCGAGAACTCCCCCGCGTCATTCACGCAACCATCACCAGACACGCCATTATCGCCGTGCACATGCACAGATGTAACGCCCCACCCCGAGGCCCACCATAGTAAAGAGAATTAATGAGTAATTCCGTCTACTAAAGCGGAGAATAGGGCTGGTTAAGGGCGACCATCTATAACTTTGTCTTAAACATCTACTGAATACGTCGATAAATGCAATATAATTTTTTTTATTTTCTATCTCAATGGATCGACATACACAGTAAATGTTTAATTCAAAACTACAGGTGGTTGACGGATCTATCAGAACAAAATACAATAACTAAATGTAAAGAACATCACAGAACAGTAATTGACATCATATATATACATATACACTGATACATGTTTAGTACAATACAATATGAATACAATAAAGGTGGTACTCGACCATACCATATACATCAAATCGAATGTAAAAAAAAAATCAGAGTATGCGGAAGAAATAAACTACTCAAGCGAAAGAAGAGATGATAACCAACACCAACTTCAAGCTAAGTCCAATAGATGATACCTGAAACAACTCGGTCTGACCCGAGTATAAATACACGGGTCAGTCTAGCTACACAAATCAGTCAATATCGATAATATGAAGCAGAATGGATATAGTGATACTTCTTCTCGAATGAGGAGAAGGATTAGATAACTCATAGCTCAATACTTAAGTAACAAACGCTACCTAAGTGACTAAATACCTCGAAAGAGGTAACTCAAACTCAATACTCTAAAACACAAGTGCCTCATATCATTAGCGATAACCCATAATGAACTCAAATCAATTCATATAAAACTCAAGCAAAACTCAAATGGATCGATGAACCATTACTCCAAAAAGGAGAAAACTCATCTCAATCACAAATAGAAGTCATGAAAGCAACACAAGACAACTCCATAAGAATGTGAGATCTCAAACTCATAAGTAGGCCAAGGCGGCTAAATCTCACAAATACATCTCAATCATAAAAACTCATGGAACTCGATACGAATTCAAACTCAATAAAGAATTCGATGCATGTCCAAAACTCAGAAAATATTAACACTAATGCGCCAAAAACGGCGAATTCAAAACTCAGAAAACCCGGATTGGCCATATCCCTGACTACAATACAGAAGCAATGATGCACGTGCTAAACTCAGATGGCCGAAGCCTTAGATAAGGTCGCTAATACCTTCCAAAGCAGTTCGTCCTGATGACAAGGTCGCTGACACCTTTTCAAAGCAGTTCTTCCTGATGACAAGGTCCCTGACACCTCTCCAAAGCAGTTCGTCCTCATGACAAGGTCGCTGACACCTTTCCAAGCCATTTTGTCATCCCTAATAAGGTTACCAACACCTCCAAATTAATTCGTCCTCATGACAAGGTCGCTGACACCTCTCAAAGCAGTTCTGTTAGGTAAACATCGTGAATGTGTCACAAACTCACGGATAGGAACCCGAAAAGTGTTAACGTGTGGCCCATACCACACATTCTCACTTAGCGGTTTACTAGCCGTTAGTTGATGCCACACTAAAAGCATCATAAAACTCAAAAAATTATATCTCGCCTAGTCTCATTGGCGAGTGATAAAGAGATACCATACTTGTCTCATCTCATCGATAAGTATTAAATGGCATCATAACTTGTCTCATCTCATCGACAAGTGAAAAACATCATGATGGTTTCTCATAAACCATAAATCTCAAAATATGAAATCATAAATTCAAGACTTGCCTTATGTCATTGGCAAGTAAATAAAACATCGTGATGGTTCTCATCGATCAAACTCCTACATAGGAGATCTCAAACCATAATACTTGCCAAATATTGGCCATCTTAAATAATTCCAATAACTAGGAATCATAAAACTAAAAATACGCCATAAAATGGCAAAACATCTCAGAAATATTAAACTCAAATAGCTTCGATCGTACAAGTCCGGAATTAACCGAAATAGTTAACGCACATGTCTCATACCACATGTTTTACTAAATCGTTTAATTCTCTTTCTTATACATTCGAATAATACAAAAGTGTGTGTTTTATATTAAAAATAGTTTACTAGAGAAAACAAGCTTTTAAAACTTTTTCCCGAAAAGATTAATAAAAGCCATATTTGAAATTCTTTTATTATAGGGAATAAATAGGTTTTTTTTATTAGAAAAATAATTTTAAAATACTATATCATAATAATTTGAAATGTCCATTTATTTCAAAAATTACTTCAAAAATTATTTAGTGAAAACTATACTCGAAAACAATGAAAAACAAGAAAGATAACTCAAGACCGATAACTTTAGTTCAATACGAATTCAATTCAAATTTAACTAAAAATCAATTCGAATTCTATTTAAATTTGAATTACAAAATTTTCAAATATTGCTAGCCCATAGATAGGCATCATAGCTCTCAAAAATCTCAAAAACATCATCAAAACCGGAAGAGAATAAGAGTAAAAATGAGCTGATACAATTTTAAGGTCAATGTTTGTTGTTGTTGTCATCTTGTTCTCAGGACAACAACTTATAACCATAATTTCGACCATGAAAACTTCATAATTCCAGAAAATACAATGAATAAATCTTGTAGCATATAATTTAAGCTTTCCTTAACATCTAAAATTATCAAAATCGGATAAGAAACGAAGAAGTTATGGCCAATTTTGTTTCAGCCTTAAGAACAAGCAAATATTGCTTTTGCTTTCGGGACAACAGTAGAAAAATTGAATTTTGACATAGAATATCTCTAAATTACAGAATACACAATAAATGAAAGTTGTAGAATATGATTTGTGCTTTCCGAAAATTCTAAATTTATCAAAATCGGGTGAAAAACGAAAAAGTTATGGCTAATTTAGTTTCAGCCTTAAGCATAGAGCAAATATTGCTTTTGCTCTCGGGACAATAGTAAAAAAATTGGATTTTGACATAGCAAACCTCTAAATTACAGAAAACACAATACATGGAAGTTGTTCCATATAAATATATCTTCCAACTGAAAAAAGTCTCACTCAATTCCGATTTGCCATTCAAAAGATATGGTGATTTTAAGATCAGGTTTCAATAAAAAAATTGCACAGAGCAGAGCTGTGTACATCAGTTTCAAACTAAATTTCGACCCTATAGATCATAGAATTCGCAGAAACTTACAACATGAAAGTTGTTCCTTTATATCTTAGCTTTCTAAAAAAAGAAGAATACATAATTTGGGTTTATGGCTTAAAAGTTATGGCCATTTTACTGTCAGATATCAACTCAGGAAATTTCAAATGGTTGCGCTATAACATCAGTTTCAAACTTAATTTCGACCCTTTTAAACATAGAATTTCGAAAAATGATTGAAATAGAACTTATAGCTTATTTAAATATATTTCTACATCAAAAAGAATGAACGAATTCGGATCATTCTACACTGAGATATTGCTATTTTACTGCAGCAATGTTCATAAAAATAACAATTCAGCAACCACTTCGCAAATTTCAACAATTCAATCAAATTACTCTAACCATTCAACTATTTATTGATATATATCACTCAATTCAAAGAATTAATACTTTATAGAGATAGATATGTGAGTTTGAAACTCACCTTAAAATTTTTGAAGAGCAAACCCATGAAAATTTGAAGAAAGATGGAAGCTTTGCCTCCGATTCAGCTGTAAAAATCTAAAACTTGCAAAGAACCCAACATGCAACAAATGAATAAAAGTTTCAGCAAACAAATTTCTTAAAAATATGAAATTGAAGAAGTAGAATTGGTTGTTGTAGTGATTACCTATTTTTAGTGCTTTCAATTTGATTATTTCCAGCAAATATTTGAAGAAATTGGAGATTTTGGGTATTAGGTTTAAAAGAGGAAGAAGCTTTTGCAGTTTCTCTTTTATTTGCTGTAATGAACATACGTACCAAAATGAGAAGGAGAAGCTTCTCTTTTCTTAATCTTGGACTCTAAATGGGCTTGACCCATTAACAAAAGAATTAATTAGCCAAAGAAAAATCAAATTATGTCTAAATCACATATATACAATTGATAAACAAATTAAAACAACATATTTTTTTCAAAATTTCAACACACTAAATTTAGACAAACATATTTTCATGTTTACAAAACATTTTACAACTAATAAAAAGATAATTTAGTTATAAAAATATTTTTATTAACAAAAACTCTTATTTTTGAAATAAATACATAATTTACACTAATATTAACATAAAATGCTATTTTCAACAACATAACTTTTACAAAATTATTTTCTTGCATAATAAAATGCAATAAATCATTCTAGCATCATTTTTATGTCCAAAACTTATTTTTTAAACCAAATTTCATCTTTTTATTTATTACAAACACATATTAAAACAACATACTTCTTTTAAGAATCAATAACAGAAATACTTGACAATAATTACAAGAATTATTGCATTTTCTTTAAATAAAATAATATTTCACTCACGTTTCTCACAAAAACCATCAAAAAGTTTGTAAAACTTTATTTTTTACATTTTATTTCCATAACCCTTTTTTTTTATTTCAAATAAACAATTTAAATCTCTAATTTACTTTTAATTCACAATATTAAATTATAACTGCCATTATAATTTAATATTTATAGGTAATCGCCAAAATCGGGGATGTTACAGACTCCCCCCTTTAGAAAAATTGCGTCCCCGCAATTTTCTAGAAAATGTGCCGTAAACAACACAAAAATTCAATCGACAAAGGATAAAAGACAAGCTCGAAACTCAAACCATTCATACTCTCAACATAGAATGGTTGAGAGAAACGAGGAAAAACTCACTTGGTTAATCCAATGGCCCGTCAAATGCTAATATAGTGATTAGCAAACCATCGAATTTTCCAAGTATCTCGAAATCGAAGATATCCCGTTTTCGAATCAAAACTCAATAAGATGCTTAACAATTAATCAATCGAAAATGATTGATTTCTTAAAAGTCTACGAATAGAGTCGGGAGCAAACTCATTCTAACCCAAACTCTAAGCAACAAAGATGATCATCAACACAATTTTTCGCATAATAATACGGAAAGAACATCTTCACAACAACGATAGACTCAATAGACAAGATAGATAAATCACACAAAATGGCTTCTCACAAGGCCACCAAACTCGAACGACCGCGAGAATGCACGTCGTTGATAATAGCTCAAAGATAGAATATACTCAAGAACAAGGATACAAGTTCGAATTATCTTTTAATCCAAGATATTTATAAATTTTAAATCTCAACGTCTTTTAAATTTTTAAATCTCAATTTTCAACATTTGAAAATTTCTCAAACTCTTTACTATATTACTTAGTAAGTAATTTAAAACTCAAATTAAAAGTTCAAATTTCTTCTCTTACTTCAAAATTAATTTTCAAATAATTTTGTAAATCCATAATAATTTTCCTCAAAATAAATTAAGGGTTTAAATTCTCTTTACACTTTTTATTAAACCACTTAAATCGTTTAAAAACAATCTTCAAATCTTCTTATAACTCTTCTCTTAAAACATCCAATTTATATAATATACATTCTAAAATCTCAAAATATACTCTCAATAAAGTATAGCTCAAGAACATTCTTACTTATTCTCATCTTTTTAATTTAAACTAAATAAATGGCATTGCCTCGCCATTGAGTCTCTAATAAATAAATATATCTATCGGCTGCAGAGTTGACCGAACGATCAAAGCTGCCTCGCCACTCTATTACTCATCTCTAAAATCGATGGCTGCAATTACCATTCAAAAATAAATTTAATATTTAATCTCAAAATATTATTTTCAAAATTTCAATCCTTAAAACACAAATCATCATGTCTGATTGCCTCATCATAGCATTTAGGAGATTCCTATCGATAACGTTGATCAGGCGTATCGACCAGAACTCTTAACTACCTGATGGATAACCCAACACTCTCAGATTATTACTATGAAAGAATACTACTCATATAAATATATTCTCAAAACATTCTTTGATTTTTAAAATATCTCAAAATTCCAATTTCTCTTTTTTAAAACTCATGTATATAGCTTCAAAAACTCAAACCAAAGAACATTAAGAGAATGCATGGAGATATTCGTAGAGTACGCGATTCACAAAATCAATAGAAGGAGATGGAGTATTCGTCAACTCCTACATCAGGACGAGCCACTCTCGGAAATCATCAAGACCAAAGATAAGTAAGATATTCTCCTCGAAGGAAAAGAAGCATACAAACCACAGATCATTACTTCAAACAAAGTAATGCTGCAAAGGATAACACCGTTTGTGTATTCGAAAAGGATAACTTAAAGAAACTGAATGATAAACTCAATCGAACTCGAATAATCTAGAAACTCACCTCATTCCTTAATGGATATCCTCGTGGAACTATAATTGAAGAGCTAAGAGCCAGGAATAAGGTTACCTCAACATTCGATTGCCTGATTGGATGTCAAATCCAAACGGACTCACAAAAATAAAAAAAGTCACCTTGATTGGAATTCGAGATGTATCATCAACATCTCGATACTCAAGAGTGCATACAGAAACTTCGGCATCATCATTAACATTTCAAAGTGATAGAAATAATAAACCAATCAAATTAGGATGCCTAAATAAATATAGGATCCTATAACAACCAAAAGGATCGGACTTAACATCAAATAAGTCAATCCATCACAAATCAAATACATCTCAATATAGTGAGTAATAAACAAATACTCACTAAAGCAGCAACAAATAAAAAACTCGGAATGCTCACATCAAGCCAATCTTTGTGGACCCCTTAATAGGATTCACAACTCTCAAAGGAATGCAACAAGAATGCTTCAAAGAAATCAATCAGCTCCATCGATACGAACTACTTGTATCGACAAAAATAAGAATACAATAATCCTAAATAAGATCATTTAAGATAATGGCATCAAACTCTATTATGGAATACTACGGAATACAATATACATATTCCTAGACATATTCCATCTCAACATATCCTAATACATGAAAAAGAATCAAAGCATGATTCGAAAACAAGCTCGAATAAAGGACAATGATTCACTCGTATTGTACTACGACGTATCGTGATATACATACCGTTCTATGTTTATTCTACTTTGTTCAGACCATAGCTCTGATACCAAACTGTAACGCCCCACCTCGAGACCCACCTTAGTAAAGAGAATTAATGAGTAATTCCGTCTACTAAAGCGGAGAATAGGGCTGGTTAAGGGCGACCATCTATAACTTTGTCTTAAACATCTACTGAATACGTCGATAAATGCAATATTTTTTTTATTTTCTATCTCAATGGATCGACATACACAGTAAATGTTTAATCCAAAACTACAGGTGGTTGACAGATCTATCAGAACAAAATACAATAACTAAATGTAAAGAACATCACAGAACAGTAATTGACATCATATATATACATATACACTGATACATGTTTAGTACAATACAATATGAATACAATAAAGGTGGTACTCGACCATACCATATACATCAAATCAAATGTAAAAAAAAAATCAGAGTATGCGGAAGAAATAAACTACTCAAGCGAAAGAAGAGATGATAACCAACACCAACTTCAAGCTAAGTCCAATAGATGATACCTGAAACAACTCGGTCTGACCCGAGTATAAATACACGGGTCAGTCTAGCTACACAAATCAGTCAATATCGATAATATGAAGCAGAATGGATATAGTGATACTTCTTCTCGAATGAGGAGAAGGATTAGATAACTCATAGCTCAATACTTAAGTAACAAACGCTACCTAAGTGACTAAATACCTCGAAAGAGGTAACTCAAACTCAATACTCTAAAACACAAGTGCCTCATATCATTAGCGATAACCCATAATGAACTCAAATCAATTCATATAAAACTCAAGCAAAACTCAAATGGATCGATGAACCATTACTCCAAAAAGGAGAAAACTCATCTCAATCACAAATAGAAGTCATGAAAGCAACACAAGACAACTCCATAAGAATGTGAGATCTCAAACTCATAAGTAGGCCAAGGCGGCTAAATCTCACAAATACATCTCAATCATAAAAACTCATGGAACTCGATACGAATTCAAACTCAATAAAGAATTCGATTCATGTCCAAAACTCAGAAAATATTAACACTAATGCGCCAAAAACGGCGAATTCAAAACTCAGAAAACCCGGATTGGCCATATCCCCGACTACAATACAGAAGCAATGATGCACGTGCTAAACTATGATGGCCGAAGCCTTAGACAAGGTCGCTAATACCTTCCAAAGCAGTTCGTCCTGATGACAAGGTCGCTGACACCTTTCCAAAGCAATTCGTCCTGATGACAAGGTCGCTGACACCTCTCCAAAGCAGTTCGTCCTCATGACAAGGTCGCTGACACCTTTCCAAGCCATTTTGTCATCCCTAACAAGGTTGCTAACACCTCCAAAGCAATTCGTCCTCATGACAAGGTCGCTGACACCTCTCAAAGCAGTTCTGTTAGGTAAACATCGTGAATGTGTTACAAACTCACGGATAGGAACCCGAAAAGTGTTAACGTGTGGCCCATACCACACATTCGCACTTAGCGGTTTACTAGCCGTTAATAGATGCCACACTAAAAACATCATAAAACACAGAAAATTATATCTCGCCTAGTCTCATTGGCGAGTGATAAAGAGATACCATACTTTTCTCATCTCATCGATAAGTATTAAATGGCATCATAACTTGTCTCATCTCATCGACAAGTGAAAAACATCATGATGGTTTCTCATAAACCATAAATCTCAAAATATGAAATCATAAATTCAAGACTTGCCTTATGTCATTGGCAAGTAAATAAAACATCGTGATGGTTCTCATCGATCAAACTCCTACATAGGAGATCTCAAACCATAATACTTGCCAAATATTGGCCATCTTAAATAATTCCAATAAATAGGAATCATAAAACTCAAAATACGCCATAAAATGGCAAAACATCTCAGAAATATTAAACTCAAATAGCTTCGATCGTACAAGTCCGGAATTAACCGAAATAGTAAACGCACATGTCCCATACCACATGTTTTACTAAATCGTTTAATTCTCTTTATTATACGTTCGAATAGTACAAAAGTGTGTGTTTTATATTAAAAATAGTTTACTAGAGAAAACAAGCTTTTAAAACTTTTTCCCGAAAAGATTAATAAAAGCCATATTTGAAATTCTTTTATTATAGGGAATAAATAGGTTTTTTTTATTAGAAAAATAATTTTAAAATACTATATCATAATAATTTGAAATGTCCATTTATTTCAAAAATTACTTCAAAAATTATTTAGTGAAAACTATACTCGAAAACAATGAAAAACAAGAAAGATAACTCAAGACCGATAACTTGAGTTCAATACGAATTCAATTCAAATTTAACTAAAAATCAATTCGGATTCTATTTAAGTTTGAATTACAACATTTTCAAATATAGCTAGCCCATAGATAGGCATCATAGCTCTCAAAAATCTCAAAAACATCATCAAAACCGGAAGAGAATAAGAGTAAAAATAAGCTGATACAATTTTAAGGTCAATGTTTGTTGTTGTTGTCATCTTGTTCTCAGGACAACAACTTATAACCATAATTTCGACCATGAAAACTTCACAATTATAGAAAATACAATGAACAAATCTTGTAGCACATAATTTAAGCTTTCCTTAACATCTAAATTATCAAAATCGGATAAGAAACGAAGAAGTTATGGCCCATTTTGTTTCAGCCTTAAGAACAAAGCAAATATTGCTTTTGCTCTCGGGACAACAGTAGAAAAATTGGATTTTGACATAGCAAATCTCTAAATTACAGAAAACACAATAAATGAAAGTTGTAGAATATGATTTATGCTTTCCGAAACATCTAAAATTATCAAAATCGGATGAAAAACGAAAAATTTATGGCTAATTTAGTTTCAGCCTTAAGCATAGAGCAAATATTGCTTTTGCTCTCGGGATAATAGTAAAAAAATTGGATTTTGACATAGCAAACCTCTAAATTACAGAAAACACAATACATAAAAGTTGTTCCATATAAATATATCTTCCAACTGAAAAAAGTCTCACTCAATTCCGATTTTCCATTCAAAAGATATGGTGATTTTAAGATCAGGTTTCAACAAAAAAATTGCACAGAGCAGTGCTGTGTACATAAGTTTCAAACTAAATTTCGACCCTATAGACCGTAGAATTCGCAGAAACTTACAACATGAAAGTTGTTCCTTTATGTCTTAGCTTTCTAACAAAAAGAAGTATACATAATTTGGGTTTATGGCTTAAAAGTTATGGTCATTTTACTGTCAGATATCAACTCAGGAAATTTCAAATGGTTGCGCTATAACATCAGTTTCAAACTTAATTTCGACCCTTTTAAACATAGAATTTCGAAAAATGATTGAAATAGAACTTGTAGCTTATTTAAATATATTTCTACCACAAAAAGAATGAACGAATTCGGATCATTCTACACTGAGATATTGCTGTTTTACTGCAGCAATGTTCATAAAAATAACAATTCAGCAACCACTTCGCAAATTTCAACAATTCAATCAAATTACTCAAACCATTCAACTATTTATTGATATATATCACTCAATTCAAAGAATTAATACTTTATAGAGATAGATATGTGAGCTTGAAACTCACCTTAAAAATTTTGAAGAGCAAACCCATGGAAATTTGAAGAAAGATGGAAGCTTTGCCTCCGATTCAGCTGTAAAAATCTAAAACTTGCAAAGAACCCAACATGCAACAAATGAATAAAAGTTTCAGGAAACAAATTTCTTAAAAATCTGAAATTGAAGAAGTAGAATTGGTTATTGTAGTGATTACCTATTTTTAGTGCTTTCAATTTGATTATTTCCAGCAAATATTTGAAGAAATTGGAGATTTTGGGTATTAGGTTTAAAAGAGGAAGAAGCTTTTGCAGTTTCTGTTTTGTTTGCTGTAATGAACATACGTACCAAAATGAGAAGGAGAAGCTTCTCTTTTCTTAATCTTGGACTCTAAATGGGCTTGACCCATTAACAAAAGAATTAATTAGCCAAAGAAAAATCAAATTATGTCTAAATCACATATATACAATTGATAAACAAATTAAAACAACATATTTTTTTCAAAATTTCAACACACTAAATTTAGACAAACATATTTTCATGTTTACAAAACATTTTACAACTAATAAAAAGATAATTTAGTTATAAAAATATTTTTATTAACAAAAACTCTTATTTTTGAAATAAATACATAATTTACACAAATATTTACATAAAATGCTATTTTCAACAACATAACTTTTACAAAATTATTTTCTTGCATAATCAAATGCAATAAATCATTCTAGCATCATTTTTATGTCCAAAACTTATTTTTTAAACCAAATTTCATCTTTTTATTTATTACAAACACATATTAAAACAACATACTTCTTTTAAGAATCAATAACAGAAATACTTGACAATAATTATAAGAATTATTGCATTTTCTTTAAATAAAATCATATTTCACTCACGTTTCTCACAAAAACCATCAAAAAGTCTGTAAAACTTTATTTTTTGCATTTTATTTCCATAACCCTTTTTTTTATTTCAAATAAAAAATTTAAATCTCCAATTTATTTTTAATTCACAATATTAAATTATAACTGCCATTATAATTTAATATTTATAGGTAATCGCCAAAATCGGGGATGTTACAACAGATGATCGCGACGACGTCGCTCACCGACGCCTCCCCAAATCCATCCTCGGTCGTCCCACGGCCGAGTTACGACCCTTACATCCTGATCACAAACCCAAATTCGAAAACGAGGAAACTCGCGCACACCAGGAAAACAGCCTCGCCTGAAAAGCCATCGAACCTACGAAGCTGACCACCGTACCACCTGATACTCCGGCCACAACTCCACAAGCCTTCAACGCAACCATCCCCTTGATCTGGTGCCACTCGATTCACCATAGATGACCTAGTTGTCCCATTTCCGACCACGACCAAGCAAGAGTATTAAACCCTAGTCCAACCAAATTCCAACACCACGATGATCGATCACCTCTTTCACTATTTTCCCGACTTCGCCAGTTGCCACACTAGCCTCGATCGAAATCTCAACATCCAATATATCATTGATCGCCAGAAAATGGTAAAAACCCATTTCCTGCTCAACTGCGATCTGCACTTTAAATACTAAACTAAAAATCACCATTTAAATCTTAAAAATCCTACTTTCTAAAGATGACTCGAGTTACATAATGAATCCACAATTTACAGCATTCGAATTTAACATGTTTTTTTTAACTTTTCTCTGTAAATCTAGATTTCCAGATGCCATATATCACAATCATGCTTAAAACTATTTTTAGATCTTAACTCCTGTGTAAACAATCTTTTTTTGTTTTCAAGACTATGGCCTAACGGAGATTAGAGAAGAAGATTTTGAATTTTTACTTTGTTTTGAATTCTGTACTTTGGAAACAGAGAAGAACAGACACCCAAACATGCACAGACCAGACATTCATACACACACAGAGACACACACATTCATATCTATATATAAACATGCAGCACTAACATCATCCAGAAATACGCATGCGCTAACATTTATCACCCTAAGTATTTTAGTTAAGTGTTTACTCACCTGATATAGTTTGAAGCAGATCTTATAAAAACTGGAAAACTTGCTAAAATGCTTCAATTGGAGAAATGCTTGAATCAAGAACTAGAAATTCAGATTTGAATTGCAGAGGAAATGCTTTGAAACTGAGATGTTCTTGTTTGCTTCTTAACATGAATTCGAAATCTGAGCTTCAGATTGGAAATTTGTGGAGAGAGCTTTGAATTGCTTTTTACTGGAATTTGCTTACAAGGTTTTGTTTTTGAGTTGACGATATGTTTACAGGATTTATCTTTTTAAGCTTCTTTGTTTTTTTTTAAAAACGAGATAGGGAAAAGATATGGGGATGGAGTATATATGTTTATTTAGACTGGAATTAAATCTTATTAAAAGTAAAAGAAAATTTTCAAATAAAGATGACACTTGTCATCTTTCTTAATTAACTTGTTAACACATGTGCTTAGATTGTATTACTAACTTACATTTGTAACTTTACATGCAAAATAAATTTATAAATGAGAATAAAGCCTTTATTAATTAATTTCCTAATAACTAAATACTTATTTTAATTTATATAAATAAAAATCCTTTTAAAGAAATAGAATAAAACAAACTATATTTATACAAAATCATTTATGTCATACTTTTTAATCCAAAATATATATTAAGATATATATATATACACACACATATATATATTATCTCTTTTTAAATCCAAATATAAATTCAATTCAATTTTTAAATACAATTTAAAATCAATTTAAAAATCAATTTGATATATATATTTAAACAACCACCATTTCAATTTGAAAATAATATTCTACTTAAAATCTATATATATAACATAATTATTATCGTTGAAATAACAAAATTTCCAATTTTAATTAAATTTATAAAGGAGATTATCACTTTGAATTGCTTCAAATTTCCGGGATATCGCATTCCTCTCCCCTTAAAAGAATTTCGTCTCCGAAATTAAAAGCAAAAGATAATCCAAAATTTTCCATTTCATTTCAACAGTACAAGCATACATATCATCCATACATAAGAAACCAACAAATAAAACATCCAAATGACAATACATTCAAACAAACATCACCAGCTTTTCGGATAAGCCTTCCTAAAACTATCCAAAGTCTCCCAGGTACAGTCTCTGGGGTCCTCGTTCCATTGGACTTTGACAAGCTTCACTATCTTGCTCCTGAGTTGCCTCTCGACTTGATCGACAATCTGAACAGAATGTCTGAAAACTGATAAGTCCTGCTCAATCTCTAAGTCTTCTTGCACAGCTGGCTCCATAATAAGAGATGGATCGTGCACGTATTTCCTCAGATGAGATACGTGAAAGACATTGTGAATTCCAGCCATCCGGACTGGCAATTCAATCCTGTAAGCTACTGCACCAATCCTCTTGAGCACTCGGAAAGGACCAATGTATCTTGGAGTGAGTTTTCCCCTCTTCCCAAATCTTATTGCTCCTTTTACTGGTGAAACTTTGATAAAGACTAAATCTCCAATCTCAAATTCCAATTGTCTTCGGCTCTTATCTGCATATTTCTTTTGACGATCCTGAGCAGCTCTCATCCTCTTCTTGATATGCTCGACTTTCGCAGATGCTTCACGGATCAGATCTGGTCCAAGCATAAGACGATCTCTCGACTCTATCCAACAGGCTGGTGATCTACACTGTCTTCCATACAAAGCTTCATAGGAAGCCATCTTAATACTTTCCTAGTAACTGTTATTGCATGAGAATTCCACTAGACGAAAATGGTCTTCCCACGATCCACCAAAATCCAATACAGAGGCTCTCAGCATATCTTCTAGAATTCGGTTAAGCCTCACCGTCTGCCCATCTGTCTGGGGATGATATGCTGTACTCAATCTCAAACTCGTTTCGATAGCTGATTGCAAAGCCTCACAGAATTTGCTGGTGAAGATAGGATCTCGATCGCTTACTATACTATCTGGAACACCATGCCATATGACTATCTCTCTCAAGATAATCTCTGCCAGAGAAGCTGCGGTACGGGTTGCCTTAACGGGTATAAAATGGGCGCATTTGGTTAGACGATCCACAATCACCCATATTCCTTCGTTTCCCTTCTTGGTTCTTGGCAAACCGTCAATGAAATCCATCGAAATCATTTCCCATTTCCACATCGGAACTTCCAAAGGCTGCAACAATCCGGCTGTCTTCTGTTGATCTCCTTTAGCTTGCGGCAGATAGCACAACTATTGATAAAAGCAGCTACATCCCTCTTCATACTCGACCACCAGAAAACCCTTCTCATATCCTTATACATCTTAGAAATTCCTGGGTGGATACTCACTCTGGAGCGATGAGATTTTGATAAGACTTCTTGCTTCAACCCATCCACATTCGGCACACAGAGACGACCATTAATCCTTAAAGTTCCTTGATCGTCAATCTCGAAATCAGAATATTGTCCGTCTTTGGTTCCTTGAATAATTTTCCTTAAAGTTTTATCCTCTGTTTGTTTGCTTATGATTCTTTCCTGGAGAGATGGAACAAACTCCCAAAAGAGACTAAACTGCATTCCTGCTAAGAGCATCTGCCACAACATTTGCCTTCCCGGGGTATACAGAATATCCAAATCATACGATGCCAAAAACTCAACCCATAACTGCTGCATCAGATTAAGATCCTTTTGAGAGAAAAGATACTTCAATGGTTTGTGATCCGTGAATAACTAGAACTTCTCTCCCAAAAGATAGTGTCTCCAGATCTTTAAAGCAAAGACAATGGCCAACGACTCTGGATCGTGCGTAGCATTGTTCCTTTCATGTTGCTTTAATTGTCGACTCGCATACGCAATAACTCCACCATTTTGCAACAGAACTGCACCCAGACCAACTACACAGGCATCCATATAAACCTCAAACTTGCTCTTCCCATCCGGAATAGCTAACACAGGAGCACTAGTTAACTTTGATTTCAGATTCTGGAAAGCTTCCTCACATTCAGATGTCCACTTGAATTGTGCCCCTTTCCTTGTCAGCTTAGTTAGGTGCAAAGAGATCTTGGAATAATCCTTGATAAACTTCCTGTAGCAGCTAGAAAATCCTAGAAAACTACGAACTTTGTTCGGTGTCTACGGCTGCTTCCACTCCAGAATAGTTTCAACCTTAGCTGGATCTACAGAGATTCCTTCTCCAGAAACAACGTGCCCTAAAAATTTGACTTTCGATTGCCAAAAATGGCACATAGAGAACTTCGCCTTTAGAACATGCCTTCTCAGAGTCTCTAACACTATTCTCAAATGCTGCTTATGCTCTTCTTCCGACTTAGAGTAGACTAGGATATCATCGATGAACAACAAAACAAACTTATTCAACACATCTCTAAAAACTCGGTTCATCGGATCAACAAAGTAAGAAGGAGCGTTGGTTAACCCGAAAGGCATAACCAACCACTCATAGAAACAATTGGGTCCCCTAAATGTAGTTAAGGGAATACTGTCCTCATCTACCCTTAACTAATGGAAACCCGATGCTAAATCCAGTTGAGAAAATACCGAAGCTCCACGCAACTGGTCAAAGAGATCATCAATATGAGGAAGAGGATACTTATTTCGAATGGTCCCTTTGTTCAACTCTTGATAGTCCACACAGAGCCTTAGCGACCCATCCAACTTGGTGACAAGCACCATGGCAGAATCCCAAAAAGAAAAACTGGGCCTAATCAATCCCTTCTCCAAAAGATCCTGAGTTTGCTTAACTAACTTCTCCCTTTCTCTAGGAGCTATCCTCCTGCTGGGCTGAATTACTGGTACTGCTCCTAGAACCAAATCAATGCGAAACTCTATCTCTTGATGCGGAGGTAAACACTTGACTTCCTCGAATACATCTGAGAAATCTTGGACCACAACGATATCTTCAACCTCCTCTTGAGAAGTATCAACTCCATGTAAAAACTACTCAAGTGAACTTCAGAATTATCACACATCACTCTAGCAATCCTACCCAGATCAGTTTCCAACGAAATTGTTCTCTCATCACAATTCAGGACAACCTTATACTTATCAAGCCAATCCTTCCCCAATATAAGGTCAAACTCCTTAAAATTAAACACATAAGGGTCAAAAGAAAAACTACGGGACAGATAGGAAATCCTCAAATCCTTACAGATCATATCTGATTTGGTTACCCCTCCTATAGGATTAGATACAAAGATGGGATGGTCAACAGTACTGGGGTTAAGAAAGAACTTCCCTACTGATTCTAGAGAAACAAAACTCAAAGAAGCACCTGAATCAAACAAAACTTTAATATACTTGCCCTCTAAAAGTAATGTACCTTCCAATACTCATTTGCCTTTAGATGAAGTTGATGGTGCATCCTCCAAAGCAAATACCTTATTCTGCTGAGCTTTATGAAGTAGCGAGAAATCCTTGGTCATGTGACCTGGTTGGTGGGAATTGAAGCATAGAGAATTCTGAACCAAAGCCGAACCCGGTCCACTTTGATTCGGCTACTGCTGTTGCTTCCTTCCTTGAGGACACTGATTAGCCAAATGCCCAACTTGCTGACAATTATAGCACTTGCGAGGTCTGCTGTTACTTCCAGGCTTCTTCTTGTTCTACTTCTTCCAATTGGGACTAAACTTTCTCTTATTTGGAATGGAAGAATTCCCTCCAGATGATGCTACTAGTGCCATTGATCTCTTATTCATCAAATCCTCATATTTCAGAGCCATACCAATTAACTCCACAAAATATCCTTTCAAATGTGCTATCATCTTTTCGTGAAATTATGGCCTCAATCCTTGCACAAACGTTTCGTTCTTTTTGAGAGGAGTATCTATGAATCCTGGTCCATAACAACATAGTTCATTGAATTTGGTCTCGTACTCCGCTATAGTCATGTTTCCCTACTTCAAATTCAGAAAATCCCAATATAGACGAGTTTTCCCTGCTGTTGGTATGAATTTCTCCTCAAACAACTCTTTAAATCTTTCCCAAGAAATGTCGTCCTCGGGGACATTTGCTGTCACTGCATCCCACCAGGCTGCAGCACCTTCTTGCAATTACCATGAAGCCAATGCCCTCTTTTGCTCGTCCGACAATTTCATACTCTTAAAGATACGCTCGCAAGAGCGTAGCCAAACTTGGACCTCAATTATAGTCCATGGCCCTTTAAATGTTTTACCTCCAAGGTTGATGATGTCCTTGCATAAGGCAGCAAAACTAAATTGAGGGGGTGCTGGAGTAACAGCCTCGTTATCAGTCTGACCTCTCCTACCATTGGTCGATGTGCCTCCTACCACTCTACCCCTTCTGCCTCTTGAACTAATTTTGGCTACCTGGATAGGTAACCCAACCAATTTAGATAGGGATTTAGTTATATAAAAATTTTACAAATACACACTCTCAAGATAGATACTACTCAAGAGCCAAGGTGTTTCTCAACCTATGCTCTGATACCAACTGTGACGACCCGTCTTTCAATCCACAGAAAGACGTATCATCAATAATAAAAGAAAGAGATAGAAATAGAAAAGATAGAAAGAAAGAACAACAATATCAGAATCACACAGTGGAAACGAAACAAAATATAATATTACACATATCCATTACATAGTTTTTACATATCAGAGTACACAAAATAATACGACTTCATTACTTTAGACATTTATATAGGTCCGTCTAATCATGAAATCCAAAATACATCATCCCAAAAGTCACAACACAGCGGATATAGATAGATAGACACGTCTGGAGTCCAACTCCAGCTTTCCAAAACATTTAACAATCCTAACCTGATCACTTGGCTACTCCTAAAAATTTGAGTACCCAAGAGTTTAAGAAAAAGAAAATAAACTCCGGATCAGACATGGGTCTGGTGTGAGTAAATATGTTAAAGTTGTTTAACTTTAAAATCATTTGAAAACAAAAGGTATCATGTAAGACTTCCCACACATAAACACGGGTAGGTTTTTACCTTACGCTAACCAAATCATTTGATAGGAAATCCAGTGATATTATAATAAGGTCTAGGGTTTTCAAATAAACTAGATAATAGCCGAAATTGTTACATTTATTAAATTCCAGCATACATAGGTATACAATCAAATCCGAGGGTGCTTATTGGATAACGAGTTTCCATCAATGGCAGGGCTACTAGGGCATCGTCCGTCACAGTACGGGGCCTAAATCACCGTACCGAGGATCCAACCTGAATCCCCTGCAACACAAGGTCGGAACCATCCCTTACTGGATAGTCCCAGAGAGGAAAACCCCGTAGTTGTGGCCAACAACTGCCCAAACAACCGAAATAATAAGGGACTTCTAGACAGGGGTAAATCTTGTCCTACTTGGGTGCTACCCACTTAACCTTGCTGCACTTCCCCTGTTTTAGCCATTCCCGGTTGATAAAGCTTGAGGCTACGATTACCTTTATAGAACACATTTATCTTAGAATGCTCGTCGTCCACCTGACGATGTGCTGAAAGCATTCATTCCATACAAGTTCATTACGGATTCGAACGAAACCGAAGGCATTATCTCATTACACTCATTTTGGAATAACCCTCAGAGTTAACGACAATAACCCTTGCATTCTAAAACTCCATCTCGATCTTCACTTTGAGATGTCACAACCAAACGTTTAACTTGGATCGATGTGGTTTTTGGATAATCAAACTTGATTCCCGATCCTGGTCTCATCGGAATCCAAACGTGTCTTAAAGGTCAAGTTGTTTAAAGATTTAAAAAAATCAATTTAATTTAAAACATTGAATCCACACAGCATTATCCACGGATAATAACAAACATCTATCACAGATATATACAATATCTCATCAAAGAATATCTCAGATTATCATTCATTACAACCAAATCCAGACATTCAACTCAAAACAATCATCCTTAAGCAAGTATATCTCTAATCCATATTATAATTAATTTAATTAATTAAGATTAAATTAACCACTTTACCTTACATAACCAATCATTAACTAATTAAGCATACTCATTTAATTAATTAATTACTTCTTAACTATCCTTAAAATCAATTTGTTAATCATTAACTAATTAATTAATCATCCTTTAACTAATAATTAATAACCTTAATTATTAATTAACAAAACTTGATCAAAAATTAACCATTCCTTAATTAATTATTAATTAATCCTTAATTATGAATTAATTAATCTTAATTAATTAATTAACTACAAATTATAAATTAATTTATCTTAATCACTTAATTAATTATAATTAATTTACCTTAATCATTTGATAAATAAATTCTTAATTCTTAATTAATTAACTATTAATTATTATTTAATTACTTAATTAATTAACCCTAATTACTTAATTAATTAATTCTTAGTTATTAATTAATTAATCACTAATCACTTAATTAATTAATTACTAATCATTGATTAATTAATCTTTAATTATTTAATTAATTATATATTAATTATAAATTAATTAATTCCTTAATTAGTTAATTATCAGTTTTTTAATCCATAATTAATTAACTAAATCTTTATAAATTAATTAATCCAAAATTATTAATTAATTTAACTTTAACTACCTTATTAATTAAAGAAATATTTAATCATAAAAACTTAACTAACCTTTAAAATAAAACAATTTCATTAATCACTTAAAATTAATACATGTTTAAACATTTCATTTTTATTTTTTTTCTTATTTACGTTTTTAAAAATTAAATTTAAAAGAATACATAAACATCTCAAATTTAGTTAACATAGTATTAAACTTTATTTAAATCAAATAGTTTTAAACATTTGTCAAAAAAGGTTTAAACTATTTTCAAAATTTAAATTTTAAACTAGTTTTGAAAAATCTTTTTAAAGCACTCAACTCCACTTCGGGTTCGACCCGCTTTCTACTCGTGTACTGACTCGAGTTTCCATCTTCTTCTCTCCCCCTTTCTTTTTTTTTTCTAAAACTTAACTTAGATTTAAATTTTGAAAACTGTTGATGTTCTATTCTCATGCGAACTCGGGCTCCACCCCGTGACACTCGTCTTCCCGCTTGAGAACACCGTCGTGTCATTCACGCAACCATCACCAAACACGCCTTTATCGTCGTGCACGTGCACAGGTGATTGCGACAACATCGCTAACCGATGCCACCCCAAATCCATCCACAATCGTCCCACGACCAAGTTCCGACCCTCACATCCTGATCACAAACCCAAATTCGAAAACGAGGAAACTCGCGCGACACCTAGAACAACATCATCGCCTGAAAACCCATCGAACCCACGAAGCCGACCACCGTACCACCTGAAGCTCCGACCACAACTCCACAAGCCTTCCATGCAACCATCCCCTTGATCTGGTGCCACTCGATGCACCATAGATGACCCAATCGTCTCACTTCCAACCACGACCAATCAAGAGTATTAAACCCTAGTCCAACCAAATTCCAACACCACGACGATCAATCACATCTTTCACCATTTTCCCGACTTCTCCAGTTGCCACACTAGCCTCGATCGAAATCTCAACATCCAGTATATCGTCGATCGCCAGAAAATGGTAAAAACCAATTCCTGCTCAACTACGATCTGCTTTTTAAATACTAAACTAAAAATCACCATTTAAATCTTAAAAAACCTATTTTCTAAAGATGATTCAATTTACATAATTGAATCAACAATTTACAACATTTGAATTTAACACCTTTTATTTTTAATTTTTCTCTGTAAATTTTGATTTCCAAATGCCATATATCACGATCATGCTTAAAACTATTTTTTGATCTTTACTCCTGTTTAAACAATCTTGTTTTGTTTTGAAGGCTATGGCCTAACAGAGATCAGGGAAGAAGATTTTGAATATTTACTTTTTTTTGAACTCTATACTTTAGAAACAGAGAAGAACAGACACCCAAACATGCATAGACCAGATATTCATATATATATATATATATACACACACACGCACACACACACACACACGTAGAGATTCATATCTATATATAAACATGCAGCACTAACATCATCTAGAAATACACATGCACTAACATTTATCACCCTAAGCATTTTGGTTAAGTGTTTATTCACCTGATAGGTTTGAAGCAGATCTTATAGAAACTGGGAAACTTGCTAAAATGCTTCAATTGGAGAAATGCTTGAATCAAGAACTGGAAATTCAAATTTGAATTGCAGAGGAAATTCTTTGAAACTGAGGTGTTCTTTTTTGCTTCTTAACTTGAATTCGAATCTGAGCTTTAGATTTGAAATTTGTGGAGAGAGCTTTTGTAGCGATCCTGACTCGACCTTCGAAAATCGACACCGAATATGTCACCTATATTCAAATGTCGTAGATCCAAACGTCGAATCTGGTTCGCCGGAGCTTATAACACAATTAAGTAAACAACACAGCGGAAAAAATAATGAATATCAATATAAAATATCTGATACAACATTCTGATACAACAGATGATACAATAGATATCGATATACATCAGAGATATGATACAATAAAATAGCAGCGGAAAGAAAATAGATAACACTAGCAGCGGAACAAATAACTCAAGATAGTCTTCAGGGGAGAACTCCAAAACTGAAACTCCATCTCCAAGAATCAATCCAGAAATAGCTTGAACCAACATCAAGATGCACAAAGACAAGCAAGATTGGTGTGCATCCAAAGACTGAAACCAGCTTCGGATAATCTACTAAATCTGGCTATCTGAAAAACCCAACTCTAGACTGCTTGTGTGGAAAATAGTGAGCACCCAGAGTTTAGGAAAGGAACAATAAACTCCGGATCAGTCATGGGACTGGTGTGAGTAACAAAAATAGTTTATCTTTTAAAACAAACAGCAAAAGAATTTTTAAAGTCAATTCGCAATGCTTTTAGAAAATGTAACTACCATAAGGCCTACCGCCATACACACAATGCAAACGCAGACTTGGAGGAGATTTCTCCTTATGATAGTCAAATATGCTTAATACGAGAGAATTTCTTTGATATTATTACTATAAGTGCAAAGTGCAGAAAAACATTTCGAAAGTATAATATAAATCTTAACCAACATAGGTACCATTATATTATGCCTGTTATAGCTACCTCCCGAGGAGGAAGGTTATACAATTGCAATCGTAAAAGGCTCGTATTGTTTTGATTGGATTTCCAACAAATGGTCAGGCTAAGGAACTTCCTACTGCCACATGGGATCGCCTCTGGCGGGACGTCCCGAGAACCTAACCGTATATCTGCAAACACAAGGTTGGGTTACCTCTGTAACTAGGTAACTACTACTCGAGCATGCCATCTCCCGGTCCTTTGGGACCTTTATCCGAAGTACCTCTAATCCAACAACATCACACAGTAATAAATGTATGGTGTCCACATGAGTAAGTATCTAGGCTCCATACCATGATACCACCCTTTTCCAGAAGGCAATGACACACCCTAAAGGGAGCGACCCTCATAACCTTGCCGCATCTTTCCTGTTTTGACCATTTCCGGGAAGTGAGGTCCTGATGCAGTCTCGTCCACAAAGCTATGCTTTGGCACAAAGCCATGCTTTGATCACAAATGATCAACAAATGATCATCAACACACAGCAGCACTCAGCATGCCACACTACCAAATTGGGAGTATATCGCTGATAACCTTCAACTACATAACCTCTGAGCTCGTACGTCTCATAGAAGGGTATTAAGCTAAGAGAATAAATTCTTCGCCACCACAGATATGTATTTGAAAGAAATCTGCTTTATATTTCAAAGTGTAGTGTCAGACATATAACCATACAAGTCTGTTCCGGGTTCGAACAGAACCGAAGGCACTTCCGAAGAAGCCCTTGCAATCCGGATATTCACAATCCCGATCGGACTTCCCATCACTTAGGGAATCTCTATACCGGAGCAATTCAGTGCAGAGACAATCGATAGTTCATCCTATCGTTTTCGCAAATACCCGGTCTTCACCATCGGTCTTCAAATGCTATCCATAACGTCGTATCACATATTCGGAATGGGCTATATGAAATAAAGGTCCTCTCCCGGCTAAACCGAATAGTAAGCGCAACATTTAAAACATATGGATATGGGATTTCAATTAAGTCACAACTTAATAATTCAAAACTTTCTTTCAAATGGTTTAAACAAATTACCATTTCAAATCTTTTAAACAAAAGATTTATTTCACTAAGTTCACCCATTTTCACAAAGATCCATTTATGGATTTCAAATCAATTTCCATTTCAATTGGATTAACTCGTTTAAAATCTTTAAATTAAAGATTTAACTTATAGCTTTCAAACCATTCCCATAACTTGGAAAATCATTTTCATTTAAACTTGAAATCCCTTTAACACAAATCAGAAGTTCATTACTTATGTGAAAGCTTTTATTATTTGAAAACAAATAGTTTCCATGTCAGAAAGATCCAATTATATTTACACGAGTTAAAGCCTTTAAATTTAAATTCAAATTTCCATATCAATACCTTTAAAATAGTTTAACCCATATAAACTCATTTATAAGTTGAACATCCTTTCTAAACCCTAGTTTCCAAATCATAGAATTCAATTTCAAATATTGAATTTAAATCAAAATATTTTAATTCCAAAACTCAATCAAGTTATTCAAAATATATTTCATCTTTGAAATTTTATTTCAAAAGCTTTTCACTTTAAACCAAATCCATTTCCAAAACATTTGAATTCAAATATTCAAATTTAAAACTATTTTAAAATCTGTGACTTAATGGATTTCTTCGTGAAATCCATATCTTTGTGTGTATAAGTGTGGTCCAGGGGTTCAACACAATAGTGCAACATCTTCAATCATCACAAATTAAAACACAAAAATAGAGTTGATAAGCGATATAAACTATAACGCTTATCGTCCATTCACAAATTCACAGATAATATGCAAATGTAAATAAATGAATAAATTATACACAGCTCAGTCCACAGAACAAAATATCACAGATCAGATAGGACAATCAATTCAAGGTATCTCATATAATACAATCATTCATAAGCAAGATTAATTAATCGTTTAATCCTTATCAATTCAATTTATTTCCAAGTAAATTAATCACTTATGAATTTAATTATCAATCTTGATTTATTAATTACAAATCATTTGATATAAATTAATTTATCAAACACTTTAATTAATTAAATTGTTCTTAATTAATAAATTGATTAGATAAATCTTTAGAACAATACATAATTAATTAACTTTAATTAATCAAAATATCCAAAATTTATTACAATAAGTGATTAATCCTTAATTACTTTAATTAAGTAATCACATTTAAACAATTTAAAATTGATTATATAAATTAATTTATCCAATTTATTATTAACATTAATCACTTTAATCAATATTTGATAATCCTTAGTTAATTATCTTTATTAACTAATAATATTTCTTTAATTACTTACTTAAGGAAATTTCTTAGATTTAAATATTTATTAATCATTTCTAATTAATTTAAATCCAAATTATTTAATTAAATAAATCATTCTTTAATTCTCTTATAGATTAAATTCTTTTATTATCTTAATTATTCCTAAGATAATTCATTTACTTTTTTAATGGCTTCACTAACATTCGAGCGTATTTAAAACATTACACTTCTAAATTTTTAAAACTTCCCAAAATTATTTAACAAAATTTAATACAAATTATAAATTATTCATTCTAATTAACTCAATAATTAACGGATTAGAAATCATTAAATCTTCATTAACTTAAGTTAAAACTTATTGTTATTTATGATTTAATCATCACTCACAATATGTTTGAAAACATTTATTTTCCCAATTCGATCAAGATTTAATTAGGTGTTAATTGCAACTTAATTAGTTTTTTATTACAATTAATTAATTTCTAATTATAAATTATCCATTTTCATTTCAAATTGAAATTCCTTTAACACAAATTGAAAATCTATGATTCTCAATTACACATTAACTATCTCTTAGTTAATTAACTTAAACATAAATTTATAAATTTAAACTTCTAGTTACTAATTTAATTAATAAAAACCATTAATTATTCCATTCTAATTAACTTCGAAATAAATGAATTACAAATTATTGAATCTTTATTTACATAAAAGTAAAACTCATATTTAATTAACACTCACAAAAATATTTGAAACATTAATTTTTTTTACTTGCTTTAGATTCACATTCCATTTAAACCCAAATTCTTTATAAAATACACTTAAATGCTTAGCCACTTTTAAATTGTTAAACAATTTGAATTTTACCAAATCTTATTTCCAAACTAAGTTTCAACTAAACTTGAATTTATAGTTAAACCTTGATTTAAAACATAATTCAGACCCTGCTTAATAATTTAAATTGAATTTTAATTTCAAACAAAAGCAAAATAGGTTTTGTTTAAACCTGTACAAACTTTTCTACCCGAGCCCTACCATTTCCCTTCGAGTCCAAAACCCTACTTATTCGAGTAAAACTCGAGTTCAACTGCTGCTCAAAACAACAGAACTGGTTTAAGTTTAAAAACAAAAACTGGAACAAGTCCTTCTCCCCAAACTCAAGCTTGACCCGAGTATCAATCCCAGTTGCACGAGATCACCACCGAGTTAACCCAGAACCCAACCACCACCTGACACAACCAAGGCCGTGCACGTGCACGATCAATCACGATGACTCAGACCATCGCCGACGCTTCCAACACAACAACGATCACTACCACTCACGATCCCAACCACTCAATCTTGGAATCCAGCTCGAAATCAAAATCGAGCATCAAAGCTCAAAACTGAAACAACATCACAACCTGGAACCATCTCGTTTTCAAAACACCGACCACCAGAGTTGCTGAAACTTCGGTCGACGCTTCCTCTACACCTCCCCTACCACCTCCCAAGGATGCGCGACGCTCGATCAAACAATGTTGACGAACGAGACAAAGTTTATGACCTCACGAAAACTAGGTTTAGGAATTCAAAACGTTCGCCGCTTCTACCACCGTGGTCTAATCACCTCCCTGCTATTTTTCCTAGACCCTACGCTCACTCCTCTACCACCCCAGAGAGCCACGACCTCCCCTTTCACCGAGATCATCGGAAAATGGTCGAAAAGCCATTTCCGTTCAACCAAAGATTTGCTCTCGCCACCCACTTTGAAAAACCGTGATTCTTGCCTTGAAATTCAAGTTAAAGCATGAGAATTCAGTTTGCATACCTGAATTCATGATTTGAGATATTCAAAATTTTGAGAAAAATCAAATGTTGCTTAGTTCTTGATCTTTCAGTGATATATATATATATATATATATATATATATATATATATATATATATATTTATATATATATTGTTTCTACTCAAATTTATTTTTAGAACTTAGTTTAGGATCAAACAACCATTATTTGTTTTAATCTTAAGTCCTAATATTTTGTAGATTTTTCGGAAATGATTTTTAATCAAAACCTGTCATCAAAAAATTCAAACAGAGAGTTTATAAAATAAATAGTCTGCACTTCAATGTCACCATTCACTGCACATCCATGTACAAAGATATAACACACTTATTCACATACATATGCATTAGAATTATACGTTAAAAACTGTCATTAAGTGATGTTACTCACTTGAGTTTCCAGAATAAAAACAACAGAGCTTCATTATGTGTTGAACAACTTGCTACCTGAACCATGCTTTGAATTTGGCTAACTGGAGCTTCCCTCTTGATCTCTGGTAGTGTTGAGGTATTTTGTTGCTTTAAATTGAAGTTTTTGTTTTAAGTTGATATTACTTATTTCAGGTCTAAGCTTGGATGAACGAACATAATTGGGAATAGAGGTTGATATATATATATATATATATATAGATGAATTTACTGCTTATAAGATTATGTTGGTACAACACAACAAAGACATTTCTTAGTTTTGATTCACTAGCCTGATTATTTTAAGAGGCTGATAGGATGATGTTGTACTAAAGATATTTGCATTAACTCCATCATGTTTATTTTATCATGCAGGTTCATTTTGGAGGCTGATAAATGTGTGTGTGTGTGTATATATATATATACTAGAAGTGATATGGCTTTAGCTAGCATTAAATGTCTTTGTCAACTTCTTTTGTTTTATTATCTTACTTTTACTTGCCTGCATACTTACTTTTTTATATTTGTTTTATGCCTTTTTTTTCAAGTGTTCATACTAAAATACATATTTGTTTTGTACAATAGAGGTACCAGATTTTCTTTGGAGGCTGATATCTTGCATTAGAAAACAATTCGAATTTGCAAAGGATGTTGCCAGCATTTAATGCCTGTCCTTTATGTTCTCTTATTTTTATAAACTTATACCTTGATCTATTCTTTTATTCATACATACTTTTGTTTGTAGGTATTTATTTTGACCTGACCCTTTGCCTTTGATTTTTTTTTCATTTGCTTGTACAAGTTTTGAATGTATATTTCTTACTTTGTCATATTACTTATGTACTTGTTGTTTGAATCTTAACAAGTTTGTTTAATGTATATTTAATGTTTTTATAGTTTACATCTTACTTTGTTCTTACTTATTCTTTGTTCATAGGTGAATGTATTGTTTCTTTTACTTGCCTTAATTATTTTTCTTTTATTTGCCTTAATTATCTTTCTTTTATTTTAAAACTTAAGCTATCAAATATCAAATTTACTTATTATTATTTTCATACTTATCTTATATTTTATAAATATGTTTCTATTTTCAATTTAAATATTTGTTTTAACTTTAATACTCGTTGTCCTGTATGACTACATATTTATTTATTTTTATTATTTTTGTAAATCCCAATTCAAATTTAATTTAAATACATTTTTCCAGTAATTCATAGTTTAACTGATATTAAATATCAATTAATTTCACAAACTTTTATTCAAAATTTAAATAAATTATCAATTTAAAATTAATTAAAATTCGGGATCGTTACAGCTTTGAATTGCTTTTTAGTTGAATTTGCTTATAGGGTTTTGTTTTTGAGTTGACGATATGTTTACAGGTTTTACCTTTTTAAGTTTCTTTTTTTTTTTTAAAATGAGATAGGTAAAAGATATGAGGATGGAGTATATATGTTTATATAAGCTGAAATTAAATTTTATTAAAAATAAAAGAAAATTTTCAAATAAAGATGACACTTGTCATCTTTCTTAAGTAACTTGTTAACACATGTGCATAGATTGTATTACTAACTTACATTTGTAACTTTACATGCAAAATAAATTTATAAATATGAATAAATCTTTTATTAATTAATTTCCTAATAACTAAATACATATTTTAATTTATATAAATAAAAATCCTTTTAAAGAAAGAGAAAAAACAAACTATATTTATACAGAATCATTTATGTCATACTTTTAAATCCAAAATATATATATACATATATATATATATATATATATATATATATATATATATATATATATATATATATATATCATCTCTTTTGAAATCCAAATATAAATTCAATTCAATTTTTAAATACAATTTAAAATCAATTTAAAAATCAATTTGATATATATATATATATATATATATATATATATATATATATATATATATATATTTAAACAACCGCAATTTCAATTTGAAAATAATATTCTACTTAAAATCTATATTTATATATATATATATATGTAACATAATTATTATTGTTGGAATAACAAATTTGCCAATTTTAATTAAATTTATAAAGGTGATTATCACTTTGAATTGCTTCAAATTTCTGGGATATCACACCAAGCACCCAGAATGTTAAACAAGTGTTTAGTCTAAATGGGACGGTTGCAGCTTTGAGTCGGTTTATCTCCAGAGCTATTGACAAGTGTATTCCTTTCTTTGATGTAATTAGGAAAGGAAAGAGAAACTTCAAATGGGTGCAGGACTATAGAGACGCATTTCGAGATTTAGTAGATCATTTGGAGAGACGCCCTGTTTTGTAAAAGCCGGTAGATCATGAGGAGTTGTGCATTTATTTGGCTATATCATCGCATGCCATAAGTGCTGCTTTGATTCTGAGGAGAATCGAATCCAAAGACCGGTATACTGTGTCAGTAAGCGACTAATTGGAGCAGAAAGGAACTATCTGAAGATAGAGAAATTGGCGTACTGGTTGCTAATTGCATCATGGAACCTTCATCCGTACTTTCAGGCACATCTAATCAATGTTCATACCGACCAGCTGTTACGCCAGTCCTATAGCTACCTGAGAGTCTAAGATGTCTGGAAGGTTAATTAAATGGAACATTGAGCCTAGCCAATTTGACACAACTTATCTCCCTCAGAGAGCTATCCAGGGGCAAGCTTTGGCGGACTTTATAGCAGAGTTTACTATAGCAGAGTTTACTATGGAGCGTCTAATGATCAATGTTTTAACATTGGGATTGTGCTAGTAACTCCTTAATACCGGACAATTTTATGTTCTTTGAAGCTAGATTTCCCGATGACGAATAACGAGGCCGAGTATAAAGCATTGATTGCTGAACTTAAATTCGCTAAAAACTTGGAGTTAAGTCTCTCGAGACCTTGTGCGACTCGAAATTGATGGTGTATCAAGATTAGGGAGACTATTAGGTTAAGAGACAACAACTCGCCCCATATCTTACTCAATTTCAGGAATTGTTGACAGAATTTGAATACTATGGAATTTCACATATTCCACATGATCAAAATAGAGAGGCTGATTCCTTGGCAAAGTTAGCTAGTACTGCCAATGCGCAACATATGGATCTGGTTCCGGTCGAAGTATTAGATGCCCTAATTATAAATGTAATGGAGGTTAATCAAACGTTGGATGGCTCCAGTCACACAACATCAGAAACGGTCTTTAGTAGCACCGAAAAAACACTACTAAAACTTGTAGCAGCATTTTGGCAAATGCTGTTACACGACATGCAACTGTAAGTCTGAAACCTTTTGTAAGGTTGTCGAAAACACTACAAAACTTAACATATTGTGGCGTTTTTGAAATGCTACAAAAGTCTATTTTTGTAGCATTTATCCACTGTTATAAAATCTTATTTTTTGTAGCGATCTTATATGCTAGTGCATATTTTTTGAAGAGTTTTTCCTTCGGTTACAATAAATTTTTGTAGCATTTGTTCTCTACTACAACATGTTTTTGGAGCTGTTTATGATTATTTCTGTAGCATTTTCAAAACGCTTCTAAAATTTGTTGAACGTTTTGCCATACACGCTACCGTTTTCTATTAATGGCTTGTATTATTTCCAACAATCACTCAAATAATTATTGTATTAAAACCAACAATAAATCACATAATCTTCATATTCAAACTAGCAATCAATCAATCACATAATTATCATATTCAAGCAATTAAATACCACATTAATCACATAATCGAACATGCTATCCAAAACCATTTCAACATTAGTTTTTTGATAAATTGAGCGAATTCACATGCTAAACATTTATAAACAAGTTTAGACAACTAGTACTAACAAAAAATATAATATATATAACAACTAGTGCATAACATAGTTGAAAAACTTGTAATATCACTGAATTTCAATATGATGTATAAAGAAGAAATCAAGCTTTGCTGCAACTCTGTAGTCATTTATGCTGAAATAAGACCCAGATTTATTAATAAAGTGTAACAGGTAAACAAAGAATAAGTTTAGATTGTTTAAGGTTAGAAAAACATTTTCCAAATGAACCAACAAATAAAATGAATACACACAGATACGCCTCAAATATTGGCATCCTGGTTCTTATAGAATCAATCATAGACAAATCAGTTTCGCAATGTGTGACGACCCGACTTTTTCTTCACAGAAAAGTCATATCATCATGAAGAAAGAAAGGGATAGAAAAGAGAAAAGAAAGAGAAGAAAGAAGAAACAACATCAGAATCTCAACAGCGGAATGAGTAAACCATATTAATAACATAAATATTACATAGTATACAACACTAATCAGAGTTACACAGAATACACATCACATACTAGACAGTTATAAACACCTGTCTAGTTATTACAACTCAATACAAGAGATACCAACACTGAGAACACACAGCGGAACTATATATCTACAACGCAGAAGCCTCCTGCTCCATTGCTCCTCCAAAATTCGTCAAAAGCTAACATGAATCCTTTGGCTACTCGTAAAAATTTGAGTGCCCAAGAGTTTGAGAAAACAGAAGATAAACTCTGGGTCAGACATGGTTCTGGTGTGAGTAACAGGTTCAAGTTGCTTAACTTTGAAAAACCTTTGAAAGAAAGGGTATCACGTAAGACTTCCCACACATAAACATGGAAAAGTTTTTACCTTACGCTAACCAAAATATTTGATAGGAAATCCAGTGATATTATAATAGGTCTAGGGTTTTCAAGTAAATAAGAAATAGCCGAAATTGTTACATCTATTAAATTCCAGCTACTAGCTACAAAAGTGGGTGATACAATCAAAACCATAGGCACTTATTGGATTGTGGATTCCATCAATGGCTGGGCTACTGGGGTACCGCCCGTCACAGTACGTGGCCTAGATCAACGTACCGAGGAGTACGCCCACTCCTCTGCAACACAAGACCGGAACCATCCCTTACTGGACAGTCCTGAACAAGACAACCCCGCAGTTGGCATACGTTCCAACCGCCCACACAGCCGAAATAAAAAGGGACCTCTAGACAGGGGAAAATCTCATCCTACTTGGGCATGAACCACTTAGCCTTGCTGCACCTCCCCTGTTTTAGTCATTCCCAGTTGATGAGGCTTGAGGCTACGATTACCTTTAGAGAACACATCTCTTAGAACGCTCATGTCCACCTACCGATGTTCTGAAAGCATTCACTCCATACAAGTTCGTTCCGGGTTCGAACGAAACCGAAGGCATTATCTCGTTACACTCATTTTGGAATCACCCTCAGAGTTAACGACGATAACCCTTGCACTCTGAATCTTCATCTCGAACCTGTAGGTACTACTCTGTCAACTTATCACGGAATCACCCCCAGAGTTATACTGACGAATAGTTCTTACACCTCGAGTCTTCACTCTTCACAAGAGATTCACAACCTACCGTTAGTTTGGATCGATATGGTTTTCGGATATCCAAATATGGAAACCCGATCCCGGTCTCATCGAAATCCAAAGCGTGTCTTTTAAGGCCAAGTTGTTTTAAAGGTTTAACACAATTCAATTATCTATATACACAGGTAGATAAATCATAGATTCAAAATAGATAATCAATATTATCATCACAACAGATAAACCATATTATCATTATCCAAAAGGTAATCCAAATCATCATCACAATGCAACCAATGCATCCATATCATTCAAAATTACCTATCTCATATCTGAGATTCAAACCATTCAAGGTAATCCATATCATCCATTCATATAAGCAATGATTAATAATCACAGCAAATATAATTAATTTAAAATGAATTAAATTAATTACATCATTTCTAATTAATTTAAAGTAAATTAAATTAATTACTTCATCATTACCAAACTACCTTACATTATTATTAATTAATTATCAGTCCATTAATTAATCATCAATCAATTATTCATTTTAATTAATCATCCCTGATTAATTAACCTTTAATTACATTCAAGTAATTAATCACTAATTAATTTCTCAAATTAATTATACTTAACCAAATATAGTAATTAATCTTTAATTACTTCCTTAATTAATTAACTATAAATTAATTACATTACTTCTAAATTAATTACATTAGTTAATTCCCTCATTTATTAATTATTTCTAAATAAATATATTCTTAATTACATCATTAATTATAATAATTAATGATCTCTAATTACATTTTCTTTTTAAATTAATTACGTTAAGTAATTAATCTTTAATTAAACCATATAGTTAATCACCTTTGATTAACTCCATTCAGTAATTAACTACCCTTAATTACTTTACCAAATAAATCAATTACTCATTAATTAATTGTCTCAAATTAATCCCTTGATTAATTCACAAGTAATCATACCCAAATTACTTCATCGTCAAATCACCTTCAATTAATTACATACAATAATTACCCATTAATTACCTTCCTAAGTAATTTCTCTTCATTAAATTACAACAAGTAATTATACTTCACAATTCTCAAATTATTATTCTAAATTAATTAAACTGAATTAATTAACTTAATCTAATCAAATTAAAATCAGTTAATTACAATTAGTAATTAATTCCTTAATTACTTCCATAAGTAATTATACTTAACAAATTACACAAATGATTATCTTTGAATTAATTAATCTTATTAATTAAAAATTAATCACATTAATTAATCGTTAAATAATCCTTAGTTAATGACCCTCATTAACTATTAACAATTCATTAATTATTTTTCTAAAATAATTAGCTTATTTTAATCATTATTAATTACAAATTAATTAATCATGAATAACCCTTTTAATTAACCCCTAATTATTAAATTAATTAAGTGTTAACAATAACTTAATTAATCCTTTATTACTTGATTCATTAATTATTAATCATTAATTAAAAACTAATCTTATTTAATTAATGAATCCTAAATTACAAGTTAATTATTCTAAAAATAATTAATCTTAAACTTTTAAGATTAAACCCTTAATTACTTTAAGTAATTAATCATTTTATTAATTAAATTAATTATCCCTTTAATTCCCTAATAATTAAATGCATAACAGATCATTAAATTATAATTCAACTTCAACAAATTTTAAAATTAATTTAAAACCTTAAAATTTTACATGATAAATACTACTTTCCTTATAAAAGAAATTTACAAAAGTTTTAAAACAAATTCCTTTTTAAATTCAAACATTCTCTTTATCATTCAAATTTGTTAAACACTTAAATTTATAAAACTTGAATTTATTTTTAATTCAAAGATTCAAATTCAGATTTAAATCAGATTTAAACTTATTTAAAATATTTCTTTATATTTCAATTTCTAATTTAAATTCAAACTTCTTTAAAAACATTTTTACACACTAAACCCTTAAAAGTATTTTAAACAAATTTGAATTTTAAAACTTATTTATTTCTAGCTTAAGATTCAATTAGCTTGAATCCATAATTTAAAACTAGATTTAAAACTTAATTTAAATCTTTGATTAATAACTTAACATTCAGTTTAAAATTGAAAACAGGACAGTTTTCTAACCTGAAACGAATCTAACTCGAGCAATCACAAAATTCACTCGGCCTCATCCTGTCCTAACCCGAGCAAACTCAAAACAAACTCGAGTAACTCCAGTACCATTTTCATTTGAATTCTTTAAAATCAAATACTGTCAGGTTTACATAAACCTGAAAAAACCAAACACACCCGAGACCAAATAATAAATACTCCGAGACAAATAACCCACGGCTTCGAGTAAAACTCGTTCTACTCGAAATAACCCTCGAGTACCTTCTTCCACCAAAATCAACAGCATACACACCAAGAATTCGTGCACCTGCACCACCACAGCAACCACTTCCGACCTTTCACGACGACACTCGCAAGTCGACGACCATCCCTCAACCCAATCCTGACCATCCAATCGAATGCAGAACCCCAAAATCGAAAACGAGCATTCGAGCTCAAAAAAAACAGCAATGTCGAAACCTGGAATTCACTTCCAACTCCAAAATCCGATCACCAGAAAAGTTCCACCTCCGGCCATGACTTCATCCATACTTCGTCAATCACCATCTTGAATCTCGAAGAACTCGATTGCTTCTAGAAATTTCGACGATCAAATCTTTCCTGATGAACAGAAACCAGGGTTATAATCTTCAATTCAAAATCCCCATCATCTTAATTCTTTAATCCTTCATCTAGTATTTTCCTTGATTCCTCGATCAACAGTCCACCACCAGAAAAGATACTGGCCACCCAAACTTCCTAGGTCGACAGTTCTAACCCCAAATGTGATTTCTGGCTAAACCAGAAATACACAATCATATTCAAACTAAAAATTCAAATATTAGTTTTAAACTTCATGTCTTTGTTAAGGTAATAAGTTGATAATATTAAATCAACAAATCTGATTATTAAATTTCCTACTTCCAAAAGATTGCTCTGTTGCACTTATGTTTTTCCATAGTCATCGCAGTTTTTATCATCATTTTTTAATATTAAATAAAATTAAAGCTTTAACTTACCTTACAAACATACTTTATTTAAATCTTAAACTATAACAAGGGTTTAATATGAAATCATGAAATTTGATCAGGATTAAAACCTGAATTCTAGAACAGGCAAAGTAAAATCAACAGTAAGCATTGCATTACAACATATCATTATATATTTTCCAGTAATAACTTGTAAATAGCACACAAGCACAATTATTTCCGGAGTGTAATAAGCAACTAAATTTATACCTAAAGTTTATTAAATATAAATGTTACTCACTATAATTTATGAGCAGAGCCTTTGAAAAGCTTGAAACTGGATTGTGTTTAAATTTCCAGAACTTTGAGTTGCTTCCTGTTTTGCCTTTTTAAAAGCTGCAGTTTGCTTTTTTTTAAACATTTATCTTGCTTTTGTACAATTCTAGCTTCCTGATGCATTTACATGTTTATTTCCAGGTGAAAAGATGTAGGCTTCCATAAAAAAAAAATGCAGGTCTTGATAAAGTTGCAGTTGCAAATTTGCTTCAGGTTTTATGAATTTAAGAGGCTACGGGTTACATTTTGATTTGCAAAAATGAATTTCAAATGGCTTTTGGTTTAGTGGAACATGGGTTTCAGATTTATTTTGAGGGAAAATTTACAAGTTTGTTTTGAACAGATTTCTGTTTTGAAGATGTATGAGTTTAGATTTCATATTTTGCTTTGATTAGAAGATGAATAGAAAAGAAAACGAGGTGAGGAAAAAAATGTGTGTATATAAGAAAAATTTTGATTTCAAAAAAATAAAAGAAAAAGAAAACTAAAAAGGACACTTGTTCCTTAGTTCCTAACATTTTTCACAATTTAATCTATGCCTTACACATGTCAACAAAATGTTAAGAAAAACTTACACATGTATTAAGTATTTTAATTTTAATCTAAATTGTTTATAAAAACTTTTAAATCTAAACTTATTATTTCTTATGTACAAATAAATGAATTTATCTCTTTTAAAATTAAAAAGAAATGAAAACAATCCAAATATAAATATAAGCTTACTCTAGTATATTTTTTAAAATATTTTTATGTTTATTAGGACTAAGTACTATCATTATTATTTGAAAATAACAAATTAAACAATATTAAATTTTTTATAAAAGAGATTATAAATTTCTTCTGTTACATAATAAATTAATATTGTATTTTAAAATCTTATATATAAATTCAAGCAATATTTTAAAAAAAGAATAAAACAAAGTTTTGATGTTAATCTAATTTAAATTTCATATTTAAAATAACTAAAATATGAATTTAAACAAATAAGATTTATCATAAGTATAAACCATAATATTATTTATTAAATTGCTTTGAAAAGCCAATTCTTAAATTTAAATTAAATTTCAAATTTACCAAGTATAAATTAAAATTAGAAAATTGATTCATTTACTAAATTCCAAATCGAAGTTTATTCAATTTACAATATGTACAATTATATATATTATAAACAGAAAATAATTTATTAGCTTTAAAAAGATAAAATCTTCCAATTTAAATATTTATTAAAAGATGATTATTAGATCAATTTAAAATTTATTATCAAAAATTATCAGATCAGTTTAATTTCTAACATGGATTATTAAATTTATATTGCCAAATTTCCGGGATATCACATTCCTCCCCCCTTAAAAGAATTTCGTCCCCGAAATTTAAAAGCAAAGGTAATTTAATAATCTATCTTAAGGTTTATTTTAAAACACAAGCATATATCAATCATATGCTAACAACCATAGCAACCAATTCATTCAAACAAACAAATCTAATTATCCAGACAAAATTCTGGATATAATTCCCAGAGTTTCCCAAATATAAATACAGGGATACTCACTCTATAGAATCCAACCAATCCATACTACTAAGCTACAGAGCTCCTATCTAATTCGATCTACAAAACTAAATAGGATATCAGACTACAGACAAGTCTGACTCAACAATCACATCCTCCCGAACTGCTGGTTCCACAACCAGAGATAAATCATACACGTACTCCCTAAGAGATACGTGAAACACATTGAATCCCAGTTGTCCAAACTGACAATTCAACCTTGAAAATCAACCACCAATCCTTACAAGAACACAGAAAAGATCCAAAACACTTCGGAGTTGACTTACCCAGTCTTACACAATCTTAAGGCTCTTTAGATCGGAGAAAATTTATCCAAAATCAAATCTCCGTTTTCCGGAATCCAAATTCCTTCCTTCGTCTCATATCCACAACATACTTTTGACGACCCTCGGCTACCTCATCTCTCCCAATGAGCTCAACTTTCGTTGATATCTCTAGAAACAAACTGGACCAAAACAATCCAACAGAGTGATCTACTCAAGATCAATCCAAAACCAAGAATACCAACTCTACTCCACAAACATCAGAAGACTAACTTACTTCTCCTATCCTGAGAAAATAAAACAAAAGCACTCCCAAACTGCTTTCGCTGCACAACTCTGATCTGGAGTAGAAAAAAAACTCAGCACAAACTGGACAACACATCACAGAAATATGGTCCAACAGATCCATAAAAGAAAACTCAGATGTCCCACCTGATCCTTCTACTAAAGTGAACCACCGGTAGCACTCCTGGAATACAGTCGATAAGAAAACTCAACCTCCAGATACAGACAAACTTCTGAATCTCCAGAGAACACTCAAACTATCGCAAGTCACTTTTGCAATCAACCCGTTCAATATCCAAAGAAAACTGTTCTCTCTTTTCCAATCAGAACACCTTACGCTTATCTAGCCAATCCATCGAAGAAATGGATCCACTCTGCTGTTTCTGAACTCCACCTCTAGAAAAACTGCTAACCAGAAGATCTCCTTGCTAGCAAAGAACACTCTGAGCTGCACTGCTGACACCGATGCCAAAGATTTCTTAATCCAAAACTCTTCGAGAAAACTCGGACCTCAAACTAGACAGAAACATCCTGCTGAACCTTGCCACAACATCGAAGCGGATATACTTCTTAAACGTGTTCCAAAGAAAAAATCTTCGGAGACATCCATTGTCACTGCGTCTCATCACACAACTACTAATTCCTGAGGTATCAAGATACCATATTTTCTTCTGCCCAACCAACCGGTCCAAACTCTACTCATCCAACTTCAAAGATGAACTCTGAACCTTTACAGGTTACCTTCAGAGATTGATGAAATCTCTATACTCGGTGTATCTGTCGAGACAGTATTAGATCTACAGTCTCGACAGATACACTTCCAACCTCCACACTCACACTCCAACCAATGATAGTAGTCGTGTTACACAACCCACTACCTTATTTACCTTTATAACTTATATTGGCAAACCTGTACGGGTACCCAACAAATAGGTAGAAGTAAATATGTATATATATAATTATAAATACGCTCTATCAAGAATGAAATTACTTCAAAGCTTAGGTATTCACTCAACCTAGCTCTCTGATACCACCTGTGACGACCCAACTTTTTCTCCATAGAAAAGTCATATCATCATGAAGAAAGAAAGGGATAGAAAAGAGAAAAGAAAGAGAAGAAAAAAGAAACAACATCAGAATCTCAATAGCGGAATGAATAAACTATATTAATGACATAAATATTACATAGTATACAACACTAATCAGAGTTACACAGAATACACATCACATACTAGACAGTTATAAACACCTGTCTAGTTATTACAACTCAATACAAGAGATACCAACACAGAGAACACACAGCGGAACTATATATCTACAACGCAGAAGCCTCCTGCTCCGTTGCTCCTCCAAAATTCGTCAAAAGCTAACCTGAATCCCTTGGCTACTCGTAAAAATTTGAGTACCCAAGAGTTTAAGAAAACAAAAGATAAACTCTGGGTCAAACATGGGTCTGGTGTGAGTAACAAGTTCAAGTTTCTTAACTTTGAAAAACCTTTGAAAGAAAGGGTATCGCGTAAGACTTCCCACACATAAACATGGAAAAGTTTTTACCTTACGCTAACCAAAAGATTTGTTAGGAAATCCAGTGATATTATAATAGGTCTAGGGTTTTCAAGTAAATAAGAAATGGCCGAAATTGTTACATCTATAAAATTCCAACTACTAGCCACAAAAGTGGGTAATACAATCAAATCCGTTGGCACTTATTGGATTGTGGATTCCATCAATGGCTGGGCTACTGGGGCACCGCCCGTCACAGTACGTGGCCTAGATCAACGTACCAAGGAGTACCCCCGCTCACCTGCAACACAAGACCGGAACATCCCTTACTGGACAGTCGCGATAAAGATAACCCCGCAGTTGGCATACGTTCCAACCGCCCACACAGCCGAAATAAAAAGGGACCTCTAGACAGGGGAAAATCTCGTCCTACTTGGGCATGACCCACTTAGCCTTGCGGCATCTCCCTTGTTTTAGCCATTCCCGGTTGACGAGGCTTGAGGCTACGATTACCTTTAGAGAACACATCTCTTAGAATGCCCATCGTCCACCTGACGATGTTCTGAAAGCATTCAATCCATACAAGTTCATTCCAGGTTCGAACGAAACCAAAACCGAAGGCTTTATCTCGTTACACTCATTTTGGAATCACCCTTAGAGTTAACGACGTTAACCCTTTCACTATGAATCTTCATCTCGAACCTGCAAGTACTAGTCTATCAACTCATCACGGAATCACCCCTAGATTTGCGCTGAGGAATAGTTCTTACACCTCGAGTCTTCACTCTTCACAAGAGATTCACGACCTATCGTTAATTTGGATCGATGTGGTTTCTGGATATCCAAATACGGAAACCCGATCCCGGTCTCATCGAAATCCAAAGCGTGTCTTTTAAGGCCAAGTTGTTTTAAAGGTTTAAAACAGTTCAATTATCTATATACACAGATAGACAAATCACAGATTCACAATAGATAATAAATATTATCATCACAATAGATAAACCATATTATCATTATCCAAAAGGTAGTCCAAATCATCATCACAATGCAACCAGTGCATCCATATCATTCAACATTACCTATCTCATATCTAAGATTCAAACCATTCAAGGTAATCCATATCATCCATTCATATAAGCAATGATTAATAATCACACCAAATATAATTAATTTAAAATGAATTAAATTAATTACATCATTTCTAATTAATTTAAAGTAAATTAAATTAATTACTTCATCATTACCAAATTTTCTTACATTATTATTAATTAATTATCAATCCATCAATTAATCATCAACCAATTATTCATTTTAATTAATCATCCCAGATTAATTAACCTTTAATTACATTCAAGTAATTAACCACTAATTAATTTCTCAAATTAATTATACTTAACCAAATACAGTAATTAATCTTTAATTACTTCCTTAATTAATTAACTATAAATTAATTACATTACTTCTTAATTAATTACATTAATTAATTCCCTCATTTATTAATTATTTCTAAATAAATATATTCTTAATTAAATCATTAATTATAATAATTAATGATCTCTAATTACATTTTCTTTTTAAATTAATTACGTTAAGTAATTAATCTTTAATTAAACCATAATTGTTAATCACCTTTGATTAACTCCATTCAGTAATTAACTAAACTTAATTACTTTACCAAATAAATTAATTACTCATTAATTAATTATCTCAAATTAATCCCTTGATTAATTCACAAGTAATCATACCCAAATTACTTCATCATCAAATCACTTTCAACTAATTACATACAGTAATTACCCATTAATTACCTTCCCAAGTAATTTTTCTTCATTAAATTACAACAAGTAATTATACTTCACTATTCTCAAATGATTATTCTAAATTAATTAAACTGAATTAATTAACTTAATCTAATCAAATTAAATCAATTAATTACAATTAGTAATTAATTCCTTAATTACTTCCATAAGTAATTACACTTAACAAATTACACAAATGATTATCTTTGAATTAATTAATCTTATTAATTAAAAATCAATCACATTAATTAATCGTTAAATAATACTTAGTTAATGACCCTCGTTAACTATTAACAATTCATTAATTATTTTTTTAAAATAATTAGCTTATTTTAATCATTATTAATTAAAAATTAATTAATCATTAATAACCCTTTTAATTAACCCCTAATTATTTAATTAATTAAGTGCTAACAATGACTTAATTAATCCTTTATTACTTGATTTGTTAATTATTAATCATTTTAAAAACTAACTTATTTAATCAATGAATCCTAAATTACAAGTTAATTATTCTAAAAATAATTAATATTAAACTTTTAAGATTAAACCCTTAATTACTTTAAGTAATTAACCATTTTATTAATTAAATTAATTATCCATTTAATTCCCTAATAATTAAATGCATAACAGATCATTAAATTATAATTTAACTTCAACAAATTTTAAAATCAATTTAAAACCTTAAAATTTTACATGATAAATAATACTTTTCTTATAAAAGAAATTTACAAAAGTTTTAAAACAAATTCCTTTTTAAATTCAAACATTTTCTTTATCATTCAAATTTGTTAAACACTTAAATTTATAAAACTTGAATTTATTTTTAATTCAAAGATTCAAATTTAGATTTAAATCAAATTTAAACTTGTTTAAACCATTTCTTTATATTTCAATTTCTAATTTAAATTCAAATTGCTTTAAAATCATTTTTACACACTAAACCCTTTAAAGTATTTTAAAAAAATTTGAATTTTAAAACTTATTTATTTCTAGCTTAAGATTCAAATTAGCTTGAATCCATAATTTAAAATTAGATTTAAAACTTAATTTAAATCTTTGATTAATATCTTAACTTTCAATTTAAAATTGAAAACAAGACAGTTTTCTAACCTGAAACGAATCTAACTCGAGTAATCACAAAATTCACTCGAGCCTCTTCCTATCCTAACCTGAGCAAACTCAAAACAAACTCGAGTAACTCCAGCACCATTTTCATTTGAATTCTTTAAAATCAAATACTGTCAGGTTTACACAAACCTGAAACAACCAAACACACCCGAGACCAAATAATCACTACTCCGAGACAAATAACCCACCTCTTCGAGTAAAACTCGATTCTACTCGAAATAACCCTCGAGTACCTTCTTCCACCAAAATCAACAGCATACACACCAAAAATTTGTGCACCTGCACCAACGCTGCAACCACCTCCGACCTTTCGCGACGACATTCGCAAGTCGACGACCATCCCTCAACCCAATCCCGACCAACCAATCAAATGCAGAACCCCAAAATCGAAAACAAGCATTCGAGCTCAAAAAGAACATCAATGTCGAAACCTAGAATTCACTTCCAACTCCAAAATTCGATCATCGGAAAAGTTCCACCTCCGGCCATGACTTCATCCATACTTCATCAATCACCAGCTTGAATCTCGAAGAACTCGATTGCTTCTAGTAATTTCGACGATCAAATCTTTCCTGATGAACAGAAACTAGGGTTATAATCTTCAATTCAAAATCCTCATCATCTCAATGCTTTAATCCTTCATCCAGTATTTTTTCTTAAATTCCTCGATCAACACTCCAACACCAGAAAAGATACTGGCCACCCAAACTTCCTAGGTCGACCGTTCTAACCCCAAATGTGATTTCTGGTTAAATCAGAAATACACAATCATATTCAAACTAAAAATTCAAATTTTAGTTTTAAACTTCATGTCTTTGTTGCGGTAATCAGTCAATAATATTAAATCAACAAATCTGGATGATTAAATTTCCTACTTCCAAAAGATTGCTCTGTTGTACTTATGTTTTTCCAAAGTCATCACAGTTTTTATAATCATTTTTATATATTAAATAAAATTAAAGCTTTAACTTACTTTACAAACGTACTTTGTTTCAACCTTAAACAATAACAAGGATTTGAATATGAAATCATGAAATTTGATCAGGATTAAAACCTGAATTCTAGAACAGGCAAAATAAAATCAACAGTAAGCATTGCATTACAACATACCATCATATATTTTCCAGTAATAACTTGTAAATAGCACAAAACCACAATTATTTCCAGAGTATAATAAGCAACTAAATTTATACCTAAAGTTTATTAAATAGAAAATGTTACTCACTATAATTTATGAGCAGGGCCTTTGAAAAGCTTGAAACTGGATTGTGTTTAAATTTCCAGAACTTTGAGTTGCTTCCTGTTTTGCCTTTTTAAAAGCTGCAGTTTGCTTTTTTTTTTTAAACATTCATCTTGCTTTTGTACAATGCTAGCATCCTGATGCATTTGCATGTTTGTTTCCAGGTGAAAAGATGAAGGCTTCCATAAAGAAAATGCATGCAGGTCTTGTTAAAGTTGTAGTTGCAAATTTGCTTCAGGTTTATGAATTTAAGGGGCTATAGGTTATATTTTAATTTTCAAAAATCAATTTTAGATAGCTTTTGGTTTAGAGGAACATGGGTTTTAGATTTATTTTGAGGGAAAATTTACAAGTTTGTTTTGAACAGATTTCTATTTTGAAGAAGTATGAGTTTAGATTTCAGATTTTGCTTTGATTAGAAGACGAATAGAAAAGAAAATGAGGTGAGGAAAAAAATGTGTTTGTATAAGAAATTTTTTTTTTTCAAAAAAATAAAAGAAAAAGAAGACTAAAAAGGACACTTGTTCCTTAGTTTCTAACATTTGTCACAATTTAATCTATGCCTTACACATGTCAACAAAATGTTGAAAAACGTACACATGTATTAAGTATTTTAATTTTAATCTAAATTTTTTATAAAAACTTTTAAATCTAAACTTATTATTTCTTATGTATAAATAAATGAATTTATCTCTTTCAAAATTAAAAAGAAACGAAAAAAAAACAAATATAAATATAAGCTTATTTTAATATTTTTTAAAAATCTTTTTATGTTTATTAGGACTAAGTATTATCATTATTATTTGAAAATAACAAATTAAACAATATTAAAAAAATTATGAAAGAGATTATAAATTTCTTCTATTACACAATAAATTAATATGTATTTTAAATTCTTATATATAAATTCAAGCAATATTTTAAAAAAAGAATAAAACAAAGTTTTGATGTTAATCTAATTTAAATTTCATATTTAAACTAACTAAATATGAATTTAAACAAATAAGATTTATCATAAGTATAAACCATAACATTATTTATTAAATTGCTATGAAAAGCCAATTCTTAAATTTAAATAAAATTTCAAATTTATCAGATATAAATTAAAATTAGAACATTGATCCATTTACTAAATTCCAAATCAAAGTTTATTCAATTTACAATATATACAATTATATATATTATAAACAGAAAACAATTTATTAGCTTTAAAAAGATAAAATCTTCCAATTTAAATATTTATTAAAAGATGATCATTAGATCAATTCAAAATTTATTATCAAAAATTATCATATCAATTTAGTTTCTAACATAGATTATTAAATTTATATTGCCAAATTTTCGGGATATCACATTCCTCCCCCCTTAAAAGAATTTCGTCCTCGAAATTTAAAAGCAAAGGCAATTTAATAATCTATCTTAAGATTTATTTTAAAACGCAAGCATATATCAATCATATGCTAACAACCATAGCAACCAATTCATTCAAACAAACAAATCTATTCATCCAGACAAAATTCTGGATAGAATTCCCAGAGTTTCCCAAATATAAATACCGGGATACTCACTCTACAGAATCCAAACAATCTATACTACTAAGCTACAGAGCTCCTATCCAATCAGATCTACAAACTAAACAGGATATCAGACTACAGACAAGTCTGACTCAACAATCACATCCTCCCGAACTGCTGGCCCCATAACCAGAGATAAATCATACACGTACTCCCTCAGAGATACATGAAACACATCGAATCCCAGTTATCCAAACTGACAATTCAACCTTGAAAATCAACCACCAATCCTTACAAGAACACAGAAAAGATCCAAAACACTTCGGAGCTGACTTACCCAGTCTTACTCAACTTTAAGGCTCTTTAGATCGGAGAAAACTTATCCAAAATCAAATCTCCATTTTCGGAATCCAAATTCCTTCGTCTCATATCCACAACATACTTCTGACGATCCTGGGCTGCCTCATCTATCCCGATCAGCTCAACCTTTGCTGATGTCTCTAGAAACAAACTGGACCAAAACAATCCAACAGAGTGATCTCCTCAAGATCAATCCCAAACCAAGAATACCAACTCTACTCCATAAACATCAGAAGACTAACTTACTTCTCCTATCCGAAAAAAATAAAACAAAAGCACTCCCAAACTTCTTCCGTTGCACAACTCTGATCTGGAGTATAAAAATAACTCAGCACAAACTGGACAACATATCTCAGAAATATGGTCCAACAGATCCATAAAAGAAAACTCAGATGTCCCACCTGATCCTTCTACTAAACTGAACCACCGGTAGCACTCCTGGACTAAAGTCGATAAGAAAACTCAACCTCCAGATACAGACAAACTTCTGAATCTCCAAAGAACACTCAAACTATCGCAAGTCACTTTTGCGATCAACCCGTCCAATATCTAAAGAAAACCGTTCTCTCTTTTCCAATCAGAACAGCTTACGCTTATAAAACTAATCCATCGAAGAAATGGATCCACCCTGCTGTTTTTGAACTCCACCTCTAGAAAAACTGCTAACCAGAAGATCTCCTTGCCAGCATAGAACACTCCGAGCGGCACTGCTGACACCGATGCCAAAGATTTCCTAATCCAAAACTCTTCGATAAAACTCGAACCTCAAACCAGACAGAAACATCCTGCCGAACCTTGCCACAACATCGAAGTAGATATACTTCTTAAACTTGTTCCAAAAAAAAAATCTTCGGAGACATCCATAGTCACTGCGTCTCATCACACAGCTACTAATTCCTGACGTATCAAGATACCATATTTTCTTCTACCCAACCAACAGATCCAAACTGTACTCATCCAACTTCAAAGATGAACTCCGAACCTTTACAGGTTACCTTCAGAGATTGATGAAATCTCTATACTCAGTGTATCTGTCGAGACCGTATTAAATCTATAGTCTCGACAGATACACTTCCAACCTCCACACTCAAACTCTAACTAATGATAGTAGTCGTGTTACACAACCCACTACCTTATCTACCTTTATAACTTATATTGGCAAACCTGTACGGGTACCCAACAAATAGGTAGAAGTAAATATGTATATATATAATTATAAATACGCTCTATCAAGAATGAAATTACTTCAAAGCCTAGGTATTCACTCAACCTAGCACTCTGATACCACCTATGACGACCCGACTTTTTCTCCACAAAAAAGTCGTATCATCATGAAGAAAGAAAGGGATAGAAAAGGGAAAAGAAAGAGAAGAAAGAAGAAACAACATCAGAATCTCAACAGCGGAATGAATAAACTATATTAATAACATAAATATTACATAGTATACAACACTAATCAGAGTTACACTGAATACACATCACATACTAGACAGTTATAAACACCTGTCTAGTTATTACAACTCAATAGAAGAGATACCAACACATAGAACACACAGCGGAACTATATATCTACAATGTAGAAGCCTCCTGCTCCATTGCTCCTCCAAAATTCGTCAAAAGCTAACCTAAATCCCTTGGCTACTCGTAAAAATTTGAATACCTATGAGTTTAAGAAAACAAAAGATAAACTCTGGGTCAGACATGGGTTTGGTGTGAGTAACAGGTTAAAGTTGCTTAACTTTGAAAAACCTTTGAAAGAAAGGGTATCATGTAAGACTTCCCACACATTAACATGGAAAAGTTTTTACCTTACGCTAACCAAAACATTTAATAGGAAATCCAGTGATATTACAATAGGTCTAGGGTTTTCAAGTAAATAAGAAATAGCGAAATTGTTACATCTATTAAATTCCAGCTATTGGCCACAAAAGTGAGTAATACAATCAAAACCATTGGCACTTATTGGATTATGGATTCCATCAATGGCTGGGCTACTGGGGTACCGCTCGTCACAGTACGTGGCCTAGATCAACGTACCAAGGAGTACGCCCGCTCCCCTGCAACACAAGACCGGAACCATCCCTTACTGGACAATCCCGAACAAGACAACCCCGCAGTTGGCGTATGTTCCAACCGCCCACAGAGCCGAAATAAAAAGGGACCTCTAGACAGGGGAAAATCTCGTCCTACTTGGGCATGACCCACTTAGCCTTGCTGCACCTCCCCTGTTTTAGCCATTCCCGGTTGATGAGGCTTGAGGCTACAATTACCTTTAGAGAACACATCACTTAGAATGCTCATCGTCCACTTGACGATGTTCTGAAAGCATTAAATCCATACAAGTTCGTTCCGGGTTCGAACGAAACCGAAGGCATTATCTCGTTACATTCATTTTGGAATCACCCTCAGAGTTAACGACGATAACCTTGCACTCTGAATCTTCATCTCGAACCTGTAAGTACTACTCCGTCAACTCATCACAGAATCATCCCCAGAGTTATGCTAACGAATAGTTCTTATACCTCGAGTCTTCACTCTTTACAAGAGATTCACGACCTATCGTTAATTTGGATCGATGTGGTTATCGGATATCCAAATATGGAAACCCTATCCCGGTCTCATCGAAATCCAAAGCGTGACTTTTAAGGCCAAGTTGTTTTAAAGGTTTAAAACAATTCAATTATCTATATACACATATAGATAAATCACAGATTCACAATAGATAATCAATATTATCATCACAACAGATAGACCATATTATCATTATCCAAAAGGTATTCCAAATCATCATCACAATGCAACCAATGCATCCATATCATTCAACATTACCTATCTCATATCTGAGATTCAAACCATTCAAGGTAATCCATATCATCCATTCATATAAGCAATGATTAATAATCACACTAAATATAATTAATGTAAAATGAATTAAATTAATTACATCATTTCTAATTAATTTAAAGTAAATTAAATTAATTACTTCATCATTACCAAACATTCTTACATTATTATTAATTAATTATCAATCCATTAATTAATCATCAACCAATTATTCATTTTAATTAATCATCCCTGATTAATTAACTGATTAATTAACCTTTAATTACATTCAAGTAATTAGCCACTAATTAATTTCTCAAATTATTTATACTTAACCAAATACAGTAATTAATATTTAATTACTTCCTTAATTAGTTAGCTATAAATTAATTACATTATTTCTTAATTAATTACATTAATTCCCTCATTTATTAATTATTTCTAAATAAATATATTCTTAATTACATCATTAATTATAATAATTAATGATCTCTAATTACATTTTATTTTTAAATTAATTACGTTAAGTAATTAATCATTAATTAAACCATAATTGTTAATCACCTTTGTTTAACTCCATTCAGTAATTAACTACCCTTAATTACTTTACCAAATAAATCATTTACTCATTAATTAATTATCTTAAATTAATCCCTTGATTAATTCACAGGTAATCATACCCAAATTACTTCATCATCAAATAACTTTCAATTAATTACATACAGTAATTACCCATTAATTACCTTCCCAAGTAATTTCTCTGCATTAAATTACAACAAGTAATTATACTTCACAATTCTCAAATGATTATTCTAAATTAATTAAACTGAATTAATTAACTTAATCTAATCAAATTAAACTCAATTAATTACAATTAGTAATTAATTCCTTAATTACTTCCATAAGTAATTACACTTAACAAATTACACAAATGATTATCTTTGAATTAATTAATCTTATTAATTAAAAATTAATCACATTAATTAATCGTTAAATAATCCTTAGTTAATGACCCTCATTAACCATTAACAATTCATTAATTATTTTTCTAAAATAATTATCTTATTTCAATCATTATTAATTACAAATTAATTAATCATTAATAACCTTTTTAATTAACCCTAAATTATTTAATTAATTAAGTGTTAACAATAACTTAATTATTCCTTTATTACTTGATTAATTAATTATTAATCATTAATTAAAAACTAATCTTATTTAATTAATGAATCCTAAATTACAAGTTAATTATTCTAAAAGTAATTAATCTTAAACTTTTAAGATTAAACCCTTAATTACTTGAAGTAATTAACCATTTTATTAATCAAATTAATTATCCATTTAATTCCTTAATAATTAAATGCATAACAGATAAATAATTATAATTTAACTTCAACAAGTTTTAAAATCAATTTAAAACCTTAAAATTTTACATGATAAATAATACTTTTCTTATAAAAAAATTTTACAAAAGTTTTAAAACAAATTCCTTTTTAAATTCAAACATTTTCTTTATCATTCAAATTTGTTAAACACTTAAATTTATAAAATTTGAATTTATTTTTAATTCAAAGATTCTAATTCAGATTTAAACTTGTTTAAAACATTTCTTTATATTTCAATTTCTAATTTAAATTCAAATTGCTTTAAAAACATTTTTACACACTAAACCCTTTAAAGTATTTTAGACAAATTTGAATTTTAAAACTTATTTATTTCTAGCTTAAGATTCAAATTATCTTGAATCCATAATTTAAAATAAGATTTAAAATTTAATTTAAATCTTTGATTAATAAATTAACTTTCAGTTTAAAATTGAAAACAAGACAGTTTTCTAACCTGAAACGAATCTAACTCGAGCAATCACAAAATTCACTCGACCCTAATCCTATCCTAACCCAAGCAAACTCAAAACAAACTCGAGTAACTCCAGTACCATTTTCATTTGAATTCTTTAAAATCAAATACTGTCAGGTTTACACAAACCTGAAACAACCAAACACACCCAAGACCAAATAATCACTACTCCGAGATAAATAACCCACCGCTTCGAGTAAAACTCGATTCTACTCGAAATAACCCTCGAGTACCTTCTTCCACCAAACTCAACAGCATACACACCAAGAATTCGTGCACCTGCACCACTACTGCAACCACGTCCGACCTTTCGCGATGACACTCGCAAGTCGACAGCCATCCCTCAACCCAATCCCAACCATCCAATCAAATGCAGAACCCTAAAATCGAAAACAAGCATTCGACCTCAAAAACAACAGCAATGTCGAAACCTGGAATTCACTTCCAACTCCAAAATCCGATCACCAGAAAAGTTCCACCTCCGGCCATGACTTCATCCATACTTCATCAATCACCAGCTTGAATCTCGAAGAACTCGATTGCTTCTAGAAATTTCGACGATCTAATCTTTCCTGATGAACAAAAACTAGGATTACAATCTTCAATTCAAAATCCTCATCATCTCAATGATTTAATCCTTCATCCAGTATTTTTCCTTGATTCCTCGATGAACACTCCACCACCAGAAAAGATACTGGCCACTCAAACTTCCTAGGTCGATAGTTCTAACCCCAATTGTGATTTCTGGTTAAACCAGAAATACACAATCATATTCAAACTAAAAATTCAAATTTTAGTTTTAAACTTCATGTCTTTGTTATGTTAATCAGTTGATAATGCTAAATTAATAAATATGGATGATTAAATTTCCTATTTCCAAAAGATTGCTCTGTTGTACTTATGTTTTTCCAGAGTCATCACAGTTTTTATCATCATTTTTTTATATTAAATAAAATTAAAGCTTTAACTTACTTTACAAACATACTTTGTTTAAATCTTAAACAATAACAAGGGTTTGAATATGAAATCATGAAATTTGATCATGATTAAAGCCTGAATTCTAGAACAGGCAAAATAAAATCAACAGTAAGCATTGCATTACAACATACCATCATATATTTTCCAGTTATAACTTGTAAATAGCACACAACCACAATTATTTTCAGAGTATAATAAGCAACTAAATTTATACCTAAAGTTTATTAAATAGAAAATGTTACTCATTGTAATTTATGAGCAGAGCCTTTGAAAAGCTTGAAACTGGATTGTGTTTAAATTTCCAGAACTTTGAGTTGCTTCTTGTTTTGCCTTTTTAAAAGCCGCAGATTGCTTTTTTTTTAAAACATTCATCTTGCTTTTGTACAATGCTAGCTTCCCGATGCATTTGCATGTTTGTTTCCAGGTGAAAAGATGCAGGCTTCCACAAAGAAAATGCAGGCTTCCACAAAGAAAATGCATGCAGGTCTTGATAAAGTTGTAGTTGCAAATTTGCTTTAGGTTTATAAATTTAAGAGGCTACATGTTATATTTTGATTTGCAAAAATGAATTTTGGATAGCTTTTGGTTTAGAGGAACATGGGTTTCAGATTTATTTTGAGGGAAAATTTACAAGTTTGTTTTGAACAGATTTCTGTTTTGAAGAAGTATAAGTTTAGATTTCTGATTTTGCTTTGATTAGAAGATGAATAGAAAAGAAAATGAGGTGAGGAAAAAAAATGTTTTTATATAAGAAAAATTTTGATTTCAAAAAAATAAAAGAAAAAGAAAACTAAAAAGGACACTTGTTCCTTAGTTTCTAACATTTGTCACAATTTAATCTATGCCTTACACATGTCAACAAAATGTTAAGAAAAACTTACACATGTATTAAGTATTTTAATTTTAATCTAAATTGTTTATAAAAACTTTTAAATCTAAACTTATTATTTCTTATGTATAAATAAATGAATTTATCTCTTTTAAAATTAAAAAGAAATAAAAACAGAGCAAGTATAAATATAAGCTTATTCTAATATTTTTTTAAAAATATTTTTATGTTTATTAGGACTAAGTATTATCATTATTATTTGAAAATAATAGATTAAACAATATCAAATTTTTTATAAAAGAGATTATAAATTTCTTCTGTTACACAATAAATTAATATTGTATTTTAAATTCTTATATATAAATTCAAGCAATATTTAAAAAAAGAATAAAACAAAGTTTTGATGTTAATCTAATTTAAATTTCGTATTTAAACTAATTAAAATATGAATTTAAACAAATAAGATTTATCATAAGTATAAACCATAACATTATTTATTAAATTGCTTTGAAAAGCCAATTCTTAAATTTAAATCAAATTTCAAATTTACCATATATAAATTAAAATTAGAAAATTGATTCATTGCCTGAGTACATGTGCAAGCACAGCAAAGGGTTGGCGTTCTTAATTTAGTCAAAAACGAGAGGTCCGATAGGATGGTTCGGATCTAGGCCGATTGAAACTAAATATCCATTGTTTTAAACGAGTTCTATTGAGCCTTCAAACCTACCTGGCGTAAGTCGGATCACAAAGCTTCATAATCATAAGGAAACCGCGGATATGGTCTTTTCTGGTACCCGACCAATATAATATGTCTACCCATGAATTACTTCTTTAACTTATGCTGCTTCCAGTTTTCTACCGAACTTGTGTAAATTAGTCCAGGGGCAAGCGCTCTCTATAGAGCTTTCTTGTGAGCCAGGTTGCTTATTATTATGCCTCTTGGCGTTTGGGTCTTGTGAATTACTAAATTCCAAATCAAATTTTATTCAATTTACAATATATACAATTATATATATTATAAACAGAAAACAATTCATTAGCTTTAAAAAGATAAAATCTTCCAATTTAAATATTTTTTAAAAGATGATTATTAGATCAATTCAAAATTTATTATCAAAAAATATCAAATCAATTAAATTTCTAACATAGATTATTAAAATTATATTGCCAAATTTCCGTGATATCACACAATGGCAGTTCCAGCAAATAAAAGATCCGAACAAGACAAAAGCATTAATAAAATGCATAAGATCGTCCTATGAAATTAAAATATAAATTCAATTGCATTAATGATGTATTAGTGCATAACTGTGATCTGATTTCAGCTTTCCATAGAAACTTGCATTTCAAATTACATACCTTGAAAGTTGACAGTAAAAATATGGGAAGTTCAATATTTCCTAAAATAAACTGCATTTTTCACCAAACCAAGCCATTCCACCCTATAAATGTAACATCTTAGAAGATGCCATGTAGAAGGGAAGTTATTTTCCCATTAATGTAATTATTGAAAAATATTATATAAACATTTGGCTGACACATGTGTTAATTTATTGAACATCCATCTCTTCAATACATTTCAAAGTAATAGTATTGCGAAAACTGGCTATGATCAAATGTACCTGAAAGTCGTGCCAATATATTACCCCGTGGGTTAATAATTGGAGAATTTTCGTATTTCTTTTTTTATTATGTTTTTTAGCTTGAGTTGAATCTATAATCTATTTCAAGTATTGGAAAATACATTGATCAACATAAAATATTATACAAGCTTCAAATTAAAACATTCACATGCCTCTTGACTCGGTCGTGAAATTGTTATCTGCATTGCATTAATTAGCACAACCACATACATTTGATTATTTTACGAGTTATAAGCAAGTAATAAACAATTGTTTTTTAGACATAGGACGGAAAACAACATGCTGCCTGATAAAAAATATAATCTATGTAGATATGCATTCATAAAATATAGGTTCAGCTATTAACATGATATGATGATATAACAAAATATAAGTCATAAAATTAAAATTAGGTAGTATATTAATACTTACAATGATAATAATGAAAATAAAAATTAATTAGCTGTGCACTTTGGATTATATATAAAAATGTATTTTCTAATAAATTAAAACATACAGATAACCAATCTAATGTGTGACAACATTGATGATTCATTTTAGATTGTCACATAACTAGCAATATAATAATGATATACATATATATATGGCATAATATTATTTATAAAACAATTACAATGCGGAATTTGCCATCGACAACTGAACTTGACAGAGAAGCTCATATTTTTACGGTAGGGAATTGAACTGGACAACCCAGGATAATGACGGCTGTGGTGATATGTGTTTAATTGGGGTTTGTATATGGGATGGATTGGGTGGATTTTGGAAGAGGTGGTGTTATTATACTCGATTGGGTCGGTGGCATGTTTTATTTGTAATTTCCTTTGAGCTTTTTTTCTCTTTTTTTTTCTATTGTTTTGGTAGTTGGGTTGTACAGTGGCATAAACTGTACCAGAGTTGTTTGTACAGATCGCATTCTTTTTCCTTACTACAATGGTAAAGTTTTTTAAGGAGGCGAACCTTACTACTATATGGTTCTTATTATTATTAATAATAGAACCTTTTTTTCCAAAAAATATTATTTAAAATCATATAGTATAGTAAATATACATACATAATACTAATGTAACAACCTGAAATTTTAGATACTTGAAATTGGAATATTTAATTTATTTTAAATATTTGAAAGTTGGTTTAACTTGAATTTCAAATATCATTATTGTTTGGCGATTAAACTATTGAATTTAATAATTAGGGATTGAGTAAAATATTAAATCTTGAGTTTTGAGCTGGTTAAAATATTCCAATGGCTTATAAAATTTATATTGATAGTACTGAAGATAGTAAAAGTGTTAAACTTGAATTTGGAAGTGTTTTGTTCTGTTTTAAAAATATATAGTTTAAATTGAATTTAAAAATAGCCTTCCGAGGAACAGTCTCGGTATTCGACGAAACCAGTTCCATTGGATCCGTAATAGTGTATTATTATCGAATTTCAATTTTCACACTGTTTGGAGTTTTCGTATGATCGTACGGTGGATAACTGTGCTGAAATTTATATAGAAATTTTAATTTAGTAACTGGGACCAAAAAGCTACCTTCTCCATACGATCGAATTAGGACTCGGAACCTTTTCCATTGCGTTCGGAATATGGGCATAACCTTATAAACGCCTAGCGGCACGCCTCGATTGGAGATCGAGATATTGTGTTGCGTAATTCAAAATGAATTGAATTTGAATTTAAATTCAAAATATATATAATATAACTGTTTTGCAACACTGTTGCAAAACATAAACACATGGAGAGATATCAGAACACGTGTTCGTTTTGATAACACGCGTTCGTTTGAAAATATTAACGTAAGAAAGAAAAAACTATGAATAAAAAAAAACCCCGAGCCTTGTTTTATCTTCAAACTAAAATTCAGGATCTTAGTTCAAAATAAAAAAAAGAATGGCAGAACAAGAGGAATACGAGAATCAAAATTTCCCTCTTTCTAAAAATCATTCTAACAATATGAGTCGAAACCCAACACACAAATTCAAGCAAGTCGAGCTCGTTTAGGTCTCAAGGGAAGGTCGCATTCTGCTTGTCGAGGCTAGGGGGAATCTCACGATTGCTTAGGGTGTCGCGATCTTTATTTGGTTGTTCGATCGAATCGTGTTCGAGAAAAACTGGTCGAGGCTAGGGCAGTTCGACATTTTGGTGAGATCGTGATCGTCTGAAGGGGGTCGAACTTTGGTAGAGGTAGCCGCGACTCGATACAGCAGGTCGCGATGGCGTAAGCGTCAGTGAGGATTTGAGGCGATCTAGAGATGGCCAGCATGGTCAGGGCAGAGATAGGCGGAGGAGTATTGCTCGCTGTTGGATTGGGGTCATTCTCGTGTTCGAATCTTTCGTGAGGTAGCATTAATTTCTATGGTTCATCCAGTCATTTGTATGTATAGAACAAAAATAATAAAATAAAATATATACCCCATCATTTTATATTTCAGTAAGGTGAAAAGATTTTTTATTTATTTACTGAAACAGATGTATACAGAGGAAAAATATGTGAAAGTGGGATTTTTTTTAAAGGAATTTTATTTTGGAATCTAGTGTGTGTGTGTATAGATAAAATAGCAAATATATATATAGAAAAGGTTTGGGAATATAGAAATTTTAAAATGGGTACGTTTATATAAAATTAGATTTATGAAATCAATAAATTATTTTTATGCATATAGTTTCAAAAGAGAATAAATATACTTATATATATATTCACTTACTGTTTCATTTTAAAAATAAATATTGAGATGATTAACTTATTTAATTGCTTATTTAATTTATTTTGTACTAAAAGATCTTTAAAGAAAGATTAGTTAGAATTTAGATATTTTTTTAAATTAAATCATTTGTTGATTAAATTGATCTAATGATACTTGATTGTTCAATTTTTTTAGAATATTAATAAAATCATATAATATCACTCAAGGTCAAAAGATCATGAATTGAGTCAAGGTTGAAATGGATTGCAAAAAAAAAGCGAAGGTGAGTTAATCTCACTCATCTAGGTTGTTATTTAAATTTAAATAGTTAAATTTAAATTTTGGTTGAATGATTGAATTGATTAGATGTGGCATATTATATAGTAGTATACATATATTGGAGTGATTGATTTCCTGCATTATGCAGCGGATAAGACCCTATGCGCCGCATAATAAAGGATTAGATAATATAACCCCATATACCACGATATTCCACCTCGAAATGGAATTGGTATTTTATATTGTGCTAACATCTATGGATGCAGGGAAACAGGTTGGAGGGATCCAACTGAATTCCTCAAAATACTTAGATTTGTTTAAATATTCTGTGTTATGATTTATTGGATAATCTATGATAGATTACAATGGTAATTAGAAATAATGGCTGCTATGGTTTGATTGAATATATTTGGGTATACCGAGTTACCAAAATTATATAGATTGGATTTTTTTGAAAAGAAAACAAAAAAAGAATTTTTATGTAAAATAATTATAGATACTTTGAATAAATTGGAGAAAGAATTGGAAAAGAATAAAAGTTGATTTTTAAATTTTAATAAATAGATTCCAAGTATGGGAAAGGAGATTTTGAGTAAAAGAGGAAATAATGAATTTTAAAACCTAAGTGATATTATTTAAACGAATAAAGAATTTATTTTAGAATTCAAGGTTTAAATCTATTGGAAAGGATAAAGAAGGAATTTGGAAATTATGACATTGGTAATTTCAGTTAAATAGGATTTTAAATCATAATTAAAAGAAGTAAAATCTGAAGTTATTGGGTTTTGAAATAAAAATGGAGTAAGTAAAAGAATTTATTTTGAAATGGAGTAAAATCTAAAAATCGATTTGGGAATTGATTTAGAGTTTGAAATTGTGTTTTAAAAGAAGATGAGACTATAGGATTTATAAACTGGGTTTATAAGGTGAAATAAGATATCGGTGGATATTTGGAAATATAAATTCGCGGTGGGAATTTATAATGGAATGGGTAGTTTACTTCAAAAATAAATAATGGTTTATTATTTTAAGATATGGAAATGGGAAGTGTATTTGTCTAGAAAGCCAAGTATATTTTAAAGGAGACTTTTTATGTATAAGTTAAAGGCTTTAAGAAAATTTGTTTTAAAGAAATGTTTTAGAAAATTTATTATTTTTAAATGTTTAAATTTTAAAGTAAACATTTTTAAATTTTATTTTAGTAGTAATTATTTAAAGGTTAAATGGTTTTATGTTTTAATATTTATATTTTATAAAATAGTTTTATTTTAAAAATAGTTCGGTTAAAATTTTATAGAATTTCTTAACTCTTATTTAAAATTTAGTTTGGCTTAACTTTTATGTTAAAAATTAATTTTCTTTATATGTTATAAAGTAATTTTATTTTAAATAGTTTTAAAGTATATATTTTTGAATAAAATGTTTAAGTAACTTTAATTTAAATGTTTTTAAAGTATGTTTTAAAATAAAATGATTTAAATTATTTTTAAAATCTTAAGTAATTAGGACTTGACTGTTTTCAGTGGAAACAAAACAATTGGGCGGAAATTTATTTCCATGAGAGAGAGAAAAGTGATTTGAAACTACTTTCAAAGGATTGAAATATAGGAAAATATCTTACGAAGATATTTAAAATAAATAATTTGGGAGAAATGGCTTGATCATTATTTGTGAATGTTATTTGATAGTTAAATAACCGACTATCAATATTGACTAATGCGCTGGTCGTTTCGAAGAGACGGGATCAGAATTAATTTTTCGAAAACCATTTTGATCCAATTTGAACGTTTTCGTAAAGAAGACATGAGTTTGGAGTCGAAGATGGAGCAGTGAAGTGCAATGGCTAATTGCTACTAATCCTGAGGGTGATTCCAAAATGGATGTAGTAGGAGTAATGCCTTCGGCTCCGTTTGAACCCGATACGGACTTGTATGGATGAATGCTTTCAGAACATCGTCAGGAGGACGATGAGCATTCTAAGTGAATGTGTGCTAAAAAGGCAACGCATAGCCTCGAGCCTCATCAATCGAGAATGGTTAAAACAAGGGAGGTGCACTCAAGGCTAAATGGCTAGCAACCAATTAGGGTAAGGTCATCCTTGTCTAGATGTCCCTTTATATTTCGACTGTATGGCGGTTGCTGATCCAAACTACGGGGAGAACTTATTCGGATTATCTAGTATGGGTAGCTCCGGTCTTGTGATGCAGGGGATCTGAGTGGATCCTCGTAACAGTGATCAAGACCACGCATTGTGACGCACGGTACCCCAGTAGCCATTCCATTGATAGAAATCCATTTTCCCTACATGCCTTTACGGTTTTATTTGTAGAACCCACTTTGTGGCTAGCTGCTGGAATTTAATGAATGTAACAATTTCAGCTATTTGAATAAGTATTTGTATATAGACACTATTATAATATCAGAGGATTTTATAAGAAATGTTTTGATGACCGTAAGGTAAAAACCCGGCATGTTTATTTGTGGCATGGTCTTACGAGATGCCTTTAATTTCAAAGGATTTCAAAACTTTAATAATCCAATTGAGTGTATTTTCTCACACTGGTTTTCCAGACTGACTCGGGTGTTATTTAACTATAATGCTCGGGTCAGACCGAGTATTATAGAGTACAGATTTTGGATGGACTGCTGTGGAGCTCAGGAGACGAGCTGGATGGCGAGATGTACTCCCGTACTTGATTATTATTCCGCTGTGTAAGGACATGTTACTGAAATGTCTGGATTCGATGAAATAATTGTCGTACTTTGAGAAATGTATGTATATATGATGATACAGATTCTTTGTATTTAAAGTCGATGTTATATATCATATTTTATTCAGATTCTAATATTGTTTTCTATTTCTTCTTCTGCCTTCTTTTTCTTTAACCCTAATGGTTTGGTTTTCCCACATCCGATTGCTCGGCATTTGATACTGTGGATGTATTGATGTCGATTTTCGGACGTTAAAAAATCGGGTCCTCATAGTTGGTATCAGAGCTGAAGGTTAAGCGAGAAGCTTGGGTCTGGTGGGAATTACTTATTAATATAAAGTCAATAGTACTCTAGAGTGAGTCTGAGTGTATTAGTAGATATGAGCGTGTATTTATTAGTATATATAAAAAAAGGGTTTTTATATTGTGATGATTTATCGGTTAAGTGTTTATGTCTTCTGGTCGATATATGGGATGCCATTTTATCGATAAGGGTTTCTAAACTCTAAAACAAGATAAACTGACACAATATTGTTTTAAATTAGAGTAAATGAAATAAATTTACCCAAATTATTTTTGTATATAAAAGAAATATTCTTTTTATAAATTATTATAGTTATATATGATTACTTGGTTGTTAGGAAGTGATAATATTAAAATATTATCATTGATGTGTGGAAATTGAAATGAGAAAAAAATATTATAATCAAAGTTAGGAAATAATTTATAAAACAGAATAAGATGTGTATATGTGAATTATAAATTAAATTTATAATTGGAAATGAAATTAAATTCCAGAATAATAGTTGAATATGAATTGAAAGGATTTGGAATTTGGAATTTTGGGAAAGGCTTAAAATTCCTTCGGGTTTAAAAATGGTTTTCCAAAGGTTTTGGAGAAGTAATAGTGATATTATTTTCGAAAATATTTTAGAATTGGATTTGAAATCTGCTGAGATTTGGAATTAAAAAATATTCTAAGGGGTTTTAAAGAGATAAAAGCATTGAACTCTTTTCAGTCACTGGAAAATAACTTCAGTGATGACTGCAGCATCATCAATGTTCATTTTCAAGTTTCCAAGGGAGGAATTACTGCTTGAAGATTTTTAATTGGAGTGTTTGCAAAAACTGGGTTTGATTTTGAATTTAAAGACATAATTGAATTTACCAAAGGATTTTGGATATAATTGATTGCAAAAATGATTTTGACATATTGAGTGATTGTTTAAAAAGACTCTGGAATCTAAGTAAAAATGTAATTGGAATATAAATAACCTAGGAACTTATAGAAATTAAAAATTCAAATTAAAATGGAATGTAATTGAATCTAGTAAATAAAAGTTAAAAAAAATATTTTATTGAAAGTAAATTCAGGGGAGAACAAATTTATTTAAATTTGTGAGTAATAGAACTAGAATTAAAGTTGAATAATGGAATCAATTTAAATTGTGTCAAGAAAGGCAAACTGTAAATTTGTTCGAAGGAACTAAAAGAAGTAAAAGTTTAGAAATAAACTTTGTATTGAAATTTGAAATTTGTGGAATAAGATTCAATTTGAAAGGGTTAAATAAAGGTAAGTGTGACTAGAGAATAAAATTAGAAAGATAAGCCAATTAAAGAAGGTTGGTAAATGGAATGGAAATAAGTAGAAAACATATAGAAATTAAAAATTAAAATTAAAATTGAAGTGAAATTAAAAAAGTAAATTTAAGGAAAAGTCTAAATAGGCTAAGAGTAATGGTCTTTGGAATAAAATTTATTAAGTATGAAGTAGATTTGTGAATAAACAAATAAATTTACATTTGTAAGTAGGTAAAATGGAAGCTGAATATTGGAATTAAAATAGAATTGTGTTGAATTATGTGAAATGGGAAAATTAGTCAGGTTGGACTAAATAAAACAAAGTATTGGAATTAAAATTTAGTAAGTATTGTTGATTTAATGGTAAGAAGATGAATCAAGTTTGAACATTAGGATGTTATTTAATTTAAATTGTGCATAGTAAAGTGAAGTTGAAGAATTAGTTCTTAGTGGGCTAAAAATAGTAAAAGTTTAGGAATAGAAGTGTTTGAGATTTAAATAAATTAGTAGTGGGACTAATTAAAGAAATGATTAATTGAATATGGTTTGAGATAAAGGAAAATAGAATTCAATATCTAAAATGAAGGTAAATTTAATTCATATGGAAATGGAGATCCATATGAAAAATAAGTGAATATAAAAGCTAAAGTAAAAATAAAGTTTAGAAGTGTATAAAATATTTATATTGAACTTAAGAAATGAATGGTGAAATTCTTAAGTAAGTTTGGTATTGGAAATATACTAAGTAATTTTGGAATGGAGATTAAGTAAAATTGTGAAATGGGATAATTGTGGATAAGTGAATAGAAATCAAAATGTATGTGAATAGAATAAAATTGATATAGTTAATAATAAATGGGTATAAATACGTAAGATGTACATATATTATTTTATTCGCGTAGGGATTTGATCCAGATTCGAGCACAAAGTTTCGAAATAGTTATATCGATCCGAGTCGGGATTTTTCACTCGATTTTCGATGGCAAACCCTTGATATGGATTTTTGATTGATTTTGAAGATTCTCTATCGTAACTGTGACTATGCAAGGAGAATGACGGTTTCTGATCAAAAAACTAGATCTAAGTCTGCACCCGGAAGTCGGGTAGACGATACTAGTTCGGAGGTGAAATTGTGTGATCGAGTGAGCGACCGAATTGGGTATTGCGTACGGATGGTATATGTGCATCTACGGATGTGAAAGAAACAGATATGAAACTTTTGGAAAGAAATGTGTAAAATGATTTTAGGATTCTATGATTGGATGTTATGACAAAGTAGGATATTCAGGTGTTAAAAAGCACAAGGGAATTGGGATTTTTGATTTTGAAGATAAATTGAGATTTGCTCGACAAAGGTATGTGTTTAAATTTTTGTATGAAATTTGATGATTTTCTTGTCTAGCCGCTTGGCTTTTTGTTTTCTTTTTGAAATCTGGGCGCTCGTAGAAGCATTTTGTAGTTGTACTAAGCTAGCCGCGCAAAGGAGATGCTAGCGAAATTTTTCGAAAATTTAAAGAGTTAGAAAAATTTGGAGAAATTTTTTGATAATTTAAAATTTGGATTTAAATTTAAAATTTGAATGGTTGAGTAAGTGATATTGGTGGGAACCCATGGAAGAAGTTTGGAAAGTTGGTAAGGATGTTAGGATGTCTTCTATAAAAAGATTGTTTTGGGTGTTGTTAAAACTGTTTGGTTTTGGGAAGTTGTTAAGAACTATTTAGATTTGGTTTAGATGTTAACGGGTTGTGGACTATTATTCTTAACTAGAAATTTCAGGGATGAAATTCTTTTAAGGAGGGAGGAATGTGACAATTTTAGATATTTGAAATTGGAATATTTAATTTATTTTAAATATTTGGAATTTGGTTTAACTTGAATTTCAAATATCATTATTATCTGGCAATTAAACTATTGAATTTAATAAGGATTAGGTGAAATATTAAATCTTGAGTTTTGCGTTGGTTAAAAATATTTCAATGGCTTATAAAATTTATATTGATAGCACTGAAAGTAGTAAAAGTGTTAAACTTGAATTTGGAAGTGTTTTTGTGACGCCCCACCTCTATACCCACGCTAGCCAAGAACATTACGGTGAATGCTGTCGACTAGCACGGAGAATAAGGCTGTTGAGGAGCGACCATCCTTGTAATTTCTTTGCGCGAGCACCGATATGTCAGATAATATAACATGCATTCTATTTCAAGAGGAAATCCGACATACCGATACAAACTCAAAGCTACTACACGGTGGCTATATAAATCCTTCGGAAAACAAATATAGAAATAAAAATAACACAAATCAGTCACAGACAATTCATATCACAAAGGCGGAATAAGATATGAATATTACACTAGAAAGTGTACATCAGAGTAGTGGTCTAAAAAGATCCACAATATCACAAAAGAATAGTTACACGAACTACACAAAAGAATAAGTATACATTAAGGAGTCTATATCTCAAATGTATACAACAAAATAACTACTAATCTAAGTAGTTAACCCAAAAACAAGAGAAATCAATCCCAAGAGAGAAGTCAAGCAGAAGCACCTGCAACATCTCGGTCTGACCCGAGTATTATTTAATAAGAAAATAATAAACGGATTGGTCTAACTATAAATATCAGATGAAACGATATAGAATAAGATATATGACTAAACACATAATAATCACAATGCCAAGCTGTGATATATATAAGTAATTGAAAATCAACAAGAGATTAATCAATATCACGATAATCTACTCAAGATAAAAAGCAATGTCATACTCCTAATTTCATTCAACAAGCCACAATAAATGACACATAGGATATGGCATAGGCGTATAATATCCATAATGGCATACTACTATAAGTATGTAAATGATAATCAACAAACGATTAATCAATATCAAAGAATCTTCTCAAAGATCCAAAAAGGGTATCATACCCAAAACTTGTATTCAAAACAAGTTAATGACACACGAAATCACCTATGCACAAGAATTGATAAATCATATCAATAGAAATCACAAAAAAATAGGTGAAGAAGAAAATTCCAGAACTCGACACACGAAATCCAGAAATCACACAAAATAAGGGGGGGAGAGGCCTATCACATGAACGGGAGCATGAAAACTCACCAACAGCTGTAACACATGAACAAGAAGCTATCTCATGGTAGCTAACCATTAATTTGACACACGAATGGTCCGAAGACCTGACACACGAATGGCCCGAAGACCGTGGGTTGCTACCCCACAAATTTGACACACGAACGGGGTTTAGTCTCCCACGCAGACAAAGAGACATCGCACATTGCTAGTCTAAATCACAAAAATGATCGTCATGATCATCGAGAAGTGTCAATTACACTAAGCTAGTAAATATATGAGTTTAGCTTCATGTCCCATAACCACTTGCTTAACTTAAATATTTACAAACAAACTGTAAATCTCCACTAGAAAATTGTCACAAGAGATTCAATCGAACAAGTCCAAGAATTAACCGACAAAGTGAACGCAAGCGTTTCATACCACTTGTTTTACTAAGTTGTTTAATTAGATTTCTCATACGAGTGAGGTAAAGGTTTGTATATACTAATAGATTGGAAAACGGTTTTATAAACGAATTTGGTATTAAAATCGTATTGAAATCGCTTGAGAAAAGAGTTTTGATATTTACTACTAGTATAGAAAACCTTTATATTTTTAAAGTGACAAATCACGAAGAAGATTGTAAGAACAATCAATCACAAAAATTCACATACGAAGACGTGAATAAAATCCAACGAAATCGATAAAGGATCCATCGAAATGGATATTCAAAGATTCCTAAAAAGAGTCATCAAAGTCATAATAGATGATAACAACAAATAGGATTATCACGAATCGATTTAAATTGGAATTTCAATCCAAAAAGGCAAATTGGACTCAAACAGCAGGTTCAGTCGACCGAACAGAGTTTTTCAGTCGACTGACCCTGTACATGGAAATTTTCCAGGTTCAGGAAATTTTTTGTTTCCAGTTTCAGTCGACTGTGCAGAGTTTTTCAGTCGACTGAATCATGCCTGGAAACTCTCGGGTTTCAGGTTCAGTCGACTGAACAGAGATTTTCAGTCGACTGAATCATGCCTGGGCTATTTTTCAGCCTTATACAAATGAAGAGCAAACTCTTCCAAAATGCAATCGGACGAACATTGGCTCTAAGGGTTTATGCCAATCGGCAACCCAATCCTATATGATCCTCGATGCATCACCAAAAGCATGATCAAACATCCAAAAAAGGACTTCACACAAATTTGACTCAAAAGCTCAAAAATTGGAATATTCACAAAACCAATCCAAATCAAGAGCAAATGCACATGAAGAAGTGTTAGGAATTTATACACAACAACCAAAGATAATAATAGTCATAGATGTGAGATAAAAATCTCACCTTTTCACAAAATCGAACAAGAAGAAGCTTGAAAGCAAATGGAGAATCAACCTCTCTTCAATCACAACCCAAATGAGCTTGAATCTAAGCTCAAAAACAAGAACATTCCCGAAATTAGGTTTAGGAATTTCAGAAATTGGGAAGAGAATAAGTTGGAGAAGAAGAAGAGAAGCTTACCAATGGGTTCTTCTTGAGTTTGGAGCAAGGAATTTGATTTGCAAGAGAAACTAGGGTTTTGGAATTTTTAATTTCCAATCTCTCCCACCATTAACACTCTAAAAACTGAAATGAGAAGAGAATGAGGGTGAGTGGGGAAGAGTGGCTCAGATTTGAGCATAAGTTAACATAGGGTTGAGCCCAAAAACCAAACCCAAAGTAAAAAAGTAGCAGAAATCAACTTTCTCCAAACAAGTCAAAGCTTATACTCAAAAAGGTCGCAAACGGCATTTTGAACTCAATGGGAGTGGTCCCGAGCCCTAATTCGACCGTATGCAAAAAGTAGCTTTTCGGACTAAAATCCGACTAACGATAAAATATTTAAATAAAATATTTAAATATAAAATCGACAAATATGCGGGTTGTTACAGACTCTCCTCCTTAAAGAAATTGCGTCCTCGCAATATTACAAGAAGAAGATATATAGTAACAACCATAAAAGCATATTCAACACAAAAGAAGTTTGAAATAAGAAGTTCACCTCAAAGAGCACGAGAAAGTAAGTCCGGATGTGTATGCTCGATGTACTCTCTAGATTCCCAAGAACAATCCTTAGGATCTGAAGACCATTGAACTTTAACAAGCGGAACATCTTTATTTCGAAGTCGTTTGACTTCCGAAGCAATGACACGAATAGGATGTTGCTCATAAGTTAAATTAGGCGAAACTTCAATCTCTTCCACAACACCGGGCTCAAGAATAGAATCGGAATTTCGGAGAATTTTCGAAGTTGAGAAACGTGAAACACGTCATGCATAGCAGAAAACTGAGCCGGTAATAAAAGGCGATAAGCCATGGAACCAATACGTTCAGTGATAGGAAATGGCCCAATATATCGAGGCGCTAATTTTCCCGATCGACTGAAACGTACAACACCTTTCATTGGTGAAACATGAATAAACACAAGATCTCCCACAGAAAATTCTAACTTCCTTCTCCGGTTATCGGCATAGGATTTTTGTCTACTCTGGGCTTCTTTCATCCTATGACGAATAAGATCAATCTTTTCTGTGGAGTCACGAATAAGATCTGGGCCAAAAACTAGCTTCTCACCGGCCTCAAGCCAACAAGAAGGAGATCGGCATGGCCTACCATAGAGTGCCTCGAAAGGTGCCATACCAATACTAGATTGGAAGCTATTATTATAGGAAAATTCAACAAGTGAAATATGATCTTCCCAACTTCCACCAAAATCAAGAACACAAGCACGAAGAAGATCTTCAAGAGTTTGATTCACACGCTCGGTTTGTCCATCGGACTGGGGATGATAAGCGGTGCTAAAATTAAGCTTCGTTCCCAAAGCTTTTTGAAGACTCTTCCAAAATCCACTAGTAAACAATGGATCACGATCACTAACAATAGAAGTAGGAACACCATGCAATTTAACAATTTCTTTGATAAATATTTTGGCCAAAAGAGGAACGGTTCGATTAGACCGACGGGAATAAAATGGGCGGATTTAGTAAGTCTATCAACAATTACCCATAAGCTATCATAACCCGATCGAGAACGGGGAAGGCCATCTATAAAATCCATGGAAATTTGATCCCACTTCCAAACTGGAATTTCTAAAGGTTGCAATAACCCTCCGGGCCTTTGATGTTCGGCCTTAACGAGTTGGCAAGTCATGCAACGTTTAACGAAGTTAGCGATGTCAAGTTTCATTCCCTCCCAATAATAAAGTCACTTCATATCCGCGTACATTTTACTACTACCGGGATGAATGGTAAATTTAGAGTGATGAGAATCTTCTAAAATATCTTTACGAAGATCCCTAACATTTGGCACGATAAGTCTACCAAATTTCCGAATGCCGCCACGAGAATCGATATCAAAGTCTTTCAAACCTTCAATATCTATTTTATCCCTAATATTTTGGCCAAGAAGAGCCAAGTCGGGATCTAGCCCTTGAGCTTCAAGAATGCTGTCTAAAAGAGATGGATGAGCCACAAGGCTACAAAAAACAAACGATGAGCATAAATCAGAAACACGGTCTCGAATTTCGCAAGTGGATAAAATCTCGAGATCGTTCCATTCGGATATCATCATAGAAACAACAGCTTGTTGTTTACGGCTAAGAGCATCGGCGACAAGATTACCCTTACCGGGAGTATAAAGAATATCAAGATCATATGGTGCAAGAAATTCGAGCCAACGCTGTTGACGCAAATTAAGTTCCTTTTGAGAGAATAAATATTTCAAAGACTTATGATCTGTGTAAAGAACAAATTTCTCTCCTAAGAGATAATGACGCCAAATCCGAAGAGCAAAAACAATAGCCGCAGCTCTAAATCATGAGTGGCATATCTAGTCTCAGCAGGCTTTAATTGCCTAGAAGCATAAGCAATAACGCTTTCCTTTTGCATAAGAACGGCACCCAAACCAATGCGACTAGCATCGGTATAAACAACGAAATCTTGTTTCCCATCGGGAATCACAAGAATAGGAGCATTAGATAGGAGTTCTTTTAATTTCTGAAAAGAAGCTTCACATTTGTCCGACCAAATGTATTTAACACCTTTCTTCGTCAAGCTAGTGAGAGGCACGGCAATTTTAGAAAAGTCTTTAATGAAACGACGGTAATAGCCCGCCAATCCAAGAAAACTACGAATCTCTGTCACATTCTCCGGTCTCTTCCAATCTTGAATCGCTTCAATCTTTGAAGGATCCACGGAAATTCCGGATTTGGAAATAATGTGACCGAGAAACTTCACACGAGATTGCCAAAAATTGCATTTAGAAAATTTTGCCTTTAATTGATTACTCCTAAGTGTTTCCAACACAATCCGAAGATGTTTTTCATGCTCCTCCTCGGTTTTAGAATACACAAGAATATCATCAATAAAGATGAGAACAAATCGATCAAGAAATCTTTGAAGACTCGATTCATAAGGTCAACGAAATAAGCAGGGGCATTTGTTAACCCAAATGGCATCACAAGCCATTCATAAGATCCATACCGAGTACGGAACGATGTCAAAGGAATGCTATCCTCTGCAATACGAAGCTGATGAAAACGGGTAGCCAAGTCCAATTGTGAAAAGACTCTAGCACCACTAAGTTGATCGAATAGATCATCAATCCGAGGTAAAGGATACTTATTTTTGATAGTAAGATCATTAAGCTTGCGGTAGTCAACGCAAAGCCTAAGGGTACCATCGGATTTCTTCACAAAAATAGCTGAAGCTCCCCAAGGCGAGGAACTAGAGCGAATAAATTGCTTCGTTTCCAATTCAGATAATTGTTTACGCATCTCCTCGTTTTCTTTATTGGACATACGATAAGGAGGATGAGTGATAGGTTGAGCTCCCGGAATAAGATTAACTCTGAACTCAATTGCCCGCTTAGGTAGTAATCCTAAAACGGGCTCGAATACGTCGGAAAATTCACAAACGACGTGAATAAGAGAAATAATATCACCCTCATCATCATCATCGTCATCACGAGGATTTAAAGAATATAAAGATGCAACCAAAGCAGAATCTGAATCTTTAAGAATAACAGAAACCTGACTAACAGATTGAGGATGTCGAAGATGAATAGTCCGCTCAGGACATAGGATATGAGCTTCATAATGGTTAAGCCAATCCATTCCCAAAATCATTCCAAAGCCTAAATAACGCATGACATGCAAATCGGCTCGGAAAGAAAAATCACACAAAACAATCTCGACATCTTTACACAATAAACTGATTGTTGCGGATCCACCAACCGGATTCGCAATTCTCAAAGAAGTCATTAAACACAAAACATCCAAAGAAAAAGTATCAACAAGTTCTTTTGATATAAAAGAATGGGACGCACCCGTATCAAAAAGAACTCGAATAGGATGATCACGAAACAAAATAATTCCATCTAGAATAGAATGAGAAATACCTTGGCCACGAGATGTGTTGCCAGGGGCCTGAGCAACATTTAACTTTCCCTCCCTCCTATTTTGAAGTTTGGGACACACATGCATAAAGTGGTCCGGGCTCTTGCAATAGCGACAAGTACGAGGCTTTGAACACTTGTTCGCAAAATGGTCTTTCGAACCACAATTATAGCATTTTCCTTGAGTAGAGGAAAAGATCTTTTCAGTAGGAGTTGCTTGCCTCCCTTTCTTATTGGGATAAGGACCTTTGAATTTGCTTGGCCTCTTCTTGTTGTTGAAGTTTGGTTTGGAACCCACCACTTCAACATCATTCTCTCTATCCGCCTCTTCAAGACGAAGAGTGATATCAATGAGTTGGTCGAAAGAAACTTCTAACTTTAGAAGTAATGGCTTCTTGAGACTTTTGTTTAAGCCATAGACGAATCTCTGATTCTTCTTAAGAGGGGTGTTGATATATTCAACCCCATATTTGGAAAGCGACTCGAAGGAGGCGACGTAATCAGTCACGGATGACTCACCTTGAACAAGGTCTATAAATCGTCGAGCCAATGTCACTTTTTCAGCTTCCGGTACGAATTTCGACTCGAAGCGTTCTCGAAATCTCTCCCAAGTGAGATCCGTTTTCATTAATCTCAGAAATAAGAAGCTCGTACCAATCCAATGCTCTTTCTCGGAGCATACTAGAGGCCACCTGAACTCGGTGAAGGTCAATAAGATTCATGCGCGAGAAGATGCGATCGCATGTTCTTAGCCAAGCCTGTACTTCAATAACAGTTTCGGAACCTTTGAATGACTCCCCACCCAAATTAGTGTAATCGCTACACAAGCGTGCAAATCCCGACTTTGGGTGAGTAGGTTCCGGGTTAACTCCAGCTGCTCGAGCATTTGTTACCAAATCAAGAAGCTGTTGAGCAGTCATAAAAACTCCATCCAGGGGCGGAGTGCTAGATGGCACGGCTCTGGGGCGGCCAGGTCTAGACATTTCTCTTCCTTTAGAAAGAAAGAAGAAGAAGAAAAGGTTATTCCCCAAATTGAATATCAAGCAATCTTGATAGATAAAACAAGCAATCATAAAGAAAATAGGATAGAACGGTACGAAGACCCGAATAAAATCCTAAAGCACAACTCCTAAGAAAGACTTAGGACGATGATCCTTGTTATAATATTCCATATTGTTCCGAAGTTTGGCTCTGATACCAAGCTGTGACGCCCCACCTCTATACCCACGCTAGCCAAGAACATTACGGTGAATGCTGTCGACTAGCACGGAGAATAAGGCTGTTGAGGAGCGACCATCCTTGTAATTTCTTTGCGCGAGCACCGATATGTCAGATAATATAACATGCATTCTATTTCAAGAGGAAATCCGACATACCGACACAAACTCAAAGCTACTACACGGTGGCTATATAAATCCTTCGGAAAACAAATATAGAAATAAACATAACACAAATCAGTCACAGACAATTCATATCACAAAGGCGGAATAAGATATGAATATTACACTAGAAAGTGTACATCAGAGTAGTGGTCTAAAAAGATCCACAATATCACAAAAGAATAGTTACACGAACTACACAAAAGAATAAGTATACATTAAGGAGTCTATATCTCAAATGTATACAACAAAATAACTACTAATCTAAGTAGTTAATCCAAAAACAAGAGAAATCATTCCCAAGAGAGAAGTCAAGCAGAAGCACCTGCAACATCTCGGTCTGACCCGAGTATTATTTAATAAGAAAATAATAAACGGATCAGTCTAACTATAAATATCAGATGAAACGATATAGAATAAGAGATATGATTAAACACATAATAATCACAATGCCAAGCTGTGATATATATAAGTAATTGAAAATCAACAAGAGATTAATCAATATCACGATAATCTACTCAAGATAAAAAGGAATGTCATACTCCTAATTTCATTCAACAAGCCACAATAAATGACATATAAGATATGGCATAGGCGTATAATATCCATAATGGCATACTACTAAAAGTATGTAAATGATAATCAACAAACGATTAATCAATATCAAAGAATCTTCTCAAAGATCCAAAAAGGGTATCATACCCAAAACTTGTATTCACAACAAGTTAATGACACACGAAATCACCTATGCACAAGAATTGATAAATCATATCAATAGAAATCACAAAAAAATAGGTGAAGAAGAAAATTCCAGAACTCGACACACGAAATCCAGAAATCACACAAAATAAGGGGGGGAGAGGCCTATCACATGAACGGGAGCATGAAAACTCACCAACAGCTGTAACACATGAACGAGAAGCTATCTCATGGTAGCTAACCATTAATTTGACACACGAATGGTCTGAAGACCTGACACACGAATGGCCCGAAGACCGTGGGTTGCTACCCCACAAATTTGACACATGAACGGGGTTTAGTCTCCCACGCAGACAAAGAGACATCGCACATTGCTAGTCTAAATCACAAAAATGATCGTCATGATCATCGAGAAGTGTCAATTACACTAAGCTAGTAAATATATGAGTTTAGCTTCATGTCCCATAACCACTTGCTTAACTTAAATATTTACGAACAAACTGTAAATCTCCACTAGAAAATTGTCACAAGAGATTCAATCGAACAAGTCCAAGAATTAACCGACAAAGTGAACGCAAGCGTTTCATACCACTTGTTTTACTAAGTCGTTTAATTAGATTTCTCATACGAGTGAGGTAAAGGTTTGTATATACTAATAGATTGGAAAACGGTTTTATAAATGAATTTGGTATTAAAATCGTATTGAGATCGCTTGAGAAAAGAGTTTTGATATTTACTACTAGTATAGAAAACCTTTATATTTTTAAAGTGACAAATCACGAAGAAGATTGTAAGAACAATCAATCACAAAAATTCACATACGAAGACGTGAATAAAATCCAACGAAATCGATAAAGGATCCATCGAAATGGATATTCAAAAATTCCTAAAAAGAGTCATCAAAGTCATAATAGATGATAACAACAAATAGGATTATCACGAATCGATTTAAATTGGAATTTCAATCCAAAAAGGCAAATTGGACTCAAACAGCAGGTTCAGTCGACCGAACAGAGTTTTTCAGTCGACTGACCCTGTACATGGAAATTTTCCAGGTTCAGGAAATTTTTTGTTTCCAGTTTCAGTCGACTGTGCAGAGTTTTTCAGTCGACTGAATCATGCCTGGAAACTCTCGGGTTTCAGGTTCAGTCGACTGAACAGAGATTTTCAGTCGGCTGAATCATGCCTGGACTGTTTTTCAGCCTTATACAAATGAAGAGCAAACTCTTCCAAAATGCAGTCGGACGAACATTGGCTCTAAGGGTTTATTCCAATCGGCAACCCAATCTTATATGCTCCTCGATGCATCACCAAAAGCATGATCAAACATCCAAAAAAGGACTTCACACAAATTTGACTCAAAAGCTCAAAAATTGGAATATTCACAAAACCAATCCAAATCAAGAGCAAATGCACATGAAGAAGTGTTAGGAATTTATACCCAACAACCAAAGATAATAATAGTCATAGATGTGAGATAAAAATCTCACATTTTCACAAAATCGAACAAGAAGAAGCTTGAAAGCAAATGGAGAATCAACCTCTCTTCAATCACAACCCAAATGAGCTTGAATCTAAGCTCAAAAACAAGAACATTCCCAAAATTAGGTTTAGGAATTTCTGAAATTGGGAAGAGAATAAGTTGGAGAAGAAGAAGAGAAGCTTACCAATGGGTTCTTCTTGAGTTTGGAGCAAGGACTTTGATTTGCAAGAGAAACTAGGGTTTTGGAATTTTTAATTTCCAATCTCTCCCACCATTAACACTCTAAAAACTGAAATGAGAAGAGAATGAGGGTGAGTGGGGAAGAGTGGCTCAGATTTGAGCATAAGTTAACATAGGGTTGAGCCCAAAAACCAAACCCAAAGTAAAAAGTAGCAGAAATCAACTTTCTCCAAACATATCAAAGCTTATACTCAAAAAGGTCGCAAACGGCATTTTGAACTCAATGGGAGTGGTCCCGAGTCCTAATTCGACCGTATGCAAAAAGTAGCTTTTCGGACTAAAATCCGACTAATGATAAAATATTTAAATAAAATATTTAAATAAAATATTTAAATATAAAATCGACAAATAAGCGGGTTGTTACAGTTTTGTTCAGTTTTAAAAATATATAGTTTAAATTGAATTTAAAAATAGCCTTCCAAGGCACAGTCTCGGAATTCAATAAAACCAATTTCATTGGATCCGTAATAGTGTATTATTATTTGATTTCAATTTTTGTAGTGTTTGGAGTTGTCATATGATCGTACGGTAGATAAATACGCTGAAATTTATATCGAAAATTTAATTTAATAACTGGGTCCAAAAAGCTATCTTCTCCATACGATCGAATTAGAACTCGAAACCTTTTTCATTGCGTTCGGAATAGGGGCATAACCTTATGAACGTCTAGCGACGTGCCTCGATTGGAGATCATGATTTAGTGTTGCGTAATTCAAGACGAATTAAATTTGAATTTAAATTAAAAATATACATATAATATAATTGTTTTGCAACACTGTTGCAATCACAAACATGTGGTGAAATCTTAGAACACGTGTTCGCAATGACAACACGCATTCGTTTGAAAATATTAAAGCAAGAAAGAAAAAAACAGTGAATAGAAGAAAAAACCCCGAGCCTTGTTTTATCTTCAAACTAAATTTTGAGATCTTTGTTCAAAATAAAAAAGAGAATGGAAGAACAAGAGGAATACAAGAATCAAAATTTCCCTCTTCCTAAAAATCATTCTAACAAAATGTCCCGAAACCTAGTACACGAATTCAAGTAAGTCGAGCTCGTTTAGGTCTCAAGGGAAGGTCGCGTTCAGCTTGTCGAGGCTAGGTGGAGTCTCGCGATTGCTTTGGGTGTCGCAATGTTTTTCCGGTTGTTCGATAGAATCGAGTTCGAGAGAACTTGTCGAGGCCAGGGATGTTCGACATTTTGGTGAGATCGTGATCGTCTGAGGGGGGGTCGAACTCTTGAGAGGTAGCCACGACTTAATGCAGCAGGTCGCGATGGTGTAAGTGTCAGTGAGGATTCGAGGTGATCTGGAGATATCCGGCATGGGGTAGGGTAGAGATAGGCGGAGGAGTATTTCTCGCTGTTCGATTGGGGTCATTCTCATGTTCGAATCCTTCGTGAGGTAGCATTAATTTCTGTGGTTTATCTATTCATTTGTATATATAAAACAAATATAATAAAAATATATACATATTATATATGTATATAACTCAGCATTTTATATTTCAGTAAGGTGAAAAGATTTTTTTATTTATTTACTGAAATAGATGTATAAAGAGGAAAAATATGTGAAAGTGGGATTTTTTTAAAGGAATTTTATTTTAGAATCTAATGTGTGTGTGTGCATATGTAGAGATAAAATAGACAATGTATATAGAAAAGGTTTGGAAATATAGAAATTTTAAAATGGGAAAGTTTATATAAAATTAGATTTATGAAATCTATAAGTTAATTTTATACATATAGTTTCAAAAGAGAATAAATATACTTATATATATATATTCACTTACTGTTTCATTTAAAAATAAATATTAAGATGGTTAACTTATTTAATTGCTTATTTAATTTATTTAGTTACTAAAAGATCTTTAAAGGAAGATTAGTTAGAATTTAGATATTTGTTTAAATTAAATCATTAGTTCATTAAATTGATTTAATGATACTTGATTATTCAATTTTTTTAGAATATTAATAAAATCATATAATGTCATTCAAGGTCAAAAGATCATGAATCAAGTCAAGGTTGAAATGGATTGCTAACAGAAAGTGAAGGTGAGCTAATCTCACTCATCTAGGTTGTTATTTAAATTTAAATAGTAAAATTTAAATTTTGGTTGAATGATTAAACTGATTGGATGTGGTATATTATATAGTAGTATATAAATATATGTTGGAGTGATTGATTTCCAGCATTATATACCCTATGCACCGCATAATAACGGATGAGATAATATAACCCCATATACCGTGATTCCACCTTGTATTGTGCTAATAACCGTGGATGCAAGGAAACAAGTTGGAGGGATCCAACGGGATTCCTTAAAATATTTAGATTTGTTTAAATATTTCGTGTTATGACTTATTGGATAATCTGTGATAGATTATGATGGTAATTGGAAATAATGGATGTTATGGTTTGATTGAATATATTCGGGTATACCGAGTTGCCAAAAACATTAGATTGGATTTTTTTTTGAAAAGAAAATAAAAAAAGAATTTTATGTAAAATAATTATAGATAACTTGAATAAATTAGAGAATGAATTGGAAAAGAATAAAAGTTGATTTTTAAATTTTAATAAATAAATTTCGAGTATGGGAAAGGAGATTTTGAATAAAAAGGGAAATAATGAATTTTAAAACCTAAGTTATATTACCTAAAGGAATAAAGAATTTATTTTAGAATTCAAGATATAAATCTATTGGAAAGGATAAAGAAGGAACTTGGAAAGTATGACATTGGTAATTTCAGTTAAATAAGATCCTAAATCTTTATTGAAAGAAGTAAAATGTGAAGTTCTTGGGTTTTGAAATAAAAATGGAGTAAGTAAAGGAATTTATTTTGAAACGGAGTAAAATCTGAAAATCGATTTAGGAATTGATTTATAGTTTGAAATTGTGTTTTAAAAGAAGATGAGACTATGGGATTTATAAACTGGGTTTATAAGATGAAATAAGATATCAATAGATATTTGAAAATATAAATTCAAGGTGGGAATTTATAAAGGAATGGGTAATTTGTTTCAAAAATAAATAATGTTTTATTTTTTATAAGGTATGTAAATGGGAAATGTGTTTCTCTGGAAAGCCGAGTATATTTTAAAGGAGACTTTATATGTATAAATTAAAGGCTTTAAAAATATTTGCTTTAAAGAAATGTTTTATAAAATTTATTATTTTTAAATGTTTTAAATTTTAAAGTAAATATTTTTCAAATTTATATTAGTAGTAATTATTTAAAGGTTAATTGGTATTATGTTTTAAAAATATAATTATTAATATTTATATTTTATAAAATAGTTTTATTTTAAAAATAGTTTAGTTAAATCTTTATAGAATTTCATAACTCTTATTTTAAAATTTAGTTTGGCTTAACTTTTATGTTGAAAATTAGTTTTATTATATTTTATAAAGTATTTTTATTTTAAAAGTTTTAAATATATATTTTTGAATAAAGTGTTTAAGTAATTTTAATCTAAATGTTTTTAAAGTAAGTTTTAGAAAAAATTGATTTAAATTAATTTTAAAATCTTAAGTATTTAGGACTTGTTTGTTTTCAGTGGAAATAAAACAATTGGGTGAAAATTTATTTCCACAAGAGAGAGAAAAGTGATATGAAACTACTTTCAAAGGATTGAAATGTAGGAAAATATCTTGCAAAGATATGTAAAAATAAATAATTTGGGAGAAATCATTATGGCTTGATGATTGTTTGTGAATGTTATTTGATAGTTAAATAACCGACTATCAATATTGGCCAAAGCGCTGATCGTTTCGAAGTGACCAGGGTTGGAATTTATTTTTCGAAAACCACTTCGATCCGGTTTGAACGTTTTCGTGAAGAAGACAAGAGTTTGGAGTGGACGATATAGCAGTGAAGTGCAATGGCTAAGCGCCACTAATCCTGAGGGTGATTCCAAAATGGACGTAGTAGGAGTAGTGCCTTCGGTTCCGTTGGAACCCGAAACGGACTTGTATGGATGAATGCTTTCAGAACATCGTTAGGGGGACGATGAGCATACTAAGTGAATGTGTGCTAAAAAGGTAATGCATAGTCTCGAGCCTCATCAATGGAGAATGGCTAAAATATGGGAGGTGTACACAAGGCTAAGTGGCTAGCAACCAATTAGGGTAAGGTCACCCCTGTCTTGATGTCCCTTTATATTTCGGTTGTATGGCGGTTGCTGATCCCAAACGCAGGGTGAACTTATTCGGACTATCCAGTAAGGAATAGCTCTGGTCTTGTGATGCAGGGGGTCAGGGTGGATCCTCAGTATGATGATCTAGACCACGTACTATGACGGTCGATAACCCAGTATCCCTGCCATTGATGGAAATCCATTTTCCCTACGTCCCTTTACGGTTTTGTTTGTCGAACCCACGTTGTGGCTAGTAGCTGGAATTTAATGAATGTAACAATTTCGGCTATTTGAATAAGTATTTGTATATAGACACTATTATAAAATCAGGGGATTTTACAAGAAATGTTTTGGTTATTGTAAGGTAAAAACCCGACATGTTTATTAATGGCATGGTCTTACGAGACACCTTTGATTTCGAAGGATTTTGAAAATTTAATTTTAATAATCCAATTGAGTGTGTTTTCTCACGTTGGTTTTTCAAACTGCCTCGGGTGCTATTTAACTATAATGCTCAGGTCAGACCGAGTATTATAGAGTACAGATTTTGGATGAACTGCTGTGGAGCTCAGGAGATGAGCCGGATGGCGAGACGTACTCCCGTACTTGATTATTATTCCGCTGTGTATGGACATGTTACTATACTGTCTGGATTTGATGAAATGATTATTGTACTCTGAGAAATGTATGTATATATGATGATACAGATTCTTTTTATTTAAAGTTGATGTTATATATCATATTTTATTCCGCTGCTTTGGTAAGATTCTGATATTGTTTTCTATTTCTTCTTCTTTAACCATAATGGTTTGGTTTTCCGGCATCCGATTTCTTGGCATTTGATACAGTGGACATATTGATGTCGATTTTTGAGCGTCGAAAAATCGGGTCGTCACAACTAATTCCTTAGAGCATAACTTGTAATGATGAATTCTCCTTCGTTTCAAATCTTCTTGATTTGGCAGATTGCTAATCCTTGAACCATAAACCTTTATATCCGATAGCTATCGTATTTTCAGTTGATTTTAGTTGAATTTATTGGAGCTTCTAGATGGGAAATTTGACTAGCAATTGAGGAAGAGAGTCGGCCAAAAAAAGTCATAAAAATGGTTATATGCCATTATTTAGTTGATGAAATAGAGATAAATATGAATCACATCTCATACCAAATCCCACCAGATCTAAGTCATCCATCTCAAATATGCCACTAGCCTTTTAGCCACCTCCTATAGTCTATGGTACTATTGAATTAGCACCATAGGCTAATAACCCACTTAAGCCTAAATAAATATTATTCTTCATATCTGATTTAATTGCTTGTCAGTATCGCTAATCGATTGATATATTTATAACTATTATAAATATATACAACAATATTTATTCCTCAAATCATATTTGAAATTTTACAATTAATATTTCATAAATATTAATTAATTATAATAATTATAAACTAATTACATCATTTCGTAGAAAGAGAATACATCATTTCGATTGTGTGACTCGTTAAGTGTAAAGTTGGTCAGCGATTAACATCGAACTATTCATATGTTAACGTTCACACATCACTTAACAGGTGGTGTGACATTTTGGCCAAATTTGTCATTTACTCAGTTTCGGTAAAATCCAATTTCACCTTATTATGCATTACCCTGTTGTGACATTTATCTACGCCATTTTTCTTCTCAAAAGTATATCAATTTGGACTTACGGAATTTGGTAATAGTCAAATTCCAATATCATATATATTCAACTCTATATTCTAAACACAAAGTCTTTAGTTCGATAATAACAATTATTATTAACTGAACTGCTCTGGCCAAAGATTTTTACTTTAGTTGACTTGAGTTGACTATGATACCGACCCTCTATAACTGAGAAGATGGTCCTCTCTTAAATAATGCTTCACTTCCACTCGACCCAACTATAGTCACTTAATGGATGTTGTGCCATGATTTAACTATAATTAAAGCGGAGCTTTCATATTGAAGATCCATGGTATTCTCTAGTCGAGCGAACTGTGTAAATCAGTCACATTGATATTTTATTTTGACCTTAGTTATATTAACCTAAAAAAAACTATCAAGTGAGTCATTCCATAGTTATCCAATAACTATCAGTCGTAATCCTAGGTGTCTCCACAATCGTGAGTAATATGCTGCCCAACATTTGGAAAGGATTATGTACTCCACTCGCAATGTATACATCGATATCCAGTCTTGATGCATTATTAAAATGGTATATTTGTTTTCGCTGTGATAAATTACACATGATTACAACATTTTATAACTGATATCAAAAAACATATCATTTATGGATTTTCTATTAAATATACTTTTAATAAATAAATTAATTAATATAACACATTACATCAAGTATATAATAGAAACAAAACACATTTATTTTGAATAAGATTGGTCAATGAGTTAGATATATGTAACAAATTATATAATTTCCTCTAGGGCATACCCCTAACTTTACCAGTACTGAACTCGGTTCAAACTCTAATTCAATATGCTATAACAGTTGTTCGACTGTCGTTGCCTTTAGAAATGTCGGAATTGCTATTGTTATTACCATCATCCAAATTTTTTAGATCTCGCATTAATTAGTGCTATTATAGGGGTCGATCATGGCTTTTCAGCTGCCTTGTGACGATATGTGTGTGCACTAAAAAAATTCTTTTTTATTTGTTAACTTATTTTTAATTGCTTTTTTCGTTTTCTAGTTTAAAAGATTTTAGTTATATTTAGAATATTTTATAAATGATAAATTGTACATATTATAAATTTATTTTGAAAATTAAATTTACTTGAAAATCCAGTAGGTCGATTACACCGTGAATCAATTTCGCCTTAGAGTGATTTTTTCTCTAATTTAACGTTGGAGTTGTAAAGTCCACCATTAAGATGTTATTTCTTTTTGGAGAGCGAACGAATTTATGTGTATAAATGAAATGAGGCATCTTGGTATATTTATAGCAACACTAATGAACTATGCATAATATCTTACCTCGATCCATTATTCAAGGTATAGCCTATTATAAGTGAGGTGTAATTTTAGTTTATTAATTATACCCATTTAATAACTTCATACCCACATATTTTTTATCGTATGATATTTTGAAAAGATAAAAATTTTAGCTACCAAAATTACGCATACCATTTATTATATTTAAATTATTATATTGACCAAAAAATAGTTAAATAAATATATAGCAATCATATATCTTATTAATTAATTTTAGGCCACATAATAATAATTAAAAAATAATAATTAATATTACCATTATATTAGTTTCTCCATAATAAAAATTTATTAATTTAACAAATTATTTCAATAAAGTATTTTAGGACAAAAATTGTGGGTTATGTTTGTATGACTTACATGCATGAAGCTAGGTAATATTTAAATAATTTAAATATTGAAGACCGTACCAATTCTGTTGAAGTACAATAATGGGACGAGTTCAGTCGCTTATAGATCATTAAGGTGAAATCTAAAGTCTTATTTTTTTAAGTAGCACCTTGAGCAATAATATATTTTGCATGGTTTCTCTTCTTCATCACTATATCACATAGATATCTGTAGCTCAGTCAAGGACCAAAACTATAGTAATATATGTAGTTAACTACAAAGTCCAACATTAATGTTCGTGGTTCAATCCAATTACAATTATCGATTAACCAAATTAATTTGACCAAAGACTTTAACTTATGTTGACTGCGATTATGGTATACAATCCTTCTATTTGAAGGAGATGAATCCTATCTTCAGTAGTGTTCCACTTCAAGTGGTTTAACTTACACCCAATTATAGCTTTAGCATGACATCATTGACATGTGATCGACCATAGTTAAAGTATAATTAGGACACTTGAGAATCACAGTATTCTCAAGTCAAAAGAGTACATGAGAACTTATATTCGACTTTTGACATATAGAAAACTCTCGGTGGGTCATCTATAATTGTTTCAAACAACTATACCTACGTTGCCCCTGGATGTTCCTAACAGTTATGAGTAGTTCACCGTACAACCTATATGATGGTCATTATGCACACTAGTCTCAATAGATATATCAATATTCCTTTCTTGATACACCTTGACTAGAAACATTTAAGGACAGATATTTACTTTATCAATTCAATATGTCATGGTTATGAACATATTTATAACTGTAATCAATTAGATACTTTTTTAAAAGATTTTCTACTTGTATATATTTAATGCATATATAACATAATTTATATCCTTTTATAATAATATATACAATACAAAATAAAACCAAAAGCTTACTCTATTTTGAACCAATTTGCTATAAGTGTCAAGTTATATAATCAAATAACATAATTACCCCTAGAGCACACTCTTAATTCTATCAATCTCTCAGCAGCACTTGGGAAAGTTTATGGTGACTCATTATTATACTCTCGATATGTTTCCTAAACAAAGCTAAGAAAAGACATTCGTGAGTGGATCCGTAATGTTATTATTTTGTATCTAGTTTTTGACTATAATTCTCCATCACTGATAAACTTTTTCACCACATTTTCATTACAGATAACATATCTCGACCTGTTATCAATGTGACGCACCAGCTCTAGTGATTGAAATATCAAAGAAAGTTTACCATTCGATTACTCGGATCAATGAGCATGGAAGGAGCAATCTCTCATACACTGTATATTAGGTTAACATAGATATGTTACAACACCTGTATACATCAGAAATAATACAGTTATCTGCTCCAACTCCATATCGTAGCCTACGAAGAATATAAAGTCATAATATTGACTCGTAAAACAACCTTAGCATAACCCGAGGAGTTGTCACAAAACAAAACCTCAAGTCAAGCTTGAAATCTACCTGTGAGTATAATCATACTCAAAATATAATATAACAAGTGCGACAGGTTTAAATATAACCCAAAATTCAAATCACTCAAGTTTACCAATATAGTCAACACCCATAAACAAGTTCCAATAAGTTGTGTACTTAAAAACATTTGAACATAGATTTCAAATTCCTTTTCCTTCAAATCATTTTCTCGAAATCACTTCAAAAAAATTTCGAAGTCATTTCTATAGAATTGCTAAAATTCATGCATTTAGAACAGGAAAATCGGCTGAAGGAAATATTTAGCATTCTTTTTGGAATAAAGGACGCGATAATTATTTTTACGTTTTAAGGATGCAAGTTTTATTCTTTCGCCTGAAGAAAATTCTTCACAAAAATAATTAGACTGTTCTCAAATCTCATTCTCAAATCACTAGTACAGGCGGCAACATCACAAGGATAGGTGGCGTTGCATCACAAGAACAGGCAATGATGGTGCAATGACATGCGAAGGCGGAGCTCGTTTAGGCAAAGGCGGAGCTTGTTCGTCAGGCTAAGAGATGGATAGTAGGAGCTGGTGACTAATTTGAAGGTCTACGGTGACTTGTGCCATGACTTTTATGGCCGATTTCAGATGAGCGACGATGAAATGGAGGTTAAGATTGCTAGTGGTGCCAAAGGTAACGATGGCGAATAAATGTGTTGAAATGAACTAAGAAAAAAATGCTATATAAACTTATCATTCTAATTCTATATGTACAATGCATAACTAAACGTTATATTCTATATTATTGTTGTTAAAGTTTATGCATTTCTAATAGCGTGATTGAATGTTCCTAATTTTCAAGGAGCTGAAGTAAGTTTTGTTTTAAAAATCTACAAAAGATGTGATTTTGATTAGATATTATTTATAAGTTTCACAAGGTGTTAAAATATTCATAAAATATAATGCCTCAGTTGTTTGTTTACTTGTTCTTGAGTTGCTTTATTTTGAACGTTACAGATATCACAAATAAAATGCTAGTGTACTTCTTAACTAAAATGCTATATTAAAATATCTTAAATATACTAAACATAATAGTGGACTTTGTAGTTAAAATGCTACATTAAACTATTTTTTAATATCATAAATATGATAGTGAACTTCATTTCCAAAATGTTACATTAAACTATATATTTGTATATTATAAACATGATAATGGACTTGGTAATTAAAATGCTATATTAAAATATAATTTTGACTATTCTAAACATGATAGTGAACTTCATTAGAAAAATGCCACATTAAACTTTCTTAACTATCATTCGCCACATTCAATACGTTCTAATGCACTCTAAAAATAAAAATGATACTTTTACTTATCATTCAGCACATTCAATATACGTAATGCACTCTAAAAATACATTGATATGTTTAACTATCATTCGATATATTCCATTCAATTTGATACATTGTAATGCAATAATTTAAAAATACAAATGATAGATTGGTTATATATGTACCCGATTAGGATCGGCATCCTGTTAGCTTTTGCATCCATACGTACTGGGTTAGATTTGGCACCAGATTAACTTTTGCATCCATTCATACCTGATTAGGATTGAAATCTTGTTAGCTTTTGCTTCCATATGTAATCGTTTTGGCTAGACATTCGATTAACTTTTACAGTCGATGATACGCTTAGTTAAACAATATATCTCGAGTATAGATTGGTTTCATACATACCCGATTTTGCTTGGCATCGGTTAGCTTTTACATTCATACATACCCAATTAGGCTCGATTAGGCTTGACATCCGGTTAGCTTTTACATCCATACATAACTGATTAGGCTTGGTATCCCGTTAGCTTTTACATCCATACGTACCTGATCAGGCTTGGCATCCGGTTAGCTTTTGCATTCGATGGTACGCTCAGTTAAACAATATATCTCGGGTATAGATTGGTTCCATATATACCCGATTGGGCTTGACATCCGGTTAGCTTTTGCATCCATATGTTTTCTCGGTTAAAAAATATATCTAGGGTATAAATTGGTTTCGTATATACCCAATTAGGCTTGGCATCCCATTAGCCTTTGAATCAATATGTACCTGATTAAGCTTGGCATTTATTTAGCCTTTGAATCAATACGTATCTGATTAGGCTTGGCATTCGATTAGCTCTTGCATCCGTTCATACTTGATTAGACTTTGCATTCGGTTAGGTTTTGCATCCATATGTACCCTATTAGGCTTGGCATTCGGTTTGCTTTTACATTCGATGGTACGCTCGATTAAACAATATATCTTGTGTATAGATCGATTCCATATACACTCAGTTACCGTTGGCATTCAGTTAGCTTTTACATCCATAAGTACCCTATTAGATCTGGTATCCGGTTATCTTTTTCATTCATACGTACATATGATAGTGAACTTCATAACTATAATGCTACATTAAACAATTATTTTGCTTATTCTGAACATGCTTGTTGGACTTTGTAATTGAAATGCTACATTAAACAATCATTTAGTATATTGTAAACATGATATTGGACTTCATTAACTGAAATAGTAAGTGAAACTATCATTTTGTATAACTTAAACATGCCAGTGGATTTTGTAATTAAAATGATACATTAAATCTCATTTTGCACATTGTAACTTTGGTATTGGACTTCACAACTAAACTGCTGTATCAGACTACCATTTTGCATATTTTAAACATGATAGTGGACTTCATAACTCAAATGCAACATTAAACTATCATTTTGCATATCAAAAACAAAGTGGTGAACTTTGTGATTAAAATGTTACATTAAAAATACATATGCTATATGCAATTATCATTTTGCATTTGGTAGTTCTCCTTAGGAATACTTATTTTATTTTGTATATTCAATTCATACTACTTGACTTTAAATAAGCTTATGCTGGATTCAAGTTCATTTTGCATATTTTTTCATCCTTATTCAATTGAAATATACTTATGCTATATCCAAATATCATTTTGCATAGTCAGATAATTGTACTATATTTTAAAAATATAAATGCTGCATTGGTATATCATTTAGCATATTAAACACTGTCTATTGTGTTTCAAATATTGGAATGCTATATCTAAATATCATTTAACTTGTGATTAAAACTTTTTGACTTTCTTCTTCTTTTATGCTCTGCTTCTCCTTTTGTTCCTTACCTCTAGATTTAGTGGCACTCGACTTCAATTTTTACAAATTTTTTAATTTACGTTTGGATTGGAGTGTCGAATTAGGTTTTTTTTTCAATTTTGAAATGGACGGCGGGAGCTTGGATGATAAAGGCGGTTTGGACGACAGTGGCTTGGGTGGTGGCAGCTATGGCAGATTAGGGCTAGGGTGACGGCGGCTACGGTAGGTTAAGGGCATAGTGGTGGCGGCTATGGCAGGCTTCGAATGGTGGCTTCAAGCGATGGAGGAAACAGTTGAAGTTGATTGAATAGAATGCATTGCTGTCCTTGGGCCTAAATTTTAAAAGTTCCTTCCTAGATGTAAAAATTAGCATAAAGTTTTTCCTTTAAACTAATTTCCTCTATTTAGAAATCATATACCAAAGGTCTTTTTTACAAATAATGTCAAAATATTGGTTTTAAATACAAATAATTTACCAAAATGTTTTCAAATTTGTATGAAACCTATTTTGTAATATATTTCCTAATCAAGTTGCAAATTTGATTTATCCCAAAATAATTTTCCAAAGTAATGGACAAAGTACTATTTCCCTTTTGTTTATTTGATATTACTACTTTTTCATTTGTCAAAACCTGTTCCAAAATATCCGATAATTTCATCAAAATTAGATTTAAAAATTCAATATGCTTTCACCAAATCTAGTTCAAATAAATATCCTCATAAGATGTATACTTGTCAAACTAGAGCATTATAGATCGTAACATATCATAATGGTACACATTTGTGATCGACGCTCAGGAAAGGAACCTTTTAATCTTACCCCTATGATCCATGTTTGGGCATTACCTTTGAGCGACATCAAAAGTAATTATATCCAAATGAATTACAAAACTATTAGTAATACCTTTTAAAAGGTAAAATCATCAAAATCATTTCCAAATATGCGACACATAAAATCAATATTTTATTTCTTTCAAATTGGGAATTTTCAATCGTAGAAATACTATCAAAATACTTCCAGTTTATTTTATACAAAATCCGTAAAACAATCTTTCAAATAATTCTCCAAAATTTACTTTTACAAAAAGGCTTGCATAAATAAACCATTTAACATTTATGGCTTAAATTCCAAATCAAACTATTTTAAAATATACAAATCTTTATTTTATAAAAAGTTTTCATACTTGAAAATTCAAATAAAATACTCATATAGGATTTCAATTGCAATTTCAGTTGAAATTATATTATTTTCCACAAATAAAATGAATCATTTCGAATAATATTTGCGTTTCTTTTCTATAAGCACAATATACTGTCTTATTCCATGCAATATTTCTCGTATATAAAGATAAATTCAAAAGTGAAAACTAATATTTCAAATCACTCGTTTTAATTTAATTTTTCTGTCGTACAGAACAATCAATATCAAATATATATATATATATATATATATATAATATTAAACTATATGTAATCCAATCCAAACAACCATTATCAAACAATCAACCATCTCAACAATACAATCATGATTACAAAGCCATCAACAATCGATATAAATTCAATTCAATTCAAAAATGGAAATATCAATCCTTTTCTCATCTTTCTTTTATATTTAACATAATTAACAAACCCTATCAGCAAGTAACCTACATATAATTTATTTTATCGATCTATTGTACAAATGAACATTGAATTCATAAGATTTTAATCAGCAAAGTAATCCAAAATCGTATATATTTCAATTTCAGATAACTAGAATAAGAAACGGTAGCGGTTAGGTCACAGTAAAATATAACATAGGTTTATACTTACGGCTATATATATAAGATTATACACACTATGTATTTAAAATTATGTTGTTATACATAAAGATCAAACCAACTTATCCATTTCATTCAAATCATCTATGTTCAACTTACATAAACAAGTATAAAAATGGAGATAAGTATTTATCACTGTAAGTCAGAAGGTTTGAAAAACTCATATAAAAATCAAATAAATCTGATCTAGCAAGTTGAGATCAAAAGAGGTGGTTAACTAACTGTAAATATTCAATTCAAGTAAATTATTCATTGTATAAAATGGGTATGTTATACTCGCTGAAAGGGTTAACTCATTTTGTTGTTCCTACTTTCAAACATTGGTCACTTACCTTACTTCACTACTATCGACCAATGTCTACACAAACGCTACTCCTCGATGTCGCCTTCAACCCCTCATGCCACCATCATAGTCTCACCATGTCGAATGCTACCCCATGAAGCTTGACCTCTATGCAGGCTGTCCGCACGCCTCTTGCTGCTCGCCATCACAGGCTGCTAGCGCACTAGGTTGCATTCTTTTTTTCTTTTAATTTTTTCTCCATTAAATTAAGGATGCGAAGAAAACGTTGGAGAGTTTGGGTCTTTTATTATCAAATGGAGGTAGTAACGAAAATGGGATAAGGATGAGGAGGATGGGTACGTATGGGCTAAGGATGTGTGGTCCAATAGGAAGAGATAAGAATTCTAATTTTTCTTTTTAAATCATTCCGAACCCTTAACCACTCTATTGTTCGACTGTTATTCGAGATCCGATTAAAATTCCACTCGAATCATTTTAATATAAATTTAATTTTATATCTATAACAATTTCTTTTATTAAAATATTACTTTTCAATTTCAATAATCATAAAATATTCGTTTTATTTTCAAAATAATCTCAAAATTCGACGAATATTAAATATTTCCCGACATAAATTTTCCAATAACTTTTAGGTTTTTAAAATATGATTCAAATTCAATATTTGAATTTTAAATCAACATTTTTTGTTTTATTTCCTAAAATTCAATTTATTGAATAAAATTTTAAATTAAATTTCCAAAATCTAATTTAACATACTTATTTTGTTTTTTAACTTCGGAGCGGGATGTTACATACTCCACTCCTTAAAGAAATTACATCCTCACAATTTACCCCAAGGTACTGTAATTGATTTAATAAATAATACTAATTACCAAATATAATATACATATCCTTCATTATTGTGCTTTTACGGTGCAATTCTGATAAAATCTCATATACTATATATCAGTTATTCAAATTTATATTGTCAATATAACCAGACATAAGAAAAGTAATTACTCAATTTCATTCAAATGTATCACATAATATTATAGGTGTAGCGATCAGTATACGTATAGCTTCTAATTCCTTTGAAAATTTTCTTAAATGTTTAAACGTATAAAATTTTCAAAAAATTTACCAATGTCGAAAATTTTCAAATTTTTTAACATTCTCCTTTGTATGGAGAGCCTTAAGTTGAAACATCCTTATTTTAAATGTTTTAAGTGAGTTCGCTTAATTCATATGCAGTTATGTGCCAAGATAAATCCAAACAGTCTTCATATACCCGTGCTTAACTCAAATGAAACACATAAGTCTCATTCAACTACATTTTATATGCATAAGCAACATTTTGACAAAGTCAATTATGTTGACTTAAGGTATCAATTTCATACTTCACTAACAATGAAGTTCAAATATCCCGCTTGAAGTGAACTATGAAGAATTCCATGAATCAAATCAACATTAAAAAAATTTGATACGCAAGGGAGTATATGAGTTGTACGTGCTATATATATTCATGTCATAAAATAGTTGAGCAAGCAATTGGTTTTTATTCAAACAAATTCTTGAGTTCAAAATTATTTTTCAGAACAAAGAAAGAGAAAATGAATTTGGTAAGAGATAATTGTTTAGTGAATATATGCTATATAAATAATATCATTCTTTTTGCAGGATATAAAATAATTTCTTCAAACAAATTACAGGCATATTTTAAGCATACGTTTTGCTCATTTTACAACAGATACTAGAATTTGTATGAAATCAAACTACTTCTTTCTTAAATATTTTTTTGAAAGAAGGGCAATGGGCCAAGCCTACATAGTTACAAACAGATACAGGTATAATAATACAAGCCTGAACTTATACAGTCTATAACCATAATTAGGGTTATGCGCCAACTTCGTACATCGCTTTACAACTTCCAGAGAAAAAATAAAATAAATGGCGGATCTACGAAGCCATTTCTACCCATTTCTTTAATCCTCTTTTGTTCTACTGGATTCTCCTCTCTCCCACTAACACAAACAGTTGTTAAGTCTCCTCCTCATCCCTTCAATGTCCTTGTTGGAGTAGATTTTTCTCTGGTAAGAGTATAAAAGGGGTGAATTAGCAAATCTGATGTCATGCTACTCAGATCTGTTAGTGCATCCTCTTTGATTGCAGCACAAGCTCGATTGGAAGCACGATCAAAATTATTAGCATCAACAACTTGTTGACTTGTCTGAAAGAACTTCGGGTTGGTTAAAACTTGCTCCAAATGCTTGCTTCCAGCTTTGATAGTCCATTCATCGGCTAAAAAAGCAAACTTAGTTTGATCTTTTACTTTTTTCTTTGATTTTTGAAGAAGTATTTTGTTGTCTGTTTCAATGAGCAACCACTTCTGCTCTTTATTCATACTTGCTTTATTACGAGTTCGAAAGGTTTTTCTTTCCATATATAAAAGACTGCAATAGTTACTAAAATGTGACCAAAGTTTTTTCAGTTGATTTAGTCTTAAATTTGCTGTTAATAAGTTGAATTTCTTACATAAGATCCATCTGCCCATTGTTTTGAATATCCATTATAGCTTGTATGCAATTCCAAATAAAATAGAAATAGCTGCATTCGAAAAACAAATGATCAGCACTTTCATTAACTAAATAATTTTGAAAATATAATATTAATGTTAGCCGGCGTATATATCATTATAGTACGTATAATATAGATACCATATTAGATGGCAGGTTCTACAACTAAAACCGTACCGGGCGCGTATTGGTGATTGGATTTCCAACAAATGGTTAGGCTAAGGAACTTCCTATGCCACATGGGTATGCCTTTGGTGGGATGCCCCGAGAACTTATCCAGCTCTCTGCCAACACAAGGCCGGGTTACCTCTATAACTAGGTAACTACTGACATGAATATGCCATATTCGGTCGTTACCGACCTTTCTTCGAGGTACCTCTACAACAACAACAATCATAAAGTAATAAATTTGTAGCAACCATATGAGTTAAGTATCTAAGCTCCATACCATGATACCACCCTTTTTCAGAAGGAAATGACATACCCTAAAGGGCGTGATCCTCAAAACCTTACCGCATTCTTCCTGTTTCGACCATGTCCGGGTTGTGAGGTCCGACGAGGTCTCGTCTATAAAGTTATGCTTTACACAAATGCATGCTTTGATCAACAAATGATCAGCAACACACAGCAGCATTCAGAATGCCACACTACCAAATTGGGAGTATATCACTAATAACCATCAACTACATAACCTCTGAGCTCGTTCGTCTTCGAGAAGGGTGTTAAGCTGGGAGAATATATTCTCCGCCAACAAGCAGAAATGTATTTGATAGAAATCAGCTTTATATCTCAAAGTGTAATGTCAGACATACAACCATACAAGTCTGTTCTGGGTTCAAACAGAACCGAAGGCACTTCAAAAGAATCCCTTGCAATTCGAGCATCCACAATCTCGATTGGACTCCCCATCACATATGAAGATCACTATACTGGAGCAACTCAGTGCAGAGTCATTCGACATGTAGTCCAATCGTTCTCAAAGACACCCGGTCTTCACCACCGTCTTCAAATTGTTTCCCTTTCATCGTATCACTATTCGGAATGGGTTATATGACTCAAAGTCCTCTCCCGGCTAAACCGAATAGTGAGTGCTCAATTTAAAAACACGTGGATATATCAATCACAAAGATTCATTATTTATATTCGATGTGGGTTTCGGATAACCAACTGGAATCCTACTCCCTGTCGCATCCAAATTCAAACGCCGTTTTACGGGCCAAGGGGTTTTCACATTAACATAGAATCATATCATAGATATCCATCTCAGCACAAAGCAATTCACGTCACAAAGTATCACAATCAAATATCAGGGGTATCAGTCAACACACAGCATTCAATAACAATAAATCATCTAAAATTGAGATGAATTAATCGTGTGATTATAACTAATTAAGCAAAAAATTATCTTCACTAATTAACCTTAATTAACTGTTAAATATTCTTAATTATACATTAATTAGTCCTTAATTATTAATTAATTGATCTTAATTAACAATTAACTAACCTTAATTATTATTTAATTAACCCTTAATGATTAACTAATAAATTAATTAGTTATCCTTAATTAATGCTTAATTATTAATTAATTAATCTTAGTTACTTATATTAATTAATTCTTCTTTAATTAATTACATAATTAAATTTTCCCTTAATTATAAATTAATTAACCTTTTAATTACATTATTTATTTAAAATAAATTAGGAATTAATTTATAATTAATAATCACATAGTTAAAATAAAATTAATTATTTTTAAAACATAACTTCATTAATCCTTTAATTATCCAACTTTAAATCAAGACAATTTTTCTCTAAAAAAATTGTTTTAAAATGTTTTAAAATTTAAATCTGGTTTTAAAGTAAAAACTATTTTATAAGTCAAATCGAGACCTACTTCGGGTGTTCCTCGAGTTACAACATCCCTTGCTTCAAGTCTTCCCTTAGTCAAACCCCAAACTAACCCGTATGCTTTTCAAAACTTTAATTTTTGTTTAAGTTTTTATAAAACCCGATACACACTTGAAAATACCTAGACTCAAACTCGAGCAAGAAACAAGACTTCCCAAAGTTGTCTTCGAGTCGGAAACCTTCTTCTTCATCCTAGGCAACTAACACATCCCCATGGCATGTGCACATGCACATGAACTCTGGCGAACTTCGATCGATGCCGCAACCCTTGACGAGTCGAAAATAACCACCATCAACCACCAGAGCACCCATAAATCCACCACATCGACGAACATGAGATTTTACTATTTTCCACAAACTGGAACAAACTTCGATCCCTCAACTTTGATTTGCTTTGCCGCCACAATCCATAAGAGGCCATGATATTTTTGTTAGACCATCGTCAAACTCCAACACATCGATCTCATGCACCCCGGTGTGGTCCGATTCGACCTAGAAAATGCCATTGCCTCAAGATACGATCGACAAAAATACAGGGCTAAAACCCCATGTTGAACTTGTTCACCATCCACGGTGATCTGAAATTTAATCGAGTATTTTTCCCAAACTCTTCGGCCTCCAAGCTAGCTACGATTACGATCACGAAGTCCATCGCCTCATCGATCTCTAGAATTGAGTAAAAATGGCAATTTCGTTCATCTCTGTTTTTTTAGAGAATACTGATTAAAAATTATGATTTCACCTTTAAAGATCATCAATTTCAAAAACGTTTCGATTGGTATATTTACAATCAGAAATCACGATGGGTGGAATTTCAGTTAACATTGGTTTTGACCGTGTTTTTATATTTTCAGAAAAAGCTTTTGTTTAGTTACTTAAATTTATTCTTAAAACTTAAAGCATGATCATACAAACATGTTCTATTTAGTTTTCAAAAGCTTAAAAATGATTTGACATAAAGCTTTTGAATTTAAAAACAGGTTTTGGAACCTGTAAGCCTACAACAGAATTCAGATTCATGTGCATAGACATGCACACTTCATTGTCATATATATATATGTATATATATATGTATATATATATATGTATATATATATGTATATATATATATGTATATATATATATGCTTGCGAGCAAAATTTTTTAATTCAAACTCAGATATTATTCACAACAATAGATTTTAGTTCAAATTAAACAGGGTTTACTCACCTGAGTATTTTGAACAGAGTGAACTTGGAAGCTGTTTGAAAGTCTGGAAAGTATTTTGATTGTTGAGATTTGATTTTAAAAACTGGATCTGAACTTATTTATGGTTTTGAATCTAGACTGCTTGATTGTTGAACTGCTGCTTGCTCTAGATTTTCTTACAGACTTAAACTTTGAAACTCTATTTTCCGTGATTGGATGAAAACTTTGATTTACTTTGATTCAGGTTTGAAAGGAATTTGGTCTTCTGATTTTTAAAATTGATAAAGGTTATTTGTTTTCTGGTTTTGATCTTTCTCGGATTTGTTTTCTTTAGATTGTACGGGCTTTTGAAAATAAGATAAAGAAATGAAAGAGAGAATAGAAATTTTATGTGTAGTTTTTTCTTATTTTTATTCGTTTTCTTAAAAATAAAAACAAAAAAATGATACTTGTTAAATTTAATTATGAGATTATTACATATGTTCATTTTCACACCATCTTTCTTACAAATGTAATGTGCATGTAAATAATGCATTCATAATTTAACACTTATTTTTCTTATAAATTTTATTTTGATTTTTAAATTGCCTTTTTTTTTCCTATTTTTATAAATGCATTTCTTCTTTGTTTAAATATGCATCTTATGAAAATATGTTTTTAAAACAAATCATTCATTAAATAAATCACACACATGTCATTTTAAATTCAAATTCTTTTACTAAAATATCTATTTTAAAATATTAAATTCAAATTCAAATTCAAATCTACCAATATCTTAATTAATTTTTTCAAATAGTTTTAAAACATTTATTATTTTGAATTTTAAACCCAAATGTAAATTATACACACAAATGAATAATGATCCAATTTGCCTTGAAAATTTCATATCAATTTTTAAGTTAAATTCCAGAAAAACTAAATTTAAATTGGATTGAAAATTACGATGTTACAATTCACTTTATTCCATATGCAATGTTACCATTCAACATTAGGGATTTTATTTTTGATAGCATCTCATGTATTTCTAAATGAGAGCTTCCCTTTGTTTCTAGCTTTCGATTCCCAGTAGTCACTCTCTACATTAGGATCAAGATGAATTTTGCAAATTTCAAGCTTATATGGGTTAGTAATTGGACATAATTGAGGTTATCGTTGGTTGTATTTAATTATAGTAGACACTGTTGCATTGGAACCCCCATATATGATCAAGTTATTCCATCCAACTTTATTTATAAAAGAATCATTGTTAATCCAGGAGTCAAACCATAAGCTAGTTTTTTCACCTAGCTTAAATTTTCTTTCCATTAAAGATTGCCAATATTTTTGCAATTTAATTTTTTTCCAAGCATTAGATTGATTACTATTTGGCAGTATATTCTATAAATTACCATTTTAAAGATATTTAGCCCTCATCCACATAGCCCATATTGAGTCTGCACTAATAAATGTCCAAAATAATTTTAGATGACAAGTTAAAATAAGATCATTCATGATTCTAATGCCAAAACCCCCTTTATTTTTAGGCCTACATACCTTATCCCAATTAATTTTATGATATTTACGCCTCCATAAAAAATCAGCACATCTACATTCTATCTTTTTAATGGATGCAGCAGGAATATGATATGTGCTACCAAAATAAATTGATAGCATATTCAACGGTTTTTATAAGTTTAGTCTTCATACAATAGAAAGTAGTTTGCATGACCAAGTTTCCATTCTCTCTTGATTTTTTTTCAATAAGCATACAACATTTAGAGTTTTTTAATTGATTTACAGATAAAAGCAAACCCAAATATTTAATAGGAAGATTCCCTTCTGCAATTTTTAAACATTTAAAACATATTTTTTATATCTACTATGTTTACTAAAATATGCTTTACTTTTACCAATATTAAGCTGCAACCTTGCATAATTTTTCAGATTATCAAAAATTCTCATAATGGTGTCTGCATTAACCTTATTTGATTTAACAAACACCATTAGATCATCATCATACATAAGATGGTTTATACAAGGTTGAACTCTATTAATAGAATTAATATTACCCTTAATAACTTCAGTTTCCATTAATGTACAAAAATATTCCATAACCATAGTAATTAGATAAGGTGATAAAGGATCACCTTGCCTAATACCCTTGTTGCTTTTAATAAAACCTTCTGATTTACCTTGAATAAGAATAGAAAAGGTAGCGGATTAATACATTTTAAAATCAAATCACAAAACCTATTAGGTAAGCCCATACATCCACTACAAGAAATTTTATTTTTGGTAGCGCACAAAAAAGGGTACCAAAACTTATGGTAGCTTTTGACAAAAGCCGTGATAAAGCCCACAACTATTTTTTCAATGCCAAATACAAAACCCTTTTATTGAAGCATTTCTCAAACACCACCATAAATATTTTTGTAGCGTTTTAAAATTGCCACCATAAAATTTTTTGGTGCTAGCATAGAGTTTCCAACTTTACCTATACATTACGGTTGCGTTTGGTCAACCCATTTATGTATTTTTGTAGCGTTTTTGAAACTCTACTAAAGGTTGTTGATCATTTTGCACCATTTTGCATGCGATTATTTTCTGTTAATGGTCTATTTTGTTCCTATTATATCAATCTACAATCACTTACATAATCATCATATTTAAACAATTAAAAAAAAAATAATCAAATAATCAAATAAGATATTCATAACCATTTTAGTACAATAGTTTTTTGATAAAATGACCAAAGTCAATATAATAACCATTTGTATACATATTTACACACCTAGTAGAAATAAAATGTTATACCAAACTGGTGCTAACAAAATGGTTGATTACCCATAATTCTTTGTTGCATGCACAAGTGAAAGCTAGCGCCATAAAAGTACAACCTTGCTCTCTCCGGAAATCCAATGCTGCACAAGTGAGAGCACAAAGGGATGATTCAAATCTCTTTCGTAAGATTTTTTTTATTAGAAGCGGATGCTATTTTTGTTTTCCAAAGTAAATACCAATTCCAGACACAAACGATGAGATTATATGACCAGCGGTAGAGCGTGAATGGCTTTCGAATAGATGCAACAATTGTAAATGTTATAACCACTTAGAAAATCGTTGTTATACACAAAAAATGTAGGTTCCAAAACAAAACACGACCAAAGATAATGCTGAAAATTTGATATAGGTGGATGAATTTTGTAGTGAAAATGAAGTACAAATAAATGAAATTAGTGCCAGGCACAAACAAACAGAACCAAAATTCCAATAATAAAAGTAATGCACAGCCCAGATTGTCACAGGCCAGAGTTATACACACTATTAACAAACAAAAACAAGGCTGGTCTTACAAACTTAACATTTAACACTTACTGATTGTATAACAGTGGAAAGCACAAAGGACCTGCCACCTAGTTCATCGCATTCAACTGTAATCTGCTAGTAGCAACCAAAGCCAGGCAACAGCCCCTATGACGATCTAGTGCCCATTGATGGTACTTCTCCCCCTGCAAAACCGCTATACCTACAACATATTAAGATTCAAATATTAACATGGATGAAGACAACTGTTCCCAAGATGCTACTTCAAATGCAAAACAGAAAAATTATCATCATCTTAATCATTATTATTATTATTATTTATAAAACTTTATTAAATTAGTTATATTATTATTTATAAAATTTAGTTAGCTTAAACTTAACATAAAACTTGTTTAATTTTAACAAAACTTAGTTAATTTGTATTAACTTGGTTAACTTAATTTATTATCATTATTATTATTATTAAAAAAGAAGGTTAATTTAATTGTATTATTATTATTACCTCTAGATAACCACTACAAGAAATGTTATTTTTTGTGGTGCGCAATAAACATATTTAATTTTTAAAAACTTATTAACTTAGTTAAATTCTAATATAACTTAACTAATTTGTATAAATTTATTAAATTTTTATAAAATGTAGTTAATTATATAAAAATTGTTTAATTTTTAAGATTTTGATAAATTTTTATAGAAATTAGTTAAATTTTTATAAAGCTCGGTTAACTTTATTTATATTAACTCAAACTTATTAATTATGTCAATTGCTAAATCTTAAAATGTCATAACTTATAACTTATTTTTTAATTAACTTAAACTTATAAATTATGTTAAACTTTATTAGCTTAGGTAATTTTTATAAATTATCTTAACTTATAAATATTTCATGGACTTAGTTAATTTATTATTATTATTCTAAACTTATATGTTGTTGTTGTTTTATTATTATTATTATTATAAACATAATTAATTTTTATAAACTTGCTTATTTTTTTTATAAAACTTAGTTAACTTAGTTAATTTTTATAAACTTAGTTTTTTAGTTATTGTTGTTTTTGTTGTTACCATTAGTTATAAAACTTAGTTGACTTAGTTAATTTATTATTATTATAAACATAGTTAATTTTAGTCAAACTATAGTCTGTTATTATTGCAAACTTAGTTGATTTTTTTATCAAACTTAGTTTATTATTACTATTATAAGCTTGTTAATTTTGTAAACGTTTTAATTTTTATAAAACTTAGTTAATTTATTCAAACTATTATTTTTCATTATTATTATTACTAAACTTATAAATTATCTCAATTGCTAAAATTTAAATTTTTTTCATAAACTTAGTTATTTTATTATTATTATTGTAAACTGAGTTATTTTATTATTATTATTATAAAATTAGTTAATTTTTATAGACTTATTTCATTTTTATAAAACTTATTTAACTTAATTGATTTTTATAAACTTAGTTTTTGTTATTAATTATCAAATTTAGTTGACTTAGTTAATTTAGTATTATTATTATAAACTTAGTCCATTTTTATCAACATATAGTTTTCTTATTATTATTATTGTTATTATAATTATAAAATTAATTTTTTTATCAAATTTAGTTTGCTACTCTTACTACTACTATTATTATGAACTTGTTAATTTTTATTAAACTTAGTTAATTTATTCAAACTATTGTTTATCATCATCATCATCATAAACATAGCTAATTTTTATAGACTTTGTTAATGCTTATCAAACTTAGTTAATTTTTTTGGCTAGAACTAACTAGTAATAGCTATGTATGAAGCCTAATACAACCAAGTAATTAGGTACTCTTCTAGTTTACCATGGATAATAATAAGCGATCTATATACAATTTTTCTTGCAAATTATATATGTGAATCTAGCTTCTAACTTTCAACTTGCAAGTTATAGATCGAATTGATGAAATATTAAGAGTGAAACTTTTAACTTGTCGAAAACTACTTGTAAACATTTTTTATAACTGTGAGTCATGGAAAACTACATTCGGAAAACTTTTTTTTGTAAATGTAATTTGTTATGCACTTATAAATTAGTTATGGAAATAAAAAAAGCAAGTTGAAATATTACCAATTCCAATTACTTTACCCACTTATTCATTATTTAGTTCAAGTGGGTAAGGTCGAACTTCTTTAAAAAGGTTGGATTTGTTTACTAATGGCAACTATAATTGAAACATAACAGGTAAAACTTGGCAAACCATGTTGCCTGTATCTATAATAAAGGATCCAGATAGAATTACGTACTTTCAATCTTGTAGTGAACAACACTTCACATCTGTAGTCATGTTTCCTAAGACTGCATATGTATGATCATTAGTATATAAAAGTTTATGAATATATTTTCGTTATGATTTAGTGAAATGAGGCATTACCACTGTATCAATGCTTTTGCAAACTTTGTCAATATTTTGTGCATCATCACTTCAATGATTGTAATACTGTAACATACATTGTCATGAAAGTTTAGTATACTCTGTACATATTTATACAACAACAATATGGTTTACACAACATGGACAAGATGATCAAAGTGGAATATGAACGAATATAAACAAACCTACTCTACTCACCTGGTACAAAACTTCTAAAGAATATAAACAAAGACAAAAACAAACCCGGGCTTTACCCGATAAACTTAGTAGCTTTTACGAGATCTCCTACAATTGCCAATGAGCCCATTATGTCTCGGAGATTGATTACTATACCATTCTGGTAACCAGCAATAGTGTAACGAACCGGAAAATTTTAACAATTTTAATTGATTTTATAACGTATTTATTTGAGTAGTTGTGAAATTTTATAATAATTGGATTTTAAAAATAAAATGTTTATATATTTAGAATACGTATATTTAAATATAGAAGATTGTAAATTTTAAATTAATTTTATGAAAGTTTATTTCATGATGAAATTCTATTAAATTCAAGCTAGCCAATAATTGCTGATAATAAAATATTTTCCAAATCGGAATATTTTTACATAAGAAAATTCTAAATCATCTTCTGACCGAGACGCCATTGTTCGTTTGTCCAAATTCGGAATTTTTTAGCTCCATCGATCTTATTTTCTGTGTTTTTGTTGCACTTTTCCCTGGTAGAAAATTCGAATTTTTATAATTCAATCGTACCACTGATATCTGTATACCATTTTGATCGTCTCGTCGTGTTGATCTCAGCGGTATATTTACTTCTGTATTTTGAAATCCGGTGCAATGGAAGCAATAAATGTTCGTTGTAACGGTACCCTTTAAATGTTGACCGTTAACTTTGCTTTGCTTTTCAAACTTCAACGTGAATCCCAAGCAATGAGATAAATTGCTTTAATAGCTTCTCATCAGTGTACAGCTGTTGTCATCCCATGCCATTTCAAAAGTTCAAAAAGTATAGAATTCTATACGTTATTTACGCATTCATTTATTACCTTTATTTCCCCCTGTCCATTCAATCGTTCAATCAGTTCGAAATATGATAAATTTATACGTGCATTTATTAAATTTTGAACGGTTCCTCTTGACCTTATAACTCTCTTCATTTCCTTTTATTTACTTAAATCACGTTTTGATGAATCAACAGACAACTTTACGTTTCTTTTGCTTTTGAAATCGAAAATGTGCTATTCGAACCAGCAATTAATTATTTTAAATATCCACCTTATCAAGTCGACCGTTGTTTTTTCTCTCCACTATTTATGATTCCTTGTTTTGAGCATCTTACGGCCGTCCTCTTTTAATCCAACGGTTTTAATACGTTTTCGTTTTGATTGAAAAAAAAAACTTATATACTGAGATCTGTAAGTCTCCTCCTCTACCAACCTCATTCTCTATTCTTCCCTTTCCTTCTCTATTGTTTCAGCCATGCCTGCTGAAAAAAATATATGTGAACATATAGGCTGCCATGCAACCCATAGCCTTCATCTCAGGCATATCCACCAAGAACCGCCTCCAATATCTCACGCACCCTATCACCCACACGTCGCCCGTAGCCACCCTCTCTCCCACGCAAGGCCGACCGCCTCCACCGTAAACTGACCAGCCGAACCGCCCTAGATCCCACGCCACCCCTCTGGACGGAAAACCCCATCACCACCGTGTTCACCCACCTCAGACCCGACCTCATCTCCGCCGAGCAACCACCTGCCCAAACCCCGCCAGTAGCTCCGCAAGCACTTAAACCATTCCGACGTTCAATGTTGTACTCGCAACCTCCACTCGGCCTCACGTGAGCAAAACCTCGCCTGAAACTGTGCCATCCCTCGTCCTCGTGCAACACGCGCCAGCCATCCTCCGACACGTCCTTGCTCCACCTTGCACGCATCTTCCTCCACCATCTCACTCGTCGACCTTTTACTCCGATTAAGGTATTGCATATATTTTTTTATATTGTCGTGGGTTGCAGTATGCAGGAAGGAATAAATATATATGTTAAGTATTGAGTAAAATGGTTATCAAGCTTTCATGTACGATTGGAAATGCGTGAATGATTTGCATGCATCAGGTTTACTTAGGAATTGTATATATAGACTTGGATATTAACTATATATGCTACGAAAAATGTGTTATATAATAAGGGTATATGAGTTTTGATTTTTAGATTTATGTCAGATTTTCAAAAAATATGAAAACTAGATGATTTTCGGTTGGTACTGTAAGTTTTGGGTATACAAGTATATGTAGTATTTTATTTGTTTATTTATAGGTAGTGTGTCTTATATGAACAGGCTAGTATGTATTTTATTGATATGAGTATAGAGTGTTTCGTGTGTGTGTATATATAGGCGTTTAAAAGTATTTAAATACATTATGTACGAACTATTAGCAAAATTTTAAAGCAAGTATAACATGTTTTGGGTTCATCGATAATGGTTTGAATGCAAGCCTGTTTAAGTATAAATATTTATTGTTATAAACTTATGCTGATATATATATTCTCACGATTACAACATATAAAGGTTTTAAATGGGTGCATTTGTGTGTGTTTTAATTTAAAACAATGGTTTTGAAAATTATAATTACATATATATATTTTATTTGTATATGTTTAAAATTTTACTCAACGTACTTAAAGTATGTATGTATTGTGTGTAATTATTTATTAAGTTTATTTTATTTGAATTTAGAATGTAAAATTTATATATATCTGGTTATTTTTGGTTATATAAGTCCGCTTATACCAAATTATCGTCATCGATCCGGTTCTAATTCGATTTCGTAAATTCTTTGGCATCAGCTCTATTTGGTCGAATTCGTGCCAATCTTGCTTCATTTGAAATACGTGATTGGACCCGCGACTCATCTCATTCTTGTCTATCTCTCTAGCCTCGAAAGGTGAGCAATCACTCACGATAAACGTTCTTTTATTTATTAAATTTGATTTCAATTGAAACGACAACTGAAATATTTTGCTGTAGTTATTTAAATTGTTATATTTATGCTATTACCTGTATCTGTTCACCTACGGGATATGACACCATATCCTACTGTTTATACTTTATTTAATTACTGATGATATATTCCTGTTGTATATTATTATCATATCCTGCTATATTTTTGTTATCTGTTATCACTCTGCAAGTTCCCTGTAGTTTAGAATTCACTATGGGTTGAAATGATACATACCCAAACGGACTTTAGAATAGGAGAATTTCGTTATGGGTTGAAATGATAGACCCAGGCGATTTTCATTTAATTAAATTTGGGATTACGGATTGGAATGATATCCACCCGTATATATTTAGTGTACGGATTTAAATGATAAATATCCGTAACACTTGACCAGATGATAAGGAATATATACAGACACCGTGGTTCATATATAAATATGTTGGAAATAAATTCTTTGTTTGGAAAGAAATATATGGTCGTAAAAAATGTTAATTCTTAAATTTCTATATATATAGATTTAATAATATTTAATTTAATTAAGTTTGATTTAATACCTAAACTATGTTAATATTTATGTAAATTATATTTTAAATAGATTTTTGAAATAATTGGGATAAATTAAGATGGGGAGATAAATTTGAGTTTATTAAATGGTATCTAAATAAAGATTTATTTAATTAAATCGATCTAAAATTTTTAAATGGGAAAATTTAAAAAGGTAGGATTTTATGACTGGATTTTTGATTTAAGCGATTCAATGCATATTTCACGTTTAAGTAAATTAAAGAAAATATTGAGAAAATGGAATTTAAGTTAATTAAATAATCTTGAATCAAATGAGGAAGTATTTCAAGGCTAAATAATAATGAGGTTAAATCGAGATCTATATGAAACGGTTAAATTGAACATTTAAATTTTAAGCCTTAAACTATATTGGAATTTAAATGGTCTAAATTTAAGATTCGGATCTGTATTTGAAATCAATATAGTTGAATTTGTTATTTGGAAACTAAATTGAATTAAAATGAAAATTTAGGTTGAACTAAATTTGAATTTATTATTTAGAAAACTAAATTGAATAAAAATTTAGTTGAAACGTTGAATACTTAAAGGTTTAAAAATATTGAATATAAAGGGGTATTTTGTGATTAAAAATCCGAATTTGAGATCGATAAAATTGAAGTGGTTATTTTAGGAATTGATTTGAATTTAAATTAATAAATTGAGATTGAATTTAATTTAAATGGGAAGGTCGGGTTGATGTTGAAACAATTTGTTAAGTTGAGGGAATTGAAAATATTTTACGGTATAAATTATTTAATATACCTAAATACTATTTTGGAAAATAGCTATATTTGAAGTGAAATGATATTTGATTTTGAGGTATAAATTAAGATGAAAGAACCACGGTGTTATAGTGTATATTTCTACCCTGTAGATAGTTCCATGGACCCTTAGAGGATGGTTATTCCAAACATCCTTTAAGTTATTTGTATTTCAGTTGATATTTCACTTGAGTTGGATTTATTGATATAAGAATGTTAATCCTGACTCGAGTGTTTTGTGTTTTGCTTTATGCTCGGGTCAGACTGAGTGATACAGCATTTGAGACTCACCTTCGAAGTTGGAGCCTTGCTTGAAGATCCAGCTATCTATCCTTTTAGTCATCCTGTTGATTTGTTCAGAGAACTCATCTGCGCATACTGGAGACTTCACTACATCTAAGATATTCAGTTGTATTTTATTTCTAACTCCAATGTATATAGTAGCTTTATGAACTACTATTCTTTTTCTATTCCGTTGCATTATATTACTCTGTGTCTGTGATCAGTGATGATTTATTTACTATACATGTTAAGTTTTGCCAAATTTTAATTAACAATTCGGTATTTTGAAATATTCAAGTCGGACATGTATGGTTTTATTATCGATTTGAATGGTCCAAATTAGCGGGTCGTTACAGTTGGTATCAGAGCTTTGGCTCTAGGCAAAACTTAGCACATATGGTAAATCTATTTACAGAATCACTTTCGCTCGAGTTGAATCTCTTCCTTTCTGACTCGATTTCCTTTGAATTTTGGAATGTCCCTCGGTTCCAAAATTCATTCTTGTCTCTCTCTATTTATATTCGTTTGATTCTGGAGTGTCCCATAACTCCACTGAATGATTTGTAAAGAGGGTGAAAACTCCTTTTCAATTGGCATTGACTCACCGAAGATTTCTGTATCCTCGGTTTACGATGCTGATATATCTTGTTATGCCGAATTCTATATCTCTGGCAATCGAATGTCGAATTGCCTTAGAATTCTACACGGATCTAATTTTGGAATCACGGTTGACCGGTAAAGGTCGCCCGCGATTTATAGAAGTATATCCATCTTCTATTTTGTAATTTAATTATCCCTTCTTCGATCGAGTCTATCTTCGAATCAGGATTCTATTGATTGAAGTTCCTCCAAATTAAATCTCTATCTTTGTTTTGAAATCCGTTCTTGAATCATCCTTTGAAAATCGGGTTTTGTTTGTATTTTTGAAATTGTTTATACCGAAATTTTATTTTGATAACTGTGATTTTATTCTATACATAAAAAGAAATTGTTTTCGATAAGGATTATATACCTATATATAAAACAAATAAGAAATGTTATTCTATATATATAAAAGTTTTGAAAGGATTTGAAAATTTGAAAACTTGTAAGAAATTGATTTATATAAAAATGATTTACAACTTAAGGGTTAAATTTGAAATTCGAGAATTGAATTCCGGTATTTTGAAATTGGATTTAAAATTTTGGAAAATATGTAAAAATAATACGATTTAAAGGTATTTTTCCAAATAAGAAATGTTTCAAATGAGTTCAAACGAGTTTCAATAATTTTGAAGAAATTTAAAGAAGTTTTCAAGAAAATAGAAGTCCAGAACTCACTTATGTCGCTGGAAAATAATTGAGTGCACGCGCCATCGACATTGATTTTCGAGTTTCAAAGTGGGGGAGATGCCACTTTAATAGCTTCGCTATGCAAGTGATTTTGTAAAACCGTTTTTGATTTCAAATTCCGAAGTATAATTTGATATTTTAGAAAGATATAAGTATATATTTGAAACAATTTAAAATGAGACCGGTGTTCAGTCCTCGAATTTCGGATTTAATAATTGATTTATTGATTTTCAACTCTTGAATTGAAAATTTGATTTCCCTAACTATTTAGAATGTTCAAACACTTCCAAATCGAGATTAAATTTTCAACGCTAAGAAATTTCGAAGAGTATAAAATGTTTGATAAAGAATATAAATTTAGTTTTGAAATGTTTTAAAAAGAAAATAGTTGAGTAATGGTTTTCAGAAAGGTAAATTGGATATTTCACATAGAAATAGATAGTTTAAAAGTTGTAAAAAAAAGGGATAATTATAAATTTGGAAACCATTTTTGAGTAAAATTGATTTTGGGAAAATATTTGGTTTTTGAAATTAAATTGGGATTAAAAACCAATACTTATATGGTGATTTTGAAAATGAATTTGTTTGACTTGAGTTATTTTAATTTGGAAAATGGGGTAATTTTCTAAGCCTATTATTTTGGAAACTTTGAAATTTAGATATTTAATTTGGAAGAAAATTTGGTGAAATCATATATGATTTTGAAACTGAATTGATATTGAAATGATTTGAAATTTGAGAACCTTATATTATTAAGCACTTGATTTGGGAGTGGTCGAACTTATATAAAATGGATTGTATAAGTATGAAGTTGATTTAAAATCTATTGATTTGAAAGTTACTCAATTTGGAAAGAGATTTTATATAATCGAAGTCTATATAAGTATGATTTGATCTACTATTGATTTGGAAAGTATTCGATTTGGCAAAAATGGAATCCTATATATATGGACTTTATATAATTACAATATTTGAAAGTGATTTGAAAAGGTACTATATGATATATATTTTTTCGAAGTAAAGATATGGTAAGTGTCTTCAGCTTGATATCCGCTTTGTGGCCACATCGTGGATTCATTCTATCGATATTATTCTCTCTGATTTTTGGTTTTCCGGATGTAATACTCGAGTGTTCCCACCGTGGCGTAACCCATGGTTTTTTTTCCTCTCGTGAATGCATAGCGCAATTGCCTGGCTGAGTCTTGCCTAGGGGTACGGATTGTTTCCTGGGGGATCCAGGCGTAACCATTGTGTATCCTGCAATCTGTGTAGGTCGCGAATAGTAGCGCAAGTGCCTGGTCGAGTCTTGCCTAGGGGTACGGATTGTTTCCTGGGGGATCCAGGCGTAACCATTGTGTATCCTGCACTCTACTAGTCATCATGGCGTAACTCGAAGGGCTGAGAAAGCTTACGGATATGGATTGTTTCCTGGGGGACCCAGGCGTAACCATTGTGTATCTGCGAACCAAGATCGGACAAAGGTTTTGGTTTGGTTGTTTGTTTGGATTGTACTTTCCATATCTTTTTTTAAAAAAAGGTTTTCAAGTATTTTCACTGAGTGTTAAAACGGGTCTACTAAGTACTTGAAGAATCCTAGCTTTGCGCCTGATTAACGCATAGCCAGAGTCTGCAAGAACGAGGATAAACTTGTTGAAACATCGAGTTATAAAAGTATTTTCGAAAGAAAAATTTATTTCGATATAATATTTATTTTGATATAATTGTATTTTATTATAAAAGTATTATTATAAAGTTATTTATTATAAAAATATTTTTCCCAACAAAGAAATTTTGAATTAATATTTGAAATTTAAATTCTTATGGTTCTAGATTAGTTATTCGTGCCCGATACTATTCCTTGCATCTACCTTATCTGCTCAGTTTAGTTATTCACCTTGATCTGTTTTCCAAATTTACCTTCCTTGTTGGTTATATCCTTTAAAATATTGTTTAATTATATACTATATGGTTTAATAGAAAATTTTGGTGTTATAAATATTTTGAAGTTATTAATTAAATAAAACATATTTAAAGCAAATGATTATTAATATATTGATAATATTTGAAAGTATCTTGAGATAAATTAAAAATTTCATGAATTTTGGATTTAATATTTTTAAATAGCTTCTTTATAAGTATAAACAACAGTGTAAATAATTGGTTTCAAAGGAGTTTTGAAAAGTTTTAAAGTATCAAAGATAATCGAATTTGAAATGAAGTTTTCAAATTTCAAGCAAAATTTATTTGGTTTCAAAGTATTGGTTTAATCTTGACTTCCAATCTACTTTTATTTCTGGTTGTACAATCCTCCTACCTCCTTCCTTATCGGGGACGAAAAGTTTTGAGTGGGGGAGAGTGTAACGAACCGGAAAATTTTAACAATTTTAATTGATTTTATAACGTATTTAATTGAATAGTTGTGAAATTTTATAATAATTGGATTTTAAAAATAAAATGTTTATATATTTAGAATACGTATATTTAAATATAGCAGATTGTAAATTTTAAATTAATTTTATGAAAGTTTATTTCATGATGAAATTCTATTAAATTCAAGCTAGCCAATAATTGCTGATAATAAAATATTTTTCAAATCTGAATATTTTTACATAAGAAAATTCTAAATCATCTTCTGATTGAGACGTCATTGTTCATTTTTCCAAATTCGGACTTCTTTAGCTCCGTCGATCTTACTTTCTATGTTTTTGCTGCACTTTTCCCTGGTAGAAAATTCGAATTTTTATAATTCAATCGTACCACTAATATCTGTGCACCGTTTTGATCGTCTCGTCGTGCTGATCTCAGCGGTATATTTACTTCTATATTTTGAAATCCGGTGCAACGGAAGCAATAAATGTTCGTTGTAACGGTACCCTTTAAATGTTGACCGTTAACTTTGCTTTGCTTTTCAAACTTCAACGTGAATCCCAAGCAATGAGATAAATTGCTTTCATAGCTTCTCAATCAGTGTACAGCTGCTGTCATCCCATGCCATTTCAAAAGTTTGAAAAGTGTAGAATTCTATACGTTATTTACGCATTCATTTATTACCTTTATTTCCCCCTGTCCATTCAATCGTTCAATCAGTTCGAAATATGAGAATTTTATACGTGCATTTATTAAATTTTGAATGGTTCCTCTTGACCTTATAACTCTCTTCATTTCCTTTTTTTTTTACTTAAATCACGTTTTGATGAATCAACAGACAACTTTACGTTTCTTTTGCTTTTGAAATCGGAATGTGCTATTCAAACCAGCAATTAATTATTTTAAATATCCACCTTATCAAGTCGACCGTTGTTTTTTCTTTCCACTATTTATGATTCCTTATTTTGAGCATCTTACGGCCGTCCTCTTTTAATCCAATGGTTTTAATACGTTTTCGTTTTGATTGAAAAAAAAAACTTATATACTGAGATCTGTAAGTCTCTTCCTCTACAAACCTCATTCTCTATTCTTCCCTTTCCTTCTCTGTTGTTTCGGCCATGCCTGCTAAAAAAAAAATATTTGAACATATAGGCTGCCATGCAACCCATAGCCTTCATCTCAGGCATATCCACCAAGAACCGCCACCAATATCTCACGCACCCTATCACCCACACGTTGCCCGTAGCCACCCTCTCTCCCACGCAAGGCCGACCGCCTCCACCGTAAACTGACCAGCCGAACCACCCTAGATCCCACGCCACCCCTATGGACGGAAAACCCCATCACCGCCGTGTTCACCCCCTCAGACCCGACCTCATCTCCGCCGAACAACCACCTGCCCAAACCCCGCCAGTAGCTCTGCAAGCACTTAAACCATTCCGACGTTCACTTTTGTACTCGCAACCTCCACCCGGCCTCACGTGAGCAAAACCCCGCCTGAAACTGTGCCATCCCTCCTCCTCGTGCAGCACGTGCCAGCCATCCTCCGACACGTCCTTGCTCCACCTTGCACGCATATTCCTCCACCATCTCACTCGTCGACCTTTTACACCGATTAAGGTAATGCATATTTTTTTTATTTTGTCGTGGGTTGCAGTATGCAGAAAGGAGTAAATATATATATGTTAAGTATTGAGTAAAATGGTTATCAAGCTTTCGCCTACGATTGGAAATGCGTGAATAATTTGCATGCATCAGGTTTACTTAGGAATTGTATATATAGACTTCGATATTAACTATATATGCTATGAAAAATGTGTTATATAATAAGGGTATATGAGTTTTGATTTTTAGATTTATGTCAGATTTTCAAAAAATATGAAAACTAGATGATTTTCGGTTGGTACTGTAAGTTTTGGGTATACAAGTATATGTAGTATTTTATTTGTTTATTTATAGGTAGCGTGTCTTATAGGAACAAGCTAGTATGTATTTTATTGATATGAGTATAGAGTGTTTCGTGTGTGTGTATATATAGGCGTTTAAAAGTATTTAAATACATTATGTACGAACTATTAGCAAAATTTTAAAGCAAGTATAACATGTTTTGGGTTCATCGATAATGGTTTGAATGCAAGCCTGTTTAAGTATAAATATTTATTGTTATAAACTTATGCTGATATATATATTCTCACGATTACAACATATAAAGGTTTTAAATGGGTGCATTTGTGTGTGTTTTAATTTAAAACAATGGTTTTGAAAATTATAATTACATATATATATTTTATTTGTATATGTTTAAAATTTTACTCAACGTACTTAAAGTATGTATGTATTGTGTGTAATTATTTATTAAGTTTATTTTATTTGAATTTAGAATGTAAAATTTATATATATCTGGTTATTTTTGGTTATATAAGTCCGCTTATACCAAATTATCGTCATCGATCCGGTTCTAATTCGATTTCGTAAATTCTTTGGCATCAGCTCTATTTGGTCGAATTCGTGCCAATCTTGCTTCATTTGAAATACGTGATTGGACCCGCGACTCATCTCATTCTTGTCTATCTCTCTAGCCTCGAAAGGTGAGCAATCACTCACGATAAACGTTCTTTTATTTATTAAATTTGATTTCAATTGAAACGACAACTGAAATATTTTGCTGTAGTTATTTAAATTGTTATATTTATGCTATTACCTGTATCTGTTCACCTACGGGATATGACACCATATCCTACTGTTTATACTTTATTTAATTTCTGATGATATTTTCCTGTTGTATATTATTATCATATCCTGCTATATTTTTGTTATCTGTTATCACTCTGCAAGTTCCCTGTAGTTTAGAATTCACTATGGGCTGAAATGATACATACCCGAACAGACTTTAGAATAGGAGAATTTCGTTATGGGTTGAAATGATAGACCCAAGCGATTTTCATTTAATTAAATTTGGGATTACGGATTGGAATGATATCCACCCGTATATATTTAGTGTGCGGATTTAAATGATAAATATCAGTAACACTTGACCAGATGATAAGGAATATATACAGACACCGTGGTTCATATATAAATATTTTGGAAATAAATTCTTTGTTTGGAAAGAAATATATGGTCGTAATAAATGTTAATTCTTAAATTTCTATATATATAGATTTAATAATATTTAATTTAATTAAGTTTGATTTAATACCTAAACTATGTTAATATTTATGTAAGTTATATTTCAAATAGATTTTTGAAATAATTGGGATAAATTAAGATGGGGAGATAAATTTGAGTTTATTAAATGGTATCTAAACAAGGATTTATTTAATTAAATCGATCTAAAATTTTTAAATGGAAAATTTTAAAAAGGTAGGATTTTATAATTGGATTTTTGATTTAAGCGATTAAATGCATATTTCACGTTTAAGTAAATTAAAGAAAATATTGAGAAAATGGAATTTAAGGTTAATTAAATAATCTTGAATCAAATGAGGAAGTATTTCAAGATTAAATAATAATGAGGTTAAATCGAGATCTATATGAAATGGTTAAATTGAACATTTAAATTTTTAAGCCTTAAACTATATTGGAATTTAAATGGTTTAAATTTAAGATTTGGATCTGTATTTGAAATCAATATAGTTGAATTTGTTATTTAGAAACTAAATTGAATTAAAATGAAAATTTAGGTTGAACTAAATTTGAATTTATTATTTAGAAAACTAAATTGAGTAAAAATTTAGTTGAAACGTTGAATACTTAAAGGTTTAAAAATATTGAATATAAAGGGGTATTTTGTGATTACAAATCCGAATTTGAGATCGATAAAATTGAAGTGGTTATTTTAGGAATTGAGTTGAATTTAAATTGATAAATTGTGATTGAATTTAATTTAAATGGGAAGGTCGGGTTGATGTGAAACAATTTGTTAAGTTGAGGGAATTGAAAATATTATACGGTATAAATTATTTAATATATCTAAATACTATTTTGGAAAATAGCTATATTTGAAGTGAAATGATATTTGATTTTGAGGTATAAATTAAGATGAAAGAACCATGGTGTTATAGTGTATATTTCTACCCTGTAGATAGTTCCATGGACCCTTAGAGGATGGTTATTCCAAACATCCTTTAAGTTATTTGTATTTCAGTTGATATTTCACTTGAGTTGGATTTATTGATATAAGAATTTTAATCCTGACTCGAGTGTTTTGTGTTTTGCTTTACGGTCGGGTCAGACTGAGTGATACAGCATTTGAGACTCACCTTCGAAGTTGGAGCCTTGCTTGAAGATCCAGCTATCTATCCTTTCAGTCATCCTATTGATTTGTTCAGAGAAGTCATCTGCGCATACTGGAGACTTCACTACATCTAAGATATTCAGTTGTATTTTATTTCTAACTCCAATGTATATAGTAGCTTCATGAACTACTATTCTTTTTCTATTCCGCTGCATTATATTACTCCGTGTCAGTGATTTGTGATGATTTATTCACTATATATGTTAAGTTCTGCCAAATTTTAATTAACAATTCGGTATTTTGAATTATTCAAGTCGGACATGTATGGTTTTATTGTCGATTTGAATGGTCCAAATTAGCGGGTCGTTACAAATAGTGCTAGGCCTGAAATAATATAAGCAACATTTGGTCATTTAACAATTTTAAGTTAGAAATACAAACATATATATTTCATTTTATGACAATGAACCATAAACAATCTTTGCTTTCAGAACTTTGACCATGCAGCAATATTATAACGCGTTAACCTGGAAATTATTTTCAATCAAGTTAGAAAAGATGTATATGTGGTATTTGATCAAGAGAAAAGTCTTTTGTAATATTGCAGAACTTGATTGTACAAAATGAGATGAATACATGATAATATATATATATATATATATATATATATATATATATATATATATATTACATATTGGGCTTAAAGTACACAGGCCTATAATCCAAAATAAACAAAAGAAATAATATCAGCCCTTTGATCTTATGCACGGCTGAGATGTTGCAAGCGAGATTATATGGATAGCTAACCAGCTGTATTACAGAAGCACACATTTTTTTTTACTCCCCCCCTCAAACCCGATTAGGGTTTGTGAGAAAAGAAAAAAAATATGGCGGTTGTTCTTCGAGAAGAAGAGATTTGGTGAGATGCTCTTAGATCTGACATCTACTCAGGTGATAGCAGGTTTTTGCGAGCAGGTCCGATTTTATTCTGGTATTAAAATTGCTCTTTGCGATCTCTGACATGGATTAGCAGTATCGACGTTGGGCTCATCTCTTAGTCTTGTAAAATTGAGTCTTGTCAACGGTTTAGTAAGTATATCTGCCTTTTGATGTATAGTTGGTATGTATCCGACCCTTAACTTCTCCTTAATTATTTGTTCTCTTATGAAGTAAAGATCCAGTTCTATATGTTTTGTTTTCGAATGAAGAACTGGATTTGATGATAAGGAAATGACACTGACATTATCGCACCAGATTGTTGCCTTTTTGTTTGATTTAATGTTAAGTTCACTTAGAAGTGATTCTATCCACATAACTTCCACTGCTGCACTTGCTACACACCTAAATTCAGCCTCTGTGCTGGATCTCGATACAGTGTTTTGCTTTTTTGCGCTCCATGATACTGGATTTTTTCCCAAATAGATGAAGTAGCCTGATGTGGATTTGCGATCATCAGTGTCTATACCCCAATCAGCATCGGCATATGCATTGATGTTGAGTGAGTGACTAGATTTTAGGATGAGCCCATGATTAATTGTTCCTTTCAGATATCTGAGTATTCTTTTTACCGCTTTCCAATGGTTGTCTAGAGGATTTTGCATGTACTGACTGACTTTATTAACACTGAATGATATGTCTGGCCTTGTGATAGTCACATATTGAAGTGCGCCAACTATGCTCCTGTATAGCTTTGCATTTTGAATTGCTTCCCCCTTATATTTTGATAGTTGTTGATTTGTGATCATAGGAGTTGGTAGTGTATTGGCTTTGTCCATTTTGGCTCTTGATAATATACTTACAATGTATTTTCTTTGATTGAGATGCATCTCTGATGTTGCATATCTTTGAACTTCAATTCCCAGAAAATAATTCAGGTCGCCCAGATCCTTAACAGAGAATTCTGAATTAAGCATTACAGTAATTTTCTTAATTTCTGACTCACTACTTCCTGTAATGATAAAATCATCAACATAAATTAAAATATAAGTGGTAGCAATGTCATTAATTTTAGTGAATATAGGTTGTCTGATTTTAGAGATTTGTAGCCAAATTTCACAAGTGTTGATTTGATTTTGTCAAACCAGACTCTTGGTGCTTGCTTTAAACCATAGATGGCCTTGTTGAGTTTGCACACCATTTTTTTGTCTGATTTCTGAGTGAATCCTTCTGGTTGCTCCAAAAATACTTCTTCCTATAACACACCATTCAAAAAGGCATTGTTCATATCTAATTGCTTGATGCTCCAATTTCTATTTAAAGCAATGGTTAAAATAATCCTAATGGATGATGGTTTCACAACAGGGGAGAATGCTTCAGAAAAATCAAACCCATGCTGTTGTGAGTAAGCTTTTGCAACCACTCTTGCTTTATATTCAGAAATTGAACCATCAGCATTTTTCTTTAATTTGAATGTCCATCTACATCCAACAATATTTTTTGTTTTCTGGTTTTTTAACAAGAACCCAAGTTCCCTTGTTAACTAGAGCATTATATTCCTCTTGCATAGCAGCTCTCCATTTGTCATTTTGAGCAGCTTCTATATAAGAGGATGGTTCATCTTGGTTTGTAGTGGTGTTGATAATTTTTGGTTTATATATACCACATTTTGCTCGAGTTAGCATTGGATGAATATTAACATTATTTCTGACTGTGATGTCTGAATTATCATCAGGACTGTTGCAAGCTACACTATCATTGCTGGCATTCTGGTTATCAATTTGACTGCTGATTTCCTGTCTTTGATCACTGATGTCATCTTCACAATCATTTTGCTCTTGACCTGGCTCTCTATTGGGCATGGTGAGTTGAGAGCTTGAGCTGGCACTTGTGCCCTTACTTGTAGGTTGAGTTGAAGGTATAACTTCAACTTTATCAGGTAGATCAGGTATAATAAGCCTTGTATTTCTCATTTTTTCAGTGGTTTTAGTTTCAGTGTTGCTATATGGATATACCTGTTCATTAAATATCACATGTCTGGAAATATATATTTTTCCTTTATTGTCTAGACACCTATACCCCTTTTGATTGTTACAGTATCCTAGGAAGGTGCATGATTTAGATCTAAAATCTAGTTTGTGAGAATTATAAGGCCTTAGACAAGGGAAGCATTGACAACCAAAGACTTTAAGATGTTTATAATCTGGTTTGACCTTAGATAGTACTTCTTGTGGACATTTAAATTTGAGATTCTTTGCTGGTAGTAAGTTTATCAAATACATAGCAGTATTGAATGCTTCTAGCCAAAATTTTAAAGGCATAGAAGCTTGTGCTAGCAAGGTTAGACCAGTTTCGACAATGTGTCTATGTTTTCTTTCAGTGATCCCATTTTGTTCTGAAGTATACGGACATGTAGTCCTATGATTAATCCCCTTTTTTTCAAAGAAGGTTTTTAATGGTAGAAATTCCTTTCCACCATCTACATACATGATTTCTAGTCATATTTTCAACTTTGTTAATAAATTGAATAACTATATTACTAGCTTCTGAATGTAAATCCATACAAATCTTGAGTATGCATCTATGAAGGATATATAATATTTGTAGCCATAGTCAGAACTAATAGGAGCTGGACCCCATAAATCACTAGCAACTAGTTCAAGGGGTTTTGTTGAGCAAGTGTGTGAGTCTGGAAATGCAAGTTTATGACTTTTTCCCAATTGGCAAGAGGAACATATATATGAATCAGAAATATTACTACAAGAAATATTATTGCTATTCATAAAATGTTTTACAATTTTTACACTGGGATGTCCTAGTTTACAGTCCCAAAAGTCGAACACATTGTTATTCATAGCATTCATACAAGTGTTTTCTTTATTTTCAGAAGTTTTTGAGTTACAGAAATCATATTTGTATAGCCCCTTGTTTTCTTTACCCTGCAAAATGATTTCCTGAGTTAGTATATCTTTAACTATGCAGTTGTTTGGGTAGAATTCAAAAAAGACATTGTTATCTTTTGCAAATTGGGAAACACTCATTAAAATTTTCTTAATTGAAGGAACCCTTAATAAATTTCTTAGAAATAACTTCTTGGGTCCATTTATACTTGCATTTCCAGTATGTGTAATGTGAACAGTTTTGCCATTTCCAACAAAAAGATTTTGTGTACCTTTGTATTCTTTGTTTCCCAAATTTAAGTTGCTGAGATTGTTGGTCACATGGTTGGTTGCTCCAGAGTCTGGGTACCAGCATTCATCACTGACATCATCAGTCGTAGTAGCTTCAGTGTCAAGGATTTCAGCTTGACTATTGTTGTTGTTGACTTTGGGAATGTTAACTATATTGCTTCTAGCATTGCTATTTTGTTGTGAGGGAGTGTAATTCTTGTTGAATCTGAAATAGCATTTATTTGCTCCATGTCCATATTTTTCGCAAATTTGACACCTTATTTTATTGTTGCCATTGCTTCTACCTCCTCTCCTACCTTTGTTGGACGATCCTCCTTTTTGATAGTTATTGAACTGACCTTTCCCTTGTCCTTGTTTGCCTTTGTTGTAAGTATAATTGACTGATATATCTAAACTTATTGCTTTTCCATGTTCAATTCTTCCTTCATGTGATAAAAGAGTAGAGTAAACAAACTGTAGTGATGGAGTTGGTTACATGGTAGAAATAATTGCCACAACAGCTTCATATTCATTATCGAGACCACTGATTATGTATAATACATGTTCAGAATCAGGAAATTTATGCCCTGCTGAAGCCAACTGGTCACATAAATTTTTTACTTTGAGTAGATACTCATTCATAGTCATTTCATTTTTTCCGATGCTTTGTAATTGCCTTCTGTGATGCATAATTCTTGCAGATGACTGAGATGTGAAATTTCTTTCAATTGTTGTCCATACTTATTGAGTAGTCTTGCAACCTATAAGCTGTGGTAGTATAGATGCACTTATGGATGACATCATCCATGCACATACGAGGCTGTCTTGTCTCTGATGTGCTGTGTATTCTTGATTTGGCACCATCTTATCCTCGTTGTCTCTAACAAACTTTGGTGGTGTAATTTTTGTACAAGAATACAATCCTCTAATCCACAACCTCTAATTGATGTCTCTACTTGTAATTTACAGAGCAGGAAATTGGATTCGTCGAGTTGAATCGAGAGCATTTGACTCTGAGGTTTGATAATGGTCTTCATTAGATCATTAACTGGATCTGACTGAGTTTGGCTAAGAGGGACTCTTGTGTTGGACATTTGTGGACTTGTATCTTCACCCGGATTCATGATGAAAATGAGGAATATTAATGATCAGGTATTGGGATTCTAACCTTGAAAATCTTGAATTAGTAATAAAAGAGGAGGCTGATCAGTTGAATCTTGAAGTTCTTGAATTCAATTAAAAAATTTTCCTTGACTTTCTTGATCGGTTTTCAATTGGTTTTGAATTCTTTATACCACCGAGCTTTAAGTGGTGATCAGATGCAGCCAGAGTGGTGAACTGGCGAGGCACTGGTTACCAGTGGTAGCAACAACTCTCAAATGAAAGGATGTTGAATCTTCGATGAGAGGAGTCCAAGTGATGACACTTTTCTGATGGACATTAAACTCTGATCGACTGATGCAGTTAGCACACGATACTGCTTTGATACCAAGTTAGAAAAGATGTATATGTGGTATTTGATCAAGAGAAAAGTCTTTTGTATTATTGCAGAACTTGATTGTACAAAATGATATGAATACATGATTATATATATATATATATTACATATTGGGCTTAAAGTACACAGGCCTATAATCCAAAATAAACAAAAGAAATGATATCAGCCCTTTGATTTTATGCACGGCTGAGATGTTGCAAGCGAGATTATATGGATAGCTAACCAGCTGTATTACAGAAGCACACATTATTTTTCACTAATCATAAATTTATAACTTACTTATTAATGAATTGATAACTGAAAGAGCTTCAAGAAATATTGGTAAATAAATCATAGGAATTGATCTACTCTCACCATTTTACTAAGATATTCTAGACTAATAAGTTAAGGTTTTCCAAATTTTAAGGAACATATAATGTGATTAATGCTTAATATTACTAACATAGATCATCTAACACAGGCTCCATGCACATGGGCTTCATGTAGTACTTCTTCTCCAGCCATTTTCAACATCAATAATTTTCTTCATGTCCTATTGCACATCATCTACCTCACGCTCAAGCCGTTCACTCGTCTGCTCATCAACCCGCACCAGCTTGGAGCTTTTGCATGTAACTGCTTGTGGCTGAAGGAACTCAACCAAACTTTAGCACAATAGTTATGCAGTGTTAATCCAATCCAAACTTGGAGCATCTCAGTTTAACACTGAAGCACATTAATCGCACACTTCAACCAAACCAAGCGCTGCTATTAACCAAATTAAGACTCTTCAAACAAACCAAGTTAGGCTTCACATAGCAAAGACAAAGAACATTAACCAAGCTTGAACACTTCTACACTAGAGACATACTTAGAACTATATGTCATTACTTAGAACTCATACATTTCCAATATTTTGGATGATCTATTATGTAAACAATGGTCCACAAATTCAATCTATAGATCATCACATTGGTTCCATTCATCAATCCCTTTAATCATTTTTTTCATATATAATTTTGAATATAACTGTTAACTATTTTGTTTTAGACAAATATTCGATATAACTCCAAATACTAACAAAAAAGGTCATATACTGCCCTTTCAGTATGAATCACAAGGCGTATAAAATTAATTATCAAAAATATTTGAGGAATAAATATATTGAATATTTGTATGCTAGTAATTATTCAACTGTTCAATGATGTGAATAATTCAATAAGCATCAAATGCAGATGACTGGACGATGTAGTCATACTCTATCTATATCAAGGTTTTAATAATGTCATTAACTGCCATGAACTTTTTATAGATGTGCGTGAAAAGCAATTGGAGAAAGAATCAATAAAGGATAGAATCACATACTAAAATGTTCTGCAAATATTTGTATCAACTTCACTAGCTTTGGGTTTGGGGTATCACGAGACAGGCTTTGTTCCATTAATATTTTCATCTTCATAGAAGTTTCATTCTTGCGTAGATACATTTGCCTGTAATCAAAATAATAAACTATCATGACTCAACCAAAGATACATAGATGATACAATTTTTTTACATTATTACACATAATCAATGGCTTGTTTTTCTCTATATTATCAGGAAAAAATATATAGATGTTACTTTTTGGTTGTGAATGACAACTTGGTTTTGGTTATGACTCAAATTCTAACTCTAATTCAAATCAGTTTTGACTCAAAACTTTGAAATGATACACTGTAGAAACCATATTTGCACAAAATCTGCATAACCAAAATATTCTAATAACAAAATAGTTGAATCATATAATTTACAATAAGAGATAGAGCAGATAACGAGAGAAAGCAAATAAACTCCTATTGTTTACCTTGAATCTCGCTTATACCCCCTCAAATCATTTATAAGTACAATACCATCTCTATTTCAAAATGTAAGCCAAATTTCATGAGTTCAAACAAGTGAAAGTTATAAATGACTCGATGGGGAAAGTTTAAACCAAAAGAAAGAAGAGCACACATAAGCAGTTAACGAATAAGATACAACTGCAAGCAATTCGCTGCTGAACTCCAAGCAAACCTAAGCTATACTCCAAGCCAAAAATCATTTAAGACCATTTGCTTATTGTTACTTGATCAAATGGGTGAGGTGATAGGGATAACATCTCATGAATTCTCCTTCCCGTCTCATAATACAACTGCATTCTATACTCTCTTTTTTGATTGAAAATTACGCTATTTCTCTCCTCTCATACAACAATGACTATGATCTTTAGCATTATGGAGTTTATATGTTTGTTAATCCTTCCACTTTGTCACTTTATAAATTCATATCCATTCAAGCTTACTGTTCCTGCTTGCTGAGCCATATCCACCACTTTGTCTGATTTTGTTCCATATGAAACTTGTTTAGCTACAGTTTAAATATAAGTGATGTGCATCCTCTTTAGTAGAGAGGCATAATATGCAAGTGTTCATGACATTGATTCCTCTGTATGAAAGATTATGTAGTGTATGCAATGCATTTTAAACACTTTCCACAGCATTTTTAAACACTTTCCACAGCAGAGCGGCAAATATTTTAGCAGCGTTAAAGGAATTTTTTTTCATTAATTGAATCAATATTAGTTGCACTTAGAAGGAAATGCTACAAATATTTTCTACTGAAACTAAATTTTCTTGTAGTGATCTCAAATAAAATATTTGTTCAATATTTCATATGCTTTTTGTAGTCTATCTTAATACAAACATTATCACCATTTTACTATTAAATTTTCTAACCATTTCATGTGCTAACAGAGAAATCCCATATATTAGTACGTATGGCACAAAAGTACACTGACTTTTGAAAATGAGAAAAGACAAAAATATTTTAATTCTATTACTTAACGCAGCAGCAATAATATTTTATATAAACTTGCACCAAGAAATGGGTCTATAGTCACCAAGACAAGTGGTTTTTTATTTTTAGGGATTAAAGTAATCAAAGTACGATTTATACTTTTAAGAATCTTACCGTTTTCGATAAATTCATTAATAACATTGAAGACCCGCCCCTTAATATTATCCCAGTGATTTTTATAGAATTTCACATTAAACCCATGAGGTCCAAGTCATTTATAATCACTAGCATTAAAAATAATTTATTTAATGTTTTTAAAAATAACTGGAGCAAGTAAAATTTCAGATGAATTTTCATCCAGTATATTTTTACAAATAATTTGAGAAAAATTCATTTTATTAGTCTCAGAAAAATATAACTTTTCATAAAACTCCACTACATCTATAAAACCTTATCATATGCATTAGACAAATTACTTGCATTATCTATAACATTGCCTATGTTATTTAAATACTTTCTACTACTCATTTTAGCATGAAAAAATTTGGCACAGTCATCAGCTAGAGTAAGCCAATCTACTTTAGCCTTTTGTCTTGCATTAGCTGTATTTTTATAAAGCTCAATGGAAAGATTTTTCTGATTAGTGAAAAAATTATCAACAATATTCATATCCACTTGATTTTTAATCTGCAAGATCTTGTAAAAATTTCCCTTCCTTTCTCAGAAGAATAGTTTGTTTTTATTCATAAAGTTATTTTTACTCCGAATTTTAAGATTATGTTTAGCATTTTTCAGAAACATACTAAATTGATATTATTTAGTACCATTACAAGAAAAATTTAGGCAGTTTTCCGTTAAAGCTTTATAATCTTCCTTTAAGACCCAACCATTTGTAAATCTGAAAGGGGAAATTTTATTACTGAAGTCCATATTTTGAAAGAAATTGACAAGTAAAGGAATATGGTCACTAGTAGTTTGTTCAAGAGTAGAACATATAAAGTTAGGAAAAATGTTTGAAAATTCTTTGTTAATTAAAATCCTACCAACATAATATCAAAACTGTCATTTTGTAACGGTTATAACTATTGGTAATCAAATTCCCAATTGTTATAACCGTTGGTAGCAGGTACGTTATAATTTTATTTACATATTTTGCAACGGTTATAACCATTGAGAATTCTGATCATTCCCAACGGTTATAGCCACTGGAAATTACCAAAATTCCCAACGGTTATAACCGTTGGAAAAAACCGTAACTCCTAACGGTTATAACCGTTGGGAATCTAAGTAATTCCCAATGGTTATAACCGTTGGGAATTACTTCACGTTCCTAACGGTTATAAATGTTGGAAATATTTAAATTTCCAACGGTTATAACCATTGGAATTCCTTGCATAAGTAAATAGCAAAATTACCAACACTTATAAGTGTTATAAATTCGATATAATTGAACCATATCTTATTCAGTATCTAATAGTTTCATTCAACTATATCTGTATGCATTTACAACAATAGTAAACATAAGACTAAATTTCAAAACTAACATATCATCAAATCATTAAAAAACATCAAATGTACGAAATAGAAGATATCAAATTCTGCAAAGTTCATTGTGACAACTTATTGGCTGTCAGTATTATCCTCATCTGCAATTCCAATATCTATTGCAAATGTATGAAATAGAACTTATTAGCTGTCAGTATTATCCTCATCTACAAATGTACGAAATAGAACTTATTGACTTTCAGTCCATTGGCTGTCCTCATCTGCAATTCCAGTATCTATTGCTTGCACTGAACCGGCCCAACTGATAGTTATGTTTTAATATAGACGAGATTTTCTATCCACGGCTTATAGAAATCAAGAGTTGATTGTCGAGGGTAAACCAAGCAGGCGGTAGTCATGTCTTGATCGCTTGTAAAGCGGGTTCTCTATAGCCATTCCAGTAGCCTGAAGTCAATCGTCAACTATCAACACCCAGTTAGGGATCACTTTGGTCTTCCAATACTTATGAGAACTTGGAGTTGATCGTCATTGATGGACACCTGGTTAAAGGACCGCTCTGGTCCACCATTGTCGGAAAGTGTTTAGGCCCGATCGTCAATGGTGAACATCTATTCGGTTATCATGTCCTAGCCATAGGCAGATCTGTCCTGCCATTGTCGATTAGAGATTTGGGGCCGATCGTCAATGGCGAGCACCCATTTGGCAATCAAATCCTGACCATTGGCTAATTTAGCTTGCCATTGCCAACAAAAGGTTTAGGGCCGATCACTAATGGCGAGCACCCATTCGACAGTCATGTCCTATTCATGAGCTGATTTGGCTTGCCATTGCCTTCCAAGGGTTCGAGGACAATTGTCAATGGCAAGCACCCATTTGAAAATCATTTCCTTACTGTGGGCTAATATGGATTGCTATTGATAGATGAAGGTTTGAGGTCGATCATCTATGGCAAACACTGATTTGGTGGTCGTGTCCTGACCATGGGATGATCCAACTTTCCAGCGTTAGCCAAAAGGTTTGGGGCCGATCGTTAATGGCGATAACCTATTTAGCAGTCATGTCCTGACTATGAGCTGATTTGGCTTGCCATTGTCGGCCAAAAGCTTGGGACTGATCATCAATGCCAAGCGCCCATTTGGCGGTCATGCACTGACCATGGGCTAATCTGGCTTTCCATTATCGGCTAAAATTTTATCCAAGCTTTTCATGATGTGCCAGAGTTGGATGCCTCAAATATGCAGCAGCGTTGTCCATATAGTCCTAGAAGCCAGGGCTTTATGCATGGGAGGTTGTTTTTGCGGTGGTTTATTAGCATGTGTCATCTATCATTGCTCCAAATAGCTTATCCATGAGTTTCAGTAGGACAATGACGATTGAAAATACATCTATCCATAGTCCATGTATCCCCAATAATCAATGTGAAAAAAAAACAAAATAGAGGTTTAGAGCATTCCATATTTTCTCGATTACTACTTTGTCCCGTATGATAAGAATGTATGCTCCATTCTCTAGATCGTTGCCAATAAACATAATCCTTCGCAAATCAAGTCGGATGCCCTCGACCAAGGGCAAAATTTGCTCCAAAACTAGGCTTCCTTCCTTCTTTGTCATAGAGTTGCATTTTTTCGTCACTTTTTTGCCAGATAGCTACAGTCTCCAAAGCAGCTTTGTCTCTCTTCTCCTTAATTAGGTCCAAGGACATGCTTGGCTCTTCCTCATTCTTCTCCGAGTAATAGAGTACTCTCCTATGACATAAGACTATAGTTTCAACGGGAAGCATAACCTATAATTCGTAGGCCGTAGCAAAGGAAGTAGGTTCCATTGTAGTTTCACAAGAAGTGCATTATGCAAGAAGTCCAATGGTAGCTCATCCATCCGAGCTCCTTTATCATTTTCCAAATGCTCCTTTATTGGAGTTTTGAGAACTTTACTGACTTCTTCAACCTATCCCATGGCCTACGAGTGAGGCGCTATAGAAAAGATTTTTCTGATTCCATGTTGTTGAAAGAAGTTGACAGACTCATGATTATTAAACTGCTATCCATGATCCGAGATCATCTGTAGTGGGGCTCTATACTCGATAGAGTAATCTGTAGCCACTATTGCATATACAGCTCCTCCCAGAGCTATTAGAAATTCTCCATTCATATCAATGCATGTGATATTCCCTTTCTAGGTCTGCACTCAATATGGTCTCCTTTAATGCCTTGATGGATGTTATCTAATATTTCCCTAGCCTCACTTGCAGCCATGCATCTTAGCAGCGGGTTAGTGGAAACCCTTCTGTATAGGATGCCATCCTATATGTTGTACCAAATTGCCTTGTATATTACCATCCTTGCTTCATTCTAATTTAGGGTTGAATTTTTTTACTAGAACCAACCTAAAGGAGATCCATTTCCTGAGCAAGCCAGTTTTCCCAAACCATTAGCAACTTAATTTTCCTCCCACAGGATGTGCTTAACCACACAATGTTCTTGCATATTGAACAAAGCCTTTGCCCTTTTTCTTTTTAAGCAAGATGTAACTATTCTCTATTGACATAGAATTCTCAAAGTGCCTGATTCAAGCCATTTGTAGGTCGCTATGGATACATAATGCCTAGAATCCTGCCACTAATGTATCATACTCTGTCACTCAGCTTAGTCGACCCATAGGGATCAAGAACATTCATTCTTGCCCAGCCAATAGTATTTTCTCACTTCTGCGAGTGTCGCATGGTTATGTGGCATTGTGTTTCTTATTCCTTAGGTATTTTTATTAAATATCATTTGAAATTTATTTGTCCCCATGCTCTATGGGGGTATTTAGTCTGTGTAATATCATGCTTCATATTGATTATAGTTGAATCTTTCTCTAGGGATTTTTGAAAATATTATGATCCACCGTCTATAGAGATGTCTGCCCCATCTATGGAATGGGTGAGAATTACCACTATCTTTGGAGGAGCTGAACCTAGTCTCCTTTTGTCTCTAATGGAGTTTAACCCTACTTCCAAGACTAGGATGTTTATGCTCTATTTGTTTGATTTCACCATTCTTCATAATTTTTTCATGCACATCTTTCTTCGAAAATCTAGTAGGTGGACATGCTTTATTAACCATAGGGGATCCAACATCATGAACCTAAGCGTGCTTTACACCCTTTCTTCATAGGGACTCATTTCCATCGAGAGCTTGCGGTGTAAGGTTTGTGGACCTCTCGGTGGAGTTACCCTAATGGTTCAACCCAGAGTATACCTGCGAGATTTGTCTACATTCATTGGTCTCATGATCATAAACCTTATGGAACACGATATATTTTTTGGTTTTCGTCCTTCTTGCATTTGATTCTTTATGCTCAATTTATCGTAATCAATAATTTCTATAATAGAGATAGATTTGCTATGGAGTCTCTATAAGCTGTGAACATAAAAGCTTGCCTTGTCTTCTGAAGTGTTTCCTACTTTGAAACTCTTTGTCTTTAACCTAATTGACATATGTCCATCTTGTCGTAATATCAAAAACCTCCAAGCCCATTTTCGACTTGACAGTATAAATCCTCTAAATTGGGGGTTGAATTTTTCCTAAGTTCCTTATGAAACTCCATTTTCGTATTAATTCCTAGAGCAATAACCATAAGGACAATCCATTTATTGAGTTGGTGCATAGTAGTTACTATAGCACTGAATCGTACAAGGTTGCACTTTAAGTTTAATCGATCTTTTTGCTCGATATCCAGGTGTTAACATATTAATGCTCCAGATGACTAAACCAAATAGTTTCTATGTATGACATGAATAGAGGAAAGCAACAACATCCTCTCCTTTCCTAGTTCTAATTGCTTCCATAAGTTAAATGTAGCATCTAAAATGTGTTCAAGGGTTGGTTTTATCAACGTACTGTACCACAACCAATGTTCTAAAATTGAGGGTTAACCGTGTATATGATGTTTGGAGTGAACTGACCGTGGTTCATCTTATTAATCTCTGGTCTCCTACTCTGCTCACTTAACATTTGGTACATTAGTCAATGTCTTGCTCCCACTATTGGAATGCTTCCTTAGTTTGCTTGGTGGGCCAAGCCATGCCTTCTGTGCAACGTATCAACCATTTGATTATCAAACAATATAAACTCAAGCGGTACTGTTTCGGCAGCAGAGAAAGTGGTTCCAACATCAGCATTGGCTTCTAGTGAGATATCCTTCCTTGACCCGACACGGGCTATATCATTGGTCTGGTATCGACCAATTCCGCATCAGTCTGATTTGGTTCGAGCATAGTCGGTTAGGTCTGAGGAAGTCCATATTTCCATGGCTCCTTCCTAACTTGCATGTACGATTGCGCCATTCTTGATGGGTTGTAGATAAAATTCTAGAGTTGGTCTCTTTGGGCTCGCCTTTGTGCAACTTGCTCCACGATTCTCAGGAATGCTCCATTATCTCCAAATACTTAGCTAGGAAAGAAGCCATCATATTTTCCATCATCATTTGTAGTCACTACCAAACTCATCTCTATTAGCTATACCAAGCCGCCTCTCTGATGTAGCATATTCCAACCTCATATGCTTTTGCCAGCTCTGAGATGAATTCATGTAATGTGGTTGGTTTCTCCTTTTCCAATCTCTTAGTAAACATTTTTCTAGGGTGTGCTTCACTATACAATTCATCAAGGTGAACCTTTCATCCATGTTTCGAATCTTGGTGGTTGTGGCCTTAAGCCAGGATAAGTAGTGTCCTAGAGATTCATCTTCCCTTTGCTTCACGTCAGATGATGAGTATCCTTCTTTTGGATGATTAATATGCACTTGAACTTGATAGATAAACTTCTTCTTTAACATATCCCAAGAATAAATTGATTATTAGGGTTAAGTACAAAACTACTTAGTGGTTGAGTTTGCTAAGAATCAAGGATAGCACCTGTAGAAGATTTGCTCTGTACTCCACTCACCAACATGTACTGGGTATACCATCGCAAATGTAATACTGGGTCGGTAAGTCCTTAATATGGTTTCATAGTAGACATCCTAAAATATTTAGTTTCCCTGGTAGCCCAGATCTCCAAAGAGAAGTACTACTAAACTAAGCTCTAATTCCTCACTCCACTTGTTCATGTTTAAATGAATAGTCTAATGATTTAAGCCATCATATCATCCAGCTCAGATGATTGACCATGATAGCTCATTCTTTCCTTTTAGTGGGATTGATTTCGTTCATCTTCCTTACGATGACCTGATCTTCGGTTATGAACTTGGGTATGGTTTTTAGATTGGTTCCAGTATCATTTTATCCTTCATTGACCATAGTTTAAACAGAAGAATAAGAAGAGTTTGCTACAGCTTCCCCTGGTTCGACATCATCCTGTTTGGTTTGGTGTCAAAATGCTTCATGGTTCTAGCCGCGGGCTAAAATCTTGCTGTTTCATCTCTCGATTGTTCCTTCTTTTATCTCTTTAAATTTTTGATACGATTCTTTGTCAGAATGCAACCCTTTTTCCTTCCAAATCCCTTAGATTGTGATCGCCCTTGCATGAGAGTGTTGTGACCAATTGTTTATGGTTGTCCCAAGCATGTGATAAGTTGGAACACGGGTTCTTGATGTTGGGCGGTGAAACATTCATTTAGCTTGGCTACAACTCTATCCACGTTACCTTTCGCAAGTACGTCTACTAGCGTTGGAATGCTTGTTAAATGATTATCATGATTAACAGTTGTCTACTTGGATGCACTGGTGTTCCCTGCATTCCCGATGGTAGCACCAACCTTGTTCTTTAAGCATGTCGAGAATTAATTTCTCATTGACAGTACCAAAAATGTTAGCATAAAAAATGGGAAACGCCTCCAACTGATTTGTTGTAGAGCTGTTGAATATGGGGTGTATAGCACATCTATTATATTTATATGATTATTAATTTTCAGAGAGAAGATTTCATATAGGTTATATAGAAAGTAAATTGCAGTAAAGTAAGCAACACAAAGATTTATAGTGGTCGACTGGAGTGTGCCAACACATTTTCATTATTCTTCTTATAGACCTTTGATACAATGCCTTAGATAAAAACTGCAATGATCTGTACCTCAAAAGATAGCAAGATATAGCACAAGGAAGTCTGTTCGGTTATTCCTGTCTGGCTATCCCTGCTTGCCTATTTCTGTTCGGCTGTTCCGTCTAGGCAGATCCTGCGAGGCTGTTCCTGTTAAGCAGATTCTACGAAGCTAATCCTGCTTGGCTACTCTTGTTTGGCAGAACCTGCTAGGCTGATCCAAGTTTTCCCTGACTTATCCACCATTACTGATGTAAGCTTGGCTCTCTGAATTGTCCTCATTGTTGTTGGAAGCTTTGGTATTTATAGTAGTGGAAAGGTATTGTGGTCAGTCCGATAAATTAGGAAATTCCCATCTATAACTCGTTAGGTTCAAATATTTCCATATATACACAATGTAATCCAAAGTTTCCATATATACTTAGATTTCATTCCATATATAACCCGTATGATTTGACTGGTAAACTCAGTTTAGGGGTGGTTGGCTTAGTGAAATGCATATGAACATCTTGCTGGCCAATTCCTGCACTTTCCTCCTGGGTTTAGCTTTTGCTTGGTTCGGTATCTCCTTGGTTCGACTTCTTCTTGATTTGGTTTCTCCTAGGTTTGATTTCTCCATCTGGTTGGTCCCTACATGTAATCGTTCTTGTCCGGAACCCAGCCTATCCAATAGGAAGGTTCCGAATAGGGTTCCCTTTACCTTTGTTTCCTCTTTCCATGCTACCTTCCACTCGTAGAGTCCTAGCTTCCTTATGTTGGAAATGGTTAGACACTCAATAGTTAGATTCGGACCGTTCCTCATTTTAAATTAAATAATGTGCTTGCTAGGAATCGAACTCCTGGCCACTCCATTGGAAGTTTGGTGCTCAACCAATTGAGCCGCTTACACTTTTGTGCCAAAAGTCCTATATTTCAAGTCAGAATTTAACGAAACTTAGACCAATAGCTTCGTATCTTTGAGTAGAGTAGGTTGTAGCTCTCCATGGTAGGGCCCGAATCCATTAAGTGGGGGACAAATTTAAAGCTGATCATAACTCTAATCTATAGCTCGAATTTAGATGCGCTTTCGACCTAGGTGCATCTCCTAACCTTAGGAACATTTTACAAGTGCTTTGACTATATTTTCTGACTTTTCCAAATTTTCCCCTAACATTCTGCCATGCCCTTGTGATTACATGATGGCCTTTATTATGCATCTTCCTGCCGTATTACTGCTCCTTGACTTCTTTTTATATTCACCATGATATGGGCGAAAATGGCCACAATAATATGTATATATAGTATCAATTTACAAATTAATCAAATACACTTGTTGGTCTGAAGTGCGCATGGTGTAGATAAGAAGTGTACATAGTCAATGTGATTGCATGTACGCGTTGGGATTTACACCTCAATTGACCCATTTCCCTTTACATATATAAGAGACGCGCAGAAGTACGAGTATGTGTCTGTACACTGAAAATGTGTTAGACAATTTTATATGTTTTGAAATTTAAATTAACAATAATGAATTTAGTTTCAACTAAAGAATAGTTTCATATTAATTATTACATTGTTACACAAGATCCATCTTATGATTTTAAATTAAAGCAACATATGTAGTTTCCATTCCTATAATGATACAATTAATGTTTAGATTTAAAATATACTTGTAAACATTGTGATTCATAATATATATATATATATATATATATATATATATATATATTAGAATTTAAAGCTAGTAATTTAAATCAAGCTTTCTGCTTAGAAAGAAAATAAAAGTTTAGGGTTTTATGCCAAAAATTAAATTTGTGAAAGAGATAAGAGATTTAGAATTTTAAAAAATGTTCACGCATGAATTTTAGATCAAAGCTTTTTTATGCACAATATCTAAAATATTCATATTCAAAATATTAATCGTATAACATAAGAAATCAATTTTCAATGTAAAAGTAAATAATTAACATATATAATTTATTTACATTTGTTTATGTAAGTATTATAAAATTATAAAATAAGTCTCAATCAAAAATGACCTTTTTCTATTAAAAAAAATTCCAAAACAAATGAAAATGAATTGGACAAATTAGGCATATGTAAGTTCATGATAAGAACATTAAGATTTAAATGACATGGAGGACATAAAAAGTATCAAAGGAGATGGAGGATATAAACCATATAAATTATGCTGAATATGTATTGAAATGAGATAAATAACAGAAGTATATCTGAATCAAAATTGCATAATAATCGTACTTTTAATTAAGATGGACGAAATGGGATTTGAATCACGTGTTGCAAGATGAACAATTAAAAGAAAGACAAATTTTATAAAATTAAAGCATGTAAGCAAGAGAAACATATAAACAAATTAATCTGAGAAACACCTTAGGATGTTGTCAACAATTACACCTTGAATGATGAATCGATGCTCCTAGATTCTTTAACCTACCTTTAAATATTGCAAAGATCAAGAGAGAAAAAATCAGCTTTAATAAATTAATTTAATTTATATTTGATTTTGGAATTTTAACCGTAGACTACCAAGGAAATTTTTGGCTATGACTTCATTAGTAGAAGAGAGAAAATGACCGCACTCATCAATCTCATAAAAGGGGCAATAAAAAATAACTAAAGAAAGGGATGATTTACCTTTATTTAATTATGTCTTATCCCTTTCATTTCAAATTCAAAATTCATCCTCTTCCCCTTTTGGTAAACCTTCACATGAAGGGAATGAGCCTCAAAAATTACAAAACCCAATCAGTATTTGTTCCATTTAAATCCATTTTAAATTTTCTACGAGTATCTTATATTAATACGCATATGCACAACTTTTTATTTATACATATTTTGTTGAGTACTAATGGTATTCAAACATCAAATAAAAATTAACAATTAGTAGTTCAATATTAATTGATTTGATTAATTTACATTTACTTTAAATTAATTAAATCATGTGGGTTGTTTATAATATTCATCATTTCGGTCATGCGGCTCAATGGTGTAAATTCAGTCAGCGCTTAATATCAAACAATTCGAATATTAACATTCATATGTCATTTTAGCTAGTGGTGTGACATTTTAGTTCCATTTATCGCTTCCACATCTTTGTAAGTTAAATTTAATTTTACTTACCATAGGTAGAACCGGTGGTAATGATTATTTACATCAATTCTTTTATCTAGAATTATATTACACTAAGACACATGAAATTTGGTTTTCATTAAAATCCATATATCATCCATATTCTACTTGGCTAGTCCGTAAAAAAATTCTTGGTTCAATAATAACATTTATTATTAACCATACTCTTTGGCTAGAGATTTTGACTTTTCGTTGACTGTAGTTGACCATGATACTAACCCCATATAACCTAGGAGACAAAATCCTATTGAATAGTGTTTTTGTATTAATGCTTCAACTCAGACCTAACTATGTCATTTAGTGGAAGCCGTGCAACGATTAAACTATAGTCAAAGTTCAGTTTCCACATTGAAGCTCCATAGTATTCTCAATTCAAAAGAACCATGCAACATCGACATTTCGAGATTCTTTATTTTACATTAGTTATATTAACTAATAGAAACTCTCGTATAGTCATTCCATAGTCATCCAATGACTATCAGTACATAACCCCTTGGTACCCTAACAACCATGAGTAATACACTAGCCAAATTTTGGAAAGTGTTACAAAATCTGATCCCAACGGATGTATTGACATCCTATCTCAAAATATCTTGACTATGAATATTTAAAATAATAAGTTATTTCAGTGTGATAAATTTCTCATGATTATAACATATTGTAATTTCTATCACATAACATATCATTTGATGATTTTCTATTTAATATACTTTAAATTAATCAATTAGTTATAACATAATATAAAAATTGTATATTAGAAAGTAAACACCTTTTATTCTTGAATAAGATTAGTTATCGAGTTAGACATATGTAAAAAGTTATATAATTGCCTTTAAGGCAACCCCTAACTCTATCAAAAGTGGCATAACTCTCTCACTTCTATCAGATTTTGGTGATCAACCCATCAAAATGATTGTGACGATAAGTGCTATAATTGGTGAAAGAACTATAGCAAACTATGGAGGTTTCTATGAACTAAAGGAACAAGACAGCGAAAGGCAGAAATGGTTTAAAATATTTCCAATTAATTATTTACTTGAGATATAATGCATAGAGAGATTCATGATAATCATCTGCGATCTAAACTCTAAGTATCTAAACATTAATGCTGGAAGAGTTGAATAATGGGTTTGGGCAGAAATAGGACAAAAGGTAAGTAAAATCAACATATTTAATTATAGTTACAATATTAATGCTTCTTTCTATAATCATCGTATAATTTTTGATAATGCCTTAATGATAATAGGATTATATATACAGAGTATTGAAAGATTTATCGCTGAACTATATAATCTTTATAACTTGGAGGATTGGCCCTTAAACCGAAATATACTTGAAATAAAATGCATTAGGATTAGACATTATAAAGTCTCGAAGGAATATGTAGATATGGGTTTATGTATAGAGATATATTGGTATATTTATTTTATTAGAATTGTTCAAGTTGACACGATTATGTACGAACCTGTGGCGCAAGTAGCCAACCTAGGATATGATGTTTCCCTGTAGCGCTTCAGGCGAGTCCACATGGAGGACTAGATAGTGAATGGCCCAGTGGAGCTTTGGACTAGTCTAAGGCATGTATCCAATTGTGTTTGAGACTAGACTGCTAGTGAATCTATAGAGCCTCGAGATAGTCCAAGACGTAGCCTAAAGTTTGATAGATGATGGTAATACAATCCTATAGGGCCTCGGGATAGTCCATGAAGTATTTACCCACGAGTTACATATCCAATGGTATTACAGTTCTATACATTGCTAAAGTAGGTTCTAAAATTGGTTCCCGAGTTAATGCGTTGCTCGTTGAGTTATTGAGCAATCATCGTTAAGTTGTCCTACCAATCCAAGCGATCCATAACCATATTAATCTGTTCTGATCCCTTGCCTAGGGGAAATATTCCGATCCGATACCTTGCCTTTGGGAAATATCAATTCCATACTTATCTAATTCCAAAGTGTCATTCATTCGAATCCCCTCGACCATCACCATAGCCTTCTTTATCACTGATCTCCAAGCCTAATAATCATCTCTCCGCAGTTCCTCCCTTGATGATCATGAAATCCATTTGGCCAAAATCATGATATATTGCCTTGGCCAAAAGGAAGTATAACAATTGTCCGCCCAAAATAAGCCTTGCAGTGTTTGTACCAAAATTGGGCATAACACTCTTCGAACGTATTTGAAGAGATTAAAATGAAGTATGTAAATGTAAAATGAGGTTAATCTAAAAACACGCCAAAAATAAATAGACAGAAGTATAAGAACATAGAGATTTAGAGTGGTCCAGCATTGTAGCCTGCGTCCACTATAGAAAATTTGTTGTTTTATTGATGATTCTTGCTGGTCACAAATGATTACAACACTACACTCTCAAGCACTCAAGATACAATGGAGATTTTGATAGAGTATTGGAATAGAAGAGTCAAAAGACCTTTTTCTATAGGCATAGGGGTGCTATTTATAGGTGTAGTCTGGAAATATCTGCCTTTGAACTAGGAATACTCCTTCTCACATGTGGGTGGGCCCATCAGATCGATCCGATGTCATTTGGAATCGATCCCTATCTCCTTCGTATCGATCGATATTTGCTCCTTTTGGGCTGCGATCGATCATAGGTATTCTTTAGGTGGTATGCAAGCTCCTGTGTAAATTTGGTAGCATTTGGACTTATAGATTTTGAATTATGATCGATCCAAGATTGGATTTGCAGTTGGTTGGGGCTTGCATATCGATCGCTTCGTAGCAATCAGTACGTATCGATCCATGCTTATCGATGACGTGGAGCGACAATTCTAGGGAGATCCACTTTTCATGCTAATGGACCACTTTTCTTGGTTGAAGAGGCTTTCTTCGTACCGGTCCTATGTGGTTCCTTTCGTATCGATACTTCGTTTGTTATTTTGTATCGATGAAATCCCGTGGCCTTCGTATCGATGACTCTTCATTGTTTTTGTATCGATGCCTTATCCTTAGTTTCGTATCGATACTTAGCTGATTGATATGAAATATGGAGAGGGGGGATCGATACGAAGTGGGCATCAGTTAATCAGATGGACCAGGACCGATGCCAATAGTTGTTGGCTACGAAGGAAGAGGTTGCAGACTTGATGGGTACGAATACGATGGATATGAAGTAAGCATGTTTAATGTGAAACATGATTGAACCATAACTTGAGCATACGAACTCGATTAACCCGAAATTTGGAATGTTGGCTCCCATAGCTTTGTTGGTCATGTCATATCGATCTAGCTCGATTCGAATTCAGACAAAATTTCTTAGTATCCATTGTAAATCTGTGTATAACTGATCTTCTGGATGAACTGTCCTTGGTTTCCATCTAATTACTTAGTGTCACGGCCTTGCCAAAAGGCAGGATAACATTTGCCCCCCAAAGTACGTCTTATGGGAACATGACGTGCTTTGAAAAGCTGCGATCTTCATTATGAAAAGTCTTACCCAATTAGTTGAACATTCGTTGTCTTTTCGTCAAAAGATGTAACCTTTGATTTATTTTTCGGTAATACAAATACTAAATTGTTGAGTGCCAATGATTGCACATTGCATTGTTGTAACCGAGTGTCAAGTGTTAGCAATTTGTTGTTCACTGTTGTAATTATCACCAGTTGAGCATTCAATTCCTGTCAATGTGACGACCCAAAATTTTTGGACATTTGAAATTTAAATATTTAATTGATTTTAAATATATGGAAGTTAGTCTCTAACTTAAATTTCAAATATCACCAATTATTGATAATCAAATTATTGAATTAAATAATTAGAAGTTGAGCTAAATGTTGAATCTGGAACTTTAAGCCTGTAAAAAATTTAATTTGAAGGCTTATAAAATTTATATTGATAATACTGAAGATAATAAAAGTGTTAAAATTGAATTTAATAGCGATTTGTTAAGTTTTAAAAATATAAGTTTAAATTGAATTTAAAAATAGCCTTCCGAGGCACAGTCTCAGAATTCGACGAAACCAGTTCCATTGGATTCGTAATATTTAAATATTGTCGGATTTCAATTTTCATAGCACTTGGAGCTATTGTGTGAGAGAACGATGAATAAACACGTCGAAATTTATATCGAGACAATTGGATTTAAATAAAATATACATATTGTACAACTTGACCAGCCAAATAAATTTCACATCAGAACTTTTACTTTTCACATCGGAATACTGTAGCTAACCTTCTGAAGCACGCCTCTTTCTTCCTTCACGCTGGTATCACATCGTGTTCCCTCAAAATCATTTTAAATCACGCGAAAAAAATAAAAAAAAATAAAGAGGGATTTATAGTCATGGTCGCCTCGTCTAAAAATTTTGCCGCAGTTTATTTCGTTTGTTTACCTAAAAATTCGAATTCAAATAATCCTAGTCGAACGAGAAAATGGTCGAGTCGCTCAACTCCTTTCTCATCTCCTCTAGTATCTGGGTCGAATTCGAATCGTCTACCTCGTTCATCGACGGTTTGAATCGCGAGAAGTGTAACGACTCAGGGTAGCATGGGATCTGGACCTGGGAATGCACTGCGGTCTTAGGGGCGATAGTCAATTGGATCGATGCGCGAATAGGGTGAATCGCGAGACGATGGTGGCATACATTAGCAGGCAGGGTTCGTCATCGATGGAGGTGGCGCTGTGGGGTTCGTCTGAATAGTAAGGAGGCGTGAAAATCTCGCGTGGATCTCGATCCAGCGACGTGGTGGAAGGAGGCCTGCTCGCGATGGTTGAGGAGTGTTTGGCAGTAAGGATATATGTTAACAATTTAATTTCAAATTTGAATCTGATTTAAATTATATGTATGTATAGGTTAGAAAGGAATATTTGGTAATTATTTTTCAATTTAAAGATTTAAATATTTATACCTATATATATATATGTAGGATAAGCAGTGAATAGATATATATATAAAATGTTGAGAATTTATAGGAATTTAAAAATGTTTAAAGTTTATGTAAGTGTAAAGTAGAAAATTTTGTCTGGTTTGAGAATGATTTTTGTAAATGAAGTATATTGTTTGAGTAATCATGTGTTAATGGATAGATAAAATTTCTATTTATTTTATTTACAGAAAACAAGTATGCATTCATGTTTAAAATATAGATAAAAACAGGAAATATGAATATAAAGAAGACTTTGGAAAAAGATAGATAAGAATTTAAATGTTAAAAAGAATTTATAAAAATTAGATTTTTAAATCTATATAAATGAATTTTTGTTCTTAAGTGGCTGAGTTTTAAAGATATATATATATATATGTATGTATGTATGTATGTATGTATATAAATGTAAGATCATATCACCAACTAGTTATTGTTAATAATATATTAAGGAGATTAACTAGAGCAATTGACTTATTTTAATTACTTTGGGTACCAAGATATTTTATAGGGAATTATTAGTTGAGAATTAGATAAATAAATGGAAATTAACTGTTTGGTTAATTCAATAGTAATAAATTGTTTTGGTTAATTCAAATTTCAATAAATCTTGAATTATTTATTCAAGGTCAAAAATCATGAATCAAGGCGGGATTGAAGCGGATTGCAAAACAAATAAAAGGTGAGTTAATCTCACTTAGTTAAATTTAGATTTAAATGATTAAATTTAAATAATTGTTTGAAATGTTGAATTGGTTGATGTACTATAGTATCGTATATTTTGGAATCGGTGTATTATTTTGTGCTAACGTCTGTGGATGCAGGAAAAACAGGTTGGAGGGATCCAACTGGATTCCTCAACATTTATTTAAATTATTTAACACCCACAACTGTGATTAATTGATATTCTGTGATGAATTATATTAGAATATTGAATGCTATAGTCTGCTTGAATATTTCGGTACTCCGTTTTATCCAAATATGTAGAATTGGACTATGAAAGGAAATAAAAGAAGTGAACTCTTAAGAAATAATTATAAAGAATGTATATAAATTAAAGTGAATTGGATAAGAATATTAGTGGTTTCAAAATGCTAATTAATAAAATTCTGTACATGGAAAGGAATTTTTGAATAAACAGAAAGTTAATGAAGTTTGAAACTTCAATGATATTATTTAATAGAACAAACATTTATTTAATATTTAAGATTTAAATTATTGAAAGGAATAAAGAAGAAATTGGGAAAAGCCTGAAATTTGTATATTTCAGTTAAAAGGTTTAAAATCAAATGGAAAATAATAACAATAGTAATAGGTCCATAACTAATGAATTTCGAAATGAAATGAGTAATTTAAGAAACTTATTTCAAATAAAATAAATTGGAAATCAATTTGAGAAGATTAATTTAAGTGACTGAAGTTGGAATTTTTCTCTGGATAGCCAAGTACATGTTTTTAAAAGTAAATTTTTAAATATAAATTAAATGTTTTAAAGTTGTTTTTAAAGAAAGCAAGTTTTGTAAAATTTATTATTTCTAATATTTATAGTCTAAAGTAAGTATTTTCCTTTAATCTATTTTAGCAGTAACTATTAAGAACTAACTTAGTATTTTGTTTTTTTAAATAGAAATTCAGTTTTATATTTCATTAAGTAACTTTATTTTCAAATATTTATATAGTATGTATTTTTAGTAAATTATTGAAGTAGTTTTAACTTAAATGTTGAAAAGTAAATTCCAAAGTAAGTATTTTGTTTAATCTATTATCGTAATAATTATTTAAAGAATGAGTTGGTATTTTGTTTAAAATATTATTATAAATAAAGGATTAAAGTAAATTTTTCTAAATTTAATGTTAAATATATTTTACAACAAAGTGTTTTTAAATTATTTTAAAAATCTAAAGTTTTGTGCTTGGTGATTCCAGTGGAAATAGAAATACTTGAAATTGATTCTGAGAAAGGAAGATAGTTTGAAAATTGTTTTCAAAGGGTTTGAAATTGAAATTATATCTTGTGAAGATATTTTGAGATAAATAAATAATTTGGGAAATTATTTATTGCTGGATGGTTGTTTTTGAATATTAATTGATAGTTAAATCACCGACAATCAATATTGGCCAAATGCGTTGATCGTTTCGAAGAGAACGGGATCGAGATTTATTTCTCGAAAACCACTTCGATCCGGTTTGTACGTTTTCATGAAAAACGATTTTGGATTCGAAGATGGAGCAATAAAGTGCAAGGGCTTGTCGCTACTAATCCTGAGGATATTTCCAAAATGGATGTAGTAGGAATAGTGCCTTCGGTTCCGTTCGAACCCAGGACGGACTTGTATGGATGAATGCTTGCGAAACATCGTCAGGTGGACGATGGGCATTCTAAGGGATATGTTCTAAAAAGGTAACGCTTGGTCTCAAGCCTCATCAAATGGGAATGACTGAAAATCAGGGTTATGCAGCAAGGCTAGGTGGGTAGCACCCAAGCAGGGCGAGGTCATTCCAGTCTAGATGTCCCTTTTTATTTCGGCTTAGTGGGCGGTTGTTGATCCCAACCGCGGGGTGATCTCACTCGGGATTATCAAGTAAGGGTAGTCCCGGTCTTGTGTTGCAGAGGAGCGGGCGTACTCCTCGGTACGGTGATCTAGGCCCCGTACTATGACAGGTGGTACCCCAGTGCCTAGTCATTAGTTGGAAATCCATTCTCCCTAAGAGCCTTGTACGAGTTTTGTTTGTATTACCCACTTTGTGGCTAGTAGCTGGAATTTAATGAATGTAACAATTTCGGCTATTTTATAAGTATCTGTATATAGACCCTATTATAATATCAGAGGATTTCTATAAAAATTGTTTTAACTATCGTAGGGTAAAAACACGACATGTTTATTTGTGGCGTGGTCTTACGAGATGCTTTTGTTTTCAAAGGATTTTTTTGAAACTTTAATAGTCAATTGAGTGTGATTTTCTCACGTTGGTATTCCAGGCTGACTCGGGTGTTATTCAACTGTAATGCTCGGGTCAGACCGAGTATTATAGGGTACAGGATGTGATGCTATGGAGCTCAGGTGACGAGCTGGATGACGATACGTACTCTCGTACTTGTTTATATATATATTCCGCTGTGTTGAGTTGCTGTGTATCCATTTGTATGGTATTGATGTTGAGCTGTGATTGATGTACTCTGATGATGTAATATATAAACAGACATATTTGTTTTGGAGTAAAGATCATTTATTATCTATTATATTTTATTCTGCTATGATGGTTAGATTCTGTTGTTGTTTTCTAGTTTCTTCTTCTACCTCTTCTTCTTTAACCCAAATTGTTCGTATTTTTGTACAACTTGAGTTGATTGATGTAGAATAGTGTTGACTCAAGGGGTACGGATTTGCGGGCTGTTACACTTGGTATCAGAGCTTAGGTTGGTGATAACCCTGGCTCTGGTGGGAAATTACTCAAATAGAGCCCATAGTACTCTAGAATGAGTTTGAGCGTATTAATAAATATGAGCGCGTATTTGTTAGTGAATATAAATTGTTTTAATATTGTGTTGGTTAGTTTATTGGGTGGCATATGAACCTTCGTCGACACAGTCTGCACAATGCATAGAAGGGGTTTCTAAACATTTGTATAGAACAATCGACACGGTATTGTTTTAAATGTGGGTAAATGAAATAATGTTACCTAAAAATATATTTTGATATAAAGAAAGTTTTGTAAACTATTTTAGCTAATATATGGTTGTGTGGATGTTAGGAAGAATAATATTAAAGTATTATCGTTGTTAAGTGAAAATTTAACTAGAAATTGAAAATATAACCAAAGTTTAAGGCAATAAAGTTTAAGGCAATAAATTCATTATAAAATGAAATTTATAAATATGAATTATAAATGTAATTTATGAATTGAAATACAATCAAATGAGAATTTGTATAAGCATAAAGTGTATTTAATGAATTATAGTTAAAATTTATTTAAGTAGGCTTTAGAAATTTAAATACCGGAGATTTGGAAGTATTTGAAGATAAATTATAGTATTATTGTTTTGGAGGTATTTTTGAAAGAAAATGTGTTTTGTAGGGATTTTAAAAGTGATATAGCATTGAAATCACTTGGATTATTGGAAAATAATTCTGATGATGACGGCCGCATCATCAGTATTCATTTTCGAATTTCTAAGTGACGGATTGCTGCCAAAAAAAACTGATTTGTTCAGAAAGCTAGTTGTTTTGAAAATTTCAAAGGAAATTTGTTGGGAATAAAACCAGGATTGGTTTAACTTTTGAAGAAGTGTGATTTGAGATGTTGGACATTTCAAATGTTTTGAAACCAAAAGCCGGTGTTTTTAAATTCCTGAGGAGAAAGGTTATAAGCTTGTAAATTGATATTAAATAATTTGAGTTAAAATAAAATTGAATTGAAATAAAAGTTCAGTGAGTTATTGAATGAAATTGGATTCTTATTTTAATGGATAAGGAATAAGTTGGATAAGAAATAAATTGGTTAAGGATTGGATTGAAGTAAATAAATTAGAATAACTTATAAAAGAATCAGAATTTAAAATCCATGGAATAAAATATGCTTGGATTATAAATAAGTGTAAAACTCGAATAAAAATAAAATAAAAGATGAATAGATTCAAGCCTAGAATGAATGTGATTGTATAAAATAATAAGTTGTGACTTATAAAATTTAAAATGGAATACAAAGCCCAAAATTAATATTTGATGAATTGGAAAATGAAAAGAAAATCCAAACTTGAATTATTAAATAAATTGAACTAAGGAGATTAAATGAAGTGATATTTGGAATTAAAAATCAAGTGTTGAATTTTAACCGGGGGAAGAACTAATTAGATAACCAATTAGTTAATGAAATTGAATTGTGAGTTTATGATGAAGTTTGGAAATAAACTCAAGTTATAAAGTAAATTCAACTTAAATTGTTGATGAAGTAAATGTAATTGAGAATGAAGTTGAATTGTGAGTAATAAAATTGGATGGTAAATTGAAAATGGATAGTGGATTTAGAACTTGAGCTATAAATAAAAATTTGACTTGAAGTATTAACAAATTAAATATAATTGGAAATGTGTTGAATAAAGGAAAATGAAATAGCCTGGATTGTTTTCGAGCTAAATAAAATAGTTCGGAATAAACAATTTTGGAATGAATGGATTGTGAATGAAATTTAAACAAAATGTGTCGAGCTAGATCAAATGGTTTTGAATGGAACTTGTTTGAATAATGAAACTAGTTTGGCTAATAAAATGAAATGCAAGTGAATGTATTTAAATTTAAAATGCAATGAAAATGAGAATATATGGATTGTGAATAAATTTTAAAATGGAATAGAATTACGTATAAATTGAGTCGAAGTCAATTTAAATTGGTTATAAAACATAAATACTTATTTATTCACATAGATCTCCTCAATTGCATAGAATAAATTGTTATCTGATGTAAATGAAAGTAATTAAAATTCTATGAATCTTTAGGAGTAAAATAAATTGATTTTGAGAGCAATTGAATTAAATATGAGTTCAGTTTGCTTAAAAATAAATTAAATGTAAGCATGTGAGTTGTTAACCATTCGGATTAAGTGAAACGATATATGATTGGTTGTAAGCAATTAAAATTAATGTTGGAATATTTAAATTGCACATAAAAAGTGTTTAATGTGCATTTCTTTTAGAATCATGTGTTTAACTATTATAAATAAGTAAAATGTTGTTAAACTTCATATATTTAGCACTTACCTGTTTAATTGAGTGAATGCAGGTTTTTGGAAGCCATGTAGCTGGATTTCATTGTGCTAACTGCTATATAAATAAGCTGTTTGCTTAAAAATGCAAAATAAGGTACGCCTACGCAATAAAAATAGGAAATATGAACTGTTTTTGGTTTTTCCGATTGGGTGGGTCGATGTATATATATTTGTATCTTTGGTCAAATTGCAAAAGCTCCTCCGTAAAAAGGAGACTGCCAAAAAATTTCGAAAATTTTGGTAGTTAGAAAATTTTTGAAAATTTTTGGAAAATTTTTGTTAATGACAAAAGGAATTTAAATTGAAACTAAAATGAATTAGTAAATGGAACTAACTAAAATAATGATATGAATTGGTTATAAATGGAAAATAAAATTCAAATATTCCGAGTTAAAGATAAATTGAATTCATATGGAAATGAAAGAATCAATATGAATAGAAATAGATGTAAGCTAAAGTGGTAAGGTGAAAATTAATAAAGAAGCATATTTCATGCTTATACTAACTTAAGAAGGAATGGTGAATTCTTAAATGAAAGATTGATACTACAAATACAATCTAAGATAATATTGGAATGGATAGATATTGACATTTTGTAAGAAAGTTGATAAAATGTTTTTGGAATGTTGTGAATCGATATTAGTGCTAAGCAGGGTATGCAGGAAATATAAAGGGAAAAGAGAATTAATTTTGATTTCAGAAGGAAAAGTTTGAAATGCTTGACAAAAAGGTATGTGTTTAAATTCTGTATGAAATTGGATTGGGTTTTGGATATAGCCACTTGGCGTTTTTTTTTCTTTTTGGATTTGGGAGGCCGTAGGGCCATTTTGTAGTTGTACCGAGCTTGCCGAGCAAAGGAGACGCTGGCGAAATTTTTCGGCAATTTAGGGTTAGAAAATTTTGAAGATTTAAAACTCGGTTTTAAATTGAAATTTGAATGGATGAACAAGTAAATTTATTTGTAAACCGTGTAAGGTTTTGGAAAGTTGGTTAGAGTAATAGTGGGTCTTTAATAAAAGATATGTTACAACAAGTTGATAAAACAGTTTGGTTTTGGGAAAATAGAAATGGGCATTGGATCATTTTTCCTAACTAGTAATTTCTAGGACGAAATTCTTTTAAGAGGGGAGGAATGCGACGACCCGAAATTTTTGGACATTTGAAATTTAAATATTTAATTGATTTTAAATATTTGAAAGTTAGTCTCTAACTTAAATTTCAAATATCACCAATTATTGATAATCAAATTATTGATAATCAAATTATTGAATTAAATAATTCGAAGTTAAGCTAAATGTTGAACTTTAAGCCTGTAAAAAATTTAATTTGAAGGCTTATAAAATTTATAATGATAATACTGAAGATAATAAAAGTGTTAAAATTGAATTTAACAGCGATTTGTTAAGTTTTAAAAATATATCGTTTAAATTGAATTTAAAAATTGCCTTCTGAGGCACAGTCTCGGAATTCGACGAAACCAGTTCCATTGGATCCGTAATATTTAAATATTGTCGGATTTCAATTTTCATAGCATTTGGAGCTGTTGTGTGAGCGAACGATGAATAAACACATTGAAATTTATATGAGACAATTGGATTTAAATAAAATATACATATTGTACAACTTGACCAGCCAAATAAATTTCACATCAAAACTTTTACTTTTCACATCGGAATACTGTAGCTTACCTTCTGAAGCACGCCTCTTTCTTCCTTCATGTTGGTATCACATCGTGTTCCCTCGAACTCATTTTAAATCACGCGAAAAAATATAAAAAATAAAAAGGGGTTTATAATCATGGCCGCCTCGTCTAAATTTTTTGCCGCAGTTTGTTTCCTTTCTTTCCCTAAAAATTCGAATTCAAATAATCCTAGTCGAACGAGAAAATGGCTGAGTCGCTCAACTCCTTCCTCATCTCCTCTAGTATCTGGGCCGAATTCGAATTGTCTACCTCGTTCGTCGACGGTTTGAATCGCGAGAAGTGTAACGACTCATGGTAGCGTGGGATCTGGACCTGGGAACGCTCTGCGGTCTTAGGGGCGATAGTCAATTGGATCGATGCTCGAATAGGGTGAATGGCGAGACGATGGTGGCACACATTAGCAGGCAGGGTTCGTCACCAATGGCGGTGGCGCTGTGGGGTTCGTCTTAACAGTAAGGAGGCGTGAAAAGCTCGCTTGAATCTCGATCCAGCGACGTGGTGGAAGGAGGTCTGCTCGCGATGGTTGAGGAGTGTTTGGCAGTAAGGTATATATGTTAACAATTTAATTTCAAATTTGAATCTGATTTAAATTATATGTATGTATAGGTTAGAAAGGAATATTTGGTAATTATTTTTCAATTTAAAGATTTATACCTATATATATGTAGGATAAGCAGTGAATAAATATATATAAAATGTTGAGAATTTATAGGAATTTAAAAATGTTTAAAGTTTATGTAAAGTGTAAAATAGAAAACTTTGTCTGGTTTGAGAATGATTTTTGTAAATGAAGTATACTGCTTGAGTAATCATGTGTTAACGGATAGAAAAAATTTCTATTTATGTTATTTACAGAAAGAAGTATGCATTCATGTTTAAAATATAGATAAAAACAGGAAATATGAATATAAAGAAGATTTTGGAAAAAGATAGATAATTTTAAATGTTAAAAAGAATTTATAAAAATTAGATTTTTAAATCTGTATAAATGAATTTTTTTTAAGTGGCTGAGTTTTAAAGATATATATATATATATATATATATATATATATATATATATATAAGATCATATCACCAACTAGTTATTGACTTTTAATTACTTTGGGTACCAAGAGATTTTTATAGGGAATTATTAGTTGGGAATTAGATAAATAAATGGAAATTAATGGTTTGGTTAGTTCAATAGTAATAAGTTGTTTTGGTTAATTCAAATGTCAATAAATCTTGAATTATTTATTCAAGGTCAAAAACCATGAATCAAGGCGGGATTGAAGCGGATTGCAAAACAAATAAAAGGTGAGTTAATCTCACTCAGTTAAATTTAGATTTAAATGATTAAATTTAATAATTGTTTGAAATGTTGAATTGGTTGATGTACTATAGTATGGTATATTTTGGAATTGGTGTATTACATTGTGCTAACGTCTGTGGGTGCAGGGAAAACAGGTTGGTGGGATCCAACAGGATTTCTCAACATTTATTTAAATTATTTAACACCCACAACTGTGATTAATTGATATTCTGTGATGAATTATATTAGAATATTGAATGCTATAGTCTGCTTGAATATTTCGGTACTCTTTTTTTTTCAAATATATAGAATTGGACTTTGAAAGGAAATAAAAGAAGTGAACTCTTAAGAAATAATTATAAAGAATGTATATAAATAAAAGTGAATTGGATAAGAATATTAGTGGTTCAAAATGCTAATTAATAAAATTCTGTATATGGAAAGGAATTTTTGAATAAACAGAAAGTTAATGAAGTTTGAAACTTCAATGATATTATTTAATAGAACAAAACATTTATTTAATATTTAAGATTTAAATTATTGAAAGGCATAAAGAAGAAATTGGAAAAAGCCTGAAATTTGTATATTTCAGTTAAAAGGTTTAAAATCAAATGGAAAATAATAACAATAGTAATAGGTCCATAACTAATGAATTTCGAAATGAATTGAGTAATTTAAGAAACTTATTTCAAATAAAGTAAATTGGAAATCAATTTGGGAAGATTAATTTAAGTGATTGAAGTTGGAATTTTTCTCTGGATAACCAAGTACATGTTTTTAAAAGTAAATTTTTAGATATAAATTAAATGTTTTAAAGTTGTTTTTAAAGAAAGCAAGTTTTGTAAAATTTATTATTTCTAATATTTATAGTCTAAACTAAGTATTTTCCTTTAATCTATTTTAGCAGTAACTATTAAGAACTAACTTACTATTTTGTTTTTTTAAATAGAAATTCAATTTTATATTTCATTAAGTAACTTTATTTTCAAATGTTTATATAATATGTATTTTTAGTAAATTATTGAAGTAGTTTTAACTTAAATGTTTAAAAGTAAATTCCAAAGTAAGTATTTTGTTTAATCTATTATCGTAATAATTATTTAAAGAATGGGTTGGTATTTTTTTTAAAGTATTATTATAAATTAAGGATTAAAGTAAATTTTTCTAAATTTAATGTTGAATATATTTTACAGTAAAGTGTTTTTAAATTATTTTAAAAATCTAAAGTTTTGTGCTTGGTGATTCCAGTGGAAATAGAAATACTTGAAATTGATTCTGAGAAAGGAAGATAGTTTGAAAACTGTTTTCAAAGGGTTTGAAAGTGAAATTATATCTTGTAAAGATATTTTGAGATAAATAAACAATTTGGGAAATTATTTATTGTTGGATGGTTGTTTGTGAATATTAATTGATAGTTAAATCACCAACTATCAATATTGGCCAAATGCGTTGATCGTTTCAAAGAGACCGGGATCGAGATTTATTTCTCGAAAACCACTTCGATCCGGTTTGTACGTTTTCATGAAAAACGATTTTGGATTCAAAGATGGAGCAGTGAAGTGCAAGGGCTAGTTGCTACTAATCCTGAGGATATTTCCAAAATGGATGTGGTAGGAATAGTGCCTTCGGTTCCGTTCGAACCCGGGACGGACTTGTATGGATGAATGCTTGCGAAACATCGTCAGTTGGACGATGGGCATTCTAAGGGATATGTTCTAAAAAGGTAACGCTTAGCCTCAAGCCTCATCAAATGGGAATGACTGAAAATCAGGGGTTATGCAGCAAGGCTAGGTTGGTAGCACCCAAGCAGGGCGAGGTCATTCCAGTCTAGATGTCCCTTTTTATTTAGGCTTAGCGGTCGGTTGCTGATCCCAACCGCGGGATGATCTCACTCGGTATTATCCAGTAACTGTAGTCCCGATCTTGTGTTGCAGGGGAGCAGGCGTACTCCTCGGTACAGTGATCTAGGCCCCGTACTGTAACAGGTGGTACCCCAGTGCCTAGTCATTAGTTGGAAATCCATTCTCCCTATGAGCCTTGTACGAGTTTTGTTTGTATTACCCACTTTGTGGCTAGTAGCTGGAATTTAATGAATGTAACAATTTCGGCTATTTTATAAGTATTTGTATATAGACCCTATTATAATATCAGAGGATTCCTATAAAAATTGTTTTAGCTATCGTAAGGTAAAAACCCGACATGTTTATTTGTGGCGTGGTCTTACGAGATGCTTTTGTTTTCAAAGGATTTTTTTGAAACTTTAATAGTCAATTGAGTGTGATTTTCTTATGCTGGTATTCCAGACTGACTCGGGTGTTATTTAACTCTAATGCTCGGGTCAGACCGAGTATTATAGGGTATAGGATGTGATGATGTGGAGCTCAGGTGACGAGCTGGATGACGATACATACTCTCGTACTTGTTTATATATATGTTCCGCTGTGTTGAGTTGCTGTGTATCCATTTTTATGGTATTGATGTTGAGCTTTGATTGATGTACTTTGATGATGTAATATATAAACAGACATATTTGTTTTGGAGTAAAGATCATTTATTATCTATTATATTTTATTCCGCTGCGATGGTTAGATTCTCCTGTTGTTTTCTATTTTCTTTTTCTACCTCTTCTTCTTTAACCCAAATGGTTCGTATTTTTGTACAACTTGAGTTGATTAATGTAGAATAGTGTTGACTCAAGGGGTACGCATTTGCGGGCTGTTACAGTCAATTTCGAAAGTTGAATGTTAGTATGTCACATATAAAGGTACATTAACCAGACTCTCATTTACATTTGCATGTTCACAAGTCGTTGTCAAGCTTTTTTTCGAGTTTCGTGTCGATCCACTCCTGAACCAACGTTAAATTTGAGTTGTAATAATGCTTGACGGTTGTTTTTTAATATTCCTCCGTATCGATCCTCTCCTGGATCGATTTGAGAAGTTGGAAAATTATCTTCGTATCTATGGTTATCGATACGAATTAATTAGCCTTATAAAACATTTTGTATCGATGGACACAGACTTCTGTGGGCTTCAAATCAATGGTCATGAATTTGTCTTCTCGTATCGGTGGACCTATGATGGGTTCAAACAGTTCGGTCGGTCTTCAGAGTATTTTCGTGCTTTGGAACGATAGCCTAATGGATATGGATAACCTTTGCTTCATATTGGTTATGAATGGATACAAATTCATCATTTCGTATCGGTTATATAGTAGACTGCTTTGACCGGTCAGTGTATACTACGATACGAACCGGCACTCGCTTTGGGTCGATCTACATATAAAGGCTTTTTGTACTTAGAAAATCCTTTCACTTGTTCACTTTGCTTCCATCTCTTCGTAACGATTGCACAACCACGAGCATTACACCATAGTAACACCCGGGTCAGGCTGGAAACCAGCGTGAGTAAACCCATCTAACATGAAATTCAAATGAATACAACTTATATATAGAACCCGAGTAACTTATATCAATTTACCACATCACAAGTGGTTATAGACATCACTTATTTCACACATCAATTTCTAAGTACCAAACTTAGATTAAATGATTCAATTCACTTAACTCATTCCATTTCAGCCTTTTTTTTTACATATCAAATCTATATAGAATTATTATAGATTATAAATCGAAGCGGTTTCGGGTATTACTAATACCCGACTCCGGTCACTTCGAATCCTAAGTCATTTCCGATTCATTTTTTTTAGGCAATACAATTATATTCAGGATTTCATATTTACACAATTTATCTCAGATAGATAACCCACAATATCTCAGTTCAACCAAGAATCTCATATCCCAAAGAATCACAAATTACATATAAAAGATCTCAAATAATCTAAGATATTCAATATGTCTTAACCATTCATAGGCAAGATTGATAGACGACAAATTCTTAATTAATTTAATTTAATAATCTAAAATAAATTAAATTAATTATATTTTAATCTTGCTTACTTAATATTAATTAATTACGATCATCAATTTATCACCTTAAATATCCCTAATTACTTTCATTTAGTAATTATCCCACTGGTAAACTATCCTCAATTAATTAATCTTTAATTATTAATTTATCATTCTCTAATTATTTGTAAATCTTAATTAATTACACTGATTAATTAACCTTAATTAATTAATTACATTAACAAAATAACCAATGATTAATCCCATTCATTATTCCTTAAAATATCTATATGAATCAACATTTAATTAAACAAGGTAGATTATTTACCTTAATTGATTATTTAATCATCGCCTATATCTTGTTTAAATCAAATGCTTGAAAACAAACTCTAGAGAACTTTTAATTGATTTAAGGTTAAATTCATTGATATTAAAATACTTACTTAATTCCATCATAAATTACATTTGGAAATACCTAGGGATTTTAAACTTAACTGATTTTCCCGATCCAATTAGACCAAACCAAACAATTAACTTAAACATTTTATTTTAAATTAAATTAAATTTGGAAACTTGTTTTAAAAAAAAATTGGTTCAACCTGTTATGGAAATTTTGTTTCCAACAGGACAACTCAAATTATCTTGCTTCCAAAACTGATCATCATTTATTTATTTCCTCCATTTCTCTTCTTTTACTTTTCATTTTTTTTTCCTATCCCAATTTCCTCCAGCCCAAATCCTTTACTTCTCCTTACCCTTCAGTTCCTTTATTCCAGTATCCTTGTTCTACTTCCTTCTTCCTTTCAAAATTGTGCACGAGACTGTGCATCACCGTGCACCTGCTCACATCCAACTTCCGGCGTCCCTTATTGCCGACCATTCCCATCGGCCACCTACCACCCCTACGTCCCCATAAACCACCAGAGACCACCATACCAAACCCAATTCGAAAATTTGATCTGCTACGCGACCCCAGAATGAACCCGAGCCACCAAATCACCTCCCTACGCCACCACTCACCACCGTGTATCATCAAACCTCGCTGAAGCAAACGCCAGAACCTCTACTTTCCCCCCCCCCCCCCAGGTGCGCAACCCTGCCTCTCCTCCACGACGTCATCATTTACCCAAGATCGATCACGATCAAACTCATCCCCAAACCCTAAATCGACCTCCCCACCACGCCACACGCCACGAGAAAATCTCGTCCTATTTTTCCTACCACCACCAACCCTCCAGCAACCTTTCCGGCCAACAGCAAGCTCCCCTATTTCCGCAGCCGTCCCAATTTTGCCGAGAAACAATTTTCGTTCATCTTCCTCACCCTCCTTCAAAAATCAACTAAAAACTTCCAAACGCTCCTTAAAAGTCACGATTTTCAATAGCGATCACGGCTCTATGATCATTTGGTGGAAACATGATAGTTGAATTTTCATCTTATTCCAAGTTGATTACTGTAAAAAGCATTTCCTTTCTATATATCAAATGATATTGGACGGCATATATTTTTGTATTAATCTATACTCAAAAACACTTTAATTTCCTTTTGGAATGGAAACTTAAAACTCAATGGATCATGAGATCTGGATTTTTAAAATCATACCAAAAGCTGTTGTGCATTTTCCCATTTGACACAAAGAGTCCAGACCTTCCAACCACAAACATTCGCATTTGACTTATCACTTCATGAATTTGAACCAAAATACAAAGATTCGTTCAATTTATTCAAAACGTATGAAAGATATATATCTCCTAGTAGGCAAGACATTTAAAATTATACTCACCTTTGAACAGAGAACCCTGTTCCCTCTGCTCTGGTTTTCTAGCATTCCAGTTTTGAACAAATGTCAGCCCGATCTTATTTGTTGATGATATAGCAGTTGATTTGTTTCCGGGTTGCTATATATATATTTGTTTTATTTTAAAGAAGTACTCAGTTTTTTATGATGATCGAATGGAAACACGAAGGATATATAGAAAAGAAGGATAGTGTGTACTGGTTGGAGTATGTACTGGTGCAAGATTTTTTTGTGTTTATATTTATACTGAAAAATTATTGTTATATGTTTGATCAGAGATTTTTTTCTCAAATGGTGGCTGAAATGATTTTTAAGCAATACGAATTGACTTTGTTTGTGCTAAAATGGAGAGCATTAAATGCTCATGTCCTTAATGTCTCCTACTCATCTTCTTTATGTTTCCAGATTTTTTTTCCTTCCTTTTATATTATTTTTCTTACCCGATTTGCTTGCGTGCAAAGATATTGCATGAAGATATTGTTTTCTTGCATTACTCACATGTATTCATAGATAATTATTATTTGTTTTTACTTCTCTTGCCTGATTTGTCTTCAAATTTTGTTTATGTCCAAATGCGAAGTATTTGAGTTGCTTGTTATAACTTTACTTAAGTTATATATATGTACATAAGAATTTTCTTATATATTTTGTTTTCTTGTATATAATAAAATTTATATTTATTTTAAATATGAACAAGATAGATTTTATTTTCATTATTTTGGAAAGGCTCTATTTTAAATTTCAAATCATAATCCCTTCCAAAATACTCACATATACTTATTTAAAAATTTAAGTTTGTATTTTTAATTTATCAGATTAAAAGCTTATTAAAATAATATCGCCAAATTTCCGGGTTGTCACATTCCTCCCCCCTTAAAAGAATTTCGTCCCCGAAATTTAAAGCAAAAGATATTTTCAAAGGTTTTTATATTGACAATTTAAACATACATATCATCCCTACATTAACAACTAACCATTCCCAAATTGATTCAACCCAAACTTAAGTTAATTTATTTCAATATATTCCAACTTCGAACTTAAGTTCACTTCCATTTAATTTGATTCTCATCTAATCAAATTCCATTTAATTCAGTTAGCCCATCCATTTTATTTTAATTCACCTTCTCAATTTTTCAAAACAATATCCAAATTTATATTTAACTCATTCACACTTGAATTGGATCTATTTGCAACTCAAATCATTTTTATTATAATCCAATTCCATTTTTATTTTATTTTTACGACGTCTCCATTTCTTTTAATTCATTATCAAATCCAAGTCGAATTCTATTTATAATTCCAGTTCATTTCCAAACTTCATTATTAACTTACAACTCATCTTATTTAACCGAGTTAAATTTTATTAACATATTCAAACAATTATTTAGCCAATTAGCTTACTTCCAATTTTTAAATCAATATTCGATTCTGTTACTAATATCCCTTTATTAAATTTTCTTGAGTTCAGTTTTATTTTATAATTCCAGTTTGGATTCTCTTTTTATTTTAAAATTTAGAAATGTCTTTAAATTCAGACACTACAATTAAAATAGCTTTTTATAAAAATATTTCTTATAACTCGATGTGTCAACCAGTCCATCCTTGTTCTCACAGAAATTCGGTCATACGTTGTTCAGGCGTAGAACTGAAAATCTATAAGTACTTGGTAAACCCGTTTTCAACACCCAGTGAAAATACTTGGAAATTAATTTTATTGAAATATAGAAAACAGTTTTTTTTTTTGAAATTAGAGGAAATATCTTTGGTGAGGATGCTCTGGAAATCATCACCCTCATCCATGATCACAGTTACATTCCAGGGTTACGTTGCCATCGCAGAAAAAGTCCATGTAACTGCAGGCTCTCCGCGGCCTCTCGATTACGCCATGGATCAACAGATCACAGTTACATCCAGGGTTACGTTGCCGTCACAGCAAAAGCCCGTGTAACTGCAGGCTCTTCGCGGCCTCTGATTTTCGCTGTCGAAATGAAACTTCTCCACTCCTACATAGGTCGCAGTCCACCGATATAAAATCAAACGCAGACTGTTGGCTCTCAGCGGCACACACAACTTTCGCTATGTTACCATAGTGTCGCAGTCTACCGATATAAAATCAAACGCAGACTGTTGGCTCTCAGCGGCACACACGACTTCCACTATGGTACATTACCCATAATCCTCAGGAACTAGTTTTGTCCGGACTCCTCACAGGATCAACTTTAGAACCCCCCCTAGAGGCTATAGGCAGTACCACCCAGTGGTACTCCTGAGAAGTTCATTTCAAGGGAGCGCCTTTTTCACCATAGTCATCATCAAAACACTTTATACTATACCCATATAGTATCTTTCAAATCATACACCTAGTATGATCTCATACAAAGCTCCTTTACACAAAATCGATTATCCCAAAATGATAACTCTCAAACTAGGCTTTCCAAATACCAATATTGATCTTACCCAAAAATCAAAAGCCTTTCCAAATCCAAAGGTTCCCAAAACCTTTTCAAAATCCTCATAAGATCCTTTATATATATATATATATATTCAGATATATCTAATTTTTAAAACTTTGGATCCTTTCAAACTTGTATAAAACTCCTTTTATACTTCAAACACTTCCATAAACCGTAGAAATATCCAATTTTCACCTTTATTCATTGTATATTTCTCACGGTATTCTTTCATTTCAAAAGAACCATTTCACATTTCTTATTCACAAATTTCCGGTATCAATTTCATTCAAATCCGTACGATGTACACATTCATCCGTACGCTATACAACTGGTCGCTCACTCGATCGCACAATTTCACTTCCGAACTAGTATCGTCCACCCGACTTCCTAGTGCGGACTTTGATCTGGTTTCTTGATCAGAAACCGTTATTCTCCTTGCATAGCTATACTATGACAGAGAACATCCAGAACCAATCAACAATACATATCCAGGTTCGCCGTCGAAAATCGAGTGAAAAATCCCGACTCGGATCGATAAACTATCTCGAAATTCTATGTTCGAATCTGGATCAAATCATTATGTGAATAGAATAATATACGTACATCCTACGTATTTAGCTTCACTGATTATCAATCAAATCAATTTCCTTTCTATTCACATTCATTTAAACTTTCATTCACTTATTCACATTTGGCTTAATTTCCCATTTGGATTATCACTTCAATCCTTATCTCAATTGGGTATTTAACCAATAACAGTTTGAACTCCGACTAGTTTATTTAGAAAATAGCTTGAAAAATTTAAGAATAGATAAGTAGTTGGAAAATAATTACTAGTTTGTAAAATAGGTGGAAAATAGTTAGAAAATAGTTAAATAATTATAGAGATTTTAGATAATTGCAAAATAATAGTAAGATAGTAATTAGTTTTGTAAAATAGTTGAAACATAGTAATTAGTTTATAAACAGTTGGAAAATTGTTAAATAGCTCCAAAAATAATTGTAAAACAAGTATAAAATAATTTGGCTTTAAGAAAGAAAGGTTGTATATAATAAATAGCCTAAAAAAATAGATTTGTAATAAAACAATTTATTTTGAAAATAGTCCAGAGTCAAACTATTCAATTCTCAACCTCCAATCCCATCAATTCAAATTTAAATTTCCATTTCCATTTAAGTTGACCCAATTCCAATTTAAATAACTCCAATTTCCATTGAAATTGATTTAATCCCAATTCAAGTTGAATTAACCTCAATTTCTTTCCAAATTCAAATCAAATTCCATTTGATTTTAAACATATTCACCTTAACTACAAATCCCAAATTATTTAAATTAATTTAGACGAATTTCAAGTTGAATCCACTTGAATTTCAACTCATTTTAATTTCTATGAATTAGTCCTAATTCCCATTTGAATTTGAACTCATTAAATCTTCAATTTTATTTCAAATTAATCCAATTCAAATTTTCCATTTGAATTTTTATACTTATCCATCTTCAATTTCAAACAAAATTCAATTTGATCTAATGAAATCTAAATCTCAATTTTAACCCATCTCGAATTATATAAATTCGAGTAAAATTCCCAAAGGTTGGTTCAACCCCTTAAATCAAATTAACCTTTATTTTTACACCAGCAACCTAAATCTTTAAACTATTTAACTTTGAGCCAAATTCTCAAAATTCCATTTTAAATTATCTCTACTTAACTTTTCCAAAGTTCAAATAAGAGTTCAAAATAATTTTATCTTAAAATTTTAATTTTTTACTCAATTTTATCTTCTAGTTTGAAACCAATTCTTAAACAAGTTTAATTTACAAATTCAATTATTCAAATTTTCAGTTTAAAGTAATTCCACACCCTTACTTTCAAATTAAAGTTTAATTTCCCCTTTTATTTCAAAAATGAATATATCCACACTTCATTTCTCATTCACTTAAACAAATCCGATCTACGATTTAAAGATTATTAATAACAATAGGATGATACAATCCAATTTATTTTAAAAACATCCATCCATTTTCAATTTCTAGATCTCAAACCCATTTTTAGATCACACAAACTCCCAATTCAAATCAACCATTTATCTTTCCAAGTTAAATCTCAATTTCTTCTTGAAATTTCCAATTCAAGTTGTTCATTCAAACTTATTTTACTTCTCCCAAATTAAATTCAATTTACTTATTCCAATCAACCTTGCTCAATTTGAATTCTCATTTCAAATTTTAAACTTCACATTTTTAATCTTATAAGTTCAAAGACTTATCACCTTGGGTATCACATCACATTCCAAAGAAAATTCAAAACTCAACCTTAGAGTTTATTTCATCTTTATTCCCTTTACCCACCAGGCTACTTTTAGATTTTAAACCACCCTTCGTTTTAGTTTCAAAACAAATCCCTTAAAAAAAATCTTCCAAACATTTCTTGTTTCAAAATAAGACTATATTCAAAATATTCTGAATTATATTTAGAGGTTATACTCCTCTTAATAGCTTACGTTATCTGGGCTAACTTATCAACAAATATATCATTATTAATCGCAATAACCATTTATGATGATACCCAAGGTTATCATATCTGGATACCAAGTTATTATTATCTTATTCTAGAACTTTCCCCAGTTCAAGATAAATTTCAGTTTGAACCCTTTCAAACTTACCTTTTATTTAATTTAAATTTGGTTGTATTACTATTACTCTTTACTTTAATTCCAATAACTTATCAACCAATTATCTTAATTTTTATTTAAAAGAAATATTACTTTATATATACCAAAATATATCCTTATATAAAATCATTTACTTTGAATATCATTTAAAATCTTTATATAAGAAAATAACAAGTACGCTCTCTCATATATACACTCAACTCATCCTGGGGTAATACTAACCCTATCTCTGAGGAGTAAACCCACCAGAGCCAAGGTTCTCACTTAACCTTTCAGCTCTGATACCAAATGTAACGACCCGGAATTTTCAAAGCCGAAAATTCCAGATAGTTATGAAAAAGAAGAAAGAGATAGAGGAAGAAGAACAAAAACACCAAACATCCCACAATCGCAGCGGATAAAATATAATAATAAATAATAATAGCTTACAAAAGAATTCTATATCTATCGATTACATTTAATATACATCAGAGTTTCACATTAATACAGTCACTGAATGTTTTACAATTATCATGTCTAAGATTTACAATAATATAAATACAGCGGATATACTCTATATAATATTGCCATCCAGCTCGCCTCCTGAGCTCCAGAACGAACCTACCTGAAAATCTATAACACTCGGTCTGACCCTTGCATTACACCATAGTAACACCCGGGTCAGGCTGGAAACCAGCGTGAGTAAACCCATCTAACATGAAATTCAAATGAATACAACTTATATATAGAACCCATGTAACTTATATCAATTTACCACATCACAAGTGGTTATAGACATCACTTATTTCACACATCAATTTCTAAGTACCAAACTTAGATTAAATGATTCAATTCACTTAACTCATTCCATTCTAGCCTTCTTTTTTTTACATATCAAATCCATATAGAATTATTATAGATTGTAAATCGAAGCGGTTTCGGGTATTACTAATACCCGACTCCGGTCACTTCGAATCCTAAGTCATTTCCAAATCATTTTTTTAAGCAATACAATTTATTTCATATTTACACAATTTATCTCGGATAGATAACCAACAATATCTCAGTTCAACCAAGAATCTCGTATCGCAAAAAATCACAAATTACATATCAAAGATCTCAAATAAAGATATTAAATATGTCTTAACCATTCATAGGAAAGATTGATAGACGACAAATTCTTAATTAATTTAATTTAATAATATAAAATAAATTAAATTAATTATATTTTAATCTTGCTTACTTAATATTAATTAATCACGATCATCAATTTATCACCTTAAATATCCCTAATTGCTTTCATTTAGTAATTATCCCACTGTAAACTATCCTCAATTAATTAACCTTTAATTATTAATTTATCATTCTCTAATTATTTATAAATCTTAATTAATTACACTGATTAATTAACCTTAATTAATTAATCACATTAACAAAATAACCAATGATTAATCCCATTCATTATTCCTTAAAATATCTATATGAATCAACATTTAATTAAACAAGGTAGACTATTTACCTTAATTGATTATTTAATCATCACCTATATCTTGTTTAAATCAAATGCTTGAAAACAAACTCTAGATAACTTTTAATTGATTTAAGGTTAAATACACTGATATTAAAATACTTACTTAATTCCATCATAAATTACATTTGGAAATACCTAAGGATTTTAAACTTAACTAATTTTTCCGATCCAATTAGAGCAAACCAAACAATTAACTTAAACATTTTATTTTAAATTAAATTAAATTTGGAAACTTGTTTTTAAAAAAAATTGCTTCAACCTGTTATAGATATTTTGTTTCCAACAGGACAACTCAAATTATCTTGCTTCCAAAACTGATCATGATTTATTTATTTCCTCCATTTCTCTTCTTTTACTTTTCATTTTTTTTCTAGGCCCAATTTCCTCCAGCCCAAATCCTTTACTTCTCCTTTCCCTTCAGTTCCTTTATTCTATTATCCTTTTTCTACTTCCTCCTTCCTTTCAAAATTATGCACGAGACTGTGCATCACCGTGCACCTGCTCACATCCAACTTCCGGCGTCCCTTGCCGTCGACCCTTCCCATCAGTCACCTACCACCCCTACGTCCCCATAAACCACCAGAGACCACCATACCAAACCCAATTCGAAAAGTTGATCTGCTACGCGACCCCAGAATGAACCCGAGCCACCAAATCACCTCCCTACGCCACCACTCGCCACCGTGCATCATCAAACCTCGCTGAAGCAAACGCCACAACCTCTACTTTGTTTTCCCCCAGGTGCGCAACCCTGCCTCTCCTCCACGACATCATCATTTACCCAAGATCGATCACGATCAAACTCATCCCCAGTAGGCATTTCCTTCCTATATATCAAATGATATTGGACGACATATATTTTTGTATTAATCTATACTCAAAAACACTTGAATTTCCTTTTGGAATGGAAACTTAAAACTCAATGGATCATGAGATCTGGATTTTTAAAATCATATCAAAAGCTGTTGTGCATTTTCCCTTTTGACACAGAGAGTCCAGACCTTCCAACCACAAACATTTGCATTTGACTTATCACTTCATGAATATGAACCAAAATACAAAGATTCGTTTAATTTATTCAAAACGTATGAAGGATATATATCTCCCAGTAGGCAAGACATTTAAAATTATACTCACCTTTGAACAGAGAACCCTGCTTCCTTCTGCTCTGGTTTCTAGCATTCCAGTTTTGAACAAATGTCAGCCCGATCTTATTTGTTGATGATATAGCAGTTGATTTGTTTCCGGGTTGCTATATATATATATTTGTTTTATTTTAAAGAAGTACTCAGTTTTTTATGATGATCGAATGGAAACAAGAAGGATATATAGAAAAGAAGGATAGTGTGTACTGGTTGGAGTATATACTGGTGCAAGATTTTTTTGTGTTTATATTTATACTGAAAAATTATTGTTATATGTTTGATCAGAGATTTTTTTCTCAAATGGTGGCTGAAATGATTTTTAAGCAATACGAATTGACTTTGTTTGTGCTAAAATGGAGAGCATTAAATGCTCATGTCCTTAATGTCTCCTACTCATCTTCTTTATGTTTCCAGATTTTTTTTCCTTCTTTTTATATTATTTTTCTTACCCGATTTGCTTGCGTGCAAAGATACTTGCATGAAGATATTGTTTTCTTGCATTACTCACATGTATTCATAGAAAATTATTATTTGATTTTACTTCTCTTGCCTGATTTGTCTTCAAATTTTGTTTATGTCCAAATGTAAAGTATTTGAGTTGCTTGTTATAACTTTACTTAAGTTATATATATGTACATAAGAATTTTCTTATATATTTTGTTTTCTTATATATAATAAAATTTATATTTATTTTAAATATGAACAAGATAGATTTTATTTTCATTATTTTGGAAAGGCTCTATTTTAAATTTCAAATCATAATCCCTTCCAAAATACTCACATATACTTATTTAAAAACTTAAGTTTGTATTTTTAATTTATCAGATTAAAAGCTTATTAAAATATTATCGCCAAATTTCCGGGTTGTCACATTAAGTCATAGTAAATCTCCACAGCAATAATTGTCAAATCTCTAGCAAGTCTGAGTCCTATGAGTAAAGCTTCGTACTCGGCCTCACTATTAGTCACACGGAAATCAAACTTCAAAGCAAAACATATGGATCAACCTTCTGCGATTTCGGGCACAACTCCAGTGCATGCGAATCGATCTTTTGAAGTGTCATCTATGTATAGCTTCCATATGCATTCGACAGATTCACTGGTTTTAGGCGAGTCCTCTGGTATAGTAGATTTAGTGAAGAAATCTACCATAACTTGTCCTTGGATGCCTCGTCTTGATGTATAAGCAATATCAAACTGATTCAAGCCGAAATGTTCCACTAAAGCAACAAACTAGACGTCACAAGTCGTATTAGGACCTATCGTAATGGCAGGTCGGTGTAGACTATGATCGGATGGGCCTAGAAATATGGACGGAACTTTCTCGAGGCAATGACGAGGCAGTAAGCCAGCTTTTCCAACTTAGGATAGTTCCTTTCCATGTCGGTCAGTCGCTTGCTTATGTAATAGACCAATCATGGTATCCGATCCTCATCTTGAATTAACGTGGAACTTATTGCATTTTCTAAAACTGCTAGATAAATGTATAGTCTCTCACGGTCAATCAGCATCAATAGAATAGGTGGTGTAGCCAGGTGTTGGACTAGTGCTCGGAAAGCGCCTTCACACTCCTCAGTCCATCCAAAGTTTCGCTTTCCTTTTCTAATCAGATCGAAGAAGGGCATGCACATGTCGATGGATTTGGAGATGAATTTTCTCAATGCCCCTACCTTTCCGTTATGGCTTTGTACTTGCTTTATAGTTCTGTGAGTCTCGAGAAACCGGATCGCCCAGATCTTTTCAGGATTAGCTTCAATTCCTCGAGCGTTGACAGTGAATCCAAGGAACTTTTCGGGCACGACCCCAAAGTGACACTTTAATAGGTTGAGCTTCATTCATTACTCTTGGAGTATGTTGAACATTGTTTCCTAGTCTTTGACGTGATTGATGGAGAGTCGCGACTTTGCAAGCATATCGTTCATGTACACCTCCATAGTTTTCCCAATATGATTGGCGAATATTCGGTAGAGTAGCCGTTGGTAAGTTGCTCCAAGATTCTTGAGCCTGAATGGCATCACTTTATGGCAATAGAGTCCTGGATCAGAGACAAAGCTGGTGTTCTCCTGATCGATTAGGTGCATCAGTATTTGATTGTAGCCGGAGTATGCATCCATGAAGGGTAAGAGCTAGTGTCGGGCCGTTGTGTCTACAAGCTGATCAATTTTGGAAAGTGGAAAATTGTCTTCAAGGTAAGCTCTACTCAAATCTGAGTAGTCCACACAAGTTCTCCATTTCCCGTTGGGTTTCCAGACAAGTACTCTCCGGA